>CM075692.1:6085833-7407500 GCA_037954015.1 Psophocarpus tetragonolobus | reverse complement strand
CCAAGTCTAAGAAACAAAAGTCAAATACTGGGTTAAAAAGGTGTCACCACGGGGAAGAGAGTGGTATGCCCAAAGAGACCGCGACACCAATCCGACCTTCCTCCTTTTTGGGCATCCCTCCCCCTTTTTGCACAAAGGGGTTCTTTATTGATGACTATGACCTAACCATCAAGCTGGCAGAGGAACCAACTTCAAGCCCCGTGCATCAAGCTTTTGTTCAGACTATCGATCCTACTACTTGGAGGCATTATTGTGAACTAATTGCACGTGCCCAAGAAGTGGTCCACCGTTTGGTGCTAGCCTCTCAATCAGAGGCTAGTGATCTTAGGCGTAAACTGTGCAAGGCAGGGGCTACTTTGAAAACGACTATTGATGGATCCTCAAAGCTAGCTGTCAATAACAACGCATTGCAGCAACATGTAGGGGACCTTAAAAAGCAAAGGGTCCTAGTTGAAGCGAAGGCTCACAAGGTCAAAAATGACTGAGCCTTTCTGAAGCTTAATGTGAAAAAATTGTCCGACTCTCTGGCCAAAGTAACCCAAGAATGGGACAAGGCCATGCAAGGCAAAGAGAAGGCCAAGTCCAAATTTCAGGCTTGGATGGACAAAGGGAAAAGGTCATCATTGACGAGCATCATGCAAATTTCCTTTAGGCAGTTTGACAAGCTGAAGAGTTTTGTTAGATTCTGAAAGGTTTCTTATTTGATGGGGGAAAAGACTTCTTTTATGGGAAGTTCTTGTCATTCAACAAGGTGCAAAAATCTCAGGCACCAGATGTTCATGCCCTTCACTATGTTGCGCACAAGGCAGTTCGGGCTACCAAGGCCGGCAAAAAGGATAGGGTTAATACTGAGGATGTGTGGGAGGGATTGGCTGAAAAGGTGGATGTAGTTAGGGATCTGTGAGGGCTTATTTGTAATGGGGTTTTCACTTTTCTGTAATCTTACTCCTTTTGTAATCTTTATTTGTTAAATGAATATGGTACTTTTCATTCATTATTGTTGTTCGTGCTGCTAATGTTATTTTAAGATGGCTTATTCTGTGTGAAGTTATTTCAATTTTGATGTGAATTTTGTTTGTTACACACATTTTAGCTCAAGGCACTTCCTTCCCCGGTTTGTTCGACTGGGAGGGCACCTTCTGTACTTTCTTACTTAGGATGGTTGGCTGAGGGCGTACTTTTCATTTGTGAATATGGCTAAGGTACTTCCTCGCCCGCACTGGTTGGTCGGGAGGGCACCCTTGGATTGATATCTTACTTATTAAACTTGTGAATAATAAAGTGAGTCTCTGATAGAATGTCGGAACAAATTTTATTGATAAATGGGGGTGCCTCGTTAAAAACTTGTTTGGCCAAAATCCCCTTTCACTTTTTTCATAGGGAAAAAAAAGACTGAATTCAGGAAAAGAGTACACTAATTACTTGTTACACATAAAGGTTAACTGAAATAATTTTTAAATATGTTGTATTCCATGTCCTGGACAGGGTGTCACCACTTAACTTGGCCAGTTTGTAAGCATTGTGCTATAGACTTTAGATGACCTAGAGGGGACCCTCCCAGTTTGCGGCTAGTTTGCCATGACGAATGTCTTTGCATGCCTTCCTGGTAGCTCTCCATACCAGATCTCCCAAGAGAAAGCTCTTGGGCCTTACCTTCATTTAAGCTTCAATTGTAATTAGAGATGGCAAACACATTCGTGCCTGCGGATACCCATGAATTAACCCGTGAAAATACCCGTATGAGTAATTTAAATGGGTATCCGTCACCTGCGAGCATGTGTTTTTTTCTATCTGTTCCTTAATGGCCACAAGTACAAGTATCTTAGTACTCGTACCCATAGGTACCCGTTACCCGCTAAATTAAAATACTATACATAAATAATTTAAAGAATATAATATTTTTGTTAAATTAAACAACTTAAAATATTAATTGTGAAATTTTATTGTTATCAATGTTATTTTTTTTATAAAAAGTGAATAAATCATGGAATTATTTTTTAGAAAAATGTTGGTAAACTAAAACGAATATTCTATTTATATTAAATATTTTGTACATATATTATATTAATATATTTTTAGATCCAATTAATCTTGTAAAAACTTACTAGTATAATTTTATTTCTAGATTTTTCAAGAAATAAATTATTTGTTTGACAAACTTCAAGCAAAAAACTATTTTTAAAAAAAGATATTTTTGAAAAATATTCATGAGTACCCATGGATACCCTAGGGTATTTTCATAATGGGTATCCAACGGGTTTTAAGCGGGTAGCAGGTACAGGTACTTTGTGGCAAGGCAAGAAGTTGTAGGCACTACCTGTACCCACCCTAACCCGTTGCCACTCCTACCTGTAATAGCTGCATTTTTTTGGAGTTCTACAACGACTTCTAACTTTTCCAACAACACTTCTTTATTAGTGGTTTCTGCAAAGGTGGCTCACTAGAATGATGGCTCGCCTACTTCCACAGGTAGCATGGTGTCTGTCCCATACGTAAGTCTATACAGGGTTTCTTCTGTAGTGGACTGGGGGTGCACCTGTAAGCCCATAATACCTCTAGGACTTTGTTTGCCCAGGCTCTTTTTTCTTCACCTAACCTTTTTTTAAGCTCTCCCAGGATGATTTTGTTTGCTGCTTCGGCCAGCCCATTAGTCCATGGGTGCTCGACCAAAGAGAATTGTTGTTTAATGCCAAGGCCCGAGAGGAACTCATTGAGTTTCCGGTCAGTGACCTGTAGACCATTATTCAAAATTAGCATTGTTGGTATGCCGAATCTGGTAATGACATTTTTCCATAAGAGCTTTTGTACATTTATTGTAATAATGGTTGATAGCGGCTCAACTTCTATCCATTTGGTGAAGTCATCAATCACTGCCAACAAAAATTTCCTTTGCCCTCTGGCTATAGGGAAAGGACTCAGGATGTCCATTTCGCGACTGCAAACAAACAAGGTGTCGATATGAGGGTCAAGTTCCATGCTGGCTGATGTATTAGATTTTCAAACTTTTGGCAGGGAATTCACTTCTTGGTGAACTTTGCACAATCGGTTTGGAGGGCCGACTACTAATACCTAGCTTTTAATACCTTTGTTACCATTGTTTTGCCTAAGGAGTGAGTTCCACAGACTTCTTCATGGATCTCTCTCAACATGTAATTTGCATGATCCTACCTTAAGCAGTTCAACATTGGCCTGGTGAAGCTGCTCTTGAATAGTTCTCATGCCATCATTAAGTAACGAGCAGCTTTGACTCGCACAACTTGGAATTCCTCTAGGTTTTTTGGGAGGTGCTCATGTTGCAAGTATTTTGTGATAGGTGCTTTTAGATGCGTTGGATTTTTATCTATTTTTAAGTTTTATTTTAAATAAAATTTTATTTATTTTTATGTCATTACATTTAATATTTTTATTTTAGGTGTCTTTTAATTATAATTTGGAATTTGTTGCGCTTTTAGTGTTTTGTTGTTTTAAGATATAATTTGCTAGATTTTTATGTTCTTTTGGACTGATTTGGAGTATCGGAGTTGATGTAATCTAGCCCAAGGCCCCCTCTGTATAGACGTGGATCAAGAAAACTACTTGAGAAAGAAGTCAAATTATCTTTCCCTTATCCTATCGCGGGAGACTAATTTTTTCTTCTTTATTGTCAAGCTTAAGACATAAATTAAGCATTTGTTAGGAGGCAACCCAACCACTATGAGCTTTTCTAAAAATTATTATTTATATTTTCCCACTTTTGTTTTATTTTATTCATTTTTCCTTGTTTTCAATTTTACACTTTTGGTTGTTTCTTTGATGTTTTAGGTAAGACATGAAGAAATTGGAATAAAGAATTTATTAGCAAAAATGATGAATGAAGATGAATATGAAGAAAAAACAAAGAGAGGCAAAACATGAAAGAAGAAAGTTGAAGAAATCTAGAAAGTTGCACTTCCGTACAATTAAAGTGCACTCCGAGTACAAATTTCATGAAATTCAGAATTATTTTTTTCAGAGAGTTGCATTTTTTTGCAACTGAAGTGCACTCCGATTGCAAATTTTGTGAATTCAGAATTATTTTTCCAGAAAGTCGCATTCTTATGCAACTAAAGTGCACTCCGAATGCAAAAATTTATTGAATTTTGAAAATTTATTTTACAGAAAGTTACACTCATGTTCAACTGTAGTGCCTTCTCAATGCAAATTTGGTGAAATTCATATATCATTTTTCTAGAGAATTACACTCCCGTGTAATTATTTTGCATTTCCGATATTCACCACCACATGTTCTTGTTGGAGTAGCTTTATAATATTCATATCCATGACTATCCAAGTTTCCCACCTCACCCTTGACAAGTTCTATCTTTCGTTGTTTCATTCTCTTACTCTTGGATTTACATTGAGGACAATGTAACTTTAAGTTTGGGGTTGCTTAAGGTTTCAGTTTTATTTTGTTTTATTTTATTTTACCTTGTTTTAAGAATTTTATTCTTTTTATTTTTATTTTTCTTTTTATTTTATTTTTGTAATTATTGTTGAGCAATCCCAATTGTGTGTGGCTGTTAGCATCATTAAATAAGACCTTGCTATTTTTAAAGATTTACAGTAGTACATTGCATTGTTTGATCTCTTAACAGGTTGAAGAATTATCATTATTCTCTTTAATATCATGCTTGAGGTGAATTTATTATCACTATATGCGAGTTTTGAGCCAACATAGGGGCACATCTTAACCCAAAAAAATCTTTATCAAGTGTGATTTCCTCTAAACTAAATCTTCTAGAACTTGTTTTGAAACCATGGTTGAAATTTACTATCTTTCAATTAAAATAAATATGATCAAGACAATTAGGATTTTTCTTTCAAACCCCTAACCTTGTGAAACGCTTTGTTCATCAGTTGTCTCATTGAGTCAAAGACTTTAAACTTTCTTGGTGCCTACATATAAATGTTTTCATTTATCTTAGTGTCTTATTATAAGTACATGTGGTAATTTGTGTGTAAAGTGTTCATCTATAATAATTGTTTTATATAGTGGTTGATAATATGTGAGCATTGATATTTGAAAAAAGAAACGATTTATAAAAAATATATATAAATTATTATGAACAAATGTGACTTAAGGTTCCAGGAAAAGAAAGAAAGAAAGAATAATAAAAAAACAAGAAAAAGGAATGGGTATGTCCAAGAGGATATAGCAGATGCAAAAGAACTAATACTTCTTTCTTGTTGCATATTTTTTTATAATGGGCACTAAGATTGATTTGTAGCCAAATTGTGTATTTCCCTTTTCTTTCT
This sequence comes from Psophocarpus tetragonolobus, assembly GCA_037954015.1. Lineage (NCBI taxonomy): Eukaryota > Viridiplantae > Streptophyta > Magnoliopsida > Fabales > Fabaceae > Psophocarpus > Psophocarpus tetragonolobus. The sequence continues at coordinate 7,402,226 of CM075692.1, read as the reverse complement.
TGTTTCCTACCTACAATTTCACCTTAGCTACATTACATCCCAATAAAAGACTTTGTGATTTATCTTGGTTGAAAGAGCACAAAAGTAGAGATAAGGTTTCTTACCAAACCTATGGTAAGATGCTTTTCTTTGAGGAAAATGAGAGAAATTGTTTTTACCCTAAATACTTGAAATTGTGAGTTGAGTGAACTCATCATCTCAAGCATACAATTTGGATAACTGCCTCTAATTATAATTGATTGAGATTTCTTCCACATGATTATTTTCTTTTGCATTTGCTTATAATTCTCTGATGTCCTATTTTGGTGATCTCCATTTTATTTTTAACCACGATTATTATTTGAGGACAAACAAATTCTAAGTTTGGGGTTGTATTTTTGTCTATTTTTATATCATTTACGTTTAAATTTTCATTTTAGGTATCTTTTAATTATAATTTGAAATTTGTTACGCTTTTAGTGTTTTTGGTATTTTAAGATATAATTTGCTAGATTTTGATGCACTTTTGGATCGATTTCGAGTATCAGAGTGAAGCTTAGAGCTTTGGAGGAAAACAAAAAAAAAACAAAAGAATTAAGAGTTAATTAATAAAGATTGTACTCCCATGCAAAAATATGCACTCTCTTGTGTGATCAGTTTAAGTGTTCTATTTTATAACATTTTGGGGTTTAGATAAAGAAAGTCCATTAGTTTAAATAGAAAATTTTGATTCGAAACCAGGGTTCTAAACTTCTAATCAAGGATGACATAGACAGAAAAGCTAGGAGTTTTTTGGTTTCACTCTTTATTTCTGGGTTTTATGAATTTTATTTTCTTGTTTTTTATACTCATGGACATGTGTGAGTAAACTTTTTTTGTTTATGATTAATTAAGAATTTTTATTGTTCTTATGTTGGTTTCTTTTGATTTCTTCTCTATTGGTTTTATCAAATACAATATGTTTGATAACTATTTTTATAGTAATAGATAATGAGAGAAAGACCGAAAAGTGAACTTAATTATTGAAACCCTAGGAAAGGAACTTAGGAATTAAATCACGAAAGTGGGTTTAACCCTTCGAGGACTCAATGAATTAGCAAAGAACTTAACGAGTTTAATTGAACATAACTATTACGAAAGTAGGGGTTAATTCAATTAGATATGCCTTCGTACCTTGAAAGAGGACAAATGTTACCTTAGGTAAATTCACCTTCACAAAGAACCAATAAGAACATAAAAGATAATTAAATTGATTCAATAGGTAGTCATGGTGTGATACCCCTAATCCTAAAAGTTTTCTAAAATTTGAATTTTAAATCTTAGAATTATCTATTCCTTTATTTTATCAAATATTTGCTTTTTTTCAAATATATTAAAAATCTCAAAAATATTTTTTATTTTAGTTATGATTTTCTTATACAAGATTTTATATTTAAAAACATTTCTTATTTTTATTTTTAGAATTCACTTCAATTTTTTTTATTAACTAGAGAACTTTGAAATTTTTTAAATTAAAAAAATAAAATTAATCAAAGTAATAAACGAGTAATAAACTTTTAATTTTTATTACTGGACGACACCATACACTTGTTTGCACACATGAAGTTTTTGCTATCCAGTCATCCGAGTCGTAGATATTTGATGTATGTGTGTTTGTATTATGTTGGGTTGGATTAACTCAAGGAACAGTAAGATTCTTAGTTGGCTCTTTTTCTTTGCACTAGCCAACCCCTTATCAGCTTGGGTGTTTGCTTCCCTTGGAATATTCTAGACTTCAAGCTCTGTGAAGGGGTTCTAGAGTTGCTTGACCAAATGGTAGTAGTTTAGTAAGGTGGCTTCTTTCACTTGAAATGTACCATTGATTTGTTATGCTATCACCTGGGAACCCATGAGTCATTTAACTCGTTCCACACCCATGTATCGGGCTAGTTGTGGCCTTGCTACTAAGGCTTCATACTCCGCCTAGTTGTTGGAGGCTTTGAAGTCAAATCTCAATGCTTGGTCTAAAATTAGACCTTCGGGCCCCTCTAGCATCACTTCAGCTCCACTGTCTTGCCTATTTGATGATCCATCAAGCTAAGGGGTCTACTAAGCTGTCTACTAAGCTCCCACGAACGTCCTTTCTAGCTCCATTTCGGCTATGAAGTTTGCCAGGGCTTGTGCTTTTATGGGTCCCCTTAGTTCATAGCACACATCAAATTCAGTTAACTCAATAGACCATCCGATCATTCTTCCAGCTAATTCCAGTTTTTGTAGCATTTTTGCAATAGGGCAGTCTGTCCTGCCAACCACCTGGTGCCCTTGAAAATAGAGTTGAAGCCTTCTTGCAACTATGACTACTGCTAGTTTAACTCTTTCGATAACCTGATACCGCCTCTTGGCATCCTTCGATGCTTTGCTAATGAAGTATACTGGCACATCCTCATTTTCTTTTGACTGGATTAACACGACACTAAGCGTGTATGGTGTAATGGCGATGTAGAGGACTAAATCCCAGGTTGGGTCAGGTTTGGTTAGGATCGGAGAAGTCAATACGATTTTCTTTATTTTTGGAAAATATGACTCGTACGGTGCCCACATGAAATACGCGACCTTCTTCAATAGTTAGGACATGTGTCTGGTATCTTCGGCCAAGCACGATAAGAATCGTGCCAGGGCTACCAGCTGACCAATTAATCTTTGTACCTCCATGGGTTAGTCGGGGACTGTATATCCAAGATAGCTTGCCATTTGTCCAAGTTTGCTTCAATGTCGCGATGGGTCCTCATGAATCCTAGGAACTTCCCCCCTTGTACCCTAAAAACACATTTTTTCGAGTTGAGGCATATGTTGTATTTCTGGATCAAGGAAAAAACTTCTCTCAAGTTCTTAGCATGACCTTCTGGGGTCTCATATTTAACAACCGTGTCATCGACATATACCACGAGGCATCTTACGATTAGGGGCTAGAAGATTTTGTCCATAAGCCTCTGATAGGTAGCTCCAACATTTGTTAATCCAAAAGGCATAACTGGGTAGCAAAAGTTAGCTTCATTTGGCATGAACGATTTTGGCTTGATCAGCTAGGTGCATTTGGATTTGATTGTATCCTAAGTATGCGTCCAGGAAGCTCAACAACTGGTGTCCCGAAGCTCCATCTACCAAGGTGTCTATGCTTGGGAAGGGAAAGGCATCCTTCAGGCAGACCTTGTTCAGATTGATGAAATTTGTACACATTTTTCATTTACCATTTGCCTTCTTGACCATGACTACATTAGCCAACCAGGTAGAGTATTGAATTTCCCTGATAAAATCGGCTTTAATTAGCTTTGTCCTATCTCTTCCCATGCGTCTCTTTTTCTGTGTTACTGGCTTGGCATGGGGGGCTTACTACTAGCTTGTGGTAGTGGAACTATGGATCTATCCCTGGCATATCAGTTGCAGACCAGGCAAAAGGATCCCAGTTTTTCTAAACTTCTATGATGGATTTTCTTATTGCTATGGGTAGGTCGGAACCAATGTTCATGGATTGTTCAGGTCAGGAGCCAATTTGGAATGGCTTAGTAGGTACTTATTGGCTCAACATGATAGTCAGTGTTTAACCTAGGGTCTAAATCCACCATATCTTAGGCCTGTACTTTTCCCATGGCTACCAAGTTAATTGGAGGCTTCTCCTCTTCTATGATCGGGGTTATTTTGAGATTGGCCATGTAACATTCCTGGGTGTTGCGTTGATCAACATGCACGATGGCAACCTTTCCTTCTGAAGACAGGAACTTCATCGCTAGGTAAGGGTAGAGACAATGACCCCTAGCATATTTAAGGATATGGGTCCCAGTAAGACATTGTACAAGGTGTTGGCGTATACAACGATATACTAGACTTTAATACCTCGTTCCCCTTCATCCTCAAGCCCAAACTTGGTGAATAAGTCAATGCAACCTCTAGTGTTGACCCTTTCACCGGCGAACCCTACCAGCGAACATGAGCTCCTCCTCTAGGATTTCTAATTACTTAAAGGTCTTATAATACAAGATGCCAGTTGAGCTTCCTTAGTTAGCCAATGTTTTTCGCACTATGCAATTCGTGATTTCTACACTAATTACCATAGGATCCTCTTACATTGGGTCTATAGCTTGGAAGTTCTTATTGATGAAGTAATATCTGAGATCCAGGGGCCTCCACACAGGTTGAAAACATTGACAATTTTTACTTGTGGAGGTGCCTCTTCCGGGCAGAGGATGTGCTCCCCCCTGACAAAGCCTCCTAAGATGGTATTGATTACCCTTTTTACCCCCTTATTCTAGTTAGTGTCTATTGGGCTCTCCCTGGATCGACTTTGACTTCTTTTCCCATAATTTTTTCTATGGCTTCTATTAAAGTCCCTTCCCCGTTTATGTTGGTTGGGACTTTTTTTATAACTGGCTCGACGATCTAAGCTCCCCATGTCCCTTCATCCTTGAGGTTTGGGATCCTTCCGAACTTAGCTTCGTAAATGGTCGACCTTTATTAGGTCCTCGATCTTGTCACGCAATGCAGCACATTCTTCCGTTGAGTGGTCGTGGTTTCTATAATATCGGCACTCTCTTACTTTATCCGTACTGGGAAGGATGTTGGCTCTTTTGGGTACGATATAAGCTCGACAAACAGGGCCTGATTTAATACTCTAGTTCTGCTGGCATTGAAAGGATATAGTGGGCGTATTTTGAGCGGAAAGTCCTTTCTTTGGGGACTCCGACCTATTGATGTCACCGTCTTTTTCCCCAGTTTCAACAACATGAGCCTTAGCTTAGGATTTCTCCATATCTTCCATCTCCATGTAAGATGTTACCCAAGCCCTCAACTTTTCCAATGTGGATACATGGTCAAGACGTACACTGTCGAATAACTTGTTTGGCTGGAGAGCAACTATGAACATGACTATAATAACATCCAGAGTTATCCCTTTAATTTGAGCAATGATTTTCTTATACAGTGCCATGAAGTTGCGCAAGGGTTTGATTTTCCCTTGCGATAGCCCATGAGTGAAAGGGAGGTTAGTCGTTGAGGATGTCGTGGGGTGAACTTGTTTGCAAACTAGGTCGAGAATTTTGTGAAGGTGGAGATGGATGCAGGTGGTAGCTTATCGAACCAGTCAAGCACCAGGCCTACTAGGCATGTGGGGAAGACCTTGCACAATATGGCATCATTGATGGAATAAAGTTGGACTCAAGCGACAAAGGCGTATACCTCTCTAGGTTGGTTTCTCTACTGTACTCAAGGGTGGGATGTTTCCATTTGTTGGGCATGAGTGTTTCCACGATTTTTGGAACAAAAGGATGAGGCATCTCCGCTTCTTCGGGGATTCCCACAGGCTTCGACTTGGTTTCGGTAGCGATCCTAACAAGTTGGCACCATATGGTTCAGACCGAAGGGGTCCTAAGTGATGGAGATGGCCTAATCGAGGGCGGTGGCTTGGCCAAATGGGAAGGTCGGGTCGACCCTTGATGCTGCGATGTGACCTCATCCTCTCGGCCTTTTGCCATATTGCTTGCTACTTCCTATAGTTTTTGGTTTTCTTCCTTCAACTTAGTCATGTCCTGTTGCATCTACTAAAATGTCACGCGTAGAGACACATTTGTTTTGATCTCGAGGTTCCCAGCTGCTAGATACTCACACAGGGGGTTGCATGGATCTCTAGCGTTGCTCCTCGTTTGCACCATGACGTTAACTCAATTGTTTCTTCGAGGCCAAAGGTAATAGCTTACTCGACTCCATGGCAGGCGCCAACTATTCCTGCACGCATTGGATGGGTCCTTCTTCTCGATATTCCCAACTCACAGGCCAATAGCTTCTTCACACCCATATAGGTAAGGTGCCTGCAAAAGCAGGCTAACACTCAAGTCAGAAGGGAGTTGACCAATGCAATTGAAAGTACAAGGCATCAACAAGAAAGTAGAGTATATTGATTAAGTAATCAAACTTGTACACATACTCTATTATATAAAGAGTATTACCTCTCCGGGCTTAGACCTCTTTTTGTGTTTATCTTTACCTGGAAAAAGATAATTAGGATAGTAAATAATAACTAATTAGGTTCTATCTTATATCCTTTTGAGTATTTGTCTTTTTATATAACCTGGGGTTCCCGAATTTAAGGTATTGGGTTGGATATTTCTTAGTGTTGGCTCATTCTTCTCATTCTTTCGATAGGTTCGACCTCGCCCTTTCGGTAGGAATGACCTCGAGGTTCCCAGCCTGTACACTATATAAAAATAGAATGCAATTATTATTTAATAAACCTGTAATCTTTGTTCCATGTAAGACTAAGTACCGAGTCAATGTGACCACCACCGTATCTTATTGATTTCAACTACAAAACTACTCACAGAATTAAAATGCAAGTATAAGGACAACAATAAAGTAGATTTATTCTTGTTTGTATGTAAATTTAATAAATAACATCCATGCACTTCTATTTACATTGACTTAGTGTCAATTTAATAAAGAATTGCTAAATAGTCATGCAAAAGTGACAAAGTATGAGGTAATTATGGGAAAAGAACAAAAATAATTGCTATACATTCTAGAACACTACATCGAATAATTCGAGAAAATGAAACCATACGTGCATCAAAGCATACATAAAATTGTGATAAACTATATAGATATGCTCTTAACTATTCTATTTTAGCTTCACTGACTCAAGATTACAACTCCTAACAATCTATATCTGCCACTTTCTATCTTCCAGCAGAACCCAATCTCTTAAATTGCACCTATATAATTAGATAAGTTCATGTAATATTTAAACCTTGGTTTCCACCCTTAACATCAACATAAAAAAAAGTATCAATACATGCATAATCAAAGTTAACTAAAAAAGAAAATAATAAATGGAAAGTAGTACATTAGAAACCAGGGAGGAACAATATTTGAGTGTCACCAATGTAATCATTGAAAAGGATAATCACAAGGGACCCTGAAAATAAATTTAATGTACATGTGATCTTTATTACTAGCATACATCAAGATGCTAAAAGATTTAAACATACAAAATTCTCATAAAATTTAAATTATTTCACAAGCTAGTAGCTATACACTATACATAACAAGTCCATCAACATGTAAAATATGTTTCCTACTGCAAACCAATTATAATGTGCATTTTTCATCCATTTCAGCATTTAACTTTTGACATGAAAATCAAACGGAATGAAAACTTACATAGTAAATCTTGCTTTTAATGAATTGTTAAAGAAGGTCAAGTAGTTTCATTATCACCTATAATAAATAGTTAATTATATATAAAAACAAAATGCAATTATAATTTAATAAAACTGAAATCTTTGATCCATGTAAGAACAAGTACCGTGTCAATGTGACCATCATTGTATGTTATTGATTTCTACCACAAAATTACTCATAGAATTATTGTTTCACAAGCTAGTAGCTCAACTCTATACTTAATCAGTACATTAAGAGCTAAAATAGGTTTTTTGGTGTAAAACAATTATAATGTGCATTTTTAATCCATTTCAACATTTAAATTTTGATGTGAAAATAAAAAAGGAATCAAAACTTATAAAGTAAATCTTGCTTTAAATCAATGGTTAAATGAGCTCAACAGGTTTGTTCTCACCTGTAATAAGAAGTCAATTATATATAAAAACAAAATTCTATTTTAATTTAAGAAACCCATAATTTTTGCATTCAGTAATTTGAGAAATTGTAAACCAAGTCTTAATTTAATAAACCAAATTTCTATGAAAAGTAATCATGAACCAAAAATGAAGCCAGAACCAATTAGAGAAATTGTATCAAGTTAGTCCTAAGCCAAGTGGGAAACATTATGCATTTTACCCAGATTTAGAAAGACAACAAAAATCACAAATATATACATGCATCGCATAAACCCTTTTTTCAGTACCTAGGTTTAGGGATTCTTTTCTCTTTCTCTGCTCAAATTGAAATATGTGACAGAGAAAAAAGATTTGTCTTCAAAGCCTTCTCATGAAAGTCATTCACACTAGCGAGGAGGTGTAGAGTGGTTCGAGAAAGGAAAGGCGTTTCGTCGAATAAGAGTGACTCGAGTTCACTTTAGATAATGTTGAAAGGGCTAAACTCCATCCTTTACCTCGATATTTGTGGCCTGGTGTGAAAATTCACTCTAAATGGTGCCGAAGGGTTAAGTGTGGATTGAAATGTGAAATGGCGTGAAAAGTGAAATGCGAAAATGGTGTGAAAAATATTTAGACATTAGGTTTATAGGGAAGTGTGAAACTAGATGACAGATAACTTTTTAGGTGAGCAAGATTTAAAAAAAAAAAAAAAGTTATTTTTTTTAGAAGTGTAACTAATAATCACTAATTAAAATATAAAAAATTAAAGCTAAATACATAATACTTTCAATTTTATGTTATACATGGTGACTGATTGTTTAGCTGCCATCAAGAGTCACTTATTATAATATAAAAAAATTAAAATTTAAATCGTAGCTACCAATTTTTAGATACACATATGAAATTATAAAATCAAATTAAAATTTATTAAAATTTAAAAGTATTTCAGTTACAGTTTCAATTACCTCCGTAGTCACTACAAATAGTCATTATTGAACAATTTTCTAATAGTGTGGATCTTTTGCCACACCGAAAATAAGAAAGGTGATAATGGATAGTCCCGTTAGATTTCCCTTCGTGGCTGAAATTCATTAGATGAGTTCCATTAACCTGAATAAAGATATGATCATTCATTGTTAAAGTTGAAAAACCACATCGTCCATGTTTGCCCAAAACCTAACTTGCAATGCATAATTTAAAAAATGTCAATTCATTGTTATAGGTTTTCTCAAAATCTACTTTAAACAAAAAACATGACTTTTAGAACCTGAGTCTAATCGATGACCTTGTTAATAACCAAAACTCCGTCCAAAATATATCTACCAAGAAGAAAAGTTATTTGAACCCATAAATGACCCTTTTAAGCACTCTCTTAAACATCACTACTAAAATTTTTTAAATAATTTTATGCACACTCGAAATAAGAAAGATAAGCCTATATTGAGAAAGACTCTAAGGATTGACCACTTTCGAGATAAAAGCTAAAAATGAGGAGACAACAACTTTAAGGAGCATTCCATATTCATGGCAATTCATCCCAAAACCATCTGGACCTGGACTTTCCTCTCTTAATTGCTTCCTTAATTTCCTCTTTGAAAAATGGCTCTTCCAACATATTCCATTCCTCTTCTAATATTTGACTGAAGTCTACCCATCTAGGTTCGACCTTATCAACTCCTTTTCTGAGAACAATTGTTTAACATGATCCAACAACTTTGCTTTCACCTTTGCCACACCCTCAACTCATCCATGATCTTATTTAATTGGCAAAATCTAATTCTTGAAATACCTCATCCTATAACAATTGTGAAAGTACCTAGAGTTATAGTCAGCCTTCAACATCCACCTTATTTTTTACTTGTGTAAAATTGTATTCTCTTAAACCCTAGCCTTTCTCAAATATTTAGATAGAATCCCATTACGTAGCTCATTTGTTTTGATCGACCTATCCAATAAGTTTTGATCTGCTACCTCTAGTTCCTTAAGTTTGTCTTGAAGCCACCCTTCTTCAATTTGGAAAACATCTCTACTCCAATAACACCTTCAAATCCTTCAGCTTTTCCTTAAATTGAAGCAAACACCACCTCCCACCTACACTAATATTCTATTGATTCTTCACCAAGTCATTAAATGAAGGATGTTTTATCTAGTGATAAAAAATTTTGAATGGTTTGCCCCTCCCCAATTCTGCGCATTACCTTTTAATAAAATCCAACAATGATCAAAGAATTCTCTTTGATCCAATCCATTGAGCAGAAATTTTCCACAGATAACTCAAATCTTGGGAAATTAGAAAGCGATATAATCTGCTACAAGAACATCCATCAATGAAATCTAAGTGAACTTCTTCCCATATACTAGGATATCAACCACCTCCATGATTTCAACAAAGTGTTGGAATTCTACCAACTCATTCTTAGAGTGATAGGAAAAGGACCCCTTAACTTTTGAAGGGTGAGCAACAACATTGAAATCACCACATAAACACCAATGAGCACCCGAGATCCCTCCTTTTTGTCATCCATAAATCACCCTGCAACTTCTTTTTCCCAACCTTAGAGCAATGAATGTATACATTAACTAACATACATAAAGATTGTAAACCTTCCTAAAAAAAACTCACCTCCAAGAATCTTTCACCTAAAATTTGAAATTGAGATATAAACAACCTTTTTTTTCATATAGTAATTAGGCCACAACTTAGACCAATAGTCGGCTTAACCCTCCATTCACAATTCATATAACCCAAGCTTCCATAACCTCCCAAGGTTCAATTGTTCCACAATTTGTTTCCTACTAAAAGTATATATAAACTTTTTCCAATTGTAGGGTCCTTTTAATATGCTCATGTTTAGCCTTGTCCCAAAACCCTATAACATTTAGAGAAAATATCTTCATATCTAATTTTGCATATTCCTCCTTCTAGCCAATTTAGCATGATTTCTAACCTCTATATTTTCAATTGCAATTTCATAAACTACATGATTAGCCAACCCAACAACTATCAATTTCTTAATAACATTCCACATTTTACTAAACCCTACTAATTCAACCTTATCCAAACCTTACCTAGACATATCTTGATTCAAGGAATTTGAATTCATGATTCGATTAGTTGGATACCTATTAGCATATTAGCATTTGGGGAAGATGAAGTTGAGATTCCTCGTACCATGTTGCCACTGAGTTCACTTCTATCTGCACTTTGACATCTCAAGTTCTTCTAAACGCCCACCATCCTTTGGTTCTCCTTTATCCTGATCACAAGCTTTTGAAAGCCAACAAAAGACCATTGCTCAATGTTGAACGTCTTGGTGTTGGAAGACTCCATTCCACCATGTTGCATCCCCTTAAAAAAAGAGGAACTCTTGATCAGAATGTCACGACTCGCCGAGATCCAACTTTGATTAGCTCCAATAAAACTAAGGGATTCACTCCCCTGCACTTGCATATGCAAAAAACAAAGGCCAAATCGCACCTAAGCTAAGATGAAGCTTGGGATGAGGCTTTTATGTATCTCTATGGCTTGATTATGGCTCTGCGAACCTTCCCATGAAAGCCAAGGTTCTACTCTGATGCTCCGCCACTGGCGCCAATGGAAAAGGTAGACACCACATTCTTGCTGACAAGGATGGAAAGTGTTCCTCACCTAGACAGAGTTGGGGATGATGAATCTCCTTTTAGTCAAGGTATTATGACCCAACATTTTTGCCCTATAGTGGCCTAAACCCTTAATATTACATTTTGTACCATTCATGACTGGGGTCAAGCCTTGTCTTGAACAATCCTCTAAATCCACATCATTTCCATGTTTGAAGAGATTTGACTCTCTTATCATATTCCTCACAAGCTTGGGCGAGTCTTGTTGACCATTATCAGTACGTCCCAAATTCAAATTCAAATTTGAAAACTCTTTGGACTTAACATCAAGGTCCCCACCCACACCAAATCCCTTCTCAAGACTCCTAGCCTCTGTTCAAGAATGACCGTGTCTATCTCCTCTTCCTCGGTTGAGCTTGAACTTTCCTAAAAGGAATAAAACTCCCTTACACTTTCCATTTCCAAAATTTTATAAATCGGCCCCTCCTTAATAAGTTTTATCTCAAACAAATTATCATCAATTTGGAATCTCAAAATGTAGTTAATTATGTCCTGCACCTTTGTATTGATGGCAAACCTTGCCACATTCAATATTTCCCTCTTTTTTGTTACTTCATCCACAAATAAAAACTCACCATAAAACGAGCATACTAGTTGAAAGAAATCTTCATTCCACACATGAGGTGAAATGCCAAAGCATTTAACCCATATTTTTCTTTCAGTGTCAATGATAGATGGATTCCACTGTGAAACATTAGAGAACCACAAATTCACCATTTCAATGTTACTATTAATGTAGTATTTGCTATCTTTTTCATCATCAGTTTCTAAAAGAACAGTAGCTCTAATACCGAAGATTCCTTCTTGATGCAACTTTAGCTGGATTGAGTATGAAACTACCTTTTTTTGCAAACTTTCCCAACATAAGCTTTAGACAACTTGGAAACCACTTTAGCATAAGATTCGTAAGAAAAACTATAAGTTGTAACTTTCGCTAACCTCCCAAAATTTTCACCCTTACTCATGATCTCAACTTTAGTGTTTTATAGAATGTTTGCATAGGACAATTTCTTCGGTTCTCCTTGATTGGGTTTCCCAACACCCTGAACTTCAAACTTGTTTCTTACTTATTCTTCATCATATTAATTTCACAAATCGCTGACTTCGAGTTGGGCCAGTTGGTTTCCCAAACTTAGGGTAGTTTACCCACAACTTCAAATCCCTAATGAAGATCTTATCCAACTTTAACACCATTATTCTAGCATCCTCCACCTCTGCAAATCGACCAAAACTGAAGTGATAGCCTCTCTTGTCTATCTCGTTTGGAATCACCACTTCTCTGATGTTGCTATACATCTCAAAGACCTCCCACATGTCTTTGACTCTATAATCCTTTAGGAAATGAGTGAAATAAAAGAAAGTCCGCTCTTCCTTGCTCTCATTGAGCCTCCCTTGATACACATCCAAAGATTTGCCTAGCCCTAAACCTAAGTTTTTCTCAAACCTCAGCTTGTCCCTTTTAACCTTTCTCCACTCCCCCTTGCTCTCCCCCATCGTTTACAAAAAAAAAAAAAAAACAACTCATCAAGCATGTGAGATAACTCATTCACAATGTCATCATTTACTATAGTACTAAAGAATATTATAAAAAAATATTATTAAATTTTTTTAAATACACGAAAATAAAAACAGATTTGAGTAAATTATAAGAATCTAAATTATATTTAAATTTTAAAATAAAACATGAAAATATTTTTAGTCCCTATATTTATAGTTCAACGTGATGCAGATTCATTTATTTTCATATTCACTCTTCAAATTTTAAAATATATAGATTTAGTTATTAACTTTTAAGTACATGACAAATTCTTATATAAGAGGAAATAAATCTAAATCTAGCTAGATTTAATTTATCACATTAATTTGTAATGAGCTTATAGTCACAAACTTTAGCGCGTCATATATGTGGATCAACTAACACATACTATACCTTAGAGTGAAAATAACTTCTATTAAAATAATATATTTAATATGAAGACTATTTAATATAATTAATTAGTAAAATAAAAAAATATAGAAAAGATAGATTTCTTAAATTTTATTTATGATTAGAGTGGATTTGTGTTTAACTTGCTTAATGTTAAGATATAATGAAAGAACCACTTAACACAATTTTTCATACATGTAGCTATCCAAATGAGTTATTTTCCATAAAAGATGTCCTTAGTAAAAGTGTTTCTCTAGCACTTTTTTTTTTTGCTTATATAAAAATCAACAAGAATATAGTTTTTAAAATGTTTATTAATAAAATCAACAAATTCACTGTTAAAAAAATGAATGTAATTAAATTAGAGTGCAGATTCTAATAGAAAATATTAATTTTAAAATGGACATAAGTATGTGGAAGACAAAGAGTTGTCGTAACAACAGTCATTTTGAATTTGGCCACACACAAACCAACTGCCTATCACTAATGTCTAATTCCATTCACTGGCCAATCCCAGCTAGTCCACGCGTTAGTTGCTGAGTCACATGGCTGAACAATTCCTAGTTCATACTTCATACAATGTATTTCACTGGCTTAAAAAATAAAAGAATGGTCAATATCACACGCAAACTTGTTCTTTCTGTATGAATTTTGTACAAATTTGATACTATGAGCAACCTCAGTTTTTTTTTTTTTTCTAAGTTATGTATAATCTATCTACCAATTAAATAAGTGAATAAACTAAGAACGTTTTGATGCATAAACAGAGTTGAAGAGATCAGGTGGACCTAACAGGTTCCTCATTTATAGTCTCCAACACAGGCTTCCTTGACCTACAATACTTCAACCTATACTGAAACCCTGAGTCCACTCCTTCCAAACTCAACCTTGGAATCTCAACATCACTTTCATCTTTTGGGTGGGCGTTTTCCGGCTGAACTCGTGCCTTTCCGCCGGATAATCTCTTGACAGCAGAGTTGGCAGCCATGAAGAGCACTGCCATGTCAGCGGCGGTGACAACAGAGTTGAGTCTCCTCATAGGGAAAAAAATATACACGTTCCCAAACTCCAAGTCGTGATCAGCAGCAAGAGCAAGAGCAGAGAACCTTCGACTAATATGCAAAGAATGAGAATTGACCAAGAAAAAGTTAGGATGCTGTAGCATGAGCTCGGCAACCTTGACCATCTCTCTCAATTGCTTCACTTCACCGGAGGGAATGATCACTCTGATGGCCTTGCCATTCTTCATCAAAGGAGGGGCCAAGGTGCATGAAACGTAGTTCCCCATTACGTGTACGTGTACGTGGAATTAAATAATAATGAAGCTAAGCTAATTAAGGTTGTTTATAAGGTTGGAGTTGGAGAGAATGAAGGTTTGTTTTGTGGGTGGGTGTGAAGTGGGTAATGGGTATATATACTTTAGAGGTGGAGGAAAGTGAAGAGGAACAGCTTAGAGAATATTAAAAAATAAATGCACGTTGATGCCAATTATATCATGTGCGTGTGTGTGAGATGTGTTGACCAGTGTAGCGTTGGCTGGATGAGACTTGAGAATGCGCGTTTGGCTTTCAAAGCCGAACTGGCCAAACGCTGCGTTTCCGTTCCCCATTTTCAGATATTATTATTTACCTTTAGGGCTGTCATATACGGGCCTCAAGTTTTGTCGCCAACACAAACGCGACGTGTGGGACTCACTATGTACTTTCCTACAATATTTTTATCAGTTTTATTTGCAGCAGAGCTTCTTATATTACGTTCTTTAATGGATTAATTTTCATGTGAAAAATTAATGTTATATTTTTTTTATAAACAAATGTTAATTATTAATATAGAAACTTGAACTTATAATTTTTCTCTCTTCAGTTTAACAACAGATTAATCTTATAACTCTCAAAATTAATGTTATATTTAATGGTTCAGATCAAATGACAAAATATGTATGTGGAAAAATAAAATTGATTCATACTAAATGTAAAATTTCTAAAACAAACCCTAAACCCTAAAGCCTTCAACGTTTAACTAGTGGAAATGTATAGTGTAAAAGAGTTTTATACTAATATTTAATCATAATTCTTTACTTATATAATTTTTAAAGTATTAATGATAAAGTTAAAAAACTTATCTAAATAAAAATGTGAATGGATATCAATAATACTAAAAATACTTATTAATTAAACTCATTTGTTATAACTGAAACTTTAACTAAAACCACGTTAAATTAAATTACTACTTGATATAATCTTAATTTATTATGCATATAACATTTTACATGATTTAAACATCTATTTGTTCACATACATGCTTATAAGAATATGTTTAATGTTATGTTTTATGAGAAATTTTAAATTTAACAGTTAAATTAATAGCAATTACTTTTAATAAAAAATTCTGAAGATTTCATGAGAAATTTTAAATTTAACAGTTATATTAATAGCAATTACTTTTAATAAAAAATTCTGAAGATTTCATTTTATGAAGTTTGATATGTAGATTAGGTTGATAAACAATTCAGATTATTTTGATTTTAAGGGTTAACTATATTTTTAATATAGAGACATTTCAACCATTCATGTTTTGGTACATTAAATTTTTGTTGACCAGTCAACGTACAGGAAGTTTGTATTCTGTTAAAAAAATAGTACATTATGTTTGTTGCTATGTTAAATGCATGTTGATATGATTTGGCAAGACACCTATGTAACTAGACAAAGCCACACTTACAAGTGGTTATTTTTTAATGTTATTATAAGTGTTAATAATTTTACTTTAAGTGTTATTATAAGTATTATTAAAAGTAAATAACATATAAGCAAAAAAAGTTAATGAGGTAATAGTTAGTAAAAAAAGTCAATAAGATAAGAGTAAAACGAATAAGTTAACCCAAAAAGTTATTTATCCAATCTATAATTAGAAACCCTACGAAACCATTCCACCATCCAACATTGTTGCTAGAGTGGAAGAAGACTCATCCCCCTGTCGAGCGCCATTGCCAGAGTCGAAGAAGACTCATCCCCCTTCATCGAGTGCCGCTACCAGAGTCAGATGAGTTTTCGTTGGCAACCACTGCAGCACAGCGTTGCAAATGAAGCCATTAAAATCGCAAACAACGAAGCCCAAAAACCCAAATCGAAGAAACCCTAAAGCCCGAAATCAAAGAAACACAATTGACGAATCCCCGAAGACTGAAAACGTAGTTCGTGTGGTTGGACGAAGAAAGCGATAATACAAAAAAGGGCTTCGATTTCACTTTTAAGGGAGAATATTGAGTCTGTGAAAAAGGTAGAAGCAACTTACAAAGAATTTGAAAAACTTATGTAAGCAACTACATTTTCATTTAACAAACCATTTAATTCTAACTAATAACCAAACTAGTTTTAAATTTATTTTTTGTTAATGAAAAAAGTTATCAGCAACTCAAAAATCAAGTAGCTGCAATTGGATTAGAGTTTGGCAGGATTACAGTGTTATTGTGGTTGTTGATTTGGTGTAATTATTTCTCTTTTCGTGTTATTTTGGCAGGATTAGAGTCTTATTGTGGCTGCTAACTTGACTATTATTTGAGGTTGTATTTGACTATTATTTTGGCTTGGTTAGAATGTTATTTTGGGTGTAATTATGGTTGTCATTTTGTCTGTTATTGGATGTAATTATGATTGTCATTTTAGTTGTTACTGGGTTGTTACTATGGTCATTATTCTAGCTATTACTGAACTGTTATTTATTAGTTGTGCAGCAGTACACTTTCAGGGATTTTGTGATGTTATTATAGGTTGTTATTTTGGCTATTTCTGGGTTGTTATTATGGCTGTTAGCCAATTTCAAAATTTTCAGATGTGTAGAGACATTATCTACAGTTGATGGAAATACCCTTATAGCTGCTCATGTGTATCTTGTTATAGACTTAAAGTTGAGATATTTTCATATTACTACATGAATTCTAGGACCATATTATGTGCCTCAAGCTATGAGAGATTCATCAACTGATAAGGAGTAAACTTAGTTAAACAAATGAAACAAGAGAGTGATGAACGTACTATGAGAGCTTGAAGGGGGAGGAGATGGCGAGTGAAGAAGGGTGGAGAGAGGTAAGGGGGAGGAGATGGATGGTGGGAGCGATGGAATCAATCAGGCAAAGAGGTTAACGAAAAAAGAGGCGAATTGGACAGACAAAGGAGGACTAATCTCGTTTTTTTTCACACATTTCCCTGATGAATACAAGGCGGGTGAGATGTGGAAAATTTTTAGAAGGTACGGGGATGTTAAGGAGGTTTACATCCCAAACAAAATGGACAGAAATGGAATGAGGTTTGGCTTTGTGAGATTTAAAGGGGTGGAGGATGCGCACCTGTTAGGGATAAAACCGGACAACATATTCATTGGAAATGAGAAGATATGGGTCAATCAGCCCAGGTTTGAAAAAAGAATGAATCAAATCATGCCTGGGGAAAAGATGGAGTATACGGGAAGGATGAGTGTAGTTCCAAGGAAACCAAAACCTAATGAAAAAATCATAGGAAATCAGAATGTAAGCAATAGAATATCCTATGCAAAGGTGGTAGGCTCCTTTGTAGAGCGGCCGAATAAGGGGAAGGAGGGGATCAGGCAAGGTAACCAACAGAGTAGAGGGGGAAGCCGAACGGACAAAACAAGTGGGGTTTTGGTGTTCAAATCTGAGGAGGAGGCAGTGACGAGGCTGAGGACAGCATATGTGGGTGAGGTGCTAGGCCAAGGAACAGCGTTTAGGACACAACAGTTTCTGGCTGAACAAGGAATATATGATGTCAAAGCCACTCCG
Source organism: Psophocarpus tetragonolobus (assembly GCA_037954015.1). NCBI lineage: Eukaryota > Viridiplantae > Streptophyta > Magnoliopsida > Fabales > Fabaceae > Psophocarpus > Psophocarpus tetragonolobus. Next base: position 7,384,285 of record CM075692.1, on the reverse strand, counting down.
ATGGGAGGGAGTAAGGTGCTTCTAAAAGAAGGCGACACGCAGAGGTTGAAACAGGCGGTAGAGAGTGGTCAGGAATGGATAAAAGCTTGGTTTCATCTGATACACAGGTGGGAACCAGGGAGTGTAGATACGGAGAGAAGGGTATGGGTGGGTTGTTATGGAATCCCGCTTCATGTGTGGGGTGAAAAGTTCTTTCGGACCCTCATGGCCCCTTTTGGTGAGCTGGTGCGAACCGATACCGGGACGGTCAGGAAGGAGAGGTTCGATGTGGCGCGGCTGCTTATATCCCGGAAGGCTTTTGAGCCTATACAAGAGGTGGTGAAAGTTGTTGTAGATGACCATCTTTTTCATATAAAGGTGGCGGAGGAAGGTGATGAATGGCACAAGGTGATGAGTAATGACTGCTATTCGGAGTTCGGTTCTGAAATGAGTTCGTGTATGGGTGAAAGGGAGTTCGACGAGTCTTTTGTGGCGGAGATAAAAGAGAAGCTATTTGGCCGGCGGTGGGGTTTGGGCCAAGAAGAGGAAACCGGAGGGCAGAACAGGGATTTTTACGATGAACAATCACATAATGGTACCCGTGGTGCTGGTAGCCGCCGCGTTGGAGTAAGGGTAGGAGAAGACAGGCGCGATGAGGAAGGAGACGCCTTGCCGGAAGGGGAAAGGAGGGACAGCAAGGAAGGGGGTGGACAGACGATTGCAACACCGAAAAAGGAAAAATGGCGTGTAAATGGAGAAGTAGGCCGGAAAACGGGTGAGAAAGCGGACCTCGGAGAAGGTGTACCTGACACCGACAAAAGTGACTGGCGACGTGACGAGGGGACAGGCGGCGTGTCGCATCAGTGGGCAGACAGCTCGACCAATCACAGCATGACACGTGGCCTCGACAAAGGCAGTCAACGGCAACGGCTGACGCAGCACGCGAATCGAGGAACGAACGCTGACTCGGTGGGGCCCGATGGTCAAAACGCACCCAATCAGAACGCGACACGTGGCCACGGGGACCGAGGTCAAATGCAACGGCTATTTTAGAACGATTTTCGACGTACCGCCACTGACGATGTGGGCCCCGCTTGTCGCTGCTCATCTACTCAGATCGCGCCACGTGGCTTCCGACACAGCACACTGCCCGAGCGGTCCCATCAGCGCGAAACACGAGCCTGCACGTCTGCGGCTGTGGGTCCTGCGCATCACTGAGCACAGATAGCGCATGCGGACCGAGACGCGCGTCGTGTCACCGTGGACACGCATCACGCGGAATCGGACGATCTGGGCCTGTCCGGACAGGCACACTGTTCACAGGCCCAGTCGCTCGGAGGAGGGGTGCAAACAGAAACAGCGAGGTGAAAATGTTTCGGAATCGGATCGGAGGAAATTTCGACACGGTTTGAAGGAATTAAAATATTTTCAGGCAATGGACTGGCAGGATATGATCGTCACATTTAGCAGTTCCAATGTTCAACAAACTCATCCTCATCCGGAGCTAAGAAGATTACAGGTGAACGATGAAAGTATCAGGAAAAAAGATAGTTCCAAAGACGAGTCACAGTTCAAAAACGGTACAATTGATAGTCACAAGGCAGAGTCAAGTGCTACAAAGATTTACAATTGCAAGCAATGGGAGTGGGTGGGGGAGAAAGAAATGTCATGGGGAGGGAAGGGGAACAGGCAGATGATTAGTACTTGGAGGCAGGTTCGAAGGCATAGTATAGATGGGAGCGACCTCCAATTGTGTAATTGGGAGGGAGACGAGGAGCAATCAAGCCAAAAGCAAGGAGGAGAAGGTAGTGAAATGGAAAAAATGTGGGCAGCAATGAAAGTAATAGGTATTACTGGGGAGCAATCTGATGCGGTATATATAGCAGAATTACGAAAAATGGAAGACAGAGATAAGGCGGAAAAGGAAAAAAGGGGGAGGAGGGAACAAGGGGTAGTCTAAATGAAGCTTCTATCACTGAATGTGAGGGGTTTAAGGGAGCGGGTGAAAAGGAGGCGAATCAAGAGGATGGTAGTAGAGAATCAAATCGACATATGTTTGTTTCAGGAAACAAAATGCTCTAATTTGATGGACTGGGAGATAAAGGAGGTTTGGGGGTCAGATGAATGCGATTGGAGAATACTCCCATCAATGGGGCTGAGTGGGGGTTGTGTCACAATTTGGAGGAAAGAGCTGCTAGAGGTGGTGTGGCAAATCCAAGGGGAGGGTTTTTTAGGTGTAGCCTTTAAAAGGAAGACTTCAGACGCAGTTAACTGTGTGGTCAACGTTTATGCTCCATGCACATTGGAAGGAAAGAGAAAGATATGGACCGACTTAATGATGACTACAAAAGGGGTCCCAAATGTAAGATGGGTGGTTGGAGGCGATTTTAATGCGGTCACCGGAAGGAGTGAAGTGATAGGAAGATCGACCTACCATTCGAGGAGGGAGATGGGGGAATTTGAATTCTTCATTCATCAGATGGGACTGGTAGACATTCCAATCATTGGAAAATGAGTCACATGGATTTCACCAGATGGGCAGTCAGCAAGAAGATTAGACAGGTTCCTTTTCTCACCCGTGCTGATGGACGAGTGGGGAATTACTGCACAGAGGGTAGGCTCGAGGGAGTTCTCTGACCATTGCTGGATCAGCACCATCGATAATAAGCAGATTGGGGACCTAAGTCATTCAAGTTTTTTTATTATTGGTTGGAACAGGCATCCTTTGGAGAGTTGATAACAGAAAGGTGGAATATGATTCAGGTTTCAGGATGGCAGATGTATCAGTTGGCAAGGAAGTTAAAGGCCATTAAAGTAGACATAAAAAAGTGGTCTGAAGACGTGTGGAAAAAAGATATCAACTTTTTGGCCGAACGGGTTCGGGGGATGGAAGAGGTTGACCAACAGTTACTGGCAGGTGTACAGGTGGATAATAGAGCCAGGCAGGACCTCCTGACAGAATACTGGTCCAAAGCAAGGGTCATGGAACATGCATTGGCACAGAAATCAAGGGTGAAATGGGCTATCAATGGAGACAATAATTCCAGGTACTTCCATAATTGTTTTAAGTCGAGATGTCAGGAAAACTCCTTGTTGGCAGTCCAATCGGATTCGGGGTGGTTGGAGAGTGTGTCTGATGTAAGAGCCAAAGTATTAGAACACTTTTCAGGGAATTTTCAGGAAAGATGGCAGGAGCGACCAACCATAGACGGAGTGCCTATTGCTCAGATATCAGAACAGCAAAGGTAGGAGTTGGAGGAGCCTTTTCTAGAGGAGGAGATTAAGGCGGCGGTGTGGGCATGTGAAGGAGGGAAAAGCCCCGGGCCCGATGGTTTTGGAATGAATTTTTATAGATCATGTTGGGAAGTCATTGGGGCAGATGTGGTTAAGGTAGTACAGGAGTTTCATGGGTCTGGGATTTTACCAAGAGGGGTAAGCTCTTCTTTTATTGCTCTCATTCCAAAGGTGGCCCGACCAGCAGGTTTAAGCCAGTACCGGCCTATCTCTCTAATATCGAGTGTGCAAAAGATTATCTCGAAGATACTTTCTAAGAGGTTGAAAAAAGTATTGGTGGGTTTAATATCGACCTCTCAGACGGCTTTTCTGTCTGGTAGATCAATCTTGGATGGAGTAGTCGTGGCAAATGAGCTTCTAGACTAGGCAAAAAGGAGATGACATCCGTGCTTCTTGTTCAAGGTGGACTTTGAGAAGGCTTACGACTCGGTCAACTGGAATTTTTTGGATTATATGCTGGGTAGAATGGGGTTTGGAAGGAGATGAAGATTGTGGATGAGTGCTATAGTCCGGAATAGCTATGTGTCAATTCTAGTAAACGGATGTCCGACTCCAGAGTTTAAACCAGCGAGAGGGTTAAAGCAGGGAGACCCGCTATCGCCTTTCCTGTTTTTGATAGTGGCCGAAGCACTACCAGCACTGTATACATCAACAATCCAAAAAGGTCTGTACAAAGAACTAATGGTGCAAGAGGATGTTAAGTATTCAGTGCTACAGTATGCGGATGATGTCATAATGATGGGTGAAGCGGACTTGCAATCGGTATGGCAATTGAAGGTAATTCTAAGGGGGTTTGAAATGGTGTCAGGATTAAAGGTAAATTTTAGTAAGAGCAGTTTCTATGGTCTAAATGTGTCGGAATCCTTCACATTGGCGGCCTCTGGAGTGCTAAACTGTAATGGTGGATCATTACCGTTCAAATTCTTAGGGATACCGGTGGGAGTCAACCCTAAGAGGGAACAACTTTGGAAGCCAATTATTGATCAGTTCAATAGGCGGTTGTGAGGGTGGAAGGCAAGGAACATGACTTTTGCTGGGAGGTTGGTATTATTGAACTCTGTGATAACTTCACTTCCTCTGTACTTGTTATCATTTTATAAGGCCCCCAAGTCAGTGCTGAAGACACTCAAGAGGATGCAACGTACTTTCTTATGGGGCGGTAATGATAGTCAGTCAAAAATTGCATGGGTGAAATGGGAAAAAGTATGTGGACCAAAAGATGAGGGTGGGCTAGGAGTGAAGTGTTTGGAGAAATTCAATTTGAGCTTGCTGGAAAAATAGAGGTGGCGAATATTAACAGATGAGGTGGCTATTTGGGGACCTTTGTTGAGAAGTCGGTACAGGAAGGTAGAGGGGTTTGTGGTGAGGCCCACGTCTTTTGGCCAAACATCGCAGTGGTGGAAAGACATATGGGCCATTGATGGACCAAATGCGACCTTGCCTAGATGGTTCAACACGCGAGTTAACAGGTTAGTCAGGTCTGGAGGGGGGACGTTATTCTGGGAGCAGAGGTGGTTGGGAGCGACAGCTTTCAGTGAACTTTTCCCTAGATTGTATGCTTTGGCAGAGGATAAGTTTACTACTGTTAAAGACAAGCGAGATACGGGAGGCCATCTTTCATCATGGAAATGGGTCTGGCGGAAGGGTTTGTTCGTTTGGGAGGAGCAATTGCTTCTGGCTTTACAGGAGGCGGTAAGTGAAGTTGTATTGGTCGAGTGGGATTTAGATGTGTGGGGATGGAATTCAGGAGAGGGGGGGATATTCAGTGGCCGAAGGATATAAGGTGTTGAATCAAGAAGTATCTGATATAGGAATCAATTTTGTCGACTCCCAGGATCTACGTAGGCTGTGGAAGCAAAAGCTGCCGTCAAAGGTACTGTTGTTCTCCTAGAGATTACTAAGGGACAGATTACCCACTGTTGAAAACCTGCTAAGGAGGGGGATTCAGGAACCGGTGCTCAATTCTGTCTGTGTGTTTTGTAATAATGGGATAGAGACTAAGGATCATTTATTTTTACAATGCCCGATTATTCAAAGGTTGTGGTATAAAGTTCTTAGCTGGGTAGGGGTACAGACACCACTGCCAGAGGATCTGAATCAGTTGTTCCTATTATCCTCTGCCTGGGTGGTGGGAACGAGGAAGGAAAAGTACAGGTATGTCTTCTGGACTTCAGTATGTTGGATTATTTGGCTATCAAGGAATGAAGTTATTTTTCAAAGGACCAATGCCGAATCCCTTGATATGTTAATGTCCATAAAAATGTTTTCTTGAAAATGGTTGTTGTACTCTTTTGGTTTTAAGGCAGGGTGGGTATTTTCTGACTGGTACTTCCAACCGAGATTATCTATGCTGAATATAAAATAGATTTATAGGTTGTGTGGGTATTGTAATACTATACTAGTTGTACATCATGTTGAAACGTTGTGTTTCAGCTTCCTATAATAGAATATAATTTTGCTGTTCAAAAAAAAAAAAAACAAATGATCCAGAAACCTTGACATGTCATAAAAATTGTCAGCAATGGATTTTTTAAATCTTCAACAGATGACTTGTACCATGACACTAAACATTTTTGAAAAATGTCACCAATGGATTTGTAAGAATAATTTGAAATCTCTATTTCAAATGATAAAATAAATAAAATAAAAATAAGTTTGTTTAACAATTAAAATTGCTTATGCATTATTTAATTTCTTATTTAGTTTTTTTAAAAATGTATCTAACTTAACTTATTAATGAAATTTATATTAACCAATGAGACATTTGTTTGGTTTGGAAGTATATTAGAAATATCTTACTTGAGTTCAACTGCTACTGCATTAAGGAAGTTCCTAACTTAACTATGGGTCAAATCTGTACCCCTCCTAGGAGTCCGTACATCAAACTATGTTGTTGAAGAGTTTGGCTGCCTCACAATACCATGGGCATGTCGTTGGTTAGGGACAATTTCAAATTTAAATAAGACTTATAATTAGGACAAATTACAGGACAATTTCAGATCTTCATCTTCAAATAAGTAAATGTCACTAATGTTCATCAAATCTAAAGGTAAAGATGATGGAAATAATAACAGGACAATCTCACATTGCAATTGCAAATACTTTCATTACATAATTTAAGCAACCAGTTTTACTTTACAGAATACCCAAATGTAATACATAACATGAGACAAATTATATTCCCCCTAAACCAAAATATAATTTGTAAATCAAATTACATTCTACCAACTTCAGAACCCTAACCTAAACTGACAAATGCAAACCATACTTTATCACCATTATCCTTTAAACCACTACATTTTAGCACACACAATATTCCACCAAAGAGGCTTAACAACCAAGATACAAATGCTACAACCAAGAGTAAATGTCATTTTTTCTTTTCTAATTCAGTTTTTTTTTTTTTGCAACCTTGAGATCTTCTTTTGTTCACCAACTTCAACAATAGCTTCATCAATTAGATCTGTACCAACATCGAACTCATCTGCCCATAGAAAAAAATCAAAATGTATGTCTTTATGCAACAATGACATTTACAGAAATTATACCCAAATCAAATAAATTTGTTTTCAGAATAATGAAACATGGTATTCATAGAAATGACCACGATTTACCTTCCAGTTTGGACATCCTCAAAATAATCATTCAGGATTCCTAGCACTTTGGGAAGTAATAAGGACATCCTTGTCATTGCAAAAGCATCTTTTCCAAACGGGAACTATAGCCTCTAAAGATGAACACAATGCCTTTACACAATCATTCAATGAAAATGCTCTAGATGTTGATGACTCTCCTCTTCAAGGTGGCATGACTGTTCGTCTACACTCAACAATAAAAAATGGAGTAGGTAAAGGTGGGGTTACGAGTTGTTAGTGAAGGTGAAAGCTTGCAACTCGTTTGTGATTGTAAACGCAAGATTTGCGGGTTTGTGTGGTTAATCGATGCTACCAAGATGAGACTTCACGGTAGGTTTGCAAGTGTTTATTGATGGAGGGTGGTTTTGGCTGGTGGTCTATGATGGAGATCTAGGGTTTTCAAATTTGGGGTTGTAATGGTGGAGACGAAGTTACAACTTCACTTTAAAAATTACCTTCCCTTTATAAATAAAGTTTAAAATGCAAATAAAAAAATTTATTTGTTGCAATATCAACATTATTTTTTAACATGACTTTCTCTAATTAGACAGGTGTCATGCCAGATGAGCATTTAACAGAGAACCAGACGGAATGTCCTGTTTTCTTAACAGAATACAAACTTCATGTAGGTTGACTAATCAATTAAAACTTGATGTACTAAAACATGAATTGTTGAAATGTTCATGTACAAAAAACATAGTTAACCCTAATTTTAAATTTATAGATATTGGTTAGGAAAAAATATTGTTTTATTTTTAGGATTTGTTTAGATTTTAAAAATATTATTTTTAAATAAAGATTTGTTCCTCATTTAAGATTATGATGTTAATTTATAAATAGGGTTAAAAATCACCTAAAGAGGGGTCACCACCCTAAGTGATAGATAGAGGAGTTATGATATGGAAAGAGGGTTATGATGTGGAGGAAGAGTTTGCAGATTTTCCAATAGTCCCTAAAAACTTGATGTGGTTGTAGGCATGAGATGTAAACCACATAAACAAAAAAAATGAGAAAGGTAACTTAAACAAAAAGATGGGAAGAGGAGTTTACAGGTTTTCCAATAGTTTCTAAAAATTTGACATATATGTATACATGTGGTGTGAACCACGTAAAAAAAAGAATGGAAATGATTTGTAGATTTTTTCATAGTTCCTAAAAACTTGTTGTGAATGTAAGTATAAAGTGTTAACCACATGAATAAAATACAACTATTATATTTATTTTTCATAGGTGTTTATGTTTATTTTATGATATATTCTTCTTATTTATATAAATAAAAAATTCATTGGTTATGGGTCTTTTGTCCCAATACATTAATCATGTTCACATACATGTATATGAGTATGTATTTAGTAAAAAGAAGACATATATATGCATACTCAATGTCGTTGTCACTTAGTGCTTACAGAAGCGTCCTACGTACACACGTAAAAGTGGTTCATCTCTATTGTTTTGTTGAAAATGTGAGATAGGAAAGAGATTAACGAATTAATTAAAGATATGACTGTGAAAATGATAGGAAAACGTATAGTAACTGCTAACTACGCCGACGCTGGTTGAAAAAGATGTGGTAGCGCATGAGGTGAACAAGTGTGAAACAATTTCACAACATGTGGAATTCTGACTCATTTTCCTCTTCGCCATTGTTCTGTTTTTCAAACTACAATGGCTGGAAACAAAACAAACCCCACTATACTTTCTTCACTTATTCTTCAATATTGTATGTGTAATTAATAGGAAGAGCATTTTTGGTGGCCAGGATCGATCTTTCAAGTTTTAACATTTGTATGAATTGTTTCAACACTTAAAATTGTCAAAATTTTTAACGCTAAAAGAGCAAATTAACTTAAGAAAGGTAGTTATTGACTTTATTTTAATTATTTTTTCTTTTAAAATAATATTTTTTAACTTTAAGAACTTATTTGAAGAAGGTAAAACCAATGCTAACATTTTTTTTAATTTAAGAACTAAGGAGTAATACTTATAAGGTTTATTAATTTTTAGCTTTTAGGTTTTATACATACATTTAAAATATAATTTAATTAGTATGCACTAACCGAACAAATTTTAGATTATCATTAAATAACAATCATTCATTTCTAATAAGTTGACTTTACCTATTAATCTTTAAAAATAATGAGTTTTGATTCAACTGTCACTATTTCTAATATGATATTAGAGTTATGATTCAATATCAGTGTAAAACTTATTTACAATCATACTAATTAAACTCTTTAAAAAAAAAACATGTTTAAATAAAATAAAGTTAAATTGATTTTGGTCACATTCTCATGGATGAATAATTCCCATTTTTTTTTGCAACTCCAACTTTGCCACTACCTATGATTCTCACTCTCATAATTCTTGAGTTGATGAATTCCACTCCCGTAGAAGTCAACACCTTTGTATATATCATATTACTTTACTAAAGAAAAAGGATCTAATCTCACTTATAGAACTCAACATCTCAAATAGCCATGGATTAGTACAAAGTTTTTTACGCGCTACTGGCAAGTACACACCATTTATATGTAGTATCCGATAAATATCGAGTTGATTTTATAAAGACTTGGATGATATCACAAAAATCTCAATACTTTTACTTGTACAAATGAAAATTATATAAATTTATACTAACAACTATTGAACGGAAAGTAAATAAAAGCATAACTAAATAAAGTGAGCAGTTATATAGATGAGATTCAATTATGTCTTGATTTCCCTAAATCATCCCTAAATGAACTCAAAATCATCATTCATTATTCATATTTCCATCATCTATAAAAGTATCTTTAACCTTAACCTCTTGCAAGTAAGGAACTAAGTTATTTGAGATTTAGACTATCAATCCCTTACATAATCTAAAGTCAAATAACTTGCATTAAGAAAATGAACCTAAGATGATCGATATGTTTTACTCTTTTCCAAGCAATAAATTCATTGGGAGATTTTCTAATTTTACAAATCAAAATCCTCTTCCGAACTCATTCAACAAGTAAAATCCATGAAAAATAAAGAAATAAAGCAAAGGGTAAAGAAGAACACCAACATTGAATAATAAAATTTGATTAAAAGACAAAAATACACAAGTGTTCAAATTCAGTTAATCAAACCTCAATAAATAACAAACCTAACCAATCATCGTTGTGGATGAAGGTGGAGAATGGATGAAGAACGAGTCTAGAGCATGTCCTAGGTCAGCAATGTGTGTAAACCGTTTCTAGATCCAAAAGACGCCTATTTATAGTCTTAGATTGAAACACAACCGCCCAGTGGTGATAAGGTGAGCACTGGGCTCCGCAAGAAACTTGGCGCCCAATTAAATGTTGAACACTAGGCGCTGAGATTGGAACACGAGGTGCTCTTTGCCTGGCAGCATTAGGCACTCCTAGCCTGGTTGTTAGGCGCCTAGAAACTATTGTAACACCAATAAACTCAAATCCTCTAATATTTCTTCAGTCTTTCTTGAAACCTATCTCAGAACAAAAAGAGAAAAAAACAAGAAAATAAATTAAGGTAAAATATGAATAACTATAAACCTAATACTAACTTCTGAGATAAATATTATTTTAATAGAATAGTAAAGAAAACAAGACCTTAAATGAAAAGGAACTAGGATATTTTTTCTATTTTATCTATGTAAAAATAAGTAATTTAAACAGTTATCAACCATTTATAATGAATAATAAATATAAATAAGAGAGTAACATATACAGGGAGAGGGACTCCGACATGTTTGTTTTGTGAAAACATTCACTCTTCTTTCTTCTTCTTTTTATCACTTTCATTTTTTAATTACGAAAGTGTCAATTTTTTTTTTTAATTTTAACAATTCTTTTTTATCAATATTTAAAAATAACGTGAAAGTAAGATGATATTTTTATAATGAATCCGAAGTGTCAATAAAAAAAAAGTAGAAAATGATTTTTTTTACAGAAAATATAAAAATCAAATGAAAATCCTTAAATACAAATTAGATATTTTTAGTAAGTGATTGGCGATAAATCACTTAAAATTTTGATCAATTAGTTTTGGATAAAGTTACTACACAGGATAGGAGTGAAAACAACAAAATTGAGATTATATTTATTTGTATTGCTCCTGTTTTCGTCTTTGTACGGAGAATTATGTTAGTTAACAGCAACAACAATCTCAGGACTTTCATCATTATTGCTGTGTGTGTTACGCTGCCCCTCCATGCTCCAGCTTAACAAAATAAAACAAGTATTTCGTTATGGTTAGTTAGTCAACAACTCATCACTCTTTCACAAACAAAAGACAATACATCACCATCAAAATACATGTGAAAATGGATAGATACCTGTCTTTATACCTCCATCTAAAGAATAGACTTATATTTCATAATTATGTGGCTGTGAATAATGTTTAATTACTATCTCCATTCCTAGGATTTACATACTTATATTTACACTGGCAACTCATATTTTCTTATCAACAAAGATAATATGAATATCATACATACATAAATAAATATATAAAAATAAATAAATCAACGATCAATAAGTAAATATAAACGTTATTTAAATTTACATATAATAACTCAACAAAATTTAAATTTAAATTTAAATAATTATTTAATAAAAAGTAATTATATATGTATATCAAATAAATAAATATGTGATTATTGTTTATCATTTAACATATTAATAAAATAAATATATAGTAATTTAGAGGTACTACGGTAATCATACTAGATTCTATACTTGCATAATGTTTTTAGGGTGTAGACTTTCTATGAAAATCTTTTGTCCTAAATTTATGTTTCATTGTCTTAACCTCATTTAATAAATTTTCTTTTATAATTTTTTTATATGTTACGTAACTAATTAAATAACATAATGTTTAACCAAGAAACGATATACAAATTTAAAATGGAGAATTTTACAAATATAAGAAATTCAAAATACATTTGTTTAATTCAAATAACTTCATTTTTCAAATGTTTTGTTTAAATAAGGTAATTCAAATTATTTAATTTTAATTTTCTTGTTTTGATAGAGTATTTCAATTTTACTAAAAATAAAAATTTATTTTACTAAACAATATTTTGAAAAAAAAATTCTTTTTAAAAAATAATATAAAATTTATTTTAAATAAATTTTTAGTTTAAAAAAAAGTAATGTTTTAACAATAAATAAATAGAAAAATCACAAAAGGAAACCTTGCATAATTGATTTTATTTTTTTGATAATATTATAATTTTACATAAATAAATGAAAAATAAATTTATGACAAAATTTATTTTATTTTCTTAGCAAATCCATTTTATAAATTCTACTTATAATTTATTTTATATTTAATTATTATAATTATTTTATTAATTTATATGAATATTATAATTTTTAAATATAAAATATAATATTGGTGAGTTGGCAGGTTAACTCACCCCGCATTTGCCCTGCTAAATTCACAAGTTAGGCGGAACAGACAAAAAGGGCAAGCAGATGACTATACTAATTTGACCCGTAAAAATAAGGATTAGTTGGCGGGTCAGCCCGCTTGACCCACTCCGTTTTGTTACCCTATCCAATATCAAATAAAAAATAACCTCGGTTGATTTTAATAAAAAAAAACAAGGTTTGAAGAATTTCAAATTCTTACTTTTTTTAAGGAATTTAAAATTTTACAAATTTAACTAACCAAAATGCTTTCTAAACTACCTCAAATTTCAAATTATTTTAAAATTCCTCATTCAAATAAGGTATCCCATCACAAACATTTAAAATTCCAAAATAAAATAAATTACTTTTTTAAAATTTCTCATCCAAATAAGTGATCATGAAATCGAATACACTTTGTCATCATTTTACCTGGGTCACCAAACTGGAATTTTTATCTACCTAATTAATGTCGTTATTTTTAATTTTATATATTATAGAGTTCTGGCAGTAATTATAAATTGGAGTATTGAAATAATGTTTTTAATTTCACAATTAATTTCACAATCAAACAGGAAGTTATCAATTTTTTGGCAATAATGTTTTTAATTGCAGTAATTATAGGGTTTTTAATTTCACAATCAAACAGGAAGTTATCAATTTAACTATTTTTAAAGCTAATAAATTTTATGTTTTTTCAATCATAATCTAAGGCTATTAGTGTAAATTCACTGCTTCTAAATAGTCATACTCATGTCTGTGAAACTGACATTACAGAGGTAATAAGTTGGTGATTTCAGTGAATATAGTGATTTTTTTTCCTTTTCAAATAAATGTTTTTTTCTTGGTGCTTATGTTATGGATAAAGGAATAATCTTATATTACTATATTAATACACATTTCACCATATAAATAAAAAAATCCTTTTTTCATCACACGGTCATCATTCATCTACAACCACCAGACTTAGGTTCCTGTCTCTTAAAAACTCAAGGATACAGAGGTACGAGTCTAGATGGATCCCACATCAGATTTTCTCTTTCCTACTAAAATTTGTTAATATTTGAGGGGAGCTGCACCCATATAAATTCAGGTTTTTGAATTGCATACTATCAGTGTGGGATATATCTAATACACGATTGTGCATAGGCATATAGCTGGGGTGCAGGGTTCACACTTGGTCAAAACTTGTAGAATGAAAGCTAAATTCCTAAAATTGTCAGAATTGTTTGATCTTTAGTGGTACATTATAGTGATTATACAAAAGGCATGACCATTTCGAAAATGAAGTAGTTGGTGGCTCATGGTATCTGCTGACGGCTGTCATCCTAACTTGCTTATTGTGGCATATAATTACAATGTCACAATCAATGAGTTCTTGTTATAATTTTTGGTTCCTAATTATTTCCAGATAAATTTAATTTTTGAAGGGATGGATATACGAGTTTTGAGGTAGATTATCTTTATGACTTATAAGCAGAAGACAGGCTTTCATATGTTCCGGTGAGTGTCAGCTGTATTTGTCTCCCTTTAATAAGTCCCACATTGGACACTCACCACACAACACATTTGCAAAAGCCAACTTGCAAAGAATATTTTTAGCTAAATAAATTTGTAATTATGGCTAAGTTGTTTTTTTTTAAAAAAAAATAAATAAGAGTATGTAAGTTAACAAATTTTATAATAATTTTCTAATTTACATCCACGTGAATTTTAAAGCAAGTAAATTAACAGATTATACATTAAATATATTTTCAAAAGTTCGTAATTACTTATAATTTACTAATTTATTTTTTAAAATAAATAAATATAAAATCTAGTATGCGTTCTTATTAGTTTAATACAGTTTAACATCTGAAGAAATATGTTGGAGACCTATTGCTTTCTTATAGGTGAGTTTCCTACTACACCCAAAAATAACTTACAACTGTAGCTATCGAGTTGAAGTTAATAAAGGTTTAAAACGATATGGATTGTGTTTGGAATTTGGTTGATTGTATTTTTATGGTAATACTTGAATTATGTTCCTTAATTCAAGATAGTAGGTTGTCTATTTTCCTTTTTGTAAAGAAGCTTTTCTGATTTTGGCTATTTGTTTCTTTTGAAAATTGTGTTTAGGCATGCCAATAGGGTGAAGCGGGTAGAAATGAGTATAACATTCTCAATTTTATTTCAGCTTTTAAAACCCTAAACCCTAAATGAGTATAACATTCTCAATTTCATTTCAGCTTTTAAAACTCATTCTTGATCCTATACTTGTAGGATATAGGATATATGTTTTATCTTTATCCTCGTCAGGTATTGGGTATATCCATACCCCTCCCCCTAAAAAAAATATAATAACTTTTTAATAAAAAGTAAATTGTTTGAATATAATAAAATTAATTCAAAACGAATAGTGAGTAATTAGTGAATTAAATATCAAATATTTCTTTTTTTTTTATAAGATTTTAAGGGAATTAAAATGTTAGGAATTTAAGGGATCATACCAAGGATAAGATCTTTGGACATTTTAGTCATTAAAATTGAGGCGGAGACGGAGACAGGGTGAGTATGTATATACAATCTCCAATTTACTAATTCGAGTATTCCTCATACTCGTACTCATTCGAGTATTCCTCATACTCGTACTCATTCGAGTATTCCTCATACTCGTACTCATGTCTGGTCAAATCCCGGATCCCCCATGAACTCTGGGGTGTGTTTAGGAATTATCCATGAGTACATGTTTGTTTGTCATCCCTAATTACGTTTATTTGCATTATTCATGAGACCCAACTTTATGAAGTTTATGCATATATCTCATATCCTCTCATCGCTTACCTCTATCCCACAACCTCCCATTACCTAGGAATAACAACGCGTCGGAACGCATACAGGTAATGATTACTCGTTACTTGACCCATTACAAAAAATTTTTACCACAACTCGCTCAATACTTGTTGAGTACCTATTAAAAAAAGACTCATGAGTTTTGTTAATACCAGCAAATATTCATGATTACCCGCAAATATTTTTAAAAATTATTTTTTTACATAAAGTTTTATCCAACAAATCATTTATTTGTTAGAAATCTAGAAATAAAATTTTACCATTTTCTACAAGATTGATTGGATCTAAAAATAAACTAATACAATATATATATATATATATATATATATATATATATATAACATATTTAATACAAATAGAATCTTCAATTTTCATTATCAACATTATTATAAAAATAATTATATTAAATGTGCATTTTTCATAAAAAAAACTGGTAACAATAAATTTTGAAAAATATATTTTAAGTTGATTTATCCACAAAAATATTATCTTCTTCAAATAAATATGTGTAGTATTTTAATTTAGAGGGTAGCGAATACCTATGGGTACAGGTAATATGATACCCGTATTTGTGCCTGCTAAGGAGATTGTAGAAGAAAACTCGTACCTATAAGTGATAGATATCCATTTAAATTATCTGTACAAATATTTTTATGAGTTTTATTTGTGAGTATCACAAGTGTAATTTTTTTTTGTCCTCTCTAACCTTACCTTACCCACATCCCCTCCAAACTTTACTCTAGCAACCTTTTCTCACATCCTCTCTAAGCGGAAGAATCATCTAGAGTTTCGAGTGGTCTCGTTTCAAAGGTAAGTGGTTATGCAATTTTTTTTCACAATCATTTTTATTTTTGAATTATAGAATCAAGATGTTTTTTTGGTAAAATTCAAATTAGATAATTTGAATAGTTTTTTAACATATCCAAATTATGTGTTCTGTATAACATGCACCCTTCTTGAATGAAAGTCTGAATTAAGTAATCTGGAAAGTTTTAAGTGTTGCTCTAGATTAGTTTGGAGAAATAAAATTTAGTTATTCAAATTACATAATCCAAAAAATTTCATTGACCAATATGGATCAACTATTCTAAAGAGCATTTTTCATATTTGGATTAGTTAATACGAAAAAAGGCATTTACCTTTCCAGTGTGCTTCACAGCCTCTGTGATGCAGGGGTTGCACAAAGAAAATGTTTGATGTGAGGTGCAAGGTGTAACAAACTCTTGGCCTTGATGGAAGGGTGAAGGGTTCAAGGTAGAGGGAAGCATGTCAACGATGAATGACATATAGGTCGAAGGTGTATAAGAAGTATGGTGCTCATACAAGAGTTGGATGACAACATAGATAGTGTTATTGAGAAGCATCCGAAGGTGGATGCAAGAGGAAAAGGAGAGAGGATTGGTGGAGGAGATTGTGAACAAATGATATGGGTGTTTTGGAAAAATTAGTCCTTGTTAGGATTGCTCGTCGTTAGGTTATTTCAATGATCTAACAATAACCAATAATAACTAATATGTAAGTAGTTATAATAATAATAATTACAATCATTCTCTTATAATCAATATCATTTATTATAACCAATTATCATTTGATGAATGCAAATTTTCTACACTACTATTGGCAAGTACATTAGTTATATGTAGTATCCAATAAATATCGGGTCGATCCCACAGGGACTTGGATGAAACCTTAGAAATCTGAATACTTTCTACTTATACGAACGAAAAAGGAAGGATTTTTATACTAACTACTAACAAAACATAAAGTACATAAAAAACAAGAATAAATAAAAAGTGGTGGTTACATGTATGAGATTCAAAGAGTTTGATTTCAATAAATCATCCCTCAAGTGCATAAATAAACTCGAAACCCCCATTCACTACCCATGTTCCGATCACCATAAAAATATCCTTAACCTAGATCCCTCACAAGCAATGAACTAAGTTATTTGAGTATTACACTATCGATTTCGTTCATAATCTAAAATCAAACAACTCGCATTAAGAAAAAGAGCCCAAGATGGTCAATGGGTCTTACTCTTTCTCGAACAATAAAACCCGTTGGTAGCTCTTCTGGTTTTACAAGTCCAAATCCTCTCTCGAGCTCATTCAACAAGTAAAACCCTCAAAATATATGAAAATAAAGCATGAGGTAAAGAAGAACACCAACATTGGAAAATAAACTTAGATTGAAAGTACAAAAGATACACAAGAGTTCAGATTTAGTTACATCAAATACCAACTAAATAACAACCTAACTAACCATCAGGATGAATGAACGTGAAGGATAGACGAAGATGGGTCTAGAACGTGCTCTAGGCCAGTAAGGAGTGCAACCCCTTTTTTGAACGAAACTTGACCTTTTATATTTTTCAATTCGAAACATCAGTGCCTAGTGGTTAAAAAGTGGTCGTTGGGTGGCATAAATACCTTAGGCCTTAAGTTTGTTTGAGCGATGGGCAACAATGAAAATGGGCGATGGATGCCCAAGTTAGACCGAACTAGCTCTTGGGTCCATGGGTGTTGGGCACTTAAGCCCAGATACAACACCAAATTTTCTTATTTTTCTCGATTCTTCAATCCTTCTCAAAACGTGACTCAAAATAGCTAACAACAGGAAAATAAATGTAAACTATGCACAAATGTAAACCTAAGACTAATTTCCGAACAAATTCTAATTTTAAGCGAAAATAGAGGAAAACAAGGCCTTAAATAAGAAAGAATTATGATAATTGCTCTATTTTACCTATGTAAACATAGGTAATTTAGGCGGTTATCGTCATTATAAATAATTGTTATTTAACTAGTTATTTGTCCATAACTGGTTAAATAATCAATTTTGAAAAATAAAATAATTCTTAATATTGATTTTTCTACTTAGTATATTTCTCACATGGATGTGGCTACTTGGATAGAGGTGTGAGATATGTTAGGGAAGCTCTTTTTTTGGTTTTTTTACTTTGTAAATTACCCATAACATTGTGACCTTTGTCACAAAGATGTGCCAGGTTTGCGTGTAACTTTTTTTTGCTTAGTGAATTATTCCTAGGATTATGGACACTTTCACAAAGGTATGGTAAAGGTTAGCAAAGTTTTTCCTTCTTAGAATTCTTTCACAGGACGTGACTATTGTCATAGAGGTGTGAATGTAGTCACAAAGAATTTTTCTACTCAACACATTATCCTCAAAGTTGTGACATATACCACATGTGTGAATATAATTTTTTTTCTAGTTAATGTGTTTTTTCACAGGTTGTGCCCACTTTCATATAGGTGTCGACACTACCAGGAAATTTTTTTCTTTTCAATGTATTTTACAAAAGGATGTGGTCATTGACACAGAGGTATGAATCATGTCATAACTAAAAATAATTAGGTATGAAACTAATTTTAACCAACACTTTTATTGAAAACAAAAACAAAAAGAATTTTACAATAACTAGAAATAACATCTTATAAAACCAACTACCCATAATCATTTCTTTAATAAAATTAAGTAAATTACATTAACTATATCCATAAAACAGGTTGTAGTTTTATAACCATGTTAAAATAACTTATTATTATATAACTAGTTATTACTACTTATGAGTATTTTTTTTTTAAACTGGATATTTTGAGCCGTCCTACTCCTTGTAATCGATGTATGAGTAAAAATAAAATATAAGGAGCAACCTCCTATCACTAAGCCACATGACTTAAGGATTTTTCAGCCCACTATGTAATTGTAGGTTGACCATCTCATTTTTTTAGTAGGTCAATAACAGGTAGGATAAATTAAGCTATTTTCCCACATCTTTATCAATATTTATATTTTTAAAATATAATAGTCCCCTTGCACATTTTACTTTTACATTTTTTATGAAAGGTATCTTTTGTTTCATATGAGATATCTAGGTGAAATTAGTTTTTAAACTATTTGACCTTTTTAATAAAATTTTTTAATTGTTATTTAAGGTTCGTCTACACTTTCATGTAACATTAAATTTACTTGTTTTAATTTTTTTTTATCTTGTATATTTCTCTAAAATACTCTTATAATTATTTTTTCAATATAATATTTCAGAATTAACAAGTTTAAATTTATTTCTCTTATTCTTTGTTTTCTCTGTCATTTTTAAACCTTATTTTGTATCCAATTTTATTACTTTTTAAAGTATATTTTCAACCATTCTTTAAACCTTATAGTTGTTTTAAACATATTCATTAATTATTTACTTCTAGTTTGATATCCTCTGTAAATTTGTGGTGAACAAAAAAGATAATGTGTTTCATTATAACAAAGTGCATATTTTTCTTTCCTGTAGATGTCTTCTATATTTCATTTTTTTGTTTTGATTTTTCCTTTAGGTTAAAAACAACAGATGATAAATGTCACTGATTCGATTATTAGGTTGTTAAAGCACTAGAGATTACTTTTTAGAAGAGTAGGAGATTATTCTAGAAAATATTTTCCTTCATAAGTATATATTTTTAGAAACTACTTTTCAAAATAGTCACTTACTAGAAACTATTTTTCGAAAATATAAAACTACACTCCATAAAGTATATTATGAAACCCTACTTAACACTACATACACATATAAAAAAACCTAATGATTTAAATTTTTACAACAAGATGAACCCAATACAACCACATGAAGCCAAGAAATAGAGTTTAGGAAAAAGTATATAGTATGAAGTATACTTTTGAATGTGTAAAATAAAGATTATAATTAACCTCCCACAAAGGTGATTACAAATTAATGGTGTTGTTAAGGTGTTCAATAATTGGGAAAGAGTGTGTGACAATGAATAAGGTTTGTGGTGAAGGAAGATGATGTGTGGTGGACAAAAGGTTCAAATGAAGGAAATATGATGCTTGCTTGTTAAAAGGTGGCAGAATTAGGGATTATGAAATGAGGTGTGATGCATGCCCCCAAGCAAGGGCCCTATCACAAGGGCCATGACTAGAAGAATAGAAGAGAACATGACTAGAATAGATGGAGGAAGACCTCACCTCTATATGTCCATCAAGATGTGCAAACTATGACTCACTATTAGCCTGGACGAATTTCTTTATGCTTTTATTATTTGTAATTTTTCATTTATTTTACTTAGAACAGCCTAAGATTTTATTTTGGACATGTATTAGTCCATTTAATTTTCTAGGAAGTGTCTTAGTAATAAGAAGGGGTAAGATTAGCTCTTGGGCCTTTATTTAGGAAATAAGGTGGTAGTTTGATAACTACACCCTCTTTTCCTAAATAAAACCCAAAACTAATAAAGGAGTAATCTTGGCCCTTGAATGAGGTAGCTTGGGCACCAATTCTCATCTAAAGGAGGGGATTGATTGGACTTTGGGCTTCAATCCTCCTTCCTTGGATGACTTCTTTTAATCCTAACCCTTCCTTTCCTTCTTGACTTGTCCAAGAGGTTAGCTCCATCTATAAAAAGGTGCTCCTTCACACTCTTGTATTTTTTACACTTTGATCAATAGAAATTTTGCTTTGGCTGAATTCTTTCTTAGTGTCCCTTACCTTCTCTTTTGAGAGTTCCCTTAGCTTTTATCAAGGGTTCCATCCCTTGTGGCAAACCAACCTTCCTTAGGCTTATCTCCCTTGAGTGGCGCCTAAACGCTTCATCCCTTAACACTCCATACACTATTTCACTAAATACTTTAAACCTCTAGAAAAGATCAAGGGTATGCATCATTTGGTATCTAGAGCATAGGTTCTAGAGGTCAAAATTTCTTTTTCTGTATCTTTTTAATTTGGCACATTCTTATATATTGTTTACTTCATTTCCACAATTTTATTCTTGTCTTCCCTTGTTGTTTATTTCTTTCATTTCATGTCCTGAAGTTAATATTAGTAGTTTCTTAATTTTCTTTATTCTATTCGTTATTGTCTTTATTGTTGATGCAATTTTATTTTGTTCTTTTCATTGCATCTTTTGCTGCATTTTAAGCGTTCTTGCCCTTATTATAGCTTTATTTTATGTTTAATGTGTTAAGGTTAGGTGCCTAAACAAAAGAGGTAGTGTAAGTCCACATAAGTGTGCATTTTGGACAACCTTGTGGCTCTCCTTTTGGGCTAATTCTTGGTACATTTCTTGCTGAAATTTTTTCTCACTTTATAGGTTTATTTTTACTTTTATAATATCTAAGTTTTGTCAAAAAATGGTCATGTTAGTTTCCTTTCATGTCATATAAACTTCCTTAGGTTTAACCTCTTCTTATTTTACAAAAAGCCTTATAAAACATCTTTGGATTGCGTTTCCAAAAGGTGATCCTCTTATTTGTATTCTCATGTGTTTATGCTTTTAATTCAAGCATTCTAGTTTCTAAATATTCTTAAATAATTGCTCAATTCAATCCTTTGTATTCTTTCTTGTTTGCGCATGCTTTTGGTAGTTTCCCCCTTGGTTTTTCTTTCACTATTGGTTATTCTTTTGAGTACAATTGTTTGGGAAAATTGTGAGTTGAACTTGGGAAACCAAATGACTCATTTAAAAGCCTTAAAGTACTCCTAAAATACCATTAGTTCAGTGGCAATTGAGGCTACTAAAATTTGTTGTTTCTTTCATTTTAATGTTAACTAGTTGCATTTGTTTACAATTTTGGTGGCTTGTTCCTTTTACCTTTAGCTCAAGCGATTATAATATTGTTGTTCCTCATTAATTTTGCTTTCCATTAAGCTAGGTACAACAACATTAAGTTTAAAAAAAAGAAAAGGATAAAACAAACCAAAGAAGTTGAAGTTCAAAAACAAAAAGAGAGGAAAAGAATTCCAAAGAAAGAAAAAAAAAATATTATGAAAAAAAACTTGTGTACCTATTTGATTAAGAGACTTTGAGGACTTAAAATTACTTGTAAGAGCTTGAGAACTTTCTTAAAAGAATTCAGCCACTATAATTTTAAAGTTAGTGCAATTTGTGAAATTTTGGAGTCTTGTTTAGTTTGTTTTCATTCCACTCTAGTGCCTTTCTTAGGTATTCCTTTATGTGTTTCTTTATTTTTTACCTTTAATTGTTGCTTGTGTTCTTTTTTCAAATTCTTTCTAGTCTTGTCAAATTAATCTTACCAATTGGTTAGTGTCCTTTGTTGTGTTTATCCTTTTATTGCTTTTAAGTTTTTATTTTGCATATCCCTTGCTACTTTCTTTGGTTTATTTGGTTTGTGAAATAGTTCTACTTTCTAATAAGCTTCAAGAAAGAAATTCCCACAAGGTAGCATACTTTGGAAACTTGAACTAAGAGCTTAAAGGACCAACTCAAAGGGGCAAACATTAGCCATGAGCTTTAGAGCACATTTGGAGACCAAAGGACTTGAAGACTTTAAATTTTGCATTTTTAATTTGGTTGTAATTAATTCTTCCTTTAGAATTGGGAGTTTGAGTGCTCTTAAAACCCTCCCTTTTTTATTGTAATAATTTGTTTTAATTTCTTTTAGCTTTAGTTTCTCAAAAATTAGGTGAAGAAGGAAGAATTGGTACACTTTTTTCAACAACTTAGGAGCACGTTTCTAGATCCCTTACCCTTTTAATTTTTTTTTTTTGCCTTTCAAGTCTTTCTTTAATTTGTTGTCAAAACGCTTAGAAGGATAAAGAGTTCCAAAGACTCATAAAAGCCATTTTAGGTGAGGAAACATACAAAAGAGAGGAGTGCTTTGTGAAAAGTTTTTGGCCACCTTTTTTCCTCTTAGAAATTCAAGCACAATGGCATCACACACCCACTCTAGTGATAATAGTTATTCATCAAACAAGAGTGTAAACCAAAGAAATATTTCTAAAGATTACACTCTAGAAAACTTAAACATGGAGTTTAGGGAGTGGATGGCAAAAGAACAAGAGAGAAGAGAAGAAAAAAGGAGAGAAAAAAAGGCCAAGGAGAAAAGAAAAATAAAAGAAAGAGAGGAAGAAAAGAGAGAAAAAAGAGAGAAGAATAAGAGAAAGGAGAGAAGATGAAGAAAGGAGAGAAAGAAAAGAAAGAGAAAGAAGAAGAAAAAAGAAAGCATGGGAATGGTGAGAATTATAAAATGAAAGGGATAGTCTTAGGTTCCCCATCTAGACATACCCATAGGAGTGAAAGTGAGGAAGAATACTACAATCATCCTAGGAGAAACCCCTATTCATCCATGCATAATAATGGGGCCCCTCCAAGGGAGCCCAAAATTAATCTCCCCTCATTTCATGGGACGGAAGATGTGGAAGCCTACCTTGATTGAGAAATCAAGGTAGAACAACTCTTCACTTGCCATGAGGTAAGAGAAGAAAGAAAGGTTCCAATGGAAACCCTTAGCCTCCAAGGGCATGCCATGCATTGGTGGGTTGGGTTAACCAATGAGAGAATCTGCACCAATACGCCTTCCATAAGATATTGGAATGATCTTAGAAGTGCTCTAAGAAGAAGGCATATTCCCTCTTGGTATGAAAGAGATCTTTTAGATAGACTCCAAAGACTAAGGCAAACCAACCTTATTATAGAAGAGTATAGACAAAAGATGGAACTTCTTATCTTAAGGGTGGGTATCATTGAGGAACCCAAGGCCACTATGGCAAGTTTTTGTGTGGGTTGAGCCCTGAAATTCGTGATAAGGTGGAGCTCTTCTCATACAATTCCCTTGATGAGTTAGTCTAACTTTGCATCAAGGTGGAAAACCAACTTAGAAGGAAAACTTTTAAAAAGGATAACCCACCTTATGCAAAGAGGGACCAACCTAAGGGGAACTCTTTCAAGAGTTACCCCAAAGAGGAACATCCCAAGCACTTCAAAGAGCGTAAAACATCATATGTAGAGAGAAAAACCCTTATTACTGACTCTCATAAGAAGGTTAGTAGTATCAAATTCTTTAAATGTCTTGGGAGAGACCATATTGCCTCTCAATGCCCAAGATGTTTATAGTAGTGAGTCTAGCTTACATTCCTCTAGTGAGAGCGAAGGAGAAGGGGTTCATGCATACCAATCTGATTGTGATGAAACCGTTTATGCATGTGAAGGAGACCTCTTGGTGATAAGGAGTCCTCATCTCAAAGGGAGAACATATTCCACACTCACTATAAGGTGAATGACAAAATATGTTCTCTCATTGTAGATAGTGGGTCATGCTGCAATTGCTGTAGCTCAAGGTTGGTGGA
Organism: Psophocarpus tetragonolobus; assembly: GCA_037954015.1. NCBI lineage: Eukaryota > Viridiplantae > Streptophyta > Magnoliopsida > Fabales > Fabaceae > Psophocarpus > Psophocarpus tetragonolobus. The sequence continues at coordinate 7,360,031 of CM075692.1, read as the reverse complement.
AAAGCTAGCCTTGACCCCACTTCCCCACCCTAAGCCTTACAAGCTTCAATGGCTCAATGAGCAAGGGGAAATAGAGGTCAATGAGCAAGTCAAGGTTCCAATTTCCATTGGGTCTTATAAAGATGAGATCTTGTGTGACATAGTCCTAATGGAAGCTGGTCATATCTTGCTAGGAAGACTATGACAATTTGATAAGAAAGCCACACACCATGGTCATTACAATAACATCATCCTCACTTATAAGGATAAGCGCATTAAGTTGTGTCCTCTAACACCTTCACAAGAGAGATGAGGAGAAAAAAGAGAGCAAAGCTTTATCCCTAAAGCTTGAAAGGGGTAAGGAGGTTGAGTTGGAAGTTGGTGCCCTTCCAAGAAAGTCATTAGTAAAGAGAGTTTATTTGCGACAAAATTGGATTTAAAGGAAGCCCCCTTAACTAACAAACCTTTCTATCTCCTCCTTTGCAAAGAGGCATCCCCCATTTTCTCCCCCTCCACTTTTTTCCCTTCTAGTTCTAGCACTGCCATAGAACTTGGACATGAGAACCTACCTCAAAAGGTTCAAGAGCTTTTAAATGAGTTTGGTGATATATTCCCTAATGAAGTTCCCAAAGGACTTCCTCCAATTAGGGGTATAGAACACCAAATAGACTTGGTACCTGGGGCTAGCCTGCCTAATAGGCCTGCTTATAGGACTAATCCCATGGAGACCAAGGAGATTGAGTCTCAAGTCCAAGAACTATTGGAGAAGGGTTGGGTTAAAGAGAGCCTAAGCCTTTGTGCTGTGTCAGTCTTGTTGGTGCCCAAGAAGAATGGCCAATGAAGGATGTGCATTGATTGTCGAGCAATCAATAACATCACCATCAAATATATGCATCCTATCCCTAGGCTTGATGACATGTTTGATGAATTGCATGAGGCCCAATTATTTTCGAAAATTGATCTTAATAGTGGTTATCACCAAATCCGCATCAAGGAAGGTGATGAGTGGAAAACCGTTTTTAAGACCAAGTTTGGGCTTTATGAGTGGTTGGTAATGCCCTTTGGGCTTACCAATGCCTTAAGCACCTTCATGAGGCTTATGAATCATGTTCTTAGGGATTGCTTAGGAAAATTTTGTGTAGTTTATTTTGATGATATTTTAGTGTATAGCAAGAGCCTAGATGAGTATGTAGGTCATCTTAGGCGCGTCTTTTGCATCCTTAGGTCACACCAACTCTATGGAAACCTTGAAAAGTGTAATTTTTGTGTAGAGAGTATGGTGTTTCTAGGTTTTGTAGTCAATAAAGATGGGGTTCATGTGGACCCTGACAAAATCAAAGCCATCCAAGAATGGCTCACCCCAAAAAGTGTGACTGAGATCAAGAGCTTTCGTGGTCTCGCGAGTTTCTATAGGTGTTTTTGTGCCTAATTTCTCCACACTTTTCTCACTAATAAATGATTTGGTGAAGAAGGAAGTTCCCTTCCTTTGGGGTGTTAAACAACAAAAAAGCCTTCGAGCTTATTAAGGAAAAACTCACCCATGCCCCTGTTCTAGCTCTTCTTGACTTTTCAAAAACTTTTGAGCTAGAGTGTGATGCATCGAGTGTTGGAATAGGTGCTGTGTTATTGCAAGGTGGCCACCCCATGGCTTATTTTAGTGAAAAACTAAATGGTGTTGTCCTCAATTACCCCACTTATGACAAAGAGTTTTACTCCTTAATAAGGGCCCTTCAAACTTGGGAACATTACCTTATTCCCAAGGAGTTTGTCATTCATAGTGACCATGAGTCACTAAAATATTTGAAGGGTCAAGGTAAGCTCAACAAGAGGCATGCAAAGTGGGTTGAGTTTTTGGAAACTTTTCCCTATATAATTAAATACAAGAAAGGCAAGCACAATGTAGTGGTCGATTCCCTATCTAGAAGACATACTCTTCTTGCCACTTTGAGCTCCCAAATCTTAGGATTTGATTATATTAAGGACCAATATGCTTCTGACCAAGAGTTTGGCCCCATTTTTGCTACTTCCTAATCCAAACCTACTGATGGGTTTCATGTGAGTGAGGGGTACTTATTCAAAGAAAGTAAACTTTGTGTACCCCAAGGATCTCTTAGAAAATTGCTTGTGAGAGAGAGCCATGAGGGTGGGCTCATGGGGCATTTTGGAATAAACAAAACTTTGCTCATTTTGAAAGAAAAATTCCATTGGCCCCATATGAAAAAAGATATCTAAAGACATTACTCTAGATGCATAGCTTGTTTACAAGCTAAATCTAAAATAATGCCTCATGGACTTTACACACCCTTACTGGCTCCCTCCGCTCCTTGGGTAGACATAAGCATGAATTTCATCCTTGGACTTCCTAGAATCCAAAGGGGGAGCGGACTCTATCTTTATGGTAGTGGATAGGTTTTCTAAAATGGCCCATTTCGTACTTTGTCACAAAATAGATGACGCGAGCAACATTGCAAGACTTTTCTTCAAAGAAGTTGTCCGTGTGCATGGCATACCTCAATCCATAGTGTTTGATAGGGATGTTAAGTTCCTTAGCCACTTTTGGAAAACTTTGTGGGCTAGGCTGGGAACTAAACTCCTATTTTCTACCACATGTCATCCCCAAACTGATGGGCAAACTGAGGTAGTAAATAGATCCTTATCCACTATGCTAAAGGCACTTCTTAGGGGAAATCATAAGTCTTGGGATGAGTACCTTCCCCATATAGAGTTTGCATATAATAGAGTGGTCCAAAGAACCACCAAGCACTCACCCTTTGAGATTCTTTATGGCTTCAACCCTCTTACACCTCTTGATATTTTGCCTTTACCTTTCCCTTCTTTTATTCATAAAGAAGGATTAGCTAAAGCGGATTTTGTTAAAAAATTACATGAAAGGGTCAAAGCCAACATTGAACGACACTCTAAAGGGTATGCTGCTAAGGCTAATAGGGGAAGGAAAGAAATTATCTTCAATGAAGGGGATTGGGTATGGCTTCATTTGAGGAAGGATCGCTTCCCTACTCAAAGGAAGTCCAAGCTTAGCCCCCGAGGGGATGGTCCTTTCAAGTCCTCAAGAGAGTGAACAATAATGCATACATTATAGATCTCCCTGAGGACTATGGCGTCAGTACTACTTTTAATATGTATGACTTAATTCCTTTTGTAGGTACTGATGAAGAAGAGGAGGACCTATCAGATTTGAGGGCAAATCCTTCCCAAGGGGGAGGGGATGATGCATGCCCCCCAAGCAAGGGCCTTATCATAAGGGTCATGGCTAGAAGAATAGAAGAGGACATGACTAGAATAGATGGAGGAAGACCTCACCTCTATATGTCCATCAAGATGTGCAAACCATGACTCACTATTAGCTTGGACGGATTTCTTTATGCTTTTATTATTTGTAATTTTTCATTTATTTTACTTAGAGCAGCCTAGGATTTTATTTTGGACATGTATTAGTCCATTTAATTTTCTAGGAGGTGTCTTAGTAATAAAAAGGGGTAAGATTAGCTCTTGGGCCTTTATTTAGGAAATAAGGGGGTAGTTTGATAACTATACCCTCTTTTCCTAAATAAAACCCAAAACTAATAAAGAAGTAATCTTGACCCTTGGATGAGGTAGCTTGGGCACCAATTCTCATCTAAAGGAGGGGATTGATTGGACTTTGGGCTTCAATCCTCCTCCCTTAGATGACTCCTTTTAATCCTAGCCTTTCCTTTCCTTCTTGACTTGTCCAAGAGGTTAGCTCCCTCTATAAAAAGGTGCTCCTTCACACTCTTGTATTTTTTACACTTTGATCAATAGAAATTTTGCTTTGGCTGAATTCTTTCTTAGTGTCCCCTACCTTCTCTTTTGAGAGTTCCCTTAGCTTTTATCAAGGGTTCCATCCTTTGTGACAAGCCAACCTTCCTTAGGCTTATCTCCCTTGAGTGACGCCTAAACACTTCATCTAAATACTTTAAACCTTTAGAAAATATAAAGGGTATGCATCAAGGTGTTTTATGGGGAGGAATTGAGTCACGAGTTATGGGAGAAAAGGAAAAAAATTATATAGAGAGGGTTTCTATCTTTTAGGAAAAAAAAATAAAGATATTGTAGGAAACATTTGAAATAAAAATAAAAGATTTAACATCATAAGAGGTAAATAATGAGTTATTTATCCAATAAAATGTCTAAACTTAACATTTATTTTTTAATTTTAATTGAATTCTTTTGTCTAATTATTGTTATAAACATTAAAAAATAGTTGACTAAAAGAGAATTCACAGTAATAACTATTAAGAAAAGTGGAGTGGAAAGTTGCATTTGTGGAGAAATAAGAGAAAAATTGCAATTTCTTTAGTTCGTTAGCAAAGAAAGTGTCATCAATTTTGTGAGTCTCGCATGTTTAACTTTCAACTAAAAAAATGAAAAGAATTAAAGTTTAATTCCAAAACTATTGTTTATAAAAGGAAAATAATAAATATATGGTAATTTTGTAATGATAATAATTTAAATTTATAACTTTCTATCCCTTTATAATGTTTTCCACACAATTGTAAAACTTTTAATTCTCGCTGTATTTCACCTTTCTTTCTTTTTCTTTCCTTAAACTTTCTTTATTCGCAACTAAAGAGAGCCTTAATAACAACTTTATAGAAGATTTTGCAACAAATTCAGTTGTGTTTGGCTGGATACATGTAATTATTTTTTGAACAATAGTTAAGTGAATTATTTGATAAAAAAATTTCAATATCAAAGAATTAACTTAAAAAAAAGTTTAAAATGTTAATTAAAATATCAAATAATTAAACAACTAACTCGTTCATAACTCTTATCCCTAAGAGAGCCAACCTAGTTAGCTTAAGCGACTATAGGCCAATCTCTCTTATTAGGTGCATGTATAAAGTGTTGGCTAATAAGGTAATCCCTTTTATAATATCGGAGAACCAATAAGTTTTTGTTAAAGCTCGACAAATTCTGGATGGTATCTTAGTGGTGAATGAAGTGGTGGATGATGCGCAAATGAGAAAAAGGGACTTAATGTGTCTTAAGGTGGACTTTGAAAAGGTATACGAATCAATCAATTGGCACTACTTATGGAGAGGATGGGGTTTGGCTCGGTTTGATTGAAGTGGATCAAGGAGCGTGTTAGAACAGCTAGAATCTCGGTGTTGCTTAACGGAAGCCCGACAAAGGAGTTTGGCGTATCTCAAGGGCTTAGGCAAGGTGACCCTTTATCACCTTTCTTGTTCCTTTTAGCTGTGAAGGGACTTGGTCAAATGATTAAGAGAGCTGTATCAGGAGGGTTGTGGAAGAGGTATGAATTGCAAAGAGAAGGGATTGTAATATCTCCTTTGCAGATGATACCATTCTTCTTACTAAGTGGGACCGGTGGGCCATGGAGGCAGTAAAAGTGGTGTTGCAGAACTTCGAGATAGTGTCAGGGCTAAAAGTCAACTTCTATAAGAGTAATATTTTTGGGGTAAATATTGAGCAAGAATGCGTAGAAGCAGCCTCAATATTCTTAAATTGCAAGATGAGGCTCTTGCCTTTTCAAATATATGGGCCTTTCAGTTAGGGCCAATCCCACATGGTAGAAACGTGGTCTCCGATTATAAAGGTAGTAAAAAATCGCCTCAGCTCGTGGGGGAGTAAGCATATTTCTTCGGCAGTGCGATTGGTGCTGTTGAAATCCACCTTGTCTTCACTACCCATTTACTTCCTTTCTCTTTTCAAGACTTCGAGAGTTATCATCTCTAACCTTCAATCTCTGTTTTCTAATTTTTTATGGGGTGGTACAGGAAAGAAGAAGAAAGTGAGTTGGGTGCCATGGGTCAAGGTGTGTCGGGGGAAAGATGAGGGAGGCTTAGGGGTATAAGATATTGGAGCTTTTAATTTGGCTTTGTTGGGGAGGTGGATATGGCGGTTAAAGGTGGACACTAATAGTGTGTGGACGCGATTGTTGTGAGCTAAATATTTGCGAGAGGATGGGGAGTGGGAAACTAGAGTGAGTAAATGTTCGAAGTGGTAAGAGATCTTTAATCTATAGAGGTAGAGAGACAAGGGTTTCCAGAGTAATGGTTAAGAAATGTGAGGTATGAGTTAAGAGATTATTGTAACACTTTGTTTTGGAAGGAGTAGTGGTTAGGGGAAAGGAGTTTCAATGTTATTTTCTTTAGCACTATAAGGAGGTGACTATGAAAGCAATGCCAGGTCAAAATTGCGGGTGGAAGTGGGAGTGGAGAAGATCTTTGTTTGTGTGAGAGATAGATATGTTGAAGGAGTTGCAATAGAGGTTGGCGAGAGTTGTGCTGTGGAAGGGTGTTATGGATAAATGGGTATGGGATAAGGATAGTTTAGGCCAATATACGGTGGCCTCAACGTACAAGGTTTTGAGGGAAGACTGTTGGCATTACCTCCAGCATTTCTTTAAGATTATATGGTCATCAGGTGTTTCGACAAAGATCCCTTTGTTGGACTGGCAACTTGACTTGAATAGGTTGCCTACCAAGCACAATTTAGTCCACCGAAATATAATCCAACCTAGTGGTGGGTTATGTGGTTTTTGTGTGGTCGTGGTAAAAATAGGGAATCATTTTTTCTTCATTTGTCATCTGGCGTATCGAGTCTGACACTTATTATGTAATTGGTGGAACATCTCTTCAGATCTGACTAATGAGGTTAGGAATCACTATGCTCAATTTGTGGGCCTTGTAATGGGCACTCAAAAGCGATGACAGACGTGAATGCATGTGTAGTTTGCAGAGATTTGACAATTATGGAAAGCACATAATGTGGTAGTGTTCAGAGACGAAAGGGTGGATGTGTAACAAATTGTGTGAAGCATCAAACTTCAATCTTGAGAGTGGTGTCATGCATCCAAAACTTCGTTTCATTGCTATGCTGAATGAGTTAAGAACCCAAGTTTCTATGTGAACCGATGTAGTTTACTCTGTAATATTTAGTTCTATGTGTTGATGAAAACATCCTTTGTGCGTTTTATTTTGAGTGCTAAATAAATTTTTTGACTTATAAAAAAAAACCTCAAAAATGATTTAACTTATGTTTATTATTTTATTTTTTTATTTTTTTATTTTTTATTTTTTAATTAATGGGAAAATTTACAAATCTAAAGAACAATCTTCTATCAATTAATAGATTTAAAGAATGTTATAGAAATAAAAAATATGAAACACCACATTTTTATATTTTTTGATCCATAGGGTTTTAAAATCTACATTTCTATATTTTAAATTATCTTACTACTAATGAAAACTTTTTTCAATTAAGTAAACTTTTTAAGATTTTAAATTTATATTCTATTCTATTTAAAATAATTTGCAATTGGAAAATTTAAATCAAAATCTAATAAATAAAAACTTAGCAAAAAATCCTTAAAAATTCCCTTTACATACTATGTATATATAATTGGTTATTTTTTTAAATACAATTAAGTTATAAACTCTTATTTAATTAGAAAAAAACTGTCGAGTTGATAATGATTTGAAAGAAATTTTAAGTAATTACTAATTTCTTAGAAGATCTTCGCTAAGATGGTTCGGTCTAATAATGACTCAAATTAAAAAATGAATTAAATTTTGATTAGATGAGATGTTTGATATTAATTAAAAATTAGAAATATATCTCTAATTTTTAAACACAGGAGATATATTAAAATAATAATTTTAATGCTAATAATTGAGGAAAGCTTTGGCAAATGAATATTTTTGTTAAATTATTTAAAATAACTGGAATTGTTGTGTTAGTTTTTAGAATACAGAAGAGATATGTGAGTCACAATAGAATAGTATACAATAGGAAGACTGGAGGAGGCACATTTGCATCCATCACTATCTTCTTATTCTTCAGTGAGCGAGTGGGATGAGCAATTCCAACGAAGAAGAACCGTTTTCCAAAGCTGCAAAAGCAGCAGAAGATCTTTATCATCTTCGAGACACTTATTTCCCACCCAACCCCAATGACAGAATCTCAAAGTTGCAACACGAATCCGATCTCGCTCTTAAACTCCTCGATTCCATTCCCCCAGGTCAGTTTTTTTCCAATCCCCGCGTCAAAACACCCTCTTTTCGATAAGGGGTATCGTTTTCTGATGCTCCTAGAGCAACCCGTTTGGTTTATAATTTTTACTCAACACGGGAGCTTGGTTCTGTTTCTGGGGTTTTGGTTTGGGATTTGAAATTCAGTTTTATCATGAGTTTTAGTTGCTTTGCTAATGTGAGAAATGAAATTACACCCCACCTCTTCTGGGTTCGTGTTTTGGGGATTTTTGCAGCCACTTAAAAAATGAATGAATATGCTACATAAAAAGGGCGAGAAGCTATATGACACTAATGAATATGGTACTTGTGCCAACTTGTGTTAGATAGCATTAGTAGTGCATAAAAGTTTTCAAAATTGAGCCCATTGATAGCCTAGGAGGTTAACTCCAAGGAAGACATGTTTTTACACATCATAGAGGCGTGTTAAGATTTCAAGTGACCAGTAATGACACATTTTTACGGCAGACATGATGTACAACCAGTCTTTTAGCCAGACATGATCAATAAAAGCTGCCAGTTGACGAAGTATACTTAGTGGAGCCCAATTGTTAATCACCAGTTGTCATTTTCCATGGGTTGGATGCACAAAGTATTTGTTCATTGTGTCTACCTAAGCATTATCCAAAAAGAAGGCTGTGTACAAACTACTGGGACCTTATAATAAAAGAGCAATAATATTACAAAGAGGTTGAGAATGAACAACAGTTTTTTTTTTTTTTTTTTTTTTTTTTAAATAAATAAATTAGGTGTATTAAAATTGCAATTTTTTTGTTTTCATTTTCTTTATAGTTGGGAGGTATGGTAATGCAATAAGCCTAAGTGATCATTACACTACCCTAAAGATGTGGACTTTTAATCTTCATTAAAGGATACTGCTCAAAGCAAGGACACCATCTGGGGATAGCATAATCTAAGATGAAGAAAAAGCCTCAAGTTCTCGACAGTGTCATAACATAAATTCAACTAGTTGAGACTTGAGATTGATCAGGCTCAACTAGCGGGGGGTGTTTCTAAATATTTATATTTTGATGATTTATGACAACAATAACAGTCTTTTCTCTTTAAGTCAGTTGGCTACGTGGATCATATGTTGCTATAAATTTCTTTTATTATAGTGTAGATAAATTATTTATATCTGAATCCCTCTTAATGATTTGACCTGTTGTTTTCTTTGGACTCTCTTCCTGTAACTGTTGAACTATCTTCTATCAAGTTAATCTTTCCTTACCGATTCTTCATGGGTCTTCTCAACACATGCCCAAACCATCTATAAGACGACACTTCCATTTTCTCTACAACGGGGAATACCTGCCACTTACTAATGGTTGTTTCCTTTATCCTATCTTATCTAGTGTATCCACTCAACCACTTTAACATTCTCATTTTTTCATAATCTTACTTTCTTGTTGGCTCTTTATTGCCCAATACTCAGTCCCATATAGCATTGAAGGTCTTATAGCTATGTGGTAAAATTTTCCTTTAACCTTATAGCCTTAGAGTGGTACTTTTCAATCACATATCACCTGGGAAGCATTCCTCCATTTCATCCACTTGGCTTGGATCTTGTGGTAGATGTCACTCTGTGTCTCTCTATCTTGTGGTAGATTGATATTGTATGTTCTTCACCATTTGGCTCTCAACTAGAGTTATTATGTCTCTTGCTAAATTCTGTATACTCTTGTCTCAACTCTTCCACTAAGACTTTATCATCTTCAAAAGCATGTACTGTGTTGCTGACTCTTGAATATGTTCTGTAAGCAATGTCCCAAACCAAGATGATAAGATAAGGGATCAAAGTAGACCCTTGGTGCCCGCCTATAGCTACAGGGAATTCTTCTGTATCTCCACTTTATAATTCTTACACGAGGTGTAACTCCCTCATACATATCTTTGATTGCTCAAATGTACGCAATCTTGACATGACACCTTTCTTTTCTTACACTTTCCATAAAACCTCTCTAGATACTCTCATTTTTTTTCTCCAAATAAATGAAAAACATTTATAGATATTTTTTTTTCTTCCCATTTTTCTCCGTCAATGCTTGTAATACTGTCATGCTTTATACTTCATAGCATATGAAAAATATACCCGCTGTGAAACTGCTGTATTTATTGAAGTAGGCACAATTTTGTTTTTGTTAGAGAGTAAAAACTAGGTTACTCTGATTTACCTAAAAAGCAATAAAGAACATAAATAGGGAAATAAGAAAAAATCTTTCATTTTTAATATTCCAAATTGCATAAGAATAATGCCTTAAATAGGAATGACTATTGACCTAATTGGATCACAATCCTACATGTGTCATCATCTTAGGGAATTAAAATAAAAACATTAAAATATAAATATAAAAATCCTATTATTTAAGATCAACCTATACAATCTTTCAAAAATTTAATTTTATTTCTTTTGGATATATAGCCCATCATAACATTACCCACTGGCCTACATTGAACCTTGTCCTCAAGGTTCTAAAATAAATCTGAACTGTTAAAAATGGACATAGTGATATTCTTGAAAAATTGGGTGGGAAGAGAGAAATTAGAAAACTGGTACCATATATGGTGGGTACAGGCATCGACCAAGCTATTGCAAAATGCAAATTCGAAGTGAATTGAAAATGGACATGTGAGATAGGGTGTTGTTGTGTTGTGGCATAGGGCCATTTTGAATTGGATAGGAATTAGACTTTGTAGTGGTTTGTTTTTGAAGGACTTGAATAAAAAGAAATTTTAATATTTGGGGAGAAAATTCTATTCCTCGCATTGTGAGGTTGTTTGCTACATTTATATATATATATATATATATATATATATATATATATATATGAGAGAGAGAGAGAGATTTTACATGGCAAAACTAAAAAGATAGCAGAGTGTATACATGAGATAAGCAAAAAAGAAAAGACAAATATAGTTTATATATCTAACATCCTCCCTCAAGTTGTAGCATATAAATCATATACTTCAAGCTTCATATAAACCTAATCCATTGACCTCTTAAGGATTTTGTCAAAAAATTTGCAAGTTGATCGTTTGAAGTTGACAAATTTTGTAGTAATTTCATTGGACAACAACTTCTCTTTATAAAGTGATAGTCAATTTCTATATGATTTATTCTTTCATGAAACACTAGATTAGAAGCAATATGAAGAACTATTTGATTATCACAATACAACTTCATTGATTGAACTTTACAAAACTTTAATTCTTAAATAAATTGTTTGACCGACATTAATTCACAAGTGGTTGTAACCATAACTCTGTATTTTGCCTTGCGCTAGACTGAGCAACTGTGTTTTGTTTTTTTCTCTTCCATGAGGTAATGTTAATCCCAATGGAAACACAATATCCAGGGTGAACCTTCTATATATAGAAAATCTTGTCCAATCAGCATCAGTGTTATCGAATTTCGAAGATGGGGTCGCCATGGTGGAAATCGGTAGCGGGATTCTTGCTGGCCGCCATGGCATAACGGTAGTGACTCGGTTTTTTCGTCGTGTCCGCCATAGACGTTGCGACGTGGCGGCACGACATCAAGATACTTGAAATTACAGCTGCACAGTTGCGTTTAGGGTTAAGTTTGGGAAGAAAAAGAAGTGGGTTGTGCGATCCGACCCAGACCTGCGTCTTTATGTTTTTTTTTTTTTAATCTTTTTGGGCCCATTAGTTTTTTTTTTATTTTATTTTAAGCTATGGCACTTGGCAATTAGGGTTTTTCTCACTCAGTCTTGCGTTGCGATTCTCTCCTTCTCTCCCACTTAGCTGCCATTGCACCCAACTGTCGCTACCGTAGCACCCAGCCGCCGCTGCTGCAGCACCCAGCTGCCGCTGTCCGTCGCCACCACACCCTCAATCGCGTTGTTGCACCCTACATCGGAGTGTTCAGCCGCCGCAGCACCCTATGCTAGAGTGTTCTACCGCCATCACACCTACCCGAAACTACTCCCTCCTATTGTTTCTTTCTCAACTGCTTTTCTTCCCGTTCTTCTCCCATTCTTGCCCATTACCCATTCTAGAGGAATAGAATATTTGGGGTGTTTCAATTGTTTGGTAGTTTTCATGATTGGTTTCTTGAATTATAAACTGGTATTTGCTATCATTTTAATGATATTTGAAGTTTTAAAGTTTCTATTATTATTTATTTTATATTTTTCTTTAATTATTAATGATTTGAATTATAGTTCTGCATTATATATATAGACACACACACACACACACACTGTTATGCTTTTGCCGTAACCCATTATGGCATCTGTTATATTTTCATAAAGGTTTTTTGGCTTGCCGTTATGGACCGTGATTTTTTATCGATAGCACTGATTAGCATCACTATACCCACCAATTTGAGTATATCCTTTATCTTCATATAACTATCCTTATCTTGGAACCTTTTTGATATATCTAAGAATATAGGTCATGACATTCCAGTGATCCACATGAGAAACTTGCTTGAACTAACTGACAACACTTATTGCAAAAGAAATGTTATGTCTCATGATATTGAGATTAATAAGTTTTCCAACCAATCTTTTGTATCTCTCTAGATCTGATATGACTCACCATGGTTTGTCACTCTGATTTGGATCCATAGGACAATCAGTATCAGTGAGTCTACAATTGGACATGTTTGTCTCCTCCAAAATATCAAGTGCATATTTTCTTTGAGAAATAACAGCTCATTCCTTTGATTGAGCTACCTCAATACCTAGAAAATATTGAAGAAACTCAAGATCTTTAGTCCAAAAATGACTGGATAAGTGTTTGTTTATCTAAGAGATTTTAGCAATACCATTCTGAATGATAACTATGTCATTCATATAGACAACTAGGTATACATACTTACTAGGGGAAGTATGATAATAAAATGTGATTTGCTTTACTCCATTTCATGTCGAAACTTTGTAGAATATGACTAAATTTTCCAAACTAAACTCATGGAGACTGTTTGAGCCCATAAAGAAAATGGTGAAGCTTGCAAACTAAACCAGTTCCCACCTGAGTAAGAAACCTAGGAGGCGACTCCATATAGATTTCCTCCTCAAGTTCAGCAATCATCATGGAAAAGATTTTTTTTATGTCTAACTGATGCAAAGGCCAATGATGTATGACAGCCATGGCAAGAAAGAGACGAACAATAATGAGTTTAGCTACAAGAGAGAAAGTATCACCATAATCAAGATCTAAGAAAGCCTTAAGAAGATCAATTGTACCATTAGGCTCAACCTTAATAGCATATACCCATGGACAAGATAACCAACTGACCTTTTTCCCAGAGGAAGAGGAACTAACTCCCATGTACCACTATATTCAAGAACCTGCATTTCAACAATCATGGCTTGTAGCCATCTAGGATGAGCAAGTGTTTCCTCAACATTTTTGGGAATAGTAGCAAGAGAAAAAAAAGATACAAAAGAAAAATATGAAGGAGATAAACGATAACTCAAATAAATAGAAGAGGATTTCCAGTAGAACAAATACCTTTCTTAATGGCAATGAGTCATCCTAAATCTGCATCAATTGAAGGAGATGATGACCCATCTTTACCAAAAGGAAGGTCTTGGTTTTTTCTTATGCCCAGAAGTAGGACCTATGTTGAAAACATGAGCAAGGAGCCCCTAGATGTACATAGAGGATCTCTAACTGCTGGTGCTGGATGCTTACTAGTAAACCCATGAATACTTGAAGCAACTTATTCTCAAATGGAGGCATTCTTGTGTGAGGAGCCCCTATTTCATGAAGGGAATTCATTGTAGGGGAAACTAAGGAGGATAGACATGATTTAAGAGTGAGAGTATTGTATATAAGAACCAGTGTTCTTCTTTCTGTTACAGGCTATTGCAGTTAGTTAAACAACTGTTACAACTTCAATGTTAGTTGTTAGTTAGAGAGTTTGCTGGTTGCTCTTGTCTTTTGCTATGCCTATATATACAGTCAGTCGTTATCTCTCTTATTCTCAACTAATAATAAAATTTTGAGAGCATTTTTCTCTCTTCCTCTTCTCTGAAATCTCTCTCTCTTTAGCTATTTTTGTTTTGCAATTTGATATCTAGAGCCTAGTTCTAGTCTATGGCGAATCCTTCCTCTTCTCCCTTCTCTTTCACACCCTTTGCGTTTTCACATTTCATCTCTAAGAAACTCACTGAGAAGAATTTCTTGTTGTGGAGGCAACAACTTGAGCTTGCGATCAAAGCTCATCACCTTTGACACTATGTTGTGAACCCTAGCATTTAATCGCGTTATCTTACAAAAGTTGATCGTGAAACTAGATCGGTGAACCCCGCCTATGTGATTTGGGAACAGCAAGATCAAATTTTGTTGTCTTGGCTGCAACCCACTCTCTTAGCGTTGTTTCTCTCACATTCTTGGGAGCGTCCACTCCTATCAAGTTTGGGATAAGATTCATGACTACTTCCATAAGCAGACTCGTGTGAAGGCACGTCATGTCCGAAATGAGCTTTGCACCACCGTTCTTGCCGATAAAACCATGGAAGAGTATCTTCTTCGTATCAAAGCTCTTGCTGATGCATTAGCCTCCGTCGGTCAACCTCTTTCACCGTGAGAGCATCTTGATGTTATTCTTGAAGGTTTACCTGAATGCTACAGTCCTGTTATTGCTGTCATTGAAAGTGACTTTGATCTTCTTCCAATTGAAGAAGCTGAAGCATTGCTTCTTGCGTATGCAACGCATATTCAAAGGTTTCAGTAACTATCAACCGTTAATTGTCCTCTCTCAATTTGATGTAGTTCAAAGAATTGAACCCTAGTTTGGATTCAAATGCTCTTTTTGTCCAATTGACTGACTCTAATCAACCTTCTTCACAAGGTACTTCTTCAGGAGATGCTGAGAATCTGTCCGCTGCCTCTCGCGGCGGCCATTCTGGACGAAGCAGTGGTGCTCACGATTGCGATTGTTTCTCTCACATTTAGTGCCATGTGTGCTTTAAGTATGGGCACACTGCTTCTTACGACTATTACTGTTTTGATCAACAGTATCAACCTCCACCAAAGACCTTTAATCAAGATCCGACCCCCCAATCAAATTACAATGGTTTTAATCACAACAAAACTTAATATACAAAATTATTCACCAAGATTTCCAAATACTTGGCACTCCACCACTTATCAGCCTCGCTCAAATCAGTTTCAGCAACCTTCAGCCTTGATTGCTAATCTTTTTGCTGTTCCCAATGCCAACTGGTACCTTGATTCTGCTGTCTCTTTTCATGTGGCTGGCAACTCTCGAAATATTCAGCAACTTGGTCTTTTTTATGGTCCAGATTAGATATACATTGGGGATGGACAAGGTTTGCAAATACATTCTTCTGGTTCCTCTTCTTTTCCTTCTCTATGTAATCTTAATGTGTCCTTGTTCTTAAATCAACTCTTGCATGTTCCTTCTATAACAAAAAATTATTTAGTGTCAGCAAGTTTGCTAAAGATAATAGTGTCTATTTTGAATTTCATGTTGAAGGGTTTTGTTGGAGCTTATGGCTTATACTGCTTTCTAAGTCTCAAGCTCCAGGCTCCTTCATCTAATTCCGTTTCTTGTTTAGTTTCAAATTTTGTTTCTCCATGTATAAATTCATGTACTACTTTTATGTCATTTTTGTAGATGTCTATTCTAGGTTTACTTGGATTTATTTTCTTAAAAATAAATCTAACACTCCCTATTTTTCAGCAGTTCAAGGCTATGACTGAATTGCAATTCAATGTCAAACTTAAAAATCTTCAAACAGATTGGGAGGGGGAGTGAGTTTAGACCGTTCACTAATTCCCTAAATCAACTTGGTGTCAATCACAGACTTATTTGTCCTCATACACATCATCAAAATTGTATTGTTGAAAGAAAACATAGGCATATTGTTGAACTTGGCTTAAGTCTTCCTAGTCATGCCTCTTTACCCCTAAAATTTTGGGATTTTTCCTTTTCCGTTGTAGTTTATTTGATTAATAGACTCCTTACTGTAATTTTGCAATTTTCCATTCCCTACACTGTTTTGTTCAATCAAGCACCTCATTATAGCTTCCTTAAAGTTTTTGGTTGTGCTTGTTTTCCTTTTCTCTGACCTTATTATAGTCACAAGTTAGATTTAAGGTCACAAGAGTGTGTTTTCTTAGGGTATTCTTCATCCCATAAAAGGTATAAGTGTTTGTCTTCCTCTGGAAAAAACTGTGTCCAAAGATGTTTTCAATGAGTTTCAATTTCCTTATTTTGAGTTGTTTCCCTCAGTCTCTCCCTCTGTCACTTAGCCTACTTACTTCTCCTCCCTTACCTTAGCCTCTATTCCTCTTGTTTCTCCATGTGCTGACAACTCCCAAGTCACTGTACACAACTCTAATGGGTCAGATTCTCTGTTGTCTCCCTTTAATTCAAGTCAGTCCACTACTCAGTCTAGTCAATCTGTCCAAGACACTCCTTCCACCTCTAATAACACTAGTTCTTCTTCCTCCTCCCTACCCTTTATATCTCCTAATATTCACCCTATGCAAACTAGATCAAAATTTGGTTTTCTTCAGTCTCGCCTTCCGCCTTCTGTTTTCTTAGTCATAGTGAACTTAAGAATGTAAAGCAAGCCTTAGCTGATTCTAATTGGCTGACTGCAATGAAAGAGGAATATGCAGCTCTAATTAAAAACAATACTTGGACCTCAGTCCCCTTACCACCTGACCAAAAGGCTATTAGATATAGATGGGTTTGTAGAATTAAAGAGAATACTGATGGCTCTATCAACAACTATAAAGCTCGACTTGTGGCTAAGGGGTTTCATCAAAAGCCGGGGTTTGCTTCAATCAGACCTTTTTGCTTGTCATAAAACCTGTAACCTGTTACAATTTGGTTTATCATTACTTTGGCCTTAACTAACAAATAGGATCTTTTACGATTTGATGTTAATAATGCTTTTCTCAATGAGCTCCTTGATAAAACTGTTTATATGCAGTAGCCACCTAGTTTTGAAACTAGTAACAAGTCACCTGTACTTAATAAGACTCTCTGTGGTCTCAAACGAGCTTCCAGACGATGGTTTGATAGGCTGCAATCTACTTTTTCTCGATTTTGGTTTCAGACCTACTAAGTGTGATCGCTTTTTCTTTGTCTACAAAACTTCAAATCATACTGTCTATCTACCAGTATATGTAGATGATATTATAATCACATGAAGCTGTTCTCAATTGGTTCAGTCCTTAATTGATAAACTAAATGGTCAATTTTCCCTAAAGCAACTTGGTTTGCTTGACTATTTTCTTGGCATTGAGGTCAAACATCTTTCAAATGGTTCTGTTGTTCTCACTCAAAGTAAATATGTTAGAGATTTGCTTAAGAAATCTAACACGCTTGAGGCTAATCATATTTCTTCCCCTATGGCTTCTAGCTGCAAGCTCTCCAAAACAGGGTCAGAAATTATGACTGATCCTACTTTGTACAAGTCTATTGTTGGTGACCTACAATATGTTCTTATTACTAGACCTGAACTTAGTTTTGCTGTGAATAAAGTCACTCAATTTATGAACACTCTTTTAGAGTGTAATTGGCTGGTAGTCAAAAGGATTCTTTGATATCTTAAAGGAACTATTCAACATGGGCTTCATCCCCTTTCACTTCTAGTCAACCCTTCTCCATCCAGGCCTTTTGTGATGTTGACTGGGCCTTGCCTTTGATCCGGATGATAGAAGATCAACGTTGGGGGCTGTTATTTTTTCTTGGGCCTAATCTCATCTCTTGGTGGTCTCGCAAGCAATGTGGTTTTGCTAAATCCAGCACAAAATATGAGTATAGGAGCCTTGCCTTGGTCACTGCAAAGTTGTTATGGATTCAGACTCTAATGGCTGAAATTGAGGTATCATGTCTCACACTGATAGTCTTTTGTGACAATGAAAATGATGTTGCTTTGGCTCACAATTTTGTTTTACATGCTCGTACCAAGCACGTAGAGATTGATCTCTTTTTTGGTCAGAGAGAAGGTCTTGTCTAGGCAATTATTTGTCCTCCTTGTTCCTGCTCAAGATTAGTCGGAAAATGTCTTAACGAAGCCTTTTTCTCTTGGTCGGTTTCTATTCCTGAGAGACAAACTCAAAGTGCTTGAATTTCCTAACAGGATTTAACCACCCAGAGTTTGGGGGGGGGGCGGGTTGAGAGTATTGTATATAGGAAGCCGTTATTCAATTGTTTCCTGAGTTTTCTTCTTTCTGTTATAGGCTATTACAGCTAGTTAAACAGCTGTTGTAGTTGTCACTGTTAGTTGTTAGTTAGAGAGTTTGTTAGTTGCTCTTGTCTTTTGCTATGCCTATATATACCGTCAGTTGTTATCTCTCATTCTCAACTAATATTTAAATTTTGAGAGCATTTTTCTCTCTTCCTCTTCTCTGAAATCTCTTTCTTTAACATGTTGTACTTCTTGGTGGTTGGAGAGTAACACTTTTACTCCTTTCTTGGATATAAATAACCAATAAATACACACTTGATAGCTCTTGCAAAAAGTTTATCAAAACCTGGAGAAACATTATGAACAAAACATGAACAACCAAATTTTTTTGGAGGAACAAGATATAAGGGTTCATTTGGAATGATGATTGAGTGAGGAATTTTATTTCCAAAAGATGAGGAAGACATCATGTTTACTAAGAAATAGGCAGTGAGGACAGCATCACCCTAGTCATAAACCAGAACATTTGCATTAAGCAACAAGGTTCATGTAGTCTCAATAAGTGTTTATTTTTTCTTTCAGTTATTCCATTTTGTTGTAGTGTGTGTGCATGTGGAGTGATGTGAGATTCCTTGTGAGAACAAAAAAGAGAAAAGTTTTGAGAAGAAATATTCCTTGGCATTGTCACTTTCTAAAAACTTTAAATGATATTTCCAATTGATTTTTAATTTCATTGAAAAAGGACATGAAAATAGGTAAAAGTTCATATCTATCTTTCATCAAATAAACTCTATTGAGAATATTTATTAATGAATGTAACAAACTATCTAAAACTAAAAGATGTTACATGGTTTGATCTCCCAAATATATGAGTGAATGGTAGAAAAAGTTGAATTACTTCTTTTTTCAGTTTGTTTGGAAAGGATGGTCTAACATGTTTATCTAACTGACAAAACTAACAATCTAGGGTTTGTAACTTGTTAAGACTTGGAACCATTAACATCAACTTGGCAAGGTTAGGATATCCTAAGCAATTATGCATAAACTTAGGAGAAGTAGCAAAAGATGACACAAAAGGACTGGTTTCCAGATAGTAGAGGCCTCTTGATTCATGTCCTCTTCCAAGCAGTTGTCCCGAACCACGATCCTGTATGACAAAGGAATCAACATCAAATGTTATTAAGCATTTAGATCACGAGTCAATTGACTTATGGAAATTAACTTATATGGACAACTACGGAATATACAAAAAAAAGTTTAAATTCAAGGAAAGAGACAAAGAAACTTGACCAACTCCTTGGGAAGCAACTTTGGACCCATTGGCTAGTGTAATAAGATAAGGAAATTTTGGTAAAAAGATAGATGAAAACATAGACCTGTTACCAGAAATATGGTTAGAAGCATCCGAATCATCTATCCTTGGAGTGCTAGAATGTTATCGGGGTAGACTTTCTGCCAGATATCTTTATCCCCTGGTATCTTTTGCTTCACTAGAGGTTGCGCCATTGTCTTGGTTGTTGGAGTCGTCTCAATCGTTGTTGTTTGCACTACGGGTTGTTGCACATTTGACATAGAAACCTTGGGTGATTGATGAAAAGATGTTTTAACAAAGATTGGAATAGATGTTTGTGATAGACATGAAAGGAGGTTTGGGTGCGGAAGTGGTGGTGGCATTGATGGTCATTGCGATGGGGTATAAATGAGAGGAAAATGGAGGTTGGGGCCATTGAAATGGAGTAGAAGAGGTATGGGGAGGGTAGCACTGGTGGAGAGAGGGAATAGTTTGTAACTTTTCATTGAGAGTGACCATGGTGAAATTCAATGAGTGTTGGAGGAGAGTGTAAAGAAAATTTTCTTTTATATGTAATTGTCCACTCTTTTGTTCATGGGATCCAACTGGTTGGAAATGGTACGGAGGAGATGAAGGTGGTGTTTTCCATGATGGAGGTAAGTGTGGAAGGGGAGTAAGCACTATGAAAGCACCAATATTAGAGAGTAAACATTTGGTTACTCTAATTTACCTTCGAAGCAATAAAGAACATAAAAAAGGGTAATAAGACAAAATCTTTCATTTCTTCATATTCTAAATTACATCAGCATATTCTTAAATAGGCACAACTGTTGACTTAATTGGATGACAATCCTACATGTGTCATCATCTTAGGGAATTAAAATAAAAACATTAAAATATAAATAGAAAAGTCCTATCATTTAAGATCAACCTAATATTTCAACCATTTATTTTTATTTATTTTGGGCCTATAGCCAATTGTAACAGTTTTCATATTATGTATGATTTTTTTCTACCTTAGATTAGATACTTAGAAGTTAGAATGACATCTTCCACTGTTTTACTTTTGAACAATACTTTGCTGATTTCTAAAAAAGTTGTTAATAAAATTTTGTTTGTGTGCCAGAACAAAGAAAATCACCTATGGAACGTGCAACATTTGAGTATCTTAGAGGGAAGATCTTGGATGTATTTCCTGACTATAGGAAAGAAGCTGAGGATCATCTATCAAAATCTGTAAGCAACATTGAATTGTTAGTTTCCTTGATTTAGTGTGTCTTTCTATTGATGTTTAAGATTTTGATTGACTCTTCCATGGACCAGGTTAAGTTAAACCCTTCTCTTGCAGATGCTTGGCTATGCTTAGGAAATTGCATTTGGAAGAAAGGAGATTTAACAGCTGCAAAGAACTGCCTCAGTCTTGCACTAGACAAGGTTAGCATCAAGAGTTGATTTCAGTGACTTACATTATATGATCGATACTAAAGTAGCCTTTTAGAATATTTACAATCAGTTGCAGAGCTATAGCTCATTTCATACACCGTAATAAGTGATGGGTTAGTATTGAAAAGAAAAGGAGCGAGAGAGAATTTTCGAAGGAAAAGCAGAGAGAAAATTACTCTCTGAATTAGTTGAGTTTGAAAGAGAGATAACAACTAACTATATATAAGCATAGCAAAAGTCAAGAACAACTAACAAACTCTAATAGATAATGACAACTGTTACTGCTGTTAACCAACTGCCCACAACTAACCTATGTCAGAAAGAAGAAACCAGGGATGCAGTTGAATAACTGCTTCCTTTATACAATACCTATGTAACATGGATATGGACATGACACAAGGATACATATAAAATTAAAAACATAGGACACGGGGACATAACGTGTATGTATATATAATAATAATAATAGTAATAATAATAATAATAATAATAATAAGTTTAATAAAAAGTAGTAAGTGATATTATATTACAGAATTCAAAAAATAAAGAAAAATCATCATAATAACAAAGTCTCAAAAAAGAAAAGAAATAATAAATGTTTCTAACTAAGTCCTTCATCTTGTTCGTCATGTTTGAAAAATACAGCTTCTAACTTTGATTCTTCAAGAGATAAGCTAGCAATCTCAACAATTCCATTGTCATCTAATAAAAAGTCATCCCCTGCAATATTCCACATTTTAGTTGCCTCTTCATTGTATTTTGAGAAGTTTCTTGAAAGAAGACGAAGATTGCTATGAACAAATACTAGAACTTCTACCCTTTTAGGTGTCATCTATTTCTTTTTATAGAATGTATGAAAGAGTAGGTGCCCCAATTTCTTTCACAGCAAGAAGATGAACATGGTTGTCCAAGTAACTTAAGTGCAATCTTCTGAAGTGTAGGTGCATGAACTTCATGAACAATCCACCATGATTTTGTATCCATTTGTCATCTATCCCTTAAAGAGTCAGTTTCATCAAAGTCTTCCCTTTTATCAGAAAGGTTTGCAAACTCTATATTTACTTGTCTCCTTACATTCACATCCTCAAAAAACCTTTTAAAGCATTTCTTCCTTTCATTAGTAAGTTTCACATCTTGATATGGGGGGACCCTACGTGAATCCTCATTCAACCATTCATGACTATAATATCTACTATGTTAATAAAATATAATCATTAAATAATATAGCTGATAATATAATTATATTTAATATAAAAATATAATGTATTACCTTGGATTTAAAGAATGAGCTAGACAATGAAAAGATGTGCTCCGCTTTGTCCAATGACCAATTAAAATTGAGTTCACTACCTCATAAAACGGTGAATGTTCATCTTCTGTCTTTCTTTCATGTTGGTATATGATATTTCTCACATTTTCAATCATTGAATCTCACATTTCATATACCAAGTGAGGAGAAGTCATATCATCTATTTTTCTAAGAAAATCATATATAAGGGTAGTAAAAGCAAGTATATAATCAACCTTCGCCCACCAAACATCATATATTATTTTATATATTATATTAACTTAACGGATTGAAAAGTTATATTATTATATATAACATTTAATATAAAAGTTAATATTATTGAAAAAATAAAAACAACAACAACTCAAAAGTTGAAATCAAAAGGCAAATTGAAAGTAAACTAGAAAGGAAAAACAGCTAAACCACCCATGGTTTTAGACGAAAATGCAGTGGAAGGAAATTCAAAAACACAGAACCGCGATTTACCGATTGTTTTCTTCGTTTAAGCTTCACGCGCAGCAGTAGCTCGTCAGTGGGCGGTGGTTTTGCATCGCTCGACGATGGCATAATGAGACGACAGTGGCTCTTAGCACGATAGTGCTCTCTGATCAGAATACAGTGAGATGATTGTGCAAGTGTACAACCAGTGAGAGTGATTTTAAAGATTAATACTTATAGGTGAATGAAAATATTAAATCAGGTTTGAATATTGGAATTTATCTTTTGTAATATGCAAATCTATCTTTTTCTTCGAATTTGCTGTATCCACCGCCGAATCTGCTGTGTCTTTTAGCGTATTCTTAGACTCGGCCGCTTCTGGCACAGTGGTACGAATTTGACGTAGTGTCACTCCTGCTTCTGTGTCCGACATAAGGGAGCGACGCTTGCCGCTTCCCCCCCCCCCCCCCCCCCCCCAAACAAACAAACTCAGGGTGGTTGAAATCGTGGAAGGAGACTTAAGCACTTTGAGTTTGTCTCTCAAAAACAGAAATTAAGGAGGAGAGAGTGGCTTGATTAAGGCATTAGCCATTGATCTTGAGCAGGAACATGGCGAACTGGCAGTGCTTGGTTAAGACCTTCTTTCTGACAAAAAAAGAGATCAATCTCTGTATGCTTGGTGTGAGCATGTAAAACAGGATTGTGAGCCAAGGCAACAGCACTTTCATTATCACAAAAAGATTGTCTATGTGAGACACAAAACCCCAATTTCAGCCATTAGAGTTTGAATCCATAATAATTCTGCCATGACCAAGGCAAGGCTTCTATATTTAGATTCTGTGCTGGATTTAGCAACAACATGCTGCTTGCGAGACCATCAAGAGATGAGATTGGACCCAAGAAAAACAACAGCCCTAACGTTGACCTCCTGTTGTCTGGATCAAAGACCCAGTTAGCATTATAAAATGCCGAATGGAGAAGGGTTGGCTAGAAGAGATAGGGTTGAGATGAAGCTCATGTTGAACGGTAAATTTGAGATATCTAAGTATTCTCTTGATTGCCAGCCAATGAAACTCTAAAGGAGTGTTCATAAATTGAGAGACTTTATTAATAGCAAAGCTAAGTTCAAGTCAAGTGACAAGAACGTACGGTAGGGCACCAACAATGGATCTGTATAGAGTAGGGTTAAGCATAATATCTGACCGTATTTTGGAAAACTTGCACTTGAAAACCATAGGAAAAGAAATGTGATTAGCCTCAATCATGTTAGATTTTTGAAGTAGATCTCTAACATATTTACTTTGAGTGAGAACAACAAAACCATCAGAAAGGTATTTGACCTCTATGCCACGAAAATAGTCAAGCAAGCCAAGTTGCTTTAGGGAAAACTTGCCATTTAGTTGATCAATTAAGGACTGAACAAGTTGAGAGCAGCTTCCTGTGATTATAATATCATCCACATATGCTAATAGATAGATTGTATGATTTGGAGTCTTGTAAACAAAGAGAGAGGGATCACACTTAGTAGGTTTAAAACCAAAATTGAGAAGAGTAGACTGCAACCTACCAAACCATTGTCTTGGGGCTTGTTTAATACCATAAAGGGCCTTATTAAGTTTACAAACAAGTGACTTGTTAGTAGTTTCAAAACTAGGTGGTTGATGCATATAGACAATTTCATCAAGGAGCCCATTGAGAAAAACATTGTTAACATCAAGCTGCAAAAGATACCATTTGTTAATTAAGGCTAAAGTGATGATAATCCGAACTGTAACTAGTTTTATGAAAGGAGAAAAGGTCTGATTGAAATCAAATCCAAGTTGTTGATGAAAGCCTTTAGCCACAAGTCTAGCTTTATACTTGCTAATAGAACCATCAGTATTATCTTTAATTCTATAAACCTATCTACATTCAATAGCTTTTCTGTCAGGTGGTAATGGGACCAAGGTCCAAGTATTATTTTTCATTAGAGCTGCATACTCTTCTTTCATTGCAGACAACCAATTAGGATTCGCTAAGACTTGCTTTACATTCTTAGGTTCACAATGACTGAGAAAAACAAAAGGTAGGAGACAAGGTTGAACAATCCAGATTTTGATCTGGTTTGCATAGGATGAATATTAGGAGATGTAAAGGGTATGGAGGAGGAAGAAGAATTAGTGTCATTAGAGGTGGAAGGAGTTTCTTGAACAGGCTAACTAGACTCATTATTAGACTGACCCAAATTAGAGGAAAACAGTAGAGAATCAAACCCATATGAATTGTGTACAGTGATTTGGGAATTATTAGCACATGGGGATGCAAGAGGGATAGAGGCTAAGGAAAGGGAGGAGGGGTAAGGGGTTTGGGTGACAGAGGGAGAGACAGAAGGAAACAACTTAGGATAAGGGAACCGAAACTCATTGAAAATAACATCTTTGGATGTATAGACTTTTCCAAAGGAAGACAAACATTTATATCCTTTATGTGATGAAGAATACCCTAAGAAAACACACTCCTGTGACCTGAAATCTAATTTGTGACTGTTATAAGGTTTGAGAAAAGGAAAACAAGCACAACCAAAAGTTTTAAGGAAGCTATAATCAGGTTGTTGATTAAACAAAATAGTGTAGGGAATGGAAAATTCCAAAGCTGCAGTAGGAAGTCTATTAATCAAATAAACTGCAGTGGAAAAGGCAAAATCTCAAAATTTTAAATGTAAAGAGGCATGACTAAGAAGAGTTAAACCAAGTTCAACAATATGTCTTTGTTTTCTTTCAACAACACTATTTTGATGATGTGTATGAGGACAAATAAGCCTGTGGTTAATACTAAGTTGATTTAGGTAATTAGTGAATGGTCTAAACTCACTCTCCCTATCTGTTTGAAGAATTTTAAGTTTGACATTAAACTGATGTTCAACAATAGCTTTGAACTACTGAAAAATAGTGAGAGTGTCAGATTTCTTTTTAAGGAAATAGATCCAAGTGAATCTAGAATAGGCATCTACAAAAGTGACATAATAAAGACAATCACTAGCAGACGAAACATGTGATGGTCCCCAAAGATCATTGTACACTAATTCCAATGGAGCATGATAAACTGTTTCAGAGGCAATAGAAGGAAGACAATGAGATTTTCCAAAGCAACAAGCAGTACAAAACTCAACATTTTTATTTGAAAAGGAAACATTACATTGTTGTAGAACAAGTTTCAATACATGCTGATTAGGATGACCTAACTAGGGCCGTACAGAGAAGGATTTTTTGTGGTACATGAATTTATACAAGGTGAAATAGAATCTGAAACTAAACATGAAAAGGAATCACGTGAGGGAGACTGAAGCTTGAGATTTGGAAAGCAGTGTAAGCCATCAGCTCCAACAAAGCCCTTCACCAAGACTTCATTAGTGACCTGAGATTTGACAAGGCAATAAGTGTCATGAAATTCGAAATAAACACTATTATCTTTAGCAAATTTACTGACATTGATTAGATTCTTTGTTATAGATGGAACATGCGAGAATTGATTTAAAAACAAGGACACATTAGGATTATACTGAGAGAGAAAAGAAGAGGAACAAGAAGAGTGTATTTGCAAACCTTGTCCATTCCCAATGTATATCTGGTCTGGACCTTCAAAAGGACCAAGTTGTTGAATATTTGAGAGCTATCCATCACATGAAAGGAGGCACCAGAATCAGGGTACTAGTTGGCATTAGGAACATTGGAAACATTGGCAATCATGGTTGAAGGTTGCTGACATTGATTCGGGAGTGACGGATAAGTGGTGGAGTGTCAAGTATTTGGAAATCTCAGTGAGTAATTCAACATGTTAAAATTTTGCTGAGGTTGAAAACCATTACAGTTTGGTTGAAGAGTTAGATCCTAATAAAAGGTATTTGGTGGAGGCTTATATTGTTGATCAAAGCGGTAATAGTAGTAAGAAGCAGTCTGCCCATACTTGAAGCACACTTGGCACTAAATGGGGGAGAAACGACCGCGACTATGTCCATCGTGACCACGTCCATCCCTGCTTAGACCAGAATAGCCACCACGAGAGGCAACAGACATATTTTCCGCATCTCTAGATATAGCACCTTGTGAAGAAGGATGAGCAAAGTCAGTCAATTGGACCAAAGGAGCTTTCGAATTCAAGTTAGGGTTTGATTCTTTGGACTGTGTCAAATTGGGAGAGGGCAATTCAATAGTTGATTGTTGTTGAAACCTCTGAATACACGTTGCATGAGTAAGAAACAATGCTTCATCTTCTTCAATTGGAAGAAGATCAAAATGACTCTCAATCACAGCAACAACAAGACTGTACCGTTTTGGCAAGCCTTCAAGAATGACATCAAGATGCTCATGTGGAGTAAGAGGTTGTCCAACTTAAGCTAATGCATCGACAAAAGCTTTGATGCGAGGTAGATATTCCTCCATAGTCTTATCAGAAAGAATAATGGCCCGAAGCTCAATTCAGAGATGGCGCGCACCTTGGCATGGGTCTATTTATGAAAGTAATCATTGATCTTGTCCCAAACCGGATAGGAGTGAACACTCCCAAGAACTCAAGAAAGAAACGAGGCCGAGTCAGTGGATTGAAGCTAAGACAATAGGATTTGATCTTGCTATTCCCAAAGCGCATAGGCAGGATTCAATGATCCAGTTTCACAATCAGTTTAGGTAAGAAAATGCGATGGAATGTTAGGGTTTACAACATAGTGCTAAAGACGATGAGCCTTGATTGCATGCTCGACTTGTTGCCTCCGCAACAAGAAATTCTTCTCAGTGAGTTTCTCAAAGATCGGATGAGAAAAGGCATGGGGTGTGGAAGAGGAGGGAGAAGAAGATACATTTGCCATAGATCAAAACTAGGCTCTAGATACCATATTGAAAAGAAAAGGAGCCAGAGAGAATTTTCAGAGGAAAAAGCAGAGAGAAAATTACTTTCTGAATTTTTATTATTAGTTGAATTTGAAAGAGAGATAACAACTAACTATATATACACATAGCAAAAGGCAAGAACAACTAACAAACTCTAATAGATAATGACAGCTCTTAAAGTTGTTAACTAACTGCCCACAACTAACTGTTGAATAACTGCTTCCTTTATACAAAATACAATACTCTCACAGTTAGGAACTTGTTCAACAGAATCTATTAATTTTACTTCAAATCATTATGTTTACATAAAAATGGAATTTCTTATACGAACTTAGCTTGCTTGGACTTTCAAGCATAAATCTTTGCCTTTTAAATTTGTTGTAACATAGTATTGTTTTTATGGCCTCTCCTTCTAGCCGTCTTTATGACAGGCATGCAGATAGCACTGTTATACTGACTAGCTAAGTTTGTTTTCTCTCTCTCTCTTTCTTTGTCTCCTTGTTCACAAGTAACAAAAAAATCATGGTTGAATCGGAATATTGATTTATTTCAAGGAATATATTCTGATTCAACCATGATTTTGCAGTGTGGATAGAATAGCCTTTTCATTTCATTTCCTGATCTTATATTTCCTATAAACTTTTGTTGGGGATAGAAGCATGTATTCTTTTGCAAAGGTAGCAATTGTATAAAATATAGGTTTTAAACAGAAAAATAAAAATCAGTTGTTGAAAATTGTATAGAAAAACTGAAGAATAAACTGCTAAGTGTGTTTCTAATGAGGAATTTGGATTGCGTAAATGAAGAGGTTCAAGGTTCAAACCTGTGCTTTCATCCCCCCTATCTCCCCTGCAACACACACACACTAAGAAAAGGAGGAGGATGTGAAGAAACATGATGGCAGATTATAATCTTTCCTATAAATGCTATGCGGCATACCTTTGTGACTTTATAACTTAACTTAGGGTGTCCATTTTCAGAACAAGTTTATGCATATATTACTAGAATAGTTTACATAATGCGTGTTAAGAAAGTTTAAGGAATGGAGCTACTAACTATTAGCACGTTCTGTGTCAAACAGGGCCTCAATTAAATGTTTCTTGATTGGTTTGTAATATCAGTGCTTTCTTTTTAATAACTTGGTGGTTGTTGACAGAAATTATGAATGTTATTACATTGCACAATTGCAAATTTTCAGTACAATTGGAGCTTCAGTAATACACTCCGAAGTCTGAACTTAAACATAACAAAAAATAACTAACTTTACACTGATTAAGAAAATTGGATAAGATCATTTAATTTTTCTAACCTTTTATAAAGTTAAGGTTATTTCTAAAATGTCCCTTTATTGAAACTTATTATGAATAAAAAGTAGTTATTGAAAGTAGAGTCTCAATTAATTGGGGAGTCTTTTTGAAATAGTAACATTAAATAGGAAAGTAGTTAAAATTTTCTTATATTTGAGTCCAGTTTTTTTTTTTTTAGTTGTTGCTTATAATGGAGTCCGAAGGAAGTACTAAATTATGTTTGAGTTTTTTGTTAGAATGAGTTGAATAATGCTTTAGCTACATGTGAATTATTTTGTAATCCTTTCTTGTAATCCTTGCTTTAGCTACATTTAATTTTTCTAACCTTTTATAAAGTTAAGGTTATTTCTAAAATGTCCCTTTATTGAAACTTATTATGAATAAAAAGTAGTTATTGAAAGTAGAGTCTCAATTAATTGGGGAGTGTTTTTGAAATAGTAACATTAAATAGGAAAGTAGTTAAAATTTTCTTATATTTGAGTCAGTTTTTTTTTTTTTTTTTAGTTGTTGCTTATAATGGAGTCCGAAGGAAGTACTAAATTATGTTTGAGTTTTTTGTTAGAATGAGTTGAATAATGCTTTAGCTACATGTGAATTATTTTGTAATCCTTTCTTTTTTCTAATGCTTTTAATCATTTACCACTTGCACCATGGCTAGCCTGTTTCTTAAAAGCTCAAGTAATGTAATATCTCTTGCGAATCATGGTAATTTTTTTGACATGATAGTCTCGTTCTTGATGTCATGGTACAAGACGTGCATCTGTAGATGATATGCAATTAGGGAAAGACATTTATTTTTGACATAAAATATATTCAATATTTTGATATGAATAAGGGAAACTTACTGGAGACTAAATTGTTCATAACCATATTCTCCCGGGTCTCGTTTTTAATTTGTTCTAGTTAAGATTCCATTTAGGGAAATTATGAGTGACGATGTGTATTTGTTGTTTCTGCAGGGTCCTAACAAAAAGATTCTTTGTCAATTATCAATGCTTAAAAGAAAAATGTCTCAAGGTAAGGGATCTGTTTGTATTTTTTAAGATAATTTTTCAATTGTAATAACTCTTAATTTGTTTAGTAACGGTAACTTGATTTTCAGCTCTTACATATAATTTTATATAAAATGAAAGAGCCTCATATTTCCACGTTTATCCTTTATGTGGTGATTTTAGTCATATTTATACTGAATACTGATTGGTCATGGTTTTCAAGAGTTTTTACCATGAGCAATGCATTATCTGAATAGCCAATCTCACTTAATGGGATGAGGCTGATGCGGTGCAGTCGTGGTGGTGGTTAGACTGTCATGATTTTCAAGACTCGTTAATTGCTAATTTTTTTTTATGACAGAGACACATAGTAGCTATAGAAAATATCTCTTATTTGCCTGAGAAATAGGCTTAAAACCCTTCATGATTTAGAATTGGAGAGAATGTTGATTATTTCTTCCTAGAAGAACAGTATGTTATTGTTGCTGCTAATTGTAAGAAAATAATTTATTACTGATCTCAAATGTGGTTTTATTTGTATGATAATAGCATCTTCAATGCAAGAACTCAATTTGGATTCTTAACTCTCTTGAAGTGGGTCCTTTGTTGCCACATAGGATAGGATTTAAGAACACCCACTAATTTTGCTTCACTAGTAAAACCTGATTTGACTTTTCAACTTATTTTTGGTGGCTCTCATTTTATTTCTCTACTCACAAGAACCCGTATTTTACTTGCAATTTTCTTTTTAATGGTTAAGCTACAATTGTTGCAGTTTCTTATAAGAATTCATTTGCTTTAATGGTACTGTTGAGTTGCTTAAATTTAAGAACCAATATGAGCAACTACTTTGGAGTTGCTTAAATTTAAGAACCCCCATTTTGCTTGGAATTTTCTTTTTAATGGTTAAGCTACAATGGTTGCAGTTTCATATGAGAACTCATTTGCTTTAATGGTACTGTTGAGTTGCTTAAATTTAAGAACCAACATATGCAACTACTTTGGTGTTGCTCAAAATTGAATGTTTGAGCAAACACAATTGAGAAACAAACCTACTGTTTGTTATGAATTATAATGCACTAAAATTTGAGCATAAATGCTTGTGTGCATAGAAATGAAAAGTTGGGGATGATAGTGTCATGGTAGAGGAAAAATGGGGTAGGTACATGTAAGAATGGAGGAAAGAAGAGAATGTGGAGAGAGAAAGGGAGTTGAATCTCTTGCATTGGAAGTATGGGATTATTGTGTCTGGTTTCTAGGGTCTTGGATTGTCCAATTACCACGGCTGGCTTTGTTGTGTGGTTCTCCAAAGATTTTTATCATTTGGTGTCAAAACTTAAACTTTCACCTTGCCTCTCAGCTGCAAATGAGCAGTGTAGGTAGTGAAACTAACATTGCATGTTTGCTTAATCGGGTTGGGCTAGCTAGCGAAAAGGGCTACTACACAGCCACCCTGCATGGGAACTGAGACCGTAAAGCGTGGTAACATGTTAGGATCTAATTGCAAGGTATAGGACTTGTGTCCCACATTGGAATATATGATTCTAGTGTGTGCCTTATAAGGCTGTGATTTCTGACTACAATGACTACCTTTTGTGGTATGGTTCTGTCAAGTTTCTCTTTAAAAAATTGCCTAATAGACAATAGTAGAGATTTATTATTGTCCTTTCTATGAGCTCAGGTGTGGAGAATCAAGCAGAATTGGTTGAGGAAAGCATTCAACATGCCAAGGAAGCAATCACTTTGGATGTCAAGGATGGGAACTCTTGGTGTAAGTTCTCAAATAAGTTATTGTAATGACATATTTAAAAGTAATGAATCTTGCTTTATATGGAAAAGTATTTGGCTTATTCCTTGATAGATTTATCTGTAAAACTTATGTTCATTAATTATGATGAATTGATGATTGCTGTAAAGTAGCTAATGATTAGGCTGTAAGTTAATTACTGATTAACCACTTTATTTTTCCTTGATCAACAAAAATTATGCCATAAAGAAGGGAATAATGTCCACAGATACACAATTTCTGTCAAACATTGTTTTACTTAAACTACGTTGCGAAACAAAAGTAGTTTTCTATATTTTATTCATATCAATTAGATTCTCAGCTCATGAATTTATAATAATTGTACTGAAAAAAAAAATGAAATAAAGACTAGCTACAAATGAGGAAATAAAGATAAAATCAAATAAAATAACTTTAAGATATTTTCTTCTAATATCTAAAGATTATTTTCACCACTCCCCCTCAAGTTAATAAATCCATCATTTCCTACAATATCATGAAATCTACCAATGGAAGACCCCTAGTGAAGATATCTGCTAACTAGAGTCTTATTGGGACCTAATTTTTAACCACGAGACCTCTATCTGTCTATATTATCTTTGATGAAATATCTGTCAATTTCAATATGTTTGGTTTTGTCATGTTGTATGGGATTATGGGCTATGTTAATGGCTGACTTGTTGTCACTCGATAGTTCCATAGGGATATCTATCTTGATTGAGATCATTAAGGATTGTTTTCATCCAAAGTTCTTCACATATACCTTGAGTAAGAGCTCGATACTCAACTTTTGTACTAGAGTGGGATATTCTATCCTGTCTTTTGCTTCTCTAAGTAACCAAACTTTCTTTAAGAAACAGACAGTATCCAGGAATAGACTTTCTATCACTGACAGAACTTGCATAATCAGAATCAGTATAAATTTTTAGGGCTAATGTGTCTTCTTTTTTGAACAGTAACCCCTTTCTTGGGCTTAACTTCAAGTACTGTAGAATTTTATCAACTGCTTGGATGTGTTTTTCTCTTGGGTCATGCATAAATTGGCTTACCACACTAACTGCATAAGTAATGTCTGGTCTGGTGTGTGATGGGTAAATCAATTCCCTACCAAGCTCTGATATCGGATTTTGTCTACAGGAAAACCGATTTTGTCTATAGGAGAACTTTCTTCACTTCCAATTTTATGATTTTGTTAAATAAGTACTCTTGAGGCTACATCCCAGTTTTCCTGATTCTTTGAGGAGATCAATTGCATATTTTCTTGGTGATATAAAAATTCCTTTCTTGGAGTAGGCAAACTCTATTTCAAGGAAGTACTTAAGCTTTCCCAGGTTTTTCATTTCAAATTGGGTTGCTAGTTTTTCCTTCAAGGACATCTTCTCGGTATCATCATCTCCTGCAACAATCATATCATCTACATAGACAAGAAGTATAGGGGAATGTTTTATGGATAAGGTATGATATCCTTGACTTTGGTTGTATCCAAAGGAAATCATGACTTTTGTAAGCCTTCCAAACCACGCTCTTGGAGATTGTTTAAGACCGTATAAGGCATTTTTCAGGCGACACATCTTGCCTTTACTGCCCTAAACTTCATATCCTGGAGGGATCTCCATGTACACTTCCTTTTCCAAGTTACCATAAAGAAATGCATTCTTCACATCTAGTTGGTGTAAGTCTCAACCATAGTGTGCTGCCAATGTGAGAACAACTCGTATTATATTTATTTTTGCCACTAGAGCAAATGTCTTTGCATAGTCGATCCCATATAAGCCTTTGCCACCAATCGTGTTTTGTATGGTTCTATTGTTCCATTTGCCTTATGTTTGATTGTAAATATCCTTATGCACCCTACTCTCCTTTTGTCTCTTGGTTTATCAACAATTTTCCAAGTCGAGTTTTTTTCTGATGCATCCATCTCCTCCTTCATGGCTTTCGTCTAATGTTCACTATGCATGGTTTCCTAGATTGAGGTGGGAATTTGTGTGGTATCAATAGCAATAATAAAACCTCAATTCTGAATCAAGAGATTGTTAGTGTAAACATAATTGGAAATAGAATATTTTACAAATGACCTCTTTCGGTCTTTCCCTTTCTCAATGCAATTGGTAAATTCTCAATATTACTTACCTCTTCATTGTTATCATTTGAAAACCTTACTTTCGGGTGAGACGGTTTTGTTTGTTGTAGAGCCACAGTGAGTTGCTCCCTCCTTTGATATTTTAATCCAAAGAACCTATCCTTTTCATCCTCACCGTTAGATGACTTTACTATTTCAGTTGTGTCGTTATCGTGTAAGTCTTGGACATCTAGTTGGGAAGGAAAGTAAGAAGGTAGCAACAAGAAGAGTGACTCTTCTTCAAGGGTTCTCTCCCTCTGAAGTTGTGATTTGAGCAAAAAAGGATTTTGTTTCATGAAAGGTGACATCCATGGTAACAAAGATACAACGACTCTGTGGGTGATAACATTTGTACCCATTTTTATTCGATGGATAGCTAATAAAGACACATTTTAGGGCTCTATAGGATCAACTTTACTGTGGTTAGGATTATGAGAATGAACAAATGCCACACATCCAAAAACTCGACAAGATAGACTTGACACTAGGGGAGACAAGAAAACCAAAGTAAAAAAGGACTCAATGGGACTAATACTATTTATTACACGAGTGGGTAACCTATTAATGAGATAAGCGGCAGTTAACATTGCTTCCCCCGGTACGTATTTGGAATATACATTTGGAGAAGAAGGGTTCTATCAACCTCTAGGAGATGACAATTCTTTCTTTCTGCAAACCCATTTTGTTGAGGAGTATTTACACATTAGTTCATGGACAATACCATTATGAGACAAATTTTAAAAACACATGATTCACATATTCAGTCCTACTATCTGACCTAATTCTTTTAATGTTTTTTTCAAATTGATTTTGGACTAAACGAAAAAAATTGACAGACCTCAGGTTTATTTTTCATAATGTACGTCCATGTGACATGGGTACAATCGTCAATAAAGGTAATAAACCATTTTGCATCAGAGATGAATTCTAAGATATGACCTTAAACATTAGAATTAATTAATTCAAATGGAGAATTACTTTTATTATCACTAACGGGGTAAGATGCACGATGGTGTTTTGACTGTTGACAAACATCACATTTGAATGACTCAACAGATTCTTTGGTTAACAAATGAAGAAACAAGGACTTTAGCATGTTGAATAGAGGATGTCCAAGTTTTTTATGATGAAGCCATATTTGAGAGTATGCCCTTGTAGTTATGTAGCTTAATTGCTGGTGAGAATTGCATTATCCTGATTCTTGGATTCTAATAGGTAGGTACAACTCACTCTGTTCTTTGGGAAGCAAAATCGTCTTCCTCGTTGCAAGGTCCTGAAAGACGAAGAAAAAAATGTTACTCAACAATTCAAATCACTAGTGAGTTTGTGTACAGAGATGAGACTATTGACCAGTTATGGGACATGTAAAACATCTTTTAACACAACAAGAGAGCATATGCTATATTCCCAACTCTGTTAATGGGTACATTATAACCATTCGCAACCGGAATGAGTTGTTCTCTAATAGTTTTGGTATATGAGCTGAAACACTCTAAGAAGGGAGGCAAGAATGGGTACATTAAGAATTCAAGTTTCCTGAGACACAAAGCTTATAGCATTAAAGGAAATCTTACCTTTCATGGATAGAGTACATCAGCCAGAGGGCTTACTCATTGATTCAATCATTGTTCTAACGTGATCAAGCTCATCTTTGTATGCCTTCATCTTAGGGGCAGGTGGTGGATCCTTTCTTGTTATGAGGCAGATGATACCACCTGTGACGGTGAATGGACGCACCTTTTTGGCCTACCGCTCACCTCAATGGCGTTAGCGGGATGAACGATGGAGGCACACTCTTGTTTCACTATTCGTATGGAAGCGGAACAAAGTTCCCAGGATTAGAAGCTCTGATACCAACTTGAACTACGTTAAGAAACAAGAGTAGTTTTATATATTTTATTCATATCAATTACATTCTTAGCTCATGAATTTATAATGATTGAACTCATATCAAAAAGAAAAAGAAGACTAAATACAAATGAGGAAATAAAGATACAATCAAATAAAATAACTTTAAGATATTTTCTCCTAATATCTAAAGATTATTTCCAACGGTTTCCTTAAATGAACAATGATTATCGAAATTGAATGTAAGTGTTGAGAGATAAGGTCGGATTCTGTTATGTTGCAGATTCAGGAATTGTAACTTTTATTTATCTTTATAGCCTTAGCCTATTTTTTTAGAATACTAGCCCTATAGGATAATAGCGTAATCTCTTTTCCTTATCTTATTTTTAGATTTAGATTTTTCTTCCTTATCTTCAATGTATCTTGTATATATTTGTGTGTCCCTTTTACAGCATGAATCGATCAGAAAACACGGATTTTCTTTTTTTTTTTTTTTTCTTTGATCTCAACTCAAGTATAAGAAACCTCTTTTGTCCTTTCTGTCCTAAGATACTATCAGTACTTGTCCTTAAAAATGGTATGTAACTAAATAGAAACATGAGAAAAAGGGAGCAACGTATAAATTTTCATTCTCTCTCTCTCTTTTATCTAAGTCTTGTTTTTTTTTTAAATAAGATGAATCTCTGTGATCCTTTAACATCATCTAATCTCCTTGACAGATAATCTTGGAAATGCATGCCTTACAAGTTTTTTTGTCACTGGAGCTTGGGACCATACCAAACTTTTACATTCTTTAAAAGCATATCAAAATGCTGTGAGTATGAAGAGGAAGGATTTCTAATGTGCATATGATAGAAATGTATAATGTGCATAGAAATTTATCTTCTTTTTAGTCACTATATTATACTCATTCTACATGGAGATTATTATTGTTTATAATATTTATTGGTGATTAGTATTATCATTTACAAAATTACAAATTGGATTGGAAGACCTAATGTTTGGTTAATATGTACCAGGAGAAAGATGAAAGGATGAAGTCCAACCCAGATTTATATTTTAATAGTGCTACTGTACGCCGCATCTTTGATCCTTTTATTGTGTTTCATTGTGTTCAAGTATTCCGTATTCATTAGAGAAGAGTTGGATATTGAATAACTTATATTTCGCCTTTATTTTTGCTGTCATATTTATCTGTTCCACTTTCCTTCATAGAAAAAAATAAGAGAAATACTAGCTAAACAGTAAACACTCTTTTCAACACATTTTCGATCATTGGTTGAAATTTACTAAAAACAAATTTTGATGAATCTCACCTTTCTCTCATGATTTTATTGTTCCTTACAAATTTCAACCAATAGTGAATAGTGTATTAGAGAATTTATTGCTAGCACTAATATTTAAATTCACTAGCACTAAAATTTACAAAGTTCTATTTTAGTCCCTAAAAAATTTGTATATTTTTTGTCCCTCTAATTTTAAAATATACCCGTGTTTATCCTCTAAGTGGCTTAGATAGTGCTTTATAGAGAAGAAAAATTATTTAAATAACTTTTGGAGGACCAAATTGATGTATTTCAAAATTAGAGGGACCAAAAACATACAATTTTTTTTAGGGGCTAAAATCAAACTTAAAACTTTTAGAAGGACTTAAAACATATTTTTCCCACCTCAAAATTATATAAATAGAAATAGTGGGTGTTACACTCACTATACATAAATAGTGTTGAGTGGTGTTTTTACTTGTTTGTCTATATAATTTTTACAGGTTCATAAATATCTAGAGAACTACCAGAGGGCCCTTAGTGGATTTGAGGCTGCTGCCTTAAAGGATCCAGGTCTCAATGCTGCAGAAGAGGTTCAGAAGATAGTCAATTTACTTGACAAGGTGGACAATCATTTGAAGGTAATGAAATGAATATTTCCTTTGGCTATTTTCCGGTAATTTAACCTAGTAATTTGGGGAAGCATTATTCATAGGTTTTTTATATGGCTTGATATTCTTGCATGGAGGATTTTTTTGATGATAGAAGCTGGTAACTTCAAGAAACATTAAAGTCTATTCTACCCTCTCCTTAAGTACCAGAAAATTATTTTAATGGGCTGTAGTCAACAATCTTAGAGATAGTTGGTTCATATATAGTTTTGTTATGTACAGGGACATGTAAGAGCTAAGCGAATG
This sequence comes from Psophocarpus tetragonolobus, assembly GCA_037954015.1. NCBI lineage: Eukaryota > Viridiplantae > Streptophyta > Magnoliopsida > Fabales > Fabaceae > Psophocarpus > Psophocarpus tetragonolobus. Next base: position 7,322,315 of record CM075692.1, on the reverse strand, counting down.
GCATCTTTGGCATCATCATTGATTGCTGTTGATTGTAAGCACTTTCCTGAGCTATAGGCTGTTCATGCCTTCATGGTCCATTTTGAATTCTACTGAGCCAGTAAATCTATATTTTTCACTAATATTCTGACTTGATTCATGTCTACCTTTTGGTGCAAGTGAAATTATCATACAGAAGAGTTACCATAGACCTTTTGTCAGAGGGTCCGAATAGAGCTCTTGCAATAGAGGGGAAAGTTTTTTTCTTTGTTAGGAGTGAGAGTGTTGCTCCTCTGTAAGTCCTCTACTCCTGAAAAGTATTTTTAAGTATATATAACCTTTTCCATATACAAATTCCTTTGTAGTTGTGATCCTCATTTTGAAGTTACCAAATGTGATTAGAAATGTGGAGAGAGTTTATTATGAACCAATGAAGGATTTTCTTTTTAATGAACAGAAAATAGGAGAAAGAGAAAGAGCAAATGCTCAATCTACAATTGTGACCGAATAGAATATCCCCATTTCTCTATTTATTTAACTCACTAGCCCCTAAACTAACTAATTAGTGGACATTATTCTGTCCAAACAGAGTTAACATTTCTAGAAATGATTTATTACACCCAGTACATTAAATAATCTCTCCTTAATATTGCTAAACTATGTGTTTTGCAATTTAAATTACAAATTCATTGCACTCTGTTGGATCATTTGTTTATGCATCAAATGTCTGTTTTTTTTCTTTATTCTTGTTTGCTCTTAACTTTTTTGGTGTGTGTGTGTGCACACATTTGGTTGTAGTGGATGGACAGTAATGAAGGAATAAATATTGTCTTGGCTCTCGGGGCTACAATGACAAATAAAATTACAATATAGTGATACACATATATATTAGAATAACTTAAACTGCAAACACATTTATAGTTCATGATTCTTCTAATGCAATAAAGTATAAAAACTCTTGCTTTTACAATAGTTTTTTTTTTCTTTTGAATAGTTCTGTTCCTTTAACTTCATTAAATAATGTTTAAAATAAATTTTAGTCCTTATGGTTTTCATTTATTTTCTGTTTAGTTCCCCTGTTGTCTTTTATTTTCAATCCAATTCTTACATTTACAAGCATTTTCAAAATAATCCCTAGTCCCTACTGTGATTTTTGGTTATGACACTGAGAGTTTAGTTGCTATTGGTAATTTTAGAGTAAAAAGTGAGCATCAAAATGAGCACCTATTGTATAAGTAGAAACACCTATTTAACAAAGAAATATATAGGAGTTATAAGGTTGGTCTAGTGGCAAAAGTCCACACATTAGGAGGAAGGAAAAGTCGTTGGTTTGAATCCTTCCACTAACAAAAACTAACATATTAACAACTAATATTTGACCTATAAAAAAAAACAAAGAAATATATAGTTTACCATGAACAGTGTTCCAATGGTAGGTTATTTTGCCGACATTTGTAAGTTTAAGTATTGATTTCAGAAGAAAAAATCAGTGTCTAAATTGAAAATGCGTTGAAATTATAGGACCAAAATTTTAGTTCAACCAAACATACTTCTTTTTTTTCTTGAAATTATTTGTTTAAATGTAATTTCCCTAATAATACATTATTAGTAATATTTGTTTGGTCTTATGATTTAAATGCAGTAAAATTTATGGTAAAAGTATCGCCCTCCCAATTCGAAGTTTTTCCTGGAATGCTTTGAATCTTAAGATGGGGCTAGTTGGGTATTGTTTTAAAGCAAAAGACCTGTGGGTAGTGATGGGAATAACGGAGACCCTAGTAATTAATCCTTTTCCATAAACATGTCCTACTGATTGTTGAGTCAACTTTTATCCATGTTGAAAATATCATTCATATCCTGTGCTTTGACCGCTTTTTAGTCTGGAGTGTACTGTATTTTTAAAAAAAAAACCGCATTTCCATGCCATTTATGTTAATGTCTTTAGAATTGTTGATTGGAGCCAGATAATCTTCTTTTTATTGTGCAGATACTATTTGCTTTGTGATTCAAATCAATCTTTCTTTGTTCTCTCGATTTATGGTGTACGCACAGATGTGGTAAGAACTGCCGCTGAATTTTCATCTTCTCCTATTGTCTTTTCCAATAGTAGGAATATATTTGTCTTTCTTGGACAAATTTCAACTCGTCAAGGGTAGCAAACCAGTTGCATGGTTCCTTCTTTCTCATCTCTAATAAAATTTCATCTTTATGCTTTAGCATATGGAATTTCATTCATTGAGGTGTGGTTGTAAAATAGTCATGTGCATGTGCTGAGATGGTTGGTAAGCAGTAACCATAGAGGCATAGACATGAAAATGACTATAAGAAATGACCAACTGTGCGATCATATGTAATAAATTATGCAGCTTTTTTTTTTGGAAAAGTTAATGAAGTCTGCAGCTTGACTAGTGCTGATGTAGACGTCATCCAATTATATCAATCATTCTTTTTCTTTTTTTTCTCCTCCATTTAAGTGACTATTTATTTACTGAATAAAAGTTTGGTCTAGTTGATTATTTTTTTCTTTCCTACTGCTTTGCTTCATAAATTGAAGAGTTATTTAAGAGTTAGTTGAGCCCTTATCATGCAGATTAAAGAAGGAGATCAGCTAACATTGCTTGACCCGTATTTTCGTGATGTTGATTTGTCCTGGAAGGAGAAGGTATGCTTACTACTTGAAAGATCTTCTTGATTGAATGCCATGATTTTCTAATTCCTCAATGTGTGTAATAAAACTGATTGTTTTTATGTATATTTAAAAAATAGCATTACCAGTTCAAATCTATACGTCTGGATTTCTATGAACAAGTGCTTGTAAATGGAAAAGCTTTGACTCCTCAACAGGCTGTTCGTACGTCAATATATGCTCAACATAAACCCTGAATATCGCACTGCTGAATTAGATACGGATTCTACTTGTCTTCTGGCTTTTGGTGTTGGACCCTGTACTCATTGAGTAAATAGATTAGTTGGTAAATTTATACATGTCAATTTCTTGCCCAAGTCATGGGTCACAATCAGATTAGATAATAGGAAAAGGAAAAAAACTTGAGAGGAATGTCTTACATTTGGATTTGTTTTTTGTCCATCAAGTTTTGCTGTTGTTTATGATAGTATGAAGATTCTCCTGTCATGTTTTCGATGCTTTTAACAGCATGCTTATGTAAAAATCTTGTTTGTTGTTGTATGACTCTAACATTGCCCATGCTTTATCTTTTTTAATTCCGATATAAAAAATGAAACGCTTAGAAACTTTTCAACTTTACTCAATATGCGAACAATCTTGCGTGCGTGCATTAACATGTTTTTCATGCAGAGCAACTTCTGGCCGATGTCAAGTGGACACCTGAACAAGTAATAGTTTCACATTCTTCAGTGAGAGTTAAATTTATATGTACTGTATAAAACATACATTTTTAATTAGCGTAAATATGTACTGTATAAAACATACATTTTTAATTAGCGTAAAATATTCTTTCACATTCGCTTAGTGCATTCATACATTTTGACACTCTTTCACATTCTGATAAAGTAAATCAACGGTGAGATCCCACCAAAGGGCCTTCTATTTCTAATAGGCGATGAACTAAATCAGAATTATTCTCAACAAGTCAATAAGATGCAATCTCATTTTTTCCATCGGTCCCAGTAAAGACCTTTAGCGACCAATCCAACAACTAAAAAGATAAAGAAGATTGTTAATTTCTTTATACTCATTCCAAGTTCGAAGTATCATTTGTACAAATAAAAATCTCTCCTTGATACATTATTTCTTCATATAGATAGATATAGGATCTATGGAGCAATTACTTAAAACATAGTAGTTAATAGTGCGTTATAGTGGTGGGGCGGAGCAGAGCGGAGCCTTGCTGCTCCGGGGTTGGTTGTAGCAGTGCAGACTAGAGAAGCAGCAGTCGTGACACTTATCGCGAGCGCAGAATAGCGGTGGAAGCGGTTGGAGTGCGGTGCTTGGAGAAGATGAACCAGTTCCGTGTCTTTTAAGGTTTGTTTTTTTTTTAAAAATATATATAAAGCCAAATGACATCCCGTTTTGGTCTAGTTTCAGCTTTTTTTAAGTGAAGGGTAAAAAAGGAAAAAATTAAATTTTTCCTTTTTACCACCGTCTCTTCTTTTCTATTTGCGGGCAGTCTTTTTATCTCTGAGGTTCGAAGTTCAAACGCCCATCCAACTTATCTTCAAGCAACGTTCTGGCGAGCGAGTTGTGTCCGGCGAGTGGCAATAGTGTCTGGCCCAAGCGTCTCGCGAGCAGTGTCTGCCGAGCTGCGTTCCACCAAGCTCTATTCCTGCAAGTTGCGCGTCTCCAATCTCAGGCGAGCAGTGCATCTCCGGCGAGTAGCACGTATCTGCCCAACAACTTGTGTCTTCAACTTTTCTCTCTTCTAGTATAGCTTCCGAGCCCATTTCTAATGGGTTAGTAAAACCCACGGGTCCCAACATTGATATGGTTTGGCAATGGAACAGCCTAAAGGATATCACCAATAGAAAAGCTATAACTTGTGATTTTTGTTTAAAGACAAGCACTGGAGGTATTTCCTGGGCAAAGAGACACCAAATGGGAATTAAAGGAGATGTTAACAGTTGTACCAAGGTTCCTCCAAAAGTAAAAGCCTTACTAAAAGAAGCATTTATGAAAAAAATGGCTGAGAAGGATGCATATGCAGCTGAATTTGAAGAGAAAAATGAAGAGGAGGAAGAGGTAGAAGAAATTCAAAACTTGGTAACCGGTAGAAGATCTACAACAGTAGTTGCTGCAACCAAGAAAGCAAAAAAAAAAAAAAAAGGTCCCATTGATTTATTGTTCTTAAGAAAACCTGAGGAAACGATAAAAATGGGCAAGGAGAAGAGGCAAGCAAGTATTATTGATGCTACAGATAAAGAGGCAATAGCAAGGACAATACAATACATAGAACGCTTTCTTGTGACAAACAACATTCCTTTTAATGTTGTGCGGTAAAAAAGCTTCAAGTTGATGCAAGAAGTAATTGGAAATTATGGAAGACATCTAAAGCCTCCCTCTTACCATGAATGTAGGTTCCTCTTCTGAAGAAAGAGTTGGAGTATACAAAAAATTTAATGAAAGATCATATAGCAGAGAGAGAAAAATATGGTTGTATAGTTATGTCCGATGGGTGGACGGATAAGAAGAATAGAACTTTGATAAATTTCTTAGTAAATTGTCCATCTGGGTCTATGTTTGTAAAGAGTGTTGATGCATCTGCCTATATGAAGACCGGAGAGAAAGTATTTGAATTGTTGGACAAATTTGTTGAAGAGGTTGGAGAAAGCAATGTTGTTCAAGTTGTAATTGACAATGGAAGCAACTTTGTTTTGGTTGGTAATTAGAATTGAGAAACTTTACTACTTTTATTGCATATATTAATTTCACCCTTTTATTGCTTTTATACTAATTTTAGTTTATCATATTTGGTATTTAGGCAAGTTGTTGCAAGCTAAGAGGCCACATTTATTTTGGACACCTTGTACAACCCATTGTCTTGATTTAATGTTAGAGGGTATTGGAAAAATATCAAGAGTGAAAAAGACTATCCAAAGGGGGATTAGTTTTGTAGGCTATATTTACAACCACTCCTTGGCCTTGAATACCATGAGAAGATTCACCAACAAATCTAAATTGGTTAGGTATGGAGTGACTAGGTTTGCAACAACCTTCCTCACATTACAAAGGTTGCATAATCAAAAGAACAACCTTAGGAAGATTTTCGCATCTGATGAGTGGTTGAAGTTAAAGGTAGCTAAGGAACCTAAAGGGAAGAAATCAATTAACATTGATCTTATGTCCGCCTTTTGGGTTGATGCGATTTACACTCTCAAGTGTATGGGGCCAATTGTTCAAGTTTTAAGATTGGTTGATAATGAGAAAAAACCAGCAATGGGATATATATATGAGGCGATGGACAGGGCAAAAGAAGCTATTCACAATGGATTCAAAGGGAATATAGAGAAATACAAAGAAGTTTTTGAAATAATTGATGGAAGATGGGAGTGCCAACTCCATCATCCTTTGCATGTAGCTGGTCATTATCTAAATCCTCAATTCTTTTATGGTAATCCAAGCCTTGAAAATGATGCAGAAGCGATGGAAGGATTGTACAAGTGTATTCAATGGCTAGCTGGAAGTAATGAAGAGGAAGATATGGCAACTCGTGAGCTATCCATTTATAGAAGAGCGGGATACCATTTTGGATTTTCCATGGCAATAAGACAGAGAGGTCTACTTTAGCTCCTGGTAAATAAAATATCATTTTATAATTTTTAATGATCATTATGTGATTTCGTAGAGAATCTAATGAGCTGTGGCATTTTTTGTGACAGCTGAATGGTGGAAGAATTATGGATCAAAAGCTCCACATTTACAAAACATTGCCATTAAAGTATTAAGCTTGATTTGTAGCTTTTCAGGATGTGAGAGGAATTGGAGCATCTTTGAGCATGTATGTAAATTTAAAATAATGTATGCTAGTTTTATGTAGCAATCTCAAAGTATCAAACTAATTTAGTTTTATCATGTGTCTATATAAAATAGGTTCATTCTAAAAAGAGAACCCGACTTTAGCATCAAAGGTTGCATGATTTGGTATATATCAAGTGTAACCAATCACTCAAGCAATGTTTTGATTGTGAAGATGTGAGAGATACTATTGTTTTGAATGATGTTGATGGGAGCAATGAATGGTTGGTTGGTGAAATGCATAATAAAGATGAGGAATTTGTCCAAGAGGATGAAATTGTCTTTGATGATTTAACTTGGGAAGCTGTGGCAGCTGCAATAGGGATGAGGGAGCCCATCAGATATACTAGGCAGCATAAAAGAGCTGAGAATGCAGCTGTAGGTTCTAGTTCTATGCAAGTTGGAAGAAGCAAAGAAACACCAACACGTGATGAAGATGAGCTAGAGGAAGCTGATAATGGATTTGCAAGTGAAGAGGAGGAGGAACAAATCTATAGGAATGACAGTGATGAAGATGAAGATGAAATCCTTGAAATCTCAACTAAAAATGATGATATTTAGCTAGTTTGTAGTCTTTAAGCCATGAGATATGTTTGCTGTTGTTTTGTATATGCAAACAATAGTTAAGAACTTTGACTTATGTGTTATATTATATATGTTTATGTTTGTTGTTTTGTAGATTCAAACAATAAGGACAGTTGGATAGGGATAGCGATGAATTGATGATACATGTTATGTTTGTTGTTTTGTATATGCAAATAATAGAAATACATGTTATGTTTGCTGTTTTGTATATGCAAATAATAAAAATTCATATATTATAATAATATATATTTCCTTGCAATCAATTATTTATTTTCTAGCACATATACATTATATGCATTAGCAATATACAAGGATCTAAATCGTGCTCATCCCGCTCCCGCTATCCCGGTATAGCGTTTTTGGAGGGTGACCACTCTAAGTCGCTATCTGTTATTAACTACTTAGAAGTATATTTTATGAAACAACACTTTCTATATGGAAAAGGATTCCATGGTTCTGAACTGATCTTACTTGAGATTGAAAATATGAAGTTTGCCTATGAAGAACATATCTAATTATTGGCGTCTATGATAACAATTTTAAACATATATTTCTAGTTATGGCTTAACTCTTATAAAACTTATAAGGTTGGTCTAGTGGCAAAGCCCACGTATGAAAAAAAAGAGAGTTGTCGTCTAAATTCCATCACTAACAAAAGATAAGTTATGATATTTTCTTTTGTTTTTTACTTATAATTTTTATTTAATACCAATTAAAAAGATAAGTTAATTTTTTTCATTCATTGTAATTTTTATTTAAAAACAATTAAAATATAAGTTAATATTTCATTTTGGTGTAAATAAGTTAATATTTTAAATTTTTAGGACAAAGTTTTTACTAATTAAATCATTGTTTTTAACTGAGTTTACTATTGTATTAGTTTTGTTCTTCTATCTCTAGCAAAGCATTTGTTTACTTTTGTTTTTTATTTTCTTTGGTTGCTTTTCTTATATCTTAATGACTTTTTTAATAAATTAAATTACATTTGCATGTTGTAATAATTTAACAATATAATCTATTTTCTGTGAAAATTTTCTTTTCAAATCTCAGTTGTTTGTTTGATCTTTACCAAATTCTAACTATACATATATAAAATTTTGATTTTTTTTATTTTTATTCTAAAAATTTGCATGCCCCTATTATATAAATTTTTTGGGTCCGTCACTGAGTTGAAGTATATCAATAAGTTATATCTAGAAATTATTTGAGTGTTAGTGAGTCGAATTATAAAAGCTAAAATAGTGAGTATTAAAATAAAAAATAAAAAATAATATTTTTCAATAATATCCCTTATTTTTTAGAATTTCTTTTTCATTTCATATTCCTTTGATAGGGGACAAATTGCATTCGTTCCTTGGTTTCAAAGGATTACTTTAATGAGACTGATTGCACTCCTTCTTCAATTACACTTTAAAATTTACAAATAATTTCTATTACGACGAAGTATATGTATGAAAGTTTATTAATTCTTTGTTTTGTAATGTTAAGGATGATGATAACAATAATAAAAGGAGATGCATTTGCTTCAATGCAAATTTAATATCTTTCACTTCTCTATGTATGTGATTGCAACTTTACTTATTTAATTATTTTTTCAATGGTCATTTTTTTATATGCAAATCAAAGATGTACTAAAATGCATCAGAGGTGTCAAGGTAAGTTGTACATGTACAATCATTATATTCCCCAAGCTAAGCATACAAGTGGTTATCAAATATTAGCCCTTAATACAAAGTAACAATAATGCTTTAGCCACATGAATTCAGAACCTACAAGCCCCTTAAGAACTAGAAAACAAAGACACTGATTACACCCTAGTATATCATCCAAAATACCAGCCTATAACAACCAAGTGAAGTCATTATAGTAGCAAGACAAGTTATAAACCAGTGCAGGGGAAAAATCTATGGGCCAATAACCAAAAATAGAAAATAAAAGACAACATTTAGTTAAGTCCAACACATATAAAACCAATAATAATATGACCCTTGCAAAAATGAATGATTAAAGTGACTGCAGCACGGTCCCACTTAATGCACCAACAGAGTGCACGATGAGGAAGATGGGTATCTAGTAGCTTTAGAGTAATCACAAATCTCATGTATATCTTCAATTTTGATGTTAGCAGATTACTATTTTCCTACAGCACTAGACCCCAATTCTCTAATGTATTGGTTCCCAAGACATATTGCATTAACCCAACTGTAATCCAAGGCAAGCTACAGGATTGCTCATCAATCTGTGAAAAAGAATAACCCCAATTTGGGTGACATCCTTTAAACCAATTCCAAGCATATCCAGGCATTTGTTGATACAATACAGAGATGTCCAAATGTTGATTTTTGAAAACGCATTGATTCCTCAAATTCCATATTCTCCAAGCAATAACCAACCATGTTACTTCCCATTGCTGAGTTGTACCATGATGGCCATGCCAAGGGAGATGTTGCCAAAAGTGTAAGATGCTATTAGGAAGAACCGTGAGGATACCACAATGTTTGTACCATGTTAACCATATAGATGAGTAAGGCAAAGTACGTATTACATGATTAGTAGACTCAAAGTGGTTGTGGCAGAATGGACATGATGCTTCTTCTTCATGAATGATTCCTTTGACTTGCAGATTGCTTTTTGTTGGTAAGCAGTCTCTTAAGTAATCTCCAACCAAAAAACATAACCTTTGGGGGAGCCTTTAACTTCCAAAAGTGTGTAAATAGTTCAGATGGATGAGAGTTTGATCTTTGAACCTGCAAAGCTGCAAAAATATATGAGACTCAAAAAAAGCCTAAGTGGTTTAGTAACCATAACCATGAATCTAATATTCCTAATTGTATGTTAACCATCTCTAACTCCTTCTCTAATTATCTCAACATGTTTTCTTCCTACACAAACATCTCACGTCTCCACTCCAAACCCAAACCCATCTCTCGTCCACCCAATTACCCACTTCACTAATTTTGGCTTCCTATTGTGAGGAGTTTAAGAACAATTTGTTGTATTTTTTCTGCAAGCAATCTTCTCCACCCAACCACACATCTTTCCAAAACAACAAGAAATTTCCATTCCCCATTTTATATTCTAACATTTCATCAAACCATCTATGATTATTTTTGGCTATACGGATTTTCCTGAGATCCAACCACCATATTGACATGTTCCTACTCTCTGATTCTTTGGAAAGTTCCCTCCAACCATTATATTTTGAAATTAAAACTTGTTTCCAAAGCCAAACTTGATCTAATAATAACCATCATCTCCATTTTCCAAGCAGTGCTTCATTAAAGATGAAGATATCTTTAAAACCTAGTCCTCCCCTCTCCTTTGGTTTGCACATAGTCTTCCAACTTACCCATGATGGTTTCCTTATTCCTTGCTTGTCACCCAAAAGGAATTTTGATTGCAAACCACTAATTAACTTTCCAACCTAAGTGAGTATTTTAAAGAATGAGAGGTAGAATAACAATATTGTTGACATAATAGCCTTAATGAGACAAATTCTTCCAGCATAAGACAAGTTCTTGTGCTTCCAATTGTTAAGATTTTTATGGAGCTTATTGATTAGGGGTTTCCAAGTTGCCACATTTCTGCGATTTGCACCAATGAGAATGCCAAGATAGGAGAAGAGGATGGTTAAAATTTTGCAATTCAATATCATTGCATACCTCTCCACCTGTCCACTTGATAGGCCAATACCACCACAGTTGCTTTTAAAATAATTAAATGTCATCCCTGAACATAATTCAAACCATATGAGAATTTCTTTGACTACCATAACGTTTTGGGTTGAGTCTTCTCAAAAAAAAAATTGTGTTATCTGCATATTGTAGGATTGTCACTGGTACATTATCGATCACCACCTTATATGGTTTGTATAAATCCTTTGCTATCGCTTGTCTAACTAGCCCACTTAAACCTTTAGCAACTAGAGTATAAAGTAATGGAGCCTAAGGATCCCCCTATCTAAGGCCCTTTGAGGGTTGAAATTTTATAGTGGGTGATCTGTTCACCAAAACTTATATCCTTCTTGAGAGTAAACATGCTCTAATCCAATTAATCCATTTCTGGCAGAATTTGAGTCTTTGCATCACGTAGATCAGGAAATCCCACGATACAAAGTCATAGGCCTTCTCAAAGTCAACTTTGAATGGAAACATTTTCTTCTCTTCCTTTTTTCACCATATAGAATTTCATTTGCAATGACAATTGTGTGTAATAAATGCCTGCCAGATATGAAGGCGCTTTGACATTCATCAATTACATCTTGTAGCATTTTCCCTAATTTGCATGCCATCATCTAAGCCAAAATCTTATACAAATAACCAACCAGAGATATGGAACGAAATTCACCCAGTGATTAAGGATTAACCAGTTTGGGAATCAAAGAAATGAATTATGAATTACATCCCACGACTAGCCAACCCTTGTTAAAGAAATCTTTGGTAAACATGATGATGTCCTCCTTTAAAACTTCCCAGAATTTATTGATGAGGTTGAAGTTGTAGCCATCAGGTCCAGAACTTTTGCCTCCCCCACAACACCAAATTGCCTCTTTTACTTCTATTTCCTCCATCGGTGCACATAAAAATTCATTATCTGCTTGGGATATTTTAGGGAATGTGATCCCTTCCAAAGTTGGTCTAAGCCAATGACACACTATGAGCCTACTCTCAAAATATGTTTGAAACTCCTGTTTTATTGTGAATGGATTATCACACTACATTTCATTCACCATGATTCCCTTTAGTGAATTTTCTTGTCTTTTCCATTTTACTACTTTGTGAAAGTACTTTGAATTGCAATTGTCTTATCTTGCCCAAAGTAGCCTAGCTTTCTGCTTTGCTAGGGATAGGTTATGCCTAGTTGTTTCCCAAAGTACCTGTTGGATGTCCCTTCTATCTTTCTCTTCCAATTTAGATAGTGCTACCTCTTATTTGTCTTTTCTTCTCAATCAAACTCAAATCATGTTCAACTTGTATTTGTCTTTTCTGTATATTACCAAAATGTTCCTTATTCCACCCTTTGATTATTTGTTTGAGTCCTTTCAACTTATTTTGTACCATCTATGAAGCATTTGTTTGAGTCCTTTCAACTTATTTTGTACCATCTATGAAGCATTTCCAGCTAATTTTAAAGACCCTTGGCCTTTTGATACAACTTTCTAAAAATCCTTGTGAGACATCCAACAATTTAGCATTCTAAATGTTTTGGTCTCCAATTAATATCTTTAACTTTTAACACCAATGGACAATGATATGAGAAACTTCTATTCATAACATATTGGACACATCCCTACCATGTCTCTCCCCATTGTTCAAAAATTAAGAATCCGTCTAACCAACTTTTTGCTATATTGTTTGTCATGTACTAAGTGTATCTTTTCCCATTCAACAGAATGTCAAAAAGGTGCATATTCACAATAAACTGGTTGAACTCCTTAGTTTCACTTCTACCATATGTCTCTTGACTTATTCCAAACCTTTCACTTTATAGTCTCACACAGTTAAAATCACCAGACATATGCCATAGTTCAATATCACTAGCATTTTTTTTAGAGAGTATTTTCTGCTAAACCCTTCTCTTAGGGTTTATATCACATTGTAAATAAACATTTACTAGCACAATCATGTGATTATTTTCCACCTAGTTTCCTTCTAACATGATATATCCATCTCAATAGTATGAGAATGTAATTGGAAAGTTTTTTAGTGCCAGATACATACCAGACCCCTAACATTGTTTACTGCTGTTGTTGCAACCAAGTGAAGTCCTAGCCTCCCCAGATGCATTGGCAGATTTCATCATTGAATAACGCCTTCTTTGTTTTCTATAGGCAAAATACATCATTGTTCTCCTGTGTGATAAGTTGCTTCACATGTTTCTGCTTGATTCCCCCCTAGACCTCTGATGTTATACGACATTATCCTCATGATACATCAGTTTCAGCCCCTCTGTGGTGAGATTTTCTTACTTCTTAAATTTCCTTCTGATCCTGAAGTTCTAACTTCTCAATCCTGTGTAAGTTTTTGCTTCTGGTTCCCTTATTGCCACCCCGAAATTTTTTCCAATGTCCAATATTTGTGATGCCTCACTGATGCCATGCCTTTGCAAGATGATTCGATTTCGATTTCGAATGCAATCATCATTGAGATTGTTGCATAATGTGGTATGATCCTTTGTTGGAGGGCAAGTACAATTTGGACGAGAATTTGTTGCCGAAGAGGTCCCCAAAGCAATTAAGGATGGCCTCTTGAGAGGTTCCCTAGCTGCACCAACAATGTTAAGGCTTTGACATTTGTTGCCCATCACCGCTTTAAATTTGTTGGTGGTGTCGTGATTTCCTTTGGTGACAGGGCAACTATGCATTTGAGTTTATGGAGACTTGGTTATTGGTATTCTGACCTGGTAAATGAGTCCTCTCATACAAGGTTTGTCCCGGGTTGTTGGGCAGGCAATTGTCTTGATTCCCTCCATTCACAGTATCTTTTTTACTCTTAAGACACGCATCAATTGTTTCGTTTATGTCACAAGGTGACTTTTCGCACCGCTTCTGGCCCATTCTGCCTCCTTTTTTCAATACTTCGCTTGTGGCTTCATGTGAGATTTCACATTTTTGCTAGTTGTTGCCCCTTCCATATGGTCTTGATTGGCCTCATCCAATGATGCGCATGTTCCATGTCCTGGTATAGCAGCTGTATAAGTTCATGTCTCACAATTTAAAACCTTGGTGCATTACCCACAGGCTCGATGATGGTAATTTCCTCTTCTGCTCTTTTCAATTTTGAATTATGAGCTTCGTAAGCTTCATCAATGGTGACATCTTCCACTTTCCACTTCTCTCCATCAAATTCGAAACCATCTGATTGCAACATCAATCCAATGTCACTTGCAAATGAATTTTTGTCAAAATTGTTTTAATAAGCAGCAAGGTTTTAAATTGCAATTGCGGATATTGCTGTTGTAGCCATTACAGCAGTTGCGATGCAGATTGGCTGTTGCGATATGAAATTATTATATTTTTACACTAAATGTAAAAAAATATCTTACAATATTCTAATTATTGTTATATATTTTTTTATTTATAAAATAGCATACAACATTTTATTCATTTAAGATTTAGTGTTTTCATTCTCATATGATCATAACTATTTAATTATGGATCTTAAATAAGTTTTAAATATAATATTATAATCTAAATTTAATATTTTTTTTATAAAAAAATGGAATAGAATAGACACATTGTGCACTGCAGAATTTAGTGTGATTCAAAATCACACCACGTCAATTGTGAAGTGGACCGCAACAACAATATTTCGGGCCGTAATTGTGGTTGCGGACCAAAATTTAAAACCCTGGTTGGCATTTACAGGAAGTTTCTGACATCCAAGCCTCCTCCATTATGATGACCCTGTAATCTGTTCTACTGATGCCAATGATTTCTGAAGCATGAACCTGTTCGAAGATGATGTTTTGATCAGTATTCTGGCATATTGGAGTTGTGTCATGTTCTTAGTTGCCTCATTTGTTTTGACTACATTACCAAATTTAACCAGTATGCGAGACAAGCATTCTTCTCCCTATGCATGCAGCGAAAACCCATAGATCTTGACCCATGCCACTCTGTTTCTAGAAACAATTGTTGGACTCCATTTTTTAGCAGAGATAAATATGTCATGTTGCTCATCCTCCTTCTAATTTTCCAGCCATTCTTGAATTCACTTTTCAGATGCTCCTTCTATAAGTACTAATTCATCACCCATATGTTTGAACTTCACAATGTTATTGCCATCAATAAGCATCGCCTTTGGGACTTGATCCAATTTTTTAGCAGCACCATAGCTATGTAGATGTCCAGCACTCATTTAACCATGCTTTCTGTGCCATTTCCACTTCAATATTTGCCATTTTTACTGTTCTTAACATCAGTTCTTCATCCTCCGTGTACCACGTGCCTTACTGCTGTTCCTTGTTGCTGCTTGTGCATAGGTCTTTGCTTGTTCTGCCGTTGGTTGTCACGCTGCTCTTGGTTATGTATTTGTTTGTTCTTGTGTCTCCCTGCCATAGTGTTACTTCGGCTTCTTGGGTCGTGGTGATGTTTCGTTCTTCATGTTTTCTTTTATAGTGATGGATGTTAGCATTGATCTTGTTGTCACCTATATAGATATCATCAAGTTGTTTATCACTGCAACATATCTCACAAAACCAAATCTCTCACCGGTTGCACTTCTTCTAGCTGAAATAAATGTCTCAAGTACTTGTCACCATCTTGCAAATATTTTCCATAACTCCCTATCACCAAAGTTTTTAGGGAAGTGCGTAAAAAACTAGGTGGTAACCTGTCTTCCTCTCAATCTATTCTTCCCCTCCCTCTGCCTTCCCCCCTAACCTATCCCTTCCATCTACACTCGACTTGTTAGGCACGTTTATTCCAAAGAGTTAACTCTTATGAAAATTCGTGTTTAGTCTCAAAATCAACTCAACACAACTTTGATCCCCTCCATTATCTCTCAATTTCTTTAGCCAGCAAAATTGTATCATTGACAACCTGTAGATGGGATACACTAATCAAATTCTTCCCTACGTAATAACTATAACGCTTGCCTATCTGCACAATTGCATTAATCGTTTGACTTAACCTCCTACTACTATAAGGAATAAAAACAGTGACAAGAAGTCACCTGTTGGAGACCTCGCTCAATCCTATTAATCAATACTGACATTCATGTTTATTCCACACGTTCTTTCGTCTATCACATCCACCTTTTGCCAAATCTCATCCATGCCATTGCATCCTATAAGTATTTCCAGCTTACAGATTCATAACCTATTTCAAGGTCCACCTTCAAACAAATGAAATCTTTATTCTTTCTTCTTGCTTCTTTCACCACCTCGTTCACGATTAGAACATCATCGAGAGTCTTACTTCCTTTCACAAAAGATTATTGAACCTCTGAAATTATGAATTGCATCGCTGTTGGCCAACACCTTATACATGCAACCCACTAGAGAAATTGGTCTCCTACCTATGAGAACATTGCTTTCTTTATATATATTAGGGTAATAAATGAGCTATTGGACCCGTTCACTAACTTATTTCTCCTATGAAATTCATAAAAAAAGCCACAAAATCATTTCTTAATAAATACCAAAATTCTTTCAAAAGTCAAAAATTAATGACATCCCGACTAAAGCTCTTGTTTTTTTTTTTGAAAAGCAAATATTTATTTATTTATTTGGAAGAGAAACCAAGAGTTTCTTGAAAATACAAGGATGCAGACACCATACTACTTGATGTCCAATTAGAACGCGGTAATTAACCTTTCACCGCCTAAGACATATTTAATAAACACTCTCTCGGATTAGCATACCAGTCCGAGAATGCGCACCCCCTATTAAACCCAAAAGAGTATGACAGCCATTTCCAAGAGATGATCTTAATAGTCATCATAATGTCTACTGAGTCCACCTGAATTCTATCAAAGACAATCTGGTTCCTAGTCATCCAGATTCCCCAACAAGCAGCCAGCCAGAAAACATACCTGCACTTCTTTTTCCTCTTTCCAACCACCCATGCTGATGATGATGAAAACAATTGATGCAGATCCCCCGGGATAGGTCCGTGGATTCCCAGCCAGCTCATTATATTACTCCACACTGATTGAGCTTTGGCACACGTTAAGAACAGATGAGTCCTGCTTTCCATATTGCTTCTGCAGAGTACACAGAGAACCCCTTCTTCTGGAATCTCAACGCCTCTCTTCAGCAAGTTATCAATGGTGGGAAACCTATCTATCAATAATCTCCAAGAGAATGCAATTACCTTTGATGGGAGTCTGTCTTTCCACTTGTGTCTCCATTGATTGGGTTCCACCTCGGAGAAAATCATTGAGTTCTGATGCGAGCTCAGTACTGCATAAGCCTCGGCTACTGAGAACCCTCCATCCCTGCTAGTCCTCCAGGTCCATCTATCCAACCTGTCGACCGCAATTACTACTGGCTGTAGCGTAGTAAGTAATTGACTAAGCTGGTCTTCCTCCCAGACAAATAACACCCGCCTCCATACCCAACACCACCCGTCGGCTGGTAGTTTTTTCTGGTTAATACTGGTGCCTTTATCAGCCGCTAACCCATAAAGCCTGGGGAACTTTAAACTGAGAGGACCATCACCAATCCAATTTTGTTCCCAAAACAACGTATCGTTTCCGTTCCCCACTTTTCTCCTGACGTTATCCACAAACCAGTCTGGCTTCTCTGCTTTAGGCCCATCAATGTCCCATAAGTCCCGCCACCACTGCGAAGCTGAGGCTAAATTGTGTTGCCTTTGATTAGAGTTGTATGTGGATCCATATTTAGTCTCCAGCAAGCTGACCCATATTGCATTTGGCTCTGTTAATAGCCTCCACCTCCACTTTGCTAACAGACTCAGATTAAAGTTCCACAGGCACTTCACTCCCAGACCCCCTTCTTCCTTGGGACGACACACCTGATTCCAGCTAACCCACGCAATTTTGTTCTCCTGGCTAGTCCCACCCCACAGAAAGGACCGTTGTAGACCAGTGATGACTTTTAGGACTTTCTTAGGCACCTTGTAAAAGGAGAATAGGTATAACGGAAGACTTGACAGTACTGAATTTATCATCACTAACCTTCCTGCGAACGACATTTGTTTCGCCCTCCACGATGCCAATTTCCTCTGAAATTGTTGAATAATGGGTTCCCACATTTGTACCCTCCTTGGATTCGCTCCCACCGGAACCCCCAAAAACTTAAATGGCGGTGAAGAGGTTGAACAATTCAAAAGATTTTTTGCTGCTGATGTAAATGAGGCTCCAACATTTAAGCCAAAAAATTGACTCTTGCTGAAGTTCACCTTTAGCCCCGATGACAGCTCAAACCCCCGGAGTATGGCCTTCAAATACCACACTGATTTCAGATCAGCTTCCCCCATCATCAAGACATCATCTGCGTATTGCATGATAGAGAACTTTGCCGCTGCCCCAATATTGAGCTCTTTAAACACCCCCTTCCCTACCGCTGACCTGAACAAACCAGCTAGACCTTCAGCAACCAAAAGGAACAAGAAAGGGGATAGTGGATCTCCCTGCTTCAATCCTCTCCCCGGCTTAAACTCCTCTGTCGGGCTTCCATTAACTAGAATTGAAACCTGGTTGTTCCTCACGATGCTGAACATCCACTTTCTCCATGTGCACCCAAACCCCATCCTTGCCAACATATAATCTAAAAAATCCCAATTTACCGAGTCGAACGCCTTCTGGAAATCCACCTTAAACAGAAAACATGGTTTCTTTTTCCGTTTTGCCCAATCCACAATTTCATTTGCTACCAATACTCCATCCAGGATTGATCTGCCTTGCAAAAAAGCTGACTGACACTTTGAGATTAAGTGCCCCATGACTTTCTTCATTCTCAATGCCAGCAATTTAGATATAATCTTGTGAATACTTGAAATTAAGGAGATTGGCCTATACTGTTCTAACTTGACCGGCTTTGCCACCTTGGGGATAAGCGTAAGAAATGACGATGACGCTGCTCTTGGGAGAGCGCCTGACTGATGAAATTCTTGAACTGCCTTTACCACGTCTTCCCCTATTATATCCCAACATGATTGATAGAAATGAAAGCTAAAACCATCGGGACCCGGACTTTTACCACCCTCACAAGCCCAAACTGCCTCCTTTATCTCCTCCGCTGAAAAAGGCTCCTCTAGGCTCTGCCTCTGATGATCATTCAACTGATTAAAAGACACCCCGTCCAAGTTTGTTCTCGGCTGTCTATCCTCATTGAAGAGCCTTGAGAAATGGTTGAACACGTGTTGCCGGATATCCTGAACTCCCTCCAACCACCCCTCATCAGATGTAAGTGACAGCAAAGAGTTAGCATAACATCTCTCCTTAAAACATCTGTGGAAGTAGCTTGTATTCCTGTCCCCCTGACGAGCCCATTTTACCCGAGATTTCTGAAAAATGGACTGTTCCATACGCCTTGCCTTTCCCCAATACTCCGATAAGATTTCTTGTCTCTGGCTGTCACTCCCAGTGACTCCTAGGCCTAGGTGGATATCCGCAGTCTCCAATTCCAGAACTTTCTCAGCCAAGAACTTCTCGTCTTTACTCCCGTCGCCTTGTTTCCATGTCTTAATCGTCTTCTTCAAACCTTGCAGCTTGCACGCTAGCTGGTACAGCCGCCAACCTTGCCCATGGTGATCTGCCCAGAAGTTTTTCACTAGGTCCCTAAATCCCGGCTCCTGTAACCAATGATCAAAGAACTTAAACGGTTTAGGACCCCAATTCTGAGACTTCACTTCTGTGATTATCCAACGGTCCAACCTACTCGATGACTCTCCATTCGGACTAATCCACGTTGGTCCTTTTCTGATGACTGGGATGTCGAAGAGCCCCATAGAATGAACAAAGAATTTGAAATCAGACATCTCAATGACTGAATGATAGTCTGATCTCCCTGTAAACTCGCTCCTGTCCAACACAGCGTTAAAATCTCCACCCAACGCCCACTTGACCTCCGGAAAGCTCTTGTTACTTTCACAATTAAATTCTACTTCCTTAAAGTAATCCTAAAAATGTTCCTTCGTCTTTTCCTTTAATTTTACCCTATCTCCCACTTCTTTCCTATCAAAATTGAGTGTGTAAAAAACTTGTCTGGCATTACTTTAGATTTATTTATATACTTAAGCATAAAAAATAACATATTTTTAAGAGCTAATTACACTTGCGTCACCTTTTAATTATGACTTATTACATTTACCTCCATATTTTGACCTTATAAAATTAGACACCAGCTGATATACAATTGTTTAATGAATTGAGTTTGGACAAAATGTCTTTATCTTCATCTTTTTTAATTGAATAAACAAAAAAACCTATTAAAATATTATTATATGACAATTATTTTCTTTATGTATTTATTTCATGTGTCCCAGCTTTTTATTTCATCTATCAACATCTTTAAAATTTTCAGAAACACAGTAAAACTTTAGCAATTTGTAATTGATGAAGAATCTTCCTAAGACTAACACAACCATTAAGAAATGATATGACGTCACATTGTAAAAATTTATTCTCTTAAAAGTTTTTCTCACCAATCATTTTAACATATCACTTAATGATTTCAAATAATTTTTAATTACTTAACAAGGTGTTAACTATATTATTTTCATTCTCCATCAAATCCTCGTATCATAATTTGAATTACTTAACAAATGAGGAACAATGTGATTGGAACATAGTAAATGATGAAAAAATATTCGTTGCATCACCCTCTTATTTATTTAGATATTAATTATATATTGTTTTATAATTATATAAGATAAGTCACCATTGTATCAATCAACTGAATAAAAACTAGTGAAAAAATGCAACACCCGTCTACATAAATATGTCCGCTAATAAATAAAAATAAAATTATGTATTTAACTCTTTTCAAGACTTTTTTGTAGTGAAAAAACATTACATCTTATTTCTTTGTAAATTTAAAGAAAATAACTTAATATATAGCATAATTCAAAGTTAAACAATTTCTGAGACTTCAATTGACATACAAAACATGTGACATAAAATATAAATAAAAATTACTCATCAATTGAAAATTTAGATGAATAAATAAAAAGTAATGTCCATATGTTACGTCGTCTCAAAACACCTATAGCTATAAAAATTACAAATAATAAGGTGAAGGCCTAAACCTCTACTCTAGCAACATCATCATAATCTAGTAGAGATTTGTATGCAATTATGACATTCATTGACACAAACAAGACAAAAATAAAGGGGTGAGACTCAACTCACTACATACAACAATTTAAAGTTTAAGAGAGTTTTAAAACATGTATTTACACATATATTCATTTGTATGATCATTGTTGTTAAAATTGTATGGTGGTCTTGGTGAACTCATACACTGATAACGCTCTTATCTCTTTTTATTATACACCCATTGTTTGATATTTTACCTCTTAAATTTTTTTACTTCAAATTTAATATTAATTTTTCTGCACATATTACCCAAACTTGTAGTTTAGGAAATTCACTAAAATTTGTCTCATTATTGCATAGTTTTTTTGTGGAGACAACTTAGAGCATCTTTAATGAAGTTTCTTAGATGAGTTGCTTAACTTGAAAATTATTATTTTAATGTAGATCCCACAAAGTGAGTTACTTAAAAATGGGTTAGAGTTGCTTATAAGAACCTCTAACCTATTTTTAAGCAATATGGGACTCCCATTAAAATAATAATTTTCATGTTAAGTAACTATTATTAAACAACTCCCACCAAAGATACTTTTAGTACTTCAATTAATATAAATTTTTTTTGTTGCAAATTTAGTTTAAAAAATGACATTGTTGTTGAGAAATTACATTCCAATCATTAGAAATTTTTTGTGTAATTTTTTGGACTTTAAACATCTTTTATTTTTTATTTTTTTATGCATTTAATTTTGTTGTTATAGTGTACTATGTGAAGTACGTTTATGTGAGATTTTTCTAAAATTAAAAGCATAACAACTCCTGAGCAACTATGTTACAACCTAAAGATAGAAAAGACTGTTAATTTCATTAGTGGGCAAACCAAGTGATCAAAGCAACACCTAATCTAAGTTGCTAAAGACAAGAGCTCATCGACTCTATATGACAAATGGTAGAGGAGCTACCAATGAACGATCATAGGAATGGAGGTAATGAAGGAGGAAATGTTGTAGGGCATAGGCAGATTTTTTCACCACCAATGTCCCTTATTACTACTCAAGCATAGTCCGACCTAGGAGAAACAGCAGAGCTTAAGAGATGAAGTTTACATTACTGTCTCTCATAGGGGCACACCCATTCGCAAAACTTGATAATGAATATTCATACGGTCACTTAGCTACATTTTATGATTTATGTAACACAATGGGTTAACTAGGGGTGGGTATACGACGCAAGTTCGTGGACTGGTTTGCAGACCCCCAAGCCCGTGCGGGTTTTGGACCCTTTTTTTTAAAGATTCATAACTATAGATGGTGCAACCTTCAATGGTTCTCATTCTTGGATCTTCTTCAAGTTTTTCCCAATCCTTAAGCAATGGAGGTGAAGAGATGAGAAAGTAGTGGTGGATGGTGCAACTTCTATAGAAGATAAGCCATTCGAGAAAGATTGCCACTAAGAAAGGATCCTTCGATGAAAGGTTGTGAAGAGCTCACTCACAAAAGAGAGAGAATCCAAACACTAGAAGAAAGTATCACTTCCAAAGAGAATTTTATTCTAAAATCAAGTGTAAATTCTACAATGAGGGGTTGAGGTTGTATGTATAGAGTTAGGGAGTGTTTAGGATGTTCAAGCACTTAATTAGGGCGTTTAGATGATTAATCATGTGTTAATTATGCTAAGCATCATTAGCACATGACTAGGAAAGGTAATCATCCAAACAACGCCTTAAATAAGTGGATCTTGCTCCCCATGTGCCACCTAGATCCTAAAAAAATGGATCTAGCTCCTTTGGTATTTAATTTAAGAGACAACTAGATGTCACCTAGGATGGAGAAGCCATGTGGCGCCAACTAGAAGGGACATATGTGGGTCCCATATGTCTCTCATACACATATGTATGTCTAGGAGGTGTGGAAATCAAATAACGGGGTGTGTAAATTAATATTTACACATCTTCTTGCTCCAAAAAGGCACACCTTCTACCATACACTCCACACAAATAACTAATGGCACCCCCATTCCAAAACTAAGAGAAAACAAGGTTTAATGGCCAAAATACAAAGGCCCAAAAATTGCTAACAACACCTACTCAAAATACTATACCATTTACACAATATTTACAAGTAATTTTAAGATTATGGCCCTAAAGTCTTCATGAAGCTCCTTCCTAGCCATGTCCTCTTTCTAATCTTCCTAGCCAAGGGACCTTACTAGGTAGGATTGCACCAATTCTTCCTTCTTGAGAAGGATTTTACCTCAAATCTAGAGGTCCTTCTTCCTTTTCCTTTAATCCTGCATGAGATAAGCAAAATAATCAGCAGGTGTAAACTTCAGAAGGTTGGGAAAGTGGGGGATCTATGAGATAACCCCTCAAGGTTGAGGTAGTGGAGGTACCGCAGGGGCCTCCATATAGCAGCTCCCCAACCTACGCCCAATGCACTAAGTATAAGTCTCACTTGATTAGAACTATATGAGACTATACTAAGTGCACCAGAGCACTCATCAAGGAAGTCTAAGTAAGTCTTATCCTTTTGTTCATCCTAAGAAAGTATTATGGGCCTAGGGGTGGACCATTCTTACATGGTCTCTTAAGGTTGAACTTGAGATTGACTTTGAGTCTCCAATATCATAGGTTCAATCTCATGTTCAACTGAAGTGGCATCATCTACAAGTAGAGTTTGAGGTTATGATGTTTTGTGCTCAATGGTAATGGGTACAACCCCAACTTCTACTTCCTTATGGAAAGAGGTATCTTCAATAAGATCCTTCTTGGAAGCCAAGGGGTAATCTTCTTGGAGGTTATCTTCCCCTTTCATGTTTCCCAAATCTTAAACTTAATATGCATGATTAAGCTCAAAATGTGAAGATTCAAGCTCAGCACTTGGAAGTGTATGTAATGCTGCCTTCTCAAGTTGAAGGTAGAAAGGTTGTTGCATAAAGAAGTTATGTTTTAAGTCCACTTTTGTACAAAAATAACTCTCCTTTATCACAACCTTCTTGGAAGTGGAACTTTCTTCTTTCCCAGCAACTAACAATACTTGCTTATTTTTTCTTTTTTTGTTTTTCTGTTCCTCTCCCTCTTTTTTCATGCTAAGTTGATCCTTTGCTACTTGTGCAGGTGTTAGAGGATACAAATTTATATGCCTATCCATATGGATGAGGACTATTTGGTTGGAATGACCATGATGAATGGCTTTCTTGTCAAATTACCATGATTTTCCAAGTAAGATATAACCAGCCTCCATAAGAACAATATCACAAAGTATTTCATCATTGTATGTTCCTATTGATATTGGTACCTTCACTTACTCATTGACCACCATTTTCCCATGCTTATTGAGCCATTGAAGTTTATATGGTTTTAGATGGGGAAGTGGGGTCAAGCCTAGCTTTTCTACCAACCTTGAGCTACAACAATTTCAATAAGAACCACTGTCTACAATGAGAAAACACACCTTATCTTTTACTTTACATCTAGTATGAAATATGTTTTCTCTTTGAGACTATGTCAGCTCAGTAGGTTGGCTTCCAAGAAGCCTTCGAATTATTAAGAGGTCCCCCTTACATGCATAAGCATCTTCAATGTCAGAATTGGATTCATGACCCTCTTCTTCCCCACTCTCACTAGAGGAGGAAGGTGAGCTACTCTCGCTACTATACATGTCTAGGCCCCTTATGATCATGTTCTTTTTAGTAGGGCATTAAGAAGCTATGTAGCCTTTCCCTAGACATTTAAAGCATTTAATATTACTAGTCCTTTCATGGGAGCTAGTAGTAGAGGGTTTCTTCTCTACATGTGATGCTTTATGCTTTTTATGCTCATGATGTCTATGAGGTTTCTCTTTAGGGAAACTCTTAGAAGAGTTCCCGTTGAGTTGATCCCTCTTTGTATAAGGTTGAAAGTCTCTGTTAAACCTTTTTCTTTTGATTTGATTCTCATCCTTAGTGCATAGTTGAACCAACTCATCTAGGTTCATGTATGAGAAAAGCTCCACTTTGTCTCTTATTTCTGAGCTTAGCCCACACAAGAACCTAGCCATGGTGGCTTTGGATTCTTTAATGACATTAGCCCTTAGAATGAGGAGTTCCATCTTTTGTCAGTACTCCTCAATACTTAGGTTTTATTGCCTAAGCCATTGGAGTTTATTCAAAAGGTCCATCTCATAATAGCATCAGATATGTCTCCTTCTCATTGCCCTTCTCAAATCATTCCAATATTTAATTGGAGGCATTTCCCTTCAGGCCTTTTCTTTTACTAACCCATCCCACCAATGTAAGGCATACCCTTGGAAGCTAAGGGTAGCCAAAGGGAATTTTCTTTCTTCCTTTATCTCATAGCATTTAAAAATTTGTTCTACCTTGACTGGGAGTCAAGGTAGCTTCCACATCTTCTCTCCCATAGAAGGAAGGAAGGTCTACCTTTTGATCCCTTGGAAGGGCCACATGCTCATAATGATTATTGTTATGATTATGGTTGGATCTCCTTGATCTTTTATAAAAATTTTCTTTTTTTCGTTGTAAGTGTATGAGGGAGATCCATGTTCATATACTTTATTGTTCCCTTTATTTTTTTCTTTCTTCTTCCTCTTTTTTTTTTCTTTTCTCCTATTTCTTTTTTCTCTCTTCCTCCTCTTTTTGTTTTCTCCTCTCTTATTTTTCTTTCCTCTCTTTTTTTCTATCCCTCTCCTCTTTCCTTTATCCATCTGCCATCATCCACTCCTTAAATTCTAAGGCAAAGCTTTCAAGAGAGTCAACCTTAGGTGAGTGCTTTTGGTTAACACTCTTGTTACTTGAGGCACTAGTATGTGAATGTGAAGGGATAGTGTGAAAGAGATACTAGGCATGACAAAAGCTTGTATGTCCTTTGTGAAGGTAGTATGTCCTTTGTGAAAACAGTAATGACAAGAGATATAAGGCCTATAGGATTTTCTAGAATTGAAAGTATTTTTGAAAGCCTTTTTCTTGGTGGTATTATGATATCCAAGACTAGCTTTTGAAGTTATGCCATGTTGTTTTCCCAAAAGAGCATCAAAGTTAGCACTCCCCATAGTGAACTTAGAAAGTGTTTTTCTAAGATAATTCTTTTACCTTCAAGCACTTTACAGTTAGCACAACTAGAGGATGAAGCATGATTACAATGAGAAATGGCTTTTTAATTTCAAATTTTCATCTTTTAAAACTTCCATTTCTTTTTGCAAGTCAATTATACTAGTTTCATATGCCTTGATCTGCTTTTTGAAACCAATATTGAGGCGGCTTATTCTTTTAGTCTCACCATTCAATTCAACAAAATTTTCTTGGAGTTGGTCATAACCATAATATCAAGAAGAGTCAGATTTAGAATCACTTGTCTCTTTCTCTACTTTGGCTTTAGTCATCAAGCAAAGATTAGCTTTTTGGTCACTTTTACTTAAGGAAGTGATGTAGGAATTGTCTTCTCAAGCAATGTAAGCCTTCTTCTTCTTATTCTTTCTGAATTTTGATTTAGGCTCTTAATTGCTCTATTTTCTAGAAGGACATCAGCTTTCATGTGATCTGTCTTACCACATTCAAAGCAAGTGAACTTTGGAGGAGTTGTATTCCCCTTCTTTGATTGCTTTCTGCCACTTAAGAACTTTTCTTTGTTGTTGTTCTTCTTCTTCATGAAACTTTTAAATTTTCTTACCATGAGACTCATGTCCTCAGATTCTGAAGATTCACTCTTAGTGCCTTCATCATCACTTGATTGTTCATCAGCTTTCAGTGCTAAGTCTTTGCATTTCTTTTCCTTATGCTTTTATTCTACTATTCTAGCCATATCCATCTCATACTTTTTGAGTTTTCCAAAGAGTTCAACATTCGTCATGGTAACCAAGTTCTTTGATTCAGTGATTTCTATCACCGTGGTTTTCTATTTACGGTTGAGAGATTTTAGTATCTTCACATTCACCTTTTCTCCTTCAAACAACTTTCCAAGTTCCTTCAGATGATTGATTATATGTGTAAACCTTTTCCGTACATCCATGATTGTTTCACCTTGATTCATGCAAAATATCTTATATTCTTGGATCAAGGTATTCTTTTTAGCCCGTTTTACTTCAGGTGTACCTTCATGGGTGACTTGGATTAGATCTCATGCTTCCTTAGCTGTATTGCATGATGATACCCTGAAAAACTCATCACTATGCAAGGCAAAGTGTATAATATTTAATGCTTTTGAAATATTCTCAACACGTTTTATTTCATCAGTGGTCCACAATTCATATGGTTTTTCAACTATTTGATTTTCAACTATATATGTAGGAATTTTATAATCGGTTACTACATCTTGTCAGATGCCTCTATTTACAGACTTCATAAAAATTCTCATTCTTACTTTCCAAAAGGCACAATTTTTACTAATGAATAATGGTGGTCTATTAATAGAGGCATGCTCACTAAAAGGTAATTGATTCCTCAACATTTTCAAAGAAAAAAATGGATCACTATAATCTTGAATATTTCTCAAGATCCCGTTCTAATACCAATGTTGGTCCCAGTGGGGAATCTAGAAGGGAGGTTGAATAGATTCACCATATTATTTTTTTTTCAAAGATTTCTATTCAACAGCATCAGAGTATTTTCAAAAACAGCCCATTTTAGAAATTTTCAAAATCTACCTTCTTTTACAAAAATGGATTTTCAAAAATTCAACCCTTAAGGCAAAGCACTAATCAATTCAATTCCTTCAATGATTTCAAATGAAATAGAAGAAAAACTTAACAAGAATTATATTTCAAGTAATTCATAATCAAAATAAAATGGTAGAAAGAACAAAAATCAAACCCACTTAATATGGGTCAAAACCCAAATTTAAACTCAAGCAAATGAATAACAAGAATATTATGTGCAGCAAGAAAACTTAATTAATCAAATACAACTGCAAAAACCCTGTTATTAGTGCTCTAAGAATTCAATAAATACTGAAATTAAAGGGTATAGGAAGAAAGAATTTGCACAGTGATTTATACTGGTTCGGTCCACCTAACCTACATCTAGTTTACAGACTTAGTCTTCTGCTAATCTTTTTTCCTCTAAAATCTCAGCAAATGTGCACCACAGATTCAAATTTTAATCCAGAAAGATTTAAACCACAAAAGAAGAGGTTTCCTCTTGCACCCCACAAGAGTTTACTACATCGTGACACCCCGCCACTCACAACACCTCACTTGCAACAGCCCACTGCAAGATTTCCCAACAATCTCAAGAATACCTCAAGAGATTATTAAACTTGTGCAAAAACACAAAGAAAGGTACAAAACAATATCACCTGAATTGAAGAATACACAAACAGAAAGATTAAAACTCAATAAAGTATTTTCCTTGAATCTTGAAATCGAAGCACATTCAAACCATAAAAAATGGTATGAATCTTGGAGAGAATTCTGAGAAATCATACAAGAGAAGCAGCACTTGATTGGATTGATCAAAAGTTGTAAAATATGTTTTCAAAATGCTTTTATATCAGTTTTGGTGCAGGGTAATCGATTATCCACTTGATTACCTGATATCCTACACAAAACTGGTCCAAAGTGCTTGTTCTTAGGAGTAATCGATTATTGATTTCAGGTAATCGATTACCACAGAGAACATCAATTCCTCATCTCAAAAATTCTCGCAAGGTAATCGATTACAATTTTTAGGTAATCGATTACCACACACACAAAACCATCCTAAACACATTTTGGGCTTCAACTGTTCCTACACACATTGACCGGGTCTTCCTCCTTGATACTCCAGGCTTCCAATCCAACAGTTTTCTGCAAGCCATTACAGGTGGGATACCTGCAAAATCACTCTGACGCTCAATTCAAATGGAGTTGACTAATGCACTACGAAGTAAAATGTGCCAACAGAAAAGTAATATAATAATTCTGTCATCAAACTTGTACACATGCTTTATTATTTATAGTGTTTACCTTTATGGACTTAGGTCTGCGTAATTAGGGGTTTATCTTTCACCAGTAAAGGGTAATTTGGACTTTTCAATGTAGTAATATAGGTCCCACCTTAGACAGAATGACAGGTCATGTTGAGGGTAGACCTAGCTTGAACAGAGATACAACTCAAGGGTAGGTCCGACTTGGGGTAAGTTCGAATCAAGGAATTCCTTCGGTACACTTACAATAATCATATTCAAATAATCATAAATATATAATAAGATATAATAAAATATTATAATTATCATATCTTAGATGTCAAATAATGATAAAAAATAATTTATTAATATCAACACACAATTATATTCAACATGATCTAGTGAGCAACTATCGTTGAAGTTTTATGTCATCTTCTTTTATCAATCACATTCCTCACAAGTTTAATTCATTTGTCTTTCTTGGATACATGGAAGGGTAATTGTATGGTTCTTTGAGTAAAAAAGATAACTATTTTTGCTAAAGTTTTATGTAATTAAATATGTATGATGGATCGTTTGCTTTTTAATTATTACTATCATACTCTCAGGTGTTGTGTTTTTAAAAATATATGAGTGTTAATGTAATGTTTTTAAATTTAAATAAAATTACAATACGAAAATATAAAAAAAAAATAGAATTACAAGTAATTTGACAAAATTGAAAAGATATTAGTGTAATTTATTGTTCTTTCTTTTTCATCCCTTATACTAAGATGGGAACGTAACATTTCAAACTTTAAATCAAATGTGTACTTAATTGTAAATAAAAAATGAATATAATAAAATTTGGTAATAATAATATAAAAAAACAACTATTAATTCTTTTAGAGGTTTCAACCATTTCTATTTGGGATAAAAGTTAAAATACGATTAGAAAAGATTTGGCAGGCACATAATCTCCATACTAATTATAATATTCTTTTTATTTTATTTTTAGATTTTGCCTCTAACTAATTAATAACTTTTGTATTCGCATTGTAACTTTTGTATTTGTATTGAAGTTTTTTACTAAAGGAAACATCAGAGAATGAGCAAAAAATTATATCACATTGCGGATGAAAGGCTTGTCGTGTTGTTTCATGCACTCGTTTTTTTTAAAATGCTTAATTGTATTTTTTCCTCCTATTTTCTCAAATTCACTTATTTTGTCTCTTATTTTAGGTCATCTTTGTGCATGATTATCAAACTTTCGAGTTAATTCTCTAACTCTTTACTTGTTTACAAGTCCAATTACCATTTGCAAATTAACTCGTGTGCAAACTTAATTTAGTAAACTCAGTAGACTCTATGTAAACTCTTGAGTTTACAAACGAGTCATCAAGTCAACAAATTAGATTGTTTTGTTTATATTTAGAGTTCAATATACTTTTTATTTAATGTGTTGTTATTAAATCAAAGAATCCTTACTTCTAAGAACATTAAACTTTCATTTTCCAACAATATCAAATATTCATGAGAATGTTATATCATTATTATCACATTTGCAATTTATTATAATGCATTGCTAAACTTAGTTATTTAAGTATTGTGAAATTTATGGTTGAATTGTTTAGTTATATGTTATTTATGGATATTTTTATTATTTTTATATAAAGTAAACTCTTATGAATTTATGAGTTTAGAGTCGAGTTTATCAAATCTCCACGATTGATAACCTTGCCTTTGCAATCGTTTCCAATTTCTAATTTTTGTTTTGAAATATATTTTAAAAACAGAAACATGTTTAACAAAAATCTTGATTGGTTTTTTACTTATTATGAAAAGGGTTTTAACCCAAATTTGATTTTGAGATTTCTGTTTCTATTTTTATTTAAATTCATCATTAATATCACTCGCCACCACCTTAACTATCGGTCATCAAACATCACTTCTTCCGAACATTGGTCATATCAATTATCACCTATGAATGTCGATCACTGGTCGCCAACTTCGATCTTCAATCTTTAACCGTTGGTCACTAGCCACATCAACCGTCAATCACTAACAGTCATCTTCAATTGTCGTTCACTGGCTACTACTCTAGCTATCTCCAATCGTCAGCATTGATCACTACCTCTAATCTCTGGTCACCAGTTACCAGCTTCGATGAAGATTTGATTACAATATTTTAAATTTGAAAAGAAAAACTATATTAGTTTTATAAATTTAAAAATTTAAAATTAAAACTAATCTTTGCAATTATAAATTTGAAAATACTAAATCAAAAACCTACAACAGTTAGATGAAATTGAACTCATATTTTTGGAGGACGAAAGTGAGGTTTGAGTACCATACATTACTCCACCTTCCTTTGCAATCAACGTTCGCATCCTTGACAACGGTTGTTTGATTGACTACCGCCAACAATGAGTCAATCACACATCCATACCTGCGACTCACCACTACCACCATTCACATTCGTGCGAACCTCTATCTCTACAACTCCGCGCCAATCTAACTAGGCACATAACTTTCTTAAGAGCATTTTTAGTGGGAGTTATTTGGATGAGATGCTTAGCATGAAAACTATTATTTTAATGTGAATCCATAAAGTAAGTTACTTAAAAATGGATAAGAATTTCTTGTGAAACCCACGTTAAAATAGTAATTTTCAAGTTAAACAACTCCCATTAAATATACAGTAAGACAACTCTTACACATCACCTGTTAGAGTTGGTTTCCCCAATTCTATCAATTTTAATTAAAATTAATTATACTCAAAATCAAACATTCTTTATATAGTTCGTCAAAATTTGACAACTTTAAAAGACAAGAAACACTAATATTCAAGTATCTATCCAATAGAGTTTTGGAAATTATGTCACGCGAAATAATTAATAACAAGCTCATATATAACATGGATAATAAATCTTTTTTTCTAGGATAGTGGGTTGTAGTCTTTTTGTATGATTCAAATAAATGATTTATAAACTAATTCCTTTAATCGTATTTCTCTTTATAATAATCCATAGGCACAATTTATGTTTTTTTTAATTTTTTTGATAATATTCTTTTAACTTATAAAAAAAATTATTCAAAACTTACTTTTACTAATACTCATCTAAAATATACACTTCATATTATTTGTTTCAGAAAAATAATTCATAATTAATTAAGTTAAAATAACTTGGTATTGTTGTGCATTAAATAAAAAATTATATTGAATTGTCTTTATAATGAAAACATCAAAGCATAGTAACTTATATCATTTCAAAATCAATTTTATCTTAAATCAATTTTGAAAAATGAATTCTATTACAATTTAATTTTATCAACATGCACCAACACTCCAGGATCACGCTCATAAAGGCAAAGGAATGTTTATTGACGCATGGGTCTGCGATTTGAGCAGCGTTGAGCTCAAGTAAGATCAACAATACAATGAAGGAATTTCAAAATCTGAAAAGAAAGAGTTTCACGTTCGTCAAAGGAGCACCGAACATACTTAGGCATGGCCAGTGAATTCTGAAAGTAAATATGCTACCCACTAGTAATGACTTATATTTTCTCTTCAGACTGGTGGGAGAATCTCCCTAGTAAAATACAATGTCAAACACTACATACAACGTCGTAAAAGCTTAACTATGCACAATCCATTGATAACGCAAACCAACACAAGCCATAAAAGAACAGGATATTCTCGCTATGCAACGGCTTTTTAAGATAAACGGCTGAATCTTATTTATTCAAGAGATAATGACATTGGAAAGAATATTATCTTTATCCTACAAGTTGTATGGATGAACACTATTGCTGCTTATAATAGCCACTTTGGTGAGGCGGAGGATATGGAGATGGAATGGTATAAGGAGGCCGAGGAACAGAACCAGGTTGCTGTGCCTGTGAATTGTAGTACGGACCACGCCATCCAGGATATGCTGGTTGGCCATACTCATGGTTTGCCGGTGGCTGCTGATGGACCTGAGGGGGTGGGTATGGAGTAGTTGATGGTGGAATGTGGTATGGAGGCGGAGGCTGATGATGTGCAGGAGCACCATACGGGGGAGATGGATGATGGCCATAGGGAGGAACTGGTGGCTGCTCAACAGGCTGATAATAAAGTGTTTGGGGACGAGGATCTGTTTGCGTAGTGGATCTTTGATTTTGGCTTCCCACAGAAGGGTAGCTGCTGTTAAAAGCACCTGTGTTTTTGTTATCCTGGAAACTCAGACCAGCCACTTGTCTCTGAACCTCTTCAATCATTTCCCTGCACTGGATGTTCCTTGTCATTACAAAGTCGTTGCTCTGCTGCTTTACATTTGTCATTGCATCCTATAAAACAAATATTTGCATATTATTGCATGATAATATTTATTTTAAACAGTATCGTCCAATCATATTTAAAAAATATTAGGAGAAATTTAAATTTAAATGATGATAAAATGGAATTAATCAATAAATCAGTAAGTTCTTACAGAATAGAATCAATAAAAAAAAATCAGTTCTTACCTGCAGAGTAACATAGAATTTTAACCCTTCGTTGATGTTGTCCTTTATTTCTCGAAATTTTGCAATGGCAGCTTCAATCTGCTTGTAGGCCTTTTCACGTGAAGCTGAAAAAAAATACATGAAACCATCAAAGGATCAAAACTATGATACAAGAAACGTGCACTCAAACTGGAGCATTCTGCACTAAATTAATAGAAAATCAAATCAGTATTAAACATAATCTGAAAACAGACTGGGCCTGTTTGGGCAATCTTCTCCAGAAGCACATCTAGAGGGAAAAAATATAAAGAAAAAGTCAAAACAATTGTTCCATAAGTTTTTTAAGTGAAACTTTTTACGAGTTAATGTTTAAAAAGTTCCACATCTTTTTAAAAAGTTATGTGAGAAAGCTTTTATATATTATTAGCTAAAATTAGTTTGAAAACAATTTCACATCTTTTAAAAAAGCTTATGGAGAAGCTTCTTTTACTTTTTTCTATGTATTTTCTTTTCCTAAAATGTTTTTAAAGAAGCTTACCTAAACAAGACTTGTCAACATGATGGTAACGTATAAAAACCAAATTCACTCTAGAAAACAATCAAATGAGACCTACCTTTGTAATCTTCAAGATTGAAGATGACAGAGAACTCATCATTTTGAGCCTGTGAACAATGCCAAACAATTATCAGAATCGTGTTAAAATTTATCACTTCCTCCACCAAATATCTGAAGCAAACACAATCACCTAGAAAGGAAGTATTCAACCTCCAACACTCTACAAAGGGATGCCCCTCATGCCCTTGTTAGAGTGAATAGGCATAATGGCAGATAATCTGCCATTTTTTTCCTTCAAAGGCGTGGGCCACCCTCTCAAAAAGCATGAAATATAAAAAAGGTAGTTTGCATTTCCAACTAAAATAGTTACTTGGGAATTAGTTAGCAGTGTTAATCAAGCAACTAAAATGTAGTCCCCTGTAAATAGCTGCTTTATGGGAAAAGACAATCCTAAAAAATGAAAAATGCACTATAAGATACTGGGGAATACTTCTTTTAAAATTGGTTCTCTTTAGATAAACACCTGTATCTGCAGCAACAATTGCTCTTGTGCCTCGATATTTTGAGCTATTTCTTCACAGATATGGTCATATTTTGCTATCTCCTTCTTGAAGAGATCATCATATGAACCGGTGGATGTCATCAACTTTGGTAATATATCATCCTGAAGATATATATTATACAAATATAAGCAAAATAATGTTTGTGTAATAGATTCATGAAAGGTAAACTACAAAGGAGGAAATATTTGCAGCAATTCTTCAGATTCACAACATTAAAAACCTAGATGAAGAAAACAAACCCAAACTATTAATTCATCTTGCACAATAAGTTAACAGAAAGGCAAGTTCAAAACAGAAAAATGCCATATATTTCTGTTCATCACATGTTGGCAATCAAGAATTCAAATATCATCCTAGTAGTCAATAGCAGATAGCAGCACGTAGTGGCCGCCTCCCGAAAACACTATACAAGATAGCAGCAGCGGGATAATTTCTATTTCAATCCCTAAATACATTTATATAAGAAATACATAATATATATATATATATATATATATATATATGCTGAAATAGCGGTAGGGGTGAAGAGTGAAGAGGTTGGAGAGTGAGGGCTGTCAGAACTCATTGCTGGACACCGGAACTCGCTGTTGGACACCAGAAATGCCGTCAAAAATCATCATCAAGGGTTGTATTGCACAGACGAACGTCAGACATGGCTGGAGGAGGAAGACAAGCGTTGCTGTAGGAGGAGACAAAGAGACAAATGTAGCTGGTTGGACTCAAGGAGACGAACGTCTTGCGTAAGCTAGGAGTTTTATGATATAAAAAATTAAAAACCCATGTAAGTAAGACTTGCGTTTCACATGGGTATTTTTTTAATAATAAAAAACCATTTAAGTGGCACAGTGCGTTTCACTTAAACAATTTGAAAGAAAAAAAAATAACCCTAACACTAAACAATGGTGCTCGCCTTCTCCTTCATCTGCCTGTGTTCATCTTCATCTTCATTTTCTTTTTTCAGCGTCAACACGAGCGGTTCTCTGCAACGCTGTTAACTACTATGAATATCACTAGATGTAGAAAGTCCATATTTGAATTACTTAGTATCAAAAGAATGAGAATCATGTAGGTAAGAATAAAAGGTGAAAGATTAATGCTATACAGTGCCCAAATATCAAAAGAGTAAAGTATTTATTAAAAAAGTGATACTAATCCACTCCCACACCATGATTTCCAACGTACCCACAGCATGATTTCCAACAAAAGCTTTCTATATATTGATTCATTAACTAAGGCACTAATTAGCATGACCCAAAGTGAAAATAGAGCCCTTCACACCTATGAAGTACAGCATATTGAAAATTTTGGTGATGTATTTGAGTATCAATATCTTGCATATCTGATACTAAAATTCTTAACCATTGTATTTGTAGAAGTATAGTTAGTTGAACTATAGTTAGTTAGGTGTTAGCTTTGGTTAATTTCTGGTTAGTTAGTTATAACTTATTAGCTTCTTCTGCACGCTTGTTTTCTCTCTTCTTCATTGATCCTTGTATATAAGTTACTCAATAATATCCTGTCAGCATCAGATTCAATTTCTGATCAATCTTGTGCTATCTTCTTCTCTTGCTATGCCTTTTTGCCTTGCACTTGTTCTCTTTTCTGCTCTGTTTTTGCCTTGCACTTATTCAGGTATGGTATTAGAGCTCTCCTTATGAAGAGCTCTGCTGTGCACTCTCATTGTTTCGTCTTCATGTCTTCTCCTTCATCAAATATGAGTGAAGAACCTGATTACAGTTTCATATATTTGCATCCAAACGAGAATCCAGCCACTGCTCTTGTTTCGCCTGTGTTGGACTCTATTAAATATCATACATGGAGCAAAGCAATGGTTACTGCTCTCAGCACCAAAACCTGAACCAGATAGGAGTGACCGATCATACTCGGCATGCAGAAGATGCAACAATATGGTTACATCATGGATCGCTCATTCTGTTTCCCTTCAAATTCGCCAAAGCCTCGTTTGGATGGAAAGAGCTTATGAGATATGGAAAGACTTGAAGCCATGTTATGCTAAAGGCATCTTTGTGTTTCAGATTTGCAATTACAAGCTTCATCACTAAGGCAAGGAGACCTCACTATTACTGAATATTTCACCAAGCTCGGGGTTATTTGGGATGAACTAGAGAGCTTTAGACCTGAGTTGTCTTGTATCTATTCGACGAAATGCTCATGTGGAGTTCTCACTTCAATTGCAAAACGAAAATTAGAGGATCGGGCTATGCAATTTTTGCAAGGCTTAAATGAGCAATACAGCAATGTTAAGTTACATATTCTCCTCATGGATCCATTGCCTCAGATATCCAAAATATTTTCTTTTACAGTGCAGCAAGAAAGGCATATTCAGGGACCCAATCTCATCGCTAACATTATCAATGAGCCAAAAGGAGCAGCAATCAATTCAGTCCCTGTCTGCAGTTTTTGTGGCCGTAAGGCCATACTGAAAGTGTTTGTTATAGGAAGCATGGGTTTCCATCAAGTGATCCAAGAAATAACAAGAATGGCTCAACTCAAGCTAGCAAAACATGCACTCACTGTGGGAGAGCTGGACATACCGTGGATGTTTGATATAGAAAATATGGTTTCCACCTGGACACAAGTCATATAACAAGAGAACTTTAGTGAATAGCACTGTGGCTGGTGACTGCAAAGCCAATAATAATGATCACCAACCATCTGCTAGTGAGCATCAGGAGTTTTGCTCAACATCTCAGCAGTACCAAGCAGTTCTAGCTTTAATCCAGCAATCTTCTAATGCAAGTTCAGCAGCTGGCAATCCCTCACATATTAACCAATTACATACAGTATCTACCTATCCACTCAATCATCACCATCATCAGGTAAATTTGTTGTCCAAGCCTCTGTTAACAGCACACAACTCATGGCACCATGGATATTAGATTCAGGTGCTACAAACCATGTTTCTTCTTCTCTCTCGAATTTTCACTCATAGTTCCATTAACTCAATAATTGTTAAATTGCCCACTGGACAGCAGGTGTTTGCCACACAATCTGGCATTGTTAAATTCTCTAATGACTTCTATTTAACAAATGTTTTATACATTCCCACTTTTACTTTTAATTTGATTTCCATTTCAAAACTTACTTCTTCTCTTGAGTGCAAATTGATTTTCACAAAATCTTCATGTGTCATTCAAGATGTGAAATTCGGAAAGACGATTGGTATAGTTGATATGCATGATGGCCTTTACACTATTTCTACTACAACAACTGTAAATAGACCACCCATTATATCAGTCATTACACATCCTGTTTGTAACATCCTCCCTATTGACCTTTGGCATTTTAGATTGGTCACTTGTCACATGAGCATTTGTATACAATGAGGCAGTATTACCCTTATATTTTTAGTAATAAACACTTTGCCTATAACACTTATCATCATGCTAAGCAAAGAAAACTTTCTTTTCCTTGAGTCATTCTCGTGCTTCATGTTCTTTTGAATTGCTTCATATGGATATATAGGGACCTTGTCATAAACTTTCCATGCATGGACATAAGTATTTTTTGACTGTTGTAGATGATTTCACTCGTTTTACTTGGGTTTTTCTTATGACAACTAAGGCTGAAACTCGAACTCATATAGTTAACTTTGTTTCTCATATTAAAAATAAGTTTAATGCAAAAGTGAAGAACATAAGGTTTGATAAGGGACCTGAATTTTCTATGAATCAATTCTTTTCCACTACGGGCATTATACATCAAACCAACTATGTAGAAACACCAGAACAAAACGGTATAGTTGAGCGAAAACACCAACATCTTTTGAATGTTATCTGAGCCCTATTGTTTCAAAGTAATTTACCTTCCACTTTCTAGTGTTTTGCTTTACTTCATCCAGCATTTCTCATCAATAGTATCCCTACACCTTTCTTAAATAGCGTTGCCCCTTTTGAAAAATTGTATGGCAAACCATGTGACATATCCACTCTTCGTGTATCCGGTTGTTTGCGTTATGTTGGCACTCTTGTAGTTAATCGCAAAAAGCTCGGTGTACGGGTCAATCCTTGCATTTTATTGGCTTTAAACCCCATACTAAAGGCTATCTCCTTTTTAACCTTCATACACATACCATAGATATATCACAAAATGTTACTTTCTATACGGACCATTTTCCTTATCATGAACATACTAAAAGTACTCCATCCAAGCCTGCACCTATCCCTTTTCACTATGACCACAGCCCTATACATCCAACAAGTCCCTTCCTACATGCTGCCTATAATCCCTCCCATACCTGCTGCCAATAATCCTTCCCCTGAAACCATTCCCCCTTCTATATCACCTTCTGGTTCTCCCCAACCTGCAATCCAAAGATCTAGCAGACCACACATTCCTCCCTCATATCTAAAGGACTTCCATTATAACTCCATATCAGCTATACCAACCAAGTCTTCAGGTATTTGCTATCCACTTCATTCTTTTCCTTCTTACAATAAATTGCCTTCTTCATTTACAATAAATTGCCTTCTTCATTTCGCCATTTTATTTTCTCAATTTCCATGACCATCAAGCCTAAGCCATATGTTGAAGCTTCAAAGAGTGAATGTTGGCTTAAAACAATGAATGCCAAACTTACTACTCCCCAAGCAAATAACACATGGGGTTCTCACTACCTTGCCACCTAATAAAACTACTATTGGCTGCCGTTGGGTATATATGATCAAGCGTAATTCAGATGAATCCATTGAGCGTTAGAAAGCTTAGCTTGTAGCAAAAAGGTATACTCAAATGGAGGGCTTAGATTTTCTTGATCCATTTTCTCCCCTGGCCAAGATCACCACACTTCGACTCCTTCTTGTTGTTGCTGCCATCCAAAATTAAACAGCTTGATGTCAATAACGTTTTCTTGCATGGTGAATTACATGAAGCGGTTTTCTTGCATGTGCCTCTAGGTCTCCTTTCCCAACCTAGCCAAGTGTGTCAGCTACAACGATCTCTTTATGGGTTTAAGCAAGCTAGCCGACAATGGTATGTATGTCTCTCTGCTTTACACCTCTCCCATGGTTATCATCACTCATTCGCAGACCACTTTCTCTTCCTTAAGTTTTCTGGTTCACAAGTTACAACTCTCCTTGTATATGTTGATGATGTGGTTTTCACAAGGAACAATCTCTCTGAAATTAGAGACATCACTTCTCTCCTTGATCTTACCTTCAAAATCAAAGACCTTGATGATCTTAAATATTTTCTCGGTCTTGAAGTAGCTCGCACCAAGTCTAGCATTCATTTGTGCCAGTGTAAGTACTTACTTAACATTCTTTCTGACACAAGAATGTTGGCTTCTCGCCTTCCTCCTACTCCCATGGATTACACAACTTAGTTGACCTCTTCTACTGGTACTCCTTTGGCTAATCCCTCACCTTACGAGTGTCTTATTGGACGTTTAATATACTTAACTACCACTTGACCAGACATCTCTCATTCTATACAACAATTTAGTCAATATGTATCCAACCCCACTGATGCCCACAATAAAGTAGCTTTTCGAATTCTCCATTACTTGAAGCAAGGTCCAAGTTCTGGCATTTTCTTTTATGCATCCAGCTCTCTCTCCAGCTAAAAGCCTTTAGTGATTCGGATGGACAGGTTGTGTTGACACTCGTAGATCCATCACTAGTTTCTCTGTTTACCATGGTCATTCTTTAGTTTCTTGGAGATCAAAGAAATAAGCCACAGTTTCCAAGAGCTCCTCTGAGGCTAAGTATAGAGCCCTTGCTACTACCACTTGTGAGGTTCAATGACTCACCTATCTCCTCGAGGATCTTCGCCTTCCTTTCGATAGTCTAGCTTTGCTATTTTGTGATAATGATTCTACTCTCCAAAAATGGCTTCTAATCAGATTTTTGACAAGCAAACTAAACACATTGAGATTGATTATCATGTGGTTCATGCGAAAGTTATTCAAGGTCTCCTCAAGCTTCTTCCCATTGCCTCTTCACTGAAGCTAGATGATTTTCTAACTAAAGCCTTACATCCTTATGTATTTCAGGAGTCTTGTTCCAAGTTAGGAATGTCCAATATCCATTCCCAACTTGAGGAGGGCTCTTGATCACTGTATTTGTAGAAGAATAGTTAGGTGAACTATAGTTAGTTGTTAGCTTTGGTTAATGTCTGGTTAGTTAGTTATAACAATTATAACTTATTAGCTTCTTCTGCACGCTTGTTTTCTCTCTTCTTCATTGATCCTTATATATAAGCTACTCAATAGTATCTTGTCAGCATCAGATTCAGTTGTTGATCAATCCAATGCTATCTTCTTTTCTTGATCTGCCTTTTTGCCTTGCACTTGTTCTCTTTTCTGCTCTGTTTTTGCCTTGCACTTGTTCTATTAGAAATGTGACAAAGTAGGTAAGTGTTGGGGAGAGCAAGAGTTGGGAGACAACAAGGATGTGGGGAAGGACAACAGAGAAGGGAAAATGCAAAGGACTTAAGTTGGAGTGATCACAAGTGGATAAATTGTATATAAGTTTACATCGTAGTAGTCAATAGCAAATAGAGACGCGTAGTGGCTGCCTCTGCCTCCCTAAAATGCTATAGGTGAGATAGCGGTAACAGGATAATCGTTATTTCAATCCCTAAACATATATTATAAGAAATACATAATATATATATATATATATATATATATATATGTATATAGATATATATGTATGTATATATGGAGTTAGAACTTGCGTCCGGATGTAAGAAGTCGCTGTCAGGTGTCGGAACCGGTGTCAGAACTTGCTGTCAAAAGAGGTCCTACAGTTTGCGCAAAACTGGCATCGAAGTTCACTGTTCAGGCCTTCAGAGACGTTGTGAATGGTTTATGGGGGCTCAACGTTTTGTTTGAGTTAAAAAACATATAAATGAAACTTGTGTTCCACATGGCATTATTAAAATAATAAAAAAGTCATTTAAGTGAAACAATGTGTTTCACTTAAATGCTTTCAAAAAAAAAATCGCAACCCTAATCTTCCTCTTTGTCTTCTTCATGCTGCTCCTTCATCTTCTTTGTGCTGCTCTTGAAATTGTAACCTTTGTTTTCGCCTTCTTCGTGTTGCTCATGCTTCATCTCATCATCTTTGTGCTACTTGTGCTTCGTTTTCACTTAAATGCTTTCAAAAAAAAAAAATCACAACCCCAATCTTCCTCTTTGTCTTCTTCATACTGCTCCTTCATCTTCTTTGTGCTACTCCTGCAATTGTAACCTTTGTTTTTGTCTTCTTCGTGCTTCGTCTCATCTTCTTTGTGCTACTTGTGCTTTGTCTCGTCTTCTTTGTGCAACCACAATGCGACCACATCTACAACTATGACGGCCGCGAAAGCCAAGTGCGACGCGACAAATCATTGAGGAGCGGCCGCCAGCCGCCACACACCGCCATACCACGAAAGCAGCGCTATTTACTACTATGGTTTACATTTATAAATATCAATTTTATTTTACAAGGCATAGCTACATATTAATTTTTTTTAAAACTGTACGTATGATATCATAGATTCAGAGGCATAAGCTTAAAATCATATTTGGTTCTAGATTCAGAGGCATGAGCTTAAAATCATGTCTAGTTCTCTAAGATACACAAAATGATTATACAGTAACACTATTATAAATCTGAAAAATATCCGATTATATAATTTTTAGAATATCATCAAGGATCTCTAAGGATTTATTCTTCTTTTATATTTTATGATTTGTCCCTTATATATAGTATATAGGCATATAATATCATGTAAATAGGAATATCATTTCATATTTATTAGTATTTATTGCATTTACATAAAACGGACTCTGTTGTGTAGTCAAGACTCGTCATTTCAGCCTCTTGCGTCTATTTTTCTCTCTCTTGACACACTTTATTTAATATATTTTCCTTCTACACTCAATGGTCAACAAATTAATATATTTTACCGTCTTGTTCCCTAACATAGCCACAGAAACAAAATCAGTCCAGAAAAAAAAAAAATGTTTCTTACCATACAGGCCCAAACTCCTCATAAATCTAGGGTTTAATAATGGGTACAGCTATACACTCATGCTGTCAATATACATTTACAGTTGGAAAAAAAATTCTATCTCTTTTTTGTTTACATTTTAATACCTTTTGCAGCTTTAAATCAATCCTTTGGTTCATATGATCACCAATGAATAAAATATTTAGATAAGTAAAAGCACAATCACAATTCACTAATAAGCCCGAACTATTGCATACTTTAGAATTTAATAAAGCTTGTTGAAAATAATAATAATGACACACCTATCAATTATAATGACCTCAACAACCTATGATTGGGATTAAGAATGGAGCAACTCGTGAAGGTACAATAAAAAAAATGGAACAAAAATATACAAACACTGGACTAAAATCACCAGGTAGGTTTCTCCCATGTCAAGGATGTGCATGGTTGAGTTAGTGCCTTTCGCATTGCAGTGGATAGAATAGGTTGGTTTTAGCTCCTCTAAAGTAACCATTGATAAGAAAATCAAGGGAGATTTTAACAAATATCTAGTATTTATTTTTTATTATGAATGTGTATGTAGTATCAACCAAGGATTATCTCATCAAAAGTTAAGATTTGTTAATTTTCTCTCTAAAGTGAGATTCACTTCGGAGAGGCAGATCTAAATAGTGTAGAATACTTTTGGATGTTGCAAATGTGAAATCCCTAATTACCCTCAGAAAACATACTAGACAGAGGACATTTATTGTTGAATTCAGAAAGAGGGGAGAATCACACATATCATATGCAAACAGGCGAGAACTTTGTAAATTTACAATATCATAGAATGTCACTAGAAAACCAACACATTGAGCATAAACAATGCATATACTTCGAAGGAAAAGACAAAAGCATTTCATGTCTTCAGATAACAAGACAGGAAAATTTAGCTACTTCAAGAACAGAAAAATCTAAGCATGCTAATCAGGCATACCTTTCTTTTCATCTCTTTAAGCATATCTTCAAGACCAGCCCTTTGAGCTCCAAGAGTTTCTAGTTGCCTCTGCATTAGTTAGCGCAAAAATTCAACATGAATCATCAACATCTTAAATGAAACAGAATAGCTGCATCTAACATAACATCCTGTCAAAAAATTAAAATATTTACTACAATATTCTGAACGTGCATTAAACCAAGCATAGACATTAAACAACGGCTGCATAAATTTGGACTCAAGAAATGGTTCTATATTTTATTTCGCAGGAAGTCAGAAATTATAATATAACAATTACAAGATCAAAGTCAGCATACCAAGCTTTGCTTGAGAGATCCCACAATAGCATCTTCATTTTGATCAAAAGACATAATAGGCCTTGCCAAGCTTGGAAGTGCAGATTCAATCTGATTTAAAAAAATCAGAGATTAAATGACTTAACAATGTTTTCTGACAATGAGAAGCAGAAATGTCATAACGGTACAGCAGTTTACCGGACGGGCATCAAGGATCGACATGAGTGCTGAATGTTCTCTAACCGAACGCTCAATCCTACCATCACTTTCTGCAGCTTGCTTCAAGTTACCGGCAAACCTGTTCAACCTGTCCTGCAAGTTCTTGGTCAAGGTGCTTGATTGAGGCCTGGTCCATTTTGTGCCAAATTGAGTTCTGAATTGAGAATCTTCTCTTGCTTCCTTCTGCAACAACTCCTCAGTCTGGACTAGCAACTCTTGATTAACCCTCCTTAGGTCCTTAAGTTGCTGCAGCTCTGCTTCCAAACCAGCAGGGCCCCCACTGATCTGCACAGCCTCCACATCTTCTTTGAGACTTGTTGGTAGAGTAAAATTTCCTTCCAAAGCAAGAATGGAATCTGGCAGCTCCATCTCCTTAAGCCTAACTCGGGTTAGCTCGCTAGCTTGCTGCAACTTTTCAGCCTGTGTTCTTATAACATCATCTACCATTTCAGTATACCGGGAGAGGGCCTTTGCACTGCTGTCA
Organism: Psophocarpus tetragonolobus; assembly: GCA_037954015.1. Lineage (NCBI taxonomy): Eukaryota > Viridiplantae > Streptophyta > Magnoliopsida > Fabales > Fabaceae > Psophocarpus > Psophocarpus tetragonolobus. The sequence continues at coordinate 7,278,144 of CM075692.1, read as the reverse complement.
GGTACAAGACTTGCAAACATCTTCTCTTTGCTTGCATCCAGCACCTCATTCATCGGCATGGACTTCACCATAGAAAATGCCGGAAGAGGTGTTAATGAACTTGGCGTAGGAACTCTCATGAGGTAAACCCTATCATTCTCCTTAACAGCCCTTTCAAGGTTCCGGTTAATATTGGCCTCTAACTTGCCAATTGCTTCTAGGATTTGCGCCGCAGCACTCTTAGAGCTTTTCTTCGCCTCAGTCAGCACATTAACAGCACTCCGCAATCGTGCAATCTCCTCTGCTATCTCCTCTTTATCATGCAACTCAAATCCATACCTATAACAAGCTTCCGCATAGAACAGTGCCGCTTTTAACTGCACGTGAACTATCCAGGACTTATCGAAATGCTGGCTCAAGGGTGCAACATTCAGCGCAGCTAAAGCTTCCTCATAATAAATCCCAACCTACAAGTACAACATCTCAATCACAAGTCAGCTCTCAGCTGAAAAACAAAACATGTCTTACAAGATCAACAAACCAGCGATCAAAGCACAGTCAAACAATTAGTGATATTAGCATAAAACATGTCATATTCACAATTCATGATTCATGGTTAAAATTACACTTGCCAGAGAGTCCTATATTTGATACAGACTCAACAAATCCCAGTGAGCTTCTACCATGCAAAACCTGGCATGAAAGGACTTATCATGCCAGTTCAATGAGTGTGACCTATAGAAACCATTATATTGGGCCTAAGGACCAAACACCCAACCATTCTCAACCCGACAACCCACAACAAATCACTTATCAAAGTTGTAAAACAATTGGCAGCATTTGCATAAAAGATGTCATATTCACAATTCCCGGTTCATAATTAAAATTGCTCACACTAAAGAAGGCGCACTTGCTTGAGTCCTAAAGTTTGACACAAACTCAAGAAGCACAAGTGAGCTTATACCATGTGCAAAAGAACTGATCACAGCTGTTCAATGAGTATACCTTCTAAAAACCATTATATTAGTCCAAGGTTTACACACCCGCCCATCCTCAACTATATGGTCAACAACAAATCGGTGATCACAAGTTGTCAAAAAATTAGCAGCATTGGCATAAAGCATGTCATATTCACAATTCGAAATTAAAATTATTCACACTAAGAAACACTAGCTGAAGAGTCCTAAAGCCCAATACGAACTCATAAAACACATGACCTGGTACATGAAAGGATTGATCTCACCTATTCAATTATGGCCCTCGGGATATCATTATATTGGACCAAAGGATCATTGGCCAACTACAGAAGCAGTCATAAACTGGATAATCTTGACCACTTTGAAAGACATTTAATGCAGTTGAAATAACTGAACCTTTGGTTATTTGATCAAGTAAGGGAAACTCAGTGGAATTCATAATTTGTCTATATATATTTTTTCTAATTGTCTAAATAGTCAAGAATTAAGAGTATTCCAATTACCCTTTTGCGATAACTGAACTGAACCAACAATTAGGATACATCAAAACTCATTGCGCATGGATAACACAAACCATTTCAACATTAAAAAAAACAAAAGTGAGAGCAAACATATAGTAACAGATTCAAAACTGTAACCAAGCATAGGCTACTGGTTCTATCGGAATGTCCATAGTTCCTCCCTCAAGCGTAAAAGCCAGCATTAAAAAATGAGCATCCGGACCTGTCTGGAGATCTTGGCACAGACACCGGGAGTGCTCCCTTTGGCAATTGTGTTCTCGAAGACGCATTCCTGCGCCTGCGCGAGCATGAGCTTCTCCAGCATCCCGGCGCATTCAACGGACAAATCAACAGTGGTGGAGTTGCCAACGGAGGCCTTCATAGAGGCGTTGTCGCGGAGGAAGGCGAAGGATCCGGCGGCGGCAATGAAGGCATGCGAGGCCTGGCGGCGGCCGTCGACGGTGTTCCGATCATAGGACAATCCAATCTGGCTGTAAACGGCGCCCAAATTGAAGAGCACGGAGGCCTTCTCGAGGTGAATGTTCTGCTGCGAGGCCTTCTGTTTGGGCTTGAAGGCGTCGAACCAGACGAAGGTGAGGGCGTTGACGTGGTCGGGGTCGGGGGAGATAGGGAACCGCGTCTCCACCAGGCATAGGGATTTGAAGTACGTTTGGAGGAGGTCGCGGCGCGCCGGGAGTGACGGATCGGAGTGGCGCTCCACGTCGGAACGGAGTTGTTTCAGGGTTTGGAGATCGTCCTCCAGGTTCTGCGCCTCCCGCTCGGAGTAGTGGAAGGCCACGTAATTGCGGAGAGGCCGATACAGATCTAAGCCGTTCGTCTTCTTCTCGTAGATTGCGAGCATGATGTTGGTGGACGCCGCCGCAGAGGACGATGGCGACGCTGCCATGGCTCGAGAAGAAGATTCTAGAAAGTTTTACTAATTACTGCGTTAACTGAGTGCTTTGCTTAAAAGCTTAACTACCCTCTTCTTCTGTGTTTTTTGTGTACCCACGACGGGAAATTCTGAATGTGAATTTTGTAGCTTTCAAAGGTGGATGAGTGTTGCTGCTATGACGACCAATCAAGTAGAATGGATGCCCCGCAGGAGGGTTTTCAATGCTCCCTCTTACACGGTAAATTCTTAAGTCTTAACGCTTAAGTTTATGAAAATGAAATATATATATATATATATATATATATATATATATAAATATATAAAATTATAAGCATGCAAGAAAAAGGAGAAAAATACAAAAAGAGAAATGAAAATACACTTGAAAACAATTAACTAAAACATATTATCAAGTTTATAAGATTCTGAATTTGGCCAAGCCGGCTAGACATCCTCTTATAAGCTTGAAAGATAAATAAAACTACACAAGGATCAAGTTTATAAGATACTAAATCTAACAAAGCCGGTTAGACATCTTCTTATAAACTTGAAAGATAAAACTATACATATTATAAGCTTTTAAATGATCATCGCATCTTTAATAATTATTATTTAAGGCATCCGAAGATACCTTATATAGTGAACTACTCCATGCTTTAAATTAAATAAGCATAAATTATAAAAGAAAACTTACAAAAAGGGAGGAATATAGGGAGAGGGGGTACAGAAAAACTTCTGATTTTATTGATGCAGAGAAATATTTACAAGTGAGGGAGAGAGGAGAGAGTAAGAGAGAGAGAGGTGTGTAAGGGACCTAGAGAGAGAAGTATGTGTAAGGGACCTATTCCGCATAAGAGACTTATGGCCCTTTTTATAGAAAAATTTTGTCATCGGAAATTGGTCCAGAAGGTCACTTTGTGACTGGTAACCTGTTTAAATGGTTACTTGGTAACTGGAGACCTGTTATGTTGGTAATTTTACCATTCAGTCTATTACTTCAGAGAAGTAAAATTACTATGTCACAGGTAAAATTTAAGTAGCTCGTTTAACTCGAACTAATGTGCCTAAATCAGCAATTTCTTCATCCATCTGTTCAGGAAGACTAGGATCTTTAGTGTCATCACAATCAGATGGAAAGGATGATAGTCCAAGAGTATTTTGTCCGTAGAAACCAGTTTCTTCGTAGATTTCTTTGTACAACCTTTCTTTTTCAAAATGTTTTACAAGTGAAAGGTTTGACTCTATTGGGAATGGATGGAATTTATTACCCATCACTTTCTTCCAGTATAATTTTATATTTTGGGTTTCTTTTAGAAGAGTAAAATTTTCAGAATCTCTTTTAGAGAAGTTCCAATTTGACCCTTCTATGCATGCTTTCCAGAGGTTATATTGATATAACTTATCTTTGTTGAGAGCTAACCCTTTGAGAGGATCATGCTCAAAAGAAGTGTGGAACTCTGGATTTGTCTCTGTAAACAGCTTTATAACGTGGGTGGCTATACTTTCAGGATTAGTTGCACTTCTTGGAGAAGTGGTAATCTGTAAAGCCACTTGTGTCATGTGCTCAGCCTGGATATCATTTATGATTGAGTTTAATACAGGAGACAGAGCTGAAAATCTGTCTGTAGGTAGAATTGTCACAGAGTGAAGACATCCAACTTCTAATAACATTATGGGAGTTATCAATACATCCCTGTATAACTGTGACTGGAAATATCTCAAATCCACATGAGCTTTTCGGATAATGAATTTTATCTGACATGTACAGTCTTTGTCAATAGTTTTACAATACTCAGAAGATCCCAAACAAGGATTTCTGTTATTGAAATAAGTTTGTGTTTTTACAAATAAGTCATTGTAATTTATAGTTTCAGAATGGACCTCAAATAGAAAATCATGTATCAATCCAAATTTTCCCATAAGGATATTTGGATTTATTTGTTGATGGATATTGCAAGCAGCAGTAGCATATGTTTTGTTTTAAGCAAGAGGCTCTAATTGTAGGGCAGTCTTTATTTTTTCTTCATCGATTGTTTTCAATCGAACTGTCATTTCAGCTTCTTCTTTTGAGTATAAGCTTTTGTATGTAGACAAAAATTGGTCTTATTTAGCATTACTGAGGTCTTTAAATGAGGTGTAAACACCTTTGTTCTTGCCTATAATAAGGACAAAATATGTAAAACCTTTCCCAAAAGGAGAGGCAAGAGAGGATAAAACTACTCCTTTATTGTCTTGGCAACAAAAGCTATATAATGCATTTATGATGCTTTGTTTAACCCTTGTTACTTGGTGTTCATTTTGTGTTGTGTATTTTGAAATATTCCAAATGTTATCAATTAAAACATTTAATTTGACATTTGTTTGATCTCTTCAGGACATTGGAAGATATTTGTAAGGATCGGCAATTCTTGTTTGCCGAACTTTGTATATTGGTCCCCCACAAATGGAGATTTTACTTGTTTGGGGCCAACGGCACCCTTCTTTGTATTCTAGAGCATGTTGACCTGAAAGGTCTGTGTATGGGTGAAATCTTCACCTGATGTACCTGGACAAAATGTCAGCACAAGTATTTTCAGAACCTTTGATGTGTTTAAAGTGTATGATTTTTCCAAAAAAAATTATATAATCTTTAAAAAGTAGCCATCTTTTATGAGGCTTTTTGTCATTATTAATTTGATTTTTTCCATAGGAAACTATGGCTTCACAATCTATTCTGATTGTTATTTCTTGTTTATTTATAAAAAATAATTTAAATGCATCTAATGCATGTATGCTAGCATTAACCTTATAATCAGTGCTGGTTTTGTAATTTTTTTGTTGTGTCGTGCATTTACGAGAGACATATCGGCATATTTGTTCTTCTGCCTTTGGTATGTGTTTATTTTTTTTTCGTTTGAGGATTGCTCCCCATCCAAGTTCATATCCATCACATTCGATTATCAAATAATCTGAATCTAATGGTAATTGTAAAATTGGTAATTTTGTTACCATTTGTTTTATTTTCTGAATCAGTTTTATATCTTCGGAATTAAATTTTCTTTCTCTTTTTAATGCAGTTTTATTGTATAAAGGAGATGTATATTTTTCTAAATCAGGAATAAAACTTCTAGCATAGTTTAAGAGTCCTAAAAAGGATCTAAGTTTATGTCTTCCATTTTATCAGGAAAATCTTGTATTTTTTTTTAAATATGTGGTTGGAGTTTTATAGTTCCATTGTCAATTTCTGTTCCAAGAAATTCTATGAAATTTTTACAAATTTCCATTTTTGATTTTGAAACTATTAACTCATAATGTTCCAATTTGTATAAAACTTGTTTTAAATGATGAAAAAGATCATATTTTGTTTTCGAAAATACTAGTATGTCGTCGATATAAACACATGTGAAAGACTTAAAGTCTTTAAAAATATTGTCCATTTTTCTTTGGAAAACAGCAGAAGCATTTTTTAATCCGAATGGCATAACATTCCATTTGAATAATCCTTCTAAACAGGAAAAACTGTCCATTTTATTGATTCTTGATCCATTTTAACTTGATGGAATCCACTTTTAAGATGAATTTAGAAAACCATTTGGCATCTTGAATTCTATTTATTAACACATCTTTAGATGGAATTGAATATCCATCCATCCTCCACTATGTTATCATTTAGTCTTTTATAGTTGTAAACCATTATAGATTTAACCTTTTTTTGTTTAGAAGATTTATTAACTATGAAAGCCGGACTTCTGTGTGGACTAACACTTGGTGCTATTACTTTTAGCTTTAACAAATTTTGTATGTGATTTTGACATTCCTCTTGTTCCCAATTATTGAACTGAATGTCCTTTGTTTTGATAATTAAATCTGGATTAATTATTTGTAATTTGCAGGTTACGAGATCCCTGTCCCAAAATTTTGTAGGATTTTCTCCTATTATATTTGTTTTATTTAACCTATCAAAGATTTGTTGTATATTTTCAAATTTTATAGATTTTGAAATTTTGACTGAGTAAAAACCCTCAATTGTATTGTCTAATATCAAAGAGGAGTATGTCTCTACTGTTTCATCTAATATGTATGATAAATCCATAATACAATCACATGTACCTGGAAAATTTGAATTGTTACAAGGACACTCATTATGATGAGCATCTTGTTTTAATGAATCACACTTACTATCGGTGTCATTTGGGTTTTGTCACTAATCATAACATAATATTTGTTTATTATGACAGATCTATTTTGTCCTAGAATAAAATCTAGACCAATTATCATGTTTTGTTTTGAAGGAACTAGATTTTCTACCCTCATTGTTTTTATAAAAATTTTATGACCAAAAATGTCACAATTTGTACTAAATTGAAGAGTAACATTGTTAACTTCTTCATTATTTATCATAATTTCTCCAGATATAGTTCTGGTTTTTTGTATGTGTTTACTTTTTATTATGTTGTGTTGTGGAGTTATACTTTTACATATAACTGTTTCTCAGCATCCTGTATCCAGTAATGCTTGTATGATGTTTTCTGTTGATGGGATGTTGTTTATTTTTGGAAACGTTAATTTAACTAATACTTTTAAAGTTATTAATTGTTGTGTATTGCACACTAATGGGATATATTCCATAGTTCCCATCATATTATTCTGTATAGAAGAGTGACTTGACTCTGGGAAATCTATTTTAGTTTTCCCTTTTATAGTCTTTTCTAAAAAAATAATTTTTTCTTCTAGATTATTTACACGAGTTTGTAATACTTAAACTCTAGTATCTGTTAAGTCTTTGTTATATAATTTATTTGTGTTTTCTTTCTTTTCGAAAGAAGGTATTTCCTGTATATTCATGTGTTCTTTAACACATTTAATACAGAAATTTTTGTAACATAGTGGGCAATAAGCCCTTTGAGATATGTGAAAATACTTTTCACAGTATTTACATGGTACTGATTCTCTACCAGAATAAAATTGTATTTTGTGTATACAGGGGTTTGTTTCTATAGTTTTCATTAGACCATATCCTAAATCATCTAATATTTGTCCCATTTCACTGTATTCATCTCCCATAGGAAAATCATTATTGTTATTCGGGTATAGATGAATATATTTATTGTTTGTAAATTCATTTATGAGGTCATAATTTTTATGAACCTTTTCTTGGTTCATTTTATCTATCTATTCTGTTATACTAATAACAGATAATATTTCAGAGTCAGTTAAAACTTCTTCATCAATGGGAAGAAGATTCATATGACATGACTTTAGTAACTGTGCCTCTTTTGTGTAAAGATTGGTGATGTTTGGACAATCTCTTGAGAAATGTCCTGGTTGACTACAAGCAAAACATTTTAATGTTTGTTTGTAAGTTTTGTTATCCCTAAATTTCCTAACATGTCTATTAGGATTTAATGTAGGTTTTCTAGCACTAGAAGCTCTTATTGTATAAGTTTTTCTTGGACCAAGAAATTTTTGTGTATTATTGTATTTGGGTTTACTCCTAGATATATTTTTCTTATTTTTAAACCTATTTTGGGCATACTGTTTGGGTGTATATATTTGTTTGCATATTCCAGCATCAGAATGCTTAAGTTGTTTTTGTATTGCAATAAGGGAGCAAGTGTCTTCCATTATTTTCATAATGTGTTGTATTCTTATTGAGAGGTTATTTAGCATAGGCGTAACCTTATCATTTTTCCAGGTTTCTCTAATTTTTTGTCCTAGTTTTCCTCGAAGTTTGAGAAACATTTTATCTCCTATGTTTACATCATGAAAGCAATCAGATATTGATGCATACAAGAGATAATCTTGACAGTATTCTTTTATTTTTCTGAAATATTCAATAGATAGTCTTTCGAGATGTCCTAAATAAATTTGTTGTCTAATTGTATTGCCGTCGTTGGCAGATCGTGAGGTAAACAATCTCTGTATAAGTGAACAGAATTTGTAAATGTTTGGTCCTGGTTCAATTACCAGTGTGTTTAGATCATTAGGGAAGTTTTTCTTAAAAGATTCACATCCAGATCTAGCAATATCACCTAGGTATGTTTCTCCTTTGACGATCATTTCTTGAGAAGATTGTACATCTTTCTCATGATGTATGCCATAATCTCAGATTACGGCAGCAGTCCATTGCTCAATGTATGTGGGGAGAAGTTGAGGATCTATTCCTCCTATATTTAGAAGTAAATTTGGGATTTGGAAGTTTGGTTCTACCGGTAATCTTTTACCATGTGACACCTATTTATTATCACTAAGTATAGTATTTTGTACAGTTTCTCGAGGAAGAAATCCCTGAGAATAATTTTGTGTACCGACAGGATCTAGCTGATAATTTGTAGATGTAAATCCTTCATATTCATTTATGAGACCTACCTTTGTATTTTCAGATGTTGTTGACAAGACATCTTCATCATTTGTAAATTGATAAAAAAATTCTTCTTCTTCAATTTGTAGTTTGTTTAAAAATGTATTTACTACATAATCTATTTCATCATTTTCTTGAAATCTTACAACTTCATTTGTTTCAGAGGGAAAGTTTTCCCATGGTTCCCAGTATAGGTTGTCTAAAGTCCCTTACCTAAACATGGCTATGTTTGCTTGATGATGATTCCATTCTTCATCAGTCATATCATCATCTTCTTCATCATCACTTTCTATGATATTCATCATGCAAATATGATCATCATTAGGAATAGTGGATGTCCTATCCCGTCTGTTTTGTTCTAAATCTATTATTGGAGTATTTTTGTAATCTGTGAAGCTTAAACTAAGGCCTCTAGATCTATTGTGTAAAATAATAGAATTTGGATTTGTAATGGGATTTCGTTCTTCCCTTTGTAAATGAGTTTGCCATAAATGACCTTCATTACTTCTTGTAAATGCCTGAGCCGGCAAAAACTGTGTACCAAAAAAGCTAATTGCTTCTTCTAATGGTCTTGCGTTAATTCTATACATGGAAGAAATATAATTACTTATTCTTCTTATAAAAGTAATGTCTAGGTGTAGGTTATCTCCTATCCAATTTGTTCCAAAACCTACAGTTTGTACTTCTAGACTAATGTGGTTTACAAAGTCTGGAAGGGTTAGTGCGAAGTTTGGAGCAAGGTATATTAGTGAGATAGGCTGATTTAAGTCAATCTCTAAGATTCCAATGATACTTTGTGAATCATTGTTTTGAAATCTTGTATCATGGAGAACTATCAAAGCTCTCGCACCTATCATATGTCTAGCTAGAGATCTAACTCCTATGGTTATTAACCCCATGTGAGCATATCGTTCATGTTGGGCTAGGAGTTTTCTAGCAGTTTGTTGAGATATTAAAGGAATTATCTCATATGTATTATCAGGGAGGTGGAAATCTTCTATCCTATTGTATCTGTAAAGGCTTGTTCTTTCAGAACTTAGTCATCCTATATTGTACAGTTGTCTAGGATTCAAAGAATCAATCCTCGAATTTGATCCTATTTCTGTGTTTTGGTGTATGTCTACTAAGTCTTTTAGTCTTCTGACATTAGTAGTTCTTATTCTATTTAGAAATCTATCTAAAATTTCTGGGTGTTGTATGAGATCTTGTCTCCTAGTTTGATGTTCTCTTAGTCTTCGAGAAATTCCTGGAAATCTCTCTGTTGTTTGATTTTTATTGGTTGTACTATCCATAAAAATGTCTTCTAATTGTGTTTATGAAATATTATTCTGTCTTAAATTCATATTTAACTAATGACTGTATTTGTGTTATAGGTATTATCCTCTTGTTTATGCTGAATTTTATTACTAGTTTCAGTTATGTTTGTATTTGTAGTTACTTTAACAAATTTGTAGGTATTTTTGCACACTGTTTTAATATGTGTATTTGTTCCTAACCAAAAGTTTAGAAACCTTGATTGCTAAATCACTTATTTCTTCTGAAATATTTTCATTTTTGTTTGTGTCTATTAATTTAGATAACTTTCTAGAAACTTCTTCCAGCAAAGCTATTATTGTATTATTTTGTCCTATTAAAATTGTGTGAACAAATTCTACGTCAGTAGAAGGTTTTGTATATCCTACTGGAGGGAATTTTGTTAAAATTCTACAGCTGAAAAAGCTGATTTGCAGTCTAATCCTTTGAAAGATTGTATGTTAGCCATTTATTTGTAAAACTTTGTTAATAACGCAGTATAAGAGTGAAAAAGTAGGAGCAAAGAAAGTGAAAAAAGCAGGAGAAGCAAAAGAGATAAGCAGAAGCAGAAAAATAAGGTATCTACGGAATATACTATAAAACAATAAATATTAAAGAATATAGAAGATCATAAGGCTTACCAGAAAACTTTAAAACTCTTTTTTTTTTTTATCTTCATGAAATATGAATTTAAGTCAAAAGAGAGATGAAATATAGCAAAAAAAAGTTAAAGTTTTTCGGTGTGAAAAGTTATAAATTAAAATTATTAAAATTACAAAATTACTTATATTTTATAATTATTTTCTTTTTATAAATAAGATCATTTTCGAAGAGACAATTCTTTTGTGAAATTTTCTTCACTTTCATGTCTTTGTTAAGTAAAAAGTTAAACATGTGATACTAACTAAATTTATGACATTTTCCTTGTTAGTTTATTTGCTAATAAACTAGAGAAATTGTAAGCATTTGTTTAAAAATTGTTTTATAAAATTGTTTTCAGTATTTGAAAACTAAAAAAATTGTTTAGTTATTATTTTTTTAAAAATTTGCTTTTCAGTTTTCTATTTTGCTTTAAAAACTCAAAATATAATAAAAATATATTTACTCTTCTTACCACTTCTCACTTTTCACTCTTCTTACAAGCAAATATGAATAAAAGTCTTACTCTTCATTTTAAATGTTTACTTTTTATTATTTATTTTCTTAAAATGTAATTGTTAAAATTAATTATTTATTATAATATTATATTTTTATCAAAATTAATGGATAAAAATAAAAAACTTACACACTCTCTCTATATATATATAAACACACGAAAACACCAAAAAAATGAACTGCATAATTTATGAAAACATGATTACTATAAAACTTGACTTGGATTGAACTAGATTGGTATTCTCAAAGTTAGGAGTGGAAAGACAAATCCATCCAACCCACCCTGTTATAAATAAAAGAATGAGATACAATAAGATTTTCAATAAGATCATAAGATTTTTTTAATGATCTATAAAAGCAAAGGATAAGATGGGATAGAATAAATCTCATCTGTAATTAACCTAGTTTTAAAATTAATAAAATTTTGAAGTAAAGTTAAAATAATAATTTTAAAATTAACAACAAAATTCCTTAATAAAAAAATGTAAAATGAAATCAAATAGTAATTTAATCTCATTCCATTCTATATCATTTCATTCTTGTTTAAACAAATTAAACAATGTAATATAAATTTCTTTCATTTCATCTCACTGCATTTCACTGTGTATCATCGATCTAAACATACTTAAATACTCAAATGTATATTATATGTTTATATTTTTTACTTTTTAGCTTTTTATAATTTTATTTCTCTAAATAATATTTTATTTTTATTTTAAATAAAAACTTAATTAAGTTTATTTTAATTATTTATTAATAATGTTAAGTCATATATAAAAATTAAATAATTTATTATTACAAATATTACGTTATTTTTTTAAGATGTATAATAAATTTGGTATTTGTTATTGTTGAAATTATTATTTTTAAAATTATGATTACTTGAATCTTATTTAATTTAATTATATTTTTAAATGGATTATAAAAACTAGTTATATCTTTCATCAAAAGTGAAATAAAAACTAGTTATATCTTTCATCAAAAGTGAAATATTAACTGATTAGGTTATAAAAATATATTATAATATTTAAAAATGAAAACAAAACATAAAAATGAACACTTTGAGACCGTTATTTCAGATTTTTGCTTTTACAAGAAAAAGGAACTGCATTTGATCACAGCTGCCTACGCACTTCTTCTGGCGTGCAGTGATACAACGTCGAAAAATAACCTGGAAACTTGTCTTTTTAAGTGAAATTTGTTTATTTTTTTAAAATTTTTAAAAAATATTTTTAAAAATAAGAAAAAAATTGTTTTCATTATTTCTGAAAATTAAAATTATGTAAAAACTTAATAATAATACTATAATATAACAAAAACTATATATAAATGTATTCTAAATTATACTACAAATATTTTATAATATTTTATTAAAATGTAATAATATTATTTTTTAAAAATAGAAAATAAATTTATTTTTTTAATATTAAAAACTTAAAAATAAGAAATGCTTTCAAAAAAAAAAAAAACAGAAGATATTTTCTCAAACTAAATCCTCATTTTCTAAAACTAGATATTTATTTTCACCCTTTTCCCAAAATCAGAATTCATAGCCTAAGCTATTATTTTTATCTCTTTTAAAAAATACTACTCATTTTCATTTTCTCTTAGAGGTGCTCATTAAAATGTAGGTTTTTATCATTTCCATTCTGGAAAAATTACACTCAAGCATGCAAGACACTCAGTTTTAGTTTTTTTTCCCCCCCTCTATTTCGTTTGTAGAATCTTCTTGGTAATTTTTGCAAATACCACAAGATCGATAAGTTTTAAATTTTCTACTTTTTTTTTATCACTATTTAAACAAAAGGAAAAAGACTGACAGTTGTTGTATGTTGTGGATTTAGGGTTTAGGATTTTCTCCTGATGAGTTGCATTAGTTTGTGATCTACAACATTTCAGTTTGTACTAATGGTCTAGTTTTTCTACTTGTTTTTAGTTTGCGTGAATAGTGAATAATTTTATGTGTTTAAAACAATATGTTGTAGGTTTTTTGAAATTAGATACCTTGTGTAATTATTGTGTCATTCCTTATGTCAATAATGTGTTTTTGTTTTTATAAAAAGAGCAAAACTTTGCTGTGTTTTCGTCTCTTCAAATTATCTTTTTATTGTCAAGGTTAGTTCCCTTTAATGTTGCTTGACTTCAAAATTTTATGAATATTATCTCTCTTTTAATTAGAAGTATTAAGTCGTCTCCAAAAGGAACTAAACAATAATTAGACGAATTTTAGTTAAGTTAGACTTAGACTATGAGTTTGGGTAATTTGTACAAAAAATTAATATTAAATTTAAAGTAAAAAGTTCCAAGTGATAGAATATCAAACAGTTTTTGTGTGCTATAAAATATAATCAATAAATAATAATTTTAATATATAAAAAGTTACAATTTAATATATTAATTCAAATATGTTACTATGAAAATAATTTTAATTAAAAAGTGTTACTTGGTATGATAATTTGCCCACCTTAGTTTCTGAGTAATTGAAGGGGACATCATTTTCTTCTTGCTTGAAATTCACATATGCTTTAATTAATTCAAGTATGTGGTTTTATCATACAAATTGAGTTTTTGTTGGGCAAGTTTGTTTGAAGGTAAAAGTGTTCATGATTTGGGTTGGTTCTGGTTTGACAAAAAATAAAAATCAAATCAATTAATTTTAATTGGGTTGAGTTTGTTTGGTTTTTTGAATTTTTTCCTTCACTTCTGTTTCAGGAAACACCTATAAAAAAATTAATTTTTTTTTCATGAAATCATAAAAAAATAATTTTATACTTGAAACTAACCAAATTTATTAGTTTACTAAATTCATAATTTTATAAAAAAATATCAAGTGTTTCATATATAATAAATAGTTAAATTAAACTATTAAAACAACATAATACAATACAAATTTAACAATAAATATATACAATAACTTTAAATTTTACTAACTTAAAAATATAACATAATGCGAAAGAGTAAAGACGAAATGTTTAAACGCTGAAACCTTGAACAAAACACTAAAATAAGTTACTAAATTTACTAACTTAAAAATATAAAATAAATATAATATTATATATATATATATATATATATATATATATATATATATACACTTTTGGGTTGATTTTGGTTGGGTCAATGCTTGAAATGTGAAAATTACAAACTAAATCGGACATAATCGATTTTAGTCAAATTGGATCCAAACCTAATCAAGTAAAAAACCAAATCAAATTAATTGACTTGTTTTGGTTTCCTGAATTTATAAGGTTGACTCAAACATTAACACCTTTAGATTTTGGTTACCATTGGGGTATCATCTTTCCTAACCATAAGGATATCGTCCCATATAATTAATCTTTTCTTCTACTATTCTTGCAACAAATTGACATTGTTATGCATTATATCTGTCTCTACAAGATGTATTTGAGTCATTTGTTGTAGCAATTGGGACACTTCAATTTGAATTCTTGAACTTTTAAGGTAAGGAGTTTTTTTTTTTTAAAGTAGTGCATCATGAGTTGCACTCTAATAATAAATATCTCTTATTTCAAGTGTGTTTCTCATATCTTGTGCATTACGGTCACAGAAAGTCATAAACTCTGTCAATTCTAATGTTTCCTCTAATGTATAATACTCTTTATGTGTATCTGCATCTAGTGTCCTCGGTTAGTCACCCGACCCTCTAGAAAGATTAGGAGTTGAACGACCTCGATCACCAGGATTAAAGAATTTTCTCGAACCTCTCCCATTAGAGAGTTGTGGAATGCAATATAATTTTTTAGAGAAAATAGGTTGAATATAAACAATTTAAATTTAAAATTAAATTTTAAAAAATAAATTTTCTTACAAAATTGTTTTAATTTAAAAATATATCTAAGCAACAAGGATAGAATAATAGCCTTGTGGCGTGAACCGTGTCTGCGTGATGACCGTCCAAGGGGTTTGTGCGCGTGAAAGAATCCGGTCCGGTTCATAATGAGAGAAAAGCGTGTATAAATGGTATTGCACATCACCAAAGTTGTTTCTCTTCATTACTATTAGACCTTTCTAAGGAGCAAGCCAGAACCCTAACCCTAACTTTTCCAACCCTTCATCTCTTCCTCTGCTTCTTCCTTCAGGTACTGCCTCCTTTCTCTCTCCATTTCAATCCTACCTCACTCTGCTCTATCCCTGCTTTTTTCCTTTCGCTTTTACGGGTCCTCACTCTCCAATTTTTTATCCTTACTTCTAATAAACAATCATCGTTCATTCGATTTTATTCGATTCAGATTTATCCGTGCGGTTAATTCTTGCTGGATTCTGGGTAGATTGCTGCTACCGGGTTTCTCCGCTTTCACGTATAAGGTAAGAAATGATGGAGAGAATATCCATAGAAAATTATCTGTCTTGGATATGAAAATAAATAATTTGCTTGATTTTATCATTTTGACAACGTCCGTGGAAATTTATCTGTCGTTCTTCCTCTGTCTGAGCGAGCCCCCTCCCACTCTTGCTGTTTGAAGTTCTATTCTCTGCACTGGCAACTTTTTTTCTTCTCCGTTCTCTTTTTTGTTCTTTGCTTTAATTTCTTCTCCACTGGCGCTGTTGACAGGTTTAATTTTCTGGCTTTTACTGTTCTTGTTTGAACCACCCTTTCTTGTTCTATTCCAAAACCATCTGTTATTGGACTTATGAATTATGGGTTTATGCATGACTTATGAATGTGATTGGGTACATTTATTGATTATGGATTTTATGGGTTACACGCACTTATATTTTTTTGTTTTTAACTCGACCGAATGGTGTGTGTTGTATTCATTTCGCTGAGCTCACCGAGTGGGATAAGACTTTTTTATTTTTGTTGTTTACATGTACTAATGTGCATGTATATGAATTTTATAAAATCTTACTATTCAATTTACAATTTTTACCCCAATCAAACCTAAGCCCAAGTTTTAAAACCAAACTTATCAATGGAAGAATATGATGGAAAGCCAAAATTCTGCAATTACAAACGTTCCATTGTGGCCTTTGGCTCTTCCCATAGTGGTGCTTCCTTCATAAATTGCCTGAAAGTGCTCCTTGAATATTTGTGAATCGTTAGCAAACTTGGGTGGATGAAAATTTATCTTCTCTGAAACAGTCAACAACAACTTGGGAACATCCAACAATGTGATCACCCACCTCTGGTGTGTTCTTTTGGCTAGCCCTCTGATCAGCCACAAACACCCATCTTGCTATTTTGCTTGGTTTATCAGTCTAGCCTCTGTTTTCCAGCCCTCAACCTTGGTCTTGTTTCTCTATGTTTGTGTATTCTGTCTGCTATATGCTGCAATGTCATCTGCCATATTTATATGGTGGATTTTTTATTGGCTGCTATAATCTTCCATGGAGTGAGATCAATTTTGCTTTGGCTGTTGATGGTACTGCTAGTCAGATTCAGTTCTAAGTAGTTCATCCTGGATAGTGACTTGGAGTGACCACCCTTGAAAATGTTATAACAGGATAGCAGATAGCAGGATGGATGCTATAGTAAAGTCTAGAAACAACATGCATAATTTATAAATAAGAGCTAGAGGTATGAGAGACTAAAAATAGTATTGTATTCTGGGAAGTGTAAATGTTAAAAATATTTGTTAGTAGTAGCTTTACTTTGATTTATATTATACCCTCCTCATGTCATACTATTATCATTTGTTCAGACTCTATTTCCCCTTATTTCTCCAAGCCTTTTTAAATTCAGTTCTCATTGCCATCTTAGCTGTAGTTGGTTAGCAATGCCTGTCCATTAGAACTTCTTTATTTATGGATATAGAAAATTTAAGAGTCCTTTTCTGTAGTTGTAAGCCCTGAACCCTTCTCTCCCCACTTGCTTTTCAAATTTTAAACCAACAATGTGACTGAGTAGATAGATTGATGAAGGGTCATAAATTTAATATTCGTTTGATTAATTATCTGAAAGTTGGTTCATGTTATTTTTCTGTGATGTTTTTTTTGCTATCCTGTTTGTAGCTAGTTCTTTTTCTTATTTTTTATTACTTATAGCAAGTGATAAACATGTTTGTATGAATGTAAGATGTGCAAAATAGCATTTTTAGTTGTTTGTCTTCCTTTGAATTCAATAGTTTGATTTGATTGTAGAATGTAGAACTAACGTTGATTTTTCTCTTCTGTGAGATGCACTTCCGGTCATCATTTTACCAAAATGCAGTTTTTGAGTTAGTTTTTGAATACAAATGGACACCAAACGGTTCATCCAGCTGGTTGAGGAGAAGAAGAAGAAAATTATGGAGAGAAAGGAAGCTCCTTTGAAATGGGAGCAGAAGCTGGAAGCTGCTGCTAAGGCTGATACTGATGCTGAAGCTAAAGAGAGGAAGCTGAAGGCTGCAAAGCATAAAAGAAGATCAGGCTCTGATTATGACAGTGATTATGACAGTGATCATGATAGCAGAAAGGCAAGTAAAAGATCCCATAGGAAGCACAGAAAGCACTCTCACTATGACTCTGGTGACCATGAAAAAAGGAAAGAAAAAAATTCCAAAAGGAAAACAAAGAAATGGTCCTCTGAGTCTAGTGATTATAGTATGGATGATTCTGAGAGTAGCTCCAAGGAGGAGAGGAGGAGAAAGAAGAAGCAAAGCAAGAAACTGAGAGATCAAGCCGCAAGATCAGATTCCAGTGATTCTGATTCTAGTGCTGATGAAGTAAGCAAGAGGAAAAGGCAGCACAAACGGCAACGCCCATCAAAATTTAGTGGATCTGACTCTTCTACTGTTGAAGGAAATAATCTTGTTTGGAAAAGAAATCATAGAAAGCATAGCAAACACCAGCGGCAACCGGAATCTAGTGAATCTGACTTGTCAAGTGATGACAGTGATGATGCTCCCCGTAAGAAAGGCAACAGAAAGCACCATAAACATCACAAGCAAACACATAATGTGGAACTGAGGTCATCTGATTCTGATTATCACAATCATGGTCGAAGAAGCAGATCAAAATCATTGGAAGTAAATTCTGAAGATGAAATCAAAGGATCAATGCATAAGAAGTCTGGTCATCATCACCATCATCGCCGCCACCACCACAAACATAGGCACCACATGGATGATGAGAGAAATTACATGCAGCAGCACTCCCTGAAGTCCAATGGGAAGCATGATGAGTTGGGAAAAAATGAAACTGAGAATAAGGATAGTGGCCATCATGAAAGTAGAGTAATGGATGTGAATAATGATGGTCAGATTGTTTGATTGTGAGAATCTGTTCTGTTGTCTGTGTTCTTTACTGGAATTGGATATGGCAACTCTGAGATTCAAATTAAAGTTAGAGGAACAGTTTCATTATTTATGTCAAATGTAAAACTTTGCTTGGGTCATTGTTGGCTGAAACATTGATTTGATCCATATTAAGCTATAAACAGTGCATATGAAGTTTACAAAAGAAATATTGTTGAGGGTTCTTGTTGTTTTTTCTTGTTTGGTTTTGATACCTACCAACAAGTAGGCGTTTGAGTCTACTTATCGAAGGCAGTCATTGCAAGAATGCTTGCACGGCATAAGGAAGGATATTGCAGGTTGCATAGCCAAACATGGCTTGCTTTTATTATTTTGATTATTTATTGCATAACACCTTTGTAGTTGTAGGCAAGAACGAGAGTTTATGTAAATTCGTGGGAGTGCATTAAACTTGATTCGTAAAATCATAAGAGTTTACTTAATTAAAAATATGACTATAAATCACATAAAAATTGAAAGCTTTCAATACATAATAATTTCAAATTCACATAATGAATTTAAATTACTCCAAATAAATAGAAATTAAAGTTGAAACATTTAAAATATTACTTCAGAAGTTTGTTCACGAATTTACTTTGATTTTATCGAGTTTACTTTGATTTTACTGAGTTTATTCCGAGTTTACTACTTTTCCGATTTTACTACGATTTAACTCGTTTGAGACTTGTAAACTCGTACGATTTTATGAGTCTTACTATTTTTTTGATTTTACTACGATTTAACTCGTTTGAGACTTGTAAACTCGTAAACTTGCACGATTTTATGAGTTAACTCGCGATTTTGATAACCATGGTTGCAAGTATGTATACGTTGCATGAAATACCTCCATGCTTGTGAGCAGATTATTTGGATGTCATAATTCGATTTAGGATTTGCACTTTTTCCTGGTGTATTTTATTATTCTAATACCTCCTTATCATCACGGTGCTTTGGGTTTAGGATAGTTGACAAATTAGAAAAAAAATAATAATATCTCCTGAAATTTTCTTAAATAATATAATTTATCTTTTTTATATAATGTTAAATCTTCAAGGGATGCTAGTAATCAAAATAATAGGTGGCATTGTGTTGTTTTCCAATTAATTATAAGTTTGTGTATGATTAAAATAAATAGTAGCTTAATTTATCTTTTTTATAAAATGTTAAATCTTCAAGGGATGCTAGTAATCAAAATAATAGGTGGCATTGTATTGTTTTCCAATTAATTATAAGTTTGTATATGATTAAAATAAATTGTAGCTTAATTGGTATACACTGTGTAAAGATTTTTACATTGTTATTCAATCACAACTTTACATTCATGGTAAATATGTTAACTTTACTCATTGTTATTTTAAAATTCATATAAATGAAAAGTCATGATTTATACTAAGAGTGTATACTAATTAGACTCAATAAATGGTAACATTTTAGGTAACTCTATCGAAAATTATAAGAGTATTTTTAAGTTAAAATCTCATGGAATTCAATTCTTGACACATCTTTTAATCCTTAAATCCTTTGATTTTTAAGATCATGGTGGAGACCGAAAACACTTAAATGTATATTTAATGAGAGCAATGGAAACTTGGGTAGAGTTAATTTGTTATTTCCAATTACATAATTAGTTAAAATTACTTTAGCTTTAATATAATATTTGACCATCTAACATGACTGTGATCGGATAATAAAATACTAATTTATTCTCTCAGTCAATTTTCTGAATTCAATGAGCTGGAACATTTCATTGGTATGTTCAATTTTTTTGTTTTTTTTTTAAAGTTAAGATTGAATCATATTAATATAAAAAGGGTGAAATGAAAAGTTTCTGGAGGTACCTTATACACACAAAGAAAACAAATTATACAATGACTCTTGTTATGTTCTTATAAAAACCTGGTTAAACTTACCACTACTTCTTCCACAACCTTCTTAAGTATTTACTTCATATTCATGAGACATAAATAAGGATTACTACAACAATTAGAAAAGACACATCCTTATTGGTAATGTTTAATTCATTAGTCTATGATTTGGTTTAATATTATCAATAATATTTTTTGTATTTAATTTACCTTAACATGAATATTAATTGATACAAAACTTGACATAGTTTAAAGAATTTATTGTCACAATTTAAATCTCAGTTCAAAAACTAAATTGATACAAAAGACTATATGCTTGAAATTTGTATGCAAATCAAATTTAAATAATCTCGGTCTC
This sequence comes from Psophocarpus tetragonolobus, assembly GCA_037954015.1. NCBI lineage: Eukaryota > Viridiplantae > Streptophyta > Magnoliopsida > Fabales > Fabaceae > Psophocarpus > Psophocarpus tetragonolobus. Next base: position 7,257,550 of record CM075692.1, on the reverse strand, counting down.
TAGAAAAAACTATCTTTTTGTCTTCTTTTTTTCCCTGTGAATTGTGATTTTTTTTTTTTTAAAATAAGTCTTTGGTATTAGTAATCAAGAGTGGAGAATTTCTCCTTGTGCCTCCATATTTTCTCCCTGCACCTCCATAACCCTATAAAATCTCTAAAATACTCTTAGGTAAAAGGTTTAAAGCTCCTTCTCTTACCTCATGTCTCTCTCCACCTCCATATTTAATTTCTTGAGTTTGACACCCTTCGTCCAAGTTTGTGCACACTCTTCCCTCGAGTTCCTTCGACGCAACCTTCCTCCGAGTTCCTCCAGTCTCCCAACTTCATCCACATGCAGCAACGCAGTATTTTCGGCGACGCAACATTCCTCATTTGTTTTGTGCTTCGGCTCCGTCCTCACTTCGAGGTATAAGTCCAGATAGGGTTGTCTGGACTTGTGAAAAAAATTGCAATTATAAGTTCGGATTAACCTATCTGGATTTGTAAAAAATTTACAAATTTTTGCAATTTTTTTACTAGTCTAGACAAGTTTGTAAATTGTTTACAAGTCCGGATAGGCCTATAAAAAAATTTGCATTTGGACATGCCCATTTGTGAGTGTTATGATAGTTTGCTATTATGATTACTATCAATGTAGAAAGCAAAAAAATTGTTATGATTTAGCCACCACCAGTGTTATGATAGTTTGGTGTTATGATAGTTTGGTGTTATGATCACTGTCAATATAAAAGCAAATAAAATTGTTATGATTATGCCACCAAACATTCAAGTTGTATTCTAACAAAATTTTCATTGGAAAAGTGAGAAGATGGTGTTATGATAGTTTGGTATCATGAGTAAGATTTCAAGTAGTAACATGATCATGGTCAAAATACCACAGATGAACCTGTTATGTAAAATTTTTTACAAGTTCAAATGAATTATTGATTTGTAATTGCAAATTTGTTTACAAGTATTGAAAGAACTATAAAAGTTTTGGGAGACATTCTCTCATCAAAAGTGGTGCATGTTTTGCGGTGAGTGTTGATTACCACAAAAAAAAAAAGAAGGTTGAAGCATAATTGCTTCAACCATCAGAAACCAATTAGAATCCGTGTGGAGAAAAGGCTTTCGATTATTCGATGTTTTTTTTTTATCATTCAATCACCTATAAAATTACAGACTTAAATTCCTGTACTAACAAAATTAACCTACTACAGTTTTTTTTTTTTTCCTTTACAAAGAAAGAAAAAACGTACTTAAAGATGCTAGATTCGCGAGAAGGACGTTTTAAAGAAATATCTCAAGAATGAAATTCAATTTTTTTAAATGATCAGAACAAAAAAAAACTTTTAAGCCTTTAATAAAAACAACTGAATTACATGTTCACTCTTGCCTCTGTCAATCTTAATATCAATATATCCACGGCTTGCTGCTAGATAATACAAGCATTTATAGCACAAAAGATTAGCTTTGTAAGGGTGCAACTAATCAACCCTCGAAGTCATTTTTAACTTTCTTAAAACCTGGTAGTTACGTCCTATATTTGGACCCAGAAAGAGATCAAGGGTCAGAATTTCTAATGTATAGACTAAATTCCAAAATTGTTCTTTATTGTACATTCCACGCTGAGATGCTTATCCTCAGCAAAAGGCAATGAACAAATAATTATGGAGTGTAATTTAAATTCAAAAATGATACAACACTGCCAAAATTCCAATTTTTTCAGAAGTTCTTCAATATCTTATCAGCGGATACTCCATCAGCAACAAGAATTGATGTCACTTCCTACAAGAATAACATATCCAATAAAAAAGTCAGTATTGTAAGCATTTCTCACTATATAGCATTGAAGAAAAAACATGAGCTACAGAAATTCTTAGCAACATTGATAATGGATCAAGTACCAATTTGTATTGTAGACAATAATTTGAACAATGCGTATCCCTTCCCCGTGAGACTGTGGAGTAGCCTCTTTGTATTTCTCAAGCAAGTCAACGAGGACATTCACCCATAATATGTGCTATAATAACCCGTTCCATATATAAAAGTGTTTGCTTTGTACAATAACCAAATCCTAGTTTAAAGGCACATAGATTGGCGACATGCACGAATGCACCCAAATCCCATCTTGACAAATAAAGCCACTTTCGTCAACTTTTCCTAATTGTCTATTAGTAATTAGCTGCCCAACTCTTTCAACAAAGTTTGACTAAAAAAAAAGAAAATCAGAGGGTGGGCAAAAGAGAATGAGAACGAACTACTAGTACAATGCAATCAACACGATGCATGACTTGTGCAGATTACCTTATCTTCTCAGCAAGTATTCAGTAACTCAATTGTTTGCAGTTACCTGATTGTTTAAAATTTTAATTGCTCTTGCTATAATTATTTAAAATTTCAGTCATTATGGCTTCACCGAAAGAGGAAACACCGAAACAGTTAACAACCTACATGCTAGTTTTCTTTCTAATCGAGAGTGCTATTCCTAGGAGGTTTGGTTTCCTCTAAGGAACCATTATTGTATAATGTATATATATCTCATTCTCTACTTAGCTTTCTACCTATAAGTCTATACCTAACTAGGAAAAACAGTGACAATTGCCAGGAAGGTTACTAAACAAGTTAACAAATTAATAAATAAACTACAAATACATCTCATAATTGGACATGGATCCTCCCCATTTTTTAATTTTTTAAAAATGGGTGTCAAGTTCAATAAATATGGATCATAGGATTAAAACTGACAATCCAACTTTGCCGAATATTCAATCAATTTGAGACTGAAAAAAGGGAATGGATTGATTTAAAAATAAAAAACTAGCTGTTACCCCAGATTTCTTCAACAAAACACCACTTTTTGTTAAACTTATTATCCTAATTTTGATTTTTTTCCTCTTTTTCCAAAGCAATGCTGGTAGAACCCCCTTCCAGTGACTCCAGCTAGGCTGGTAGGACACTTTTGGCTCCGATACAAGCAAACAAGGTTGTCCCTTTATCACGTCCTTTCTGTTTTTTTCCACCCTCTTTTGTTTTCTTCTCCTGTTTATTGTTTTTTTTCCTCCTAATGATGCTTGTTCTGGATCGGGAGGGAGCTGTTTAGCTTTTCGTTCTATTTTTTACCCCTTGGTCTTTTTCTTTTATTTTTCTAAATGAATTTCTGCATGTTTTCAATAAATGCCATTTTAGAATCATTCATGTAATCCACCGGTCAATGTTTTTTCGACAGGAGGTCCAGTTAAACCTCAGTGGGCTCTCTGCTCCTCACAATTAGGCAGATAGACAAGTAAGGTTAAGCTCTAATAACGCACCTCAGTCATCTGTTTCTGCCCACAAAGAACAGCACCAATTGCCAGTGGGTTAGATATTTGCTTCGCTCTTGAAAATGCAGCCTGCGAATGTAATCATCTGTGAAAACAATACTTATCTTGTGAAGCTAATAATGTGAAACTCTAATCCTACATGCTCACACACTTTACCTGAACATAGCCACTTTCCCCAGTCCAACTCTCATCTGGTTGAGACAATACAGGTACAATCTTCACACCAGAAGATTCCCAGTCTTTAAACCTATCCTATAATATAAATGAACATTGTTATTAAAGCAAGCTCTGATAGAAAGCAGTTCAAGCTTTCCTTTCATCAAGCTAACAAACAACTGAACCAACCTGATAAGCCATTCTTTTAAGGTTTCTGGCCCCATAATATAGTCTCACATCAGACCTTTTCTCAGCATCAAATCCTGACTCAATAAGCGACCGAATTGGACTGCACACAATGAAGTAAACGGTGACAACAAATAGAAGAGAGTAAATGAAAAATGTAGTATTAAGGTCCTGTTTGGATAAATTTTTCTACACGCACTTAATGAAGGGGGAAAAACACTGAAATGAATCGAGCTTCTGCTTCTCCTACGAGTTAAAATCAGCTATATACTTAACTTTTCTTTCATCTAACATCTCAAAAAACAGAAGTGTGTAAGTTTAACATACAGAAAAAACACTATTGATTTTACGTGGTTATCTTCTCTTGTAAGTGTATGAAAAAAGATTATCCAATCTGAAGAACATTGCATTATTGTCAATGGATGCAAGTTTGTGACAAAACTAACTCCCATTATAATTTAAAACCTTCACTTCGATGTCACAACAGAAATTCTACGTTCTATTAGAAGGAATAAAAGAAAAGGAAACATTTTAAATGATAACAAAAATGGTGGGTGGTAAAATGGTAAATTCGAATACCGACCTAATTCCAGATCCAGTGGCGAAGATGAAAACGGTTCCAAACTTCTCGGGCGGTTCGATCCGATCGATGTTGAATCCGCTTCCCATGGCTTGGCTGAGTTCAACCACGTCCCCTCTCTTCAATGCGCAGAGCGCTTCGGCGGTGGACCCCGCCACGCTCTTCACGAGGAACTCGAAGACTCCACGCACCGCGGCGAGCTTCGGTGGCGACGCAATGGCCAGGAACGATGGCTTGGGAGCGTCAGCGACGCGGACCTGGAGGTACTGCCCAGCGAGTGAGTGGGACGCGGCGAGGTCTGGTGCGTCGGAAACGTCGATGGCGATGTGGAAGAGGGACTCGGCGACGGGCTCGACCTCGGAGAGGGGAGCCGGAGTCCAGAAGGTGGTGTCCTGGCGTACGGCTGCGGAAACGGTGGCGATGCGACGGCGGGTGCGAAGGTTTAGGTGGAGGCGGCGTAGGATGGACATGGAGGGGCTAAGGTGCGCATGGGGGTGGAGGCTAAAGGGGGCTGGCGGTGAGAACAGGATTGATGACATGTTTTTAAAAAGTGGTTTTGTTGTTGTGAGGTATTACGTGGAGGGTTCGGTCAGAGTAGGAAGGGGCGGCGGAAGGTGCGGGTCATGATAAAATGCGCCACAGGTGAATCTTACACAATTGAGGATGCTGAGTGTTCCACGTGTCCACCTTTCTTGGTTGTCCCATGGAGCTGGAAGATGAATCTCAATAGATGATGTGCCTCTGCCTTGTTACTTTATGATTGGCACAAAATATTATTCACACCCACTTAAACAGTCTACTTCTCACTTTCATCACCATTCTGCTAATTAAATTATTTTGATATTTTTATCGAAATATGTATTATATTTTATCTTTTGTATTCACGTATAAATCATCTGTAGTTTCACTTTTACATTGTACTTCCTTAAGTTAAAATTATTACACCATGCATTTGTAAGAATAGTCAAAATTATAATAAAAATATAGAAATATTATATGTAATTTGAAAAGGATCTTTAAAACCCAGTATAAGTTACATGTCAATAATTTACCCTTTTAATTTAAGTGTAAATTGGAGTCTTTAAAGACTTTTGAAATAAAAAAATACTTAAAATATCCATCGAGCCAACAAGTCCTATCACCAAACTGCCTCCCTCTGGCCTATACCAATGAATTATACAGGTCGAGCTGGATAAACTAGTGAGTAATTTCACCTCTTAAAAATAATATAATAAATGGATTTTTTCATAAAATTATATTAAAATAAGGAAAAATAAATGCATTATTAACTTGTAAAATATTGAATGATATTGGAAAATCATTTTAGATTGTTGACCTTAGATCCAAACAATAATTGTTAAACTTTCCACATCCCAGCAATAGAAAATGTTTGATGGCAAGAAATTTAAAGATAAGTAGCAGAACATATGGCAGAGCTATTTGAATTAATGGGTTGGAAATTCTATTTTGAAGGAGTTGTGTGAGATTCATACTACACCTGATGTAGAGACAAGTTGGAGTATGTTGAGGCAAAGGATTCTGCTGCTTTTAATAATTATGGAAGACATATATAGTAATTGCCTTATATTTAATGGTTAATCTCGGTAAACCGACTTTGTCAATTCTCCATAAAATAAAATCACTGGAAGGTTGGGTTAAAGGGTTTTGAAAAATGTCAAACTTTGGATACAAACTCCAGTGTGTTTCTTTGTGCATCCATTTAACATTTCAAAAAGACAAATTACATTTCTTTCTAAAATATAAAAATAAAAGAAGTGCTATTTCATTTTTATAAAATGCAGAAAGCTTCAGACCAAATTCCCACTACATTCGGCCTGAATTAAAAACGCAACAGATCAGAAATGATAAAGGCATCTTTATTTGAGATCAATACTATTTTGTACAACCTACAATGTGAATAAAATTTATTTAACATAAAAATAATTTAACGTATTTCTATCAATAAAATGTCCAAAACCAATTTCGACCATCCCCTGCATTTCCCCCACCTCGCTCTGTCCACTCTCCGTTTGTCACATAACTTCTCACGCCTACCTCGCATCTCCCTTTGTTCACAAGTTTGATTTTTTATTTTTTTATTTTTTTTCTGAGTTGTTTGGTTTGCTTCCTGCCCCGTTACCACAAAAAGTTAAAAAAAAAAATTATCTGTTAGTCATCCGTACACATCTTAAGAGTTCTCGTAGAAAAATTCATCATTCACCCTAGAGATCTTCATGGTGCCTTGGAAAGATCTTAGACATGCTGGATCTTGGACTCAAAAACCCACTTCTAGATCCAGCAATGAAGGTGCCCTTATGCCAACTTATTCTAGGCATATGCTTCCTGCACCGTAAAAAATTACATTCTGGATTTAATTTTCAGCAATGGAGAAAAAGGTGTCCCAAGAAACTTTTTTTATGCAGAAAGAAATACCCTTATTCTATAGCCCTGATCTATAAAAAATCTTTCACTCAGCAGAATTTACCAAATATGGCTAGTGACACTTGCAAATTCATATACCCAAAACAACGAGCAAGGTCGTTGCTTCCCGATTTCTTTCAGCGTTTCAAACCATTAACTATACACATTCCGGTATTCCACCATCAAAAAACAACCCAATAAATGGGATGGAAAATAAACCAAGTTTTGCAGAATGCATGCTCTCTAAGGAAAAGGCAAGGATCACCAACCTAATTGACACCAACTTTTTTTAAACATTGCACAACGATTTTTACACACAAAAGGATACGATTTTATGTATTGGTCCTATAACAGAGCCATGGACATTGGTTTTTTGCATCGTCTTAGACGGCAACTATCACCAACTGACAAGGACTAATTTCTCCTCCTCCTATATGTGTCAGAGTAATCTTCCACCCTCCTGCTGCTGTATGGAGATCGAGATCTTCGTCGCCGGTCTCTTGAATAATGATCTCTATCATGCCGTCGCATAGGTGAGTAACTACGAGATCGTCTCCCACCATGTCCTGCATATGTCATGGATGCAGGTAGAGTAAGCTAATCACTATTAACACAATGTTAACACTGCTCTGATTGAAAATGAGTTGCTCTGGTGTAGCAAGGAAAATCTGTCCAAAAAAGGTATCGGTGATAAAGGGTCAAAATTACACTCGCACATAGCGTGCATACTCATCCAAATGCAGTTATCCACTAGTGGTATAAAGTTTGAACTATAATTGCAATATGCTAGTTTTTTTTGTTTTTTTTTTTTTATATAAAATATGGGAGTTTTTAGATCTATTGCATTGAAAACATTGGATTATGGTAGAGTTGTAAAATTCCAGGAAAGACGATCCTCCAATTTACCCCGCTTATCTCTTGGACCACAGTATTTGCCAGGTGTTGGAGTCCTGCCACGACTTCTCTTTGCCTGCAAAGATGCAAATAAGATAATGACAGGTAGGACATTTGGAACATGCTGATAGAAGATTAAAATATTACATTATAATATACTACTATTTGAAGCATTTTGCAGTTTAATAAGAGTTATAGATCAACTTCACACTACCCTTCACAATAGAGATATAATTACAGAAACAGGGACTACACAGTTGCAAGGACAATTTACTATTTCTGCGGCGTAATGGGTAACCGATAAGCCATTACTGTAATGTTATTTGCCAGAAAAAAACCGAAGATTTCAACACCATTATTTTAATAAAAGACATGTTTACTTTGATCTTTATGTGTTTTATTAAACTAATTGGCGACATAAAACCAACAGTCTTGAAGAATAGGCATTTAATGCCACGCACTGTTATTATAAATATCAAAGAAAAATAAAAATATAAACAAGTCTGTTACTGCTAGTCTGCCTCTAACAAATGAACAAAGGGTAACACCCTTCTGTCAAATACTCGAATTTGATTGATGAGATTAGATGTCGATGCAGATCTCATGTCTTGAAGGGATGGGTTCTACTGCTTAGAGCATAGGTAGTGAATTTGACATAGCTACACAGAAGACCTGCTGCCAAAACTCATCAGGCAATGCTTCTCAGAAAAGTAGAAGTTTGGGATGGGTAGAGGGGAGAACTATAAAGGTAAAAAGTAATAGGAAAAGGTAGTACAAAAATCACTTCGCTAGACTCATTCTGAAGCCAGTGGTGCTAAATATTACCTTTTCCACAGTTATCAGCCGACCTTCAAAGACAGATCGGTTCAAATACTTGATACAGCGCTCAGCATCGTCATTAGTTTCCATAGTGACAAAACCAAATCCACGAGATTCTTTGGAATGAGGATCTTTAACCAAGTGACAGTCCACAACCTGAAAAGCAAAAGCTATATGTAGTTTTCCTAAATAGACTCTGATTAACAATAATGGTTGGTTTTTCCATTATGCACGATATTATCAATAATTTAACATAGATTTTGCCATAATCAAGTAGCAAGGACATCTTAAAACACTTAAAATTAGAAATACAAATTATCTGGTATGTTAAACAAGTATTAACGGAACAGGCAACAGAAAATGTTAAAACACTCAAGATTAGAAATTCACGACATATGTTATTAAACAAGTATCAAACTGCTGTTATGAAGGCAATAAACCATGGTTTGTTTCATCCAATTCTCCAAAATCCACATCATAATAATCCATCTGTCTATGGCAAGAGTCTAGGCTTAATTAGGTATAATGCATCCTCTAGGCTTAATTAGGTATAATGCATCCCCAGAGAAGCAACTCTAATGGAGCTCAAGCTAGTAAAGTAATAGCAGAGCCATAAGTAAAATGCAGTTCACAAGTAACGGCCAGTCAGTCATAAGAATACACTTATATTCATCATTACAACTTACAAATTAATTCACTAAATTTAAGTCAAGGTCACATGACTTATTACTTGAATATTTACTCAGATAGAACACATGGGAGCATCTAATAAGGCATTTTAATTTGCTGTTACATGAAATAAGTGATCGGGATGCTTCCAGCTAAAACTTGGGGGTAATTTAAATGAAAGAAGGAAAATAAAATTTCAGCATGTCTTGATTCAGAAACATCACCTAATATCAAGCCAAAACATTCTAGAAATCAAAATTCCTTACACACTATGCATATGCAGTCAAATATTTAGATTTAGCAACTATAGTCGCTTAAATGCATGCATTGAGAAAAGTCAAAGTACTATTACTTCTGTCCCTAATTATAAAATGGAGTTTCAAACTTTGTTCGTCTCTTTATATAAGGTCAACGTTGAGAGTATATCTGAAAAAATATTTCAAAATTAATGTTAACAACTCAATTTGTCAATCTTCTTAATAAGTGCAATTTGATCAAGATGGTCTTATAATTAAGGATGGAAGTAGTACAGAACACGAAATCAAATTAAATAAAAGTATGCAGTCATCACTACAATACCAAAAAAAGTTCAAGAAAACAACAGTCAGGAACAGTACCTTTCCTTCTTTACCAAAATACTTACGAAGATCACTGTCAGTTATCCTTGTGGACAGGCCTGTAACATACAAATTATTTCCAGGATTCTCCGCATCAGCAGAATCTTGACTCCTGGAACAAACTTAACCATCACTAAAAGTGTACGTGCTTGACATTACTATGTAAGATATAATATCTGAACACAACTTAGCTTGTTTATGTGTGTGCATGTAAAATATAGAGTAACTTAATAGGCAAACTAGAAGCGCGTTTTTGCGAAGCTACACCTAGAACGACTTCTCCTGAGCCCTGAAAACGATCTTGATCGACGGCCTCTAACCGGCGAAGCAGAAGCAGACCTTGGAGCACTAGGTAGCAAGAGAGTGCATCGTCAATTAAAGTAGAAAGTAGAAACAAGTTCTTAGGGCCAGCTATTTAGGAAAATCTTCTGAATTGAATTTCAAGCTGAGTGAGAAAACATGAAAAATAGAAGGAAGGTTATTAACTAACCTAGCTCTTGTTGCAGAGGACATTGCATTACATGCAGGGATTGAGAAATCTACGTTATGATTTGGAGCAGGAAATCATTAAGCACTAAGCACTCAGAATTGAAATAGAAAAGGCAAAGAAACGAAAGGGTTTCATGAGGCATCAAATCAATACCTGCGTTGCTTACATTACAGTGATTGAATCCTCATTCCTCAACTGATTTTGAACCCCATCATCGTTACCTCTTAAACTCCCCTGTCTTTTTCTATCAAATTGAACAATCATTAACGCTTTGGAAAATATTTTTAATTATTAAATCAAATATCACATTGATATTATTATTATAATGAAGCTTAGCCTATGTGTGATTTTTTATATCGAATTCAGCTCCTCTCGAATAAAAAAATACACCATTAATTGATTAAAAATTAATTTAAATATGAATTTTAAAGTCATTATTATTAAAATTAATAAAATCAGTTATACAATATATAATTTGTAATTATATACGCTCTAGATATATAAAGTGAATCTAACTTAATTGAGATAATGTATAAATTATTATTAACTTCCTAACATTATTTTCAACTCCAACAAAAAAAATATAATCTAAATGGGAACTTATGTTTTGTGTGATTTATAAAAAAAAAGGAAAATATTTTGTTTGATTTATAACAAAAAAAAAAGAGAAAGAAAGTAAAAAATGAGAAAATAATTACTTAATAGTTCGGTTTGAAAAATAAAAATAAGAAGAGCAAAAAGAAAAAAATATATATTTATAAAATGACATAAACATATTTATATTAAATAAATGCTATTTAAATGGATACAATTAATTAATTAACTGATGGCATCACCATAATTTCATTTATTTTGTAACATTGTACATAATCTTCTTTGCAATATGAAAAGATTGATTCTTCTAGTAGTCAGATTCGCCATTTTGCTTTCTTTAATTTTATTTATATTTTAATTAATTACAAACTAATAGAAGAGAGGTGTATGAAAAAATGAGTACCTTGTTCATTCTTTTTTCTTTTGCAATGATCTAGAGCAACCAAACATATACAAGCATATGAATGTTAGTTTTGTAGTTTAAGTTTTTTAGTTTGATTTTTTAGTCCCACATTGCTTTATATTGTGAGATGGTGTTCTTCACTTTGCTATATAAGTAAGTTTATGTAAGGTTTACAAATGCACCAAAACAAATACTTTTTAGTGTTGTTTATTTCTCTCTTCTCTCCTTTAGTGTCTTGTTCCCAACAAGTGGTATCAGAGTCCATTTTTTAGTATACTATGTGGTTGCAGCAGTGTCTGATCTTCTCCATCAGAAAAGATTTGGTTAGAGTAAATTTTCTTAGTATGCTCTGTGACTGCAGCTGTGTCTGATATTCCATATCAGAAAAGATTTTTTCTCTTGTTCTTGGGGATCTCAGTCTAGAGAACTAGTGAGGGCTTTTCTTCAAAAGCAGTAGGAGCAATGGCAATGGACGAAGGCAAGATGAAGATTGAAAAGTTCGATGGTGCGGACTTTGGCTTTTGGAAAATGCAGATAGAAGATTATATGTATCAGAAGAATATGTATCAACCACTCATAGGAAAGAAGCCAGAGGGTATGAAGGAGGAAGATTGAAGTCTCCTTGATAGACAAGCCCTTGGAGCCATTAGATTGATGTCATCCCGTAATGTTACTTTCAACATTGCAAAAGAAAGGATAACAACAGGTCTCATGAAGGCTCTTTCCAACATGAATGAGAAACCATCAGCCTCAAACAAAGTTCACTTGATGAGGCGATTGTTCAATCTGCAGATGTCTAAAGGTGCTTCGGTGGCACATAATCTCAATGAACTAAACACTGTTACAACCCAGTTGAGTTCAGTTGAGATTGAGTTCGATGAGTAAGTACGGGCTTTAATACTTTTGTCTTCCCTGCTAGAAAGTTGGAATGCTACAATCACGGCTGTGAGTAGCTCATCGGGAAGCAATAAGTTAAGATTTGATGATGTTCAAAATTTGGTTCTCAGTGAAGAGATCCGGTGAAGAGAGTCGGGTGAACCATCAACCTCTTCAGTATTGCATACAGAGTCAAGAGGAAGAAGTTCAACCAAAGAAAGCAGACGCGGCAAATCAAAGGAGAGACGATCCAAGTCCAGAAATCATCGTAGTTCCCAAAACTTGAAGACGATCAAGTGTTGGAATTGTGGGAAAATCGGGCATAACAAAAACCAGTGCAAGAGTGCACAGAAGAGTCATGAAGCAAAGGGCGAAGCAAACGTTGCCTCCACCTAGGAAAAGATGAGGTGTTGATATGCTCTCTTGAAGATAAAGAGGAGTCTTGGGTATTAGACTCTGGACCATCTTTTCATGCTACCTAACAAACGAAACTATTCGAGAATTATGTTCCTGAAAACCTTGGTAAGGTTTACCTTGGTAATGAGCAGTCATGTGAGATTGTAGGTAAAGGTGCAATAAAGATTAAGTTAAATGGGTCTGTATGAGAATTGAAAAATGTCAGACATATTTCCGACCTAACTAAGAACTTAATCTCAGTGAGCCAGTTATCTAGTGAAGGCTACACGACGATCTTCCACGGTGATGATTGGAAGATTTCAAAGGGTGCGATGACAATTGCTCGAGGCAAAAAGAGTGGTACTCTTTACAAGACAGCAGAAGCATGTCATTTGATTGCAGTTGCAACAAATGAAAGTCCCAATCTATGGCACCAAAGACTTGGGCATATGAGTGAGAAATGGATGAAGGTCATGCACTCAAAAGGAAAATTACCAGGTGTTCAGTTAGTAGAAATTGACATGTGTGAAGACTGTATACTTGGAAAGCAAAAGAGAGTCAGCTTTCAGACAATTAGAAAAACCCCAAAGAAAGAGAGGCTTGAGCTCATCCATTCTGATGTTTCGGGACCAACGACGGTCCCTTCCATTGGTGGGAAGCAATACTTCGTAACTTTTATTGATGATCACTCCAGAAAGGTATGGGTTTACTTTCTGAAACACAAGTTTGAAGTATTTGAAGCTTTCAAGATTTGGAAAGCTATGGTAGAAAATGAGACAGGATTGAAGATTAAAAAGCTCAGATCCGACAATAGTGGTGAATACGTAGACACCAGATTCAAGAAGTTTTGCTATGAGCACAGAATCAGAATGGAGAGAACCGTGCCAGGTACGTCTCAACACAATGGTGTAGCAGAGCGTATGATTCGAACATTGACTGAAAGAGCCAGAAGCATGCATGTGCAGTCAGGCCTACTGAAGCCATTCTAGGCAGAAGCAGTCAATACAGCAGCTTACTTGATCAACCGAGGTCCATCAGTACCATTGGAGCATAAAATACCAGAAGAGGTATGGAGCGGAAAAGAAGTAAAAGTCTTACATCTTAGAGTTTTTTGGTGTACAACTTATATGCACATTAGCGATCAAGGAAGGAACAAACTTGATCCCAAATAAAAAAGGTGTACTTTCATTGGTTATGGTGAAGATGAGTTTGGCTACCGTCTGTAGGATGATGAAAACAAAAAGATGATCCGTAGTAGAGACGTGATCTACAAGGATAAGCATAATACAAGTGCCAGCAACTCAAAACCAAGTGGGCCAACTTATGTAGAGGTGGATGATGCTGTAGAAAGTCCACTAGTTGAGAGTTCTCAATCATAGGAAGTAATTGAATTAGATAGAGAGCAACAATTTACTTCAACTAGGTCTTCTCGAGTTCCTGTGCCTAACAGGAAATACATGAACTACATGTTGTTAACAGATGGAGGAGAGCCTGAAGACTATTCAGAAGCATCTTAAACCACATATGCGAGCAAGTGGGAGCTTGCCATGAACAATGAAATGAAGTCTTTAATCTCAAATCAAACATGGGAACTAGCAAAGTTACCTATGGGAAAGAAGGCACTTCACAATAAATGAGTGTATCGCGTGAAGGAGGAACACAATGGCTCCAAAAGATATAAAGCTCGACTAGTTGTAAAAGGATTCCAACAGAAGGAAGGAGTGGATTACACCGAGATATTTGCTCCAGTTGTGAAGCTCAATACTATCAGATCCATATTAAGTATTGTTGCTAGTGAAGAACTCTACCTAGAGCAATTGGATGTGAAGATTGCGTTTCTTTACGGACTTCACGGAGATTTGGATGAAGAAATCTACACACATCAACCTGAAGGTTTCTTAGAGAAAGGAAAAGAAAACATGGTGTGCAGATTAAAGAAGAGCTTGTATGGTCTGAAACAAGCTCCAAGACAGTGGTATAAGAAGTTTGAGAGCTTCATGCACAAGGAAGGTTTTAAGAAGTGCAATGCTGACAATTGTTGTTTCTTCAAAAGGTACAACTCCAGTTATATTATTTTGCTACTTTATGTCGATGATATGTTAGTAGCAGGTTCAGATATGAGTGAGATCAGAAACTTGAAGTAGCAGTTGTCAAAAGAATTTGACATGAAAGATTTAGAACCAGCAAAGAAGATCCTAGGAATGCAAATCATGCGAGATAAGCAAAAGGGGACTTTGCAGTTATCTCAGACAGAGTACATCAACCGTGTTTTGTAAAGATTCAACATGGGCAATGCCAAACCAGTTAGCACACCTTTGGCTACTCATTTTCGTCTATCAAAAGACCAATCTTCTAAGACGGAGGAAGAAAAAGAATTAATGGCTAAAATTCCATATACTTCAGCCATTGGAAGTCTGATGTACGCGATGGTATACACAAGACCAGACATTGGTTATGCAGTGGGGGTTGTAAGCAGGTTTATGTCAAATCCAGGTAAAGCTCACTCGGAAGCTGTGAAATGGATTTTGAGATATCCACTATAGAGTCTGAGTATGTAGCAGTAACAGAAGCTAGCAAAGAATTGATATGGCTTCAAAGATTGTTAACAGAGTTGGGATTTATCCAGGAAAAGAGTGTTTTGCACAGTGATAGTCAGATTGCAATACATCTGGCTAAGAATTCAACATTTCACTCCAGAACGAAGCACATTGATCTCCGTTATCATTTCATCAGATCTCTACTTGAGAATGAAGTACTAATGTTGAAAAAGATACTAGGAAGTAAGAACCCAGCGAATATGTTGACAAAGGTTGTCACAACAGAAAAGTTGAGGCTTTGCAGTGTCTCAACTAGCCTTCAAGAATGATTGATGGTAAAGGCAACTACAATAAGTGATAATCAAACTCCAAGTGGGAGAATTGTTAGTTTTGTAGTTTGATTAAGTTTTGTAGTTTGATTTTTTAGTCCCACATTGCTTAGTATTGTCAGATGGTGTTCTTCACTTTGCTATAAGTAAGCTTATGTAAGGTTTACAAATGCACCAAAACAAATACTTCTTAGTGTTGTTTATTTCTCTCTTCTCTCCTTTAGTGTCTTGTTCCCAACAATGAAGACTTATCCCCTCTGTTAATTTAGTTGAGACTCAATTTCTAATGTGTTTGGTCACACATTGAAACTTTTTTTATGTCAATCAAATTTAGTGTGCATTTAGTTAAATTTAATTTTATTAAAATATTTTTTTGATAAAGTTATTTTTTAAAAATAAATAGATTATTTTAATAAAAAATCCTATTTATTTATTAAAAATTAATTATTTTAAAAACAATATTTCACAACTACTTTTTATTTAGTTATCCAAATAATCTTTATGGTTTATGCAGAAATGAAAAGGTGGAGTGTTGCATTTGATGTGAAGAGAGTGCAATATGCTATTGGATAAATTTTCAAGCATGCACTTCTTGTTAATTACGATTGCTTAAGCAGTAATTTATATTTGTTTCTTTTAAAGAATTAATGGAACGGTTTTTGTGAAATGACAAAAGAAATTATAAATTGGCGTCTTATTTTCTAAATTATCTTTTATACACTGGTATAAGAAAAAAATTAATTAAAACTAAAAATATAATTATGCAATCCAGTGTAAAATTTAATGGATAAATAGGGACTGCTAATTTTTTTAAGAGGACTTATAAAATAGTAATATTATTAAAAAAAATTGTTTAATTTTATAAGATAAGTTGACTTTTGTTATTTTAAAATATTATTAGTATTTGAACCGTGCCATGATTGTACTGCAATAGTTTATCTAAACAATGTATTTATTTTAGTCTAACATATGACAACAAACTATAATAGGTAAAAAATATGAAATCATATAAAAATAACAAATTGTACTGCAATGATTGATATAAACATACTAACCAAAATTCCTTAAAAGTATTAAAAAATGACCAAGATTATTATTACGAATCCAATTTGGTATTTTTATTATTATATACTTGCAAAATCACACTTACATTTCTATTTATGTTATACGATATAATAATTTTAGAATTTAAAATTTAATATGTTTTTAACAACACAATAGAATATAAATAATTTTTTTTACTATTTTGTGTATAATAATTTTAGTTTAGTATGTATTGAATATATTTTGTTAATTTTTATGTTTATTTATTAATAATAACATGATAGAAACATGTGAGATCATCAACAAATATGTGAGACTTGCAATGTATTTATATTTTTATTAAAAATATTAATGATAAAAATGTATACACATATTAAGGGTGTTTAAGGAATATTGATTTTTGGTAAGATAGAACTTGTGTATTTACATTAACATATGCATTTATTAATATGAGAGAAGTTTTATTTATGAGAGTGAAAAAAATCATAAAATATTTAGAAGAATAATATATAATAAAATATTATAGATAATATAATATAATATAATATAATATAATATAATATAATATAATATAATATAATATAATATAATATAATATAATATAATATAATATAATATAATATAATATAATATAATATAATATAATATAATATAATATAATATAATATAATATAATATAATATAATATAATATAATATAATATAATATAATATAATATAATATAATATAATATAATATAATATAATATAATATAATATAATATAATATAATATAATATAATATAATATAATATAATATAATATAATATAATATAATATAATATAATATAATATAATATAATATAATATAATATAATATAATATAATATAATAGTATAGTATAGTATAGTATAGTATAGTATAGTATAGTATAGTATAGTATAGTATAGATTATACTTAGTAGGATGTATGTTGGTTATTGATAATTGTCGGATTTAATATTATTTTAGTGATAAAAATCTCTTAATTATCTCTATTTCTTCAACTTTTCCTTAGTTTTGAACTCATTTCAATTGTAAATACAAATATTTACTATATATTATACTTATATTTAAGTTTGTGATAAAAATCCGGCAATTATCTCTAATATGAAGTATTTTGACAGGTTTACACCAATCTTGGAAAAAAGACATGAAGTTTGAGCAGTGTTCTCTCATCCAATGAGGGGTTACAAAGCAATTATAGGATATTGAAGGTCACCTAGTGAAAGGTGTCGTTGGGCGAAAATCCAAGAAATATGCAGATAGCCTAAAAGTTGTTCGACGAGAAAGATGAAGAGCTCCTTGGCAAAAGCTAGTTACTGCCTAACGGCAGAACATGGCATGAATGCAAGTTGCCAAGCGAAGAGATGTTGCCAGCGAGCTTACCCATATGGAAGGAAAGGTATGAAGGTTTCACTAGGCGAGACATGTCTTCCAATTAGAGTTACCTAGAGATCATGAATTTTTAAGGTCAAGTTAGGCGAGAACTTGCTGACTTGGCCAATGAAATTAAAGAACTTAAGTGAGAAAAAGAAAGCCATATTATATCATACTTCATTCTAGAGAGAGAAAATAGAGAAAACAAAGAAAGTGCGAGAGTGAAAACATCGAAGCGGTAGAGGAGAGGCAGTCAATCTGCAATTTCTTCAATTTATTTTGTAATCTTCTTATTCTTGTAAGTTGATCATGACAATGAGCAACTAAATCTTTTAGTTAGGAGATCAGTGTACTGTCGACTTTTGTAAACTTTAATTCGCAATTGAAGGTTATTTTTCATTTCATGTTTTTCTTTGATTTTAATGTTTGTTTTTGTTTTATCAACCTTTAACTTGATTTAATCAACTTGAATGAATTGGAAAAGGATTTTGAGTGAAGGATTTGAGAAAACATTGTATAAACATTGAATTTAGTAATAGACCAATATATATACGTCTTTTGTCTTTTCCTTAATCAATTATCTAACTATATTAATCTTTTGAATCGAGAGATCAATAAATTGATTATTAAATTTAAAGTTCTATCATCGAGGGATCAATGTTTGATTACTTATGGTGGAAAAAAATATTTGAAAATAATCGGAGATTCTCATCGAGAGATCGGTGTTTGAATACTTTTGGTGGGAAATAGAGATTTAAAAATAACCAGAGATTCATATATTAAAGTTTTAAGAATAGTTGAACAGAAATCAAGATCCTAACATTTATCTCTATTGAATTCTTCTTTTAACTTTATATTGTTGTTGATATTTTAATTGCCTTTACTTTTGTTCATATCAAACTTTTCTATACTTTCATGAATTTTATCAAGTTTGACTATGTATATTGAATATCATTTATAATTGTCAATTTCATGTGGAGACGACCTGATTTTATCAGAATATATTACAATACGACTGATGAATTTATCAATAGTAGAGTAGTTTGTCAAAACTCTCAATGATAATAAAGTAGTTCTTCAAAACTCTCAATGATTATTGAATAACAATTATTTTAATTCAATAAATTGATATATCATTTATCTAAAATTATGGAACTTAAAGCATTGTTTTAGAAAACAATCTCCAAATTACAAAAAGGAAAAAAGAAAAGATATATCCTCTGAGTTACAGAAAGGCCAAAAGAAAAGAAATATAGATGCACTATAAAGATATCCAACTTGTTTAGCAAACATGAGCAGAAGGTTCTTAATTATATAGATGCAATACAAAGATATCAGACTTGGTTAACAAAAATTAGTATAACTCCAAAGAGAGGCATAGAGCATCAAATAATAAATAAATGATACTTATCTCCTATTTTTGCACATCAAATAATCAACATCTTACAACAAAAGTAGAATTTCACTTACTTGTTAAAGCAGGAATTAGGGTCTGCAATCATACATGCATGGATGGGTAAAGACTTAAAAGTGTGATGTAAGATAAAAAAAATGAGATCCCTAAATAGAAACGATCTAGTGAAGATAACTTTATTAAAAGATTATAGTAGGCACAAATTTAATATTAATGCATTACTTCACTACATGCCCAACCACCTTCCCTTTTCCAACACTTACAATTACAATTATAAAACCTACTAAAACAATACACCCAACTATTCCAGAAACCCCATGACTTTCCACTAACCCACTTCCATGACCATCACATTCCCTTGACCCAAAATTCCACCCTAATCAATATAAAACCTTACTGCTACTCCCACTCCCAAAAATAAGCAATGACAACAATTATCAAAGATATGTTGGATGATGAGATCATTGTACCCAGTAATAGCCCTTACTCCTCAGCTGTCCTACTTGTTAGAAAAAAGGATAGCACATGACGATTCTGTGTGGACTATCAAGCGTTAAATGTAATTATAATTAAAGATTGTTTCCCTATCCTCTATGGACGAGTTACTAGACGAATTAGGGTCTGCTAGGATATTTACTAAGCTAGACTTAAGATTAGGATACCACCAAATTAGACTACACACATCCGACACTCATAAAACAATCTTCAGAACATGTGACAACCATTATGAGTTCTTGGTTATGCCTTTTGGGCTTACCAATGCTCCTTTTAGATTTCAAGCGGCCATGAATGATCTACTCAGGTCTTACTTATGGTGGTTTATTTTAGTATTTTTTTATGACATCCTAATTTATACTACTAACACTGATTCACATTTAGTTCACTTACCCATTATACTAGATCTACTGCAATCTAACTTTTTATGCTAAGTTAACTAAATGTGTTTTTGTTGTTACGTCTATTAATTATCTAGGCCATGTTATTTTAGAAGGTTATGTTAATCCTAATTCAGAAAAGATTAATATTGTCCTAACTTGGCTAGAGCCGTGTTCTCTCACGGTTTTACATGGTTTTTTAGGACTCACAGGTTTCTACCATCAATTCATTAAACATTATGTCGCACTCACCACTCGCCTCACCGAATTGTTGAAAGCAAACAATTTTACATAGAATGCAGCAACTATAAAGGAATTTACAAGATTGAAACAAAAAGTCACAACAATTCCCCTTTTAGTGTTACCAAACTTCTCTCAGCCTTTTGCCACTGAGACAGATGTGTCAGCCACCTCCATTGATGCAGTGCTTACACAAAGTGGGCAACCTCTTGCTTACTTTAGCAAAAAAATGAGCCCTCGAATGCAAGATGCCTCGACTTATGTTAGAAAAGTGTTCGTTGTCACCAAATCCATAAAAAAATGGTGTCAGTATCTACTTGGAAAGAAATTTCAGATATTCAAAGATCAGCAAACTTTGAGCAACCTAATTTCTCAGACTATTCAGACGCCCAGACAACATAAATGGACATGGAAATTGAAGGGGTATCAATTTAACATAATATACAAACCTGGCAAAGCAAATATCGTGGTTGATGCACTCTCAAGAAAGGACCAAGTCGAGCCACTAATGCGATAGGATTCCGCAAAATCAGTATTCTTTTCCATCACTTCCACTCTTGATGCATTCCTCCCTAGCAAGGGACCTATGACTAGGACCATAGTTAAGAGGTTGGAAGAAGACATGGCTAGAGTTGATAGGAGGAAAACCTCTCCTCCTCATGTGCATTGAATTGGCATCCTAGTCCTTATGTTTTAGCTACATTTTACTTGTATTTTCTTTATAGTGAAGTAGCCTAATTTTCCTTATATTTGGCCGTGTATTTTGGCCTCTTTTTGAGCCTTAAAATTCATGAGGTGCATATAGTCTCTTATGTGGAGTGAATTAAGTAGTTTGGGCTTTTTTAGGAGGAGTTGGTCGTGTGGTTTGATAACCAAACCCCCTAGCTCCTTTCTAACACTCTTCTAACTAATTCATGACACATGAGAGACATGTGAGCCCCATTGTCCCCCCCATGTGGTGCCTATTTTATCTCTCCTCCATGTAGGTGCCTACATGGACCAATGGGAGATCTCTCTTTTAAATTCTAGATTTAGAGGGAGCATAGATCCACTTCTTTAGGGTCATGTTTGCATCTTCATGATTTTAATCACATGTTGATTGAGTTTACCTCAATTAACACATTTTTAACTCCCTTGGGCCTTGATTAGTATGGTAAACGTCTAACCACTCCCTTCTAATCCCTCTCTTATTATAAATAGACCTTCCTACCTCATGTAATTGTTACACTTGAATTTTGAATGAAATATAGATAGATTCTTGATCTTGTGAGTGTCTTTTCTTTTCTTCTTTAGAGAGAATTCCTAGAGATTTTATCAAGGATTCCTTTCCTTGTGGCAAACACCCTATCTTTGGGCTTATCTCTTCAAGAGTGGCGCTTTCACTAGCCATCTCCTTCCTCTCCACCAAACCATTTACCTTCAAAGACCTCAAAAGTTGATCATGGGAGAGCATTCAAAGGAGGAATGCATCAAGTGGTATCAGAGCCTAGCTTCTAAAGGTCACGTTTCTTACCTTTTCTTGTTCCTTTCTTAATTTCATCTTCTCCATCCAATTCTTATTTCATTATGTGCTTCCATGTTGTTATGCAATTTTCTTTCATGTCTAGTTAGTTATATTAGTACTTTGTCAATTCTATGTTCATCATTTCCATGCTTCATTCTTGTCAGTTAAAATCATTTAATTCCTTCATTTGAATCTTCTTTTTCCATTTAGATTCTCTTAAACATGCTTGTGCTTAATTTTTGGTTTTCTTGCTTGGATTTGGTGACCTAAGAGGTGGTGGTACATAAAATCTACACGGCTGTGGAACAAACCACAATGTTGTGGTCACACACCTTGGCCATTTTCCTTGCTTATCTTGCACCCTCATTACTCTGTGTTCTCTCTATTTTTAGGTACTTTATTTTCAGTGTTATACTCTTGTGTATTTGTCTTATAGTCATGTTTATTTTCCTTTAATTTGTCAAGTCAATTTCCTTAGGTTTAATGTCTTCTAATTTCACCAAAAAGCTTTGAAAACTTCTTGAAATTGAGCATCAAAGAGGTTTCATCCTCTTGTCTAAGTCTTTTAAGAAGCGTCACATGCTTTTAGGATTCAATCATGTCTTTCAAATAAAAAATTCAAAAAACTTTGTTCAATTTCATCTACTAAATTTCTAGTAACTTTTGTTGTTTGTATAGTTCTTGTGTGCTAGTGTTGGAAGTGAAACTTGCCTCATAATTTAGAATTGTTTTAGGCGTGTTCTTAAGAGCATAAACTTGTGCAAACAAGAAATCTCTAGACACAATATAACACTCTAAGTGCATATTTGAATCACTTCTAACTTTAGAGCACTTTGAGTTACTTTGCTCCTTGAAATTGCACTTTCTTTTTGAGTTGGTGTGCCTTATTTCATTGACCTTCTCAATCGATTATAAACCTCTTTTTCCTCACCAAATGGCAATTCAAAATACATATTTGGGTGCATCTAAAAGTTTAAAAAAAACCAAAAAGAAGAGTATATATATAGAAAAAAACATTGATTAAAACAAAACAAAATCAGAAGTAAAAAAGAACCAAAAAAAGAAAGTAGTTGATGTACCTAATAGATAAAAATTTCAAGTGAAAAGAGGACGTAAAATTTTCTTGAGAATTGACCTAACACAATTCGGCCAACCTTACTTAAGTGCAATATTTTGGGAGCTTTGAGTCTTTTATTTTGTATTCTAATCTAATCTAGTGTTTATCTAGGTAATCCTGTTGCGTGCACTTCCTTATTTCTTGACCTCTTACTTGTTTGTCTTAGTTCTATTCATTGGTCTTGTCTAGCATAAAACTCCTTCTACTTGGATAGTAACTTTCCCTAAATTTAGCCTTCACTTGTTATTGCTTCTACCCTTTCTTTTCCTCCTTTGTTTGTTGGTGTGTGTAGCACCACTTTTGGAAGAAAAGGCTTGAAGAAAGAGCTTGATACAAGGGTTTCCTCCTAGAAAGAGTTGGTGAAAAGCTTAAGGAATTTTATCAAAAGAGAAGCAAGGAGCGTGAGGTGCATCCAAGGAAATGGACTTGGAGACCAAAGCATTTTTTTAGTTGAACTGTATTACTTTTTGGAGTGTTGATATCCTAAGGGATCACTCCATTTAATTGTAATAGCTCATTAATTTTGTTAGATTCTCGAAAATAAGGTGGGAAGGAGGAATTGGTACCCCTACTTCCACACCTTTTAGTTACAGGTTTTAGAATCCCTACACTCTTTAAATTTTTGCTTCTTATACTTGATTAATTCGTGTAGTGACGCCTGAGTTCCTAAGACTCATTTGGCCTATTAGGAAGAGAAAACTCAAAGAGATTATGGTCTTTATTATTCGGCCTAGCCCTAGGATTTGTAGGACCTCCCTACTATATTCACACATTAGCATATCTTCTAACAAGAGTGGTAACTAAAGAAAAAATTATAAGGATAACTCTCTTGAAAATTTGAACATGGAGGTTAGAGAGTGGATGAGGGGAGAGGAAGCAAGGAGAGAAGAGAGAAAAATACAGAAAATGGAAAAACAGGACAAAAGAGAGAAAGAAAAAGCGAAAAGAAGAAGAAGGGAGAGAAAGGAAGATATGAGAGAAATAAAAAAAGAAAAAGAAGAAGAAATGAGAGAGAGAGAAAACCAGAAGAAGAAGAGAAAAGAACAAGGGATGAGTAAGAGAAAAGAACAAGGGATGAGTAAGAGAGAGGAAAAAGAGAAGAGGGAGGAACATGGGATAGAAAAATGAAGGGAGTAATTATATGGTCTCCTTCTAGAGGTAGAGGTGAGAATGAAGAAGATTACTATGAAGAGAGACCTAGAAGGAGTCATCATTCTCATACCTCCATGCATGAAAACATTTCCCCTCCTAGGGAGCCAAAAGTGGACCTTCCCTCTTTCCATGGGAGGAAAGATGTGGAAGTCTTTCTTAACTGGAAGTCAATGTTGAACAACTCTTCCACTGCTATGAGATTAGGGAAGAGCATAAGGTTCCTTTAGCTACCTTTAGCTTCCAAGGGCATACCCTTCATTGGTGGCATGGGTTGAACAAAGAAAGACCTAAAACTCATATCACTAAAATAAGATACTGGAATGATTTAATGATTGCTTTGAGAAGAAGGTATATTCCCTCTTATTTTGAAAGGGATCATTTGGATAAACTTTAAAGGCTAAGGAAAAAAACCTAAGCATTGAGGAGTATAAATAAAAGATGAAACTTCTCTTATTAAGGGTGAATATTAGATAAGATCTCAATGCCACCATGGTAAGGTTCTTGTGTGGGTTGAATCCATAAATAAGAGACAAAGTAGAACTTTTCTCATTTTTTAGCCTTAATGAGCTAGTCCAACTTTGCATAAGTGTTAAGAATCAGATTAAGAAAAAAGGCTTAAAAACAGATTCTCAACTTTATTCTAAAAGGGACCAACTCAAGGGAAATTCTTCTAAGAGTTTCCCTAAAGAGGAACTCAAGCATCATAAAGAGCATAAGACATCCCATATAGAGAAAAAACCTATACTACTAACTCTCAGGAGAAACATAGTAGTATAAAGTGCTTTAAGTGTCTAAGAAGAGGCCACATTGCCTCCCAATGCCCCAACAAAAAGAGCATGATCATAAGGGGCCTAGATATTTACAACAGTAAGAGTAGTTCACCTTCCTCTTCTAGTGAGAGTGAGAAAGAGAGGGAACATGCATCAAGTGAATGTGAGGATGTCTATCCATATGAGGGCAACCTCTTGATGATTAGGAGGATTCTAGGTAGCCAACCTTATAACCCAAACATGTCTCAAAGAAAGAACATCTTTTACACAAGATGTAAAGTTTATGATCACATTTGTTCTCTCATTGTAAATAGTGGCTCCTGCTGTAACTGTTGTAGCACAAGGTTGGTTGAGAAGCTATCCTTGACTTCCATTCTTCACCCTAAGCCTTATAGACTTTAATGGTTAAATAAGAGTAAGGAGGTGGAAGTCAATCAACAAGTTGAGGTGCCTATTTCCATTGGGAACTACAAAGATGCTATCCTTTGTGATGTAGTCCCAATGGAAGCAACTCATAGCTTATTAGGGTGGCCATGGCAATATGATCGAAAAACTCTTCATGATGGCCACACTAATGAGATTACCCTCTCCCATCTAGGCAATAAGTTCAAATTGTGTTCTCTTACATCTGCCCAAGTTTTAGAGGACCAAATCATCATGAAAAAAAAAGGGAGAAAAAGAGAAAAGCAAAAAATAAGCATACTTTTTTTGTTGATGGATTGGAAGGAAGTTCCCCTTTCAAGGAGGTTGAGTTAAAGGAGTACCATTTTTCTCAAGGGGTTTTCAAACATAGTCCCCTTATGCAACAACTTCCCTCCCTTCAACTTAGAAAGGCACCATTGCATAAACTCCCAAGTATTGAGCTTGAACCTCCTTCATTTCATCATTCTCACGCATCTCAAGCTCAAACTTTTGGAGACATTAAAAGGAAGGATGTCATTCAGCAATATTACTCATTGGACCCTAAGGAGGATCTTATTGAAAATACTTCTTCCCATGAGAAAGTTGAGGTTGTG
Organism: Psophocarpus tetragonolobus; assembly: GCA_037954015.1. Lineage (NCBI taxonomy): Eukaryota > Viridiplantae > Streptophyta > Magnoliopsida > Fabales > Fabaceae > Psophocarpus > Psophocarpus tetragonolobus. The sequence goes on along the minus strand of CM075692.1, from coordinate 7,231,754 downwards.
CCCATTATTAGTGAGCATGACACTTAACGACCTCCAACTTTACTTATAGATGAGGCCTCTATAAATGAACCTAAGAGTAAGCCCATAATTTTGAAAACTCAAACTCACTTTCGAGTTCAATCTAAAAGACCATGCAACAATGGTCCACCCTAGTCCCATCATTTTTTCTTGGGGTGAATAGAAGGATAAAACTTACTTAGCCTTCCTTGATGAGTGCTCTAATACACTTAGTGTAGTCTCTTTTCCCTCTGCTCCTATGAGACTTTTACTCAATGTATTGGGCCTAGGTTGAGGAGCTACTGTATGGAGACCCCTACATTACCTCTACTACCCCAACCTTGAGAGATTTCCTCATAGATGCCTCACTCTTCCAACCCTTTGTGGCTTACACTTACTAATCGTCTTGCTTATCTCTTTACAGGACTGAAAGGAACGAAAGAAAGTTCTAGGATTTGAGGTTAAATCCTTCCCAAGGGGCAGGAAATGATTCCTCCCTATCAAAGGACCTATCACTAGGACCATATCTAGGAGGATGGAAGAAGACATGGCTAGAGTTGACAGGAGAAAGACCTCACCTCCTCATGTGCATTGAATTAGCGTCCTAGTCCTTATGTTTTTGCTACATCTTACCTTGTATTTTCTTTATAGCGAAGTAGCCTAATTTTCCTTATATTTGGCCATGTATTTTGGCCTCTTTTTGAGCCTTAAAATTCATGAGGTGCATATAGTCTCTTAAGTGGAATGAATTAAGTAGCTTGAGCCTTTTTGGGAGGATTTGGCTATGTGGTTTAATAATCACACCCCCTAGCTCCTTTCTAACACTCTTCTAACTAATTCATGACACATGGGAGACATGTAGGCCCCATTGTTCTCCCATGTGGTGCCTATTTTATCTCTCCTCCATGTAGGTGCCTACATGGACCAATGGGAGGGCTCTATTTTGAATTCTAGATTTAAAGGGAGCATAGATCCACCACTTCCTTAGGGTCATGTTTGGATTTTCATGAGTTTAATCACATGTTAATTGAGTTTACCTCAATTAACACATTTTTAACTCCCTTGGGCCTTGATTAGTATGGTGAACGTCTAACCACTCCCTTCTAATCCCTCTCTTGTTATAAATAGACCCTCTTACCTCATGTAATTGTTACACTTGAATTTTGAATGAAATATAGAGAGATTCTTCATCTTGTGAGTGTCTTTTCTTCTCTTCTTTAGAGAGAATTCCTAGAGCTTTTATCAATGGTTTCTTTCCTTGTGGCAAGCACCCTATCTTTGGGCTTATCTCTTCAAGAGTGGCACTTTCACTAGCCATCTCCTTCCTCTCCACCGAATCATTTCTCTTCAAAGACCTCAAGAAGTTGATCATGGTAGAGCATTCAAAGGAGGAATGCCTCAAGTCACATTTTAGTAATCCTCACACAAATCAAAAACTATTTTACCACTGCAGAAGGAATGCAACTTACCAAAGATTTACAAAAGAACCACTTACCAATGGTGTTAGGACTGTGCAGGATGGTCTTTTCTACGAGGCCGCATATATGTGTCTGAGATTAAGGGCCTCTGAGCTGCTATCGTTACTAAATTTCACAACACTCCTATTGCATACCATTCGGCCTTGAAGTCGACCCTAGCTATAATTTTCGCCTCATTCTTTTGGCCCAGAATGTAAAAAGTTATTCAACTACACCTCAAATGTTGCTTGGTGTGCCCGCAAAATAAGTACATGCCAACAAAAAGAAAGGGATTACGACAACTTCTCGGTATACTAAAGAGAGTGTGGGAAGACTTAAGAACGGACTTCATAGCGCACTTACCAAATTAGTTCGGACACACGGTGATTTAGGTTATGTGTGATTGTCTCACCAAGTTAGTTCATCTCATTGCTCTGCCTACTCACTTTAAGGCACCTAATTTAGCAGCTCGCTTCTATGTTGAGATATGGCGTTTACATGCAGTTCCCAAATCTATCACCTCAGACTAGGATCCGTTCTTCCTCAACACTTTTTGGAGGGAACTATTCAAGAAATAGAAGACTCAGTTACAATACAGTAATGTGTATCATCCACAAACTAACAGCTAGACGGAAGTCATAAATAAACATTGTAAAGGTCTTACCTTTGATGTCGGTGACCTTGTTTGACTACGTCTGACACCCTATCGTCAGCAATCCCTAGTGTGTCGCCTTTCCCTAAGCTCGCGAAGAAATACTTTGGCTCCCTTGAGATCAATGAACGAATCAGCTCCATTTCCAATAAGCTTCTTCTTCTATTGGGTTCTCAAATTCATCCGGTGGTGCATGTCTCTTTACTTTATCCCTATCATGACCTACGCCTACCAGTCTACACCAACCTTTTTCCCCTTTCACCAGCTTCAGAGTTGTCTTTGGGAGAGAATGAAATTGTCTTACAAGAGGAGACAACCTTCGAAGTCTCAAGAAACAGGAGTAAGAATGCTTTACCCACGTTACTTGGGAAGGATCTAACAAAATTGCCTTGAAGACAAGATTGTCCTTGAAGAGGGGGTATTGTTAGTAAGATCATTCGTAATAGAAGGAGCCAGTGTAGATGAAAGATTATCTTCAGCCCAAGTAACTCAGTTTCCATTTTTCTTAATGTAGTACATTGTCTTTTCCTGGAAGGGTCTAGTGCCCTGGTGTTGCCCATTAGGTCTAAATGTATCTTCCTATATTGTCCCTGCTCTGTATAGAGAAGACATGAAATGAAAAATCCTATCTCTTTCATAGTTTTCTAATCTTCATAGTTTGACATTTATCTATCCAAATCCAATATCTATGCAGAAGTTAGAATTAAAGAGTTACTACATAACATAGAATAAAAAATCAGGCTAACCAACCAATCTCTATGCAGAAGTTCCCGTGCATGATTAACCTATGGAAGTTACCATGCATGATTAACCAATTTAACAGAATCATGTTTTCAATCAATATTAGTTCCCATTCAGGGTTCATTGAACCAATAGCACATGCACCCAACATCCCTGTGCACCAAAACGACAAAGAAAAAAAAAACTTAGAAGTATAAAGAGTGAAAGCAAGAATAAAAAAGGTAAAATATTCATTTCATGACATGACTTATAAATAGGCAGGCCTATTGACAAACTTTGCAGCATTGCATAAACTCGGATGCATGTACCAACTTATTTTTATCGTTAACAAATAGGATTAATAAGTAATATAAATAATTATATAGCATTTGTGTCGACCATTGTCAATCTTACTAGAAGAATTCATCTTAAAGATCCTTCTTGTGATTTTTGTCTAATAATCTCTAATCTCTAAAAACTTGTAGTGGATGTAAACACAAAATGTGAATCATGTTAATAAAATAATGTTGTTATATTTTTTTAAAATATTATTAATTATTTTATGATATATTTTTTTATTGACATAAATAAAAAATTTTCTGGATAATGTGATAATAAAGTGACTTAAGAAAGATAAAAAACAGTAGCCAATTTTATCTCATTGCTAACAAAAAGTAAGATTACTCATTGCAATAACATTTTTTGTATAAAAAAAATACAATTACTGATGTGAGTTAAATAGAGAGTTGTTTTTCTAAAAAAACAAAACATATCATGAAAAGCCTTGCCCATTGGAAGTCTTTGATTTCCATTTTCCAAAGTGTCTCTCTAGCTTGCATCGGAAAGGGATACATATTTTAAGTAAAAGGTTTTGAAAAGATGTAATAATTATTACTGGGATGAGTAGAAAATTTTTGGAATCAAAATAATGTATTTAAGACATTGAGAAGATTAAAAGATTAGAAGCATTTCATATAACAAAATGAGTTTAGTTGGTATATATTGTCATTGTAAAGAATTTTTATATTGACATTCAATCATAACTTTTCATTTATGTGACTTTTAAAATAGTAATGAGTAAAGTCAACAAATCTACATGAATGAAGGGTTGTGATTTACGTGTAAAAAAAATCTTTACACTAACAGTGTATACCAATTAAACTCTAACAAAATTTGAGACAATTCCAAAGCACTTATGGATATCAAATAAACGTGAGCTGATTTTGTATGTTGTGTAAAATTCTATGGAACACGTTAAGAATATAAACTAGTAATGAGTAAAGTCAACAAATCTACCATGAATGAAGGTTGTGATTTACTGTCAGTGTAAAAATCTTTACACTAACAGTGTATACTAATTAAACTCTAACAAAATTTGAGACAATTCCAAAGCACTTGCGGATATCAAATAAACGTGAGCTAATTTTGTATGTTGTGTAAAATTCTATGGATCACGTTAAGAGTGTAATTTTATAAAATTAATTACAAAACTAGTGATAAGAGTGTCTTTGCTAAAATTAGCTGAAATATGAAAAGTTATTTGTAATTGTTAAAATTAACTAATCAACTAATTTAAATTTATAAAATGATAAATAAAAGTATATTTAATTATTAGATTAATAATGAGATATTTAACATATTGTAAAATATTTGAGTAATATAAAATTTCTTAAATATAAATTAATTGCATATTTAAATTATAAATTATTGTAATTCCATATCTAAATTATAAATTTCTATAATTACATATTTAATTATAAATTACTAGAATTACCTATTTAAATTATAAATTTCTATAGTTACATATTTAAATTATAAATTATTATAATTATATAGTTAAATTATAATTTTTATAATTAAATATTTAAATTTAAAATATATATTTAAATTATAATTTTCTACAATTATATTTCCAAATTATTATAATTATATATTTAAATTATAATGAAGGAGAGAAATTATACATGTGAGGAGAAAAAATTAGTGGAAGAAAAAGAATAAAGTTATAAAAGAAACTCAGTTAGGAATTAAAATATGAAATCTTCTAAAAAAGCTAACTAAAGTACCTTTTTAAGAAAACCTAACTCAAGCAATTTTTTAGAAATTAGTTATCTAAACAAGTTACTAGCTTTTTAGTTGTTTTTTTTTTTTGTGAATTACTATATTTTTTGTTATAAAAAAAAGTTGAAACCATTTCAACTAGGCTGAAATTGCAAAATAGATAAATTTTAAGCGTCACTTACATGATATTTGGCATGGGAAATTTGACAAAAAATAGCACTATTTTTAGAAAGAAATTAGTTTGAAAACTTCATAGAATTTATATATAGGATTATTATTCCTTAATTTTTATAAAAATATATTCATTTCACAAAAATGGAGAAGCAACTATATATACGTATTTATTGATATATTAGGGGTGAGTATATAAATCCAGATTCACATATCTTTATCCGTGCAAATTTCAGATTTTTTTTTTCAAATCATAATTATAGAAAAAATTTAGTCCAATCCACGAGACCCGTATTTGTGAGCTAAACCCGTAAATTAACAAGCTTTTCAAACCTATTTAAAAAATTCAGACCTGTTTAAAAGGAAAAAATAATTTCAAACATATTTGAAAGAATAAATTTTTGTCATTTGCACTGTTAATTTTATGTTAATGTTAGTGTTTGATTATCTTTTAAAAATTATAAGCCCATGGTAAATTAGCAAACTTGTGTCTGTGCATATCTTAGTCAGCTTTGCAAGTCATACAGAAGCTCTTAAAAACGGTCAAACCCATATATCCCACCCCAACAATGTCCTAGACATGCCACCACCTAATTTATTTTTTTTCCTTAATATAAATTATGTATTTTCCTTAACATAAATGGTGTAACAGATGCATTTGTTTAAACTTATTGTTTATAGAAATTTATTTATAAACTATTCTAATAAAATTTATTATAAAAATAGTAAAGTAAAGCCATATTAAAATTTAATGTAATTATACAAACATCCTCACTTTTTTTTTAATCTATTAGTTTCACATTAATTTAAAAAAAAGCTAGTATAATATTTTAAACATAAATGATGTTAATTCAATATTTTTAAACTTAAAAGAAAAACCCATCAATAGTAAACCATCATAAAAATAATGGCATGTAATTTGAATCGTAAATCCATTGTTTGCATCTACCTACTTCTAAACCCTATAATTTTTTTTGGCCCGTTTGGTTTGTTTAATAACATATGCCAATTAAGATTAATAATTAGCAGAAAATGATCTAGTATCCTCAATTACGCTGCCCATGGGCAAGATGGAACGGTTGCAAAGTTTTAACATTAATGCATCCAGTGTTCTAAACCAGAAAGTAAAAATGTACATCCTCTTGCCCTTTCCCCTTATTAAATAACACAACTTAAAAAAAGGGGGGCAATTGGTCACAGACCTTGACCATAGTTCATCTCACAGTAGGCAACATTAAAATGAAAGGAATGACCTGACACATTCTCATAGCCAAAAAATGTAAAATTTTGTCGTTTGGCATTGCCAAGAGTTCCTAAATTATTAAATTTAGCAATTACAAAAAAAGGATTAAAATGAGACCAGGGAAGTATGTGATTAGGACGCTGCAGATTCCTTAGCAATTTTCTCAGCCTTCGCAATGACCTCTTCAATACCGCCAACCATGTAAAACGACTGCTCAGGGAGGTCATCGTATTTGCCATCTAACACACCCTGTGTTATACACAAAATTACAAAGCAATCATTAATCTTTTGCATTCGTCCACACAAAAAACCAACGTAAACAGGTTATGCATTGAAGCATGACACTGACAATTAGAACTTTAAAATACTGCAACAAAGTCACAACAAAACTTAACAAGACCATGGTAAGCAGACTGTTGATAAAATGTTTAGTCCCTCAATATTTATAGGGACTAAAACCAACAATTTTTACCCCATATTCTAATACCACCCAGTTGTGCAGGTACACCACAACAATAAAACAGTCCTAACCTAAAGGAAAATTTGGAAGACGAGCAGCAGCTCAAATCAAAAGGATTAGATAGCCAAGGACAAAGTCCCACAAAGTTTTTGTTCAACAGTACATATAAGAAGATGGAGATGCACATACAATTTCATTTCAAGTGCAGCCATATAAGAAGAAACTAATTATACAAATAAAAATTATATTACAGTACAATGATATTTATGTAACAAATAAAAAGGTGCAAGCATGCCTTTGAATTTGATACACGTTTGTGTATAGAGAATGTATCAGATGCAAAATTTTCCTACCATGAGAAAAAAGAACTATCAAATATACCCCATTGGATCATATATGCACATGACCTTTTAGGTGCTTATATGACCACTAGCCTATAGCGAGATTACACATGAGTAAGGTAAAATCAGATTAAATGAAAAAGGAGAAAAAATAATACCTGGAAGCTGCTAATGTTCTCCTTCAACTCAACATATTTTCCTGGGGCACCAGTGAAGACTTCTGCCACATGGAAAGGCTGGCTCAAGAATCGCTGAATCTTACGGGCCCGGGCAACAGTCAATTTATCATCTTCACTGAGCTCATCCATTCCCAAAATAGCAATGATATCTTGAAGATTCTTGTAGTTCTGAAGAACTTTTTGTACACCACGAGCAGTTTCATAGTGAGCCTCGCCCAAAATAAGTGGGGACAGCATACGAGATGTAGAATCCAAGGGGTCCACAGCAGGATAGATACCCAACTCAGAGATCTAATCAAAACCATTAAAATAAAATTATTTAGCTGACAATACCATAAATATCAGTGAATCAGTTACACTATAAATAATACAATCAAACCTGTCGTGATAGCACTGTTGTTGCATCCAAGTGAGCAAAAGTAGTAGCAGGAGCAGGATCTGTCAAGTCATCAGCAGGCACATAGATAGCTTGGACAGAGGTAATTGAACCCTTCTTGGTTGTAGTGATACGCTCTTGAAGAGCTCCAAGATCAGTAGACAAAGTTGGTTGGTAACCGACAGCAGATGGGATACGACCAAGTAAAGCAGACACCTCTGAGTTAGCCTGCATGATACATCATAATGTAAAATAAAGAGTAATAATACAAACAATATCCCCAAAATAAAAAATTATCTTGGACAAGTTGCCCCACAGAAACTTACTTGGGTAAAACGGAAAATGTTGTCTACAAAAAGAAGCACATCTTGCCCTTCAGCATCACGGAAGTGTTCAGCAACAGTAAGCCCAGTAAGACCAACACGGGCACGAGCACCAGGGGGCTCATTCATTTGACCATACACAAGAGCACATTTGCTTTCACTCTAATACCATAAAAACCATAGTTTCCAAATTAGTAAAATACTCAACAAATAGTGTTATTCAGAATACTGAAAGTTCCATGAACCACATTCAATTCACCTGCTTATCACCCAGCTTAATAACACCACTCTCAATCATTTCTCTGTACAAGTCATTACCCTCTCGAGTTCGCTCTCCAACACCAGCAAACACAGAGAAACCACCTAGTCAATAGAAACGGTCAGCATAACACATAGAAAAATAACAGAACATTTACCAAGAAGGCAAGAACAAGTATAAACTAAGTGCATTAAACAAATACCATGAGCTTTTGCAACATTGTTAATGAGTTCCATAATAAGCACAGTTTTTCCTACACCAGCACCACCAAACAACCCAATCTTTCCTCCTCTTTGATATGGTGCAAGCAGGTCAACAACCTGTACACGAAAATAATTCAAAAATCAGTGCGCGATCACAAGTCACACACACAGGTAACCTGAAAACAGTGTTGTTAAAAAACCACCATGGCGGTGCAATAGCACCATGGCATGGCGGATTTTTTGCCAACAGCTATATAAAATTTCTAAAGAAATGTCCGTCAGTGTCATAAGACGCAATGACATGTTTTTATGGCAGAATTTTAGCCTTCCGCTATATTCCGCCATCTGCCATTGATAACATTACCTGAAAACAAAGGAGATTCAATAAAATGCATTTGCCAAAAAAATACCTTGATCCCAGTAGCAAGAATCTGCTGTGCGGTTTCTTGCTCAACAAAAGAAGGAGCTTCTCTATGAATGGGCAAATAATGCTCAGTCTCTATGGCAATTCACATTGGTTACAATCAGTTTCATGAGAATGACAGAAAGTACTCTTATCTACCAATCAAATATATATTTATGGATTTCTTACTGATTTCTCCCTTGTCATCAATAGGCTCTCCAATAACATTTATGATACGGCCAAGGGTAGCCCTACCAACAGGAACCTGAATGGAGTGCATAAAGTATATTAGAAAATAGAAAATAAATACAAGTGACGACAAAAATAATAACAAATTGTCGACTGAGAGGAGATTGGCCCAGATGATCAATAATAACATGAGTAGTGTAATAAGACCATAAAGTGATACTAAATGAAAATAAGCAAAAGACAAAAGAAATAAAATGAAACTGGAATCCAGCCACATAAAACAAGGAGTAATACTAAGTTAGCTCCAAAGTATTTGCATAACAGTAGAATAGATTAGAATGCCACCAATTTCGGCACGGCAATTTAATTACATAACAGTGGAATCTATAATACAGTAGGATACAGACATAGAATACAGAATATGAAACAATTCAAAAGACGAAATGGGATTCTTTCAATCATCAACCATTTCCTTCCTAAATAAACCCAAAACAAAACATCAAACCAATTATTCAAAGAATTAAAACAAACATTTGGTTAATTTCAAAAGTAGGCAGATTTTTTTCAGATCCAAAACAGTTTACAGCTTCGAAATGCGATGCTGCGAAAATGAGACATTCCGATCGACACAGACATGAGAAAGGTAAATTATCCAAAAAAACCCAACTCAGATACCAAATAAAAATCGAACAGATTAGCAAAACAGAATCCCCCAAGTGCAAGTTTGAAGTAATAATAAAGAACAAACGATGGAGTACTTACGGTAATAGGGGAGCCAGTGTTGAGGACGCGCCACCCTCTAACGACACCTTCGGTGGCGTCCATAGCAATAGTTCGGACAACGCCCTCGCCCAAATGCTGCGCAACCTCCAAGACGAGCCTGGAGGAATGATCCAAAACTTCGAGGGCGGTCATGATCGGAGGCAAACCCTCGTCGAATCTGACATCGACGACGGCACCAATGACCTGGCAAACTTGGCCGATCGCACCCTTTCCAGTGAACTCATCAGTGATCTTTCCACCGCCGCCAACCTCCTTCTTGGCCGGAGGCGGAGGGGAGGAGGGAGAAGGGGCAGCAGCCGCGGCAGTGGCGTACTCGGCGACGCGGTTGAGGAGATAACCGTGCGGTGAAGCACGGTTAGAAGGCGCAAGCCTTGACCCGGACGAAGAAATTGACGGTTTGGATTGAGATCTACGGAGGGAAGATCGAATCAGGGACGATACCAGCCTGCGTGAAGCCATCTTCGGAGAGAGAAAGGAGAGTGAGAAAGAAGAGGGCTAGGGTTTGTGGACTGAGTGAGTGACATTATATGCACAACCAAAGGCTCAGCTTCCCTCAAATTAGGAATCTTTCATTTTTGTCCCCGACTTTTCATTTTTTGCATTTTAATCCCGGGTTTGTTTTCCACCTGCGAATCTCTAGTTTATGGCTTTTGACTTCCGATAATTTCTCCAATCGGGGCTGAAACTTCTTTTCTTAAATAATATAAATAAATAATCAAAACCTTTCACTTTATTTATTTTTTGCAGCGAAAAATACTACTATTCTAAAATTTAATTATTCAATAAAATTTTATACATATCTCATCAAATAACACATCTTTACTTATGAGTTCATGTTATTATATAAAAACCAAAAATGTTGGAAACTATGTTTCGAATTTGTGTGGAAAATTCTTATTTTTAGTTTTTAAAAAGAGTTTAAAAATAGTTTTTAAAAATTGTTCCTTAAAAAGAAAAAAAAATTATTATAGTAAATGTTATTTAAAAATTGTTTTAAAGATGTGTAAATGAAAAAACTTTGTTTATATTTACAAAAATATTATTAATGAAAGCAAAAAATAACATCTTCTAATTATATTTTGAGTTTTTAAAATAAAAATAGAAAATTAAAAATCAAAATTACTTAAAATTATTCCTACTTTTTAGTTTTTAAAAACTAAAAAATCAAAAATACTTTTCAAGAAAATACTATCTAAACGAGCTTTTTAGTTTTTAAATACCAAAATACTAAAAACAATCTTATAAAAATTGTTGCCAACAAACACTTATTATTTGATTTTCTTTTTAGTTTTTAAAAAGAGTTTTAAAAAATTTGAAAATTATTTCTAAAAGAAGATGAAAACAAACACTTGTTTAGTAGTAAGTACGACTAGAAATTTATTTTAAATATGTAAAAATGGAAAAAATTATCCTTATTTACTAAAGTGTTATTAATAAAAAACAAAAATAATGTGTTTGTTTGGAAAAAAATTTATAAAACTTTTTTCAGTATTTTAGTATTTAAAAACTAAAAAATTTGTTTAGTTATTGTTTTCTTAAAATAATTCTCGTTTGTTTTTTAGTTTTTAAAAACCAAAAACAAGAAAAAAAGTGCAAGTAGTTATGTTTTTCAGTTTCATATTTTTGTTTTGAAAACTCAAAATATGATGACAATATATTGTTTTTTACTTTTCATTAATGAAATATTCCTAAATATATTTTTTTTTCATTTTTACATGTTTAAAACCGTTTTTAAATAACACTTACAAAACAAGTTTTTTTTTTCTCTTCTTCCATAAAATAGTTTTTTTAAACTATTTTCAAAAACTAAAAAACAAAATCAAACTCATTACCTTTTCCACATGTTTTGAGTTTTCAAAATGAACAACAAAACTACTTGCACTTATTTCTTTTTTAGTTTTTAAAAACTAAGAAAAAAAATATTTTAAAATATTGAAATACTAAAAATAATTTTATAAAACTTCAACTAAACAATCAATTTAATAAACATTATTTTTTATAGATAATAAAGCACCAGTTATGAAGCTTTGTTGAGGTTTTGTTTACAGAACATGTACTATTTAGGTTAGGGTAATGCAAAAAAAAATATAAATATGGTTATATTGTTGTTTAAGGGTGTTTATCGTGCAGTTTGTTTTAGTTTTTGACCTTAAAACTTACTTGAATCAAATAAAAAAATTAACTGTGATTCAGTTTGATTAAGTTTGAAAGTATTATGTAAAAAATGAATCAAACTACATCAAATTTTAGTAGCTTGTTTGATTCAGTTTTTACGATTTTGAAAAAAATTTGTTAAGTATTATTTACTATGATTTTTAATATTTCTAGGAATACTTAAATATTTTTTTACTTGAAAAATAATTTAAATATCTATTGGTAATTTATTGAAAATAAATCTCACTTCAAAATTTTAAGAAATAAAATTTCATTACATATCTAATAAATAGATATCAAAGTACTACTCTTTTTAGTTTATGTTAGTTCAATTATGAACACCTTACTATTATTCCCCCATTATTCCTGAGAATTTCTATTAAGCACAAATGGGGAAGTATAGTCAAAATTTGAGACTTAATTTAGCAAAATATTTTTCGGATCATTAGTAATGGTTAGTCAATTAATGTTTAGGATAATATAGTTTGCCAAAATGAACAATGGTTCCATGCTTGAAACTTTTGTTTAACCAAATATTCTTATGGAGATAGCTATAACTACATATCCATGTGATTTTGAATCATGGAATATGCATGGGCGTTAACTCCATTTGGGACATTCTCTAATAAATAAGCCTCTGATTTTGCTGTGAATATTTTCTTGAAAAATGTTAAAAGGCATTCGAAAGTTATTTGGATCTAGGAAGGTCCTCAAAAATATTTTTTTTCTTTGGTCATTTCTTAATGATGGTTTAAAGACTAATTCGAGAAGACAAGCATGTGGTTTCACTACAAATGATATGTGTATCATTTGTAGTTCTCATAAAGAAACAAATGTGGATCTCTCTATAGATTATTCTTTTTGCTAATAACTTATGTGCTACTTTGTCCAACTATTGTTAGTATTCCTTAAAAAATGATTTCAAAAGTTAAGTCTTCCTCATTTTTTCTAATCAAAATCTCTATACTACATTGTTTTGGAGTTACCTTACATATGATATGGAAAATAAGGAATAATACAAATTTCAACAACATAATCATTTTGTTGTAGGTATTGTTTTGGTACGCATGAAATCTTACATCTCTTAGGAGTTAAGGTCAATGGTCGTTTATAAATACCTTTCTCACCCACTGAGGCACCTTTCAAGGACAAAACAATGAAGGAGCGGCGAGTTCCAAAGCGAACAATACCTCGGACGTGGTGACCCTAGCGATGTCACGGGACTAACAGTAAGAACATTACAAACCTTTAACTCATGGGTCAAGTACGAACCCATCAACTTATTAGACATCATGATTTACTGTCTATGAATAAAACCACTTAGCATAATGTATAGTAGATAGCATAAGAATCCTATCACAATTTAATTATTGTTATAATACTATTTAATGTCGTGTCATATAAAGAAGTGAGACATAATGTCATAATGTCTTATAATATTAAAAATATAAATAGGGGTATCTAGGTAGATAGGTAAGGGTCAAATTCTAACTCTATACTTGTATCCCTGAAGACACTCTCTTGATGACTTTAAAATGTGGACTTTTAGGAGAATTTCACCTTTATTCACCAGTAAGTACATGTATCATTGTGCAAGTGTAACACCTTATTTTTCATACTAAAAATGTTTGGAATAGACCTACTATTATAAACCAACATCTTGTTAAGTGAATTAATGTTGTTTGGCATAGACATCTTCACAATTTTTACAAGTTCAACATTGAAAGATTTGTTTATGATGGTGGACATAATGCAACATGTGGTGGTGTTGTTAGAGATGAGCAAGGATTATGGATTGGTGAGTTTTATCGGTATTAATCCACTAAACATGAAACAAGACATGTGTGTGTGAAAGAGAGTACAAATAATCAACAAGGGTGCATACATATGCACCTACCCCAAATGACTACAACAAAGGCTAGAAGATTGTAAGAATTGAAAACAATAGAAATATAGAATAATATATATATATATATATATATATATATATATATATATAATATTCAACAAATCTTGTTAAGCAAATTAGCACAAATATGTTGCTAATAATGAAAATAGTTAATGTGAGATATGTTAATTGAAAGACCACTCTTGATGTAAACTTTCTTTAGACCTTTTTTGCCATGCAATTGCATAACTATAACAATAACTTTTAAATCTATTTGTAAAACATTGCAAGTCCCTTAATAGCATAAAACCATGATTTTTAAACTCACGATTTAACTTGTAAAATCATACGATTTTATGAGTTTAAGTAAGTCAAGTAAGTCAACCCAAATGCAAACTTGTCCACGAGTGAACTTGGATGAACGCGAATAAACTCAGGTAATCTCAGGTAAATTCGGATAAAATCAACTTTTGATATTGTTTGATTAGTTTTTTCTATTCTAAATGAATAACACCTTCATTTGATTCTTATTCTGTTATTATTTTATTAGCATGTTGTTTTTATTTTAAACAATATGATATTTTGTATGACTTTATTATGAAATTTGATCTAAATTTAGTTTTTTTTATGAAATTTGTTGATAAATAGGATAATATTTTCTTATTGATGTATTGTGGTATGGAAAAAAATATTTTTTAATACTATTTTAACATGATATAAACCCTTACGAGTTTACGAGTCAAATTTATAAGTCTCTCATGAATCTACATAAACTCTCGAGTTTAAAAACCATAAACATAAAGGAAATTAAAATTGTTCAGTTGATAAAAAAAGTTATATAAAAAAATAAATTATAAACTAAAGTTATTATAATTTCAAAATTATATATATATATATATATATATATATATATTATTACCTGTGCATCCAAGATAGGGTTAATGTTGAAAGCATCAATTCTTTTTGCACTTTTATTGTTTTTCATGTCTATTTGTTATTGGGACCTATATTAAGATTTTTTTAGTTTGTCATAGAATATTTTGTTATGTAATAACTTTACATTGTTGTGTATTATTAATGTATAATTTTTGTAAGGATGATATAGGAATCCTAAATTTAAAAGATATTTTTAGTTAAATATAGCACTACAAAATTTAAATTGTGATGAGAGTTAACAAATCAAGTCACATGTTGGTAATGTAATTTTTAATTAAATTTAAAATACAAAATTACTTTTTTCACTTTCATAAAGCAAAAGTTTCTCTTTGCCTTTCCGTTTGATGGTTTCACGTTGTTTTGCTGAATAAGAGAGACTTTTATCCATTGATGTGTATATGGTATGTTAATCTCATTTATTTTTTCATTATTACGTTTGTATTTTGTGTGAACATGATATGAATCATTTTTTAAGCTTCATATAAGTTAGACAATGGATGTGATATGGGTGTTGACTGTAAAATTTGAAAAATATAAAGGTACATGTGTAATAGCATATAAAACTCAGTGTATATGTATAATCTCATACGCAATTTAAGCAGTACACGTGTAATAAATTTATATTAGTTTAAATGGGATGCAAATGTAAAAATTGAAAATGTCAAGGGGTGCATATGTAATAATTTAAAAAGTTGGGGTGAATTTAATTTCAAATTAATTTTTATTTTAGTTTGCTAATTAAATTTTGTTTATTTATTTATTAATTAAAATCTTAAATCATCTGCAAAATTTATGTTGTAATGTCACACTAAAGAACATCAAAGGAGGTATTTTATTATTTTGAAAACTTGCAACTAGATGCAGTGAAACTTAACTTAATCTTATTCAATTGTTTTACACATGCTCATCATCTATAGGGTGCAAATTTTTTTAGTGGTGCAAAAAAAAAACATTGATGATGAGTATAAAAAGTTAAAGATGGATATTGAACAATTAAATGTAAAGATTGTCCTTTTGAAACAAAATCATGGATTGTTGAAATAAAATGTTATAACATTCATAATAATAATTGTGATAGTTATTGGAAATTTTAATTATTGGTCTTTATAGTTAAGTAAATGAGTAATTGTATGAACTTTTATATAATAAAGTGATGTTTATTGTAGTAATTATTTTAGATACTTGTTATATTTGGTGTTTCAATGTCTTTTAATCTGACTCTAACTCCAATTATTCTAACCTACTTGTATCCACAATATATATTTACAAGCATAGCTAGAAATAAATCAAATAATATTTTGACGTGAAAAAAATATAATTTCTATTCGTAATGTTTGCAATATATAATTGTATTATACATAAAAAGTTATGACACTTTCGTTGTCTTTCAATACATACAAAAGATAAAAATCATTGTGTTAACACCCAACTATCATTCTATCCAATAACACATTTTACTTTGACAAAAAAAGGTTCATGTTACCACTATTTTATCATATTAACAATATCCCAAAAAAATGTTCTTATTAATAACATTGATTCAAAAAATTTAATCAGCAAATTAAAATAAAAAATAATTTGAAATTAAATTCACCCTTGACTTTTTAATTATTAAATATGCATCCCTGACATTTTGAATTGTTACGTTTTTTTATTACACATGTCTCCCATAAAATTTGTATGATATTACATATGTACTTCCTAAGTTTTATATGCTATTACACATGTGGCTCCTATATTTTTCAAACTTTACAATCAACATTTCTCTCACCTCCATTGTCTCATTGTTATGAAACTTGGGAAAAAAACAATTCATATCACCTTTATATGAAATACAAATGTAATAATACAAAAATAAACAAGATTAACATACCATATACACACATTCAATGGATGAAAGTCTCACTTCTTCAACAAAACAATACGAAACCATTGAATTGGAAGATAAAGAGAAACTTTTGTTTTATGAAAATGAGAAAGGTAATTTTATTTTTAAATTTAATTAAAAATCACATTACCAACATGTGACATGATCTGTTAACAGATTTTAACACCATCTGGGAATGATGTGATACAATTGTATTAAGTACATTAAAGTAAGGGAGATTTGTGTAGTTTAACAATAAGAGCGCATTTGTAATTACACTAAATATAAAGGAGTAAAGCAATTATCACTTCTTATTAACATTACATTTAAAAACGAAAAAAAAAATCATCATTAAGGATTGTAAACACCCAATTTGGTATTTTTTTTATACTTTATTTAATCTTAGACATTCATTTTTTATCTATAAAATATGTCTTTTTAGGTCAATTCAAGTTGAAAAAAAAGGGAAAGAAAAAAAAAATAAACACTTACAATTTACACTCACATATTTGTTAAGTATACCCACCCCATGTAGATGGGTGCATTTAGCAATCTTGATGGTGTAAATAGCAATAATTCATAAGTGAAGTTTATTGGCCAGAAACCGTAACAAGAGGCTTATTTAGTGAGTTTGAGAGTGCAAACAACAGAAGCCTGTAAATGAAGTATATTTAACCTTAAATTACAAGGAGTGTGTGGATTTAGAGAGCTAAGAGGTATACATAGAAGATCTTGAAAATGAAATCCTTTTGGGCCTTAATGCATAAGGGAGGTGTACTGAGTGTAAAGGAAGGTTTAAATAATAAAAGTTCAATTTTGGGATCGCAGGTGAATGTTTAGCACGCTACGGGCTTAAAAAGTAAAGGCACATAAATCAAAATATTTGGGTTTTGATCCATTTTTAACAAGTCTCTTATCAGTAGATTCTAATACAAATAAAACACCAACACACCTAACAAAACAAAAAAAAAAGAAATTGAAAATGAAAAAAAATAATATAAAAAAAGGAAAACATAATCCATAGTAACTTGCTTCATTAGTTATGCTTAGCCTAACCTATAAGAAATAACCTATAAAAGGACAAAAAGGTAAGAGGATTTGGGAGAGAATCAAAGAAAATATGGAAGAAAGGAAGGGGAGAACTTCAAACATTGGTGAATTAATGACACAATGACATAAAGGAGCAAAGAAGATTTTTTGGAAAAAATATACCATTGGTTTGGGTCCTTCTTGTGCCGGTTGGCAGTTAGAGCACTTTGTGTTGGCTTATTCCAGGTTAGGTTGTCATGTAACATAAATAAAATAGAGCAAATAAAAAATCAAAACTAATATGAAAAATGATCTCTTAGGGGGTTATTAGTTTCAAGTTATGGTATTATATTCTCAGGAATCTCATTTTTAGGAATAATAAAAATAAAAATATTTTGCGGGTAAATTTAAAATTATGTTTGGTTATTTTTTATATTCATTGAAATGTTTTTAAATTTTAAAATAATATAAATAAATAAAAAATTAAAGTTACATATGTATTATAAATAACTTATAATATTTTCATGGGAATATAATTTTCCCACCCCTTTACCATAAGAATAAAAGGTAGAAAAATGAGAAGTTAAATCATTTCAAGAATAAAAGATGTTAAGGAATGAAACTTCAAAACTTCTAACAAACACGAATGTTATAATCCCTTGTCTACATTCCCCAGAATAGTATTTTAATCCATGAAACAAAATCCTCTTGGATGTTTGTATTCAAATCAGCAATGAAAAGCTATCAAAATGAAACCATTCTCTTCCCCCTTAAAGAATGAAGGGTAATACCTCATCCTTTGAACCCAAATAACAATAAATCTTACACGTGCAAATTGAATCCCAATTCACAGTATAAACTCTCCTTTCAATTCCTTTATGCAAGTGCCTTGAAATTCCTCATATTCCTCTTGGAACTCCTAACAAATTTTTGGAGTGTAAATGTTTCCAACTTGCACAAGGATAGGGGCCTTATTCATTTTCAATCTAGGAAGCTTATGTCTTGACTCATATTCAGCTTCTTATTCATTGTTTCGTTTTTCATTTACAACTCTTTCAAAGTGTGTGAAAATTGTATCAAATTTAAATATGACTTTAAATGATTTTTCAAATCAACATTAAAACCATCACTTGATTGAGTAGATCTCGTGCTTGCAGTGAAGGTAATTAAAACATTATGCTTTAAAAGTAAAGCTTACAAAATGTTTATAAATTAACATAATTGAATAAATAATATACTTATTAAGTACATTTCATACCTGCAGTGAAAATTTTTCAAACATAAGCCCATGCCCACTTTTCCTTCAAGCAAAATATCCCATGTAGCCATGAGTCATTGAAAATAGTATGATCAACAAGTAGTTCATTTCATGCTTTTAGAAATTCACATTCCTCCTCATGTAGATCAATGCATGCTTCAAAATCTGAGCAAAATTGTGAACTCTTTTGATAAAGGTGGTTCATATGTCTTAAGGCATTTTCTCTTATATGCCAAGTGCATAATCCATGAAATGTTTCTGGCAAAACTAAAGAAATAGCCTTAGTCATTGTTGCATCTTAATTGGTTATAATGGTTTTAGGTTTTTCTCCACCCATTGCTTTGAGGAAAGTTTCAAATCACAATTGAAAAGAAAGGATTGTTTCATCATATAACAACGTGGCCTCAAAATCAATTGTTTGCCTGTGATTATTAAGCCCAACAAATACTCTTAAGGGTCGACAATCCTTATTTGTTTTGTATGTGGTGTCAAAAGTGATGATATCACCAAAGTACCCATAATAATTTATCATTTGTTCATCTGCCCAAAATATATTTGTTATTTACTCTTCAACATCCATTTGAAAGTCATAAAAGAATGAAAGATTTTCACTTTGTTGTTTGAAGTACATAAGCAATGCACCCACTTCACCATACCTTAAACATTGATTCCTTTTAGTTCAAAGGTAATTCTTGTGGTTTTGCTTTGTGTAACCAACACTATCTATTCCACCAAATTGCCTAGACATATATTCATGAAAATCTTTTGGTTTTAATTCAGATGTGTCTGCCAATAAATGTGTGATGCTTATGACTCAGAAATGTGTCAATGAGAATGAATCATATAAACATATTTTGTCGATTGAAGAGGGTGATTATGTTGAGCTACAAAGACAATAACCTTATATATCCTTATCTTCAGATCCAGTGAAATAATCATACGTGTTTCACATCGTGTTCTGGTTTTTGCTCTAGGCTCTTTCGACAAGTAGTCTCATTTATAAACACTTTGTTTACCCTATTTGAAGCATGAAAATCTTCTTAAAGTCAAAATTTCAACTTTTTTGCTTTTATTTCCATATATCTCCATGAATACCAAACCCAACTCTCCTATTGTACTCATTATAAAATTAATAGGTTGTTACCTCGAATTCAAATTCCGTTTCTAACTATAGTATATAATCAGTAACACACTCTTGGCCATGTTGTACAATATTGTCGTGAATATTGTTGAACTATTTCTCTACACCTTCGGTAACTGGAATTGAAGTTACATTCATTTTTTTAAAAAAAAGAATCAATATGCAGTTTTCAATCGTTCAATCAAACAAGGAATGAATATGCTACTATCATGAGTTTAGAAAAAAAAAATCCCACTCACAACAAGACGGCGAAGCAGAAAAACTTTGGGCAAAATTCATTTCCTTTATTTTGCAAAAAGAGGTGTGGTCCAATGATTGGGAACAGAGCGACAACATTCCAACAGAAGGGAAGTAACTATCAGAAAAAGGAAGCGGCAACAGTCCAATGATAAGTATGTGTGTTTCATTACTTCTCAAGTGCAAACCTAATGAAGTGATAATTATGCGAATTCTTCAATTTTGTTTTACTGTATGTAACTTATTTTTTATTTTAAATTAAATTAATTAAAAATTTAAATATCAACCACTAGATTTTTTATGCCACGTGTCGACATTACAAGCGATAGACTGAAAATCTCCATTTTTCAAAGAAATGGAGAGGGTTTACACGCTCTTTTAGTACAAACTACTACCTTTAGTTGTTAATGCTGAAAACAAGGTAACATTTAACCACACCCTAATTGTTCGTGATTTTGGATAATTTTTTTTAGATATATATGTATAAAATTTTTTTATTCAATTTTTTAACCCTAAAAATTTGTTAAGCTTTCAGGAAATTCAAGTTAACTTTTTTTAAAAATATAATATTATAATAATATTTTTGTGTGTGAATGTAATAACAATAACAACTATTAACTATTAATGGAAAAATCATATTAAAATCATTTAATTAGAAAAATAAATTACATCGTTAAGGTGAAAATGCAAGCTGATTAAATGTGACATTTTTTCATTTTAAAAAAATTTAGTTTGCAAATTTTTTATAATTTGATGTACTCAAATTTCTTGATTAATTAATTTCTATCATAATTACTATATTTTTTTCTAAAAATAATTAAAAATAAACATAAAATCTTATCTTTTCTTATTACTTATTGCTATTTTATTTGCAGTATAAAATTAATTGGATATGACATGCTTTAATTTTGGGACATAAATCATAATAATTTTTTGTCGTCAATATAATATATAAAAAATAAAAAATGTTAGTCATTATAAAAACTACTGTGACTTAGTAATTGTTACCTCAAATGTATTTTTCATTTGTTAGTTAGATTTCATTTGTTAGTTAGATTAGATCATATAAAGAAATTTGGATGTCATTTTAATTTGGTTATTATAAAAATATCTTGTAAAATAAACAAAAGAATATTAAAATTAAAAGAATTCAAAAGTATCCAATACTCAAAATATCATCTAAAAAAATTATATAAACTCTGATTTTTCATTGTATCTAGAAATACAATAACTCTCAAAAAATAAAAATAAAATAAGTTATTAATTAAAAAGATAAAAATATAATAATAATCTTATAAATGTAAAATTATAATAAAATTTTCAACGATAAAATTCTTCTTGTTTAAATATTGAAATTAATTAATAAAATAAAAAATAATTTTGTGTCTTAAGAAATGAAATAATATTTTTTAAATTCATCTAATTTTACATGTTTAATTAAAGATAAATCGTTTTGTTATGATTTTCTACGGATAAACAATTCTGAATTCAAAATAATCTTATTTCAAAGGTAATTTTTTTATTTTAAAAGTTTTTTTTAATAAACATGGATAACGATCTAAATTATTTTTTCGTTGTCTGCCTGAACCACGTGCCATAGGGATATAAGTAAAATTAAAGAAATAATAAGAGACAATAATCATGGACTTTAATAAAAAGATTAAAGACAAAAGTGGAAATAACAAAGATGAAAATTTTAATTAAGTTGAATTGTGGCGTAGAAGAACCAACAAAATCTGGAATAATTGTATATGAAAAAATATATGGGTGACACTTTTCAAGGAGAAAATTTAGATAAGATAGTATATAGCAAAAATACAGTGTTAGAATGGCGAATTGATTGCATGACTCTTAAACTAGATATGACGGAATCAGTAATGGAGGACATACTAATATTTCTTATCCATATAGCTGACATCATTTAATTAGTGAATAAGATTTGGTCATTGTTGTTGTAATAACTAGCATACAACCCGACTATCCACGTTGTTACAAACTTGATTAAATATTTTTTACAGATTCATAGTTTTGATTTGTTCGATTTTGAGAAAAAATAAAATTGAATTAATTAATTTTAATAGGTTAGGTTAGTTTGATTTTCTAAAATTTTTTTTCTAACTCGAACTAATAACAATCGGGTTGATTTGGTTCAGTTTGAGGGAAAACCGATAAAAAAATAATTAAAAAAATCAATTTTTTATTAAATCATAAACAAAATTATTTTATACTTGAAACTAGTCAAATGTATTAGTCTACTAAATTCATAATTTTATAATAAAATATTAAGTGCTTCATATATACTAAATCAGTGAAATTAAATTATTAAAATAACAATATAATATAAACAACAAATTATATAAATTTAAAGTATAAAATAAATTATTAACTTCAAAATATAAGATAGATTGGGTTAGAGTTTTGAAATGCAAAACTCTAAAGAAAACAAGTTACTAAATTTACTAACTTAAAAATATAAAATAAATATATGATGATAATATATATACTTTTGGGTTAGTTCAGGTTGGGTCAGAGTTTTAAAATGCGGAAACCGCAAACTGAACAGGACATGATCAATTCTAATCGGTTTGGGTTAGTTTTAGACCTGATCAAGTGAAAAAACCAAACCAAACTAATTGGCTCGGTTCAATTTACTAGGTCGTCAGGTTGACCCAAGCCAATGAACACCCCTAATATTTTCGTTAAAAATTATTTATAGAATTAAAAAATTAATATATTCTAAATTAAAAGTAAAAAAATAAAATAATTGAGAGACTAAAATAATATTTCTAGAAAAATGAATTCAATAAAATAATTCACATACAAAATCACATAATTGAATATTATTTAACAAAATATTTATCTATAAAGATATTTTATATGTTTCTATGTAATTTTTTTCATAAAAAATAGAAATTATTTTGAAGATATTAAAGTAGAAATAAAAATTTTTAAATCATTAAAATCTAATTGTGTTAAGTATAAAATTTATATTTTAATTAACATCTATATGCTATATTTTTTGTTTGTCTTAGATCAAAGACTAAAAGTAATGTCTCTAAACTATCAAGTCGTATACTAATCTCACTTATGATGCATGATTTTTTTTGTCAAATAAACATTGCACATAGATGGAAACCTATAAATATTAGTCAAACATAATTTCTCAATCCTGTGAATGATACTATTATTTTATAGTATAAATAAATTAAAAAATATAATTCAAGATGTTTTTGTTAAAATAATTTAAATTTATTTTTATATTAAATATATTTAATAAGGTATTTTTTTGAAAAATTAAAAATATTTAATATATTTTTATTAAAGCAATTTAAATTTATTTTATAATATATTTAAAAAATATTTTAATATACACTAAAATTATTTTGTCATATAATCAAATATTTAATAATTAATTTTTGAAGGCATCTTTAATGCAAGGTCGTAGAGATCTTAAATCAACATTTGATATTGGAAAAAATCTACTATTAAAGTAGAGATTGGAATCTCTAGTGTGGACGGTTTCTTATACAAGATACTCATTAAATCTATATACAAACTATAAATATGCATGTTCATTTACCTTTTAAAATAAATATAATATTTTGTCAAAAAAAAATTATAAATAAAATTTAAATAGTGAAGTTCAACTAAGATCCATACAAAATATCTTAAGATCCTAAATATGAGATATTCCATTCGAAGAAAAAAAGAAAAAACATCTTAGAACACATGTGACATTGTAGGGTTCACAAAAAGGTGTGCTTAGATCTCAAATGAGATCTACGAATAAAGATGCTCTAACATATTAAATAATATAAATATAAAAATAAGTATAAAATTTATATTTTATTAATTAATATTTATATGTTATTTTTTTGTCTTAGATTAGAAATGAAAAGTAATGTCTCTTAATCTATCGAATTGTATACTAACCTCACTTACTACTATACATGATTTTTTTTTCAAAGAAAACTTTTACATAAATGAAAATTATAAATATTAATAAATATAATACCTGATCGAGTGAATGATCCTATCTTTTAAACTGTACATAAGTTAAAAAAATTGATTCAAGATACTTTTGTTATAATAATTTAAATTTAATTTTATATTAAATATACTTAATAAGAGAATTTTTTGAAAAAATTAAAAATATTTAACATATTTTTACCAAAATAATTTAAAATTATTTAATAATATATTAAAAATATTTAGAACTTATTTTATTATTAACATCTATATGTTAAAAAATATTTATTAAAAAATTTTAAATCTTTAAAATATAATTTTATTGAGTATAAAGTTTATATTTACTAATCAACATTTATATGTTATATTTTTTTATCTTACATTAGAGACTAAAAGTAATATCTCTCAACATATTGAGTTTTATATTAATCTCACTTACGATGCATTTTATTTTGTAAGATAAAATTTGCACATAAATGTAAATATATAAATAATAATCAAACACAATTTCTTGGTGCTGTGAATGATACTACCTTTATAATTTAAATAAATTACAAATTTAATTCAATATATATTTTATAAATTAATTTAAATTTATTTTTATACTAAATATATTTAATAATATAATTTTTGAAAAAATTAAAAATATTTGACATATTTTTATTAGATTAATTTAAAATCATTTTGTAATATATTACAATATGTTTAAGAAATATTTTTTAACATACACTAAAATTATTTTATCATATACTAAAATATTTAATATTAATTTTTAATATATTAAATATATAAATATAAAAATAACAAAATAATAAAAAAACATAAAAATATCATAATCCTAAAGAAATAAAACAATAAAAGACATAAATAAATTTTAAAATTAAAATGGACAAAGGATTAATTTTAATAAGATAATTTTAAAAAAATTAAACGTATTTTTATTAAAGTAATTTGAATTTATAATAATTAAAAATTTAATAATATAGAAAACATAGAATATAAACCAAAATAAATAAGAAATAAAGGTAATTAAAAAATAAAAATTAAAATACAAAAACAAATAACAAACCAAAAGAAATTTAAAAATAAAATAAAACTTCAAATGAAATTAATTCAAGATACTATATTTTATACTTTAAATAAATAGAAAAGGATTAATTTAAAATAGTGACATGAATGATACTATCTTTTATACTTTAATAAATAAAAAAAATAATTCAAGTTATCTTGTTAAAGTAATTTAAATTTATTTTGACATCAAATATATTTATTAAGATAAATTTTTGGAAAAATTAAAAATGTTTAACTTATTTTTATTATAGCAATTTAAAATTATGTTTTAATATATAAAAATATATTTAAAAATATATTTAACGTACACTAAAATTATTTTATAATATAATAAAAATTTTAATTATTATTTTTTAATATATTAAATATTATTTATATTTTATTAATTAACTTCTATATGTTATAGTTGGTTGTTTTGGATGAAAGATTAAAAGTAATGTTTGTCAATCTATCAAGTCGTATACTAATTTTACTCATGATCTATGATTTTTTTTTATCAAATAAAATTTCACATAAATATAAATCTATAAATATTAATAAAAATCGATTTATTAATGTCGTGAATGATACTATCTTTTATACTTTAGATAAATAAAATAATTAATTCAATATACATTTGTTAAATTAATTTTAAATTTATTCTAAAAAACTAATTTAAATTTATTTTTATATTAAATATATTTAATAAGATAATTTTTTAAAAAATAAAAATATTTAGCATATTTTTATTATAGTAATTTAAAATTATTGTGTAAAATATATCTAAGAATATTTTTTAACATACACTAAAATTATTTCATAAGATAAGAAAAAATTAAATAATAAAATTTTAATATATTAAATATGATTTCTATTTTATTAATTAACATTTATATGTTATATTTTTTTTTCTTGGATGAGAGACTAAAAATAATGTTTCTCAAACCATCATATCATATACTAATATCACTAATGATACCTGATTTATCTTTTTGTTAAATAAAATTTGCATATAGATTAACATCTATAAATATTAATCAAATATAATTTTTCAATCATGTTAATGATACTATCTTTTATATATAAATAAATTAAAAAAATTGAATCAACATATTTTTGTTAAAGTAATTTTAATTTGTTATATATGAAATATATTTAATATCATAATTTTTGAAAAAATAAAAAATTTAACACATTTTTGTTAATTAATTAAAATTATTTTGCAACATGTTAAAATATATCTAAAAAATATTTGTTAAAATATATTTTGCACATAGATGAAAATTTATAAATATAATTAAACACAATTTCTGGATCCCGCGAATGATACTATGTTTTATATCATAAGTAGATTAAAAAATTTAATTCAAGATATTTTTTTAAAGTAATATAATTTATTTTTATATTAAATATATTTAATAATATAATTTTTTGAAAAAATTAAAATATTTAACATGTGTTTTATTAAATTAATTTAAAAATATTTTTTAATATATTGAAATATATATTTATAAAATATTTTTTAACATACACTAAAACTATTTTATCATATATTAAAATAATTAAGCTAAAATTGTTTACATTTCTTCTTCCTAGGTCAGTGCTAAAATTCTGAATCCATTTAAGTTTCACTATTGGTTTGGAAATCAACTCATTCAATGGAAAGTTAAGAGCTACAACTACCTAATGGTAAAAAAACATAATAGTATTTAAGCTACAAAAATAAGTGCAAAGTTCCTTAACAAAACCTCTACAACAAAAAGATCTTTTTCAATTAATTCTTCCTTTGTCTCAAGGTAAATGTGTTTGAGATATGGAGGCAGAGGCTTCATCAATGACTTTAATTGAGAGATGGTGGCTTTCAGCTGCAAAAATGGTAGATGATAATGGAGTTGGTACAGATACAGATGACGCATAAATGTTAAAGTGTGCATGAAAATCAACTACAATATTCTCATCAAATTTGTTACACATGACAACTCATAATTTACTATAATGTTAGTTGCAGCTTGCACTTGTAATTCAGAATGTACACTTATAATGGTCTAATCAATTTCTACGCAAATGGAACACATGTTTGACTCATAACATGTGCAACCCATCTCCCAAATCTCAACGAAATCAATAAACTCAAAGAACTCGATATACAAATAAGTATGATTATGTGTAAGTGCATCAATACATAAAACTGAACGTATGGAATGGTTCTCTGATGTAGAAAGTGCACTAGGAGAAGGAGTAGCATAGGAAGACTCAGTAGAAGAAGGGCATTGTTGTCTCAAATCTCTCTCACTCCTCAAGGTAATGATACTATCCTCTTGCATAAGGTTAGTCCTTGGTTGAGATAGAATTTGACCAAAACGTTAGGATTGCAACTGGTTGACGATGGAAACTAATTGATCAATAAAAGTTTGTAGATTGCTAAGAGCTGCATTTACATTATCCATAAACTAGATGTTATTGGTGGCCATGTATTTAACAAGATTTTCCAATGAAGGGGAAGTTGCAACGTCTTGCTGTGGAAGAAATTGTGCAACTTCACCTGCAAAATCATGAAACTTAGACAACAAATGAATTAGACCAAAGTTGAGGTCATAGGATTATGCCTGCTCTAGCTTAGGATATTGGATACACCGTGGCTAATAAGCAACATCAAGTATAACCAATTCATTCTAAGTCCAATCATGAGGGTGAACAACCATATTTATGGACAAGGGAGAATGAAAATCAAAAGAACTTACATAGTTAGCCCTTACACAACTACTACTACTACTAACATTATTGCTAATACTATGAACTAAATATTTAACATCTTACAATTTTTTTTATCTATTTCTGGGTCAAAGTCATGCAAGGGACCGAAAGTGGACTTAGTCATGCAACATAAAGCACAAGAAAAGGCAGAAACACAAAAGCCAACTATATTACTAGAATACACTTACAACATGCAAACTGCAACGAAATGAATTTTAAAAAATTAACACCACCAAAATAACATTTCATATGATATTTTCTATTTTTGTTAAGTTTTTGCTGAATTTTAAAGATAGTCAAAATAGAAAAAAAATTAAGGTGTGGTCTAAACAAAGGAATTTTACAAAAAGGACCCTTGAGGCCCAAGTTATGTTGTAATTGGGGAACCTTCATGTATGATTTTTCTGCACCTTGCAAAGGAGTTTTAAACACAACCTAGGCATTTCAAAAAATTGTCTACACCTCTACTAGGAAACTAGTGCAATTTTACCTCTTGAGATCACAATTCAAAGTAACTCTAGCGAATCTTAACCTGTTAGCAATAATTATTCATAGAAATAATAAAGCAAATAGTTAGTGAGAAAGATAAAATCTAAACGTAAATGACTTGTATTCCTGACAACGACGTCATTGATAAAAATTTGTCTAGATCGATATAAAACAAAAACTAGATTTTCCCAAATTTGCAATATAGTGAACAACCTAGGTCATCTCTCATAGATACAAATCATATATGGTATAAATTTCATCAAACAATTAAAGAATAAGGGGGGATTAATTGCATAAAATGAAAAGAGAAATTGTAAAGAACAAGAGAAAGATTACGAACAAAAATAGAGAAAGAAAACATCGATCCGATGTTCCTAGCGATGCCCTTAAGTAAGAATAATTCTAAAAATCATGCAAAAATTCATCAACACTCACAAGTAATTCAATTGAATCATATCAAAATCGCAATCTCAAGATTCTCATGAATTTTCAAAGATCTAACTAGTTAAAATATGTTATCAATCTATCACCTAGCTCTTGCAATTGAGATCAATTGATCTGAAACCAATGCATATCAAAACACAATTGGAATCTTACACAAATTGAAGAGGAAAAAATATCAATAAAATGAAAAAAATACATGAAGAAAAATACACAAGAGAAATCGAAATTCATACTTTACCGCGCGATCGTATCGGAGACCTCAACTCGATTCAGAATTTAGCTATTGAGATATCCATGGAAGCTTGCATGAGAAGGAAGAAGTAGAGAGAAAAAGGAAGCTCGTTAGTAGAAGAAAGAAACTTGTTAAATATAAAAGAGAGAAACTTATTAAAGAAGAAAGAAAGAAACTAACTCTAACTAATTTTAACAAATGAAAAAAAGTTGTTAAATTATGAGAAACTATTTATATTTTCTCACTACATAACATTCCTATCTATTTGAATTTACACATACTATTACAATTTTTTTTTAAATTTCCATTTTACCCCCGATTCTCTCTCTCTTTTTACCTCATTTTCTCTACCTTCTTTCTCCTTAATTACTTTATTTACTTAGTCCTCTCTCTCCTTACCTCATTTTTTCCACCCTCTCTCTTTTCTTACCTTATTTTCTCTTTCCTTTCTCCTACTTTTTCTTCTTCTTGTTTCAGTTACTTCCTTTTTTCTTGTTCATTTTTTTCTCTTACTTATTTCATTTTGCTTATTTTAACTATTCCGCAAAAACTTGCTGGGGAGTTAAAAGAATTTCAAACTTTTTTAACTCTCCAATGAGCTCTTGCTGGAGAGTTAAAAATTTCAAATTTTTTTATAAGAAAGATAAAGTTAAGGGCATATTTTTACATGTGAGTAGGTGTCAATTCAAATAATCGGGAATGCTAATTCAAATTACGTTGAGCTTGACTTAAATTGAGCTTTAACCCAATATGAAATTGGCCTAAAAAAACCTAACAAAAGCTACTAAAAAATAAAACTAAAAATTACAATTAAAGAAAATTAAAAGATACAAGATATGAAAATACAGAAAAATACAAAAATACAAAGACAATTAGTCCAAAACAAAGTTCAATTCAATAAAGTCCACTAACATATAAAATAAGAAAAAAATATATGAAAAAAGGTCCAAGCATAACCTATATGTGAAAATGAATTAAAATAGGAAATTAAGAAAGACTTATAGAGTTAAAAGAATATAAAATCTGTATAATAATGCTCTATCAATATAATATATAATGTATAATATATAATGTATAATATATAATAAATAATAAGGATACTTCAACTTTTGGTTTTGTATTTCACGAAGGGAGCTTTGTTTCAAAGCTGTGATCTCTAGTTGCATATAATATACAAACCATTATACTTACTTCTTTAAATATTAAATTTCATCGTTTGAAATTATTTTTAAAAAATTATTTTTTTAGAGGCAAAGTTATTTTATAGCATTCATAAGATATCTTTCAATCACAAGCCATAATTAATTAAAAAACGGTTGCACGGTTACAGATAACTAAGGATGTTTGTAGTGCAATTTGATATAATTTTGAGTTTAAAACTAGTGTGAATTAAACTAAAACAATAAGTGTGGTGAAGCTTGGTCAATTTATATTCATTATAAAATCCAAACCAAGTTAAATCAATTTTTTGCGATTTTGTTTGGTTTAGGTTTGCGGTTTAAAATTTCTATTATTAAGTATTAAAAAATATATTAAAAATTTTTATTTCCAAAATTTTATAAAAGTTTTGTACCCCCCCCGCCTCGACCTCATGTCAGGACCACAACCCTAAACGCACATCGACACCACATCTTGACACTCAACTCCTACCTCGACGTTATGACCACTTCGGCACAGGTCCAAACCCATATTCTTAAAAAAAGGTAATTAGTGGGCAAAACCCCTACAAAAGTAAGTATAAAAGGATAACTAAACTCACCTCTAGGTATCCAATTCTATTCACTCTTATTCTCCCACTCTTTTATTTTGATACTGACTTAGGCATCAGGGTCACTTTTGCAGATACTCACTTGTCACCACAAAACCTTTGGTGCCCAAGACTAAGAGATTACAAGTTTTGCCAAACCTGGTAAGAACATTTGACGTTGTCTGTGGAACGTAAAAATTCCTATGCCCTTGGCAATACATGGTACAAACTAGGAGCGACACATCTCGATCCGCCATGAACAAATCCAACATCATGAGGGAGTTCAGGAAACAAATGGAAGGCTTGGCTGAAAAGCATAAGGCCGATCTTTGCACCCTAAAAGAAAAGAATGTTGCCATGAAAACCCAACTACGGATCTCCATAATAAGCAACCCAAGATAAAAAACGATGAAGGTGATCACCACTAACCAAACAGATCGACTCGGGAACAACGAAATTGGCATCGCCATCACAAATGAATAACACGCCACACCCACAACAATGAGTCCGAGCACCATCATCGAAAACACTCAATGCTAGACACGCACAATGACAAAATCTCTTGGAATAATCACACAACAAATCATGAGCAAACGACGGACAACAAACCGTTACACACTAACTAACTCGACACTCACTAACTCAACACTCTTTGCCCATCTTGACACTCTTTGTTTGACGAAACACTCTTTGTCCATCTCGACAGTCTCTCTCCGACAAAACATTCTTTGCCCATCCTTGCACTTAATGCGTACAATATCACCACTTAAGAGTAGTAATAATGTACCTAAGTCTGGATATCGTACCTAAGGGACCAAGTCTTGTTCTCAATTAAATCAATGGTTAATAAGTGAGTCACAATAATTCAGAATTAGAGCAGTGAGCAAACAAGAGAGAAAATTGGTTTAGAATGTAATGGATTGAGACCTAGGATTGTGATTTTACTATAATACCTTTGCCCTTATTAGTAAGCAATCTTATTCTTTATCATTCAATGATTACCGATAATCTACCACATTTTTTTTGTAGTGAGTTTGGTCATGCACATCACACTATAATCCTAATTTGTCATCCCTAATGGCCATGGCAGATTCCAAATTAAGACCAATACCAAATCAGAGGTTTGCTTGACAACTTGACCAGTTCTATCAGTATAAAAACCTATTAGCTTCAAAAATCAATCATTCAAATATCAATGATCATGACTAATTAAACAATTAATATGTTAACAAATATAATGCAATAACCTATTTACTTCCCAAATTGATTGTTTAAATATCAATGATCATGATTGTTCAAACAATTAGAATGCAACTAATATTCAAATACCAATGATCATGACTATTCGAATAATTAAGATGTACAAATGTTGCACAAAGATGTAAATTAATCATTGAACGACATTAAATAATTATGCAAAGTGCAATGGTGACTTACAAAGAGTTACATCACAACACTAGAAAGAGGCTTAATCCAACATGGTTAATGCAAAGTCAAACATTCCTTCTAGTCATAGAGTACATCAAATAAATAAACATTTCCTATATAGAGTACTTTGAATTGCCTCAGACCCAAAGCTTCCTTGTTGTTCTTCACCTTTTAGGTCACAAACCTAACTGTTCTTCTGAGCCAGAGCGAGTCCCCTTTTTGTGTCTACTTTTCTCCTATTTATAAGAATGTTTGATATTTTTTTATGTCTTTCTCGAGGCCCACGTACCACGACTGTACTGACATGAATCTTTAATAATTGCTTTGTAAAGACTTGATTTTGCCCCTTTTTCTTTGTGTTTCTTAAGTATTTGCCTAAAGTAAGAATAAATACTAAAAAGTGAGTTTTGCCAATAAAAAATTCAATTCTTTCCTTACAAACAAATATTAATCAAGCTGAAAATACGGCTAAAAATTTGGTTTATCAACACCCTTTGTCCGACAGGACACTGTTTGCCCATCTTGGCACTCCTTGCCTAAAGACGCATTCTTAACACTCACTCTCTGCCTAAAAATAGTACTTGCTACCTTGCATACCCAAGATAACAATCAAGACAAAACATGCACATACTATCACAACTTCTTAGATGTTCCCTTGACTGGTCGACCTCGATGCTAGAGGGACAGATGTACCCCTCATCCCGACCTCATGTTGGGACCGTAACTCCAAACACACCTCAACATACAATGCTTACCTCATCATGTGATCACCTTTGCACAAGCCTAAGCCCATCTTAAAAAAGGTAACTAGGGGCAAAACCCTTACAAAAACAAGTATAAAAGGATAACTAAACCCAACCTCCAAGTATCCAATTCTATTCACTTTCATTCTCTCACTCTCTTATTCCAACATTGACTTGGACATCAAAGTCTCTTTTACAGGTACCCACCTATTGCCACGAAGGTTCGGTGCCCAAGACCGAGAGATCACATGTTCTACCAAACTTGGTAAGAACAAGTTTAATTGTATCAAATTAAAGTTAAAGTATAAATAATCAATTCATTTAAATATTATATTTGACTGTTTGTCTTCAAATTGTATCCAATGAAATGAAAACAAATAGTTTTGCTAAAACATTTATTCATCAACTAATACATATTAATTAAAAATCCTAATTAAAGATTAAGTTAAAATCATAGAACTTAGAAAATAATGAGTAATTGTATATGTCTTCTTGTGAATTTGTTAAAATAACTAAGAATGAATGATTTAGTTTTTGCGATTTTAACATCTCAAACTGCAAACGAACCAAACTGCGTGGTTTGAAAATTACAAAAAATCAAACTACCCAAACCAAATTAGTTTTTTGTGGTTTTCAATTTTCACTGTTTGATTGTCAATTTTTAATTCGATTTGGTTCAGTTTTGAACACTCCTACCAATAACATAACAAGTAACAATAGATAGCAAATTAAAACCACCACACTAGAAATTATACTAAAGGAAGCAAACCTTAACTATTTCTTAGACACGTAATATAGTTTTCAAGTTACATATACCATTGATAGAAAGAGAATATAACTTTTTTGTAATATCCTAACTTGTTGCCATGATTTTTGGAGGACATCTTGTTAGAATCTTGTCACACAGAATTGAGATCCTTTAAATACCAAGACATTTCTAGCAAGCTAGATTGACCCTATAGTATTCTTCCTGGTGACACTATGAATATGTTGACATAGATTGAAGAAGTAATTCAAGGTTAATACCTTTAGATAACCAACCTAGTGATGCAGGACATCCATACTTCAACAAATTGTGCTGTTCAACTTTTGTTGGGATCTGATTATGAGTCACCCTTCAAGTAATATTAAACACTTGTGAAGGCACTCTTGAAAATACATTGTTTAAAATAAAAAATAAAAATGGTGAGTTTCTTGACTTTTTTAACCATTAAAATAAATTTTATTTTTCAGTTTTATTTCAAACTCAATTAATTAAAAAAATAAAAAAAGTGAGTTTCTTGACTTTTTTAACCATTAAAATAAAATTGTTCGTGAATATCTTAAAATTGGTATGGTATTGTAGGAACATAAAAATAATTTAATATTCTCTAAAATATGCAAAATGAGTATCTTAAACTTTATTATTAAAGATTCTAAGAAATTGAGGTAAAGACCGCAATCCATGATAATGGAAGAGGATTTAGGAGATAAATTTTTCATTTTGTTTAAATTTTTATTAAAAATGTATTAATAAATAAATATATTTTTGTTTTTTATGTGTTTTGTATAAACTACTTATTTAAAAATCAACAATTTTGTATTTTTAAAAAGTAAATCCCAAACCAATCTACTTAAATTTTAAAAGTATCTTTAAATAAAAAATAATTTATTTCTATCCTGTAAAAAGGTTTTTTTAAAAATTAATTTTTAACAAATAAATAAGATTTTTGTAAAAAATAAAATTAATTTTTTAAGAAAAAATAATTTACACAAATATATTTTGAAAACATGACATTATGTCTTATATTTTAAAAATGTGACATTGTGCTTCTAGATTAAAAAAAATTCTTGAATTGATGCCTATTCGTGAAATGACACGTGGTGGTAAACATTAGAGGTGTCAAAATGGGCTAGCGCAGTCTACATGGCTGGCCCACGGTGGGTTGCAAAATAAATAGGTCAGGCCAGCCTGACCACCAAAATAAAGATACCAAAATTTTCAGGCATTTTCTTTTAACACCCCCCATTTGTTATTTTCACCCCCACAAAGTTTATATCTTTTTGCAAATTCCTAATATACCCTTATAATTTGATTTTAAATTTTTGAATTTATTTTTTTATTATCTTGTCTTGTTGTACTTTATCTTGCTACTCTTGTGTGTCAAACACTAATTGTCACATTCTGTCCTATTGTAAATTCCTAATCATTCTTATAAGTCTTTTGGGTATTATTCATTCATTTGAGCGCTATTTGAAAAGGAAAACACAATTTTATTTAGGTTTGATTTTCTTGATTTAAAGTCTACGCTTTAGGATTTATGATTTATGGTTTGTTTGCGTTTTTTATCCATACTAATGTTGATTCATGAGTGTTATAGTGTTTCAGATCAATTGATCCAAAACTCACAATAATAATACGTATTTATCCACTTCCAGATTAGTTGATCTGGAATGTACATAATGCATTCCGGATCAACTGATCCAGAATGCATTATATATATTCCGGATCATATTGTCCAAAACATACTTGCTGAATCTCATTTGCCTTCTGGATCATGTGGTCCGGAACATACTAGCTGAATCCCATTTGCCTTCTGGATCATGTTGTTCGGAACATACTTGTTGAATCTCATTTGCCTTCCGGATCATGTTGTCTGGAACATACTTGCTGAGAGGTGCTCGAAGAGGTGATCGGAAAGGTGCTCGAAGTGGTGACCGGAGACGTGCTCAAAGTGGTGACTGAAAAGGTGCTTGAAGCGGTGACTGAAAAGTGCTTGAAGCAGTGATAAGAGAGGTGGTCGAAACGGCAATTAAAGAGGTGCGGTGGTGGCGTGCACAACTGTTGTGATGTGCTTCATTAGCCAAGTAGGGTAAGAAAAGGGGAGGGTATTTTTGGGTTTTGAAAAAAATTGTGAAACCTTAAGGGGTGCGAATAGAAGATAGTGGGTATTAAAAGCAATTGCCAACTTTTCAGCTTGACCCGACCCATCATAGATTGGTGAGTTAGGTGAGTTGATCACCAGACTTGCAAAAAAATATTTAGTTATAAAAAATATGTAAACTATAAATAATATTACAACAACATACATACATAATGGATTCATGTCATAAACATGTAAATTATAAATAATATTTAAACAACATACATATATATAGTATTAAACCAACATGCAAATTAGGGGTTTCACTCTCAAATT
Organism: Psophocarpus tetragonolobus; assembly: GCA_037954015.1. Classification (NCBI taxonomy): domain Eukaryota; kingdom Viridiplantae; phylum Streptophyta; class Magnoliopsida; order Fabales; family Fabaceae; genus Psophocarpus; species Psophocarpus tetragonolobus. Next base: position 7,195,392 of record CM075692.1, on the reverse strand, counting down.
TTAGGAAAGTTTGGCTTTGACAGTATTAGGGATTTCATGTTTGGGGATAAATAACCAAAAAGGAAAATGAAATTAGCAAAAATGTGCATGTGCAAATACTGATATAAGTGAAAAAAAATAATTTTTTTGGTGGGCTGATGGGCTAATCTAGCCCGACCGAATCTCAACCATAAAACTCATGGGTTAGTGGATCGAGTTGCATAAGTAAGACCATTTTGTGAATCATGTTTTTTGGCTTGGACCGACCCGAACTTTTGGTGGGTCGAATTGGCCCACGAGGCCGGACTCATTTTGACACTTCTTGTCAACATTTAACCTTTTATAGTTAATGTTTAACATTTGACATATGGATATTAACTCAATTTTTTTAATATGGATGCATATTGTTATATTGTCAAAATATAGGGACACAATATTTAAATTTTATAAAATTTGGAGACACCAATTTTGATTAAGACATAAATAGAATGATAATGTGTTACCGTAAATCAATTATATAAATTGGGTGATGATTTTTATTAAAAAAAATAGTACATTAAATTCCTTATTATTCTTAAAAATAAATGTCCTACCAAGTATTATTTGATTGTTACTAATATTCAAGGTTTAATTAATCTGCAACTGCTTAAACTTTCATCCTTTGTTATGTCTTATCTTGATATTTATAGGTTACAGTGTTTGATTGAAAAACATAATAAAGCTATCTTTTCCCTCTCTAAGTGGTATATATTTGAAATCCATTTTTATTGATTTTCGGTAGTCATTAGTTGTAAATATTTAAGACTGGTGTTGGATGAACATTTTAATAAAAAACTTAATCACAAACACCAAATCAAACATTTAGAAATGGAAGAGATATAAGATGGTTTAGTTGATTTTTTTCTTTTAAAAAGGAAAAATTTATTCAGCATTGGCAGGAACCCTCCATGTCACAAGATATGACCATGAGGAGTTAGTGAGGATTACAGATAAGTTAACATAAGTAAGAGCAACTTATAAGAAATCCTCACACCTAATTAGAGATAAATTAACAAAAGTAAGAACAAATTACAAGAAATCCCCATACGCACCACAAAAAAAAAAACCCTATGACAAAACTAATTCCAACATAGAGATCCTTCTACTAAAGCCCAGACATAAGACAACAAAAGGATCTAAGCATTTCTTCTCCTTAATCTAGTAATACATAGTACTTGTTGGGAAGACCACTAAAAAAAAAGATACAGAGAGGCTTTACAAAGCCCCTTGACTCATAATTATGCTTTTTGTATAGACTGTTGCCAAACTTCTTCGACTATGAAGGATTCACCCTTAAATACAACCACATTCCTTTCTAGCCAAATTATATTAAGAACCTCAGTTGAAGGGTTACCTCGACCCCCCAGTAGATGCTAATAACTCATTTCCAAAGCAGTAGACAACACAAACACATAACCTATCCACCTATAGCATTTCATCCAAACAAGGTAACTAGACTTACATGTGAGAAGTAGATGACTTATAGACTCTGGTAACAAGTAGTAAACAAGGCAGATTTCATAGTAGAAGGAAGAATATTTCTCTTCGCCAATTCTACCTTTGTAGGAATTTTGCTCAAAGCTGCCTTCCAAGAAAATCCCACCACCTTAGAGGTGGCCTTTGACTTCCATAACCTTTTGAAAAATGGAGAAGCAACCTCTTAAGAAGCTCCATAGACTAAGTGGTATGCTTCCTTTATTGAATACTCACCAGAATTTCCTTGACTATCACCCTACCTTCATCTGTCCTTTGCATGCCGCCTCATATGAACCCCTTCAGAACACCCTCCAACTCCCTTACCCATTCCCTCCCCCATTTAAATAACTCATTTCTCTAACTAAGCCTTTAGATCTAGTTATATTATACCACTCCCCAACATTCGAAATACATGTCTCTCTTTGGTTAGATAAAACATTCAACCTAGGGAATATAGATTTAAGCCCACCAAACACCTTTCGTCCCCCATCCCAAAATTTAACATGAACCCATCCTTTACCATGGGTTTTACCTCCCTAGAGAACCACTTGCCTAACCACACATCAATGCCATTTCCCAAGCATAACTTTGTTGAATGCCACCACATCTTTGATTCCAAGACCTCCTTGACTTTTCTCTTTGCACACCTACTCCTATTTGATCCATGCTACTTTGCTACAATCTTTAGTGCTACCTCACAAAACTCATTTGCATAGACTAGATAACTTTGGGAACTTTCTTTGGAACTTGTAAAAAGATAGAAAATAAAGAGGTATAGATGATAGGGTGGATTTGATCAAGCAAATCCTCCCCCCCAAGGAAAATTTTTTTCCTCCACGAAGATAATTTTGCTCTCATTTTATCTAAAACTAGCTTTCACACTCACTCACACCTTACATTAGCCCATTGAAACTCCCAAATAGGAAAATGACATCTATAGAACACCACAATTTAGGATCTTATCCAAAGGAACACAACTTTTGTACTTTCACCCCAACCACACCCAAGCTGCTTTTATGGAAATTGATCTTTAGTCCAAATGCTAATTAAAAATACAAAAAGGGCCATAGGATCACCTTGCCTTAATCCTCTTTTCATATAGATCTCCTTCGTTGCACTGCCGTTGACTAATATTGAGATAGACGATGAGTAAAGACACCCTTGAATCCAATCAATCCATTTATCCTTAAATCCAAAACGCTTTAGCATGTAGAACAAAAAAGGCCAATTTACAAAGTCATAAACCTTCTCAAAGTCTGCTTTAAATATGAATAAGGGTTTCTTATGCTATTTTTCCTTCTAAATCACTTCAATGACTATAACCACACTATCAAGTAATTATGTCCCCTTCATGAAAGCTGTTTGTGATTCTTCAATAATGTGTGACAACACCCTTTGTAACTTAAGGTAAAACCTTAACTATAATTTTATATACCACTCAAATTAATGATACAAGCCTATAGTCTCCAAAGCCGCTAGGACATTCCTTCTTGGGAATTAAGGAGGTGAATGAAGCATTGAAGCCCCTTGGAAGCCTTCCATTCTAATGGAACTTTACCAAGATCTTTCTTACGTCCTTCTTCAGCATGTACCAGAAATGTTTCACGAACTTCATATTATACTTATTTAGAATAGGGGCTTTTGAGCTATTGCACTCCCAAACAACCGTTTTAATTTCTTCCTTAATGAACTCTCTTTCTAATTCAACTATTTGGACTTTCGAGAGACAATTGAATTCTAACCCACCCAATCTAACACCTACCTCCCACTATGATTGGAATCTCTCATGAAAGAATTGGTTAATCTTCTATTTAACTTGCATCAGGTCTTCCACCCATTCCCCCATTTATCATAAAACCTAGGATATCATTAGATTTCCTCCTTTGATTAATTGAGACATGAAAGAAATAGGAATTCTTATCACCTTCCTTCAACATTTAATCTTCGCCCTCTAAGCCAATAAAGTTTCTTGAAAGGAGCTCTATCGTTTTAATTCACCAGTAGCTTTCATTTTGAACTTGACCCCTATTCCCCAAGATTACCTTCCTCAACACTTTTATCATAGCTTGCAATTTTATTTTTCAAGTCTTTGATTTTGACTTCTACCTTGCCAATATTGTTTTTACTCCAACTCTTGATCTCTACTTTTAGAACTTTTAATTTTTCTTTGAGCACAAAAACACTCCACCCTTGGACATTAATTTTGCTATAACTTTGCTTGATAAACTCCTCAAATCCCTCACACTCAAGCCATCCATTGATGAACTTGAAAGGTTTAGCCCTCCAGTTGGGAGTGGACCTTTTCATGATAATAAGGCAATGGCCTTCAGATTCAGCTGGAGGCTGTTAGGGCCAAGGTCCAACCAATCTTGGAAAACTAAGAAAGAATCTGTTAAGAATATTACAATCTTTCCTTCTAATACTGAACTATGTATAGCTGTACATGATAGTTGATACTTCCAAGAACTCCATATTCTTGATATACTTAAAAAATTCATTAATTCCAATTAATGATGTTTCGAATCAATCCATTTTCACGAATCAATTATTCGTGGGATCTTACCTACACACCATAAACACCCTTCAAACCATTGAGTTACCAGAACTTCACACAAATCATTTCTAGATTTCCGAGGTAATCGACGTCCCAACGAAGACGCTTGCGACCTCTTTTTATTCACTCCTCCATTAAAATTAAAATAGCCTGAAACAAGTGGTACCTGAGTTAACGTACTAGGAGGAATGCCCATTAGGAGGAAGCCCCTTGATTGGATTTGACGGCCAGAAAGATGAAGAGCTCCAATATTTTACTGAAAAATAGACAGACTCGGATTTATAGAAATTGGCCCATGGCTAACCTCCACTGCTGCGTCGGGCAACATTTCTTCGGGGCCTGGCGTGGCAACTACCTTCGCGTCTTTTACGTTGACAGCTTCGACACTATTCCAAGTCCGTCATTAGCTCCTAGCTGCAAATGCTTGACAGATTCACGAATGACTTTCTCCCTCTATAGAGCCGAAGACCATAGTCCCTGCTGCCGAAAAAACTGACCTCCATTTACCTCAACCGAACACCTATTGAAGCCATTTTTCTCCCATTCTTCCCCCCATAAAGCCAGTGGACAAAGAGGCTATCACATTCTGTGCATTTTTCACCTGCCTCACCAAAGGTGTAAACCCTAAAGCCCTTTCTAGAAGCGGTACTGACTCACGCCCATTATTAGCATCAACATTTTACAACACTTGAAACATGTACATGTACTCCCTCAATACGTGGCTGCCTTAGCTGGTCATTAGCACTAGATGGGCTTGAGTCCCCCTTACTAAGTGAACCAGCCGATTCTATTGCTATACCCTTATTCTGGTCCCAATGGGCCAAGGAAGTAATTGGATCCTTTTGCAATCACCCAAAATGGGCCTGACCGAGTGGGCCAATTACATGGACATGATTAGTCCCCAAACTCCCAAAATTAATAGCATCATACGTAGACCCAACAGGATTCCCATCGACCAATGATTGGGAATCTTCATTTTTTGAGTCGCACAGTAATTCCTCTCGTGCACATTATTCACAATTTCCATGTCTCCACATCGAGGATCATTCAAGGAAGGAATAGCACTATTCACTGTTTCGACTATCCACTACCCTTCACCATACTTGCAATTGAGTTTTCCAACTCAACCTCCGACCAGTCCTCTGAGTCCTCTTCCGACTTCAACACAATAGACCCCCAAGAATCTTCATGAACTGAGCTGCATTCTTTATCCACTAACCGGATTTTACATTGTTGACAAATAGGACCATGAGAGTTACGTTCTTGCCCGAAATCCTCTACTACTAATATAGACCTATTCTGCCCATTAATTTCCACTTTATTGGTCCAATAAAGCGCAGATATTGAAGATGTCAAAACAAGTAATCTTGCGGAATCCACGATATCAAACGATTTAGTTTCCCCTGAAATGTTAACTAAGGACCCCAATTCGCTTGTTACTTTCGAAAAGCCATTCCAACTCCAATAGTTGAAAGGCAAACCTCTACAAATCGCCCAAACCAGCCTTGTTTTGGATATGCATGATGAAGATTAACTCTTAATAGAGACAAACTTTTGCGACCACCACTTGTCATTGGAAGACTGTATATCCTCGTAATCAACCTTCTCTAGTTCTGATCGAAGCACTAGACCACCCCCTAAAGACTTAAATTTGACAGAAACCAAGCCTTGCAAATAGAATACTTACTCTACACTAGGAAGTTGATTCAGATCTCCAAGCTTTCCTACTGCGCACCTATTGAACCATTCTAAATTTGAGTCATCAATATCCAATTCATACTTTCCCTTTTGATGAGAATCTAAAATTTTCAGGTTCACCTGGCCATGGACCAGTGACTGTAGCAAAGAAACTCCCGGTGTTTTTGCTTGCACCGCCTTCCAATGTTGAGAATTCTGCAACCTCATGCGAATAAACTCCAATGGCTGACCTCTTCTATGCACTCTTGGGTGAAATATAGGCAACTTCATCCTTAACTTCATGTTTCCAATGAAGATTTGATCTAGCTCCTTCTCTAACCTCTTAGATTCTTTAATTCAAAAAACTGAACGAAGCCAAATCGAGCCCTGTCCTTCCTACGATGGCGTCACAGGAACATTTCACCAACCCCACACCACCTGCTAAATGCCTTATGCAATGCCTTCTCATCATAATTTTCTGGAAATGGGAGAAGTAGAACGTTGTTAGTGATCCCCTAACTGTTTGTGATGCCATACCTCATATGACAAACACCTCCATCTTCTTGGGTCATTTTTTATTAGTGGTACCAACCACCTCCTACTTTTTTCTTCCACCTAACCACTTCCTTCATTGGTGATTTTGGAAGATGATTCTAGGGAACAAGCATTCAAGAGGAGCATGCATCGTATCAAATTGTAGAAATAATTAGTTTAAATACTCAATTATAAATTTAGTGAAAGTTTAAGTACTCCATCTTAATAAACCTTAATATAAGAACTATTTAATTAATAATTTATAAACTAATACTTTCAAATATTTAATAATTTATCTAATTTTAAAAATATTGTTGGAAAAAAAAAGATGATTTTTTTATCATTACTTAGGAACAGTATTTTTAAAACTGGAGATAGACAATCCTAAAAATAAAATAAAATGGAGGTTAATTTAAAAGAATAAAATAAAAAATAAAAATAAGAAAATGAATTTGAAAAGACTTAGCAAAAATAAAATCATAATTGTAGAAAGTAAAGTTATGCTTGTTGTATTTTCTTAGTATGAAACAGAAGCATTTAATAAGAGATTGGCAATTGTGATATTTTGTTTGGGAGACAGGGTGGTCCCAATGACTGAAGGGGAAATAAAGACCAATATAAAAGAGAGGCAGATGTCAAAGATGTTCAATAATTCCTAAGGACTGGGATCAGAGTAGAAGTGTAGATCAGAAAAGCATGGAGGAAGAGAGTCTGTTGGCAAAAGAGAGTGAGAGACAGAGAGTGAGAGTTACATGGGAGGATTATACAGAAGAAATGAAGAGGATCATTGAGATAGCAGGGCCAATGGTGGCTGTGAATTCTTGTCAGTATTTGATGGTTGTTTTCACTCTAATCATGGTTGGTCACCTCAATGATAAACTCTATCTCTCCAGCGCTGCCTTATCCCTCTCTCTTGCCTCCGTCACCGGTTTCAGTCTTATTGTAAGCTCATTTCCTTCCATCATCTCTCTTACATATTTAATATCAATTTTTTAAAACTGTTGATGCTCTTTACAAATAAAAAGTTTCATTAGTTAATTTTATTTTTTCATACAACACTCCTATTTAAATTAACTAGCTATGATTATTGTATTTATAATAACTTATTTATAAATGCACTTTAACAAACAATAAACCATATTTTCCTTTTATATTAAAGAGAAAGGTGAAGCAAGTAGTTGTGTTTTGACTTCGGAACGTGATCAACGTTACTTTGACTCAGCCATAAAATTAACATTATCTTAGAAGCTACCTTTAGAAAATGTGGTTGACAAACTTTAAGGCGATGAAATTAGAGTCGGCATCCAGAGCGACGTTAGTTGTGTATAGTTTCTACTCATTGGTCAATGCTAGTTGTGTCATTATATTGTTCATAAAAAGCTGAGGGAGAGCTCTGTCCTAGTGGTCCTGTTTGGTCTGGGTAAAAGATATATCATGTTTATGTTGAGATGCAAACAAGTTCCAGATCGATCAAATAAAAAGACGGATATGATTTTATATACTCACTGAAACACTTTTATTAATAAGAGGTGTTTTTAGAGGTAACCAAAAGTAAACTTATAATATATTACACATGTGTGTGTGGTGAACCCCTACCGTAAAATCACTCACTTCTTATAAGTCCACAATAAATTCAGTAGTGTAAAGCCAAATATCCCCTTGTTCACTTAACGAATTTACGGTGCTATAGTGTCTTTTGGTTCAAGTTAAGGTCTTGGTCGTCCCTAAAGTTTGGTTGGCACTTTTGTCCGATGGCTCAATGTCTTAATTAAGTAAATTGCTTTTAGAATATTTTTTTTTTCTTATAAGTCTTACAAATAAGAAATTAGCATCCAATTTTACCTCTAACTCGCTCAGCAACAAAATAAATTAAAACATGAAAAAAACAGCTATGAATAGCTTCCATCTTTTCTGATAGATAAAGCAATCGTAACTTTGTAGTGATTTTCCTGAAATCCTTTTCTTACTAGAAGTGTGCAATATTAACTTAGAAAAGCACTAATCTAGTACATTATATGTGAGATGCAAATTCAATGATGCCAGAAGTATCAATAAAGCACTGAATCGACATAGTGAAGTTAAATGCTTTACTGATTATAGTGATAAAGTTTATCACTTTATCTTCTTTACCATATGTTTATAATATGCTAGTTTGCTAAAAGTTTTCACATGCTAATAGACAGGATTGGCTAGCGGGCTAGAAACTCTTTGTGGACAGGCTTATGGAGCTCAGCAATATAAAAAAATTGGAATTCAAACATACACTGCTATACTCTGTCTCACATGCCTTTGTCTTCCACTGATTTTTCTTTGGCTCAACATGGAAAAGATACTAGTTTTCATTGGTCAGGACCCTCTAATTGCATATGAAGCAGGAAAATTCATTAGTTGGCTTATTCCATCACTTTTTGCATATGCAATTATGCAGTCGTTGGTTCGATATTTTATAATTCAAAGTCTGCTTTATCCAATGCTTATAAGTTCTTGTATCACTCTTTGTATCCACGTACTCCTTTGTTGGGTTTTGGTGTTCAAGACAAGATTGAGTAATGTTGGTGGCGCATTAGCAATGACCATTTCGGTATGGTTAAATGTGATTTTACTCGGTTTATACATGAGATACTCTCCTGCATGTGCAGAAACCCGAGCACCCATTTCTAAGGAGTTGTTCCAAGGAATTTGGAAGTTCTTTCGCTTTGCTATCCCTTCTACAGTGATGTTGTGGTGATTCACCTTTCCATTCACTTCAAGTTGTATATATTCATTTTATCCAATTATAAATTTTTAAATTAAAAAATATACTATTTATTTTTTCATGTTCATGACTATAGCCTTGAATGGTGGTCGTTTGAGCTGCTTATCTTGATGTCTGGGTTGTTACCAAATCCACAACTTGAAACTTCAGTTCTATCTATTTGGTATGTTTGCTACATTTTTTTAATCAACGTAACGTATAAGACTTTTCAGTCCTCCTTGAACTCCAACTCATGATCTGACAACTTACGATGTAAATTAATGAAATTGGGCTAATTTTTGTCATTTTTCTACAGTCTCGACACCCTCGCAACTCTATTTGCAATACCTTTTGGAATATCTGCTGCAGCAAGGTGACATCATAAACATGTTTTTCAAAATACCTCTTGGATTCCTTTGTACGTATATATCCAAACCAATTATATTTTTCCATCTCTCATTGTGTAGTACAAGGATTTCTAATGAATTAGGAGCTGGCAATCCACACACAGCCCGTGTTGTTGTGTTGGTTGCAATGTGTTTTACAATCATGGAGGCAGCTTTAGTTAGTGGAATCCTCTTTGCCTGTCGCAATGTTTTTGGTTATATTTTCATCAATAAGAAGGAAGTTGTAGATTATGTCACTGTCATGGCTCCTCTGATATGCATATCTGTTATATTGGACAGCATACAAGGTGTTCTAACAGGTAAACCTCCCTCATCTATCTATTGTTGACTAAGTTTTATATACAAGAGAAACATTTTTTCAAATTTTTTATATACTTTGACTTAGGGGTTGCTAGAGGATGTGGATGGCAAGACATGGGAGTTTATGTGAATCTAGGGGCCTTCTATCTCTGTGGAATTCCTGTTGCTGCCTTACTAGCATTTTTGGCAAAAATGAGAGGAAAAGGACTTTGGATTGGTGCACAAATCGGTGCTTTTGTTCAATGTGTTCTACTTTCTATCGTAACAAGTTGCATAAATTGGGAACAACAGGTATAATGATCTGTAACCTTTGCATTAAAACCCCCAAACTTAAATTTAGAAATTCATTGTTTCACAATTTTTAAAAGATAGTTTAAAGCAGCTAACTCTTCCTTAGGGGATACCATTTTGATTTTGCTTCATTATGTTGAATGTCCTTGTGGATGGGCTATCCATGAAGCCTTTTGTTTTGTGTGGTGTTACTTGCAGGCAATCAATGCAAGAAAGAGGCTATTTGATAATGAATTATCAGCAGACAATATACTAGTATGAGTATGAGAAGTAGAAGCCTACATTCTTCTAACATTATTTACAAATGACAGGGACAACTCTTCACGACTGAGAAGTAGGAGCTCAATCTCTTATTTACGGGTTGAAACCGATTCTTATTCATATTTCCATTTTTTTAGTTTATCATATTGTTTCTTGTTAAATTAAAAAATTCATTTTCGAATATATTTACCCCTGAAATTCTAATTTATGCATAAGTCTTTTGAGACCAAAAGGAATCCTGTGTAAAACGCAATTCTGAAACACATCTAGTTTACACACTTGTTTTTCCTGTTAGAACTTTTAAATTTTGTACTCTAATGTTACTATTGACACTCAGAGTTGCCATTTCGTTTTTTTTTTTGTTTTATTTTATTGAAGTGTGTAAGAAAATGATTTTATCTGAAACTGTCAAATTGTATACAGCAATTATAAGGTTGGAAATCATTATTTGGGTCCCAACAAAATGAAAACATGATGTATATCCCAACAAAATTTATGTCTAAATGTTGTTTTATAAGGTTTAGCATAATTATTTACCTTCTTTCAAAAAACACAATTATTTGCCTACGCTGAGTTATTTCATATTTCATTAAATAAGATTTTATTTTCATTGTTTATCATTTTTATTTTGTAAAGCAAATATTCTTTTTATCAAACACATGTTTGATGATCATTCGTATAAGAATTTGAAAGAATTAAACTAGATAAGATGGTAAAGAGAATGAACCTGGTGTTATTTTTATTACACTATTTAAGCGCTATGGTAATTAGAGCTTATAATTTAGGAATGGATAGGAGTTTGTTTGGATTGAAATAAATAATTTTTAATTCCTGTGAAAAAAATCAATTTTAATTTATTTAAATTTTTATTCTTTATTGGATCTTCAATTCAAATGGAACCAATTTGATCATGTTCAAGTTGGTTTGTATGGTGTGACAATTCTTTTAATTAAAACAATGATTTTTTTAAAAGATTAATAAAAAATTTAAAATGGAAAATTCATACTAAATTACTATTAATTATTAAATTAGTCATAAGTCATAACAACTAAAAGCCCAAAAGAAAATTAAAATTTCAAAGGCACCAGCACTATAATTTTTTAATACAGACATTTAAAAGGTTAATAAAATCTAATTTGTAGTTTATTTGATTTGGTCCCCTTATTACATGGTAAGTAAAAGAGATTTACTTTTCATCATCACCATTTACACACACAACCCTAACTCTCTATGTGTGTGCGTCTGTGCGTGTGTTTGTGTGCGTGTGTGTCTGTCTGTATGTTTGTCTGTGTGTGTGCACATGTGTTTTTGTGAGTTTGTGTGTAGGAGATTTACTTTTCATCCTTACCGTTTACATACACAACCCTAACTATGTGTGTGTATATGCGTGTGTCTGTGTGTATGTGTGTGTGTGAGGGGGGGGGGGTAAGTATAAGAGATTTACTTTTCATCCTCACCGTTTACACACACAACCCTAACTATGTGTATGTGTGTGCGTGCGTGCGTGTGTGTAGGTGTGTGTGTGCGTGCGTTTGTGTGTGTATAGGAGATTTACTTTTCATCCTCACCATTTACACACACAACCCTAACTATGTGTGTGTCTGTGTGTGTGTGTGAGGGGGAGGGGGTAAGTATAAGAGATTTACTTTTCATCCTCATCGTTTACACACACAACCCTAACTATGTGTATGTGTGTACGTGGGTATGTGTGCGTGTGTTTGTGTATGTGTGTGTGTTTGTGTGTATGTGTGTGTGTAAGAGATTTACTTTTCATCCTCACAATTTACACATACAACCCTAACTATGTGTGCATGTGTGTGTGTATGGGGGGAGGGGTTAAGTATAAGAGATTTACTTTTCATCCTCGCCATTTACACACACAACCCTAACTATGTGTGTGCATGTGTGTGTGTTTATTTGTATGTGTGTGTCGTGTGTGTGTGTCTATGTTGTGTTTGTGTGTGTATATTAAATTTGTTTGGATTCATGGTTGTGAGGTTGGACTAAAATTGTGACTTTCCTTATTAAAATTAATCTTCCCATTAATGTATAGAAAAAAATTATGAAAATAATGCATTTTAAGAAAAAATTTAGTGCTTTTAATTGTTGGTAAAGGAAAGAACTATCTAAGAGTTTGAACACTCACCATATAAATGAGACTTGAGACCACATGTAACTTTTTCGACCAGTCGATACTTGGTTTTTGACTTAACAACCATGTTGTAAACATACACCTCCATGTTTCTCCTAATCTGGTTATGAAAACCATGCCCATCAATTTTTGATAGGTTGCTCTAACGTTTTTAGGTCGAAAGGCATCACTCGGTAGCAAAAGTTGGTGAACACAATGATAAATGTTGTTTTTGCTTCATCTCTCTGGGTACATTTGAATTTGGTTGTAAACCCGATAGTTGTCTGAGAAACTTAAAACCTTGTGACCTGTCGCCTTATTGACTAACTTGTCAATGTTCAGTAAAGGATAAACATATTTTGGACATGCCTTATCAAGGTCTGTGTAGTCGGTACACATACGTCACTTACCATTTGATTTTTGAACAATGACAACATTTGATAGCCAAGTGGTGTATCTAAACCAACATTTAAAAGATTTGTCACTTTTCTTGGACAACTTTATGCCTTTCTGATTCTATTTCCCTTTTTCTTTATGATATGGGTTTTGCCTTTTTATAAACAACCAATCTATGATAAAGGAAACTTAGGTCAATACCTAACATTTTTTGCTAACTATGCGAATAAATCTTACCTCAATAATTAATTATAATAATCAATAGCATCCTACCTCAATATCTAATCTTATATTTATATTTGTTTGATTGGACTTAGACTTCATGGGCTTTATCAATTGCTTATGGCTTAGGTAATACGATGATAAACAAGCATGGTTGGCCTAAGTAAAGTTAATGGATGTTTATTTTTTTATTTTTGTTCTTCATGAAATCTAAATGAGAGAAGAATATCCTTATCACAATAACTCACATAAGTTCAATAAGAATTCTTGAGGGCTTTTTCTACTTGTCTTCTGGAAAATTATGTGTAGAAAGTGTGTTTAAATTTGTTTAATGAGATGGAAAATTTATAATCTGGAGTAGGTAGAGGCCTTTCAAATGGACTTTCTATTAATGATTGACCTAACTCATCATATAGTCAATCTTATTCAACATTCTTCCACTTGGATGATATTAATCAATAATCAAAATATAAACCATTAAGCTAAAATAACAATTATAGATAAATCAATAATACGAGAAGTCCATGTGGGGAGAATGAGAAGGAGAGGTTGTGGTTCAGATTCTTTCACTAACAAAACAAGCACATTAACAACTAATTTTTGGTCTATAAAAAAAAAGAGTACGAGAAATTTGAGCTACAAGATATTATTTTATATATATATATATATATATATATATATGTATTATCATACGAGAGTAAGACATCTTATATGAGAGTGTTAAAAGCAAATTGCAGCCATTGAAATAAAAATTAATAGTTGATATCAAATCATACCCATCCATTCATTCTTGCTTTTCTAGAATTTATTATCTATCACTCTTTTTCTTTCTCCTCTCTTAATAACTTATATTTTTTAGATATTATTTTCTCTCAATGACTGAGATTTGCTCCTCTCACTCTGATATAAATTTGGCTTCCTCACTAAACATGTCCCATATATATATATATATATATATATATATATATATCATGTGTGATAACTAATATTTCTTGTAAAGTATATGAACTAACATAGTTCAATAAAATGATATTACAACAGTCCAAACCTCCAAAAAATGCTAAGAGATATCTTATTAAAATAATATTACTTTGTACGTATCTCATAGGATTGTTTTTAGACTTGCATTGATCTATAACATTAAAACTTAATCAAACTATATGAGTTATAAAACTCGAATTGTTAAGTCTTTGGTCAATGAATGTGAAATATGATTTTTCAACATCATGTTCACTTGAGTTTGATAAATTAAAACTCGAAAATACATAATATATTCACATGCATTTATGTACTCATCATAGTCCAACAACAAAGTGTAATTATATATAGCTGGGCTAATAATACTTTATAATATAAATAAAATGACACTCATATTTATGTAGCTATGAAATTAATGTCAATAATGAGCAATTACTTAATTAATTAGTCCAAATACAAAAATTATTTATAAGTACTTTAATAACATAAAAATAAAATTGCACTCGATTGCAGTATATTATCATAAGAGCTTTATAAAGTAGAAAATCATACTCGATAAGAATATTATATCTACAATATATTTATAAATTTGTGACAAAACAAAATGTGAATTCTTCGATAAAAGAGATGCACAATATAATTCCATGTCAAAAGGATTAATATACAATACCTAACAAAATAATTTTAATTAACATTCATTAAAGATGTTTATTAAGATACAATGAATTTTATGTATCTTAACCTAATAGGACAACATTAAATAAAAATGTTCTATAAAATTAGGGTTTATTGACTCACCGACTAAGAACAATAGACAGGTTACACCAATGAAGCACTAACTGAGCAACACCGACGAGCAAGGAAGCTTCATCGGTGAAGAGAAAATGAGTGATTTACAAAATAGCTGGTGCACTGAGCATGAAATTGGAGGAAACATTTACAAATTAAGATTGAGCACTAAGCACGAAATAAGGTAGAAACTTCTTCGTGAATGCAGCTTCTTTGTGAGCACAAACTTGTTAGGCACTTACAAATTGAGAATAAAGAGAAGAATGAAGGTTGTATGTATGAAAATAAAGAGGAGAATGAAGGTTTTATGCACCTTGTGATGAGAATGTAGTTCATGATAGCAGCTTGTTCATCCACCCCCGCGCTAGGGTATAGAAGAAAATGAAGGAACTGATCTGTATTTGCCAAAACAACTGGTTAGGGTATAATTATGAAAGAATTTTAATAAAAATAAAATTTGAAATTTGAAATGTTGAATTATAATTTTAATTTTTAGTTTTTAATTTTTAATTTCTTGTTTTTAATATTTAACTTTTAGCTTTAATTTTTAGTTTTTAATTTTTAATTTTAGTTCTTATTTTAATTTCCAAATTTTAATTTATAATCTTCTTTTCTATATTTTTAATTTTAATTTAATATTTAGCTTTTAATTTTATTTTTCATTAATTTTAAGTTATATTTTTAGTTTTAATTTAATTTAAATATTAATTTTTAATTTTTAATTTCTAATTTTTAACTTATAATCCCTAGGAGTTTATTAATAAATATATTAATTTAATATTTTATATTTTAAATTTTATATATACCTTAATAAATATATATACGTTAAATTTATAATTTAAAATTTAAAATTTTAAGTTTTAGTTTTTAATTTAATATTTTACATTTTAAATTTTATATTTTAAAATTTTAATTATTAGTTTTAGTTTTAATTTTTAATTTTTAATTTTAATTTTTAATTTTAAATTTTTAATTTTTAATTTTAATTTTTAATGTTTAATTTTTAATTTTTAACTTTAAGTGTTTAATTTTTAATTTTTAGTTTTGAGTTTTAATTTTTAAATTTAAATGTTTAGTTTTTAATTTTCAATTTTAATTTTATATTTTAGTTTTCAATTTTTAATTTTAGTTTTCATTATAATTTATAATTTTTAACTTTTAATGTAAATTTTAATTCTTAATTTTAATATCTATTTTTATTTTTAATTTTAGTTTTTAGTTTTATTTTTCCCTTTAATTTCAATTTATATTTATTAGTTATAATTTATAATTTTTAATTTTCGATTTTTAATTTTATATTTTAGTTTTTAGTTTTAAATTTTTTATTTAGTTTGTAATCTTAGTTTTTATTTTAATTTATATTTTTTAATTGAAATTTTAATTCTTAATCTATTTTCTATTTTTATGTTTATTTTTAGTTTTTATTTTTATTTTTTATTTAATTTTAAGTTGTATTTTTAGTTTCTAATTTATATTTTTTAATTATTTTTAATTTATAATTTATAATCCCTAGGAATGTATTAAAATTAAATTTAAAATTATTAATAAATATATAAATTAAATATATATTTTTTTGTAATAATTTTTAATATTATATAATTTTTTATAGGTTCCTGAAAAGCAAAAAATGAGTAGAGGAAAGTGGAAAATATAACTGTTACAATTTCCTGCGGAATTCTTTTTGCAGAAAAAGCCACAGAGTTCCTGCAAAAATTATTTCACATAAAATTCAGCAGGAAGTTTTTCAGACAAATTTTTCCATAAAAATCTGCAAGAATTTGATGAGGATTTAATTTTACATAAAGTTCCAAAGGAATTTTATGAAGTTATGGTAGTGCACGATCTTATGATATTTAGTAAAATAACAAAATTATGTTAATTTTTTGTCATTTTCCTTGTAGTCTCGACCCCATTACTACGCTCTTTGCAATACCTCTTGGAATTTCTGCTGCGGCAAGGTGACATCATAAACATGTTTTTTCTAAATACTTTACATGTCATAATTTATATAGCTAAACATGTATATATCTAACCCAATTATATTTTACTCTCGCTCATTATTTAGCACAAGGATTTCAAATGAGCTATTGCTCGTATTGTTGTGCCGGTTGCAATGTCTTTTACAATTAGAGTCAACAATAGTTGGCGGACACTTAGCCTCTCCACACGTTTTTGGTTATATTTTTATTGATTAAAGAAAGGTCGTAGATTATTTCAGAATTTGAATTCTCATTTACTTGAAATTTAAAATGACACATATTTATAATAAAATAATAAATATGTTTTTATTAAAATTCTATTAAAGTAGAAATAATTTTTTTTTAATTTTTTCATAAAAGAGTTTCTATCTCTACAAAGGGAGATCTCTAAAGAAGTAAAAAAAAATTGCTTCTCTAGATAAGCATATCCAAAGAAGAAAATGCATGGACAAGAATCAAAGAGTAGGAGAAAAAAAAATAACTTGAGGGAAAAGGAGTGGGGGAGACAAATACTGAGGGAGAGTGATATGGTTTTCATGGTAGGTGTGAAGGAGAGAAAGGTAGAGAAGGAGGAAGACAACTGAAATGATAAGGTGAGGGAAAATTAGGGATAAAAGCTTAACAACACCAACAAATTGCTAGGATTAGCGATGATACCATATTAGGAATGGTGGAATTGAGTCTAACTCAACCTCATAAAACCAGCTTGTAAAATGAGGTTTACACTTCATTATATACTTTTGTTTAACCATATTACTAGCCAACGTGGGATCTCTAACATAGGAATAACAATTTTTTTTTAGAAAAATAGGTATTAATTCAAAATGGGATAAGTGGGATTTCAAAATCCTCCTCTAGTATTTCTATCTATTATACTAGACAACTTACAAGGTGTTCTCGCATGTAAACTTCCCTCTCATCTATTTATTAAGTAAATTTTATACATAATAGGACCATTATATATATCAACTTGTTTTTCAATACTTTGGTTCAAGAAGCTAGAGGTTGTGGATATATGGCAACACATAGGGGTTTATGAAAACCTAGGGGCCTTCTATCTCTGTAGAATTCCTGTTTCTTCCTCACTAGCTTTTTTGGCAAAAATGAAAGCAGAGGACTTTGGATTGGTGTACAAGTTGGTGCTTTTGTTCAATGTGTTTTACTTTCTACTATAACAAGTTGCATAAATTGGGAACAACAGGTATATATCATCTCTAAGACTCTAACCTCTGTCTTAAAATGCCACAAACTTAAGTAATTTACTATTCTTGTTTCATGAATTTAAAAGGACATATTTTAAGACTATTTCTTCATTTGTCTACTAATTTGATTTTTCTTTATTATGTTGAATATCTTTGTTGAGAGGTATCCTATTAGTTCTTTTGTTTGTTTCAGTTGTGTAGTGTAACTAATGCAGGTAATAAAGGCAAGAAAAGTGCTATTTGATAATGAATTTCAAACAAACAATGTACTAGTATGAGTATCAAAACCAACAAGTGAGTAGGTCACATTCTTATCAAGAGTAATATATTTGAACAACTATTATTTATAAATATCCCATCAACAATTTTTATTTCTCTTTATTTATTTCTTCTTATCACATTAATTATATTCTTAATTTTATCAATAATTTATCTCTCACTTCTTTTTGTCTTTCTTAAGATATATATAACTCTTGAGTTGTTTAAGAATAATGTTTCTTTTATTAATGATAGGTACAACTCTTCTCGAATGAGAAATAAAAGCTTAATCTCTTTGTAGGCAGGTCAAAAGTAATGCCGCCTATTGTAATTTTTGATATTTTAGCTCATTAAATCACCCTTTCTTAGGATGATTATGCCCCAACCTTGAAAAATTAGTGGATGGTACATGATGGTTCCAACTAATAAGTATATAACATATAATTAATTAATTAGTTGGTTTATTTTGTAAATTATGTTAGTTAAACAATTATATATTGCATTTGATTGGTTGGAATCATAGATGATATGGTGATCAGGGATCTTCTAATAATTTCCCCAACCTCCCAACAAAAGAGTTCAATTAGTATACAATGATAGTGGAAAATAGTTCACCTCCTCACTTATATAACTCTTAAATATTAGTTGGTATAGTAAAGTTAAGAAACTTACCATAAATAAAAGGTTGTGATTAAATGTTAGTATACAACTTTTTACACTTACAATGCATATTAATTAAACTCATTTTTAATTATAAGGTTTGAAACATCATTTTCCAACAAAAAGGTAAGTCATGTGATTTCATATTTCAATAATAAGATTTTTACTTTCATGCATTATGTATTATGCATAGAACTTGCCATATTCAATAGATAGAGAAGATGCAATAAAAAAGAAAGAGTGAGAGCATCTGTCTGGTTTATATACAAGAGAAAATAACAAGCAATTGAAAGCTAATAGAGTTAGTTATTCAACTAAAATAGAAAACTAACTAACTAACACTAAAATCTCCCTAAGAGCTAGGAATGTATATTTGAAATTCCTAGCTTGTAAGTTGGAATAAGAAGAATAAAAAATAGTGGGAGATAAAGCTTTCGTGTCGATGTCGACAAGTTGTAAATCCAAAGATATAGGAAGAAGTATCAACACACCTTGTCTAACCTTTTCGTGAACAATATGACAATCAATTTTAATATGTTTTGTTCTCTTATGAAAAATGGGATTGGTAGCCAAGTATAAAGCAGATTGACTATCGCAGTAGAGAATGGTAGGTTGATCAAAGGCAAACAAAGAGATAGGTTAACCATTGGACTTCACATAGGGCTATGGTAAAAGCATGATATTCAACTTCAGAGAAATTGTGGACTGCTTATTTAATTTTCATGATACGAGGGATGAACCAAGATACATGCCAAAGCTAGAAAAAGATCGACAAATGTCATGACAACCATCCTAGTCAGAGTTACTAAAGACTTTGAGTTGAGCATGATTTTCATATGAGAAGAAGATACCAGAGTCCAGGGCATTCTTTCAGGTAATGAACAACTCGAAGGCAATATGCTGATGGCCAGAACAAGGGGAATCAATAAACTGGCTAAGGTGTTGAACAATAAAGGAAACATTAGTGTAAGTATTGGTGAGGTAGATTAAACAACCAATGAGGAGACGATAGGGAGAAGGATTAGGAAGGGATCACCAGAAGCTTTGTGAAGTTTGATGCAGTGGTCAATTGGAGAGGTGACAAGTTTACATCTAAGAAGGACAACATCCTTTAAAATATCCAGAGCATACTTGTGTTGGTAAAGGTGAATTCCACTCATGGTAGGGAAAATTCTAGGCTAAGAAAATAACGCAAATCACCAACATCTTTAATATGAAAGGCAACATTGAGAAGGTCAGTTAGGGGTGTGCAAAAAAACTAGTAGTTCGAATCGAATTGGTTTTGAACTAAACAGAACCGAACCAATTTTGAATGAAACCAGTTTAATAAAAATTAACTGAACTATTTTTAAATAGTTTAGTTTATTGGTTTATAAAAAATGTTTTTTCATATCTCACACCTTTGTTAAACTGTCCATAATCATGTGAGAAATACGCTTACTAGAAAACACTCCCTCTAGTTATCCACACTATTGTGGTCATGTCCACAACACTGTAAGAAAAGAACTAAAAAAAAAAAAACAATTCTAAACTAGTTCGTAACTAGTTTAATCTAGAATTGTTTGAACTAGTTCTAAATCAGTTTTATAAAAACAATTCAGTTTCGAATTAGTTTTCTAAAATAGTATTCTTTTTAAATTTAAAAACCAAATTGTTTGAAATAATTTGATTGGATTCGATTTTTTTTAAAAACAGTTTTTGTCCACCTCTACGACCATTGATACGAGTGATTTAAAAAATGTCATTGCTAGTGAGAACAATGTGATCTAGATATATAAGAAGAACAATGAATTGAGATGACGAGAACAATGATTTTGGAGCAAACAAGTTATGATACAAGGAGCATTGTCCAGTATATATACAAGAAAAAATAACAAGCAACAGAAAGCTAACAGAGTTAGTTATTTAACTAACAGAAAACTAATTGATTAATAGGAAGATTGTGTTTATCATTATTTATTTTTAGGTGAATATTCTTTAATTAAAGACATATGTCAAAATCATTCAGTTCTAAAAAAATTGAAAGAATTAAATTAGATAGTATGAAAAAGAAAAACATATAAATTAGGGATTAGCACAGGTAGTTTCACCAGAATCCGAAATATATTATAATTTGAATCAATAAATTTCAGTTGATTTGAATTAGTTCATTTTTATAAGAAATATCAACCAAATCAACATAATAATTTTCCCACGAGTTTGAATCATGTGACTAGATTTAATAAAAAAAATAGAAAAATAAAAAGATTAAAAAATTGAAGTGAATAGAAAATTAATGTTAAGTTACTATTAATTATTGAATTGTTAAAGGACATTTTCAATGAAGCAATTTATTTAGGATGTTTCTTATGTATTAAAAATTGTGTTAGATGATTTGTACAGTGTCATGTCAGTACTAAAAAATTTAAATACAAATTCACTCAAGTTGTAAGAAACTCTAAGGACATCTTTATTGATAGATACCATCTCTTGGGGGGTCTATGATGCCATATCATTGTTAAGATCTCTCTTATTCTTTTTATTTAGTGAAAATTTTCATTTTGGAATCTTGAAGCCTTTTGTATGCATCTTACAAATGGACCCACTATTTAAATTTTATTTATAATTTATTTTTTATAGAATATGAAATTTATTTTAAAAATAAAAATTAGTTAATTAAATTTTATTACTAAAAATAAAATAAAAATATTAAATATATTATTTTATTTTTTAATTACATATTTTTAAATTTCATATTTTTAAATTTCATATTTAAATTTTAAAATTATAAAATATAATTTGTCATTTTTAAATTTAAAATTCTAAAATATATAATATATTACTATTTTTAAATATTAAGTTTTTAATTTTTAATATATATTATGCAAGTTTCTAAAGATCTTCAAGGATGTGCAAGATGTTCAAAATGACATATTGTGAGCTTAAAATATCAAGCTCAAGCTCAAGATCTTAAGCAATAAAGGTACCCTAAGAAACTCTAAAAAATTTAACTTTTTATTTTTTATTATTTTTTTACTTATTAATTGTGTTAGGTGATCTCATATTAAATATATTATTTTAATAGAAAGTTATTTTCACTCATTAATATGTTAGGTGATCTCCATATTAAATATATTATTTTAAAAACTTACATAAGTTTTTTGTTTCTAACGTTTCACTAAAAATTACTTTTAGTCCTTAAAATTCAAAAATATTTTTTTAGCCCTTAATTCACTTTTAGTCATTCTTCTCCCGTTAATGCTGTAAAAAAATTACTTACAAGGAACATGTTTTTGTACTTGTAAATTACTCTATTATCCTCAACCCTAATTCCCTCAATCTTCAATTTCACATCCGGCATAACCAAATACACAAGAACTTATAAATGAACAACGTTAATAAAAAAAAATAATTTTAGGAACTAAAATAAATATTTTTGAATTTTAAGGATCAAAAGTGATTTTTTGTAAAACTTTAGAAATAAAAAACTTACTTATGCATATTTTACATATGAAACAACAATTGCTTCGTTAAGCAACCCTACCTCAACTTCAAGTAACTGACTATGTCACATATATACGCGCTCCAATAGCAAGTAGCAATTGTTTAGGTTGAAGAAACAACAAAAATTCGCACTAAAAATGCTCTCTAATTAATCATGACAATTGAAACCCTAAATTAACAAAATTAAGATTGCAGATACATTTCTCAAAATAAGTGTTTCTCAATGTAAAATAAGTGTTGTTGCTAAACTGTTTTACACAAGTCAAGGTAAAAAATGGATGAAAGATATTAGTAATTTTATGAAACTAACCTTAATATATATTAATATTACATTTATAAATTAAAGGGACATTTTGTAAAAAAATTGATATTATACTAGTAAGCCGAATAACATCTTTTATTTTAAAATAAAAGGATTATCATTTTTAATACAAATAAAACATATAATTTTGAAATAGTTAACTGTTGTTTGGAAATGTCTGTTAATTAATTATGCTATTATTAACGAAACAAAATGTAATTTAAAAGTTGATAAATTAGTAGCTAGATAATTGTTAGGACAATTATTCTTTTCAAACAAAAAATATTGTTGGATATCAAAATAAAAAATAAAGATTAGATATCAAAATTAGAAAAAAAATAAAGGTTAAGTATCAAAATTATAATCCTGGATATCACATATCTCCAAGAACAACAACAACTCTTCCAAGTGATTAGTAAGATATTTATAAGATAACCTATTGAATTGAAATTAGTTCTTGAACATTGATAAGTGTCTATTGTACGTTAAAATTTCTATCTTTAGGGAACTTATCTATCTAAAGAATTAAAGAAAATATTTAAAAAAAACTTAAATTTATTATAAAAAATCCAAAAATGAGCATTGGAAAACTGCAAAAAAAGTTCTTAGGTATTTCTAAGGCACAAAGGATTACATGCATACATATAGGAGGCTAGATTACCTTGCAATGATTGGTTACTCGGTTTCAAATTGTACTGAATGTGTAGACTTAAGAAAGTATACTTTTGGGTACATCTTTCTTTTGGCTGGAGGGACAATATCATGGAAAAGTGCAAAACAATTTGTGATTGCTACTTCTACCATGGAGGCTGAGTTTGTGGCATGCTTTGATGCCATAATTCAAGCATTATGGTTACATAATTTTATTTCAAGGTTTAGTATTATTGACAATGTAGCTAGACCATTGAGAATTTATTATGATAATTTCACAACTGTTTTCTTCTTTAAGAATAACAAATATTCGAAAGGAGTAAAACATATGAATTTGAAGTATTTGTTAGTTAAAGAAGAAGTATAGAAACACATAGTGACAATTGAATATAATACAAACTTAATGATAGAGAATTCGACGACTAAAGGTTTATTACCTAAGACATTCATTGACCATGTTGAAAGAATGAGTCTTATGGATAAGTCATTGTTAACTATGTAATGCGGTATATATATACATTTAGTTGTAATCTTCAAACTATAGGACACTTGTGAATTCAGTTATAGTTATGTTTTTGGTTTATGAAGTCACTCATATTATATGATGTATATTATTGTTTTAGTGAGATGACATAGTGTGTCTTTGAAAGGATATATATACATTTATTAAAGTTGAGTTGAGTTAAATGATTTGTGATACATGGAAGGAACCAAGTTGTTTGAATAGCTTCCAACAGTCATGATCGAATCATTTTAATTCAATTAAAAATGGTGACTTGATAATTTCAATTCTTGGTGTGTGCTTACAGTTTAATATTGAATCTTCAAGTCATCACATGGCCAAGTAGGAGAATACTGGATTATTTTAATCTAATGTTGATTCATGTAATTATAGAATGATTTTAATGGAAATATGTCTAATGTGATTGTTGTTAGACTTAATATTGTATTAAAGTCATTAAGGTTTATTTTTATGTTATTTAAAATAAATCTCTTTCTTTTCACTTTATGAAAGATAGTTTTGACATTAATATACATTTGCCTTACATCATGAATCCTGATAAGTCTTTTAAACTCTTCCATAGAAAAATTAAAATATAATAGTAATGAAAATTATGTTATCCAAGATTCTTGTAATGCAATTTCTTGTATGTTAAAACCTAGAAAATTACATATGAGAGTAAAATTATTTCTAACAATTTCTGGAAAATTTATTTTTCAGAAAATAGTACAATTCTATTTTTCAAAATTAATTTTTTACAAATAAAGTTAAAGGTCTAAATAAGGTAGTAAAAGTCAACTTTTGCACATAAATGTTATGGAACCAACCCAGATAGGCAGTTTTGATAAACCACGACGAAAATTTATTGTATTTCTTTTTATCTTTACGTAGAATATGGAATATGTCATAAAGTTTGTCGACCCTTGAGAAACAAGGAGGAAATAGGAAAAAAGAAATAAATATATGTAGTCAAAGAAGTAAAGAGAAAGTTAAAACAGGAGAGAATTAATATTTGATCTCGTGTGAAATGATCCCATGCATGCACATAAACTCCATATTCGTGAGTCGACAGTTGGACACTCGTGCGTCTCAAGCATCAATTAAGCAAATAAACAAAATCCTAAGTAAAAGAAAAAAGAGAAGTGATATATAAGTATGATTGAAATCAAAGGGAGCCCGAAGGATCGGAGGACAAAAATATTGTGTTTCTCTTCGTCTCAACTGCAGGATAGAGAAGCATGGAAGATAGTCTAGTACTGAATCAGAAACATGAAAAGGAGAGAGTTACATGGGGTGCTTTAAGTAAAGAAATGGGAAGAATATGCCATATAGCAGGGCCTATGGTGGCTGTTATTTCTTCCCAATCTCTGTTGTTGGTTGTGTCAACTATGATAGTTGGCCATCTTGGTCCACTCTATCTCTCTGGTGCTTCCTTAGCCACTTCCCTTGCTGGGGTCACTGGTTTCAGTCTTCTTGTAAGCGATACTTTTATTTTTCATACCACTCACTCGTTAACTTCTTCTGCCTCCATACCCAGTTTTTCTTACTATTCTTATTAGGTTTAAATCTCATTTTACTACGTTTTTAAGCCTAGAATTAATAGGCTTATTCACTTATTATACTTTATGGAAAATTAATAACAAAAGCATATTACCACTTTAATTTGTTGTTCACGATGCTATTGCCACCGTTCTTGACTTGTTAATGTGAAACGGTGTTCATCATACCCTTGCTTTTCCTTTAATAAGTCAGAGGTAAAATCCAACTTCAATTCTCACGTCAATTCAAAATCTAACCCCTTAGGAGTTAGGAGTTATTATTTTGAGTTTCTAGTTTTTTTTAAAATATATTTTAAGAAGAAATATATTAAAAATATTATTCTAATTTAACTTTTTAGGTGGTAACTCATTATCATTTCCAACCATCAGTGACTATGGCCACCTAGATAGTTAGTTGGTTATTGGTCTGACAGGTAACAATGTTTTAAATTTAAAAATTAATTTTTTTATACATTTAAAAATTTTAACTTAAAATTAATTTTATTTTTATAAATTTAAAAACTATAAAAAAAGAGCCTATCGATTATTTTTTTTTTTTGAAAAGGAAGAGCCTATCGAACTTAATATATGTACTTTCAGAGGTTTTCAGATTACAGGTTCAGATATTTTGCTTCTACGTACTGCTCAACCAAACACACGCAATTATCAATCGAGATTCGATCAAACTTTGCCTTGTACTTTTCTGATTGGCGCTACTTTATATATATATATATATATATATATATATATATATATATATATATAATTCCTGAGGCGTTACAATTTTTGAGTCTGAGGAAGATTTTTTTTTTTATTGGGGAGTTTGAACAACATTATTATTATTATATTTTTTATAGGTTGAAGAAAGATTATTGTACCACACCCCAAAGATATGCACATTTATATACATACAACTATACAACAAACATACTTTTGTAGCGCACTTCACATTTTTTTTTCTTCTATTTAATTTTCCTAACCTTGTCTCATCCTACGTGTCCAAAGAATAATCTTCCTAACCTTAAGTGTTCAAGAAATATTTTTCTCACCTTATCTTATGAAATAACAGATAGACAAGTATTTAAGAAACTTATAAAGCAAATTATATCATCGTGTTTCTTAATTAGGTCATGCGCGCTATGATATTTTTTTATTATAAGCAAATAGTTTTTTCATTAATTAAAATTATATTATGCTCATGTTAAAATTAACTTTTAAAAAACAAACATTACGAGATAATTTCTACAAATCACCTTACGTCACGTATATTTAATTAAGTTAACTTTAATTCATGAGAGAAGTTTATTTTATTTTTCTCTTGTGCATAACTTCAGCTCTTTTTTGTGAAAAGAAAAAAGAAAGAGAGAGAATCTCAGGAATATAACTACAATATTGTAGTCTTTGTGAGATTCCAAATCATTCGTATACTAGCTAAAAGGTAGTCCAAATATTGTATTATATTGCACAGAATTATCATTATTTTCTTAACCTGGAACTTAGTGCATTGATAATTTGCGTATGTTGACAGATGGGAATGGCCAGTGGATTGGAAACTATTTCTGGACAGGCTTATGGAGCTCAACAGTATCAAAAAGTTGGAATGCAAACAAACACGGCCATTGTTGCTCTCATATTGGTTTCTATTCCCCTGTCTGTCCTTTGGATCAACATGGAAAACATACTTATTTGGATTGGTCAAGACCCTCTAATTTCCCATGAAGCTGGGAAATTCACATATTGGCTTCTTCCAGCACTTTTTGCTTATGCAATTCTACAACCGTTAGTCATTTTTTTTCAAATACAAAGTTTGCTTCTTCCCTTGTTTGCAAGTTCTTTAGTCACACTCATTATTCATGTCCCTCTTTGTTGGGCCTTGGTATACAAGACAAGCCTACGTAGTGTTGGTGCAGCATTGGCAGGAAGCATTTCAATATGGTTAAATGTGATTCTTCTTTCATTATACATGAGATACTCTTCTGCGTGTGCCAAAACCCGCACACCCTTTTCCTTGGAGCTGTTCAAAGGAATGTGGGAGTTCTTTCGTTTTGCTATCCCTACCGGAATAATGGTTTGGTGATTGTTCTTCCTCTTCAATTAACATTGTACATTTCATGTTATCATACTACAAAATGTCTCTTTCTCCAACAATTTCTTTTCTAAAAATTATTGTATTCTTTTTTCCAAAAATAGTATTTAATATAACGTCTTTTGTGTTTTTTCATGTTGGTGATGGTAGCCTTCAATGGTGGTCACTTGAGCTACTTGTCTTGTTGTCTGGATTGTTGCCAAAACCACAACTTGAAACTTCTGTTCTATCTATTTGGTATGAACGTTACGTTGTTCTTTGTTTTCTTTTTAATCCGTGTAAGACTCTATGTGTCGCTTTACTCATGATCTACAATTTCATTTTGCTACCAATATCTTTCTTAGATTTTATTATAAATTAATGGGATTGAATTAATTTGTTGTCATTTTTCTACAGTCTAAACACCATTTCAAGTCTCTATGCAATACCCTTTGGAATTGGCCTTGCAGTAAGGTTACATGATAGGCACACTCATTCTAAATATATAGCTCGTGTACATGTTACATTGGATACCTTGAGCATAAGTCTAAACTAATTATCTTCTCTCCTCTTTGATTATAGCACAAGGGTTTCAATTGAATTAGGAGCTGGGAATCCACATGCTGCCCGTATTGCTATGTTAGCAGCATTGTGTATTGTAGTCGTGGAGACAAGCATAGTAAGCATAATACTCTTTGCCTGCCGCAATGTTTATGGTTATATTTTCAGCTGCGAGAAGAAAGTTGTTGATTACGTCACTCACATGGCACCTTTGGTATGTATATCTGCTATACTGGATAGCATAGAAGGTGTTCTCACAGGTAATTAATATTCCCTCTCATATATCCTTAAGTAAATTTTATATAGAAGAAAATAATTGCTCAATTTGTTTAGCAATTCATTTTTTGGTTCAGGGGTTTCTAGAGGTAGTGGATGGCAACATATAGCGGTTTTTATCAATATGGGCGCTTTCTACCTTTTAGGGATTCCATTGGCTGTTTTCTTGGCATTTTGGGAGGGAGTGGGAGGACAAGGACTTTGGATTGGTATACAAACTGGTCTTCTTACACAAACTGTTCTACTTTCCATCGTAACAGGTTGTATGAATTGGAAAAAAGAGGTATACTTCCATCGTAACTTGGTTAAATTTGTTTGTCATGCAGATAGAAGAATATATGTTTCTAGTACTTAAACTAATTGACCCATTTTGATTCAGGATTTATTAAAATATGTAAAATTAGTAGCTAATTGTAAAAAATATTCTATCTTAAAACTACAAATAAAAAATCAAATTAACCCAAAAAAAAGGCTAATTTATAGTTAATATATAGTAAAAATAATTAACTACAATTTAGTTATAAAAAAAATACTACAACATTAATAGCAGTCTGAAATGAAATGAGTAATTAATTAACTAAAAAAAATCTTAATTACTTTGTAGCTAATTTTAACAAAATGGTTATTATTTGGTTAATTTTAATATTATTAAATTTTAACTAAAAATAATATTGGTTTCTAATACATAGTTAATTAATTTTAAAATAATTAATAAATCTTAGTAGTTATACATTGCAGTAACTTTTAACTCTTTTTTTTTTATAGCGAATGTATCTTTGTTCTTCTTAATTAAAAGATTATGTCTTGTATATTTATTTGTACTTCACTAAAGATTATTTCTAACTCTTGATTATAAAGATTTGTTATACAAGTGTCAATTTTTACGTTAAAAAAAACAGAGTGAAGAAGATTATTTATTTTTTGGAAATTAAAAATAATCATCATCATATATACATAGTTTATTATTTAACCTTGTTATGCTTGGTTTGGTTTTTTATGAAACTAAAAGGAGAATAAATTAGTATACTAATTCATCATGAGGCGGCAATTTGTATTTTTTTTTATAAAAGAACAAATTATGAATTTAGTCTTTGAAATATCATTCTTTCTCTTAAATAGTTCTAAAATTAAAAAAAATTATATATAGTTTTTAAAGTATTAGCAATCATGTTATATAATCTCCTGAGTATTCAATTTATTTTTTAAAATTAGTCTATTAATGTTAGTAAAATATATTATAACCTGGAGAATAAATTGATGAATGTTGAATACTATTTATTATATAATTTATATTAGTTTAATGACTACATAAAAAAGAAGATATTTGAAGGACTAAATAGATGTTTTATTCTTAATTCCCTTGTTAAGGTTGTAACTTGCATCTGATTCAATTGTTTGGTTTTACTATGCAGTCAATCAAGGCAAGACAGCGGTTATTTGATGCTAATTAAAAGTTCAGCAGACAATATAGTGGTGGCAAGCCCTTAATCAAAGGACAACTTTCTAAATTAAAGATGGAGACTTTTCTCCAACAGTGAGGAGTAGGAGTTTATTCCCTTCATTGCAACTTTGGAAGTAATGAGTTTTCTGTTTTTCAAGTTATTAGCTATTTGAGCTTATGCCAACAATTAGCAATATATTTTCTATATATACTAGCATAGAGCTTCTTGGAATACAAAATCTCTTCTTTAGCTATTAAAGTTGTGTTGAGTAAAAGAAGATTTATTACTTCTGGAAAATTATTTTTTTAAACAAAGAATATAAAACATATAACTAAAAAATATAACGTAAAACCCTAAAAATTGGAGTAAAAAATCATAACTGTTGTTTAATGATAACCAAAGAATAAACTATTCTCCATAGCTCCTTAAGTACATCCATACTCTCCAATGCAAGTAACTCAATTAAACTTTACAATAAGAGTATAAAAAAAGTCAAATACAAGCTTAAAGTCTACTATATAACATAATTCACTTACTTTCTTGTTCATCTTTGGTGATGTGAGACTTCCTTCAACATACCTTGAACAATGTAGGACTACCAAAATGTATTATTTTTATCAACTTCAACAATTTTCACCATGATTAAAATAGACACATTTTTTATTTTCAGTACTATATTGATAACCATTGTCTATACCAACAATCATATTCCACCAGTATATTCACTTGGAATTAGACCACTTCAAGGTTTTTTCTTCATTACCTACATCAATAATTATTGTTTACACTAACAATCATACTCCACCACGACCATTTTTATGATGTGAAAGTCTGGCCCTTGATTAAAATTAAGAGAGAAAAATTAAATAATTAAAAAATATAAGATTTTAATGGTTGAGATTTTCACATTAGAAAACTCAACTGAATATTTTACATGAGGATCTATTTCCCTTATCTTCTCTTAAGATTTCACCATATATCTTCTCTTTCCACAATCCTCTTCCTTTTTTACAAACATTATATTCTCCACTATGAATCCTTCACCCACTGCATACTATTGTTTTGTAATTTTTATTTAGAGTTTTATAATCATATGCAATCTATAAAAAAACAAACAATATACATCTAAACGGGGTTATAAACCCCTTACTTAATACTACATAATTGAAAAACGGAAATATACCTTTTAAATGAGAAACATCATTATGATAGTGGATTTCTTGCAAGTGATACACTATTGCAAATTGATAGTATGGTGGTGTTCGTGGATTGGAAAAAAGTGTGTATTGTGGTGGATAGGATTTATGTTGGAAGAAGAGGAGGTAATTGGATAGAAGGTTTATAATGAAAAAAGAGCATTTTTGTTGAAAAAAAAATTATGAAATGTTGAAGTCTATGATGAGATTTTGGAATGAGAGATGTAGAGAAAGAAAACATATTGTAGATAAGTGAAAGGTGTATCTTTAAGAAACAAAATAATAATTATGATAACATTTTAAAAATATTTAAAATAAATATAAAAAAGTATATTAATTAGGGAAGTATAAATAACAAAAGTCTAGTCAAAATGGATAAACTCAACCAATTGGATTCCCATCCACTTTAACTCATGGTTCAGGTCTCGATGAACATTAAGTTCTAACCGAGACTAATTCGCCTATTAAAATGGCTTGATTCATGTAAAATAAAAATTTAATAAATCAACAGAAACTTAATTTTTTATCAAAACAAATTTCGACAAATTAATATTTTTTGCTAAGCTAAATAACGTATTAATAATAGGAGAAAACATAAGGAATGTCTTTAAAGTTTACAAAAACATGACAAGGCAAAGAGGTGAAAAAAGCAAACAAATCAACATAGAAACCAAATACAGGCACATATGGAACCTAATAACATAAAATAGCTATGTATTTCTACATTTTTCAATGCAAGGAGCCAGATTCATTAGCCATTCTAAAAAGGAATGAGTGGTGAGTTTGAATGTGTGGCACCACTCCCAAGCTTCCAGTTGTGTTGCTATTACAATATCTTCAATTGCTCTGACTTTGGCCTTGAAAACTGCATCATTTCTCGCCTTCCAAATTTGTCAAATCCTTACGAACCAGACAAAAGACCACGTTGTTCGTTTGTTTTGATGCCCCACTACCATACCCAGGAGTGAATAAAAATGACCCTAAGTATCCCTAAGAACACTGAAATAAGTCTCCACCAACAGCCTAGTTGTTGCCATACACGATAGGCTTTAGCACAAAGGAAGAACAAATGAACATTAGACACCCCAGGTATGCCACAACTACCATAAAGATCCTCCCTAGGTTGAATAATGTTTCGATAGAGTAAATTGTCAAGAACGGACCCAAAATCTAAAGATAAATATCTATACGTAAAAGATACAGAATACAAGCTAGACATATCTAAATCCCAAACCCATCCATTAGGAACCCCTTCCACCAGAACCATGCACTCCAACCTTTTTCGTAATTCCCGTAGCATCTCTTCTTCCCAAATAAACAATTGTCTTCTCCATGACCACTTCTACCCTTGTTCCCCTTTTGATTTCTGAGCAACCTTAATATGCATATCAAGAGTAAGACCATATTAGGGAGGAAAATCCTTCCTAAAACTACGGTCGCTAGTCCACCTATCCTCCCAAAATGAAATATCCCTACCTTCCCCCAGATTATGATGCACATTTGAAGCCCATCAGTATCTTTGCTCATTCCCATCGACCTCACTGGAATGAATGCTTAACCATCGAGAAGAACAATGTTTATCTCTCACCTCCCAACTACCATCCTAACGCCAATACTTAGCTTTTAAAGCTCGAACCCACATGCTTTTATGTTCCACCCCAACCTCCACTTCCACTTCCCAAGCAAAGTTGCATTAAACTTGGTCATATCACACAAACCCAAACCTCCCTTCTCCTTTGTCCTGCATACTTTCTCCAAAGATACCCAATGAACTTTTCTACTCTTTTCCTTACTACCCCATAAAATTTGGTTAAGTAAACAGTGAAGTTTAGAGATTGTACCTTTATGAGTCTTGAAGAAGGAAATGAAATATGGATTTATGATCCCAAGATGAGAGTCTCCTTTTTACCATTTCCACCACCAGAGTCCATGTTTTCAGCCTCTTAGGGTCCGCCCCAATGGACAACCCTATATATTTTGAAGGCAATGTACCCACATTGTAATTTAGAAATAAAGTTGTTCTTGCCAACTAATCTTGTGGAACGTTTACACATCGAGCAATTGAATTTTATGAAAGTTAACCTTAAGACCAGATATCACCTCAAAGTTCTGCAAAATTGCCTTAACAACCTCTATAGACTATTAGTCCATCTTCGATATGAGCATGGTGTTGTCTGCAAACTACATATGAGAAATGCTTAAACCCCGTTTCCCCACACCATACCCATTCCAGATTCTCTTCTCAACAAATGTCTGAATCAAGCGACTTAACTCTCCTATGACAATGACAAATAAGAAAGGTAACAGTAGATCATCTTGCCTTAGTCCCTCCGGATTCCAAATTCCTCCGTAGAACTACCATTGACAAGAACCAAAATTCCTACTGAACTCACACTTCTTAATCCATTTTATCCATTACCTCCTAAATCCCATACAATCCAAGATATACTACAAAAATTGTCAATTTATCAAATCATATATTTTTTCAAAATTCACTTTAAAACAACCAGGTCCAAGTTTTGGTGTCGTACATCCTCTATAAATTAATTAATTGAATATTAAAACTCCATCTAGAATTTTCCTACTTTATGTACAAATGCCGATTGATTTTCCGAAATAGCTGACTGCATTACACTGCCCAACTCTTAGCGAGAACTTTAATAATTAAATTTGTTTTATTACGCTGTGACTCCATAACAAAACAATTCTGCAGTACAGCCTTTTGCCCTTACTTTTCATATTTTTTTAATACAACTGGCAAATTCCACTGCCAAATATTTCAAACCGTATCCTGAGAAATTAGAAGAATAATATTTTAAACGGCATCGAAAGATTTCTAAACAATAATAATAATAAAAAAATAATAATTTTATTTAAATTTTGAAAATTTTATTAATTTTATCTTTGTATTGTCATTCAAAATTGTCATAATAGGAGTCCGATATTTATTTGGCATGATCGGTGTCCCCGGCCAGTGTTGCAGTATGAGCATGAAAAGGAGAGTGGGGACAATATCTAATAATAAATTCTAAACTTTGATTAAAATAACAAATATGATTAATTTACAAAATAATGGATAATATTTACAGTACATTATTTAAGTCACGATTAATTTGGAAGAGTTGGTAGATGGATTGCATATAATATTACAACTTTAATATTTATACAGTTCTGTGATTGAAAAGAAGTTTTCCACTAGTATGTTCCACCACAACAACACTTCATATATAATAATTTTATTAATTAATATTTGAAAAAGAATAAAGGGTGAGATGTATATAAAACTCATATAGTATATTATAAAGAAAAAATGCATGTTTATTTTATTTTAGAGGAAACGTGTATGGTGAGAAGGATGACTGATTGACCCAAGTGGGTTTATTTTTTAAAAAATAAACCAAGATGAGTCTCTTTTATAAAATATTACCAGTATGGGTCTGTTTTGGTATTTGACTTGGTCGAACCGCAACTCCGAATTGCGGTTTCTGTGCCACATCAATAACATTATTATGTGGAAACCAGCGTGACAAAAATGACTATAAAACCGCAACTGGAAATTGCGGTTTGACTGGTCTTTGACCAGCACCTCCTTCTTGTCCAATGGGTAAAAAAACACAGAAAACGACGTCTCTAAAACCGCAAGTCAGACTTGCGGTTTGACTGGTCTTTAACCAACCCCCCTTTTACCCAATAATTGCAAAGAAAATACAAATTTTTACTCCCATAAAACCGCAAGTGCCATCTGCGGTTTGAATTAAAATTTTTTTTTCCGTTGTCCATCGATTTTAACCCACGAAGAGGAAAGGGTGCGGATTTTTACTGAAGCAAAACCGCAAGTGCGAACTGCGGTTTGCATTAAATATTATTTTTCACATAAACCGCAGATCAGACTTGCGGTTTATGTGGAGTTCTTCTCCTATTTTTAACAAATACGCTGTTAATGACTTTTTTAAACAGTAAACTGAAAGACACATTAACATTTAAGGTAATTACATATCAGCATCAGTTGGTTGAGAGCATCCTACGTCAACGTGCAAAGGACAATTTCTTCTATTATGACCCTCTTGTCCACATCGGCGACATTTATTTTTTCTGTGTGTTTGTGACTCAGTAAAATCCATTTCATTTCTTATCCTCGTTGACTTCGGACGTCTTTTTCCTCGAACAGTAGAATAGTTTGGGATAAGAGTCCAACTTTCTTCATTATGAGGGATCAAGTCGTTATTCCCAAGAGGAAACCATTGACCAGAGTATGCACGCATGATGAAGTCATTGATGTATACTTCATCAACAAATTGATAATAGTGTAAACTAATTGCACCACACACAACTATTACATGTGAACAAGGGTAATGGAAAGCTTGAAATCGGCTACATTGGCAGTATTTGGTGTTCAAGTTAACTACCCATTTTTGTCCTCCACGTTGAGTCACTTGATTAAAAGCGTCTTCGACTTCAAATCTAGTGGTTTCGATATTGTATTGACGGCCTATATGGGAACAAGCGTCTTGTTGGTTTTTACGCAATGCTTGAATTAATTTATCACAATACACCTTTCCAACTTCCAATTGGGACCTACCATGGGATCCTTTTTCGAAAAAATATGCAACACATTTACTATACGTTAACCTTACCAAAGCACTGATGGGAATATTCCTACAATCCTTCAATACTTTGTTAACGCACTCAGATAAATTAGTTGTCATGTGTCCATACCTGTAACCTTTTGTATCGTATGCCATACTCCATTTTTGCTTCGATATGTCATTTATCCAACTAAGTACTTCAGTGCTTTCTTGACAAAATTTTTCAAAGTTTCGGTCAAATATATGCTTGCATGGAGTGTAAGCTGCAAAACAACATAACACAATCGGTCATTTCTAATAATAAAAATACATTTGAAAACAAATTAGTCATGTTTGTAAAAAGAAGTCATACCTAATTTTATCAACATCTTTTTCGGTGCCATATTTTTAAATCGGGTGTTGAAATTACTTGCAATATGGCATATGCAATACTTATGATAAGCATATGGTGGTTGCCATCTTAATGCCTCATTTTGCACAACAGACTTAATCCCAGCATGCCAATCAGAAATTAGACATATTCCTTGTTTTTGTGTCACATGCAGTCGTATGTGGGATAGGAACCAAGACCACGACAACGAGTTTTCACTTTCAACCACAACAAAAGCTAAAGGTAATACATTGCTATTTCCATCTTGTGTGGTTGCGATTAACAACATTCCACGATACTTTCATATAAATGTGTTCCATCAACCTGTATCAATGGCTTACAGTAGTTAAAGGCATCAGCACACTGCTTAAATGTCCAAAACACTCTTTCAAACTGTTGCTATTGATGGTAACCTAGATTGCCAACAACAAGATCATCATGACATATTTGATAGAAAAAACCTGGCGATTTACTTTGAATGAATTTCAGAAATGTTGGAAGAGTGGCGAATGATTCATCCTAGTCCCCATAAACACGTACAATTGCTTTTTGTTTTGCTTTCCATGCTTTCATGTATGATATTTTGTATCCATATTGACTAGAAATTCTCTCCTGAATCAAATTAATTCTTAAAGATGGGTCTGAACCAACCATTCCTAAAAAAATTAGAAACTTAATAACAAATCATAATAGTTTAATTTAAATATTACGTTATATATGGAAAAGTAAGCAAACCTGATATCAAGTTACTGATGAAATTTGAGTTTAATTTTTTGTGGTCTTGTGAGAGTGCCAGATTGAGACATACATGATCTCCACCCCATTGAGTAACCGTCCAATTTACTATTTTTCGAGACAAAATTGCCCTCATATAGAATGGACACCCATCTTTATAGTTGGGACATTTGATAATGTATTTTGAACTTTTTGACTCCACAACATGATACGTTTGATGTGTTCGCATTGAATATTGTATCAATGCATTTTTTAGATCTTCTTTTGTCTCAAACTGTAGACCTTTGTACAATGCATCTCCAACATTCCATGACTGATGCAACTCTTGGCCTAAAATATCTTCTTGATCAGGATGCAACCAATTAATGTGTGTATAATGAGCTGCATCAGTCCAAGGTGGACGTTGCCCTGCAAGTGTAACAATATTCTTATTCATGTGTCTTTTATTCAAGAAATGAAAGTAGTTATTCTTAACAAAATAATAATTATTGTTAAACATACCTTGTTCGACATTTCTTACCGACAATGACTCCATATTACGAGTTTCATCGTCATCAGTATCAGATGAATTATCATCAATTGGAACATTATTTTCTTCTTCAGATGTTTCCTCACCACATGATTCACCAATAACATGATCATCATCTACTTTAACTATGCTAGAATTCATTATACCAGTGTCTATTACAGTGCCTGAACTAGTACAACTGATGATTTCTGAACATATAATTATATTATATGAACATTATTTTGTTGTTCAAAGGCATTAAACATAATTTCAATATCTTCATAATCAACAATTTGTAGTGGCACATATTTTTCAGAAAATAAAAATCTACAAGTTACAGATGATATAAATTCATTTGATTGCATTTTTAACTTTTCCTGAATTTTGTTCTTTAATGAAGTAAAACTCATAGCACGCGTAATTCTAATTGCTCTTCTACTCCCTTAAAAAATAACACATTCGTCTCCTTCGTACATTCTTCCATCACTATAAATAAAGGTGACAATTGGAGCATACATAATATTGATAAATGTACCTACAAATAAATAATAAAGTAAATTTAAACATAAAAAACAGAGTTAAAAAAGCAATTTATTTTTAAAAATATTGAAAAACACAAATTTTATAAATTACATTTTTTACCTGATAAACTGGACTGTAACGTAAAGCTTTGTTTTACGTCGGGTGCAACTAGGTGTGCAGTTCTCTGGGTCGAAGGGGTGTGCGGTTCTGTGGGGCGACGAGGGGTATAAAAAGGACAAGAACTCCACGTAAACCGCAAGTCTGATCTGCGGTTTATGTGAAAAATAATATTTAATGCAAACCGCAATTCGATTTGGCGGTTTTGCTTCAGTAAAAATCCGCACCCTTTCCTCTTCGTGGGTTAAAATCGATGGACAACGAAAAAAAAAAAAAATTCAAACCGCAGATGGCACTTGCGGTTTTATGAGAGTAAAAATTTGTATTTTTTTGCAACTGTTGGGTAAAGGGGAGTGGTTAAAGACCAGTCAAACCGCAAGTCTGACTTGCGGTTTTAGAGGCGTCATTTTCTGTGTTTTTTTACCCATTGGACAAGAAGGAGGTGCTGGTCAAAGACCAGTCAAACCGCAATTCTCAGTTACAGTTTTATAGTCATTTTTACCACACTAGTTTCCACGTAATCACGTTGTTGACGTGGCACGGAAACCGCAATTCGGAGTTGCGATTTAATCAAGTCAAATACCAAAACAGACTCATACTGATAATATTTTATAAAAAAAACCTATCTTAGTAATTTTTTTAAAAAATAAATTTATTTGGGTCAATCAGCCGAATAGGATTGAAAATATGATTGTTTATAAATATAAGGTTGAAATGAAGAAGAGGGAGGAGCAAAAGAGTTAGTTTGTTATCGTCCCACGTGTCTCTGGAACTCTGGTGGTGGATTGACGGGATCGGAAAGCATGGAAGAAAGTCTGCTAAGAAAAAAAGAAGAAGAGAGAGTTATTACGTGGGTTGGTTTTCTTGAAGAAGTCAGAAGGATCTGTGAGATAGCAGGACCTATGGTGGCAGTGGTTTCATCCCAATTTTTGTTGCCGGTTGTGTCAACCATGATAGTTGGTCATCTTGGACAACTCTATCTCTCTAGCTCCGCCTTAGCCATTTCCCTCGCTGGGGTCACTGGTTTCAGTTTTCTCGTAAGCGACTACTTTCTTTTCACTTTTTCTACCTCTTATCAACTTGTCACTCATTATTCTCTTCCCTGGTGGACGTTGACCGAGAAATATATATACATATATATATATATATATATATATATATATATATATATATATATATTTTAAAAATTATAATTTTTTATAAAACATTTTGTATTTGTTAATCGCGAAAAAAAGTTTGAGAAAGTTAAAAATAATAAAATAAATATATTATAAAAATAATTATAATTCTTTTACAAAATATATATCTACTTTAAAAAAAAAAGTTTAAGAAGTTCATCCCTCTCCGGCTTCTAAAAGCTCTCCACCTTATACATCATTGGTACTATAAATATTCTGCTTATTTAAAAATATTTCAAGCTGCTCGTGACTATTAAAAATTGATTTGTACCTATCTCAACTTTACACAAAACCGATTAATTTATATATAAAGTAAATCTGCACATCTTGATTCTTGAGTGAGGCCAATATGATTCTCCTAACACTTTTTATCTGGCACTGCACTTCGATGAAAGAAAGATATCATTCTAGTTGTACACCACAAGATCGAAAAATGCACACTTTCACCGTTAAATAATAATAAAAAAAAAACCTATAAACTTTTATGGTCTTAAACAAGAGAAAAAGGGTTTGATTTTATCCTATCACACACTTTCTAACTTATAAGAAATTTGTGAATTTTATTGATTAATTAGAGTTTAATTAGAATTTCCGGAAAAAGTAATATTTAATCACAATTTTTTATTTATATTAATTAATAAAAATAATAAATACAACCTATACTAATTAAACTCAATTAAATAATATCTTAAAATCATATAATATAAAATTTTAATTAGCATTTTATTATTTTGTAAAAATGTTTTATATTAAAAATATATACCAATTATTATTTTGTAATATATGTTCAATATGTTTTCCTCTAAAGCTGCCCGTGTCCACCGAAGAGTCAAAGACATTGTTGTTGCAACTGACCAGAAGCAGCATCAGATTCAGATGTGAGACTTTACCAGCACAAGAAACGCCTGAGCAACTTTAACGGTTGCATGGGAAGCACCTTAGCGCGTTGCTTGCTCAATGCACTCTCTTGTTGCTACCATTTCTTCTTAAAGCTACGCTGTTTTCCTTCATTTAATTAAAATATTAAGGATAAAGCTTCAGATTTATTTTTTACTGAAAATATAATTATGTAAATTTTTTAGGAGAATCCATTGAAAACACCTTGAAAGTATGGTGAATGTGGGAAAAAAAGGTAAGTCATGCATGGAAAAACAATACCTTCAAAACAAAAGTATGCGGATTTGCGTGGAAAACATTCCTTGGTAACTTTTTCTAAAAAAATAATTTTAAGAAGAAACATTGTTGATTTTAGTAACTTCATTTTTATTTTTATCTTTCTCCAACTTTAATTCAAATTATTCTTCTTCTTTTTTTCTGAAATAATTAAATAACTTTAATTTTCACTTATTTTTTACTCATAGTGGTATATATATAAATTTTTGTTTGAAGTAGAAGAGGGGTAGGGATTAGGACTAACTTACTTGTCTTGGTCCCAACCACAAATCTTTGAAGAAGAGAAATTCTTCCTCCCATCAAAACAAGTTTTCTCTGTTAAAATCTAAGCAGAAAAAACACGTGGATACTCATAAAAATAGGTGAGTAGTCATGGAAAAAAGTATAATTATAATTTCTATTTTTGTTGAATCAAACTTATGACTTAATTTAACCTCATATTTAACTTTTTAAAAAAAATAATTTGTAAAAGTAACTTGTATATAAAAAAGTTTAATGTAAACAAAATAAAAGAAGAACAACAAAGCACTAGCTGTTATCTTTAAACTATGATATTAAATTTTATTCGTAAAGTTCCAATCCACTCACCCTAGAAGGAAACCGAAATAAAATTGCTTGCCTTTTGTAATTAGTTTATGTAATTTATCAACTATTTCAACCATGTAATCCGGCTCAAAATTATCATTATTTTCTTCCGTAGTAACTCGATGCATTGTAATTTGCATATGCTGATAGATGGGAATGGCTTGTGGACTGGAAACTATTTGTGGACAGGCTTATGGAGCTCAACAATATCAAAGAATTGGAATGCAAACATACACTGCCATTGTAGCTCTCATATTGGTTTGTATTCCCCTGTCTGTCCTTTGGATCAACATGGAAAACATACTAGTTTTCATAGGTCAGGACCCTCTAATTTCCCATGAAGCTGGCAAATTCACAATGTGGCTTGTTCCAGCGCTTTTTGGATACGCAGTTCTACAACCATTAGTTCGATATTTCCAAATCCAAAGTTTGCTTCTTCCCATGTTTGCAAGTTCTTGTGTCACACTCATTATTCATATACCTCTTTGTTGGGCCTTGGTATTCAAGACAGGACTTAGCAATGTTGGTGGAGCATTGGCAGTGAGCATTTCAATATGGTCAAATGTGATTTTTCTTGGATTATACATGAGATATTCTTCTGCATGTGTCAAAACCCGTGCACCCATTTCTTTGGAGTTGTTCAAAGGAATGTGGGAGTTCTTTCGTTTTGCTATCCCTTCTGCAGTGATGATTTGGTGAGTAATCTTCCGGTTCACTTACATAGTTATGTTATCAGATTATAAAATGGTTCCTTGTCCAACAATTTTTTCTACAAATTATATTGAATTTCAAAAATTAGTATTTAATTAATAGTCTTTTGTATTTTTGTCATGTTGATGACGATAGCCTTGAATGGTGGTCATATGAGCTGCTTGTGTTGCTGTCAGGATTGTTACCAAATCCACAACTTGAAACTTCAGTTCTATCCGTATGGTATGTATGTTACATTATCATGTATTTTTTATAACCCATATAATTCATGTTGGGTCCCCTTTTAACCAACTACTCATTATCAACAATTTTATTGTACTGCCAACTTCTCTTGTTGAAAATTTATAAGGTAATCTGATTGAACTAATATTTTGTCATTTTTCTACAGTCTAAACACCATTTCAACACTCTATACAATACCGTTTGGAATCGGTGCTGCAGCAAGGTTACATCATAAACATAGTCATTATTGTACACAATTTACATGTTCCACTATGTAGCTACCTTGAGCATATGCTAAACTAATTTACCTTTTCTTCTCTCTGATTATAGCACAAGGGTTTCAAATGAATTAGGAGCTGGGAATTCACATGCTGCCCGTGCTGCTATGTTAGCAGCAATATCTCTTGCAATCATAGAGACAAGTATAGTAAGCGCAACACTATTTGCCTGCCGCAGTGTTTATGGTTATGTTTTCAGCAATGACAAGGAAGTTATTAATTATGTCACTGTAATGGCTCCTTTGGTATGTATATCTGTTATACTAGATAGCATACAAGGTGTTCTCTCAGGTAACCTTCCCTCTTGTCTAATTCTTAGGTAAATTTTGGATAGAAGAAAATTAATTTCTCAATTTGTTTAACAAACCTTTGGTTCAGGGATTGCTAGAGGTTGTGGTTGGCAACATTTAGGGGTTTATGTCAATATAGGGGCCTTCTACCTATTTGGGATTCCAATGGCTGCCATATTGGGATTTTTGGTGCGACTGCGAGGAAAAGGACTTTGGATTGGTATACAAAGTGGTGCTGTAGTTCAAACTACTTTGCTTTCTATCATTACAGGTTGCATAAATTGGGAAAAGCAGGTATATATACCCTTAATCTTTGTGTTCAAACCATAAACTTTAAATTTATACCACACTATAAAATTCTTTATCTTCTACACTTCATACTGATTAAACTTTAAATTAAACTTTAAATTTATTATGTTTGGTTATGTACCCTTCACAGTAAAGTATATGAATTCATCTAGCATTTTTATTTAATGCCCTTGTACTTTTAGGCTTTCCTACAGGTTTCTAGTTTTTAATGTATTTTGTATATTTGTAAAAAAAATGAATTTTGGCAAAAACAAAATACAATGCAGGCAACGAAGGCAAGGAAGAGGTTATTTGATGGTCAACTTTCAGCGGACAATATAGTCGTATGACAGGCCCTTAATCAAAAGGCAAATTTGGAAGAAATTAGTTTTTTTTTTTTTTTATTTTAGACAGTTTCTACGATGAACCACTTTTACAAGTGTCTATTATTTTTTTTATCATTAGATTAATATTAAGCTTATTTTATTATGGTGCAACTTATGTATTGGATCATTTTTCAACAATTTTTTCTCCCTTTTCTTCTCACTTTTTAGTGAATAAGAAACGTCATGCCATTATGTTCGTTGAACTCCTCTTTGGTAAACATCACACCATTGCTAATATCAAGTGCTTCCACACCATCCCCTTTAAAATCCACTCCACCATTGTTCACCGTCTCTTCCTCCATCAACTTGTTGATTGTTCCCCCATCCTTTGCGTCTCCGATCTCAATGGCGAGCTGAGATGCCATAGCTTGTGACAATGAACTCAAAACAACACCAAGTGAAATTCTCTGCCACAAACAATCATAAACATTAGATTTGTGATTATCTACGTTTTCACTCAAATCCCAAATCATATGTGGATGCGAATGTACAATTTTGTCCTATGCACATTTTTCCTTCTAAATTTTCTATTCAAATACCAAATTAAGTCAAAGTTGTTATAGCATCTTGCAGTTTGAGTAAAACACATAGTAGATTAAAATGTGATTTGTAGTTATTCCTTACATGCTGGTTTGAGATTAGTTGGTTTGGTGGTAGGAGAGGCGGGGAAGGAATGGTGGTGGTTCTCTGGGTTTAGATTTGGGATCTTTCTTCTAGATTAATGCTACCCATGGTATAGATGGTGGGGATGGTTGTACACAATCACCTTAAGAGGTAAAAGTGAAGGAGCTAACAGGTTTCAAATTTGGAATTGTTAGTGAGACTCTAGGATTTGCCACATAAAGACACCCAACAAGTTGTTAGTGAGCGTGAGGAAAATTATAAAGGCAAAATGTTTACGATAAATATATACTTAATTATAATTAGAGTTCTCAAATTTTATAAAATTCATGTGATTCCATATTTTAAAAACCTAATATCATGCATTCAAATTAAAAAAAATTCTTAATATTTTTTGGTGAAATGACATGTGATGTCAACATTTATCCAATTCATGCTCAACGTTTAACATTTGATTAAAATTGATTATGAGAGCCAAGTTAAGTGATGGTGCGTGACTAGGGTGTGTCAACTAGTAA
Source organism: Psophocarpus tetragonolobus (assembly GCA_037954015.1). Classification (NCBI taxonomy): domain Eukaryota; kingdom Viridiplantae; phylum Streptophyta; class Magnoliopsida; order Fabales; family Fabaceae; genus Psophocarpus; species Psophocarpus tetragonolobus. Next base: position 7,151,422 of record CM075692.1, on the reverse strand, counting down.
GGTCTTGACAAGACGATGAAAAAATTTGAAAATTAGAGGAGTTGTCACAAATATTTATTTAGAAAAAAATTGAGAAAACCTTTTAAAGAAAGGTAGTCTACGAAAATAAATTTTGAACTCGGGAGTCTATTACGCATACGGAAGGTGTTATAGCACCCTACAACATCTGTCCTAAGATATTTACCTTTAATTAAATAAGCAAAATTAGATAACTTATAAATATTTATTTCACTCTTGAAATATAAAAATACTACTTTTATTTTATTTTTGGTTTAACATTTTAATAAAAAAATTATTTTTTGTAAAAATATTATTACTATTTTATTTGTTTTGATTAACTTATTTTACTTTTATTTTTCAACGGTTCTCCTCCATGTGTAATAGAGAATCAGAGTATACATAGTTCTTAAAATGATTTCAGTGTTGAGTTTTTAATTTTAGTAATTAAATTTTTAATATACTTGGGTTTATTTTGAAATATTATTACCGCAAAAGTAGTCACGATGATTATTTAACGTAATTGTCAAATCAAAAGTGCATCCGAAATGACAATTATTAAATTATGATAACTTTTATAAGAACTAAATCAAAAGTGCATTTGAAGTAGTTATAATTAAAGTTTAACGTTTTATGGTTTATTAAAAAAAATAATTTTAAAGGATTTCACAATAATCAAATTGGAAGTGCATCCAAAGTGATTATTATTTCCAATAATTATTATGACCAAGATTTTATAAAAGAAACCAAATTAGAAGTGCATCTAAAGTAGTTATTGTAATTTTCGTAATGACAAGTTAGAAGTGCATCTAAAGTGATAATTGTTAAATTTCTCCTTTAAATTAAATAACTTAAATGACATAATAATAATTACCATAAAATTATATTCTTAAAATTTCAAAAAGTAAAAAATATCATATCTAATTAATTTTTATTTCTTTGATGATTAATATATTTATTTAGATAATACCTCTAATTAATACGCTAAGAGATAAATTTAAATATTTTTATAATTGTTTTTTAGAAAATAGGCATGCGAAATAAAGATAGTACTATGATTTTAAAAGGGATACTATTGATTAGTAGAACTTTCTAATATTTATTGACTAAAATAAATTCAAGAACAAATAAAGTAAATATTAAACGAGGAAAGAAAAGTTCAAGAAAAATAAAATGAATATAAGTCAAATACAAGGAAAATAAAAATGTGCTAAATAAAATGAATGTAAGATAAACAAAAGAAATAAAGAAAATGTCAACTATTTAACAACTTATAAACTAAATACAGTAAATAAGAAAAAATAAAATGAATATACGGGAAGTTCTAGATTAAATACAATGACTGTTGCCTAACTTAAAAGAAATAAAGAAGAGAAAATAAGATTCGCGAAGCCGAAGTACCACTGCAAACTAAGCACGAGTTACACGAGGGAATAAAATAATGAAACCCTCAACGGCACTATACGTCATTCAAGTAAAGCAATAAAGAAGTTTTGCTATCTCCAAACCGCAAAAATTATTCGAAGGAGACCAACAAAGCGATAACCATTTTTTGCTCTTCTCTCTTTTGGTTTTACCAAATGGATAAAGGAAAGTGGAACCAGTACTTGTTTGTAAACCTTTGAATTTAGATTCAGTAAACTCTTCTCTTCTAGCTCTGAACTCTCCTTCCTCCCTCTTCCCCTCTTCCTTCAAACCGATTTTTCCTTCTTCGAAAATATATTTTTTGAAAATCCTCCTCTCTACTCTCCAATCCACTTTTTATAGGTCGTAACCTTGTATCATGCTAAGACTTGATTGTGGTTAATGTCTCCCTCCTGAGTGATTCAAAACTTATATATTTAAATAAGAGTTTAATTGTATATATAAAAGATTTTTACAGTCACAAACAGTCACATTTAATGATGATTTTTCATTTATGAGACTTTTAAAGTAGTAATTATAAAATCAATAAATTTACCATGAATAAAGAGTCATGATTGACTATAGTGTAAAAATCTTTACACTGATAATGTATATCAATTAAAGTCTTTAAATAATAGAAAAAAGAAGAAAAAACCAAAAAACAGAAGAAGGATGCTCCAGGATGAGAGCCACAAAGCCATTTTTTAGATAAGTGTTGTGTCCTCTCCTTTTGTATAGCTAAAGGTTGTGTTTATAATACCCATAGAGTGAGATCACAAACACTAGATGGGTAGTCTGAATGCATATAAAAAGCTCAATAAATTTTATCTATTTCACAAAGAGGGTAGGTACAAGAGTGTTTGACTAAAACACCAAATGGTTAAATTTCTTTTATTTCTTTTTATTTGTTTTGTCCTTGTTTAGTTACTTTTACTTTTTCTTTTTTCATAATATTTTTCATTTGCTTTTTTCATATTATTTTTAAACACATTTTTATTTAACTATTTTTATAATTTTTATAAAAGTTTTGGATAAACTTGAGTGTCTACAGGATGCATGGCCAAGGGCCAAGTTAAGTGGCAATGCAAGACAAAATTGATTAGGGTGCATGAATCAAGACTTAAGTCAAGTGACGGTATAAGGCAAAATTGATTAGAGTGTATGGTTAAGGGGATATCAATTAATTTTTTTTAATATAAAAGTATGATGTCACATTTTCAAAATATAATGATATAATATTTAAAATATTTAAATTTTATAAAATTTGGAAAGCATAAGTTAATTCTCTTCTTAACAACTTGTGTATATACCTCCGTACATCTAATAAAGAATAATCATGATGAACTTCGATTCTGACAGAAAATAAAAAATGTGTCTTATTAATAAAAGTGTTAAACAATAAAATTAGAGAAAGTTAAAAACTGTTGTGTTATTATTTGTGGTTGGATATTTGCTGAATTGGATTACAAAAAATGAAGAATATGACTTGGGAGAGAAAAATATAACTAAAGAGGTGAGAGAGAAAGCTTGAGAATAAATTAATGAGAGAAGAGATTATAAAAAGCTTGAACCAATTAATATGAAAGATAGAGGAGGAGCATAAGAATTCAGAAGTAACAAATTTCTGAAAAAGAAAGAGGACAACCAGATATCAAGATGAATAAGAATTAGAAACTAATTTTTTTCTTCTTTTTTTTTTAAGAAAAAAAAAGTAGGCCCCAAAATCGTGTATATATACTAGTACATAAGAATAAAAGTAAGCATAATTTTTATAAACCCTAAACTCTCGTCAAATTTATTAAAATCCCTTTATGGCCCTGACGACCCTTCTAAATCGTGTATTTTAATATGACAATTGTTATAAAACACACATAAGAATCATGCATGCATCATATATAAAATGTTTTCATTATTACTTTTAATTTAAACAAGTTACAAATTTAATTTTAAAATAAATAAAAAAAGTTGATAAATTTTACTATAAATAGCATGTTTTGCTTATTCAAAATTTGCACCTGTAAACCTCTCCTCACTTGGCTACCCCAAAGCTCTTTCCTTTTCATGACGAATGTTTTTGCTTTTAAGCTCTTCACCTAGAAATATTATTAAGTTAAAATAGAACTAGTAAATTTATTTTTAATTTAAAACTATACCTATTCCCCAGACTTCACCACTAGATTGTAATCTTAATTCTTAATTATCCTATTAATTATATCTTAACTATTAATTTATCATTGTTGATCTTTAATTTAAATTATTTCTTAGTATTAAATTTATTTTTCGGTTATATATATACTAGTACATTCTAATTTTCGTCAAATTATCTATTTAAATTATTGCCCTAAATTTTATTATAATGCTTTCTATTATTTATTTTATATTATATTTAATTTTTGTTATGCCTCTTATGATGTTTGACCTTCTTATTATTAAAAAAATATATATTTTATTTATTCACTATGTGCTACATTTAACTAGTTTTTTTTAAAAAATATTTATATTTCTTATTTAAGTACATACAATAAATTTCTTTTTTTTATTGATTGTTAAGTTGTTACTGGTTAAATTAATTAATGAGACAAAAAGAATAAAAGTAAGCATAATTTTTATATTTTCTACTTTTATTAATTAGAAATATATTTATTTTCATATTAAAGAAAAAAAAAGACAGCGTAAAATATTTTAAAAATGCATATAAAATTAGAGTATAATTATGCAAATTTTCTTTTGAAAGTAGTATTTCTTTTAATAAAATAAAGTTATTAAAAATTAATAAAAGAAGGTTCTTAGTATGTTATGTTATGTGGTTGAAGTTTTGCTTGAACTTTTACATTAGGAAAAAAAATTCTTACTATTAACTTTTAAACCTAATTTATTGGCAAAAAAATTGAGTATGTTTTAGGTTATAATGCAATCTAATCTTCTAAAAAAATATTTTTTTATTGAATATATTTACTTTGTAAAATATTATTACTCAAATTATGATGGTTTAGAAAATTTATTTTTTTCTAACTATCTAATATATTTAAGAAGTTTTCACAAAAAAAAATTACTTGTATGCATGTTTACTAACTTTTAATTATGATATTTGATTTGGATTATATATGAAATTTATAAATTATTGTACGAATAATGATTAAAATTGAGGTATAATGTAGCTTTATAGTTATTTATTTAGTTTAGTAACTTTATTGAGTTATCTCTAGTTGTTATGAGTTGGAACACGCTGGTGCATGAATTTTTGTGGGTTTTTTTTTTAAGATGAATTCTTGTATTTGAAAAGATATAGTTTGATACTAAGATGAAGGACAAAGATTATGTAAGGTTTAAGAGGTTTCAATCAAGGACATGGATATTTGAAAAGTTTAGAATAGTACTATGGGTTAGGGTATTCATAGGATAAATTTTAAAACTTTTTATGTACCACTCCTATTTTTAATAATTAGGTTGTTGTATGATCTATTTGAAATTATATAATAGAAATAGTTTTGCATGTGAAAAACTTAGTAAAATAAGTTAATTATGTCATATAAAGTGTTTTTACTAGAATTTGCAAATTCTCTTTTTCTCTAAAAATTCGCTTAGCGTATTCAAATTCGTTCAACTAATTTGGAACAACAAAAAATCTTTTTTTAAAGAAGAAATTCGCTAAGTGAAGAACAAGTGACTCAACAAAAATAACTGGAACCCAAAATTTACTTAGCAAAGCCTTCATGGCTAAGTGAATCTTTTTTTTCTCAACGAAAGTATTCTACACCTATTTTAAATAGGAGAAGCCGTTTGTGAATTGGAGGAGAAAAATCAAGTTTCTTAAGCGCTTGGACTAGGATTCAAATGTTATTCATCACTCTTCATCAAGCTCTTAGTAAGATAAAGGGCGAATGAGATTTATAAATTTTGATGGTGTTAATCTTAATTGACTTATATGTTTTTATTACTCATATGATTACAATTAGTATATTAGGGACAACCAAAACTTAGTTTTAAAAATAATAATACAGTTTTTCTAATGTGTGTCCCATGACACATGTTAACAATTATTATAATCTTATTTTCAATATAACTTTTGATTTATTTATTATGTGAGACAGTGAATATAGTTAAAAAACATTAAATATGTTTTCTAATACTAATTTACTTTTAATTTTAACCTTGTCTTTTCACTTAATCCTCTAATTTTTACTTCTATATTTTTTTTTTATATTATTAGTTCTGCATTTTTCATATTTTTTTTTTTGAAAAAAAGATAAACCCAGCATTAGCTTCAACAACAAATAAAAGGTGAAATATAACAGCATGCCTATTATTTTATCCCTTTCACACTTTTATTTTTCATTAAAGTTAATCACAATATTAAAAAGAAAAAAATTATAATATAAAAATATAGAATGAGGAAAACACTGTTATTAATATAATAGATATGCATTGTGTTGAATTTATTCTTTTTTTAAAAAGATAATATAAAAAAATGCAGAAGTAATAATATAAAAAAATATAGAAGTAAAAAATAAAGGACGATTAAAGTAAAAAGACAAGGTTAGAATTAAAAGTAAATTAGTATTAGAAAACATATTTAATACTCTTTAACTATATTCACTCCCTCACATAACAAATACATTAAAAGTTATATTGAAAATGAAATTCTTATAATTGTTAACATGTGTCTTGGGCACACATTAGAAAAACCTTATTACTATTTCTAAAACTAAGTTTTGGTTGTCCATTAATATACTAATTGTTTTTACCATGATTTTTAGATATTTAGTTGATTACTTAGTAACATCTAACTATTCTAACTTTTATTTCTCCAGATGTTATTTCTGGTTTTTTATTATTATCTCCAGATATGGCTTCTAATCCTTTATTATTATTCTTTATTTATTTCTTCTGATCCTTTATTATTATTCTCCAGATATTATTTTTGACTCTTTATTAAATATTCTTTAGATATTACTTCTGCTCATTTATTTATTATCTCCATACGATATTTCTGGTCATTTGTTTATTATTTTTATATGTTACTTCTGGTCATCTATTTATTATTTCTATATATTACTTTTGGTCATTTATTTATATACATACCAATTAAACTATATATATATATATATATATATATATATATATATATATGGTTAAATATTTGAGTTTAATTGATATACACAGTTACCGTATTTACATTCACGTTCAATTTGTAACTTTTTTTTATGTCACTTTTAAAGTATTAATTAATAAAAAGTTAACAAACTTATTTTCTATAATTAATCTACATGCTAGTAATATAAGTTTATAGATACAGTTTGACAATTATATTTACATGTGTTTTATTTAATTAATTGTTAATTTTTTAATTAAAAATAGTCATTAAAAATTATATTTACAACCACGATAATTGATAAAAAATTGTATATTGTGAGAGATTTTTAAAACAAATAAATAATTATATCATTTGACGAAAATACGTCTCTATTCATAAAAAAAAATTCTCACGTGAAAAGTTGTGTTGTATAATTGGAGAGTAGCTGGTAGAGTTTTATAACTACTTTAATACTTGAACAATGAATACTTATATATTCATAGTTCATACTTACACCTACAATGTTGCATTTTAATATAAAACTAATAAATTAATGCAATTACAAACAAATATAATATAAAAAATATCCCTGAATAATACTAAAAACAAATAAACATAACAATAATTTGTCTACATTTAAGTTATAAACAAACATTATAAAAATAATAATCCAACATAAGAATTAAAGTTTAGAGCAGATTAAACTTGCACTGTTCTAGTTTAGTACTTATTACATATACATCCCTTAAAAATTATTCATTTAAAAAATCTAACATTTGCAACTGTTTAGTTCTAAAATGCATTACTGAAAATACATAATGTTGTTTAATAAAATTTAGACTTAATTACACATAGTTTTTTATTTTATGCTTTAAATTTTATCCCTTATTTTTAAATCATGATATTGTGTATTTTAAAAATTGTTGACGTTATGTCTATCTGTATTCAACAAGTTTTAGTAAGAATTTTTAAAAATACAAAATATCATGATTCAAATTAAACAGTTGTGTGATAATTTTTAAGAATTAACTAAATTCTTACATTTTTTAAATTAACTAAATTTTATTTTATTATACTAAAATTTATATAATCATTTAGAATACACAATAATTGTAATTATATCGTCATTTATAATAATTTAAAACATTGAATATGTAAGAATACACAATGGGCTAGCTAAACCCTAAAAAAAGGCTCAAATAGAAAGAGATTTGAATTTCCACTTACTAAATTTTCAATTCTCACCTATTTGTGGGTAAAATACCAATATACACTCAATTATTTTACTCTTCGGCGATGAATCGCCGGTGAGTAAAAAAAATTACATTTTCATATGTGTTGAGACAATCAGCGTTTGCTTACAAGATAGCCAAATACTAGTGTTCACTGACAAATCCAATTCTCTATATAAATATTATACATAAATGTTATAATTAAAATAAAAATTTAAAAAATAAAATTTAAAAAATATAAAAGTTTACTAACACAAAGTTTCTTAATATATTTTTATATTTTATAATATAAAATTTTAAAAAATTATATTATAAATAAATTATATTATTAAAATATAAAATTTTATAATATAATATAAACATTATATATAAATTTTATAATTAAAATATAAAATTTTATTACGAGAAGGTTTTCTGTAATAAACTTTTATATTTATTTATTTTATAATATAAAATTTTAAAAAATTATGTCATAAATAAATTATTCTTAAAATATAAAATTTTATAAAGATAATATAAATAGTTTAAATAAATTTTATATTTAATTTTTTTCCTTTTCCAAAAAGCTTATTTCATAGAACATGTAATCTTATTTTGAGAGGTGAGTAAAGTTAATTTATTATGGTAGGTGTTGAGAGAGAAAATTTGGTTAAAAAGTATTTCTGAGTTTTTCAAAAAATATTTAGGTGGGTATGTTAAATGAAAATGGGATAGGTGTAAAATGAAAATCTCAATAGAATTGAACCTTTTTGGCCGGTCCATTTGACTCGACTATATAAATGGACTTCGTCCGACCTGATCCAATAAGTTAGAGGCCAACTCGAGTATAAATATAAATATATAAATTTTAAAATTACATATTAATATATATATAATATATTGTTAAAAATATATTAAATAAAAAATATACACATAAAAGTATGTTTCATGTGAAGTTAATTTATACATGTTGTTAATATACATATAAAAGTACATTTAATGTTAGTTAATAACATATTTTTAACAAATGTAAATTATATTATTCTAAATTATTGTGTATTCTTACAATATTAACATAAATTATTTGGATAATTCGAAAATAATTATAATTAATTAAATCACCATCGAATAAAAAAATTAGCATATGTCACGTTATTAAACAACATTTGACCATCAACTGTTTATTCTATTAAAATTCTTACATTTTTTTAATTCAAAAATTTTGAACAAAGACAACAATTTTTAAAATAAGCAAAGTTCTTACATTTTTCTAAGAGTTCGTAGACTCTACATATTTTTCTAAAAAAATTCTTATATTTTTTAAATTAACTAAATTCTATGCTACTAAAAATTATATTATTATTTACAATAATTTAAACCACTAAATATGTTTAACGCTAAAAGTTTAAAATATCACAATTCACAACACCAAGTCATAATATTAACATAAACTAATAATCCAAATAATAAACTTGTCTCTTTAAACAAGGTATTAGTGTTGTCAAAATGGGTTGGCATGTCGGGCCAATCTGTAGGCTTAAAAAATGAGCTAGGTTAAACTCTAAAAAAGGAGACTCAATTAGAAATGGGCATTTTCTTTTAACATCCCATTTGCTATTTGCACCCCCAAAGTTTATATTTTTTGTAAATTCCCAATATACCCTTATCCTTATTTGATTTAAATTTTTTGAATTTTTTTTCTTGCCTTGTTGTGCTTTATCTTGGTACTCTTGTGTGCCAAACAAAAATTCTCACATTTTGCCCTATTGTAAATCCCTAATAATTCTTATAACTCTTTAGGGTATTATTCGTTGATTTAAGTGCTATTTGAAAAGGAAAACACAATTTTATTTAGGTATGATTTTCTTGATTTAAAGTTTAGGGTTTAGGGTTTTGGGATTTATGATTGAGCGTTTGTTTGCATTTTTATTCGTACTATGTCGAGTGTTACAGTATTCTGGATCAATTGATCCGGAACTAACAATATTTACCCCAGACCACCTAGTCTAGAATACACATTTGATCCACTTCCGGATTAGTTAATCTAGAATATACATAATACATTCCAGATCAACTGATCCGGAATGTACATAATACATTCCGGATCAACTGATCCGGAATGGATATAATACATTCCGGATCATGTTGTCCAGAACATACTTGTTGAATTTTATTTGCCTTTCAGATCATGTGGTCTAGAATATACTAGCTGAATCCCATTTTCCTTCCGGATCATGTTGTCCAGAATGTACTTTGTTACGCAAGTAGGGTAAGAAAAGGGGAGGGTATTTTTGGGTTTTGAAAAAAATTGTAAAGACTGGGGGGTGCGAATAGAAATGAACCTTTTTGGCCGGTCCATTTGACCCGACTATGTAAATAGATTTGGACTGATTTGACCCAATATGCCACGAGTTGGTCTGAGCACAAACATAAATATATAAATTTTAAAATTACATATTAATCATATATTGTTAAAAAGGCATTAAATAAAAAATATACATATAAAAGTACATTTCATGTGAAGTCAATTTATACAGATAAAAATATATTTGATATTATTCAATAATATATTTTTAACAAATAAAAATTATGTTATTTTAAAATGTATTTTAAATTAAAATATACATGCATTTTATGTGAGATCTACGGATAGAAGCCTTATACTCACTCGTAATTTTTGGACATGATTTACTAAAGTTATTAGAATTACTTTTTGGATCTTTGAAGGTATTTCAAAAGGCAAATAAAACCAATTCAAATAAAATCAATTCTTAAAATGAATAGAATTGCATATGTGCAATGCTTTCTTTTGTGTAATTAGTTTTAATTACATCTTTTACTAAAATAAGTTTTTTACTCTTAAAGTTTTACTAAAAATTACTTTTAGTTCTTAAAATAGTTTTTTTAATCCTTGATTCACTTTTAGTCATTCTTCTCCAGTTAACGAAGTTAAAAAATTGGTGACAGAAAATACGTTTTTATACTCGTAAATCACTCTCCTGCTTAACTCTGACTCCCTCTATCTTCAATTTCATATTTGACACATCTAAATACATAAAAACTTATAAACAGAAAACATTAATATAAAAAAAAATTAATTTCAGGGACTAAAAAAATATTTTTAAATTTCAAGGACCCAAAGTGATTTTTAGTGAAATTTTAAGGACAAAAACTTATGTAATCCTTTTATTTTATTTTCTTCTCTTTTTGGGCTAAAATCCTATGGAGTGTGTGTTAATTTAAATAGAAAATTTCTATCTAGATTAGGCTTCTAAACTTTTGTTACCGACGATGTTCTAGAATAGTATTATGAACTTTTGAAATTGATGACATAAAGAGCAACAAAATTTGTAGCTTTTTCTTCCATTTTACCTCTTGAATTCAAGGTTTTATGTTCTTTTATCTTATTATTTGGTTATCATGACTATGTGTGAGTAGACAATTCTTGGATTTAGGTTTATGCTTTCACTTATTGATGTTTAATTGAAATGTATTTATGTGATTTTTAGATTATCTTTCAATTCCTTCTTTGTTAATTTTACTTATATGATGTATGCTTGACTATCATTTTTTGTACCTAATTGTTAGAACCTTAGGGAAGTAAGCTTAGCCATTAAATCACAAAAATAGGATTAATCTTACAAGAATTTTACGAATTAACAAAAAACTTAATGAATTTGTTGGACACAACTCCAACAAAACTTAATTCAATTAGATACACCTTCACACATTAAAATAAAATAAATATTACCTCATATTAATTCACTTCCATAAAAAACCAAATAATTAAATTATGAAACTCTAATACTAAAAGTTTACTAAATTTTGAATCTTAGTATCTTTTATTATCCTTTGTTTATTTTATTTGATCTTTTCTTTCTTTTAAATTAAAAATCACAAAAATAATTTTTTCAATTTAGATTTAATCTTTAATTTAATTTCTTATATTTATTTATGATTTAGGTTCTAGGATTTACCATTTAATTTTAATTCCAAAATTTGAAATTAGCAACTAATTTATCATTGGCTAAATTATATTTGGTGCCCCCGATTTTAGTACTTGTTAACTTTTTGTCCCCCTTGAAATTTTTGCTTAAGTTTTGCCCCCCAAATTTAAAAAATGTTAACAAATTGCTCTTCTGATGATGTGGCATTTTGAATTAGAAAAATATAGAAAAGAAAAGGTTTCAAACTAGAGACCTCATAATAGCACACCACAACTCATACCACCAATTGAACCAACATTCAAAGGTAATGGATTACACTTCAAATCATTAGACCATACGTATAATATAATTTTATTTTACAATTCAAATCTACTTAAATTTTAATTCAATACATAACAATCTTAATTTGAAAAATATACAAAAATAAGACAACTCAAGATTCAAACTTGAGACTTCCAAATGATAGTCATGCATCATACCACTTGACTAAATGTCTCATGTAATTTTATTTTGCTATTCAAATTTTATTAAGCTTTAATTAATTTTAGTTTCAAAATTATTTAAAACATAAATGTAAATATCCAACATTAGGGATTAAAACTAAAAGTTAAAATTAAAAACTAAAAATTTAATTTATATATTAATTATTTATTAATAATAAATTCTAGGGATTATAAATTATAAATTAAAACTAATTAAAAATATAAATTAAAATTATTAAAAATAAAACTAAGAACTAACATTAAAATAATTTTAATTTTAATTTTAATTCTTAATTTTAATTTCTATTTTATTTTTAATTTTAGTTCTTATTTTTATTTAAATTGAAATTTAAATTAAAAGTTAAATTAAATACATGATTTTAATTCTTAAGTTAAATTAAATTTTAATTTTTAATTTAAATTAAATAAAGAAATAAAATTAAAAATATAATAGAAATAGAAATTAAAATTAAGAATTAAAAGTTAAATTAAAATGTAAATAGAAGTTAAATTTAAATTATAATTATAATTTAAATTAACAATTAAATTATTAATAAAATTTAATTTAAATTTTAATTCTTAATTTTAATTTATATTTTATTTTTAATTTTAGCTCTTAGTTTTATTTTTCCATAATTTAAATTTAAATTTGGGGGCAAAATTAAAGCAAAAATTTAAAGGGGGTAAAAAGTTAACAAGCACTAAAATCGGAAACACCAAATATAATTTAGCCTTTATCATTTTAGTTTTAATATTATTGATTTAATCAAAATTAATAAGAAAACATCTCTTTGCCAAATGTACACTAAAAAAACAATATTATTACTTGATAACCAGTACTAGAAATTTTCCTGTGGATTTTTCTGCAGATTTTCTTCAAAAAACTTATTTCCTATGAATTTACCTACGAAATACTATTCTCAGTTAAAATTTTCGTAGATAGTTTTTTCCTACATAAATTTATAACTGCAACAAAATTTTTGCATAATTTTTTATTAAATGATAGCATGAAATTTACCTGCAATTTAAAAGAAAAACACCAAAAAAAAGGTAAAACATTTTTCAAATTTACCTGTGGATTTCTTTCATAGGAAAATCTATAAGAAATTCCTCTAGTTTTCTTAAATTCGCAGGTAAGTTACTTGCGGTTTTCTAAAATTGCAATTAAATTGTCTGTCATTTTTAAAAATCATAAGTATTTCATGCGAATTTACTGGTAAATTTTTCAACAGGAAATATATTATTTTTTAACAAAATAAAATTAATATATAATTATTACAAATTACTATATTATTTCTTTATTTATATGGTCTTCCGTTATCAGGCTAGTCAATTTGTCAAACTCTTGAACTTTTGTTTTAAAACATTTGTTTTTATAATTTATTATAATAATTTTATAACCTTTTGTTGAAATAATTATACTAAAAAAATTTAAATTTAATTATTTAATAATATTATAAATTAAAATAATTTTAGTTATAGTAAAAAATTCCAATATCTTTTCTGTTACATAAAATCCTATTCAATAATTTTGTTTTTTTGAAAAGAAATAATATTTAATTTAATTTGTATATTTTAATATAATAATTTAATAAATTCCATTTTAAAATACAGTAAATAATTAATTATAATTTAGTAAGTAATATCATAAAATAAATGTTTTTATTTATGATAGAAAGTATAAATTTTTTAATAACTTAATATGATTATTTTATAATTTATAATTTAATTTGTATACAAATAATTATATTATTGTTAAATAAAAAATTTCTTTAATTGACTTGAGTGATAAGCATAAATAAATATAAATATAATTACAAAAACAATTCTATATCTATTAATAAATGAAAGAAAGTTTTTGAAAAACAAATCAGTACTTTCTATTATTTTTTTTCAAAACTTCTCTTTCTAATATTTATCTCTTGCTATTTTCTTTTCTATATTTTTCATAGTTATAGTTATAAGACAACAAAAATTATCATTTTATTAACTAAAAATCTATGTTATTATTATTACATACTAAATTAAAAAAAGTGTAACTCTATAATAATAATAATAATAATAATAATAATAATAATAATAATAATAATAATAATAATAATAATAATAATAATAATAACAAATGACTAACACCTAAAATTTGGTGTAAAAATAAAATATTATATAAAATATATTATACGTGTAATACCTAAAAGTTTAATAGAAAAAATGATATACACAATTCGAAAAGATCTGATTCACAAATATATATATATATATATATATATATATATATATATTCATAGAATTGTTTGTTTTGACCATACAACTTAACATTGGAGAGAGCCACAAAGCACATAAACAAGTTGATAGTAGTTAGATTGACCCATAGAAAAAACATATACAAACTATTTAATTGTGTCTCATCACATCCAAGTTTTTGTTTAAATATATTAGGAGTTGTGATGTATCAGGGAAGATCAAGTGATCAAGTTCTATCAATCTCATTAACTCATAACAAATATAATATACAGCTCCCTCACATGCAAGTGTATGAAAGAAAGAAAAAGAAAAAACTATTAATTATATATCTTCCAAGTAGATAGAGGTGCAGTGTTATTTTGTTCTAGAGTAACTTTAAAAAGAGTAAAAACATTAAAAATTAAATCCCAATTAGAATATTAACTCTAAATGAATAGTATACGATGTGTAATCTAGAAATTGTGTCTAAACCCCTAAAAAGTGTTCTCATCTAAATATTCAATCATGGTTCATCAACTACTAAATACTAATCTATCAACAGGAAAAAATGTTATCTAAATTTGTGTAGAGATCTAAAACACATGTATGTTAATACTTGTCTCGTAGTTAGCTTATAAAGTCACTTAGAAAGTCACAACTAAAACTTTAACAAGAACTCTACAACAAACGAAAGAAAACAGTTAGAATATTGTCCTCAAGAATGTTCCAAAATTCTTTTCAAATCACTGTTTACCTATCTTTCCACTTAGTGCTAGCCACGTTCAAATTAATATATAAACTACAATTTGATTATCAGTTGGAAATCAATAGAGGAAAAAGATAAAACATTAAAACAGAGAAGAAAAAATGAGGCTACTTCTCAGTTAGTACGTTTATTTGGCGATCTATACTGAGTACATTGGGACTTTATAATAATACCTGTGTTTCAAAGCATTGCTTTTCAAGAAAAGCTTTCAGCCGCTTTAGTATTCATCATCACTTTCACGAAACTTCTGCTCTAATTCTGCAAGAACCACTGCCACCTTGATTTATGGATGACTAAAGACCTCTTCAATTTGTTCCCTGATATCTACCTCCAGTCCTTTGACAAGATTCACAAAATAAGAATCCAATATTGAAGAAAGAATAGGATGATCCATATTTATATGTTCAAACACGTCTTTGTTATCTGAATCTGCAATATCCTCCATATTAATTGTTGAATTATATTACTATTGCAAACCACAATAGTTATGAGTAAAGTGAAATTTTAGAATAACAAGTCTTGTCCCACTTGGTGATGAGTAAAAATTTTAGAATATGATAAATATCTTGATTATATCAGAGTCAAAGTAATTAGGAAAATCATAGATTAAGATTGGTTTCCATATATCCATATACTTCATGATTTGTTTTCATTTCTTAATTAGGTTTAGGAGAGTCATCTACTAGTATAAACAGAACTTCCTTGTCTTATCCTACTAGAAAAGGAATGGAAATCTTAGAATACAACAAATATCCTAAATTCTTGATTGTATAAGAGTAATTAAGAGAATCTTAGCTTATAGCTTATGATTGGTTCCATATGTCCATATACTTCATGATTTATCTCCATTTTTAACTAAGCCTAGGGGAGTCATCTACTAATATAAACACTACTTCCTTGTCTTTAGTGACACATCATTACAATGTCTTTCTAACTAATATAACTATTTTTATTGAGTTTTCCTTTTCCTCCATCTATGCCTAAATCTTATAATTTTAACACAGTAAATTTTATTTCATTATAATATGATAGAGTGATAACTTTCTCTTCTTTAAATATTTAAAACTGAATGCAAACCACTTTATTTAAAAAAGAAAATTCTTAAAACTGAATGCCTAAATCTTATTTGATTGATTGTGAATTGATGATGGCTATCATGATGATTTGGATTTGAAAATTACATTTTTCTAATAATAATTAATAATAGCTCATGCTTCTATAGAGGTATTTAATATTAGTAAAAGGCCATGCTTCGTGGCACCTCAGCAGAGAGGATGCACAGAATAACAACTAACGTGTATATACAAATAGCAGACCCACGCTTCTTCAATCCACAACTTAGGTTTATAAAGTTTCAGTTAGCACATAAATAAATGGGCAAGGAGAATCGATTAGTAATAAATTTGGAGGATAATGACAGTACATAATAAAGCCATACTGGGGAAACGACTTGTGCCTGCATTGCATCATTCAGTGCTTCCTGAGGCATGTCACTAATGAAATAAGACAAACTACGCCGTGCATCAATGAACTTCATATAAAACAATGAACTCTTGATGAATAAAACTAGCATTAGAAACCAAATAAAACATCAGGCAGAACTGTTAAATAGGATGTATCCACCGGAGAAGGTGCTACAAAAATTAATAACCCATAGACTTGAATCAGATTAAAACCATAGTGTAAGATAATTAACTTACTATTGATTAATGATCATATTAATGACAAAATATTGATGTGCATCTATTGTAAGAAATCTAAGCATTATTCATTATTATGAAATTTCACATCAACTAGATCTGAAGGATCTAGTACTAGAACACAGATCTAGTACCAATCAAATTCAGTTTTACGTTAAATATCAGATATCAACTAGAGATCTATTTTGTAAGCTGCAACTTAATTTAACTAACTAGCAGGTTTTCAATAAAAAAAGTTTGCCAAGTCAGATTTAGACTAGTCCAACTTATCAACATAAGTAATTTAGATACCTATACATGAGAGTAAGAGCTTGAAGGGTTTGGTTTTACTTTGTAGGTTTTTCAAAGAGTTTTTAAAAATAGTTTTCAAAACCTGTTTTCGAGAAAAAAAAAACTTGTTTGATAAGTTTTATTTTAAAATTATTTTGGAGATGTAAAAATGAAAAAACCTGTTTATATTTATTAGAATTTCATTAATAAAAAGCAAAAAATAACATATTCTGGTTGTATTTTGAGTTTTCAAAACAAAAATAGAAAACTGAAAAGAAAAACTACTTTCAGCTGTTCTTGTTTTTTAGTTTTTAAAAACAAAAAAAAAACTGTTTTTAGAAAACACTACTCAAACAAATTTTTTAATTTTGAAAAACTAAAATACTGAAAACAGTTTTATAAAACTGTTGCCAACCAAGCACTAAGACTCAATTGTTAGTCTAAATTCTTTCTGCCGGAAAGCATCATCTTCTTTTTCTTGCAATTTAAGGTTTTCCAGCATTTGATCCGTCCACATTTGAATTTTAAAAAAATTTGAATTGTTAATTTATAATCCCGAATTTGTTAAAAAACTAAACTTAAAAGTATTAATAAATATATATAAACTAAATTTATAATTTATAGTTTATAATCTATATATATTTTAGTTTTTAGTTTCTATTTTTTAATTTTTTTTAATTTTATTTTTTTATTTTAAATAGTTTTTTATTTTAGTCCCGTTGTCGAATATTCTCTTTGTTTGCGTTTATACAAAAAATTGTTCTCCAAAGTATTACATGTCACTTTTTAATATAGTATAAATTATTTTTTTACTCATATTCTTAATAAATTATAACTTATATATATATTTATTAATAATTTTAAATTTAATTTTTAAAAATTCATAAAGATTATTATTTACAGGAAAAGTCACAAGTAAATCCTATAGATATGAAAATCACAAGTAATTGCTATGGATAAGAAGTTGTAGGTAATTCCCGCAGACCTAGGCATAGGTAATTCCTGTGGATTTTAAAATTTGCAGGAAATTATTTGTGAAAATATTTTTTGCAGAAAAAATAGTAGAAATTTCCTGTGGATTTTAAAATTAGTAGGAATATTTTCTATCGCTTGTTTTCTGCATGAAAATTTGCAAGAATTACCTACAAATTATTTTTCGCAAGAAGAGAGGCAAGAAATCGACATTATTCTAGTAGCGAACACCATACACTTGTAGTTTTCTCACACGAATCGACACTACTAGAAAAAATAGTTTTAAAAACGACTTTTCTAATCAGTTAAAAAAAACTTGTTCTAAAAAAAACACGGTGGTAATTTTGTAATTCTTATAAATATTTTAATATCTATTACGTTAGGAACAAATCGCAAAAGTATTTTTCTAATCTGTTAAAATTTTAAAAGATCAAAAATGTATTTTTCTAATTTGTTAAAATTTTAACAGATCAGAAAAATATTTTTTCAAACCTATTAAAATTTTCACAAGTCTTTTAACAGATCCAACAGAGACACCTATTATTCATTCTAAGTTAAAATATTCACTTGTATTTCTCATAGTCTCTTGTACTCCTTGTGTTTTTTATTCTCTCTCACTCATCGTTCGCCATTTGCTCTTCTCGTTCACTATGCTACTACTCAGGCCACCACTCGCTGCATCATCGTGCTCACATTGCATCGTCGTGGTCTTGCAACGTCACACTCGCATCTTGCACTGCCGCGGTTGCATCTCGCACCACTGTGCTCACTTCGCGCACCACTATGCTCACTTTGCACACCATTGCGCTCGCATCTTGCACCGTCACGCTTGCATCTCGCATTGTCGCGCTCGCGTCTCGTACTGCACTTGCATCTCACACCACCATGCTTACATCTTTACGCTGCCACGCTTGCATTTCAACAAAAAAAGATGGTAATGACTATGAGCATTTGCGCTTGCGTCTCAGCCGCTGCCTCGGTTATTATCTGCGATGGTTCTTAAAAGTGTCACTTTTAAGATCGGGTGTCAACATAGTCGTTCTTAAAAGTGTCACTTTTAAGAACGGTTGCAACAGATCTTAAAAGTCGTGAGTTTTAACATCTCCCAGAAAGATAACAGTTGTACAATCGATCTTAAAAATTAATTTTAACCGTTCTTAAAACTATTTTTTGTAGTAGTGTGATGAATATGTCACAATGAAGAGAGATAAAGATATGTAGCATGGGGAGGGGGATACATATTACATTGGAAGGGAAGATGAAGACAAGATACAGTGAGCAAAAGGCAAAGATGAGGCACATCACAAAATAATAAAAGACTTATGTTAGACAAATAAGTTGACTACAAACTCAAAAACCATCCAAAGGTGTATCCACAAACTAACATCTATAAAGGAAATATTTTGAATCTTGTGTGAGTTCATCTTCCACAATAGGTCTATTTTCTACTAGTACCATGAGTATATATATATATATATAATATAGGAAAAAAGTGAGATTTTTATAAATCTCAACATCTATCTTAATAAACTTAAAACACAATAGCAAACAAGGGGCATACAGTTTGACATATACTTTAATCTTATTTTACCAAACATCTCTAATGATCTACTATCATTATTAAATATTACTTTCGAAAGTGGTTTGTAGTTGTGTATCTATCTTAAAAACATTGATATACTACAATCGTAAATATTAATTTTTCTCAACTATCTTCTGACTTACAAAAGAGAAATATAAACTACTCAACACTGGCAATGCTAAGCATGTATAGGATGTAATGCCCCTAATTCTTACTAAAAGTATTTATAAAAATGTGAGAGATTTTCAAAATTTGATCTTACATAAAGAACTATAATCTTTTTATAACATTGCAGGCCAAAATATAATTTATTACAAACTTCATTTCAAATGTAAAACATTAGTTGTTATAGCTACCCTTTTAAAAGTCCTAACTCAAAGCAGTAAACTCCTTACGAACATAAAATTACTTGAACATCAAAAGAATGACTCGCTTAGAAGTTTAACTTATTAAGAGGAAATCCTTTGAATTCTGCAACATCTCCTGCTAGTTAGGTCCATCATCTATTCGTACCACAAACATATATGAAAAGAAACACATGAAAGGAAACATACGAAAGTGTGAGATTTTTATAAACCATAAACTTAATCTTAATAAACTTAACAAACAATGGGGGCCTAAGGCTTTTCCTATGACTCAATGTCACTTGTCTCAATATATGGATTCATCTTTACTCATCTCAATAATTGGCTTAATCCCACTTAACTCTGTGTAGAGATCCATAACCAATTCGTGATGATTCACTCTAATCATCAAGGATTTGTTTTGAAAGTGATCATTAGTCGTATATCTTTCCCTAAATTAATACAATAATTTTTTATTGGGAAATCGAGTCATTTGCCCATAACACAATTCTAGCTACCTGCCAATCGGGCTACCCACAATAGCAATATTTTGGCTACCTGCCAATTGGGCTAACCACGCATAACAATATTCTAGCTATCTGCCAATTAGGCTAACCACCCATAAGAATACCCGGCTACCTACCAATTGGACTAACCACCCATAACAATACTTTGACTACCTACCAATCGGGCTAACCACCCATAACAATACTCTAGTTACCCGCTAATCGGGCTAACCACCCATTATAATATTTTGGCTGCTCAATAATAGGGCTAACCACCCATAATAATATTCTGGATACCAGTTAATCAGGCTAACCACCCATAACAATACTTTGGATACCTGCCAATCGAGCTACCCACCCATCACAAAATGCATATAGGCACTCTTTCAGTTCGAAAAAGATATACACTACACAATCTTGGATATGTTGAATAGTATGAAAGATTTTAGATCTATGAATATTCTAGCCCAAGTAGCAACATTGACCAACCTGAATATTCATCTATTTAAAACCATTTAAGGACCTAACTTGGTCTCTGCCTTTCATCTCGTAGTGTACCAAGTTATGACTTTCCAAAACATGACATGCATGCACCAGCATAATACCCTTACAAGGGAGCCTAAGACTTTGCTAAGTTCCTCTCATAACATCCTAACGCAGTTCCAAAAGTCATTAAACTTGGCAATAACTAATTATGTAATACTTATCATTCACAGAATCATTTATGAACCATCCTCAAAGAGTTAAAAAGTCAATATATATATATATATATATATATATATATATATATATATATATATATAGACACACACAAAATAATTTCACATCTCCAATTTCCAATGTTAGACTACAACCATAAAACATACTTATATTGCCTTTTATGATTTTAAGAATTATCATATTTATAATAAAATTTTCTTAACTAAACTTTACACACAATCCTTTGAATATTTTATAAGATATAAATTTCAGCATGAATATTCAATATATAACTAATAATCTTTCGAATATAATATATACATATAAAATTATAAGATAGTTATTAATAATTCTAAGAGTAGTGATTTTTATAAATCAGAGTTGCAGAAAACAAAGATTTTTAAAGTGACATTCAATTACAACCCTTTATTCAAGATGAATTTGTTAACTTTACTCGTTACATTACAAGTCATCTAAATGAAAAATCATAATTAAATATTACTCTAAAAATAATAAAAATATTTTACAGTAACAATATATATCAATTAAACTCATATATATATATATATATATATATATATATATCAAAATCCTTTGGCCTATTATCCCTAAGGATGGCCAACAAGGGCATATCCATGCCCAATCTGAACAAGGGTTTAATTGCAATTTGAATAGACCCTATATGCAGATATCTAAAATCTTTTATATGCTCAATAATTAATTGTTTGGAGATTAGGGGGTTCTCCTGCTGTGTAGATTTTAAATCTATTTCCTTTTCAACCGTTTTAATTATATATTCAGAGTTAAATATATCTTTAAAAGAGGTTTTATAAATAGATTTAATATCTAATTTAGGTATATTCAACTTACTTAATTCATGTTTTATTTGAGGAATTCTTAATTCATGATGTATCATATTCAACTTAGTTTCTTTTGGTTCCTCATTATTGACTTCTATCTTTTCTTTTCCTTTTGAAAACATTTTTATTAATCTACACATATTCTTCAAGATAATTAGAACCAAAACGGGACCACCAGACTAAACCAACGGATTTACGGCTTCTCTAAGACTTACTACCGGGACCAACGCTCAGTCCAAATTACTAGATTCAGTTCTAGATTATTAAATTTGCTTAAAAAAGGATGCAGAAAAGGATACAAGTTAAAAACAAAAAACCTTGAAAACTAAAGTGATATGAGAATTAAGAATACAGAATTTCACAAACTTTGAATAACAATCTTTTCTGTTGTGGTAGATCGAACTAGTTGCAACCACAGAACATACTCAGATACATACTTTCTGCCAAAATTTTTCAAAGAGACTCTGATACCATTCGATATGGATCTTCCTAAAAAAGAAATATTAAAAGAAATATTTAATATTTCTTTCAATATTTCTTTCTTAAGAAGATCCATTATTATATATATATATATAGTCATATATGCATATATAGACACATACATTCATAAGAGATAGATTGATTTATATAGACACATACATTCATAGGAGATTGATAGGAGATGAAATTTCTTGGTATAGCAAAGGAAGACGTGATATCCATTAAATTAATATACCTTAATAATTGAAATTCGTAACATTTTAAAATGAATTCCTACTAAATAGCTGGCGCAGAAATGAATTCCTACTAAATAGCGTGTGAAACGAGAAATCATTTCTCCGTTCTGTCAGAGGGCAAATTACAGAAAATAAAGAGAAGGATGACACTTGACGGTTGACACAGCAAGCGCACATAAAAAAATGAACATATTCTAGCACGGCAACCATCAACCCTTGGAACCACTGCTACTGCCGCTGCAAACAGATATGGAAAAGGGTCTCTTAGAGGCTGAGGCTACACCATTACCACTCACAACACGCTGTGTTTTATTCCAAGAAATCAGAAGGGTCGGTTATCTAGCTGGTCCTATGATCACTGTCACTTTGTCACAGTATTTTCTACAAATCATTTCAATGATGATGGTTGGTCACTTGGGCAAGCTTCCTCTCTCTAGCACAGCCATCGCCATCTCTCTCTGTGCTGTCTCTGGCTTCAGTCTTATTGTAAGTCTTCATTTCCAATCTCATCTTTGCACCAATTCTTATAATATTTCACATTGATTCTACCTTCTCAACCTTATCAAACAGTTTGGAATGTCATGTGCACTGGAAACTCAATGCGGGCAAGCCTATGGAGCACAGCAATATACAAAATTTGGCGTTCAAATTTACACTGCTATTGTCTTTCTTACTCTAGCTTGTCTTCCTCTTACGCTTTTGTGGATCTACTTGGGCGACCTACTTCTTTTACTTGGCCAAGACCCTTTGATTTCACAAGAAGCTGGAAAATTTGCTCTGTGCATGATCCCTGCTCTCTTTGCTTATGCAACACTTCAGGCCCTCGTTCGATTCTTTTTGATGCAGAGTTTGATCGCTCCCCTTGTCATAAGTTCCTCCATTACTTTTTGCTTCCACGTGCCTTTTAGTTGGTTACTGGTCTTTAAATCTGGACTTGGTAACTTAGGAGCAGCATTTTCTATCGGTACTTCATACTGGCTCAATGTCATTTTGCTTGGCTTATATATGAAGTTCTCTACTGAATGTGAAAAGACTCGGGTCCCAATTTCCATGGAACTATTCCATGGGATTGGAGAATTCTTCCGCTATGCTATTCCTTCAGCTGGAATGATTTGGTGAGTTTCTTCCTCCTACCCCTTTCATTTTCAAACGTGCTACTTTCTCACTTATTTCGTTGTTGCAACTTGCAGCCTTGAATGGTGGTCATTTGAGCTACTAACCTTGCTCTCTGGTCTTCTACCAAATCCAGAGCTTCAAACTTCAGTCTTATCCATATGGTTTGTACAACTTATCCTAATGGATTTTGTGTGCTTTAAAATCAGTGTTCACAGCCGAATATTGATCCCGTTCTTATAAGTGAAGTGGTGCTAATTATTTTCTTGCCAGTTTATCCATCATAACAACAATCTACACGATACCAGAAGCAATTGGTTCAGCTGCAAGGTTTTGATGCTTCACATAATAAGTCCTAAACCCATCAATTTGTGCATATTCATATTCATGTAGAATAATAGCAAAGGTTTTTTCTTTCTCTTTCTGATTGGTTTCTCTTTTGGGAGGGTTATTCAGCACTAGAGTTTCAAACGCATTAGGAGCTGGAAGTCCACAATCAGCACGAGTATCTGTTTCTGCTGCCATGATTCTTGCAGCTTCCGAGGCCATTCTGGTGAGCTCAATCATTTTTGCTAGCCGGAATGTTTTAGGTTATGTATTTAGCAATGAGCGGGACGTGGTAGATTACGTCACAGATATGGTTCCTCTTTTAAGTATATCTGTTATAGTGGACACCTTACATGGTACCCTTTCAGGTTGGCCCTTGTTTGAACTTTTCAATGCTCATGGCTCTTCTTATGCAATGGAATCTGAGTAGTGCCATAAAATTTAATACTGTAAACCTGTTCATTATAGGTATTGCTAGAGGATGTGGGTTACAGAACTTAGGGGCATATGTAAACCTTGGAGCTTATTATGTTGTGGGAATTCCAATTGCTACAATATTGGGTTTCTGGTTACAATTAAGAGCAAAAGGACTGTGGATTGGAATACTAATCGGTGCCTTCTGCCAAACAATTCTGCTATCCGTCATAACAAGTTGTACAAACTGGGAAAAACAGGTCTGCCTCCACTTCCAAGTGCCATTTTCACATATATCAAAATAAATTTTTTGAATTTGAAGCTTAAACTAGTTAAATGATCTTTATAGTCAAAGAAAAGTGGCACCTTAATCCAAGCTGTCTTGTAAAGATTCAGTTTTGAACATGTATTACTAAGTCGCTTTTTTTGTCTTCTTTTAGAGCACACATATACTACTAAGTACCATCTGAAATGTACTAATTTCTCGTGATTGCAGGTAATTAAAGCAAGGGAAAGGATATTTCAGAGAAGGGTTGCTGTAGAAGATGGATTAGTTTAAGCAAACGGAGAAGATTCCTTAAAGCTGTGTCAGCATGTTTAGTTGGTATTGGTGAAGAATCTAGCTTCGGTTGCAGAAAATATCAAATTTCAGTTAGTGTCAAAGGATGAAATTTTTTTCAAACAAGACACGTTTTTTCTCAACCCAATGTTGGTTAACGTTATGTAACGTACAGTAAAAAGCACTTGGATTCACAAGCAGCACTTATCAATATGTTTAAATGTAATTTGGTTATTTTATTTTTTTTAAATTTGCACTTCTGCTCTCTTATATTAAAATAAAGACATTTGGTTTATTTATTTTATAAAATTCGTAATTTTGGTGTTCTGTTTTAATATAGATATATTTAGTCTCTTAATTTTATAAAATTTATTATTATAGTTATTTTTAAAAATTAAAAGTATTGAATATTAAAAATTTAATTTGATGCGATTCAAGTGTAATCTTAGATTGTTTCTTTACTTCATATCATAAACAATATTAAAATAACAACAATAAACAATTTTAGACTAATGAAATAACAAAAGGTGTCAATCCATGTTGATTGAAGCAAGAACTTGACCAAATCTACATTTGCAATCTAAAACTGTGAGTTAGTTTACCATTATTCCAACTAGAGTTGTCTCAAGGAGGGTTTTATGTGAGTAAACATCACTCTAACTTGCAGAAATATCATCAATGGAATAAAATTTCACCAAGTCAACCTTTGCTCTAGACTAAAGTGATCCAGAAGTCAGCCTCGAATAACAGTCAACTATTAGTTGGTAAATGGAAAGAAGTGCAAGCTTGGAATATAGCGGAGCCCAATATGGATAGGCTTAGTAGATGTGCGATTGGCTATTTACTAGATTCAACAAAAATGTCCAGTGTGCAAGAAGGTTTTTATATGTAAGGATTGTTATCTGTTAAAGTTAAACCCCTGGGTGGAGATATGATGTTCTTGTCTGGGCTAGAGGAAGTCAATCTTGAAGATGCCCAGGATTCTGATGATGTATGATGGAATGAAGTGTTTAGGTCAATCCAAAGTTGGTCCCCAGATTTTTTCCCAAACAATTTATTAGAGATTCTCTCGAAATACAAAGAAGACCTAATGTAGTTTGATGCATTATCTTGGTTTTGATTATGAACATTAGTTTTTCCTAAGATGGAAACTATAGCTTGAATGCTTGTGAAACATTGCATGTATCCATATAAGTAGTTATTATCTTGATTCAATTTAACTAAGTATATCTTTAATCTTGATTCAATTCTAAATTTGATCTAGTCATGAATACATGAATGAGATTATGACCCCTAAAAGTTTTAAAATCTAGTTTTATCTCGTTGATGTTGCAACATGAAGCTTAGATAGTATTGTCAATTAATTTAATGGGTTAAAGTTGCAGAGCTACTCTTTTAATTTGTTAAATTCCCTCATAATCGATTATCTACACCATTTAATCAATTAGATACTTGAAACAATCGATTAAATTGATCGCTGACTTAATCATAGCTAAAGAACATTTTAATTGATTGAATACTTATAATAATCGATTAAATGGATCAAACTAGTTTTGGAGTTGAGCTTAGAACGTTTTAATCGATTAAATGCTTGATTTAATATGTTAAAACAATGTTGTGAGGTTTTTATGTAAAAAGGAGAAACTCAACTTCTAAAAAAAAGAATACACATTTCGAAAATTAAATTTGAAAAAGGGATTATGAGTTTCCAGAGAATAGAAAAAGCTCTCAAATCATTGTCACAACAAGTTCAAAGCCAAGATCAACAAGAATCATAAAGAAACAAAGATAAACTTTTAGTTTCTTTGAAATTATTGTTGATATAACTTGTGTTGCATATCTCTGTATGAATTTATCAGGTGATATCAGTCCTTTACTTTTTATTTTTTGTATTGGATTGTAAAAGAATGTCTAGGTAGGTTTGCTAGATTTTATTGGTTCATGCATAGGTTTTCCATGTGTTAGAATCATTTCTTGATAGGTGTTTAAGTAGTGCATGTGTGGTTATTATGTGTATGTGAGTTTGGTGTACTTTATATTTGATTCTAAAGTTGCTTTCAATCCAAAACGGGAAGTCTTGCGGATTAAGAAACTAGATGTAGCCCGGGTGGGGGTGAACCATTATAATTGCTTTATGTTCATGCATATTCTCTATATCCTCTATCCCTTTACATTGCTTTATCGCTTCCGATATCATTAGCTAATCTAATTTAGATAAAAAATACGGTATAGGTGTAATCTGAATTAGTTTTGCGCATTCTTGTATGTAATTTGGTAAAGATGTCAATTTCCATTCAATCTCAAACAACTGCAAATTCCTGATTCAACTCTATTTCATTAAAGTGGTTTAAAAACTTATTTTAATAAAAAATCAGGAAAAGTGTTTGCAAAACCAATTCACCCCTCCTCTTGGTTGTCGTTTAGAGTCATTTGAACCCCCTCAATTAGTGATAAGAGCTCTTTAACAATTATTCAAGTTTTTGAAAATGATCCTAAATGGTTGTAAACAACCAAACATTTGCGGAAGGTGCTTCCTTAAAGAGATCACCCATTTTTAATGGAGAAAATTATTGTTTCTGGAAAATAAGAATGAAAATATTTGTTGAATCTATTGATAGAGGCGTTTAGGATGCGATTGAAAATGGTTCTTTTATTTCTATGGTAAGAAAATGGATGAAAGAGAAATAAAAAAAGGATTTCATAGCTAGACTATAGAAGAACATAAAAGAGAAAATATGATATTAGAGCAAAAAATATACTTGTGCCTGCATTAACACTTGATGAGTTCTTTTGTGTTTCCCAATGCACAACATCTAAAGAAATGGGGAGGTTTTGTAGGTTACTCATGAGGGAACCACAAATGTGAAAAGAACTAGGAAGAACTCTTTCATCCAAGAGTACGAAATGTGAAAATATTTACACAGATAGTGAATCATCTTGTAGGACTTGGAAAGGTTTTTGAAAAAAGAAGAATTTAATGTCAAAGTATTAAAAAGTTTGAATAGAACTTGGCAAGCCAAAAGCACAGTCATCTTTGAATCAAATAATCTTGCGAAAATGGATGTTGCTACATTATTTGGAAAGCTAAAGGAGTATGAACTAGAGATCAAAAGACTTCAAGATGAAGAATACTTGACATAAAGAAGAGAGGTGTTGCACTAAAACTTCACAAAAGGAAGATAGTGATGAAGAGTCTATAGACCAATCCGATGGTGAAGTGTTAAATCTCCTAGTTAAAAGGTTCTAAAAATTCATGAAGAAGAAACCAAAGAGTAAAGGAAAAAGTCAGAAAAAGACTTCAAAGAAAATCGAAGTTGCACCTACCACCTACATATGCTTTGAGTGCAAGAAGCAAGAACACATCAAATCAGATTGTCCAATTTACTTGAAAAAGAAATAAGCTAGTGAAAGAAAAAGGAAGAGTGGATTCAAGAAGAAGAAGGCATATATCACTTGGAAAGATAATGAAAGCAACTCCTCAAGCCAATCATCTAGTGATTATGAAGACCGAATCTATGTCTAATGGCAAATGAAAGCAAACATGAATCTGATGGCACAACAAGTTTTGTAATTGTCTCTTCCAATGACTTATCTGAAAATTATTGCACTTTAATTGATGCTTTTAATGAAATGCACGAAGAAGCTAAAATTGTTATTTTACTAATAAAAGATTAAAAGGTCAATTAAGATGGCACATTGAGAAATTAACATGTCTTCAAGAAGAAAGGAATTCCCTTGTAAAATAAAAAGAAACTTGGAAAATCATATTTGTGAAAACTACAAAGTTTTAGAAAACAAAGTCTCATTTTTTCATAATTTAGTTGCTAAATTTACAAGTGGAAAAACTAACTTGTATGCATTGTTAAGTTCCTAAAAGAATGTCATGAACAAAGCTGGTCTAGGATTTGAAAAATCAAAAGTGAAGAAACATCTAATCAAATTCTTCTCTTATAATAAAAAACTCATTCACACTTTGTTGCATGTTATTATTGCATGCATAAAGGTCATAAAATAAATATATGTTATATCATAAAATATGGTGTTCCTTCTTGACAATTCAAATGGATTAAGAAAGTGAAAAGTGTGGCTACTAACCCTCTAGGATCCAAGATAGTTTGGGTACCTCAATCTTTTCATTAATTATGTTTTGTAGGCGTGCTGTAGAGCCAAAGATGAAAAGTGGTATTTGGATAGTGGCTGCTCAAGGCACATAACTGGAGATGAGACAAAATTTGTCTTATACAAAACAAAAAGTGGAGGATACATTTCATATGGCGATAACAATAAAGGAAGGATACTCGACACCAAAAAAATTGGTAACCCTGACTCTATTTGCATTGAGAATGTTCTATATTTAGATTGTCTTAAGCATAACCTATTAAGTATTAGCCAATTATGTGACAAAGGCTTCGATATCTCTTTTTCTTCTAATCATGTCTTGCTATATGATCCTAAAAGTCATATCAAGCTGATTGGATAAAGAGTAGATAACATCTACATGTTAGATCTAGAAAAGGCATCCAGTGATAAATCTATATGTTTAATATCTAAAAATGATGATGCATGGCTTTGGCATAGGAGACTTGCACATATAAGCATGAAACTTTTAAATAATCTTTAAGCTAAAGATATTGTAATTGGACTTCCAATGTCAAGGTTTAAAAAGGATAAGCTTTGCGACGCATGTCAAAAAGGGAAACAAATCAAAGCGTCTTTCAAACCCAAAGGAGTGATTTATACTTCAAAACCTTTGGAGTTATTGACTTGGATTTGATTGGTCCTTCTAGAACCATGAGTTTGGGAGGTAATTACTATGTTCTATTCATTATAGATGATTTTTATCAAGGTTTACATGGTGATGCAAAAAAATTTTGCACTCCCCTTTATCTTCTCCTTGAGGTTCCAAGTACCATGAAATGGATGATGGAGGGAAAAGCAAATGGAGGTGGGGCGCCACTCTCAAAGAGAGATAAGCCAAAGTGTTTAGGTTTGCCACAAGGGAAGGAACCCTTGATAAAAACCAACTAGCAAGAGGTTCCTCAAGAGAGAGGATCCTCAAGACTTTTTACTAAGAATGTGCTCACAAAGAGACTATTTTCATTCAACTTCAAAGGTGAAATTTACAATGAGGGGGATAAGTATATATATCCTCAAGGGAGAGCTTGGACACACTTTTCTAGGCAATGTGGGACTTAAGTGAGCACCTAAGTTCACCCGCATGGGTGCAATTAGCATCTTCTAAATTGAATGGGCTAGCCCAACATCATGTCTTGACTTATGCACCCATTCTAAGCTTACTCCTCCTTTTTAACTAAAGACACTTATACCTTCTAAACTAAAAAGAATATGGTCGAATATGCATGGCCTTAAAGGAATTAAAAATATGCTCCTATTTAGCTAATCAAAATAAAATATTTACAAGCTAAAAAGGAAGACTATGGCTTCCAATCTTCAATGAGCTTTCATCTATGCCATGCCTTCCTTGAATCCTCCTAGCCATGATGCATGCTAGGTGGGATTGCATCATCTCCTCCCCCTTGGAGAGGATTTGACCTCAAATCCTGAGGCATTTCTTCCTCTTGTTCAAAGTCTGCAAGAAAATAAGAAAAACAGTAAGTATATGCAGACAAGTGATTTTGGGGGGAGTGAGAGGTCTATAAGGAGGCCTCTTACGAATGGGGTAATGGATTTTGGCACTAAGGTGTGAAAAGATACTAGCCTCAAAGGTTTTGAAATAGTAGGCGAGACTAGTCTAAGTGGAATAGAACACTCATCAAGTTGGACTTGAGGGTGTGGATCAAGGTGCTCAAAAGATATAGGCACATCCTCAAATTCAACTTGTTCCTTTGGTAAGGGTTGGCAGGAAAATTTTTCTATGTAGAGAACCTCTTTTGAAGGAAAAGGTGGATCTTCCTTAGACTCAGTCTTCCTACCAACAACCTTATTTTCATTTTTATCCCTCTCTCTCTTAAGCTTCATGATCCTTCTATCCTCCATAATCTCGGTATGGGTAAGAGGACGTAAGGTAATCTTTTTCCCTTTATGAGAGAGAGTCATTTTATTAGTGAGGCCATTGTGCAAAGTGTCCTTATCATATTGTCATGGCCTTCCCAACAACATGTGACTAGCTTCCATAGGGACTACCTCACATAACACTTTGTCGCGATACTTCCCTATGGAGAAGCTAATCTCTACTTGTTCTCTTACTACTACACCATCTTCATAAATTAAGTTCATGCATAGAATAAGGTGAAGGATAAGGAGTAGTAGCAAGTGATATCTTTTCCACCACCCTTGTGCTACAACAATTACAACATGATCCACCATCCACAATGAGAGAACAAGTTTTGCCCAAAATTTTGCATCTTGTTTAAAAAACATACTCTCTTTGTGTTTGGGTTTCCTTACAAGGATGGCTTCCAAGAAGTTGTTTCACTTTGAAGAGATCATCACATGAATGAATACCCTTTTCATTTGATGTTTCCCTTAGAGTCCTTCTTATTTTGGGCCAAAACAAAGCAATATGCCCTTTTTCTAAACACTTAAAACATTTAGGACTGCCAGAACGAGTGCTCGAACTAGTGGTAGGGGTGTCACTCATACTCAAGGGTTTTCTCTCAATATGCTTTCTTTTGGATGACTCTCTTTTGGGTTTAATTATAGAAGGGTTTGTCTTTTTCTTAGGATGCCTATTAGGGTTTTCCTTCTTACTAGAAGAAGCATGAATGTCATGGGTTATTCTAGGCTCTTCTAAGTCTCTATAACGTGTGTAAATATTACCACTAGAGCTCTTATAGGCATCTCTCTCTTTTTGTATCTTCTTTTCTTCCCTTCTTTCTAACTCCTTTTGTTCTTTTTCTCTCTTTTCCAATTCTTTCTTCTCTTTTTCTCTCCTTTCTCTTATCTCTTTTCTCTCTAACTCTTTTCTTTTGTTTTCTTCTTCTTCTCTTTCTTTCTCTCTTTTCTGTTTTTCTCTTTTCACTTCTCTTTCTTTTTCTCTTGCTTCGCTTTCTCTCTTTTCATTTTCCCTACTCTCTTGTCTCTCTTTTTCTCTTTCTTCCCTTTCTCTTTGGTCCCTCTCTTCTCTTTCTCTTTTCTCTTGCTCGTTTCTCTCTTTTCTTATCCGTTCTCTCTCTTCTCTTTGTCTCTCTTTTTCTCTTATTTCTTTTCTTTCTTGTCTCTCCTTTTCTTTTTGTTCTTTCTCTCTTCTCTCCTCTTTATCTAGTTCCTCTTGTTCTCTTTTCCTCCTCTCTTTTTGTTTTCTCTCATTTTTTCCAAAATTCCCTACGTTGTTTTTCTACTATTTCCCAATCAATAGAGTATGGATATGTGGGCAAGGTTGGTTTATCACTCTTCTCATACTTTTCTTTTATTCTATTCTTACACTCTTCTCCTTTATTTTCCCTAGTTTTATTACTACTCCTAACACTCCTAGATATGTGTGAAAACATGTCAAAGTGTAAGGCCTAGGGAACTAATATGCAAAACAATCCTCTCTTTTTTGTTTTCTCCTAAAGTGTTAAGACTCTTTGGAACTTTAACACTTGCTAAAATGTTGAAAGCAAATAAAGAAGTTTAAAAGCAAAACTAAAGGATTCTAACGTGCTCCTAAGTATGAATAAGGGGTACCAATTCCTTATCCACACTAAAACGAGAAACTAAGGTTTATTACACACAAAAGAGATGACCCTTATGGGCATCCAACACCTCTAATTAAAAAAGGTCTTTAAGAAAACACACCCAATTTAAAAATACAAGAAACTAAAAGAACTCTTGAATGTTCCCTCTTCCAATGCTCCTCACCAAGTGTTTCACTCAAGTCTTGGCCTCCTCTTCAAGTTTTCTCTTCCTGGGTTTAAATCAACACTTCCTAAGGATGTTACCCTTGTGGAAATTTCAACAATTTGGCTACCTACCAAGAGAAAACAAACGCCCAAGCAAGAGACCAACGGAAGTAGAATTTGAAAGCAAAAAGCAATAAAAAGCACTTAACAAGAATAGGAACACATCCAAGTGGAAAGAATTTATTTAACAAACACAAAGAAAGTCAATAAGGACAAGCAAGAAATAAAAGGTATAGACAAAAAGTTGGCACACAAAAGAAATTCCTAGAATGTGCCTAAAATAGAATTGGACTTAAACCAAAAAAGACTCAATAAATTCAATGATTTGCACAATTGTAAAGCAAGGTGGCTGAATCATATGCAAATAAATTCAATCAAATTTCAATAAAATTTAACACTCCTTTGAATTGTTTAATAATTTTGAGGTGCACTAATTTTTTTTTGGTACTTTTTTTACTTGTTTTTAGCACTTTTTACTAACTCTTTTTTGACTTATTTTACTCTTTTGATTTCTTTTCTTCTTCTTTTTTTTTTAAACAATTTTGCTACATCTCTTAACACATTTTGTAGCAAATATATTAAGGAGTTTAAGAATTATAAATGCTTGAACAAGAATAATAAATTAGCCACAAAAATTTGATGTAAAAGTGCAAACCAAAGAACACAAAGCAACTTAAAATGAGCTAGTAATTTTAGGTGATTATAACATGACACCAAGTGGGAGTTTTTTTGGGTTTAGGTAAGCTTGATTGCTCAATTATTCAGCCCAAATATGTGCCCCAAAATGCTCAACCAGCCAGCACAAAGAAAATCACCATAATAAACTAGCACAAAAATAAGCTACTCACATAAAATGAAGAAATAGACTCTAAGAAAGAATTGAGCAATTTATTTTTTTTGAAAAATTTTTGAAACATGCTATGATGTAAAGCATGTGGGACTCTAGGAAGAGACACAAGAGCATATGCTCAATTCCAAGAGAGAAACACATTTTTTTATGGTAAAAATAAAAAGGCAAAACTATGTAGAATTAAGAGACAATAAAAAGGCTACAACATGACCAACTAAGACACAACTTGGAAGATTAAAAACTGAAATTAAATGACTCAAAATAACCAGAAATATATGCCCAAAATAGAGAACAAGGGGCTGGAAAAATAGAAAAAATAGGTGCAGGAAAATAGAATTAAAAACTCAAATAAGAAGAACAACGTGCATGCAAAGATCAAGACCAAAATGTGTGGCTTCCTTCACAAATTTTGTGAAGTCATTACAATGACCTTCTTAGGATTTGCACAAGAATTAGGAAAAAAATAAAAAGCTGGACAGAAAATTAAAGAAACAATCCTAAAGAAAACATAAAAAGATTCAATGGAAAAGAACAAGATAAATTGAATCTAGAAAGCAATAAAAACTAGGAAATAAATTGTATAAAATGAAAACTACAAAAACATAAACTAACAAGACATAAAAGGAATTAAATGGCAAGAATCAAAGGCTGGAAAAAATAAAGGAAATAGCAAGAACTCTAAGAAGAAAAGATGAATTTGGTCCTTCTAGAACCATGAGTTTGGGAGGTAATTACTATGTTCTATTCATTATAGATGATTTTTCTCAAGGTTTACATGGACACTTTTTTTTCCCACAAAAATGACGTTTTTAAGTCTTTTAAGAAACTTGCCAAGATAATACAAATTGAAAAGGATTTAAAAATAAAATCTCTAAGAAGTTATCATGGGGATTCTAAAATGAGTTCTTTAAAGGTTTTTGTGAAGAAAATAGTATTTATCATAATTTTTCAGCATCTAGAACTCCACAACAAACTAGAGTTGTAGAGCGGAAAAATATTTTTTTGAGGAACTTGCAAGAACGATGTTAAATGAGACAAACCTACCTAAATATTTTTGGGCTGATGCAGTTAGTATGACTTATTATGTTCTTAATAGAGTGCTTATTAGACCAATGCTAAAACTTATTATGTATAAACTCTATAGAGGAAAGAAACCTAACATATCACATTTAAGAGTTTTTGGTTCAAATGTTTCATTTTAAATAATGGAAAAGAAAGTCTTGACAAATTTGATTCTAAGGTTGATGAAACAATATTTTTGGGTTATTCTCTTAATAGTAAAGCTTAACATAGTATTTAATAAAAGAACTTTAATTGTTGAAGAATCAAACCATATTGTCGTTGATGAACTAACTGACTATGAGAATCCCACTTATAAGTTTAGAAAATTTTTAGATGATGATGCAGGCCAAAGTAAGGAAGTTAAGATATATGAGGGTACTAATGAACCTTAAGT
Organism: Psophocarpus tetragonolobus; assembly: GCA_037954015.1. NCBI lineage: Eukaryota > Viridiplantae > Streptophyta > Magnoliopsida > Fabales > Fabaceae > Psophocarpus > Psophocarpus tetragonolobus. The sequence continues at coordinate 7,116,109 of CM075692.1, read as the reverse complement.
GGAAGAAAATTTGGAGAATACAAAGCCACATTCTCAAAAAGATATGCCTAAGGAGTGGAGAAAAACTAAAGGACTTTCTCTTAACAACATAATCAGTGACATAAATAAGGGAGTAACCACTCACACTTCTTTAAATAATTTCTACAATTATGTGTCTTTTGTATCAGAATTGGAATCGAAATCTATAGAAAATGCCTTACTTGATGAGCATTGGGTGATGGAAATGTAAGATGAACTGCATCAATTTCGAAGGAATGATGTGTGGGATCTTGTGCCAAAAGCCAAAGGTCAACTACAAGTTATTGGTACTAGGTAGGTTTTTTTTTAAATAAATTTGATGAAAATGGTTTTATAACGAAAAATAAAGCTCGTATAGTTGCCAAAGGGTATAACCAAGAAAAAGGTATTGATTTTGATGAAACCTATACCTCAGTTGCAAGACTAGAGGCTTTAAGACTTCTTCTAACTTTTGTTTCTATAATGGATTTCAAGCTATACCAAATGGACATCAAAAGTGTTTTTTTAAATGGCTTTATAGAATAGGACGTTACGTTTCTCAACCTCCCAAGTTTGTGGATCATGAATTTCCTAATTATGTTTTCAAATTAAAAAAGGTACTTTATGGACTTAAACAAGCCCCAAGGTGTTGGTATGAACATCTTTCCAATTTTCTCCTTGATCAAAAGTTCATTAGAGGCAAAGTAGATACAACTTCTTTTATTAAGAAATACTAGTACAAATATATGTTGATGATATTATATTTAGTGCTACTAATGACTTGCTATGCAAGGAGTTTGCTAAAATCATGCAGAGATAATTTGAAATATCTATGATGGGTGAGTTGGCCTACTTCCTAATATTGCAGGTCAAGCAAACCAAAATTGGAATCCTCGTTAGTAAACAAAGTATTATGGAGAAATTCGGCATGGACAAAGGAATCATCCACTCCGATGTCCACATCATGCTACTTGGATCCGGATGAGAAGGGTAAAAGTGTATGTGAAACAAAATTTAGAGGCATGATATGCTCCTTACTTTACTTAACTGCTAATAGACCAAATATTATTCATAATGTGTGTTTTTGTGCAAGATTTCAAGTTCAACCTAAGGAATCACACTTGATTGAGGAACTTCAAGGTTTGGACTTTGGTATCCGAAGGGAGCATCATTGAGTTTAGTTGGATATTTAGACTTGGATTATGCAAGATTCAAAGTAGACAAAAAGAGCACAAGTGACACGTTTCATTTTCTTGGTAGTACCTTGTTGTCTTGGCACTCAAAAAAGCAAGCTTGTGTAGCCTCATCCACCGCTGAAGTTGAATACATAGCCGCATGAAGCTATTGCGCGCAAATTATTTGGCTAAAGCAACAAGTTGAAGACTATGGTATACTACTTGACCATATTCCTCTTTGGTGTGATAATACCAGTGCTATTAATCTCACTAAAAATTTGTTCATACATTCTAGAACTAAACATACAAAAGTCTGACATAATTTCATTAGAGATCATGTTCTTAAGGGTGATTGTGAAATTGAATTTGTTGATACACATAATCAATTAGCTGACATTTTTACTAATCTATTAGCTAGAGACAAATTTTTCCAAATTAGAAATGAATTAGGAATCCTAGGTGAAGCTTATGTAAGTTTATGTTTAGTGTTCTTAATTCATGATCTTATCATTGATTGATGAATCTCTTGAAGTGTTAAATTCTATGTAGATTGATGCTTTGGTGTGAAGTATTTTTGGAATGATTTGCGTTAGTGGTGTTGGCATACATTTAAAATGGGCAAATCTACTAGTTCTATGAAACATGGTCAATTTAATTTGTTAAATCAAAAGCTTTTGTTATAATTGATTAAATCTATCAGCATTGCAATCAATGTAATCTTTTTATGCATTTAATCGACTAAACCAAGTTTTAATTGAATAAAACCGTCGAGTGGCATAAGAATATTGCAGGTCATGCATTTTAAATGTTTGCGCCGTTTCAATCAAGTAGGTACTATTACCTTTCATTGTTGTACCTTTCTCATTTCCATTTCAAGTAGTGTAATTGATTATTTCAATCTCACAATCACTCACTCTCTCTAAGAACTCCTCACCAAACCCTAGCCCCCTTCAATCTTTCTCTCTGCTTCCATGGCTTCCTCTACTCCCAACAAGATGCCCAACCAAGATTTCTACACGTAGTTCCACTAGAATCAAGCCCCTACCATCATTGCATGGAAGAAGCTTACCCTGCATTATTTAAGGATGAGGAAGAACAACAAAATTTTAACATGTTCTAGTCAAAAAGGATATTAGTGTCCACAAGTTCATAGATATTTTGGTGTTGGTGATATGAAGATGAATGACAGGCTACTTGCTTATGGTATTTCTTGGATAATTATTCCTAGAGGCAACAACCATGCATAATTAACTACAGATGATCTGATTGTGATTCATGCTTTGAAAGATACCTCCATCACAATTGATTGGGTTAGCATTATTGTGGTAAATATATTGAAAGCCAAGAGGTTGTCAGATTATCACTTGCATATGGAGTTTTTTTGTCTAGTCTTTGACCATTATTAAGTAGACATGACAAATGGCAGGAAGGTCCCTATGACAGTTTATCATGTGGTGAAGACTAAAGCTCTACAACATATGCATCTTAAACTGAAAGATGATTTGTGGATATACAAGGATAATTTTGTTGACCAAATTCAGAGAAAAAGAGGAATAATATCTTAAGAAGAAGCTCAAAACCTTGTGTTTGGAAACACAATTATGGAAATAGGGACTCCAAATAGGACTACATCTATAAAGCCACCACCTGTTGCTAAAGACCAAGCCACCACATTGTTGAAGCTCAAGTGTTTGAGGATCTAAACAAGTGTGAAGCTAGTGAATGGCCCCTCACACTCTTTAAGAGGACTCTGTTGGGAAAATTGGATAGGTTGTATGAATGGCATATAGCAAACTAGGAATTCTAGAGTCAATTTATTTAGAAAATCCATGAGAGGTTGGATGATATTGAAACCATTCTAAAAGCATCATTTCTGGGATATTAATGAAGAAGATGAAGAAGAGGATGACGACTAGAAAACCTCATTTCACCTCTAAGGCACTTAGGAATGTTGTGTGTGTGCGTGTGTGCTTGTTAGAAAAATTTAGTGTGGTGTTTGTGATGTTTTAAATTTATGTGTTTGTATTGCTAACTACGTTTTATCCTTTTAGTTTGAAGCTTTTCATGTCATTGTACTGTCGTTGTAAATCTTTGGATGTATTGTTGATGTTGATGTTGATGTAATGATTTCAAATGTAATTATTACTGTAATTTTTCTCTATATTAATGAAAGTTTAATTTCTTAAAAGATTGTGTTTGAATTTTATACATTCTCATTCATAGAACATACATTCATTCATTACATACTCTTTTTTAAAAATTGAAATCTGCGAAGTTGTATAATTTCTACTTCTCAATAATTCTTTTTTATTATGTCTAAAGGGGAAGAAGAGAAAGCTTTTTGTATTTTTTGCAGAAAGATAGATGACGGATCAGATAATAGCTCTCAGAATGGAAAGAAGACCTAATGTAGTTTGTTGGAGGTTTTCTCAGAATGCAAAGAAGACCTAATGTAGTTTGGTGCATTATGTTGGTTTGGATGATGAACATTAGTTCTTCCTAAGATGGATGTTATAGCTTTAATGCTTGTGAAACATTGCATGCATCCATATAGGTAGTTATTATCTTGATTCAATTTAACTATGTATATCTTTAATCTTGATTAATTCTGAATTTGATTAATTCATGAATACATGAATGGGATTATGACCCCTAAAATTTTAAAAATCTAGTTTTATCTCATTGAGGTTGCAAGATGAAGCTTCGATAGTATTGTGAAGTAATTTAATGGTTACATAATTGTTGTTTTAATCTGTTAAATTTCCTCATAATTGATTATCTCCACCATTTAATCAATTAGATACTTGAAATAATCGATTAAAATGATCTTTTTTTACTTGATCATAGCTGAAGAACATTTTAATTGATTAAATACTTATGTTAAATGTATTATCTTAGAATATCGGAGGTATTAGGGGGAAGGAGAAATAGAGGTTTGTAAGGATTTTAGTTTCAAAACATGACGTGAATTTCATTTGTATTCAAGAAACAAAGGTCTAGAAAGTAGATAAATGTATATGTTGTGCTATTTAGGGGGACTCGGTCATGGAGTGGAGAGAAATGTCAACAACCAATCTGGAAAGGGGGTTACTATGTATTTGGAATGCTGAAAAAATTATTGTTAGTAAAACTTTTCAAGGGGTCGGGTTTGTTAAAGTGAAAGGAAGGTGCAATTTTGAGATCTGTGATAGGATAATTGTTAATGTGCATGTCTCATGCTCCTTGTTAGGGAAAAGGGAAATGTGAAATGCTTTGCTGGAATTTCGACAATGGTTTTATAATTGTAATTGGTGTGTTGCTGGAGATTTTAATGTAGTTAGGTCTCTTGATGAAGAATTGGAGAAAATGGTGAGGTTGGAACGTCTCAAGTAGGAATAAGGGAATTCTCAGATTTTATCCTTAGTATGGAATTAGAGGGGTTCCCTCTGTAGGTCATCATTATCAACACACTTGGTTCAACACTAGAAGTGGTGGTTGTAGTGTTTTAGACTGATTTTTAGTCTCTCAGGACTGGCTGGATTCTGCTTTTAATAGTTTCCAGCTGAATCTTAATAGCGATTATTCGAATCATTGCCCTATAATCCTAACGTAGTCAAGTTCGAATTAGGGGGTGAAATCATTCAAGTTCATCAATGGGCGGATAGAGTGTGCTGGTTTCATAGAATTTATATAGCAAAGTTACAGTAAAATAGAAGTAGAGGGATTGGGAGGCCTAGGTGCTAAAAGAAAAATTGAAAGCTCTCAAACCTTATATAAAGAGATAGTGTAAAGAGAATGTTGGCAGGGTGGAAGACAAGATTCTAGAGTTGAAAAATGCCATCTCTATTCTAGACCAAAAAGCATAGGAAAGGAATCTAGGGGAAGATGACTTAAGAAAAAGGATGGAGTTAATAGGTGACTTGAAAAAATGGAGTTCATCTCAAGAATCATTGTTGGCGCAAAGGGCAAAGTTTAAATGGTTACAAGCAGAAGACTCGAATACCTGTTTCTTCCATGCAAAAATTAATTGGAGGAGGAAGACTATGGTATTAAGAGGTTGGAAATTAATGGGGAATGGAACGAGGACCGATAACAAGTTAAATAAGAAGACAAGTAGTTCTTTCAAGAAAGATTCCAAGCTTAGGAAGATTCAAGAGTGCGATTAGATGTGTGGAGTTTAAATGCCTATTTTATGACCAAAAAAGATTTTTAGAGAAGGAATTTAAGGAGATTCGATCTGCAGTGTGGGACTGTGATAGCTCAAAAACTTTGGGGCCAGATGGGTACAACATGAAATTTTTTAAACATTTATGGGACATATTAAAAGATGATAAAAGGAAAGTCATGATAGAGTTCCATCAGCATAGGAAATTGCCAAGGGGTTCAAATGCTTCCTTTCTTACCTTGATTCCAAAAAAGGATATCCCAGGAGGTCTTGGAGATTATAGACCTATCTCTCTTATTGGTGTTATCTATAAAGTAATTGTAAAGGTATTATCCCATAGGATTCAACTCGTGATGCCCAGTATTATTGAACAGACAGAAACTGCATTTATTAAAGATAAACAATTATTGGATAGTGGTATAGTAATGAATGAATCTATCCATGAGGCAAAACAATTTAAAAAACCACTATTACTGTTTAAAGTTGGTTTTAAGAAGGCTTATGATGCAGTTAATTTGCCCTTCTTGTTTTGTATGCTTAATCGATTTAAGTTTGGTGATAAATGGGTTTAATGGATTCAAGGTTATTTACAATCCTCCTTTGTCTCAGTGTTGGTAAATGGGAGTGCAACACAAGAGTTCTCTATGTAAAGGGATTTAAGGCAAGGGGAACCACTAACTCCATTCCTATTCTTGATTGTTATTGAAGGGCTAGGAGGCCTAATTAGGAAGGCCATGATTTCAAATATGCTATTTCAAATTAAAATAAGGAGTCAGGAATTACAGGTTAGGTTACAACAATATGCAGATGATAATAAAATAATGGTAACTCTAGAAGCTCAAAATGTTTATACTCTAAAAAGTGCTCTCAAGTGTTATGAATTGGCTTCAGGCTTGAAGATTAATTTCCACAAAAGCAGTCTAGGAGGTGTAAGGTTAAATGATGAGGTGTTGCGGTCATTTGTTAAGATCCTTAATTGTGAGAGAATGCAACTGCCATTTTCATACTTGGGGTTACCAGTAAGGGGTAATATGAGAATGTGGAGTCCTTTAGTTCAAAAAATGAGACTAAAACTATTGAACTAGAAACATAAAAATCATTGGGAGGGCGGATTTGCTTTATCAAATCTACCCTTTCATCTATTCCTCTTTTTTTTTCTTTCTTTTTATAGCGTTCCAAAGAAGGTAGCTCAAACTATTCAGCATTTACACAGGTGTTTTCTATGGGAGGATCAGAGGATTGCAAGAAGTTGGCATGAATTAAATGGGAGACAATTTGTAAAAAAGGAAAACCATGGTGGCTTGGGAATCAAGGATGTGGAGTCTTTTAATAAAGTCTTTCTCAATAAATGGTGATGGAAGATTCTTTAAGGGGAATATGCTCTATGGATAAAAATTCTAAAGGCAAGATATTAAGAAGATATTAGTTGCAGCCTGAACTAATGGCAGAGGAGGGGGCTCTAAATGGTGGAAGGACATCCTAAAGGTGACATGATCAAAGGGTGAAAGAGATTGGTTTGTTAGAAATATCAAACTTATGGTGGGCAATAGGGGAGTTTAGAAGGCTGAAATTAGTATTCCCTAGATTGTATGTGTCGTCTACTAAAAAAGATGTTTTAATCTCTAAGGTTGGGGTGGTGTGACAATAAATGAGTAAGGCGATTTAAGTGGAGAAGAGAGTTCTTTAGCTGGGAAGAAGGGTGGATGAAGGAGTTAGTGAAGGTTCTTGAGGGAGTGCAACTAAAGCAAAACTTGAAGTTGGGGTGCTACACCATCAAATACTCTGGTTTTCTCTGTAAAAGATCCTTATGGGTTAATCTTTGGGGAGCATGCTGATTCTGAATGTGCTTCTAAATTTTTTTAGAGGATTTGGAACTCAAATGTGCCCTCGAAGGTTTCTACTTTCTCTTAGTATATAACTAGATTCCTACAAAGGGAGAACTTACAAAAAGAATATAGTTTTGTCATTGATACTGACTAGGTTACACAAGTGTTTTTTCATTGTAACGTTCGTCGTTATAGTAATAATTCATAATAAAATAATGAAGAATTTAAACCAAATAATAAATTTTGTACTGAATACATGAATTGTTACATAATAAAAAAATATAATCCTCAAATTTAGGCCTCTAGAAAACAAAAACAATTACAAAGACATTATATTCTAAAATTGTTACAAACAAATACTACAAACAAATTTTTATTAATAACAAACTAGGTCTTCTAGCCTCTTCAATTTTCAAACTTCTCTCTGGGGCTCTGAAAACAATATTTTTAATGAGTTAATAATCTCAGTGAATAAAACAAGTTTTTAAAGAAGTTCACAAATAATGTTGTTCTTAACTAGTGCAGAATCCGAAAAAATAACCATGGTATCTGCAATAATAAAAAATATTCTTTTAAAAACAAATTATAATTTATTTCAAATAATTCCTAATATGAATAATTAATAAAAACAATAAAAGGATGGTGTTTTAATTAACACTCTCGCCATGCACATAATATAGTGATACTCATGATCACTCACTCACACTTTATGGTTCCCAGAACCAGGTTTTCAGTAGATTTTTCAAAAAAGTTTATGAGCTCATATTCCATACAATAGTGTCTCATTGCCTTCCCTACGCTATTATGGAGGTATCTAGAATCTTCTCTCCATATCAAATGGAGGTATCTAAAACATCTTCCCCGTATGAAATGGAGGTGTCTCATACATCCATCCCAAACAAATGTATCTCAAAATTCATCCCCATTCCAAATGGAGGTATCTCAAAATAATTATCAAAGTAATTTGCAAACATTAAATGCATTAACAACAATTTTTAAAACCATATAATGGAGGGTTAAAAACAGACATTTTACTCACCTCTTGAAGCGAGATCCCACCACTTTAATTTGTTTTCTTCTACTCCCATGTCTCTCTTTCTCAATCCTAAAATAATCAACTAATCTATGATATTCTGAGGGAACTAGTTAACCCTATATATAATAGGTTATGATTGATTTTCCCCTCTCTATATTTTTTATCTTTTATAAAAGATTAGTTTTTACAGATTATATTCAAAATGGTATCAAATATTTAATTATTTCATCTTATTTCTATTTTAAAGGAAATATTATTTGAATCTTGTTATTCAAAGTGATATAAAATATTTTATTTATTTTATCTTATTTATATCTTAAAGGAAATATTATCTTATTCTTATTATTCAAAAATGCTTATAGTTTTATCTTTTAATATTTTTTTAACAATTTAATTTTCTCTTAACTGAATGATTATTCGAATATTTGTATTTTAAAATTTGAGGATATTACATTTCTCCCCCCTTTTAAGAATTTCGTCCCCGAAATTACCCAAGCCAATCTAAAAGAAATGAATTGTAACATTAAAAATGGTTACTAATATGCTTCTAATTCTAAGATTAAATTCAAACTATAAATTCTTTTAATATAACAACTAAAATATCAATATAAAAATGTAAAAATGAGTCATCAGATTATTATGTCACTTAACAATTAATTTGGTATTTAAATAATAATAGCATTATAGACCATTTCAAATTTCAAGATATGGAAGCAAGATTAGTCTCTAACATTATATAATGAAATTTCAAAACACCAAAAACATGGATTTTTAATACTTTTTTTCTGCACTACAAATAGTCTAAAGTATGCTCAATCATAAACACAAATAGATACTTATAAACAACAATACCAAATATGTTTAATCACACAATCACAAGTCATGCCATTCACATACCAATTCAAATTATTTAACAATTGTAAATAAAATCTTTTATAGCAACTAAAACTATCATTACAAAATTTTAATTATTACAAACAGTGGACACTTGTTACTACAAAATTCAAATAGTTCAACACACTAAGGATTTTTTTTAGATATTATCGCTCTAGCGACAACTCTCCCTTTTGTCAGCCTTTTTTTAGTTCCATGAATATGCAAACAACCCCTGAATATTGGGTTGATCAAGCCCAATATCCAAGAGATTAGTATGCACACCATCCCTTAGATATTAGGTTGATCACTCCCAATATATAAGAGATTAGCATGTCCCATTCATAGTCCTAACAAGAAGTCCTATAAGCCCAAATTTTATTTTTTTTGTTTAAAAAAAAAAAGCAAACTCACTTTCACAACCCAATTAGGATTGAACTGTTCTGATACCATAATGTAACGCTGGTAGTTACAACAATAACCCATAATAAAATAATGAAGAATTTAAAACAAATAATAAATTTGTATTTGAATACATGAATTCTTACCTAATAAACAAAATATAATCCTCAAATTTGGGTCTCTAGAAAATGAAAACAATTACAAAGACATTATATTTTAAAATCGTTACAAACAAATACTATAATAAATTTTTTTTATTAATAACAAACTATGTCTCCAAGCTTCTTCAATTTCCAAACTTCTACCCAAGACTCTGAAAATAATATTTTTAATGAGATAATAATTTCAGTGAATAAAACAAGTTTTTAAAATAGGTTTGCAAATAATGTTGTTTTAAGATGGTGCAGAATCCGAAAAAACAACAATGGTAGCTGCAATAATAAAAAGTATTCTTTTAAAAACAAAGTATAATTTATTTCAAATAATTCCTAATATGAATAATTAATAAAAATAATAAAAAGATGGTGTTTAAATTAACATCATCGCCATGCACATAATAAAAAAATATAGTGATACTCATGGTCACTCACTCACACTCTACGGTTCTCAGAACCAGGTTTTCAGTAGATTTTTCAAAAAGGTCTATGAGCTCATATTCCATACATTGACGTCTCATTGTCTTCCCCACACTATTATGGAGGTATCTAGAATCTCTTTTCCGTTATGGATGGAGGTATTTAAAACCTTTTCCCCGTGTGAAACGGAGGTGTCTCATACATCCACCAGATGGATGTATCTCAAAATTCATCGTCATTCCAAATGGAGATATCTCAAAACAATTATCAAAGTAATTTGCAAATATTAAACGCATTAACAACAATTTTTAAAACCATGCCATGGAGGGTTAAAAATAGATGTTTTACTCACCTCTTGAAGCGAGATCCTACCACTTTAATTTGTTTTCTTCTGCTCATATGTCCCTTTTTCTCAACCCCTAGAATAATCAATTAATCTATGATATTCTGAGGGAACTAGTTAACCCTATATATAATAGCTTAGGATTGATTTTTCCCTCTCTATATTTTTTATCTTTTATAAAAGATTAGTTTTAACAGATAATATTCAAAATTGTATAAAATCTCTAATTATTTTATCTTATATTTTAAAGGAAATATTACCTGAATCTTCTTGTTATTCAAAGTGATATCAAATCTTTTATTTATTTTGTCTTATTTCTATTTTAAAGGAAATATGATCTTATTCTTATTATTCAAAAATGCTTATAATTTTATCTTTTAATATTTTTTTAACAATCTAATCTTCTTTTAGTTGAATGATTATTCGAATATTTATATATTAAAATTTGAGGATGTTAGAGTCCTTAGAATGCCTAGGACATTTATGAAAAATGTTTGGAATTCATAAGTGAGGGGGAAAAAAGATTAGGCACATACTTAGTATAATCTGGTTTACCATACTATGAAATATCAGGTTGCCAAAAGTTATCTAGTGTTCAAAAGTGAACCCTTCTATGTGAAAAATGTTTGAAAAATCTCTCTTCAAAGTTCATGGTTATGAACTAAAGGGTACTTCAAAAAGTTATTAATTTCCTTTTATGAATGGTTTGCTAACTAGAATACTACTTTACAAAGTTAAGATTGGTTATTTGATTTCAAATCCTTTTATGAATGGTTTGTTAACTAGAATACCACTTTACGAAGTTGTGATAGGTTATTGTGAGGAAGTCTTATTTTGTTTTGTTTGTTACATAACAACTAATATTTTTTAGTCATCGTTCATAATTACGAGATATCAATATCTCTTTAATAAAGAAATTCATTTGCTTGTTAAAAAGAATCTTTCTTTCATTAAAGAGGACTTCTGTGAATTTTAAAAATAAAAATCATAATTATATTTAAGTCTAACAAATAATAAATGATAGATCATTTCTTCCGATTGAAATACAAGTTTTGAATAATACATGCATGTAACACATTTGACGAGTAAAAGGATATAATATAGTAATATGGCAAAGCCCAAAGGCACATGTCAAATTAATGCAAGGAATCTCGTATGACGTCAACTGTACGAATGATCTATTGGCCATTCAATTATCAAACATCCAATGAAATCAATTCAAAAGTTGAATACAACAGAGCGTGTGCAAATAAATAGTAAAGCAGACAAAAAACTATACTTTAAATAATATTATACTTGCATGTGCAAAATCCATCAAACTTTTCTAGAAAAGTAAAATCTAAGACAAGATCATACCCCGGTTTGACATCACAATTCAAACGAGATAATAAGGGCATCAACATGTAAAACATACAATTTGATCGATTTAAATTTATTTTTTTTTAAACACGGTCCAACAGTCGGAATATTTTCTAAAAAAATTAAAGAAATTATTCCGAAAACATGTTCAGTGATTTAGTACTTATTTGGTCAGATTTTTATAAAATTAGTTTTAGTATTTAAAAATTAAAAAAATTATTTATTACTATTTTTTATAATAATTTTTAAAAACTAAAAGATGAGAATAAACAGTAAATAATTTTACTTTTTTATTTTTTTATTTTTATTTTGAAAATTCAAAATATAAAAAAAATTTGTGTTTTTCGTTAATAATATTTTACTAAATATTAATAATATTTTTTATTTTCATATTTTTAAAGACAGTTTTCAATCAATACTTAGTGAAGGAATTTTTCTTTTTAAAAAAATATTTTTAAAAAATATTTTTTAAATATTGAAAAATAAAAAAAGTAATTTTTTCATAAAACTAGACAACGATCAGATTTTTCTAGCTTCTACCTCTCTACGTGGTGTCTTTCCCTTCAACCTCTACTATCTGTTCATTATTATTACGGCTGCCGTCTTTACCTCTCCACATGAGTTGTGTTCCTTCCTTTTTGGAAGATGAAAATTTTGTAAAATTTATTCAAAGCATATTTTTCTAAGAAATTAATTTTTTAAAAAGAAAACAGAGAAAAACCAGAGTGCAACAGTCCCTAAATCATTATTTTATTGCCAGTCATGTCTCCCCTCACATTGCTCCTCCGTGTCCATTTCTTTTCTTCCCGAGTGTTTTTCATTGTTGTTTTTTTTTGTCAATTTTAATTTCTGTAACATATGTTATCATGTTATGACTACAGTTTTCATTATGATTTAATTAATTTTTTATTTTTTTATAGAATAATTAATTGTTTATGTAGGTATCTTTTATAAATGTAATGCATATATGATATGACATGCTTGAAAGGTATACTTTGCATGCTTAATCATTAAGATTAATTCATATTAATATGATGGTTTTAAAAAACATATAGTATATAGTCGGAAGTGTAATAGTGAAAGATTAAAGAGCAATAGTGCCATAGGAGCCAAAGGGATGTAAATGTTTCTTGATTAGTGAACACCGCAAATGGAAACACGAAAAAGTGACAAAAGATTTTTATCCGGAGCCAAAACTACAATTGCAATAATTAATTATTCATATGATAGTGACTTGGCATAAGAGTTAGCTGTTGCTAGCTATGGCAATGGATATGGTAAGCATAAGATAATTGAAAACTGAAAGTAAGTTGAAAGTTAAAAATATCAGTTTAGTATTTAATAAAACTAGTTGTTTAACTAGTTAAAAATAATAAACTAATAAATAAAAATATTATTAATTATTAGATTAATGATAAAGTATTTAAAATAATTATAACATTATAATATAAATTTTTTAATATAAATTTATTAAATATTTAATTTTTTTCTTAAACAAAAAAAATTTATTATAATAGAAAATTCATTATATACTTAAATTATAAATTACTATAATTAAATATTTAAATTATAAATTTTTTATAATTACATATTGTAATTATAAGTTAGTATAATTGTACATTTAAATTATAAAATTCTATAATTATATATTTAAATTATGAATTAATACAATTATATATTTAAATTATATTTTCTATAATTAAATATTTAAATTTTAAATTACTATATTATATTATTTAAATAAAATTTTTTTATAATTGATTATTTAAATTTTAAATTACTATAACTACATATTTAAATTATAAATTTATATAATTATATATTTTAATAATCTTAATAATAGATAATTAAATATTCAAATTATAAAATATTATATTATCAAGTTGTGATACGTGGGAGAGAAAAATAATGAAGGAAAATTTATTAATGAACGATAAAGTTATAAAATAAATTAATTAATAGTTAAAAATTAGAGATTTTTTTAAAAAGCTAACTAAAGTAGTATTTTAAAAAAATCTAGTAGCTTACCTTAAAACCTGGGAATTTTTTTCTTACCAAGTAGACTTAAAATCGTTTTAGCTACAATTTTAACAAGCTGAAATGACTCAAATAATGTGTTCGACTTGTCATTTTGTTAATTGAAATGATTTTAACTTTGTTAAGTAAACAAAAAGTTGGTCTATTTTTAGATAGCTAAAAGTTTTTTTTTAAATTTTTTAAAAAATTGATCTTGTTTTAAAACTTTAATCTTTGTTAACTAATTGTCCCTATTGGTTCTCTCTCTTCACACTTCATAAATTTACAATATAATTTTTATTATTTTAATACTTATTATAATAATTTATAATTTAAATATTTAATGATAAAAAATTATAATTTAAATATTTAATTATAAAAAATTATAATTTAAATATAATTATAGTAATTTATAATTTAAATATATAATTATAGAAATTTATAATCTAAATATATAATTATAAAAATTTATAATTTAAATATGTGATTATAGTAATTTATAATTTAAATATGTAATCATTTTATGTTAAGAAATTTTATATTATTAAAAGGATTTAATTAGTATGTAATATCAGTGTAAAGAGTCTTACACTAACATTCAATCGTAACCCTATATTTATGATAAATTTATTTGTTAATTTTACGAATTAATACTTTAAAAAATTGTAACCCTATATTTATGATAAATTTATTTGTTAATTTTACGAATTAATACTTTAAAAGTCATATAAATGAAAATTCGAATTGAACGTGCGTGTAAAATTTTTTTAAATTATAAATGCATACTAATTAAACTCTTATTAAAATATATTATAATTATTTTAAATATATTATTATTGATTTAGTAATTAATATCTTAGTAATGTCATTATTTTTTTATTTTATAATTTTCACTAGTTTTATCAAACATTCAACTATTTTTTTCATTTTTCGGCTTTTCCAACTTTTGATATGTTTTTTTTAGTACTTTTGTAATGATAGAAATATATCTATAAACTATATAATTAATTAAAGGCTTTCCTTTATTACGTGTTATTTTTTTAATATTTTTTAAGGGGTCATTTAGTCTGACAAGAAACTATAATGCTTCTTCCAGGGTTGTTCTAATTTAAGTTCTCGAATTTGAGTGTTTAAAAAGCAGATTTTAGTTAGATTTAACTTTATTAATTTAAATGTAATTAAAAATAGAGTTTTTTTTGTAAGCAATTAAAAATAGATTTAGTTTAACTTAAATGATGTTCATCAGAAGTAGGAATAACAACGAGACTAGATGGGTATAGGTATGACATTCTCATCTGCATCTCTGTTTTCAAAACTCATCTTTATTCTCGCTCCAATATCCAGTCGGTATAAGATTTATGTCCTTATCTCCATATCCATCATCGAGTATTGAGTATACTCATACTCGTTACATGCTCGCAAAAAAAAATAAAATTATAATACTATTTTAATGAAAAATAATTTGTTTGAATATAATAATGTTAATTCAAAGATTATTTAATAAACATAAAATTTATAATTTTTTAATTAAATATCAAACATTTCTGTTTTTTAAGATAAATAAATATTATAGTTATTAAAATAAGAGCGGGGTGAGACGAATAAGGAAGCAGTAGGAGAGATAGGGTGAATATGTATATCCACATCACAGACTTAATAAATCGGGTATATTTCTCATACTTCTGCTCATGTTTGGTCAAATCGGAGATTTTCTATTAACTTTAGAGAGTGCTAGGGTTACCCACTATTTGTCATCCCTAATTAAAAGAAATTTGAAATTGAAAACTATATTTTCACATTTTGTATGCAATTAATAAGAACTTATTAGAAGGAAAAATTATAATTTTCGATAGTCAATTTTAGTTGATTTTCTTTCAAAAACTTTCTTAAAGAGTGGGTGAGAATCCAACTTTTATGACCGAGAAAAAAATTTAATTATATAAAATCATTATATTTTTCTTTTTACAATTATAAATTACCTCTTTGTTAGTAAGTGATGCGAGTTTAATAGGTGTGTTGACCTTTTGATAGAAATGGTGATCACTCTTTTCAGGTTATGTTTTAACCACAACTTTGGGGGTTGGCCCAGAAATCTGTATCATGTGCTTGCTATAGTCATTTATGAATACTTCTTTATTGTGTTGGACACAACAACATGAAAAATATAGATCCATGTGGTTGCACTTAGTATAACTATTGAAAGTTTTTCTTTTATCTTGTTGTTCGTAAGTTTTTACTGACGCATTGTGCACAAAAATATGAAAACCACACTTCTTGGACTATAGCGAAAATAGTTATATTTAATTGTAAATATTTTTAATATATAAATTTATTTAAATCTTACCATTAAAATTAGTCAAGTGTGAGTATATATATAGTCAATAAATCATGTCTAAATCTTATTTAGTAGGATGCATTGTTAGTATGATTTTGAATTCCTTTCATATTAAATATTATTAAATATTTTTTTACTATTAAAAGAAAGAAATTACATGAAAACAAAACTTAATTAAATGAAAAACATGCAATCTAATATATACCCTAATATGCAAGACATTTTTTGTTTTGTATATATTTTATTTTGAGCAAGAAAGGAAACTTAGACACTAATAATGTAAATGCACCATGTATGAATAAGTTTCTATGCTAAATATAGATATGTACAAAAGAAATAATGAGAGTATCACATTTCACAACCCTAATTGTGGAGGTCACTAAGTTCACATACTAGTGCATGTTTTTGTAGGTGGATTTAAACTCTCAAAGATTTATAGGTCCTTATCGCACAGATAAAAACCTAGCACATGTATTAATCACAAGTAGGGAACATATCATCTCAATATGATTAACCCATGGTACTAGTAACAACCTGAGTGGTAACTCAACAACTATCAAGTGAGCATTAAGCCTTTTAATAATAGTGACCAAGCCACCTTTTACTCCTAGGTTCGCATAAACTCAAGTATAGAGCCCAAAATATGTGAGGTACAAGTGTTAGTGGAGTGTGTGTGGGGGACATACAAACATGTAATTATAACAATTATCCAAATTTGAACAAAGAACAAGTCAAGAAAATATATAATATAACAATAAATAAATAAAATTCTAACCTAAGGTTAAGCCCAAACAAAGCATGTGTAGAAAAACAAAAAACAAAAAAAACAAAAACCAAAGAAGGGATAAAATTAATATTTATGAAGCTATAATTTTGTGTAATTAATTTGATAAGGCATGACTTTCAAAGGTCCCCGGTGGAGTCGTTATCTGTCGTCGTAACTGGGATCATGATGGATGATCGCAAATATATTTTATGGAGCTGCCACCAATATTTTATTTCAAGTAAAAATTTTTGAAACCCTTTATAAAATGGTCTTTAAAGTCAAAGTCGGGTTTGAAAGTCAATTACCTGTAGGAAAAGTATGAACATCATACAACGCTATTAAAAAATAGTACATTTAATTTAATTACACAAAATTATATAACTTACAAATATTTATTTTACCTAAAAAGAGAAATATATATTTCTTTTATCTTTTATTTTAATCAAAGCTCATTGCACATGGATTTAAGCTAACTAATGACTAGTCATTAAACCCTTACAACTGGAATAATGTTAGATAAAAATTATTATTCAAATAATATAATTGCAATTGGTAGTTTGTGACCTTGGATAAAGGTAGTATTCCTACTCAATTAATATTTCTAGTTATCATTTGAGTAAAAAAAAGTTTTTTATTAAAATTCCACTATTGAATCAAATGCCAAATATCTCTTTATTTTTAATATCATTATTATTTTTTTATTACTAATAAAAAACTATGCACGTAGTACGGATTAGTTAGCAATAGAAAAATAAATGCCTAACAACTATATCTCATAAATAAAACCAACATTATTTTTTAAAACAACAATTCATAAATAAAACAAAAAAACCGTACATAAAAACATGTTAACTGAAACAAATCTTAATCCTAATGCCTAAAAGATAACCTAAATCACATATACTAAAATAGACAAATTATATTCATCACTGTCTAAATTATTTATTTTTATACAATTAAAATAGAGTAGTTATCCTTATTCCAACTTTTTTAAAGCTTTGTTTTCCTCATTTTTATAAAAAAAAGTATTATTTAAGAATATTTATTAAAGATATATATTTTGAACATATTTTACTTCTATTTTCTTGTTTTCTATTATTTGAGTTAGGTTTTTGAAGAATGATAGAAGAAGTGGAAAATATAGAGGTTTGGAGCCAGCGCTTAGCGGCTAAGGAGTGGCTGCCCAGCACTGGCCAGCGCCCGCCAATCCGAGAGGGGTTATTTTTCTTCGTTCGGCACCCAATGCCATAAAGTGGCCGCCCAACGCCGGTGTGTGGACATGGCTAATATAGATAGAAAATTTCATAACCAAGATGACGACGGTTAGGGGAGACGTTGTGGTATAAAACCCTAAACTTCCATCCAGCGACCATCTTTCACCATTTCATCTCACTTTTGTAGTCTGAATCCATTGATCATACTTTCCACCACCATGGACGACTAGGTTTTTGGTTTGAGTTTCGTTTGTAACTATGTCTTAACACTATATTTTGATTTTATCAATATAATGTTTATTGCACATTGTAACTATGACTTTAATTTCATATTTATTGTTGATTTTACTTGTTATCTCGGGAGAGAATTTTAACTTGGAAAATGAGAAGAGTTCTCAATGGGATTTATTACTCGAAAGAGTAAAAATCGTAGATTATTTTAAACTACTTTACTTAAAAGGAGTTTATTTGACTTTAGATTATGAGTGAAAATGATAGTTTAATATTCAGATAACTCAGTTCCTTATTTGCTAGAGATCGGAGTGATGATAACGTGAGTAATAAACATTATTTTGTGAATCATATATGCATTAGATGATGACATAAGGAGAACGGAACCCTATCTTATTGTATTTATCTTAGCTTACTTTTATGCATTTTATTTTTCGCAACATTAGAATAGTTTGAAATTATTTTGTTTCTCATTATTTGGAGTAATTATTATTTGGATTATCAAGTATCAATCTAGTTCATGTGGGATCGACCCGATACATGTTGGATACTATATATTATTGGTACACTTGTCAGGAGTAGAGTAGAAAATTTGCATTCTATCATGTGCAAAATAAATAAAACAAATGCATAACTAATCCTAACAAAGAAAAATGAATATTTAAAGAAGAAAATTTGTAATTGAAACCTATTAAACTAATTATTATATCTAAATAAATAAGGTAAAAAAATTGCATAATTCTAAAATCCTAACAAAATGGCCATTCCGATCCTAATGCTAAATCAATTATCATGTAAAAAATGACAAATACCTAAGAAAAATAATAAAAGAAACACTCATAATTTAAAAAAAAAAAACTAAAACTTATTCTTTTTTTTAACTCTGTAAAAAAGGAAAAAACTTAAATTTCATATAACCAAAATTGTATGTAGAATTGATGGTCTATTTCAATTTGGCTTATGTGACAAAAAAAGTCATCTTTTTATGACTAATGACAATACATTTCGAATAAATAAATAAATCATTAAACAAGAAATTCTTGTTTACATCAATGCATTCATTATTGTAGTTGTATTCAACATAAAAAGAACAACATGAATAAGACTAAACAAAAGACCTGAAGGAAAAGAATAAGAAGTGATAGAAATATTGGTTATTGACAATTGCTTTGTTAAAAGCTTTGCGATGAATCATTTATTTTCTTTTTCTTTTTCTTTCTCCCTTTTGTCCTCAAAATTCTCTCTTTTTCTCTGTCTCTTTTTTCTTTTTCTTTTCCTTTTTTTCTTTCCCTACCCCTCCCCCCTCTCTTTCTTTTTTTTTTCTCTTTCTTTCCCTTTTTCTCTCTATGTCCTTGTTTCTCTCTTTCTCTAGTACCTTCTTTCTACCCCTTTTCTATTTCTTTTTTTTCTTTTTTTTCTCTTTTCCCTCTTCCTCCTTTTATAGTGGTAGGATTGATTTATAACAACTCCACTATCTTATCACTTCTTTATTTGATAACCACTTAACATTATCTCCATGACAGATTAGACCAGTCAAGCATATTTTTCTCCCACAAAATTTGCTATTCGGTTAACATTTTCTCACAACAGACTAGACTAGTCAACCTTTATTTTCTCCCACAACTTCTCTCCCATTATGTTATTATATTTTTAAAATCTAAAATAAAATTTTTTATTTTATTAACCTTTTCTCACAACAAATTAGACTTGTCAACCTTTTTTTTCTCCCACAAATTCTCTCACATTTTGTTGATTTTTTTTCAGATAAAATTTGTTATTCACAATATAATGTTACTAAAGAAAATTTTAATTATGAAAATTTATGTTAAGACAATCAAATGTGCTCCTACTCCGGAACATCGTTAGGTCACACGCCCAAAGTATTGTCCACTTTAGAGGTTGTGTCCCCGTTACGGTTTTGCCCTGAAAAGGCGTCTCAATGAGTTAAGGAAGGACGATGTTTATAAAATATCATTGACCTCAATTTTAAGTGATGTAAGGCTTTTGATGTGTACCGAAACAAAATCTATAATTTACACATTTTGAGGAATCATAATTAACTTACATAAGGAACCATGACTCCAAAAATATCTCCCTACCATACACCACCTTATGAAAAAGCAAAAGATGAGTGAAGGGAGAATTTGAGATTTAAACCTACTTTAAATGAAAAATATGTTCAACTAAACTTAATTTTTTTATCTAAACAAGATAAATGTGGTTTGGATGGTAGCGCGATACTAAAGGCACTCTTACTTTGTTGGCCTTCTTTAGAGACAGTGTGATAATAAAAAAATGTAATGTTATTATATAATTAGAATAAATATTAATTTTAGTCTATTATGTTTTAGTTTTTTTATTTTAGTATATTAAGTTTTAAAAGTTTTGCTAGTATCCTTTATGTTTTAAAAGTTTCACTTTACTCCATTTTTTCGTATTCGGTTAACTTTTGATGAATTTAGAATTTTGAAATAGTTAAATTAAAATATTAGTAGTGAAAAACGTTAATAATCTTTATTTTAACCCTATTAATTTTTTCAAACTACATCCGCCATAACTACTATTACTTCTTGTGATATAATTCATCTTTAACATTACAATATGATAGTTGGGTACAATAATTTTCTCTTAATGACACGGAACGTGTGCACAAGTAAATTCTCACACAAACTAGGTAGGGGACAAACATGTACCTATCTTTTTATAAATAACTAAAATGAAAATTTTTAAAAACATAAATAATCAAAATGAAACTTTTAAAATTTAATATACCAAAATAAAAATAATAATAAAACATAATGATCAAAATTAATATTTACCTTTGTTATGACTTATGGTAGCTATATTTTCCAAAAAAATAGTATGGGTGTGGGTGGAGTCTTAGGTAGATAGACTTTTGGTTTAATTATGATGATGATCATCTCTTAAGTTGGAAGGTTGAAAAAAATTATGTGCTTTTATCACACTAAGCAAATGTAAACCAAAATGTCCTTATTATGTGATAAGATGTTTATAAAATAGACACTAGTAAATATCACATTCAACTCATAAAAGATCCTCTACTTAGAAGAGTTAAGTATTAAATTAACATTTTAGTTAAAGTTATAAGCGTTATTACTTACATTTTTAAATAAATTAGTTAATGATGTTTATGCTTTGTACATGTACCTCTCTGACTGTTTTCGGGTACGTGACTTCGGTGTCTTGCCTTCCTTGTACGTTTGTATATCAACTCCAAAGCCGAAGATGAAGTCCGAACAGGTAGGGTACCTGTAAAAGCACTCTGACTCTCAAGTCAGGAGGAGTTCGATTCAAAGTAATGAATAGTAATTCAAGAATAACATGAACTTTACCTCAATATCTGTTACCTACATATAGGGATGGATTGGACTTTTACCTGTTGGGTTTTGCTTAATCAGTCTAAGGTTAGAGTCTTTGTTACTAATGCTTCCAATACCAAGGATTTGACCTTTATTGTTGTCTCCATAAGTGACAAAACCACATGTTTTTTGTTGTAGGGATGCGAACTTGCTTCTATCTCCGGTCATGTGCCTTGAGCATCCATTGTCTAGGTACCATAGGGATTTCTTTGCTTTAAAGCACACCTGCAAAACAAGTTAATTGCTTATTTTGGTACCCAAATGGAGTTGGTCCATTTGGATTAGTAACAAGTTTGAATCCTTTGGGAATCCATACATATTTCCCACTTGAAACTCCAATCCTCTTGATAAGGCAATTATAGGTAGTATGACTTTTGTGAAAACAATAATGACAAGAGACATAAGGTCCATAAGATTTTCTAGAGTTGGAAGTCTTTTTTAAGGCCTTTTTCTTAGTGGTATTATGATATCCAAGACCAACTTTTGAAGATATGCGATGTTTCTTTCCCAAAAGAGCATCAAGGTTAGCACTCCTTATGTTGAACTTAGAAAGTGTTTTTGTAAGATATTCCACTTTACTTTCAAGCACTTTACAGTTGGCACAACTAGAGGATGAAGCATGATTGCAATTAGAAATGGTTTTTAATTTCAAATTTTCATCTTTTAAAACTTCTATTTCTTTTTGCAAGTCATTTATACTAGTTTCATAATCCTTGATCTGCTTTTTGAAACCAATATTAAGGTGGCTTATTCTTTTAGCCTCACCATGTAATTCAACAAAAGCTTATTGGAGTTGGTCATAACCATAATCACAAGAAGAGTCAGAATCAAAATCACCTTCTTATTTCTCTACTTTGGCTTTAGTCATCAAGCATAGATTATCTTCTTGGTCACTTTCACTTGAGGAAGTGGTGGAGGCATTGTCTTCCCAAGCAATGTAAGTCTTCTATTCTTTTTGAATTTTTGATCTAGGCTTTTTATTGTTCTGTTTTCTGGAAGGACAATCAACTTTCATGTGATCTGTCTTACCACATTCAAAGGAAGTGAACTTTGGAGGAGTTGTATTCCGATTCTTTGATTGCTTTCTGCCACTTGAGAACTTTTCTTTGTTGTTGTTCTTCTTCATGAATTTTTAAATTTCCTTACCATGAGACTCATGTCCTCAGATTCTGAAGATTCACTCTTAGTACCTTTATCATCGCTTGATTGATCATGAACTTTGAGTGCTAAGCCTTTGCCTTTTTTTTTCCTTTTTTTCTTCTTCTACCATTCTAGCCATATCCCTCTCATACTCCCTGAGCTTTCCAAAATGTTTAGCATTTGTCATGGTAGCTAAGTTCTTTGATTCAGTGATTGTTGTGACGGTGGGTTGCCATTTGCGGTTGAGAGATTTTAGTATCTTCACGTTCAACTCTTCTCCCTTAAACAACTTTCCAAGTCCCTTCAAATAATTGATTATGTGTGTAAATTTTTTCTATGCATCCATGATTGTTTCACCTTGATTCATTCAGAACATCTCATATTCTTGGATCATGGTATTCTTTTTAGCTCGTCTTACTTCAGATGTACCTTAATGGGTGACTTGGAATAGATCCCACGCTTCCTTAGCTGTATTACATGATGATACCCTGAAAAACTTATCACTATTCAAGTCAAAATATACAATATTTAAGACTTTTGAATCATTCTCAGCACGTTTTATTTCATCAGTGGTCCACAATTCATATGGTTTTTCAACTATTTGATTTTCAACCATATATGTAAGAATTTTATAATCGGTTACTACAACTTGTCATATGCCTCTGTTTACAGACTCCATAAAAATTCTCATTCTTACTTTCTAAAAAGCATAATTTTCACCAATGAATAATGGTGGTCTGTAAATAGAGGCATCCTCACTAAAAGGTAGTTGATTCTCTGAAATTTTAAAAAATGGATCAATATAATCTTGAATATTTCTCAAGATCTCGCTCTGATACCAATTGTTGGTCCCAAGGGAAATCTAGAAGGGGTGGTTGAATAGATTAACCAAATTATTTTTCAAAATTTTTCTATTTAACGGTATTAGAGTATTTTAAAAAATAACCCCTTTTTGAAATTTTCAAAATCTACCTTTTTTAAAAAAAGGGTTTTCAAGAATTCAACCCTCAAGGCAAATCACCAATCAATTCAATTCCTCCAACAATGATTTCAAATAAAATAGAAGAGAAACTTAGCAAAAATAGTCTTTCAAGTGATTTAGGATCAAAAGAAAAAGGGTAGAAAGAATAAAAATCAAACCCACAAAATATGGGTCAAAACCCAAATTCAAACTCAAGCAAATGATTAACAAGAATATGATCCGCAACAAGAAAACTTAATGAATCAATTACAGTTGCAAAAACCCAATTGTTAGTGCTCCAAGAATTCAATAAAGACTGAAATTAAAGAGTATAAGGAATATATAATTTGCACAGTGATTTATACTGGTTTGGTCCTACTAACCTACATCTAGTTTATAGACTTAGTCTTTCGCTAATCTGCTTTCCATTAAAATCTCAGTACATGCACACCACACATACAGATTTTAATCCTGGAGAGATTTAAACCACAATAGAAGAGCCTTCTTCTTGTAACCTACAATATTTTGCTACACTGTGACACCCACCACTCACAACGCCTCACTTGCAACACCTCGCTGCAAGATTTTCCAACAATCTCAAGAACACCTCAAGAGATTGTTAACCTAGTGCAAAAACACAAAAAAGGGTATAAAACAATATCACTTAAAGTGAAGAATACCCAAACGAAAAGATTAAAACTCAAAAAAGTCTCTTCCTTGAATCTTGAAAAAGAAACACCTTCAAACCATAAAAAGTGGGTATAAATCTTGGAGAGAATTCTGAGAAAACATTCAAGAGAAGCAAGAACTTGATTCGATTGATTACAAGTTGTAAAATATGTTTTCAAAATGCTTTTATATCAGTTTTGATGCAGGGTAATTGATTACCTACTTGATTACCTGATATCCTGCACAAAATTGGTCCAAAGTGCTTGTTCTCAGGAGTAATCAATGACTAAAATCAGGTAATCGATTACCACAGAGAGCATCAATTCCTGTTCTAAAAAATTATCGCAGGGTAATCGATTACCTTACTTAAAAATCCATTTTTGAAGCTTTTCCAGCACAACCCAGCCTATGAAATATATCCCAAACACATTCTCAGGCCTATTTAAAACACACAATACAAGTATCACACCTTATAAATGTGTTTGGTACCATAAAATTAATTTAAGAGTAAAAACAAAGAGAGAAAAGCAAAACCAAACCTTCACCAAACTTAAATGTAGTTCCTTTGGTTCCAACATGAGACAGGTATAAGTACTACAGTATCTAACCTAACATATCCCACACAATATACTAATTATAATTTTGAATTAAAATATTATTAAAAATTTTATTTACATTAACATCTATGATAAGTAATATAATTATAAAAATAAAAAGAGAAATAATATATTTTACACAAATTAATAAGACAAAATATAATTTATAATAAAAAATTAAGTTATTTGCAAATTAACTCTTAATAAGGTTATAATATTTAACAATTCTTTGCATAAATTAATTTCTAATAATTTATTTACTGAATTATTTTATATTTGTTTATTAGAATTTACATGACTCAAATATTTATTATTATATAATTATTTATTTTAATATTAATATTTTGACTCAATCAAAATCTAATACGTAAAATTTATGATTATAATTATTTTTTAACAAACTAACTTTGAATATATAAAAATATCACTTATTAATGATGTGATATTTAATTTTTGTTAAATAAGTACTATATAAACTTTATGAATTGTCATGTTAGTTTATTATCTTTATACAAACTTTATCTTTGATCAATGTTATGTTTAAAAGAAAATTACAACTACACATGTATATTTTTATCAATTTATACATCACTGAACTATTTTTTATTTTTCTAGACAAACACACCTTTAAATATAAAATATTAGAGTAATACTCTTAATTTTATATTGCTAATACCCCTATTAAACATTATACTAATATCTCTTTAGGGAGTACAAAAATAATAATTAAAAAACAAGACGATGCAATCTTGTTACACTTGCGCCATTGACCATCGTATCTCTCAATCCTAGACCTTTTTTGCGCTTGTTTGCACACTTGATTTCAAGATACTCATCTAACTCTCCTAGTAACATCTTTTCCATCCCAGAAGAAGTTAGAAAATAGAAAATGAAGTTGAGAAATAATACTTTTAGGAAGTTGAAGAATGAAAGAAAGTATATGGGTAGTATAGACAATACAACATTAATTAAAACAACTCTAGCTTTAAAGGATCTATATTACCTTTACTTATGTGTAAATAATATTAAGATATTATCTTCATACATAAATAAAGTGTGAGTATAAATATACAGGTACTCAATAAATATACAAGTATTCAATGATACGATGATGGGATAAAAAATACTGTTGCACAAACATATGACCAAGTATGTGTATATTTTCTAAATAGAGGTATAGAAACCAGGAATATATTGTTATTACTGATTTATTTTATAAGTTTCCGGTATGTCCTTAGAATATTTTCTAGATTGTTGATCATATAAATTTTTTATCATTTTAAAAAGTCACTGTACATTTTCGGTCACCAAAAACCTATATGAAGAGTATTTTCTTTTAGATTTTAATGAAATGTTTAGAAACTTTTTTATTTTTTATTTTTTTACTGCTAAATTTTTATTATAAAGATCAAAATATATATTTAAATAAAGACTAAATTACAATAATATTTAGTGTAATTACATATGCACTCTTTAATTTTATAATTATTGCTTTTGGCTTTTGCATCCTTAAGAAAGTGTTTGTGACTTAGTGTATAATTTTAAAGGAATGCTAGTATAATATTTTCAAACATATAAGATGTGTTACTATAATATTTTTAAACTTAAAGATATGTTAGTGTAAGAAAATAAAATAAAAAAATTATGTTGACACATAATTTGATAAAATTTGAGAGAATGCTTTTGTAATTTGCTCTTAAATAAATTTATATATTCTAATTTAACTATAATACAATTTACACAATAAAATTTATTTTTGAATTATATGAAAATATTTAGTATAGTTTTTTTATCGGAAGAATTTCGTAAGAAGTTATTGAAAAAAAAAATAAAAAATATGTTTTTTTAATTTAATTTGATGGTTTATAAAGATGAAAGGAAATGGGGTGAGTGTCCGGACCCAGGCCCAGTCCATCCCCTTGCGGGTCTAAGCAGAAAGCAGCACAACACAAGTTGCGTTTCCGAACGGCGTTGAAGTTGAAGTTGAAGTTGAAGTTGAAGATGGCCGTAAGATGGAAGAAAGAGAAAGAACACCTGAATCTAGTTCTTGCTTCCCACCTTACCACTATCCATGAAACCCTTCAGGTTTTTATTAATATGTTTGTGTTTGTGTTTGTGTTTGTGTTTGTCTTTCCTGTGAATAATCTCTTAGCCTCCCTTTCAGGTTTTGGATCAAACAGCGCCTTCTTGTTCGACCAAAGTCTCCTGGGAAGATGTCATTAAGATGGCGGAGCAGGTCTCTAAACAAGCAACCACAGGTCCCCTTTTCTTCAATTCACAATGTTATCCAATCTTTAATTTATGTAATATTAAATCCTTTCAATGTCTCTTCCTGCAGTTGGAATGCTTTGGACCGGAGAGAAGCCACACTCCAAAGCAGTTGAGGAAAATATGGCATCATACTTTAACACTCTACAAGGTTTCCTTTTGCTTTCCCATGCCAGTTTGGTCGATGCCGGCCCTACCTTATCTTCCACTGTTCATCTATCTGTCAAGCAAGTTGTTGATTCCAGCTTCAGGTTGATCAAGGAAACACTCTCTTTATATGGTATGATTTTTACTAGTTCCTGCTGTCATATGTGTGGATCAGTCAAAGTTTCACTGCCATTGTCACTGGATTGTGATTTGTGAGTGAAGCAAATCAAAATGCAACAATCAAAATTACAATATGCGTACCCTTAGACAATGTGTTCTATTTACTCTCTCTGATTTGAGAAGAAAACTTGCAACCTCAAGGATTCATGACATATAGGTCGTAGAGATGTTTTTAAGTCCTTCCTGCTCCACCATTAGTTGATATGGAAGTTATGGTGTTAATCTATATATGGGGACATTTGTCTGTCTAAATCATCATACCTATGATTAGGGGTTTTTGTTTTGCAAAACTGGATTAACTGTCATCTGAAATGATATTAACTGTTTTTACTGCGTTCAACTTGAGAAAAGCTTAAACAAGATGTAAAAAATATGTAGATATAGAGATCTGATATTAATAGGTGTTGTTTAAGGATACTTTTGGTTTTGGAATACACACAGCATGCTCTTATGAATAGACTTTAAACTCTCCTTCTCCATGCATTGGAAATACAATCTGATTTGCTGTTAAGGCAAGCGACTGTGTCGTTTCAACAAGTACAAATTACGTGATGGGATTTACTTAACTCTTGTGTTTTATTTCGTGTAGTATAACCAGCTCATCATTGATATGCCCATTAATTCTTTGTTCCTTTAATAATCTCCACTGCAAATCCTTTTTATTTCATTTGCATTTAAGATACCATCATTAAGAGTATTGGACATTGATATATGCCCGTAAATTTATTGTTACTTTGTATATTTTAGATTATCGAGATTATCATGCTTCAAGCTGCTACCCAACACTTAGTCCTGATTCTATGTCAAATTATTTCTCCAATCTCCTATTGGATTGTTGACAGCATTCTCTCTCTTTTAATGAACACCAACACAGGGTCCCACTCTAAAGACCAGAAACTATCAGTACCACAATTGGTTGGTGCTGTATGGGAAGCATGTTCTGCCCTTAAAAAGACTCCTTCCACAAATATTACAGCTATTGGTCGAGGAATGACACAGGTTGCTGTTTCAGTGAAGGATGTTCTTCGTGAGATGAAAGAATTGAAGCCTGTTTCATCTGATGATCAAGTTGACAAAGCTGCTGGTGAGACTTGTGCAGAAGCAGCATCTGATCATGATAATTCAAGTGAAGGTGATCTGGGGAATGACCTATCGCCTGAAGAGATGAAAGTGGCTGAAAGAGCAATTGAGGTTGTCTCTAATACACTTTCAGCCATAAAAAAACTTATTCACTCCATCATAGGCTTGCTTAAGGTGGAAAAAACAAATGACAACAGCAGTTTTGTAAATTCGCTGGAGAAGTTGTTGCAGTTGTGTCAGGAACTTAGTCAACAGATTGATGAGATTGGAGCTTGCCTTTATCCCCCACAAGAGATTTCTGCCATAAAGGCAGCTTTGGAGAAAATCCACAGCATTATTGATGCTGTGCAAGTGGAGGTAGGTGAACTTCTAGGCTCCTCAGATGTATTTGTGGGGCCGTGCAATGATTTGAGGAGTTCACTGAGACAGTTTTCGTCTGAACTAAGTAGCTCTAGTACTGCTGATATAGAAGCCAGAGTGGAAAATATAAACCTTAACCAATAAGTAGACTCTGGTATATATATGCAATGAATTTGACGTTGTAGAACTTGTGAAAATTCTCCTTTTGATTTATAAATTTATATACACCAATGTTCTTATGGTACTGGTAACCCGCTGATTTCATTTATAATTCCCTTAGCAAGGAATGACATTTGCTAATGAGATTTCTTCTGAATATTACATTGTATTAGGGTCTAGTCTCAATGAATAAATATCTGTTCTGTGTAGTACGTTAATTCAATAATTCTTAACGAATCATACGGAACCTTGAAAGAGAATTGGACTTGTCCAAAATTAAGATTTCAACTGTAGTTCCATCAAAATGGAAATAGCTCAGATTAGGCTAAGGAGAAAATGTAAATCATTTTAAATTTATTTCTAATTAAAATGTTGGTGATACTTTAAAAATAAAAAGAGAAGGATTAAACTTATGTCATGTAAGTAATACTCATTTTTATATTATCTATAATTATAATTTTAAATAGCATGTAATTTTCATTAGTCCAACTGTTAAATTATTGTCATTTAATATTTGATTATAATTCCATCAAAATGGAATTAGGTCAGTTTATACTAAGAAAAAAAAATGTAGATAATTTAAAATCTATTTCTAATTAAAATGTTGACGAAAATTTTTAAAATAAAAAAAAAGAGAAGGATAATTACTGTTATGTAAGTTAAATTAATTTTTATATCACTCATAATTATAATTTTAAATAGAATGCATTTTCATTAATCCATCTCTTAAATTATTATGTAAGATATATTGTTTTTTATATTACTTAATACTTATAATTTTAAATAGAATATAATTTTCATTAATCCAACTGTTAAATTATTTTCATCTTCATTTATTATTTAATTTGTCCCATAATGTAAAATTTCAGTGCTATAAATTAATAACCAAATGAATTTTATTTTCATATACTTCAAAAATCTATAAAATATTAATTGGAATATATTCAAATAATTAAGTTAATATAAAAATAACATTATAAACTATTATTTTAACTCATATTATACAAGACAAATATTTTATAAAAAATATAATAAATATTAGAATAAAAATTTAATAACTAGACATTTTAAAATACAAAAAAAATCATGATAAATAAACATATTTGAATGTATAAATTATATTATAGATTTAAAATAAATAATGTAAATTTTTATATAAGATAATTTTCCACTATTAATATTTTTCAAATCATCAAAATTTAATCTAAAGATAACGCTAAATTAAAAGAAAAATAAATTAGAAAAAGAAATAATGGTCCAATTCAGTTTGTTTTATTATAAGTTAAATATTAGTTGTTAATGTGTTAATTATTATTAGTGGAGAGATTCAAACTCATGATCTCTTCTTCTCCATCTCTCTACTTCATCATTAGATCAATTCACTTTATTTGTTTGTTTAGTTTATTAATATTTTTAAAACCAAACAAAATTGATAAGGTCTAAAGTTCAATGATTTGACTGTAATTAAAGTGTGGTTGAACCGGTTTTTATTTTTATTATTAAATATTTTCTTTGATTCTTATTATAAAAAGTTTGAAAGAACTTGTGAATCTTTTATAAAGATATTTTACAATTACTATGCAATATTTAATTTTTGTTTTGAGTAATTATTCCTATTAAATATTTTAATTATTTATAATTTTTATTGATTGTAGTGCAATAGGGTAAAATTTACAAATTAGTAATATTTATTTAAAAAATCAATAATATTAGTTTCATTGATTTTCATAAATCCTCTCCAAGTGTCTTATGATAAAGATCATAGAGAATAATATTTAAGTAATATAACATTATAGAATTATATATAATTAGGATTTAAATAATAATGAGTTAGCATAAATGATTAAAAGTATATATTTTATAAGCTAAAAATTAATAATAGTTGACAAAATTGTTAATATTTATATGAAATATTTAAATATGTTTTATTTTTCTTACAAATATTTTACATTAAATTTAAAATATAAAATAAAATATTTGAAAATGGCTTGTGCAAGGCACCAATTTAATTCCAATTTTGAGCCAATTCAACTAATTCTTTATTGGCTTACCCTGAATTTGAAGTCTTTTCAATTCAACTAATTAAAGATACATCTTCTTAGATTTAGTATAAGTGTAATTATATATACATATCTTTCTCTTTTTTAGTTACATATATTCTCTTACTTTTATGTACTAATTACATCTATCATTTATTTTTATGTACATATACAACATTATTACATTTTATTTCGTGCGAATTAGATATAAATAATTTTTTTTTCAAACTTGGTAATAGTGAAATAATGGAGGTAATAGAGGTGTCAAAAATATAGAAAATGCATGTGTAGTAGCATACAAAACTTAGAGATACATGTATAATATTATATAAAACTTAGAAAACATACGTGTAATAAATTTACGTATGATAATATTGCATCGTTTTAAAAGGAGAGGAACAACTCTAACGAGGACGTAAAAATAACTGTGTAATTTAAAAAAAAAAACATTTGTAATTACACTAAACTTAAAAAAATATACCTACAATTACTTCTTAAAACAATAATATTTATTAGACATTTAATCGTAATAGTAAAATTAAAAATGAAAATGATCCAGTACAGTTTTCTTCAAATTGCACTGAATTCGTTAACTCATTTAAAATTTAATCTAAATTGATTTAATGATAAATTAAAAAATAAAATGATTAGAATATTTTTTTTTCTTTTTGAAATGATCCAATTCAATCTTTTTACTATGCTTATTATATATTTTATGTTAACATTTTATCCAGAAGTAAAATTAAATTTGAAAATAAGCCAATACAGTTTGTTTTAAATTGAATTCCATTGACTCAAATTTAAATGTTAAACCTAATTGATTAGATAATAAATTAAGAAAACTGAAATGATTAGATAAATTCACCTCTCTTTTTGTTTATAAAAACGATCCATGTTCTGCGTGATAATGATAGGCACTGCACTATGCACTTGATGAGGAGAAGTAAGGAAGATGGGTTTCCTCACAAAAGTAGGAAGGTATGAAAATGTTAATGTAAAAATGGGAAATTTTAAAAATTAATTATAAACTAGGAAATTTTGATCAGTTGACTAATTTTTTTGTCCCATTCAAGTGGAGGTCCAAACAATCAGGATAAATTGTATCAAGCTAACTCAAGTTAAACCACTTGAATTTTTTTTTAAAAAAAAATAAAATTAATGAGTTCTTATTTCTCAGTTGGTGCCACGCCACTAATGTTTGATTTTTAGTAAAAAAATGTTTTTCTAGTAGTTATGCTTTTAAACATGACACCACCTTCTTTGATGTTTTAAAAATTAAATTAAATTAAACAAGTGGCAACATGAACATTTTGAAATTTGAGCAACAAACCATCGCAATTACTTCAATATTGAGCTCTATGCATATAGAATAAACTTTCGCAAAATAGCAGAAAGAATTTAACACTTCTATTGATGTGGAGAATGACCCGTTGCTTCAAGAGATGATAGTGGCTGACAAGCAGTTGTGGTTATCAAAGATACACTTTCAGTTATAAAAGTACTTTTTCCCTCCATCCTAGGCTTGTCTAATCTGAAGCTGAAAATACCAAATTTGCCGGAGAGATGGTTGCCGAAGCATAAAGCAATTGAGGGATGGACCGATGAATATGGAGCTCGTTTTGATTCCCTGCTTGA
The DNA here is from genome assembly GCA_037954015.1 of Psophocarpus tetragonolobus. Lineage (NCBI taxonomy): Eukaryota > Viridiplantae > Streptophyta > Magnoliopsida > Fabales > Fabaceae > Psophocarpus > Psophocarpus tetragonolobus. Next base: position 7,083,203 of record CM075692.1, on the reverse strand, counting down.
GAATCCTAACATAAAGGCAGCTTTGGAGAAAATTTAAACTATTTTTTATGTTTTGCAAAAGATGGTAGTAGTTGGTCTTGGCGATTAAGTACTTAAGGAACCATGCAATGATTTGAGGAGAATAGGAGATCACTGAGACAGCTTGTATCTGAATTCAGAAGCTCAATACTAAATAGAATCGGAAGTTCAATCAACTTGAAATTTCGATTATATTTCCATAAAAAAGGGAATGAGTTCGGTTCCGAATATGGATAGCTTATAATTTTCACGTCTTTTACCCACCTTCTCCGGACACGAACTTAAGCTCTATTGCTATAACCTAACCATATGGAAGAGGGGATTCACCTTTTACCCAAGACTTATATTTTTTTATTCATAATAAAAAATAACGAAATTATTATAATTAAAAAACGTGTTATGAACTGAATGTTAGGATGAATTTTAAACTAATACCTCCAATTTTGGGCATGATTAGTTGCATAATTAATGTTTTAATAAATCAGAATATAGGGAAGAGTAATGCTCTGGTGCGAGTAAAAATATACACTAAACTGCTATGTGAAATGTACACTAACATCTATCGAGGCTGAAAATTCTGGCACACTTATTAAGATGGGGCTAAGGTCACCGTCCAGTAAGCTTGACCATCCATGCGCCACCTAGGTAAAGACCCAATAAGGGTGCCGCTAAAAGAACTTGAGTGAGAGGATCCGTGGATGGAGTAACTACAGCAGCTGCCACTACAGCACCAACCACAACATACCTCCAAATTGATAGCATCTGGTCTCCGGACACAAGTCCAAGTTGTCCCAACAGAAATTGTATAACAGGTACCTGCAATATATGACTTCCATTAGATTCCACAATTACTTAAGTTTGGAGGGGAAAAATGATTGCTTAGGTAAGCAAGCGATGGTATAATAAAGACATAGTTAACTATAACTTCCTTTTGTTTCTTTGAGCACCCGATAAAAGCTCAACTATTTATGTAAAACTATAATCCAAAGGAATGGTTGATTACAAATAGAGTCTAAACAAAAACTATATTACAACTCTTCATCTTAATAGAGATATGAGAGCTTTGTTTCAAATTCCATAGAGAAGCATGTTGGAAATTGAAATATCCACATTGTTCATAACTCCAAATAGACCCAAAAGATACATTTAAAAATGTAACCATTTTCTGCTCTCTATGTATTTATTATCTACATATTTTGGGAGCAGAAGACACGTTATTTAGGTCAATGACCTCATGGCATGACTTGGTGTCAGCTAGAAGATACTAGACTGATGATGCCACATCAGCTAAGATTGACACGTGACAAACTGTGAGATGCCACATCAACTAAAAGACATTTAGAGCATGCTACATCATTTTCAAGATTTATCTCGTTATTTCCTTTAATAGAAGATCAAACTTTTGATCTTAAAAGAGTTTTTGTAGGCCCCTCATTAGAGGAAAGAGAGAGTAAAAAATGTTCATTTCTTGGAATACGTGTTGATGATCTTGTAGAAGGTCATATCTTTACTGTGGAGATCAAATCTTCAACTCTAACAATTGATCTTGGTAAGATCAGATTTTAAGTTTAAGATTAAACACTAAGATTAGCTATTGGAGATGCTTACCAAAACCAACCAAATGACCAATGTAATACAACATAGACACCGTTAGGAACAAAATTGAAACTTTTTGAACTTGGGGACAAAATTGAAACCAAAATGTAGATAAGGCACGAAATTCTATTTTAGCCAAGTATTTCACTGAACTATCAAAGAAAGGACTAATAAAACCAGGAAGAAATATTTACCTGGAAAGATAAGCCTGTACTGAACATAAGCACCAGAACAAATTCAAAGTATTGATCTATGGACCATAATGATTCAACAGCACCTTCAGCATAGTTAACAAAGAAATTTAATGCTGCAGGTGTCAGAACTAAGTAGGAGAAAGTTATTCCGGCATAGAAAAGAACCGATGAGCCTAAAACAATTGGCCCTAGAAACTTTCTTTCATCTTTTGTTAGTCCTGGAAGTATGAAGCCTATGATTTCATAGAGGATGACAGGACTTCCCAAGAGCAGGCCACAGTACCCAGACACCTACAGTTCAGAATGACAAAAATATTAAATCTATCAAGGTAGGTTCATGTATTTTATCTTTATTTACAGTTTAATCTCAACTTAGATGGGTATGCAAAATTGGTTAAATGCACAACACAACATTTTCTAGAAGTTAGGTAGTAACATATTTTCTTTGTTAAGATCTCATACGACTAAAGAAATGGACAATGTAGTCCTTGTAACGTTTGGGCAGTGCTTGCCTTAGAAGTGAGGTTTGTGCAGGTGATTACGTCCTAAGTTCAAATTCTTAGGTCTTTAACAACTATTACCTCGATCCTTTAATGTAAGATACATTTGCCTAATTCACACTTCTTAAGAAAGTTAATTAATTTAGTTTGGAGCCTTAAACTTAATGTGAATTTACAAAATTGCCCTTAATTTTATTGGGACATATCATCTTTCTCTTTCCACCTAATTAATTAACATACTTTAATCATATCTTCAGTCTCCATAAGAGAGAGAAAACATTTATTTTAAAGTAACTATGGATATTTTGGTATAAAATAATTAATGTTCAAGATAACTTCAAAAGAATCTTATAAGAAGAATAGAAAAACTAAGGTTGTTAAACTTGAGTTAGTTAAACTCGTGAAGGTCTATAAACTCGACTAGTGAACTCGATTTGTAAATTCTATTTGTAAATTCGTAAAAGTTTTCAAGTCAAACCCGCCTGAGATTCAAAATATCGTTATGGCAACTAAATTGTGCTCGTCGAAATGGATTAAGGTGCCAAAATTAACCTAGCATAGTTTTGCAGAATGAATTCATATATTTGTGTGTGAGAGATGACTTCTATATTGCTATTACTTAGTGGTGAGTATTTTGGACTCACAAACTTTGTAAAGAGTTAGGGCAACATTCCTTGTGCTATTTCTATTTCGATTTTAATATAATGCAATTGGCTTAAAAAAAAAGAGTTTAGGTCATGTTAATATAGTATTGAAAAATTATTCTTCTTCATACAAGACAAATATGTAACTAAATCGGTTTATCAACAAATTTTACCAAACTTCATAAATGGTCAATTTAAAATGGAATTAAAAAACTAACTAAATCCACACCAAAGTCCTTAATAGAGCCATATAAAACACTAATGCCAGATGACATTTTGTTAACAAAATGAGAATCACCTGCAACCTTTTGAAAATTCAGAACTTACATATTATAACTAATCAATTGCAGCCTTTGCAAATTAATAACAAAGTTGGTTCCTAACTTGCAAAATTCAGAAGTTACATGTAACAACCCAAGAACAAGGCATGAAATAAGAATTATTATTGAAGAAATAAGAGTTAAATATACCGCACAAAACAGGGCACAAAATAAAAATTAATATAGTAAGAAGCCAAGAATATTATATAGCAATAAGCCAAAAACATTAAGATTTCAAAAACAGGGCACAGGCGTTTTACACTTTTAGGGATTGAATCATTGCAGATTTCAAAACAGGGAAATTTGCGTCACCGTCGCAGACTAGGGTGCAACAGCGTTTTGTCCTTGCCCAGGGAGGGTCTGTAATGTGACTGAGTGAGAGATAGTGTGTATCCTGGGTAAGTGTTTTACGTTTTAGGAATTTTTGTTTCAAAACGGCAATGTTTTATGGATGGCTGTCCCTAAGCATTTAAAAATTAAATTATTCAAACTCGTGGACTCGTGATTTTATTGAGTTTACTCCAAGTTGATCGAGTTCACTCCAAGTTAAGCATGACTCAATTTTGCATTTGAGTTAATGCATTTTGGTGACCTACAAGTTAAATTGCAATTTTAGCAACCATGAGAAAAACATTAAAATTGTGTCTTACATTTCCTTATGCTGATAAATAGAATATCACAACTAATTCAATAAAGAAGCACCAACCATTTGAGAGAAATATGTAAGAAATCTTACCTTCAAACTTGTGAAGAAAAATTCACCCGGAGCTAGCTGAAGAAATCTTACACCCTGTGATTTAACAGGAGCTTCAAGAATCATTATCAGTTCTTTTGAAAATGCAAAGCATCCCAAAATGCTTGCTCCAACTGCTAGAACTGATACAAAGATTCTCTGTCGCAGTTCTTCAAGATGATCAAATATGCTCATTTCTCTATCATCAGGAAGAAGCTCTTTATTGGGATAAAGAAAATCATATATAGCACTTCGATCACCATCTTGCTGAAGTTCTCCCTGAGTTTCTTCAGTTGTACTCTCAAAAAGATTTGTGTTTTCTGACATAAGAATGATCTCAGAATCTTAACCCTATCTACAACAGTTTTCGTAACAGATCACCATGATCATCATTTAATTAGGAGAAAAAGAGATTTTAGCATAATTTCAAATACCTGCACTAACACTCTGCTCAAAAGCAACCACCCTAGGCTTTTAATTGAATAGCATAGTATGGCGAAAAATGATCATATTTGGAATTTATCCTCACAGCATCATTACAAAATATTAGACATAGATCCTGATTGAATAAACTTCTCCACAAACACTAAGGCGAGAAAATAAAAGAAAAAAGAAAGTTGGTTTCTTCCATAAGCCAAAGATAGTTTATGCATAAGTTAAAATCAACTTCTAGATATGAAAGAACTTCAAGAGATTTGATTTTAGCCTGTGAAATAAGCTAATCTCATTTTTCCTTTTTTATTCTCCTCCCCAATAAGTACTTACGAAGAATTTTATCCAAACAAACCTTAATACGATTAGGCGTGTGTTTGGATCAATGTTGATTTTCAATGGAATTGATTTTGCATAAGTTATTACTATTAAAATTGATTTTGAAACGATGAGGTTTATGTTTGAATTTTTTTTTATTATAAAAACAAGTTTAGAGTAAAATGTAAAGTAAAATTCTAGAATAAAAGCAAGTTTATTACAAAAGCTACTCTAGCTCCAACCTAGACTCAATTTTTAATATGTTAAAATTTGTCTGAAATGAAATTTAAGTTGAGAAACCAAACAAACACTAAGGTATCCGGGATCCCACATATTCATGTCATCTAAATCGTAGTTAGATAACAATATGCAGGCTGAAGAACAAGGTTAATAAAAGCAAGAAATAGGAAGGGGAAAAAATAATGATAGGCATTGAAATTGAAATTGTAAAAATGTTTTGGCTAATAAATTAATAATGATAAGAATAAGTTGAAGGGGGAAATGGAAATGATTGAAATTGACGAACCGGGGCGTTCTTCAAGGGCCGAGCCCAGCCCAGCAGAAGTAACGGTAGTAGTCAAGTCCGGCTGCTTCTGTCTGAGGTCGTCATCGACGGCGAAGCAAAGAAAGGTCTTATCTCTCTTCCGAGACCGCAAGAGAGGGAAGCTCAACCCACAAGTGTGTCCGACCCGAATGGATGTTCGGAGCGACCCGAATTGGGAAATTATATTCATGGGAACAGTGCTGCTTATCGATCCCATGCTACGCCTTCAAACCACTGCCTCTTGTTTTGTTAGATACAGATACTATTTGCTTTGATTTTGGTTTGCTTTCCTCACCATATCTCATATGTGCCTTCGCCGCCTGATATTTTTACACTTGCAACTACTTCCTGACACAAACCACTGTATTGTGTTATTCATAACTTTTGCATAAAAAGTACACATTCATTTTAAATTACTTTTACCATCATTTAATAAACAAAAAAAAAATGTGTTGTTAAATTTACTCCTTTTTAACAAGACCCATCAAATTTTATATTTTTTTAATAATTTAACCCGTTGTAAAAATATTTTTAGAAGAGTACGTTGGATGTGTTGTTAACATTTTTTTTTATCTTTTTAAATAAGGAACACATTGATTAAGAAGTTATTGAAAGAAATTATTTTATTAGGTGAGATATAAGACATGTAAGAATTATGTTTGTGTATGATATTTAGTAAACACTTATTTCTTACTTGACAAGACCGTTTAAATAATGGGTCAGGTCTATGTGAAAACAAATTAATAGTTAAAATAATTTTTAAAAGATAATATTTCTGTAATTATTTTTAGACTATAAGTACTTTTTTTATTGAAAGTAATTTCATTATAGTTGGACATCTAAAATTTTAATTTGAAATAGAATCTGTCCGTTAATTCACATATAATATAGTGATTAATTTTTACATTTAAATGCATAAAAATGTTAAAAAGAATTTCAAGAACTCTTACTTGTTAGTTGTGAAAAATCAAATAGTGAACGTTTCATAATAGAAATCTTTGACGAATAATGTTTTTATAATTATAATAAATGAAAAGTAATTTTGTACATAAAATCTTGAAAATTCCAATAAATTTTTATATAATTTTATAATTATTATGTTGAAAAATAATATTGCAATATCTTAAAAATTAATTTAAAGATTATTATAAGTTATGTTATGACACCTCTTTTCTTCGTCGATTTTAAATATTTATTATGAATTTTTAATATTTAATTTAAATATGTATTCTAATCTATGTTTGTTCTTTTTTTTTTTGTTAAACCTAACGTTGATTTAATTTATGTGGAATACAATTTCTGAGTATGTTTGATTATATTATATATCTGTATGTAAGCATTTTTTTACTATAGTTGAATTAATTTATGAATATTTTATTTTTAAACATAATAAATATATTTAATCTTAATAACATATTTTCATATATAATCTGGATTGTTTAATTGGAATTTATAAAAAAAAATTAAAAAAAAATAATAAAATTTTTACTTTTTAAACTAAGATTATTTTAAAAATTTTTAAAAATATGGAAGTGCAGCTAGAAAAAGTTTAAAATATGTTGTGTTATGACAGAAGACTTAGCCCATGTGTCGGGGGGCTTGAACAAAGCCCATGAGAGAGGCATTGGGCCGCATCTGAGGGAGAAAACAGACGGTTGTTATAAATAATAAATTGGCGCGGTTGTTGTTCCCGCCAACTGTGTGGCGCGATGGAACAAGAGAATCACAAAATCAAAGCAGTGAATTTGCTTCGAAGCAGAATCTGCGACCCCAAATTCATCTTCAAAAACGATTCAGCAGACAGCAACTACAGGTCCCAACTTCTTCCCACACGTGTCTCCTTTTTATTGAATTGGTTACCTTACTTCACTTTACCCATTTCTCATATCAGCAAGCTGAAATTCATGGTGTCGAGTTCCGTAACGGAGGCCTGCAACAATTCTGTTCTGCTTCTCGGTCCCCGTGGTTCCGGCAAGAATGAGGTTCGTCCCTCACTCACTCTAACCTCGCTTTAAACAATTCTTTCCTCCGTTTTCTTTTCACTATGTCTTCTCTTGTTAGGTTTTGGAGCTCGTCATTCAAGATTTGCTGCAGGAGTATCCGGACTCCATTTCATTGGTATTCATTGCCTTTCAATAATGATAATAATAATATTGTTTAATTACTCATTTATTCTTCCTACCTACGTTTTAGTATCTACACTACACTTACAAACTACTCATCTAAAATCAACTGAAAATTGTAGACGTAGGGACTAAAATGGTGTATAGTAAACAAACGATCAATTAAACCTCATAATTAATAATTTATGGAAATGCAATTATGTCTGTTCTCTCTTTTAAGTTAAAATATTCTGTGCAGATAAGGTTGAATGGGCTTTTACATAGTGATGACATCTCTGCATTCAAGGTTGGTATTCCTAAAACCTCCTTCTACTGTTACTGATGGGAACTGCTATGATGTTATTATTTCCCTTTGTTTTTTTATTGGTGTAATTTGTTTTCTAAAATTGATTTTCTGGTCGTTTGTGTTGACTTACTGCTGGCAATGTCTTTGGCATTGTTAGTTAGTCGTGTTTTCTTTATAATCATTATATGGGTACTTTGCCACCCTAGTCAACTTCTGACACTTCATAATGAAGGAAAATTGGGTTCAGTTAATAACTACGTAGTCTTACTGCAGAAAGGGACAAGTAAATGGAAGATAATCTTCCACTATGAGTTAGCTAGGGAGCTTGAAGATTATTCTCCTCGAGAGAATGTGGCAATGTTCTTTCTGAATTTCTGTTAAAAATGTGGAGTAAATCTTTCTCTTATTAAAAACTTGCGAATTTACAAAAGAATTGGATGGTGATGGACCAAGCTGTGCAATGCACAGCTCAGACTATTTCTGGATATGCAGGAGCAATGAGGATATGTTAGGCATATAATAGAGTTTCCTATTCTTTTTATAGAGATTTTTTAACTAGTAGATTTAGGTAGCACAGCTTCCTCTAACAGCCCGTTCTTGTATGATGTCTCGTTTGTTGATGTCAATGATGATCAAACAGGAAATAGCTAGGCAGTTATGCATGGAGCATCAATTGCTATTCTCTAAAGCGGTACAATGACCTACCTATACAAAATTCATACTTTGCATTTACAGTATGGTTCAGTGGTTTTTTATCTTGATATGAGCCTTCTGCAGGCATCATTTGATGATAACTCCCAATTTATGGTGGCCATGCTAAAGTGAGTAAAAGTTTTATTAGTTGAAAAAGGAAGATAATTTGAAGTTCTAAAGCATTTTATCCATTTATTATCTTTGTTTTCTAGGGAATGCGGATTAGCACATAAAACAGTAATTTTTGTTCTGGATGAGTTTGACCTCTTTGCTCAGGTAAGGCTTCTCTTTTTTTTTCTTCCCTTTGATCATTTCTCAAAAGCTTGTGTAAATTCTGGCTTATAGTTGTAGTTATTCTCAAGCTCTTACTCTATTAAGTAATCCTGTTTATGGTCTATGTGAAATATTTTCTATCATATACGTTTGGTATAACTTTTAGAATCATACATTTACTACTATCTCCATCTTGATTCTTTGCAGGGTAAACAGCGATTACTTTATAGCTTGCTAGATGCAATGCAATCAATAACATCACAGGCTGTAGTACTTGGCATTAGTTGCCGTCTGGTGTGTGCTTTACGATTATTTCCTTTTTCTTTTATAAACTTTTGAGTAGTTGTGAATTTTTTCATGTCTGAATTTCTTTATACGATTGCTTGAGAAAAAAAATTCCTTTAAATTGACTTTTTTTTGTGATTTACAAATTCTTGTTTTTGAATTACGAGTTTTCCCATTTTGTTTTATTTGTATAGATTTTGAGAAAGTAATCTATCATTGCATGTGGTGCTTGTAATTGTAGATTGTAAGATAACTTATACAAATCAAGATAATCCACTTGCAGGATGCTGATCAGCTGTTGGAGAAAAGAGTACGATCTCGTTTTTCACATAGAAAGCTGTTATTCTTACCACCTTCAATAGAAGATTCTCAGAAGTAGGCGGATTATAATTTCCTTTAGACTGAACTATGCCGAAGATAATGTTAAATGTACTGCTTTATTTGTAATATAGGTTACTGATGCACGTGCTAACATTACCAATCGATTCAAGTTTTCCATATGATTATGCTGTTGAATTTAACAGAAAGATCCAAGTATCCTTTTTTTTATAGTGAATTCTTTTTTATGTTGGGTTAGTTGATTTGCTGGCTTTGAAAATGAACAGAAGTGTCGCCAGTATTAATTTATTCATTTCATAAAGCACAGGAATCACATGTCTACTATTTTTTGCAATCAGAGATTTGATAACTGAATGCTAACCTATAACTTGATAATGCATACATTTTGACATGTTATTCCATTTGTCTAGATTAACTTTCTTGCTTATATTTAAATTAATGAGTTTTGCAGAACGAACAGAGGCTGCAAACCTTTTCAATTCTTTGCATTGCCTTTCACAGCATTCGTGTTTCTGTGAGTAAACTGATTTCATTTAAAACAGCTAGTTCACATCTTTAAAAACTGTAATGTTTTAGACAATTCACCGTTATGTATTTTTCTTGATTAATGAAAATGCACACTTGTCTACCTATTAAGAAATCCTTGACAAAGTGCAGAATATTATTGAAGATAAAAGGTTCAAAGCAACCCTCAATAAATATTTAAATGTTGACTCCTCTGTCAAACATTTGCTGAGGTTTCTGTAAGTATTTTTATTTTTACACTTTTGTTTGCTGTTGAACATCAGATGAACTATCCTCCCAGACTTATGACTTATGTGTGTTTGATTGTTATCCAGATTCTGTGCAGCCTCTCATATGGATTTGCAGACAGGTTTCCTGTCTCAGGAGAACATTGAACTTTCATTTTCAAGTATCCAGAGGCAGCCCAAACTGGAATGTTTAAGAAGTAAGGAAATTTTAGATAATTTTTAATATTTTCTTTCTTTTTTTTTTTATAAGTCAAATGTTAGTTGTTAATGTTTTAGTTTTTGTTAGTAGAGGGATTCGAACCCAAGACCTCTCCCTCCTCATCTCTTTACTTTATCACCAAACCAACCTTATAACTTTCCTTAATATTTTCTGTGTTATAGATGTCATCCCGATTGATGTTCTATTTATAATATCTTTAAACTGTTTCCATTTAATGGGTCTGGGTTTTTTTTCATCCTGAGTTTTCTCTATAATTCAGTATACTTTCTCTTTCGATGGACCAATTAATGGCTTTTTGGTTATAATTGCAACTTGCAAGCAGATTGCTCCAGTTTAGAACTTAAAATTTTGTTTTGCATGAAGAGATTGGAAGTTAAAGAGCAAAGTTTATGCAACTTCAATGCTATAATGAAGGGTAATATTTGTTGTTTTTCTTTCACTCTTTCTATATTATTCCTTAATGTGTCTGTCATATTTTGCAGAGTATAAAACTTTACCCCAACCTGATGATTATTCAAAAAATGTCTGCTTAAGGGTATGTTCATCTGCTTTGACGATATTTTCCCCCAACCCCTAACTTATTTGGCGGTATCTTTTCCTTGTGTATGCAGGCATTTGAACATCTTATACATCGTGAATTGATATGTTTCACTGACAATAGAGGACAGAATTTGTCTGTTGAATTCCGTCCGGTTAAGCTTTTAATTTCATCTGCTGAATTACATCAGGGACTAAGAGCAAATAATTCATGTCCAGTAAGTTAAACGACAGAATTAGCCAACCTGAACATTATGTGCCAGATTGAGAAATAAGAATTGCGTGTTTTTCATTGGAAGCATTTGAGTGTTTTAGTTGTTTTTTAGTTTTCTTTGTACATAACTTCTTCCCATCACTGTTACATGCAGATATATAATTTATTAAATTATATACCTACATGTTTTGGTTCTAATGGAAGGGGCTTGGATCTCTTAAGCATATATAATCTTAGGTTCAATTCAAAGATTCATGTAAGAGAAAAAAAAAAAAAAATAGCTGTTGGTAGAAGTCTCCGGACTCTCCACTTTAGTGCCACCTATGAGAGATTAGAGTTACATATTTTGAGAAACCAAAATATTCATTAAATTGCTTGTTTTGGCAGCATTTCCTTCTAAAGTTAATGGATCGTGAAGGCTAATCACATGAGGGACAGGACTGTTCGTGCTTCATGTTAGACTGTATCATGTATGTGGTATGATTCCAAATTCTGATAAATTCTTTTCTTTAGTCAACACTTTTTCGTGATTGTAATTTATGTACATGGAAATGAATTTATTTCTTCTGTGCAAATAAATTTCAATATTTGCTATAGGTTAATATCCGGATTTAACGTCATTACATGATCAATAGATTACAAATCATGAATTAACCATATGTCGACAATATAATTACACATTCGAGTAGGTGTAAAACTTTTGCGTACTGAATTATTGATAGTATATCAAGATTAAAATTCTCATAATTACTAGTTTAACATTTTTTGAGATTAACACATAAAAAAGTTTTATGTGTAATTAATACAAGACTTTTAAAGTATTTATTATAAAATTATTATATTTATTATATATAAAAGATCGGAATTAACTGTTTGAATAAGTTTTTTTCTCATTTTTTATGTGCTGACCTTTGTAAACACATTTTACATTCACATTTAATAGGTCGCCACAACATTTAATAAATTTAACTCGATTATTTCATAACATTAATCACGTATACAAGTCGGCTATAGACACCCTATGTTGCTAACTAAGGTTTATTTCTCAACTGTTTAACGAATAGTTCTGGGGGGAGAGTTAATACATCAATACGACATGAATTCTAACTTTTTTTTTTGGCACAGTTAGTTTGGAAAATAAATGAATGCATTCGGGGGAAAAAAGTGAATTCTAATTTGGAAAACCCAACAAAATTATGAATGCATGCAACTGAAGAAAATAAAATAATGGAAAGATTTTGCAATCATGTATAACTATAATAAATGGGTTAAAGTTAAATAAGAGAAGTAAAAAAGAAAAAAATTAAGAACATTGCCCAGCTTATATGTTACCAGTGATGGACGTACATGTATTTTAGATAAAAAATGCATCTCTTTAATTTTCAAAATATTATATATAAATATTTAATATGTTAATATTTATGAAAAAATAGTATTGAAACTTTTCTAAACTTGACGTATAACAAATAAACTGCATAAACGTTATACTTTAAATAAGACTCTTAAACATAAGAGGAAATTATAGTAACATTTTCTCATTCTTTATCAAATTACATGTAATTTATTTTTTTTTATATTTTTTTTTAAAATTTAAAAATATTATAACAATGCTTTATATATGTTTGAAACATTACATTAATATTCTTTTTAAACTTTACATTAACACTACAAAAAATAATAATTAAAAAAGTAAATAGTACAAATATATATATATATATATATATATATATATATATATTATATAATATAAATTTAAAAAAATATTGTAAATTATTGTATTAATTTTAGACTACAATTAGCAAGGGAACATAGTCATGTGTCCCACTATGTGTAACCTATTGTATTGGTGGGATGTAAGTTCTTGAAATGGATGAGTTTGCTCTAAAATTAGTTACATTGGATTATTTAAAAAACACTTAATTATGTCTTTGTTTTATGAAAGTCAACACTTTTTTTTAGTTTTAATTTCTATACGTTATTTTCTTATTTTTAGTCAATGTAATTTAGCGTTTTTAAATTTTGATCCTAAAATATTTTAAATAACACTTAAATTTAAAAATACTATCTCTGTGTCATCACTAGCGATATAGGAAAGTGCAAGCATGTAGAATATCCTTGCCTACCTTCACCTCCTTAGCGGATAAATGTCATCAAAGGTTATTTGCTTCATCTCTGACCACACCCTCCAATCCCCACAACTTCATTTCCTCCATGAACAAACGACTCAGATTTCAAGATGTCATTGACAACCATAAGATTCAACGTGAAGAAGCAAATAAATGCGTGCGAACATGTCCACTGCCCTTGCCTACCATCCCCTTCACCTCCTACATAGCACACCCTTCAATCCCCACCGTTTCATCTCGTTCATGAACTAACGATTCAGATTTCAAGATTTCACCTCCAACCACAAGATCATAATTACTCATTAACCATCCACTCACCAAAGAAGAATTGGCCACAGAGAAAGTTTCTATTATTTCCTTTTGCTTCTTTTTATACATAATAATTACTGTTGAAAATATTTTTTTTCATCCTTTCGGAATTAAGAGATAATTTCAATTCTTATGCTTCATTTTTCATGAGAATGAACTTACTTATGAAACAAGTATAAAAGACTTACTTAAGCCCTAAACCCTAAAATCTTCACCACTATATCACCATTATATATATATATTTGTTTATATGAAGTAGATGAATTAGTCAACTTACACATTTATTAGCTTTCTATGAAATGTAAATTTTATCAATTCAATTTTTCATATTATGATATTATACAAATAATTATTTCATCAATTTTCACATAATTTAAACTTTTATTTATATGTTTTCTACCAATAAATATTTCCACATTTTTAAATATTATTTTATAGGTTAATGTTAAATGATATAATGAACTACTAAATAATTTTTAAATTTATATAAAATTTGTATATTTGATCTAATTAATAAGATTATAAAATTCAACGGTTAGATTGATAAATTTTTTTATTTTATAGAAAGTTATTGAATGTGTAAGTTGATTATGAGTTTGTTTGGATAAGCTTGCATAGAAGAGCTTATCTAAAAACTTTGATATGAACAACTCTCTCTTCCAATATTTATTATATGTCACCTGTAACACCTTTAATTTCATTATCAGGTTAGTAGATGAATTGTTAGAAATAAGTTTTGTAAGTAACCCATTATCAGGTTAGTAGAGGATGTATTAGAAATATTATGTATGTAATTGTAAACAATTGTTAAGATATATTAATGATAGTTTATAAAACATTTGCATTAGAAATTTTAAGCTTCCTTTGTTCTGGAAAATCCGCTCAACGAAAATAAATTTTGCTTAGCAAAATGAGTTTCTTCACTATTAAGAATTTTTATCATCAAGCAAAGGATGTTCGCTTAGTGACGCTCACTTTAGCGAAGTTTCATCGTTAAGTGATGTAAAGGTTTCTTCAATATTAAGAATTGTTACTCGCTAAGCGAAAATCCGTAGCTTAGCAACCATTCATGGCTTAGTGGTGTGAGACTAAATCTGAAAAGCATATCTTAGCAATCATCCGTGGCTTAGCGATGTGAGACAAAAATCTGAAAAACATAGCTTAGCGACCATTCGTGGCTTAGCGATGTGAGACAAAAATTTGAAAAGCATAACTTAGCGACCATTCGTGGCTAAGTGAATATTATTTCTTTATATTTTTACTATAAATAAGGGCAGTCATATTACGAATTGAAGGGGAAAAAGAAAAGAGAAGGGAGAGAGAGCAAGCCTTTTGAGAGAAAGCTCTTGAGAAAGAAAAGAGAGAAGGAAGAGAGTAAGTCCTTGTGAAGGAGAAGGGAAAGGAAAACTGTTGAGAAAAAGATTGAGGTTTCAAAGGTTCTCTACCACTCTTATCAACCTCTTATCAGGGTAAGGGGTAACTAGGATTTATAAATCATGGAAGGTGTTAGTCTTAATCTCTAATGTTCATTACTTTGATTATTATTTTCTTAATTGATTATTCTCTCCAGATAATCTTTTGGTCAATAGGTCCAAATAATCTTCTAGTAATCTCTTATTTATCTCCAAATAGCCTTCTGGTCAATCGGTCTAGATAACCTTCTGGTCATTTCTTTATTACACTTTGGATAAATTTTTGGTCAATTGTTACCAGGAGGTTATTTGGAAAGAATAGTTAATGGACCAGAATAAGTTCTTGAAAGAATATCTAGATACCTTTTGTTTGTGGTTGTTGTTTTGAGAAGTTACAACTTGGATTCCAATAATGGTCACGATGGGAAATGAGAAACACATAGTAAAAGCCATAGAATTCCAATAAACGGTTCAAATTGGATTGTTAATTAAACAAGCTCACGTAGTTATTTCATACAGAGACCTCCCATAAACCAAACTCTAACTTAATGTGTCGCTCTCTCTCATCACCCCGTAGAATCTTCTACAAGGTAGCTACCATCTCCACTCCACCACCACCATTGTCGTCGCCGATGATAATAGTAGTGGTGGTGACAACATTAATAGTAAGGGTGGTGGTACTAGTGATGGTGACAACGAAGGTGGTGATGGTGGTGGAGCAGGAATAGTGGTGATCTTGTAAAAGATTTTGTAGGGTGATGAGAGAGTGGTGCATTAAGCTATGATTTGGTTTGTGGGAGATGTTGTAATTTAGGGATATTCTAGTAAATAATAATTTTTTTCTTAGACGTTTACTCGTTATCTTTCTTTTAGCATTTACTTGTTACTCTTTTTTCTCTCTTTTCTAACCAACATTTTTTCTCTCTTTTTTCTCACCAATGTAAAATATTAATATAATTATAAATAGTAATTATATATAACAATACTTTATAAATTATAATTTATATATTGATGTAATTTACATTTTATAAAAAATCAACATAAATTTATATATATGGAGAAAGCTAATATACTTCCACCTATTTTTAAGTTGGAATATATTAACACTCAGCACCAATAATTTTAGACAAAATAATCTACCACCTAATTTTTTAAAATAAATTACTCTAGAGATATTCAATTAAATAATCATTTCTCTTACACATACATATATATATATATATATATATATATATATATATATATATATATATTAGGATTTTAAGTTGAAGTATATTAGCATTTTCCATATCATTAGCCATTAAGAAAAGAATATCAACATTTTTCTTAGTCACACACACACGTATATAAAGGACATATCTAGTGAAAAAGTCAAATGAGAGAATAATATTCGAAAAATCTTAGTCATTAAGAGAATAGAGAAAAGAATATCGAAAAAACTTCAATCATTAAGAAAGGAGAGAAAAAAAAGTAACAGATAATAAATGCTAGAAGAGAGAATGAGTGATTGATCTCAACCATTAATTTTTATTTCAATGCTTGACATATATATATATATATATATATATATATATATATATATATATATATATATATATATATATAGTGACAAAGTCAAATTTACATTGGACACTACTTCCGATTCGCTTTGACAAATTGTGCATACAATACTATCTAGGAAACCAATATTCCATTTTATGTAAGGATGCGATTATGTGCTACCTTCCAAGAAAATGCTAAAAACTTGGATGACACTTTTGACTTCCATATCCTATGAAAATATTTAGTAGCAGAATTAGATTCATTAGAAGTTGAATCCATATCCACTTTATTTGTTGGATTTCCTTCCCATCTTTATCCATCTTTTAAGTCATGCTTTAACTGCACTCCATCCAAAACTTTCTTCAACTCCCTCACACATCCTTCTTCACGACTAAATAACTTTCTCCTCCACTTAAACTGCTGTTCCCAATTTTTTTCACACCACCCCCAATTTCAAGTATTATAGCATCTTTTTTATTGGAGAGTACATAATAAAGTCTAGGAAACACAGATTTCAACCCTCCAACTCCCCCATCCCCTTCCCATTTTTGTTCCTCTTAATTTATAAATAACTTATTTTAGTTATTGCGTTTCCAACATAGTTGTTACATCATCTATTAATGTTACATCTTCACAAACAAAATTATTTTAAATGATAAAAATATGGAATCAAAATAAATATTTTTAAATTATAGGGCCAAAATATTATTTTTGAATTTAAGGAATAAATTTTTTTTAAAAGCTAAGGACTAAAAAATATTTTTAAATTTAATAGATTAAAAAACTATTTTTAAATTTAAGGGACTAATTTTTTTTAAAATTTAGGACTAAAAATATTATTTTTATCCTTTGAGGACTAAAAAAGAAGTTTTAAATATGGAGAACTAAAATAATTTTTTAATTTGAGGGACTAAAGCTATTTTTTAAAATTGTGAGGAAAAAACCTTACCTTAATTTTAAAGGACTAAACATAAATATGAGAATAAGTTCTTGAGAAGCTCGAATATGATATGCTTAAAATATGAGCATCATGGAAAACTCTAGCGTGATACCTTTCTATTCCAAACATTCTATTTTTTAATTACAAAATAATATAGAAATTTATTATTTAAATGTTAGACTTTGTACTTAGGCAAAAAAATTCACATCACACAATATACTTTTATTTTTCATATTTATAATATAACCAACAGTAGCATGTAAGCAAATACATTAGGATCCAAAAATGACATTTACAAGATTTTCAATTACTAAAGTTCATAATGAAGTTTTAAACAATTCATATACGTAACAAAAACTATTAATCCTCTGTAATCTGATGTCACACCTAATTAGAGCATCCAAATGGAAAAAATAAAGAAAAGTCAAAGCTTCTTCACCCACAATATCATCAAGATTTTATTCACCTTAAAGTAGAGTTAAATCCAAACAACATGCAACAACAAGCAACAAGGGGTGAAAATACGTCTCACACATCTTAAGGCACATATATAGAGAATAAGTAGTCAACTAAAGTACCAAAAAATAAGTATATAAATTCATTTCACACCCATGTCAAGGATTAAACATCAATAAACATAAATTCATTCATAATAATGATACTCATGCAATGCAAACTCATGTAAGCTCTCTCAGATACATGTTTGAAACAACTATACCAGTAACATGTTGGTACAACTATCTCACCATAGGTCCACCTGAAATAAATCATCTTCTACACCAGTAACACATAGGTACAATCGTGCAATGCAAAACAATCCAAGAAGACTTGATCCAGAGTACCACACAAGGGACATCCTTACAAAGCTTCTCAGACTATCACACTCAGGCATGCTCTCTCAAGTACACGCTCAAAGCGGTTATCTTTTATATCAGTAACATGTAAGTACAACCATCTCACCATAGGTCCACTTAAAGTAAATCTTCTTCTATGTTAGTAATACGTAGGTACAACCATGCAATGCAAAACAACCTGAGAAGACCTGGTGTAAAGCAACACATAATGGATGATCTTTTCAAAACTTCTTTGACTGTTATATACATGCGTCATGTCATCCACAACATAAATATAATGCAAACATTTAATAATATCATCACACTCCACCCTAACTACAACTAAGATGACATCTTGTCTGGCATCTCGTCAAACACACCTTAACCATCATCATCAACATAATATACGTCCAGTTGAAATCAACATCAACATCACATAGTGACACGAATTCTCAATTCATGCACCTCAAATAACTTTCAATCATTCACCACACTCATAATTATAAGATACATCACAATGATATGATAATGTCATCACAATCCACCCCTAACCACAACTGGGATGACACCTTGTCAAACACACTTGACCATCATCATCAACACATTATACACCCAATTGTAATCAACACCAATATCATATAGTGGTTCAAATCCCCAATCCATGCTTTTCAAAAAACTTTCAAGCATTCAATCATTTACCATACTCAAAATTATAAGATAATCACAATATTTCACACCACAACAATCAACACCATTACAACACACATTATTCCTTCTTATCTTACTCTTTTTATTACCTTGTATAGTCTAAATATAATATTTATAGTTGAACTAATGATATGAGAGTTGTACAAATTTTATTAGAAAAATAATATAATTACCTAAAATTTTTATGTTGATGTCCAAAGTTAATTTTATCATCCACTATTTTTAAAAAGGCTTAATTACAATTCTCCTGGGTTTTATCGATTGATGACATTTTGTCCCCGAATTAAAAATTACAAACTTGCAACAATTAACTCCAAATCTGACAACTTGACTTTTACTCACTATTTTATTCATAACTTGAATTATATACATCATTTTTTAATGATTCCAACTCCAATAGAAATTTAACATATAAGGCTAAAACTTTCATGAAGAACACGAAACCTAATGATGTCGTTTAGGTCATGTCGCAGGGCTTACAACACACAAACGTGTGTTCCAGGCACTAGATTAGGAACTCAACTTCTAACGTACATAACTTGATCAACTATTAACATTTTTATGTGATTCTTGAACCTGAATTGTAGCCCCAAATGTCTAATTTCTAAAACAATAAAAGAAACTCAATTTGGTTAACCATACAGGAAGATATTATAGAAACAATTAGATACACTCACAATTGCATTGATAATCATCAATTTTGCCATCAATTCCCTTACTTTAGTTGAACTTGGAAATGCCTATGAGCACAAGGCATCCCTCTTAGCGTACTTAGCCATAACAAAGACCAAGTACCTTTTAAGGGATGCTTTAGCAGTTGCCCATAGTGGGTACTCTATAAACCATTCAGATTAAGCCAAGACAAACAATTCTAGAGTATTTGCCCAAGCTTAAAGTAATTCAAATGTTGTTATGTTATAATTAACATTACTTAAGTCCTTGTTTGTTAATAGAAAGTGGAGAGTGAAAAGTTACCTGTGTAGGAAAATGAGGAGAAAGTTACTATTTCTCTGGTTCAGCAGCAAAGAAAGTAACAAGAAAAATGTCACCAATTTGTTGGGTTCCATATATTTTACTTTCTCTTCAAAATAGACTGAAAAGAAAAGAAGGTGTAAAGAAAATTGACTCACCTTTCAAAATTACCCTTATTTATATAGAACAAGTCATAAATGTATGGATAATTTTACAATTGTAATAACTTTAATTATAACTTTTCATCTTTTTCACATCACTTTACATAACTGAACAACTTCAATTTTCATCTCTCTTTCTTGCCTTTTCTTTTCTATCCTAATCATTAATTTGGATAAGTCCAAAGGTCTTAGGTCCAATAAGATAGGTATAAATAAAGTACAAGGTATTAAGGTAAGACATTTTTCATTATTATTTATTGCATTCATTTATTTCTCTAATCTAAAATTATAAAATATTTTATTTTTGACATATTTTGTCCAAAAATTACAAATTCAAGTTGAAAAAGAAGTTACCAAGTAGTAGAAGGGTAATTTGATTTGAGATTTTTTTTTTTTTTTAAAAATAGTTTTTATTTTAAATTTTCAACATTTAAAACATATATTTGTTTTTACTTAATTTTTTATTTTAAAAAATAAATGTTAAATTTAATCAATTTTATTAAAACAAATACATTTGTATATAGATTTTTATAATTAGAATACTATTATTAAGTTTTTATGTAGTTTTAATTTTTAAATTTTTCTATTTTCTATATTTAGACGATTTTTGAAAATATTTCTGCAAAATATTTTTTAAATTATAATTAAACGTATTTCACTACTATTTTTTTATAAAAATTAAAATAGAAAATATGAAAAACGGTTTTTCTATTTTATTTTACGTTCCATACTTTGCTAAATCTTTAGCAGATCTGGTTAGCTGCATATTCGTGCTAATGAGAAAGTTTCACCTCCATTTGTCACATTAGTAATAAATGTTCATTTTTATTGGCTCATCTTAAGAAAAGTTCAAGCTTACAAATCAATTAAATTTGAATTATTTGCTTGAGCTTCTCCACGTGAAGCACTAGTAATGCATTTATTGATCAAACCGTAAAGCGTGAGAACAGACCAAGCAATTAATGAGATTTATACAATTCCTTGGCTGAACTGCACAAACAAAACTTGGCATGAGTGGAAAAGCCTTTACAAAATTTTAGTTGGCTTGATTTTCTCCTAGTTCTTGTCATAATCTTCAATATTCCTAACGACCAACAGAAGACATAGTCATTCCAAGAAAATTCGGTTTCTTCCACGCATCATTCTAAAGAGGTCGAGTACGAGAGAAAAAGACACAATTACTATATTACTATATGGAGCTCACTATCACCGTGAGTCTAACATGTCGTTGTGTTTTCTCTCTCTTACTATACTTCTTCATTTTGGGAGAGGATTTATTTCCATAGAAAAGAAAAGAGATTTTAAGAGAGAAAAATACATAAAATACATTTTAGTTATATGTTTATTAGAAAGGAGAGAAGAAAATCAACGGCATTCTTCTCTGATTTAAAAAAAAGTACAAAAGAAATTTTAAAGTTAATTATTATATATACTAAAAATGTTACAATTTTACACTATGAAGCTCTACCAAAATGCTTATGTCACACCTACATTAATTATGTTACATCCTTGTTAATGAATATTTTAAAGTATTTTCTTTGCACACTGTTTTGTTGGATAACTCCTTGTCACTTTTAGCTCATCTTCAATCTGAAAATAACCATAATGCAATTAAATGGTATATATGAATTTTTAACTTTATATGAATTTTAAGGAGGTTATTGATTTTTTTAGATAAATTATGTCTTTTATAGATGAACTTTTTCAAATTTATAACTTTGATATATAAATTTTTTGTTAATCAGTCAACGTATACAAACATTTTTTTCGTTTAACATTTTAGTCATTCCATATATTTTAGCCATTAAGTAGTTACGTGTTATTCTATTTATTCTTATTTTATGGGTAAAATATGTTTTTGATACCTGAATCTTTTCAAATTTATGGTTTTGATAAATAAACTTTTGGTTAACCGGTTAAGGAATACAAACATTTTTTTGTTTGAAAATATTTGAGAAAAAATATATTTCGTAATAATCTTTATAAAATATGTTTTAAAATTAATTAAAAAATAACATTGTGTTTTAAAAAAATATTATGAAAGAAAAATTTAAAAAATGTTATGAAATAAAAATTTAAATTAAGAAAATTAATTTTATTCGTTCTCTAAAAAATATTATAAAACAGATATGAGGGAAGCAAAAGGAGAGAGGGTAACAAGCACGAGGGGGAAAGGAGAGCATGCTTTACAAAGGGTGAAGGTGGGAGGACACGTAAAAATGAGAAATGGAATAAGTAAAAGAAGTGGAGATAAACACTTAATGAAAGAAAATGAATAATTTTTTTTATGACAAAAAACTACCTCAAAATGTAATTAATAAAATAATAATAAATAAAATAACATGTCATCACATAATAGCAAAAATAAATAGAAAAACTAAGATGTTTAATAGAAAAAAAATTGTTTTATATCTTAATCAATCAATAAAAATTTGTATACACCAAAAACATAATTACTCTTATTTTATTAATTTTTTTTATAACGTCACCATTTAATAGCTAAAATAAACGCAAGAACTAATATGGTGAATAGAATAAATATTTATATATATTAACAAAAATTTTGTATATCATAACCATAATTTATCTATTTTTTTATATACAAATATTAATTATTAATATTAATAAAATGATTCAAACTCATCCCCAACAATCGACTCTCTATTCTCCCAAATTCTTCTAATAATAGAAGAAAATTAAAACTGAGTGAAGAGTAATTATGCTTCCTTCAATCCCTTCCCCTGCTCTCTTAAAGTTTGAACAAAAAAGATGTTTTTTTAAGAATCTCTGTCGTGACGTCCATCTCTCTCAAACTAAACAAAGCGTAAGAAATTCGTGATCTTTGAATTAGAAACTTTAAACTTTTCTCCTCGGAAGTAACATTTATTTCTTTTTGCTTCCTTCCTGCCTCAGCACACAAGAGTAGTAGCAAACACTGCCTGGGAAACCTAGACAACAAACAGTGTACTTTTCAACAAAAGGGAGTCTTAATCCATTCTCTTATTGGCTGATGTCAACTTCTAGGGGAGGCGTTTGCTTTTTTTTCTTCATTTATACCACTACCTATGTAACAATAATCTTAAGCACTTATATCTATAGCTGACCAATTCTTAAAGTCCTAGCCTAAGTAATAATGGAGAAGAAAACGTTTATAATGTCTAGCTAATATATACCTAGTGAAGTCCTCACAAAAAATCATTTTAAATCCTCCAATGGTATCTTTCTGTTGATCTTCTTACAGACACTAAGTGAAAAATACTAAATTGCTGATTTCATAAACTATCAACTAGTTTTTTTTATCCTCAATTTTTCATTTAATATTTTATTTATAAAGTATTAACTATATTGCTGATTTCATAACCTAACAAAATTGCCTGACACAAACTAAACATGCTTTTGTCTACTTTACCTGATCGATCAGAACTAGGCGTTTTCTATCTCAGATGGGACAACTAAAAGTTACTTCCACTGCAAACACCAAAATCTCTTTGATATGTCAGTTGAATCACAAGGTTCACTTATTTGTCTCTCAGAGTTCCAAGTCATGCTTTGTTAAACCCGTCTAACCTATAAAACTTTTATTGCCCATTTTTCTCTTCCAACCTCTACTTCTAAGGTGCAGTTCCACTTTGTAAGGAACAAAATGGGAGCAATCACTTTCTCATATCCAGCCTCTACTTTCCTAGTAAGGTGCTGTTCCATGAAAGAAAACCATGACCAGCATATGCAGCAACTGAACAGCAGCATCAGAACTAATGGGAGTTTTAGGTCCCCAGTTAAAGTAGAATCACTCAGCCAAACAGCTACCACCACTTTCGGTCAAGCTGTTACAATTGGTGGAAATGGTCTACGCCAAAACATCCCAACAAAGAAGCAATTGGTTGATCCTCATCGTCAAGGGCTCATAATTGAAGGTGGAGTTGGTTATAGACAGACTGTAGTCATTAGATCCTATGAAGTTGGAGCTGATAAAACTGCCACACTTGAGAGCATCCTCAATCTTCTTCAGGTGATTAAATACACAAGTTATAATCATTGAACCAAGTTCACTTCAAACCAAAGCATAAGGGCCTATTTTGTTGCTAAATGCAATCTTATGTGCAGGAGACAGCATTAAACCATGTTTGGATGTCTGGACTGCTCAGTGATGGGTTTGGGGCAACACATGGAATGGTGAGGAACGATCTCATTTGGGTTGTCTCAAGAATGCAAGTTCTGATAGATTATTATCCCATCTGGTAAAGTTCCTTTTCGTCATGATTATTACAATGACATAAATGAATGTACATCTGTACCCTTCAAATAATATTTTAGCAATTTTGAAAATTTTCAACTAGAAGGAGACAATTCTTGGCAAAATTGTTGTACTATATTTATTGATGGTTTTCCTAGAAATTTTCTCCGTATGCAAGAACTCTTGTCTTGTACTCTTTTGGCAGAAGAAAGCTACAAAAATTTACCCCTTCCAGCTACTTTTTGACAAAGATATGCATAGAAGTTCACTAAAATATTCCACATGTAGATCCATCATGGACCATGACCATCCAAACTCAAACAAAAAAAGTAATCAACAAAAATATATATAAAAGACAGAATAAGTTTTGACTTTTGACATCTTAGCAAATTTTAATGAAATGGAATTTTAGCTGTACTGGCATATAGTTAAATAATCATGGCATGACAGAACCATAATAACTAGCAATGCATTTGACATGTGACAGGGGAGAGGTAGTTGAAATTGACACATGGGTTGGAGCATCAGGCAAAAATGGAATGAGGCGGGACTGGCTTATAAGAAGCCAAGCCACTGGCCACATTTTTGCTCGTGCAACGAGGTATGTACTATGTATACTATATACATGTCTTGCACAATGTTTCTTACAATTTTCAAATTTTCCCCGTTTTATACGTCTGCTGATTGACATTAGCCATAAAACAGCACATGGGTAATGATGAACCGTAAAACAAGACGTCTCTCCAAAATGCCAGAAGAGGTGAGAGCAGAAGTTGCACCATGGTTTATCGAGAAGCAAGCAATAAAGGAAGATGCTCAAGAAAAAATAGCCAAATTGGACAAAGAGGCAAAATACATTAATTCTGACTTGAAGGTATATATGCCATTTACTTTGGAGTTTAGTATGTCAGTATGAAAGTATGTCCATCACTTAGACGGTAGCTGTTATAAAAATCAACAAACTTAATATTTACCATAAATAGCAATTTGTTTTTGGATGATAACGTAAAAATGCATAACAATTAAATTTGGATGAAAATTAACAAACTTAATATTTACCATACATTTTTCCTGCACATACTATTTACTCTTTACTTCATGCATAACTATTAAATTAATGCTGGCTCTGCCATAGCACAGAGAATGAAACAACTATTGACTTTGAACCCCTCTCCACTTTGCAGCCCAAGAGAAGTGATTTGGACATGAACCAGCATGTTAATAATGTGAAGTATGTAAAATGGATGCTAGAGGTAAATTGCCAAAAAATTATATTTCCAATATTCATTGTTCTTCAGAAGGATTCATGAATGTCATAGTTAACTCTCAAATTCTATTGTTAATTCTTCTACAGACCATCCCGGACCATATTCTAGAGGGACACCAATTATCTGGTATCACACTAGAGTACAGAAGGGAATGTGGAAGCTCAGATATAGTCCAATCACTATGCGAACCTGAAGATGATGAAATACTTCATGGTGTGGTGGAACCAGATTACTGCACAAATCTACTCAATGGGTTGTCATTGGCATCATCAGATGTTATAAATGGAGCACTGACTTGCCTTGAGCAGAGGCCAATAAGATATACACACCTTCTACAAATCAAAGGAGAGAAACAAAACGACGAAATTGTCAGAGGAAGGACTAGATGGAAGAGGAAAATTACTACAGTGCCATTTTCCACTTAGACCTAGTAAGATATGTGGACTGCGAAGGAACCAATGCTAGCATATACTATGCTGTACTCACCAAGAAATTCTTGCTCTAAACCAAAAGGATATGATGGCAAAAAGAGCGTTTGGAGGAAAAAAATATACATGTAAACAATTCCAATGAAGTGTAAGTTATGAGTATGTTTCTTAATTTAATTTATGAAATTAATATAAAATTTGATTATTTAGTTACAGTAAACTGTAGCTATGCGGGCATAAACTAAATTATGATTTATTTAAAATATAAAAACATGTTTGTCCACACATTGAAGTAAAAGCGGATCTTACCAAAATAATGTAAGAGCACCTCCATCATAGGTTGCTCGAGAAAGGCAACAGTGAAACAATGGAGAGAAAACCCCACATGAACGTGTCAAAGCACCCGATGTTACAATAGGGTGTTTTTGCTCTTTTACTTTTAATAGCTCTCATGGTATTTTATTTATTCATTATTCGAGTCTACATTGTCCTTTTCTTTTATCAAACTCTGGACTCTGGAGTTATACAAATGGGCAAGCACCAGACAATTTGCCTATTCACTTTTGTATCTTGATGATAAGTTGAGAACTCAGGGTAAATTGAACATTTGATTAACCTATATTTAGTTCCATTTATTTAAGAAAATCGATTTTTTTAAAAAACCATTTGATAAAAAACAATTTTTTTAAAGAATTACAAAGTTAACCTAGTGATAAATAAAAAGGAAGGAAGAGGTTAAAGGTTTAAATCCCCTTCACTAACAAATTAACTCATTAACAACTAATAACATTTGTTTAAAATAAAAAAGACAATGTTTTAAATAATTATAATTATTAACCAACATTTACTTAATCACACACTAAACCATGTGGAAAAATAAACCGAAAATTAATCTCGCTTGATACCTCGAACTATTAACCCTAAAACGAAATGTATGTTCAGAACATCGAAATGTAGTTACATCTTTCAGTATGATATATTTTGTATTGCCTCCTCTAATAAACTTTTGAAAAAGTTTGAATGCATTATTTATTACGTAAACACTATCATGCCATAGTATATAAATGCACGCATTATATTACGTAACTGTTCAGACACTATACTCTTCCTCCAAAGTGTTTTTTTTTTACCATTTGTACCAATAGCTAATAACAATTTTTATTGTCTCCTTTTCTCCAAAATATATTTTTAAAATAAATGTATAAAAAAAGGATAAATATTAAGTACAGACGAAAATAGTTATATATACGATAGCAAATATGATATGAATTATTTCGTATTCAGATAATGGAACTGATGTGGTTTTACTAACCTTTTCATTACGGAGTAAAGAAAAATCTATTTAAAGTATCATATTAATATTAAATCTGAAAATGTGTTGATAACACTGCAAATGCTGTCCTAATAATCAAGCATCACTATGTAGCTGTATAGATAGATAAAACGCGATGTCGTAGAAATAGTCTCCAATGGAATATCAACTATTCTAGAGTAGAGATGCAAGACATGATTTTTGAAGCAAAAGCATTCTTCACTCAAAATTTCATTGAAATAACTGGATACACGTTTCAGAATGATTCATTCCGATGGAGGCGAAGAAATTGGCCAATTTTACCAATGGTGAAAACCTATTCAGAAGCCTCATAAATAATAAATACACCTCTCTACCAGCTGGAACTAATAATTTGCCGCCCAAAGAAACTGTGATCCACTGCACTAACCTTAAGCTAGGTGAATTAATATTCATTTACAATTATGAGGTTGATGATAGTATTTACACCATGTGTATGGATTGGTACCCATAAAAATGAGGAAGGAATCAATCAAAGAATAATGGCTGTGATAGTAAAATTATCGCCTCTTCTTGTTCCCTAGACTGCGATGGATTTGCCAAGACCACAAAAGCAAAAATGTAACAATGGCCACACCAACACAAGACCAGATTATTACCAGCCATCTAGGCATTGGTTTCGGATACAAGCCTGTGGTAACATAACCACCATATATGTAATCAGTGAATTAAACAATAAATAATAGTAACCCCCAAATATGACACTCAATAATTAATTAAGAAGCATACTTACCATGCCCAAACTTAATGCAAATCAGAAGTTCCACTATGCAAATAGCAAGAGAAAGCCAACAATATGCTCCAACCTTTTTCACTGGCTTTCTGAAAAATTCACAATGTATGACAATAAAATGTAAAAAGACATAACTTCTTCCGGGTTGGGAGAACAAGAGAGATATGCAGAAGAATATACCTGTCTTGAAGATATGAATTGTACTCGCGAATTGTTGGAATTGCCAGTAGCCACCACAAAATCAATCTATATATAACTACTGAATTTCGAGGAGGTATCCAGAGACAAAATTTCAAAAAGAATGTGTTGAGCTCTACTGTCAAAAATACAATGCAAAGACTAAGCACTTGAACGAAACGCCAAGGGCCAAGCAATGGATGCCACTCGTCTTTGTCCCACTGAGCAGGTGTGAATTGGCCTAATGTTCGTTTCACCTAATGACAATAACAAGTAACAAAAACACTCAAGTCACATTCAGTTTGTTTAGCAATCATAATAATTATTATCACTAAGAATTAACTAACATAGTCAGATAGTCAAAATCATTTTTTCTCATGGTGAAGTGACTGTACTTGTTAGTTATTATTAAAACATTAAAGAAACAATTATCCTGAAAATATCTGTCAGAATAGTATTGGCTATGCTCCAGTATACATTTAAAGTTTAAGTGATTTCAATAGGAATCAAAGTTCAGCATAACAGAATAACTTATGACAGAAAAACCAAAAAAAAATCTAAAAAACATACTTTTCCTATTATATTAGGCTGCTGACTTAGACCAACCCATTTGTATGTTTTCCCATCAAAGTATCTAACAGTATGCATTCCTGCCCAAATTCCTGCGTATTAAACCAAGACGTTAAAATCAGATGTAATTGTTTCAATTCCCAAAAGGCATTAATTTCAATAATAGCAATTGCAGAAAAACAAATAAACACTGCATTTCCTATAATAAAACGATTAATCGAGCAGCCTCATAGCTTTCTGGAGGTGAGAATCATATAACTAAAACTAATTAAAATTGATTTTCAGATATACTATACAAGAGCTTATTCAATAGCACCAAAACCACGAATTATGGTATTAAAATTCACAAGACGTAAGTAGTCATGGTGACACAACGAAAAGCTTTATGCTTAACTAATAAATTACATGCAATTTTTGCAACTTGCCAAAAAACCGAAAATGGATCCAAAACTCTTACCAAACCAATTGCAGATCAAGATGTCGAGAATAATACTGTCCCACCAGCACTCATTGAAATTTGGCAACATGTGACGAAAAGTAAACTGAAGATGCCAACACAGAATAGTTTGTAAACAATCCTGAGATATAGTTATTAACCAAAACAACAAGATAATCCAGCTTTATGGTTGCACTACCCACAGCCGTACTTATTTGGAAAAAATGGAAGTGGTTAATGTGTATCAATCCGATCAGTGCTTACCTCCACCGACTCAAAACCAATGGATAACACCCAAAGAAGGGGCTGATTACGAATCAATATTGCCTTCCCCCACCATCCAATGACATGAGCTAGAACAAATTCATCAAAAAGTGTCTCCTAAAAGATGAAACAAAATATATAACTCCCCATACAATACTAGATACAAATATGATAAAACAAAGCAGAATAATTTTAAGAGAGAATAGGAAAAAACAAATGTTGTGAAAGAAATCATACATAAACATTCTTAAACCTGCTTGCAGGGTTTTCAGGAAGATATATACGACAGTCAGCACCATATGATCGTTCTGGAAGTTCTGCCATGATCAGACATAGTAATTCATTTTTAAACTGAAGGAAACAGGCTGATGATTCTTGGCTAACCAAAAAGCAAATATACTAACTACGAATATTGCCAATAAAAAAATATAACAATGAGTTAATTTCTACCAATTCAAATCTAATAAAAAAGAATGGGATGTACTTACCAACACCAAGATCTGGATGAAGAAACTTCATAAACTGTCGAGCATCATCACGCTTCTGTATGGATAAAAATTGAGAATACATGTTAATCCCGTTTCATTCACTTGTTGAAAACAGAGCAACAAATGACTAAAATTATGCAGCATAAGACAGACAAAATTAGAGGAAGCTAATAGACGAAAATCCAAAAAGTAAGAAAGAATCGAGTGCAAAGATACCGTCCAAAATACAAAATTTAAGCTTGACAAAATTACTTAAAAATTTATATTACAAAAATAGTTAAATTGAGACATGGAAACCAACCTGAAAAAGCAAAAATGTGAGGGCAACAAGGTAAACAACAGCCATCCCATGAACCAAGCGCCAAATTGCAGGATGTGGCCTAATAAGAACCCTGAATGAAAACAGAAGAAAACAATATATTCAAATTATAGTCTTGAGAGAATATATATATATATATATATATATATATATATATATATATATATATATATATATATATATTACAACTTCAGCTGAACTAAAACTCTAATAATATTGTCACTCTTCCACCACCATCTACTATCAAAATGCGGTGATCAGTTCATGTTTATCTTTTTATTTTTATGGTACCATTGATCTAGATTCATAACTTAACAGAACAATTTTACATGGGATTATATTAAAAATTTTATGGAATGAGCTTTCATCAAACAAAATTATACACTTTGGACTCCCAGTTATCTTTATACAGTTCCATATCTCTTCCACACATTCTCTAAACCCAACCTTGAAAAGACAAAGCATCTTCCAGTAACTTTTCTTCCCAGCAAACATCCAATCTAAAAGCTGAACACCTCTCAGCCATCTAATCTTGAATTATATTTATATCTTGATAATCTCAAATGGCTCAACCTATTAGATAATGTTCAAAAATAGTGATGTGTGCTTAGAGTGGTTGCAGTTTTCTACAAAAAAAAAAAAACTGAACACACTCAAACCTGAAACCAAGTTCAGATACTCAGCCAACTCCGAGAATAGGCTTGAAAATTATCCAATCAAGTAGGAAATCATAGAAAATAAGGAAGACCTTAACACAACCTTGGGATCTAAATCTAAACTCAACAAATATACCAGACAACAAAATTTAATATTTAATATAATAATAAAAGGATAAAAAGCAACAAGACTAGAATATAAATCCAAATAAATTAAGTAAATGGTAAATACTAAACTATGCCGAATAAATTCATTTTGATCACTCACGTAGAAGGAGCTTGCAGCAGGCAATAAGCAAGAAAAACTGCAATCATTGCCCATACACCCCTACAGAGAAACAATTTGTGTGAGCATTTTAGCATATTGTACACAGAAAAATGGTGAACAAGGAAGCACTAATTAAATTAAAAACACCAAACCTTTTAACAGAAGTAACAAGATCACCAGAAGCATCTCTTTCTGGATCTAGTGCTCCACTTGCCCAGCTGCCATATACGATGATATACAGTAGGGAGAATAAATTTAATTTTATTGAAGAACAAATTTCAATAAGTAGATAAAAATACACCATTTGCAACATTAATTTATCTAGCTAAGCACTCACATAAGAAAACAAGCACCAATAAGTAACAATGTGATGGTGCGAGGCTTGTACGCCCATGCTGTCCATGGATCATATTCATCGTCAACAATTGACAAATGGGAATTACCATTTTCTTTAATAATATCGTTTCGCTTTACTCTTGCATGCCCGTTGGACTCCATGCTCAGTGTTCCAGAGAAGCTACTCTCTAACTACAATCAGAATCAAATAAATAAGATTATTTATAATGCCATGACAAATAGCCCCCGAGTTCTAGGCACCTCAAAAGAGCATTCCTGGAAACTGGAAAGCACACAAACACAACAAACGGTCACAAAAAATTCATCGACTTAATTCAGATAAAAATCCATCACAGAAAACAATAAAAAACAGTATCATATAAAAAGTCTCACCTAAAATTATTTTCCATTATTGAATATAGCATGAAACATTAACAAGATTACTGCTAATTATTCATGTGTAATTGCATTTCAGTGACATGTTGTGAACATTTCATTGACTTGAGAAATATGTTCAGCAAAGAACAAGTGAGAAAAAGAGTCTAATAGTCCACATATATCATTGTATGAAAGTAAAAATTCCACACATTCATAATAAACACAAACTGTAAGAAGATTACAGCTGCATGTAAACATACAACCAGAAGACTTTCCAAAAAATCAAAATCAAAAGATATAGTTTCTCGAGTGCATTGGAGCGAAGGTTAACATAACTTATGCTTAAGATAGATACAGTACATAAGATGCATGTAAAACAAAATGATCCAACAAAAGCAATTTCTGCATAACAAAACCATCTTAGGGTTCAAAATTAAAGGCCAAGCTGAAGACACTAACGCAAATCCAAAGAATTTGCAATAAACCCCAAATTTGTAACCCAAGGTAGTATCCAGTACAGTTGAATGTGAGTTTTTTGTGCGAGAAAAATCGTGGATTGTCAGCCCAACAGTCGACCACAAATTCTACAGTATATAACAGCACTCAACACAGTACTACACAACATCTTAACACACAACAGATGACACCACATGCACTTCACAAAGAATCAAACTGAGTAATTAACAACGGATCCCCGTGAAGAGCGAACTTCAGATACCGTTATGGCAAAATAAAAATAGTATTATTATAAAGAAAAACATTGATTGTAAACGCATTGCATCATAAGCCTCAGAAAACATTAAAATTGTCAATCCAGCCAAATTACCAAAGTCGGCTACATGAGCGCGATGGATCTAAATCTGGCAGAAGAAGCAAAACCCATTACGCGAACGCATAATTCAACCCCGCGTATTGATGCATGTAACAGCAAAAGCAATCGAACCGCGAATCCAGTGGAACAAGGGCCAAGTGGGGTGGGCCGAAAAAAAGAACTTTTTTATTAAAAAAATAAAATAAAATTGAAGATTTGAGAGAAGACGAAATGGAAAGGGAAAAAAAAAAAAAAAAAAAAAAAACAGGTACACTGAATGTCAGGAGAGGTAGTAGATTGGAAGCACAATCGAATAAGAATAAGAATAAGAATGCATAGCGGAGTACGCGTGTGAGTGTGAGTGTGTGCGTGCGAGTGATGATAGAAATGATATGATTCGTAACGAAAAAGAGGTTATAACAGAGAGCGAAAAAGCGGGTTATAATAAAGGCATGGGTTTGCATATATGTAGAGAGGGAGAGAGAGAAAGATACTTACGTAGAGAGAGAAAGTTGAAAGGTTGGGAAGGTGAGTGAGAGTGAGGCAAACAAAGGACCCCTGGCCGTACGATTGGAGAAACGAGAAGATCGCAGCCGTGGGATCAGAGTAATGAATGATGATGAATGGAATCAGAGGAAGAAGAAGATAAGTGTTTCTCTTTCTGCTACTAATGAATGAATGGAGAAATTTTAATATTTATAGAGCTGGTGTGGGTGTGAGTGATGTGAATGTGAGAGGGCAAAATGGGAAGAGGGGTGGTGGGTTAATGAATGACTGTGGTGGCTGTTTGGGTTTTGAGCAGAGTCTGCAACAGCGGCGAAAAGGCGAAGGGTGATGATGAGAGAAAATTATAAAAGAAAGAGAGAGAGAGAGAGAGTACGACGGTCAAAGATAGATTTGAAGATGTTTTAGATACGCACGATGACGATGATCATGAATCATGGACCAAAAGTTCTAAACATCTTTTCTCCCAATAATGCCCCTCCTTCTTCTCTTTAATTGCCTCTCTACCTTCTTACCAAATTACCCTCCTACCCTCACTTTATCACTTCCATCCATTCTTTTTGTATATTTAAGACCAGAATGATTCTAAGTGATTTTTTGTTATAACTTTTTATCAATATATTTTATATATTATAACTTTGAATCTGAATCTTGAATTGGAGGGATTATTTATATGAAGATCTTTTAAGAGTGTTTATTTTAAAGGAGAATATTTTCTGGATTTAATTACTATTTTTATTTTGATTAGGTGACATATTTTAGGTTTTTTTTTTTTTAAATGAAGTAAAATGATGTGAGGACTCTTAATTGGGTTGAAAATATAGCGAGTGTTGTTTGTTGCGGTTGAAGAGGCACTTGATTAGTAGTAATTTAGAGGGAATTGAACTTGTTTAGTGCTGACGTTTTGGTCACCAACATTATCCGGTGGAGCTACAAAATATCATTATCAATTGTGCTCTCCAGATTCCCTTCTTAATTTTCATGCCATCAATCATCGAGAAGCTATAAAACACAAAAATACAATGTGGGGTAAAGCCCAATTGCAACCTACAAGGGCATACAACAAAACATCCAAAATTAATTAAAGCCCCCTTTCCCACTCAACAATTTATACATCATTACAGCATCATTGCAGTATATCTCTACTTTTCCTCAATCCCTCAAAAATAACAATAATAATGTCATCAAAATATTATACTCGTACTCCACTATTTATCATCATGGACACGCCAAATATCATAACCCATCCACGAAATATGGAAAAATCAATATATAAACATTTAATGAGCATAGTATTTCTGAAAATATTACTTTATGAATCACTGCAATATTTTATTTCCATTTTTATGAATCAAAATAAAGCTTTCTATAATAATAATTCGGGTAAAATTATTAAATTTTCGTATGATAAAATACTATTTTAGGAAATTTCAATGTATTTTGTAAAAAAAAATGTTGGGCATCTTATCTTTTAGTAATAACAAAAGTTGTTCCTAAAAAACGATTTAATTGGGAATGAACAAGTGTGTACGAGAAATCCCTTTAACGAAAGAAAAGGAAAGACAAAGTATAGACATATTTCTGGGGCTAATATATATAACATGGTGTCAGTGACGATATTTTATTTCTGGTGTACAAAGTCACCTCGTGTTTAATTATATATATTGATGTCTTTACGAAAATGTAGGCAGCAAATTATATTTCCAAGTGAGGTCTAGATTGCAAAAAATTGTTTGTTAGTGGAAAAAACATGCAACAATTTAGTGACTGGACTGATCTTTAATAAGATAGAAAATAATGACATCTATCACAATCGGGCAACTAATCGTACACAGCTTAAACACTTTCTGTCATTTTGCATAAATGTTTCTCATTTTTACACTTTCTTGTTTTAAGAAATTTTTTCCCTCTTTCCTTATCTTTCAACTGCGTGTGTGAGGTTCATGTCAATCGCTTTTTGGTTTTTCAACTTATCACTGTGATTTATTGTCCATCACTGTTATTAAATAAAATTCATTTTTTTCAAGACAATCAGCACGGAATTATTTTCAGGAAGTAGCGGGGAAAGTGTACTTTTTCTTAATAATAGTCATTTAAGAAATATTTTAATAAATTTTTATTTCTTCACTTGTAATTTAATGTACTAAGTTACAACAAATACGGTTAGTAGATACACACATTTTATAAATAGAGAAAATAATTACATATAAAAATAAATTTAATTATTGTTGTGGCAGGATAAGTGGTTATAAGAGCCAGATTTGTGTGATAAATATAGCATATTATACAGGATCATGTATGGAAGGGGTAGTTGGAAGTAAAGTTAGAGGTGTTCATTGTTTGTGTGTGAGGAAGAACACTCAGAAGAATTAATGAACAATTTGATGGGGTTTTCTTTTTCAAAGGAGAAGGAAGATGGGTAATTATGGTTGACGAATTGGCACAAGAGTGTACCAAGTAATTTCAGCTTACAAAATATTGTAACTCACATCTATTTAGTCTCGGGGCACAAGGGAGTTTCGTATGTTTTGGGTCAAAGGCATCTCACCAAAGATTCAGTATCTGGCATGACAATTGGATGCAAATTGATTTGAAACTCTTGACAATCTATGTAGGAGAGGTGTTTTACCAAAGGAAGAGGAAGAGGTTAGGTGTGTTCTTTGCAAGGAATAGTGAAAACTGCACAACATTTGTTTTTGAACTGCAGTCTGTCCTGTTTGGGTGTGGGTCAAGTTATATGTCTAGGGGGGATAATAGTAGCGCTTCATAATGATTCTTTGTAACAATTTGAAGAATTTAGTAGATCTTTTTAGGAGACTCCAATGACCATAGATAGGACTATCCAATTTTTACAGTACCAAGGTTGGTTGTTCATGGACTAGTCATTGTTTCTTTTTTGGATCAATATAGCAATGCAATTCATCTAACAATAAACCAAATTTAAATTATAGAGCTACAGCACAATCAAACCCGAATGAAAAAAATGTTGAATTGAATCGTATAGGTTTCTACTGGGGATTATTTTCATTTTTTGTACTTGCTGTTTTATTTTCAAATTATTTCTTCAATTAATAAAACATCCACTCTTTTAGCTGCTAATTTTTCGAGTTAGATAACAGTAATAAATTGAAGAAGGAGGTATGGTCTTTTGAGTGGTTTGCATGACACATTTAGAAGGTAAAGAATGCAGCAAATATTCAGAGGTAAATTGTTGGAGATTGACAACATCATATATGCAACTCAGCTAAGTGTATGAGAATGGTACAATGCTACAAAAATTACATCACACACCTTTGCAGAATCGGTTATGAACCCTTCATTGTGCCTCGAGTCTTATATTTTCTTTATCATGTTCACTCTGTTTCTGTACTTGGTTTCTTAAATAGTCACACTTTATGTTCTTCGCTTTAAGTTTTTTCTTATAATATATCTTTTACTTATAAAAAAATTAGGCTTACATAAGCTTTTTTTTCCTAAAATTTTACCAAAAATCACTTTTAGTCTTTAAAATTAAAAAATATTTTTTTACTCTTGATTCACTTTTAGTTTTTTTTTTCAGTTAACGCTATTAAAAAATTGTTGATAGAAAACATGTTTGTGTACTCGTGAATCACTCTCCTTCTCAACTTTAACCACTTCAATCTTTAATTTCATATCCGATATAACCAAATATACTAAAACTTATAAACGGATAACGTTAATGCAAAAAATAAATTAATTTTAAGAATTTAAAAAAATATTTTTAAATTTTAAAGATAAAAATGACTTTTTATAAAACTATATAGACAAAAAACATAACCCACAAATTATTATTTGCTAATTAGACCCGTAATTAAAGTCCCTTTTTGAAGGAGGGGTTTCTGGCTTTGGAAGTTGAGTTGAGGAGTTGTGCCAAAGTAATGGTAGAAAGTAGAAAGAAGTATCTACAGCACGTTAGGATTGTTGGATATCATTTTATCTTATCTTTGTTAAACAAAAGTGGCTGTCCACATCGTTTTCCTTTTTCTTTGTGATCATAGCTATCTTAATTCTTAACTGGAAGTCCTTTTTTTTTAATGATGAGTTCTTAACTGGAAATTTCAAATTACAAATTACTTTTATACTTTTCCAAGAATATTCCGACCATTCGAGAACAATTCTTCTACTTCTACTTAATATGAAAACACGTAAATAACTTTTATAAAGTTTAGAATATGTTGTAAAAAAAAAATGTTTACACCACATGTGTTTAGCAAATTACACTTGATATTCCTCGGGTATTTAACTTTTCAAAAAAAAAAAATCTAATTAATTCTTTCCTACAAAGTCATAGACGTTGTGAGTAGAAAATGAATTATTACACTTTATTTTCTAGCACTGTACACATGTTGGATTTGATAAAATCCTTCTATCCACCTGATTAAAATTGTTCAAAAATAAAAAACTATAGTTACAATTAAACTATCAAACTAAAATAAATTAAAATCCATAAACAAACAAAGGTTTTCATAATTTAAGCTTATAAATCACATCCTTACGTAAAATATATTGATTAGTTTAGGTCTCAATTTGAAAAATTCAAGTCAAAAATATAAATTTGTACTTCCGAATTTCTATTTTAATATTTTACAAATTATTTACTGGTTGGGATTGATTAAAAATTCAAAATTCGTCAAACAATTGGTAAGTAATTGAATTGATGGGAACTTGACCACTAAAAAAACTTAACTAATATGTTTAGCCTATAAGATCATCTGAACTCAATACACATTCCTAGTCATTTCTTCCTGCAACTCTATAATATTTTTTTACAATATTTTTGAAAAGTCTAATTTAAAAATAAAAATGAGATGGAAGAATATTTTTTATGTATGTGTGTGTTTTAGTGTGAATAGAGACTCACTAACTCTAAGAATAAATAATCATACCTATTAATTGAAAAAAAAAATGAAGGATGAAAATGAAAAATAAGTCTTTTATACTTACTTTAGAATATGGGTCAATACGGGTCGGGTTTACGCAAATCCAAGACTCAGCTCAATCATAACACATAAGGTTCGGTTGAGTTTTCACTTTTTAAAAAATATTTTTTTAACAAAATTCAGAATATTTTTTGTTAGCTTTTTTGAAATATTTAAAAAATAGACTATATCATTGCTATAACATAAAAATAAATAATATACTATATTTATAAATTACATGCCAAAACTAAAACAAATTAAATTAACATATAAGAAAATTGTCAAGTAATAATAACTAAATAAAGATTTGTCAAAAATAAAAGTAAAAACAATGTGTCCAAGTTAACCAAACCGTAAAAATAAATACAAACTATATAATTTGTCCTAACTAACAAAACACATAATATAAAAACAAACACATGATAACAAAACACATAATTTTAAATAATAATAATAATAGTAATAATAAATAATTTAATATTATGGTCGAGTTAGGTTGAGTATCGGGTTCAAATTACTGAATCTGTCATCCAACACGTAGTGGATTGAGTTTGATTGAGTTGAGTAAAATTTCACCCATCACAAAAAAAGAAAAAAAAACTCAACCCAATCTGTTGAAGTTAGATTGAGTCAGGTTATATTGTCAGGTTGTTTGACTCAGTAAACATCCCTACTTTTGAAGCAAGTGGATTATTTCTTTCCTCTCTTTCTATCTTTATCTCTCTATTTATTTGTTTATTTATTTATTATTTATTCATTTATCTATATATAATGATAGTAATAATTTATTTCATTGTTTCTATTTGGCTTATTCAAACTTAGTTTAAAACTATGATTTCTTTAGTTACAATTTCAATTTCAATTTTAATAGGGTGGTAAAAACATATTGTATTAAGATAATATTTAATTAATTTTACAAACTTGTTGAACTATCAAACAGACTTGTTTCCCTTTGAAATAGTTAGGGTTGCTTATCGGAGGTCGTCAAAGAAGTAAAGCTTTATGGAAGTCTGTGGTGGAAGCAGTGCGAAGGAAGTTATCTATGTGGGGCCATAAATTTTTATTCCTGGTAGGAAAGGCTACACTCATAAAATAAATTTTGTCGATAATACCTTTATATTACTTGTCTTTCTACAAGGATTTGTCAAGTATTATTTCTATTCTTGAGAGTATGTTTAAGCAATTCATCTAGGGTGGTAAGAAAGATCTCAGAAAGGTGAATTGGGTAGTTTGGGATATTGTTTGTAAGTTAAAAAAGGATGGGGATTAGGGATTAGGAAAGGGCATGAGTTTGATCTTGCTTTACTGGAAAAATGGAGATGAAGATTAAAGCAAGAAAGGTCAGGGTTGTGGACCAAGGTGTTGAAGTCTAAATATGAATCTGAGGATGACAATTAGGTATTTTAGGGGAGTACATGTTCTCGATGGTGGTTAATAATATTAACTATATTGAGGATGTTATTCATCAAGGGTGGTGGTCTAGTAATGTTAAAGGGTGTCGGGGAATGGGGATAAGGTTTTGTTTTGGCATGATAAATGGTTAGGTGAGTAACGCTTAAGTGAGAAATTTGAGTAGTTGTTTAATTTAGCTTTGAACAAAAGCATCACTATAAAGGAATTAATAGGGGAAGAGTCATAATGGAATTAGAGCTGGAGGAGGCAGTTATTCGAGTGGGAGAAATATTTATTATTTGTGCTAGAAGACTCATTAAAGAAGATATCTTTAAAGGAGGGAGTCTTAGATGCGTGAATTTGGACTGCTAATAGATGAGGTCCTTATAATGTGTCTTCTGCATATAGGGTGTTAACATTTATTCAAGACCCTTCGTCAAATGTCTCTTCTGATTTTTGTTGGACAGATGGAATTCCTTCAAAGGTGTCATACATAGTATGGAGGTTGGGATATGATTGAGCGTCTACTAGGGACAATTTGCTTCAACACCAAATTATTGGAGTATAATCTGTGAGTGCATTTTTTGTGGGGGTGGAAAAGGAATTGAACTCTCATTTATTTTTTTTAGTAGCCGATAATTAGCTTCAAAGGTGTGGTTCAAGCTATGCTCATGGTGAGGGATTGCGACAGTTTTGCATCACCAATGTCATAGTCGCTTCTATCAATGGCAGGGACTAGTAGGGGACTTTTAGGATCAGGTTCGGGTATGGTCTACTGTGTGGTTTACAGGTGTTTAGGAGATTTGGAAGGGGCAAAATGCAAAGATCTTTAAAGATAATCGTATTGAACTTAATGATATTGTCTAGGCAATACAATTAAGTGTGTGGTAATGGTGCTAGGTAATGAAATTATGGTCTCATTCTTTTCAAAATGGGTGATAAACTCATCTGTTTGTATTTAATTCATTTTTTTCTTTTCTATTAGATGTATTTTGCGATATAACACCCTGATGCTTATTGCCATTAACAGCAGCACAAATAAAATCTTGTTGACTTAAAAAAAATTACTAATATAGTATTTATAACAGATTATATATAATTTATTAAATTATGCTTACACCCAACATATCTTGTATCAATTATGTCTAATACCCTCATCTAACGATAGCTATAGGGTGAGTACAAATTTCTTTAAAATATTGTACCATTCAAGAGTTTAGTTTTGATTTTATATTACTTTTTTATATTTTTGTCGTATTCATACTTTGATATTCTATTTAATGGAATTCATAAAATCCATAAGTATATTGTTTCTACCTGAGTGTCCAGAGTCACAACATTTTATATGCTATCCATTTTGACACTAGTATGAGTCTCATTATTTTGTTTTCAATATATAACAATGCGTTAGAGGATGTGGGTATTTATAAATTGCTTTTAGCCTTCATTCTTATGTCTAACACTTTAATAGTTAAGGGTTGTTTACTTGTATTTATTGTTTTAGGATAGTTTTTTTGTTAATTTTTAAAATTTTTTATTTTCTAGAAAAATATTAATTTTTTAGAAAATATGTTTAAATACAATTCAGTTTTTAAAAAAATTTCATTTCTCAACGAAAAAAGGTGGTGACGATGAAGGTTGTGGCAATGGAGATGAGAAGCGGCGAAGGTTGAAGTAAAGGTGCTAGAGATCGAGGTAGAAGGCGCAAAAAAAGTGAGAGATGGCGATGGTGGCCACGAAGAAGTAGCAGAAGTCAGAGTTAAAAGTGCAGAAAGATTGTGACAAATGACAACAAAGGTGGTATAGTAGTAGACACAGAAGGCGCATGAGAGGTAGAGGGAGGTGACGATGGAGAGGTGATATAGGTTAGGTAAAATTCGCGTAAGAGACAGAGGCGGAGGTGGTGTAAGGGATAAGAAAACTCAATGTGGTTAAAAATAAGACTATGTTTTCCGATTTTTCAAATTTGGAAAACTACTTTGGATAGTTCTCTAGTTTTCTAAAAACCACTTTCCATTTTGCAAAAGTTTCATTGAAAATTTAGATCTCTTGACATGTTTTTTAGTTCTTTTTGTATTCCTAAAATAATTTTCTCAGTTTTCCTATAAAACACTACAACTAAACAACGCTAGACATTCTTCTACTTCTAATATTATGATTGATCTCAAGTCTCCAACATTCTTATGATAATTGTATTCAAAGTATTGTCCACTTTAACATAGTTTTTATTAGAAAATTACTGTAAAATAGCTTATACATTAGACAATGTTAGCATAACAGATAATATTATTTCATTTTTCTTTCCTTATTCTCTTTATGAGTGTTTATGGATAAGTTTACTTAGATAGATATGAGTTCAACAAAGAAATAGAATCTTGACCTAGCTTGCAAAATTTGATGTGATAATCTTTAATCCTTTATTGACACCTTGATGTCCAAACACTAAACTATCCTCAAATTATCATATTAGACTCTTACCTATACATAAAAAATAAAATTATTTTTTTTTCCATTTTAATGACTCAGATTTCTCCTTGATTCACATAATAACATATACAAGATGTTTCACTTTACTTTCATTAGATTTTTAAATAAAAAGTCATTTAAATAATTGAATCACATAAAAATAATATGTGATTCAATTTAAATATAATATAAAATAAGTCAAACTAATTATTTATCATTTAGTTTAAATATATCATATAAAAAGTAAGCCCAATTAATATTTTATAATTCATTTTGTATCAAACAAAATTTTTTTAGTTTATTTATGACTTTCAAAATTGTGTTTAACATGGTGTTGGGATGTAGAAAATTATAGGGGTAGTTTGGGATATTTTGTCCAAATTAAAGATCTTGCGAATCTCACAACATTAGATAAAACACTAAGATCCAAGGTAGACAACATTTAAGGTGTTATGACTAATGGGCTCAACATCGATAAAGCTTCAAAGATGGGCCATGAGAAGACACATTTTGCTCGAGATGACCGCTTGAAGGAGGATCCTTAAACACTCATTTCATCAAGAAAAATGATTGCAAGGAACAAGAGGAAAGAACGTTCTCCTTGAGACAGTAACCCAAAAGGGGATTCCTAGATGACCTTTTCTCAAGAAAAGATAAGAGATTGACAAGCAATGTGGCACTTAGAGAAAATATCTAAACACTTCTCTAGACTTGATCTTAAAAGAAGGAATCAAAGGAAATGTTAAAGTCAAAGGGATAAGGATTAAGAGTCAACAAAAGGAGGAAGTTACTTTTCGTTTGATAGTTATTGAAGGTTTAAATAGTTTATTGCTGTGGAATAAAATAATATTTTCTTTTCCACACATGTGATTAAGTGTCTGTTGCAAAAACATTTATAAATAATCTTCACGTATGTTGGCATTAGGGTCAAAACACTTAAGTTTACATAGCATCTCACTTAATTCAATACATCTAAGGAACAGGAGTGAAGAGATCATGTTCTTTCCCAGGCTTTTCGTGCAATTTATCTTTTTTGTAATTTCTTTTATTATCTTTGCGGTTACATTTATTGTTTTACTTGCATTTAATCTTTGAGGTTATTTACATTTACTTCGAGT
Organism: Psophocarpus tetragonolobus; assembly: GCA_037954015.1. Lineage (NCBI taxonomy): Eukaryota > Viridiplantae > Streptophyta > Magnoliopsida > Fabales > Fabaceae > Psophocarpus > Psophocarpus tetragonolobus. The sequence goes on along the minus strand of CM075692.1, from coordinate 7,040,042 downwards.
ACATCCAAATTTAGGATTTCTTTTTCTCTTAATCTTAACATAACAATGGAGACCAATCCATCTTTTCATCAAGTTCCAAATAATTAAGTCATCATTCATGTTTTTCGATTGAAAGTTTTAATTATTGCTGCTTTGAAAAAAAAAACTCACATCTTTTGAATTCTAAAGTTCATAAAATAAATATAAATTTGTTTGGTTTTAGAATTTGGATGGAAATTTGTTAATTTTAATACCTTTATTTTATTAAAAAAATTATATTTCATGACAAATACATCGTTTTTAAAACTAGACCAAACGACCGGTTAGACCAATAACCAATTTGATTAACTGTTAGACAAGCATCTCATAATTGATGCAAATCGGTCAAATAAAATAAAAATTGGCCAAAATCAATCACAAATAAAAAAACTCAAAATTTTATTTTTTTAATTTTAATATAAAATTTAAAAATAAATATAAATTCATATTACAAGGAATACAAAAATATATATATTGTTGTATCAACTTTTTTTTATAAATCATATAATGCAAAAAAGAGTCGTGTAGTGACAATATAAAAATTTTTAAATATTTTTTTCAAATAAGCTCTAAAAAGTTTTACATATAATCATAATAATTTATTATAGTAAGCCTGTTAGTGTTGACTTTATCAATAAAATGATATAAAAGTTATACAAACATTGAGTTGCAATTAGATGATATTGTAAAATTGTTTTAACTAGTAATACGTGACCTTTAATTTACTCATTATATTAATTTGTAAATTTTCATATCTCAATTTTCTTGACTTTTATATTATAATAATTTTTTTATTTTGGATATAATAATTTTTTAGTATTAATAAATATGTTTTATTTTATTGATTATTAAATTTTAAATTTAACTATTATGATATATTTTATTTAGACTTTTCGCATATATTAACTATAAAAATATATTTTATTTTAATCTAGTTTTATAAAATTATGATATTATATTTATTTAATATTATTTTATCTATCGTTTAATTATTATTATTTTATAAATATTAGTTCCATCACGATTCAACTCTAATTAAACTAATGAATTTTGAATCATCGTCTTACTTATTTATAATTGGACCGATTTTAAAAACATTATTTTTTAACAGAATAACCTAACAAAATATATTCACCCTTAAAAATGATATATAACTAAATAATGGAATTATTAATATCAGAAACCACTTATAAGAAATTGTTTCCCTATTTTCAATTTAAGGTTATTATAGAGCAAAATTTTAGTTCAAAATTATTTTTAAAATAGGAAGTTATCTTTTTTTCTATATATATATATTTTTCATAAATTTAGAGTTAATTATATATTTCTTTCCAATCCTTTTAAAAATTTCATTGAACAAAAAATTTCCTATGCTAACAATTTTAATCCTTGGTGTTAAGCAAATTGTATTTTTAATAATTCATAAACTAATTTGGTGTCATTGGAACATAAAAAAACACTAAAATAAAGTTTATAAAAAACTGTAATTATCCCATGTGACTTGTTATTGTTAATGATCTATATTGTAAGTTATTAAAGTGTCATCGTGAATAAAAAAATATAATTATCTGATCGAAAAGACTACAACAATTAACAAAGAAAAACAATTTATGATAAAAATATTTTTAAAAAAAAAAAACGATTAGGAACTAAAAGTAAAGCTTGTAAAAAAAAAACACCTAAAATTTATTTAAGAATTTTTGTTTGAAATTTTGAGAAACGATGAAAGTGAATTATTATATACTTTTATTAAAATCAATAGTAATAACTTGGTTTGAGATTTATTATTTATCTTCACCTTTATTTTATTAAAGTTTAATGGTTTGAAATAATTAATTAATTTAATTATTAAATTAAGAAAATAAATTATTAAAAAAAATAGTAAGTGGATGCCTCTCCCTTACTTGTCTATTTTTTTATAATTGTTTATCTATATCTATCTCTCTTTCAATAAATATATATATATATATATATACACGTATGTGTATATAAAGACCCACACGACACCTTTTCTAATTTCTAACTAAGTGAAAACTACTTCAAACCTTATTTTCATGATAACTTACAAGTCATGCGGATGCCCATATCTTTCATTAAATAAAAAAAAAAATAAGAATTTAGCAATATTATATTATCATATACGAATCGTCAGTTTACATTGTAGAAAAGCGTCAACTGCTTTTGTCTTTAGTAAGATTGTTATTTATGGAAAAGGTGACAAGTTTCTCAATATTATATAATTTTTGCTTCCTGGATTAAAATTAAAGAGTTAATGGTTTGTGTTATATGACGTTGTTTTTTTTTTTATAACTGAAAAGCAATATTCTTGCAGAATCTTTTAGGTTTACTCCAACCACCACATCAATTGGTTCTCACTTTAGGAAATAGCTAAAAAATTAAAAATCGTTATCAATTATATAAATAAATAAAAAAAAACTAGAATTACAGGGTCCATTATCTTCCTTTTTAGATTGCATTCCTATTAGTCCAAAGATTTTAGTTAAACTAGTTCAATAAGACGTGTGAGTTGTGTAAACTTCCTAACAATGTCTTTGATTTATATTGGAACAAGAAAAAAAAATAGGATTCCTATTAGTTATTTGGATCATATGTAATTGTATTATAGTTATTTCTATGTTATAAACTAGTATTTTTAATTTATATAAGAGTTTAATTAGTATATATTGTTAGTGTAACTTTTTACACTACATTGACATCTAATCATAATCATTTATTCATGATAATTTTGTTGACTTTACTTGTTAATATTTTAAAAATCATATGAAGAGTTGTGATTGAACGTTAGTGTAAAACTCTTTATATAATGTATGATAAATATTTATTTTTAATTATAATTATAATAAAAATATGTAAATATATATTTGAACACATTTAGTTCAATACTCTTTGTATATATATTTATTTTTTAATTCAATAATTTTTTTATAACATTTAAAAATTGAGATTTTATATTTGAACACATTTATATTTTATTTGTTTTCATTTTAAAGTTAAACTATTTTTATTTTATATTTTAGAATTGAGAATTAAGATTATATTTAATTATTTGTAATGACATTTAATATTTAACTATTAAGTAATAAGTATGCTAACTTTACTTAATTATTGCCTTGTAACACATTATAGAGTGACTCTAGATATATACTAATTTTTTATAATAATTAAAATGAGGCAATTTGATTTTTTAGTTATGTTTTTACGTGGGTTAGTCTGCATGTCTTCACAAGCTTTGTAAGGTAGATGCAAACTCAAATATAATGAGCCCATTTAGAATAGGAATTTTGTGGATCGAGTTTCGTGGTTGTGGGTTGTGAGCTTTGTCGGACAAGTTATCTGCATGTCCATCTCTAGATGCAGGGTGTGTTTTATGCGAAGAATTAGTTGAAACAGGACTTTACTTGTTCATGGATTCCATTAACTCTTCACAAGTTTGGATAAAACTATGAGTCTGGTAGGGGATTACTACAATGTTACACAATGAATTCTTTATCGTTGCTACCAATATTGAGTTCTTGTTAGTGGAGTGAAAACTTTGATGCCAACCTAATCTTTTGTATAGTTTTTAGGAATCTGACACATATGGAAGACTAAAAATGTGATTATTTTCAAAGGTCAATCTCATGATATAGATGATATAATTCTAGTTGTGTAGTTGAGTTTATAGGAACGGTGCTATACAGTAAATGTAACAACTTATTTTTTGCTAAATGAATTAAAATTCTTATGTTGTAATGTTTTAATTTTTTTTCTACGTAACGTCACTATGACGGTGTACTATGTCAAGTAGGCACGTACTTTCTACTTAACTCTTCTTTTTAGTAATATTTCTTTAACTTACAAAACATGTTTCATATTAGATTACTGGTAGTTAAATTTTTTTTAATGAAATTATAAAATATCATATTATTAGAATCAATTTTCTAATTTAATAATAAATTTGATGATCTAAATTCAATTAAGTCACTATTTTGGGTTGGGTCACACACCCAAACTAAGCTGAATTCAATCCAAACCAAGAGATTTTCAATTGTCACTTACTTAAATTTAAAATGACACCTACTTTGAAGAAAATGACAAACATGCCTATATTGAAATTTTCTGAATTCTCTGGAAAAGAGTTTCCCCTTTTACGGAGAAAGGTCACTTGATAAGCAAAAAAAGTTAAATTTTTTTCTTCTCTAGAGAGCCTTCTCTAAAGAAGGGGAAAAATGATTTTTTTTTCTGCTTTTCCAGAGACTCTTCTTCAGAGAAGAATTTCCCCTTCTATGGAAAAAGGTCTCCGTAGAAGAAAAAAAATACACCCTTTACACATAAGCATATTTGGAGAAGAAAATATTAGCACAACCACGACAAAAGATAGGTGAATGAGTGAGGAAAGAATTAAAGTTAAGGGTATTTCAGGAATAACGATTTTTTTTTAAAAAGGTAGACGGAGTTTCAAATTCAAGTAGGTGACAATTGAAAATTCCCAAACCAATAAAAATTGATTGGATAAAAAATGTTATGAACCCATCTTATTCTACAAGTGACTACTTGTAATTGAGATAATAATTATTTTAACTCAATTTTTATATATTGTCAAATGTTAAAAAATTTCTATGCTATGAAATAATAAAAAATCATGTTAAACATGTGCATTATCCTAGAGAACTGACATCTCAAAGTTGTGTTTCATGACACTTTACTCAAAGACATTTTACTTATGAAATATCACCCAACTTCATTGTTGAGAAGAACCTTCTATTTCCATAGGTACCTCTTTTCGAGATGTAGATTAAATTTTAGGATTGACAATTATCTCCATAAGCAACCCAACAATTTTTTAGTGTATTTTGACCTCACTTACACATTTTTTAGAAAACTTCCTAAAGAGTCATGATGCATGCATGCCTAGCATAGGCAAGAGCTAGGACCAATAAGAAAGAAGCATGACTTGGATGAAGCTTCAAGGAGCTTAGTTTAGGACATGTTCCATTTAATTGTATTAATTTGATCATTTTTAGGCTTGTATAAGTACCTTTAAGTCATTAGGATTGTGGGTGTAGCTAGTTTAATTTTCAGTCTTGTATTTTGGCCTATAGGTTCTATTTTCTTTAGGAGGTGTAATTAGTCTCCTTGTGGAGTGTGTTAATTAGTTTGAGCTGGTCCAAGAGGATTTGGATGTGTGGTTATTAATTTCCACACCCCTAATTCCTCTTCACACCCTTCTAACCAACACATGAAGCATGTATGAGACACGTGGGCCCCCTTGTCCCCTTGTTTCACTCCACATGTGCTTTCTCTCTCCTACATGGCTGATTCTTGTTGCTTCTTATTTGAATTTGAATTTTGGAAGTGTCATGTCATTTCCCTCCAAAATTCAAATTCAAACTAGAGAGAACATAGATCCATTTTTTAGGGCTATGTTTGGATCTTTAGTTGGATTAAATTAGTGTTAATTGATCACATGCTAAATTAACACTAAATTAAGCTAACTAAACCTTAATTAAGCATGTTGGACGTTCAACTTGAGGTTCCTAGACCATGGTTCATGTTTTGCTCTATAAATAGAGCATTTCCCCCTTCATGTAGATTTTAACACTCATTTTGAATGAAAATTATACTTCTCTAAATTGAGAGCTCTTTTGTTCTTGAGAATGTTCATGTTCTCTCCTTAGTGAGAGTTCTTCATGCTATTATCAAGGGTTTCTTCCCTTGTGGCTAGCTTCATCCTTTGGCTTATCTCCTTCACCAAGAGTGACGTCTACTTCTCCTCTATTTTCTAGTCTTCCACCTCTATTTCTTCAACCTTGGAACCTCTATGAGCAAGGATCTTGGGAGCATTCTCTTCATTAAGGATTCTTCAAACTTGCCATGGTGAGGGATGCATCAAGTCATTTGTCCCTAAATCCATCCAAATCAAGCACACTTAACTATGGAGTTACTAAGTGACTAGCTATTGAAAAACATATGCATCTTATTGGTATAGGTACTGAGAGGGTAAAATTTGTAACATGTTAAGTTAGTAATTTGTAACAAGGTGGACATCCTTAAATCTATTTATTTTAAGATGTGGTGGCTAGATATGGGCAGGCAGGTAACTTGATCTGTGAAACTTGCAACTCGTGAAACTCGGTACATGAAGTCTGCATTCTAAATGGACTAACTATATTTGAGCCCACAACTGCCCTGCAAAGCTCATAGAGGCCCGTAGATCAACTTGCATAAAAGCATAAAAAAAATCTTTTAAAACAAATTTGTCTCAATTTAGATTAATATAAAATCTTTAATATACATCTCAAGTCACCACATAATGGGTTACAATACAACAATTAAGCAAAAAAAAAAGTATTTACTACTTAATCGCTTAAATGTAAATGTCATTTCTGACATAATCTCAATTCTCAAATATAAAATTAAATAATTCAAATTTAAAATGCACACAAACAAAATATAAATGCATTAAAAAATAAAATCTCAAATCTTAAATATTATTACAAAAGTATTGAGTTTTTTCCTTTTACTTATGACACCCATTTTTTATAAGTAATATGTTCTTTTATTAAAAAGTAAACTATGCGGAGGCACACGAGTTAACCCTTTTTGTGGGTCGAGCCTAAAAAACTCATGTATAAATCCAAAATTTTAGGACTCGCATGTCATGTGGATTATGGGCTTCATGGGTAGTCTACGGGGTGGAACTCAAGTGTCCACATTTCGTGGTGAGCCAAGTATTTGAAATATTTTCATCTCTTTTGAGGAGGAAAAACTACACATATAAGCTAAAATGTAGTTCTGTCCCTAACGATCCTCAATTTACAGTCTTTAGATCCATCTTTTTCTAGTGTGTATTCCATTCATTTTTTTTTTTGGTAAGCAAAGAAATTCATTGAGGGTATAAGAAATACCCAACAATTACAAAAAAATTGAAAAGGGATGGTTAGACAATGCTACTATGACGATATTAGCCAATCAACACAACCTCACCATCCAAATGTCAGGACAATATACATCTTATAACAACCCAAGTTAACAATAAAACCTACCCACAACAAACCACAAAATATCAGTCATCCAGATTCACTTATAAATAATTACAAAACATCCATAACTACCTATATACCTCCCAATGAAAATTTTCCTTTACATTTTTCATATACCCCAATCAACTCTACCTTTGATCACCCCCAAATACACAACTTATAGGATTCATAAGCCAAGCAGAGAATGAATAAGAAAAAGAAGGGTCGAAGGAATGTAACCAAGACCATATATGATAGTGGATTTGATGCATTACTTTGTCAGTTTGAAAGGGCCCCTCTCTAAATACACTTGAATTTCTTTGGTTTCACATACACCACATAATTGTTATCCATAGTATTTTCCACCTTTGATTGCAGCTATTCCTTGGTCCCCAACCTACTTGCTGAATAAGATTCACTCGAGGATCTTGATACATCACTATTTTCATACCACTCCATTCATACCATTTGTGCCAAATTTGGGAAGCCATTATATAATTGAAAAATAAGTGCCCAATAGTTTCTTTGTGAAGGCTACACAACAGGCATAGCAAATCAGTATCATTTTGTATCCCAATCCTCTTCCTGAGATTAACTTTGATTGCTAGTCTATCCAATAATAACCTCCAAGTGAATAAGAGAACTTTCAGTGGTACCTTGGATAACCATAATAATTTAATTTCCCCTGTCTTTGTTCCGCTCCCTATAGTTATCTGTTGTAGTATTGAATAAGTTGAACTAGTACTGTAGGCCCCCTTTGAGTCCACCAGCCATAGCAATACATCTTCCTGACTAGAATTCTGCATAATGTTAGAAATTATATCCTAAAACCTTTGTATAGACTTGAGTTCCCATTGAAACCATTATCTCCTTCACCTAAGCTTCCATACCCGGTGACCTTCCATCCATTCACCCATATCTAATCTTATCTGTTTGTTGCTTAGAATTAGCATATAATTTTGGGAACCTATTTTGAAGCGACCCCGCCCCCGCCCAGTCATGAATCCATAATCTAGTTTTATTTCCCACACCCTCAGATTCTGAAACCAATCGTCTAGTTGATCACTCTAGCATGCTTTGGCTAAATCCCTCTACCATATAGATGTTTTAATTTTATCCCTCCCTCACTCTAATCATTCCCAACCTCCATATTTCGACTTTAACTCTTGAACCCATAGTTAATCATTATATTTAAACAATTCCCATCTCCATTTTCCCAATAACGCCCTATTAAAGTTTGCTAAGTTTTTAATACCTAGCTCTCTTTCATGTTTTTGTGCACAAACTTTATCCCAGTTTACCCAATGAATTTTTCTACTACCCTCTTCGGCCCCTTACTAAGAAAAGCACTTTAGCATTGATGTATAATCCCATTCAGAACTATTTGTAATCTCTTGCTAACACCTTGGCAAGGATCTTATATAGACTGCTTATTAGTGAGATAGGTCTAAACTCACCAAGTTCCTTAGGTTCGGTCTTCTTTGGGATCAACGTGATGAATGATGAATTAATACCAGCCAACAACTTTCCATTAGAGTGAAATTTGTGCATGAATCTCATAATATCTATCAGCATTCGGTCCAGGGCCTTTAGAGCTTTCACATTCCCAAACAACCATTTTGACTTGCTCAATAAAAAAGGCTTGAATCATTTGGTTACTTTGCTCCAAAGATATCCTTTAGAATTGAATCCCATCTAGTTGTGGCCTACCCCAATGAGTTTCTTCAAATCTTTGCTAAAAGTATTCTTTTGCTTTCTGCTTTACCACCTCTGGGTCTTGAAACCACTGATCATTCACTTTGATCCTGGATATATGATTTATTTTCCTCCTTTATTTAATCTTATTATGAAAGTATTTTGTATTCCCACCCCTCCTTCAACCACTTAGTTCTTGACTTTTGCCTCATCACAGACTCCAGAATGTAAGAAACTACCTAGAATTTTTCATATAGTTTTTTAGTAGTTCCCTTTCCTCCACATTTAGACTCTCTATTTCACTTTTAATCTGAATTTTATTTATCCTGTTTACTAACTATTCTTGCTCTTTTCCAATATCCTAAAATGATTCCTTATTCCATCTCCTTAGGTGATCTTTGAACTTTCTGAGTTTCTCTTTCACCACATATGCTCCTCATCCATTTACTTCAAGACTTCTCCATACTTCTTGGACCATGCTTGTGAAGGTTTTATTAGAGAATCAAAAATCCAGAGTGTGGAATGGCTTAGGTCTCTAGTTTACAACCTCAAATGACAAAATAATGGGACAATGATCATAGATATCTCTATTTAGTATTTGCTTAGCAGATTCAAGCCATCTCTCTAGCCATTGGTAAGATAGAATTATCCTATCAATTCAACTTTTGGTTGTCTTGTTAGGTTTGAACCATGTATATCTTCTTCCATTGCCTGGTGCATCCACCATCTCCATATCTTCTATGAATTCATTAAATTGGTCCCTCTTGTTTCTTTTGTGGGCCTTCGAAAACTCCCTACATTTCTCTGAAGAAGATCTAACAGACTTAAAGTCTCCTAATACCACCACAATTAGACAGAACTTTACTGTTTATGTTGACGTATTTTGTCCTAAATCCTCCTTTTTCTGGTTTATATCACAAAGGAAGTAGACGTTTATAATTACTATGTCGTAGTCCTCCTCTTTCCATTTGCCTTCCAATAGAATGTACTCACTCCCAATGATGTGGTTGTTGAGAATAAAGGATGTTTCAGTCTATAGACATATTAATTCACCCCTCTATTAACTGTCGGACAATGTACCCACTTTACTTCAAGATCACTCTAGATTATTTGACATGTTTTATCCTCAATGTTTTCTCTTTTTGTTCCTGTAAACACACAAAATAGATTTTCTACTTCACAATAATAGACGTAATCCTCCACCATTTTACAGCCCCCGTGCATTACATTCATTGATGCGAAGATTTACTCCTTGTTTATGCCTCATCTCTTTTACATTGAAAACCACTCTGCACCCTTGTCAATATCTAAGTATGTCTTTGTTAGTAGTCTAACAATGTTGGAAATGCTTGCTTATTCTAGCCTCTTTAATAAAAAAAAAGGTTTATTTTTGGGAAAGTGATTAAATTTTTACTATATTTCTTTTAAAGAATTTCACGCCATTTTTTAAATTATTCATATAAATGTTTATTCAAATTATTTAAAATAATTATGATGTTTTTTTACAATTTAATATATATTATATATGAGTTTAACATTTGTACACTATTAGTGTAAAAGAGTTTTATATTGGTAGTTAATCACAATCATTCATTTACATGACTTTTAAAGTTTTAATTGATAAAGTTAACAAACTTATTGTATATAAAAGGTTAGAATTAACTGTCAGTGTAAAAATTTTTACATTGACGTTGTATAGGTGTTTTCTCATTATATATTATTAAAAATTAAAAATACTCATATAGTGGAGATAATATTGACTTAATGAACATTCGGGTCCCTGAATAATACCTACCGTTCTTACCGAAAAGTACCTGAATACAAATTGCTATGAACTTTTCGAAATGTCTTTTATGAGCTTTGTTGAGCACTTTAACTCCTTTTGGAATGGGAAAAAAAAGGGGAGAACTTGCAATAAAGGACTCCGATGCTCAAGTCAGTAAATGAGCCAGATAGGGAAGGTAAAAAGAGGTTGAAGTGTAATAAATTTTCCTGAATAAGTAAATGACACGTACCTCATACCTTGTATTTATAGTAAGAAATGTAGTTGTTACCTGGCAGTCTGGCAGTCATTACCTGCTCTCTTTGGTGTGTTCCTTTTGCGCAGTGCGTTTGACTTTTATCCAACAGGTACTCTGTAGATCCTGCTTAGTTTTATTGGAATAACACCTAATAAGTGATTATGTTAATTTATCTTTTTGGTTAATTTAGCTAATTTATTGATTATTTGCAGGAGCTTGGATTTCGGCAAGGCCGAAATCCTTTGAGGTTTATTTCTTCTCTTTGTGAGGGATTATGTTATATTTCGCCGAAATCCGAAGTCTCTTTCTTTAGTGTTTTTTATTCTTATTTGAAATTCTTATGTTCTTTTGTTCATATGTTTTTCGGTTTTCAGCTATGCCGAAATCTGAAATCTCTAGGATAGTATTTTAGGTTCTGGTAATGTGGTGATTTATATACTTCGATTTTCGACTATGTCGAAATCCAAAGTCCCTTGATGACTTTTTAGGTCTTATTCCTCTTGGTGATTATACACCTACCTTTTTATTTTGATCCTTTAATTTGTTTTAGTCTCAAAATATTTCTTTTTGTTTAAAAATAGTATCTGATATAGCTAACATTTTACCATGTCAACAAATCAACATCACTAAAAATAATATATAATATTGACACATGAATTTTTATAAAAAATATTATTGTTAATAGATGAATCAACTTTTGATTCTTTAAAAATACCTAGTTTTTATTTTGTCCTTTAAATTTTTGTTTTTTTTTATTATAGTCCTCTAAAAATATTTTTGTTTTAAAACAAAAATATATTCAGAGAAACAAAAATAAAATAAAAATTTATATACGAATAAATATTATTTTAAATAAATTATTTTTGCTTTATATTATTTTAATATAAAGTCTTTAGTGCATACAAAATATTATATATAGACGATCCTCGTTCTAAAAACCCTAGCCTCTAAAAAAAAGAAGGAAAAAAAAAAGTCATGCGAGACATGATAGCCACAAGTTTGAGCTATAAATATCTTTTTTCTTGGAAAGGTAAGACGTATTTTATCCAGTTAGAAATCTAAAAAATAGAAAACAGTGACAGTTTATAATAATAAAATATTTAAAATTTAAACAACTTAAAAAATCCTATAATTTGAATACATATACAGGACATATACAGATATGAAAAGGCTGCATCTTTAAGGTTTCTTCAACGAGTCGCCATCCATTCACTTTTCTTCTAGAAAAGCAGAGGAATAAAAAACAGGAGAACAAAATGCGATAATTTTAATTTTTTTGAATAAAAAGCGGTAGCAGTTAAAAACGCGTTATGAAATATTCTCCTAGAGTGGTCATCCCAAAATAAAAATGGCCTTGTGTTTGTTTGTGAAGGTCAGATAAATTTACATAAATGTTGGCTAAGTAAGGTACATAGTTACACCATAACAGTGATGAACCAAAATTATTAAGACTAGATAGATGATTAAAGTATGATTAGACACGTGTAACATTTTGGGCAGAATATATTATATTGTACATACACAGGTGACAAGTTTTGACTTTGATGGGAAGGAGTGAAGGGTGTGGCAGTTTTGGGTCGTTCCCACCCTTTGTTCACGTGCAATACTGAATAAATAAACGCATAGGGCAGCCTGAGGCATGTGACACAGACATGCTTTTGGTGTCTGTGTGTCCGATTTTGCAGTTGCTCATAATACATGTACGATGTGTGGGCTCATTTCAACACCCTCGCACATGATCGTGACACTCAGCAATTAGCACCTAATGGTTATTGCTATCAGCTACTATATTTATAACAATAACAACAACTACACCCCCTGTCGTCTCCTTTTGATTACGCCACACTGTTTAACCCAAATAATTAGGTAATCGATCTGACAGCGAAAAACGGAGATGGATAGGAATGAGTGGAGGGAATATTGACTCAGCTGTCAGATACGAACCCTTTGAGGTTTGAGCCTGAGCCGTGAGCCCTGATGCTGAGGAATAGATCATAGATCATAGATCATAGATCATAGATCATAGATCATAGATGTTGATGTCATTTCAAATGCCACAATTCACAAACCTACCCTTTTGGTGTGTCACTATGCCACCACTCCACTCGCAGTCACACTCACAGTTACACTTGTTGTGCTTTGCGAATTGCTAATTGCTAATTACTAATTGTTACTCAAATACATATGCGGGTATGATGTAACCCTAGAGCCTAGTACAACTGTTGCTAACATTCATGTGAATGTGACTTACACAACACACCATCAACTTAATTTAGCCTGAAAATCAAAGTTGGGAACTGGGATTCACAATCTCACTTTTCTATGCCTTCTGTTTCTTTCATTTTCATCTGTGTCAGTTTCCAATATCCAAAGTCCAAAATCCAAACCATTTGTGGTTTAGCTTTCTCAAGGAGCTAGCCCGCACTGCACTGATTAACGCATACAGGACGTGTTTCGTTTCTTTTCTCTGTCCGACTTTCAATTATTTTTCTTCCTTTGCCCCCTGCTCCATTGTCGTATTAAACTATCCCAATTACAAACTAAATATATTCCAATAAATTAACTCAAGTTTAAATGCTAGTATTACTTTTATTTTAAATAATTAAATAAACAGTGACATGCTTGATTTCAATTTTACAGGCAAAAAATATATTATTATAAGGCTAAACTTTAAAAAATGTAAAGCAGATATTTGCCACAATCATAACCCGATCCACAAAGTTTCCCAGCTTTGTTGTGACGCCTTTCAAATTTCAAATATTTGATTTGATTAGCGTGGCATAATCACGATGGTGGCATTTGCCGCATTGAATGCCGTATAGAATACCTTTTTGAATCTTTCATCCTGTCATCTTCATATACATCGAGGATCGTTAATCAAAAGTACTATATAACTTTCATTACAATTAATAAAATAAATATTGTCAAGATATAAAAAAATAAGATATAATCTAATCCCTTTTTTTTTTTTAATTTTTAGGTATGTAAAAACCCTTCCAGTGGGATATACAATTCTCCTGTACTTTCTTAATTTTTTAAAAAAATTATTTATCTATTTTTAAATTTAAGATAATATTCTTTTATTAATTATCCCGTTAATTTTCACCAGACCGATTTCTTCATCTCTAATCTTATTAATTAATTAATTTGAACATTTATTTACTGTGAAATGGAAATATAAAAAGATAAAACAAAAAAATTCAAGTAATATTTTTTAATATATTAGGTTCTATCTTCTAGTTTTTTATATTTATTGTTGAACCATTTTTTAAATTTCTTTTTAATCTTTTTTATATATGCTGAGATTTTAATTTATTATCGTCTGTGTCCATTCATAACTAATAAGGTAGAATTTTATTATTTTTATATTTTTTACAAGGCTTTTCCTTTTCTCATTTATAATGGTAGATAATAAGTTATTTTATTTATTATTAATTTTTTATTTTTTTCTTATTGTACTATATATTCATTTTAAAATACTTATTTTACTATTCCAACTTATGTTTTAAGATAGACATGATAGGTTTATTTTATTTTATTATTATTTTTAAATATTTTAATATTAAAATGTTTATTTTTAACAATGGAAGTGTCATGTTTACATATATGTTATTTATAATTTAATTTTAAATTTGATTGAAAATATTTTGGGATATATATGAGATGAATAGTAAAAATACACAATATATAAAAAATATTGAAAGTAAAAAATTTAAACATGGAAAAATTACAATAATCTTTTTAAGATTTTTGTAAATGACACTTACACCTCTAGTTTTTAAACAAACAATGACTTCCTTGTATTTTTATTAAAGTGACACTCTCACATCTCTTATTTTATGCAATTAAGTAACAAAACACTGGAGGCAGCAAAATGAGTGATTTAATTGGACCCACCTAAAATTTTCCAATAAATATATAATTGAAGCTTTAAATTTTGAACACAATTTAACAATTACTAAATACGAACGTGACATGCAAAAAAAAAAAGCTCATAGTTTGGGTTAGTTGAGCTTTAAGAGAAAAAGAAAATCAAATTAATTAATTTTAATTGATTTTATTTGGTTCACATTATTGGAATTTCTTTTGTTAATTCGGAGAAAATTGATTAAATAATTAAAAAATCAAATTTATTTTTTATTAAATCATAAAAAATAATTTTATACTTCTAGCAAAATCCATTAATCTATTAAATTTATAATTTTATAACAAAATATCAAGTGTTTCATATATATCAAATTAGTCAAATTAAATTATTAAAATAACTCAATACAATGCACAACAAATTGTATATATTTAAAACAATTCAATGCAACCAATATATATATATATATATATATATATATATATATATATATATATATATATATATATATATATATATATATATATATATATACTTTTGGTTTGACTCAGGTTGGTTCAGAGTTTTGAAGTGATAAAATCACAAACTAAACTTAACATAATCGGTTTTGTTCGATTTGATACGAAAAAATCAAATCAAATTAATTGATTTAGTTTAGATAGTTGATTTCATCTAATTGACTTGAACCCAAAAAAACCCACAAAATTGAAATTTTACAGGGTTACACTTTATTTTATAATTTTAAATTAATTAATTTGGACTTTTATGGCCTATTCCACCATAAACCGCCAACCGGGATTCAGTCAGATATTTTATTTTACCATAAAAAAATTATTTATTACAATCTAAAAAAGATAAGTGATTTTTGAGAATTAAAGAATTGAAAGTCACTTAGGAAGAACTCGAGAAAACAAATAATTTTTATATTAAAGTATTTTTTTAAAAAAAATGTGTTTAAAATTGATTAAAAACTAAAATTTAAATATCCAAAATATATTTTATCAAAAAATAATATTAGAACATGAAAATGTCACACATTTTTAATTACTTAATAAATAACTGTACTAATTTCATATGATTCAATAAATTATTGACTTACACAAGTCTTTTTCTTTAAATTTCACAAAAATCACATTTAGATTCCTTAAGATTCAAAAAAAATATTTTTGTAGTGCCTAGGGAGTACATTTTTAACTCGTGAATCACTCTACTTGTTAGCCATAATTTCTCAATCTTCTTCAATTTCACATATGACACAACATAATACTCTGAAACTTTTAAATGGACAATATTAATAAAAAAAATTAATTTTAATATTTATGAATTTCAAGAACAAAAATATTTTTTGGTAAAACTTAAGTACAAAAAACTTATTTAAATCTAAATTATTATATTCAAACTTTCAACTATTAAGTAAATTTTCTTATAAATACGCACCTGTATGTATAATTGTAAAATTAGTTTCAAGAAATTTAGCTAACCACCTGAGCAATCATAAATATCATCCTTTCATCTAATTACTAAACATTTTCCTACAAATTATAAGATTGGTAACAAAGTTTACATATGGAAAAAATAGAAAGAGAGGTCATAAGTTTAAATTCCTCCATTAATAAAAATTAATACATTTAATAAATTAATATTTGACTATAAAAAAATAAATATATTTTTATATATATTTTCTCAGTATGTAATGGAAGGGGGAAAAAGTTGGCTTTTTTATATACAAAAAAAAAAAATTACCAAAACGACCTAACCACATATCGTTTATCTAAATAACTTCTTTTATTATTCATGTTAAGGTATTGGTTACGCAAACAGTGATTACTCAAGGAGATCTTTATTTTATGTAAAAAATCTATAAGAAATCGTTTGGTGGACAACCAATTTCATATAAGTTTTTTTTTATTTTTTTTTAATTTGTTTTAATTTCTTTTTAATTTATTTTTTATGTATGTATGTCTTTCTAAACTATGATTTTAAAATTTTTTAAAGTTAATTTTCATTTCATTTTTTTATGTGTTTTATTTTTATGTTGGGTATCTTTTTCTGTTATTTTAATTTTTTAAAATGTTTTGTAATTTATTTTTCAGTTTAAAGCTTTTAAATTAATATTTTTAAACCAAATATGTCAAATTATTTTGGTAAAATGTGTTTGAAAAATTTAACTTAAAAAATACATACTAAAAAATAAATTACAAAGCGTTTAAAAAAATCAAAACAATAAAAAAGATACACAAGGTAAAAATAAAACACATCATAAAATAAAATAAAATATAAATTAAATAAAATAATTTTAATATGATTTAAAAAATATACATAAATAAAAATTAAATTTAAAAAAATTCGAAAAATTGACTTGGAAAAAAAACCTAAAATGGGCAACCAAGTTTTTTATAGGATGTTTTTAAATGTATTTTTTAAATTTATTATATTTATTTTGAATTTCTTTTTAATTTATTTTTTATGAAGTATGTTTTTCTAAAGTATGATTTTAAAATTTTTTTAGGTTAATTTTTATTTTATTTTTTTTGTCCTTTATTTTTATGTTGTGTATTTTTCCGTTATTTTAGATTTTTTTAAATGTTTTATAATTTATTTTTCAATTTAAAGTTTTTAAATTAATATTTTTAAACCTAATATTTCAAATTATTTTGGTAAAACATTTAAAAATTTAACTTAAAAAATATAAACTAAAAAATAAATTACAAAACATTTAAAAAAAATTAAAACAATGATAAAATATATACAACATAAAAATAAAATAAATAATAAAATAAAACATAAATTAATTAAAAGAAATAAATTTAAAATTCATGATTTAAAACAATATACATAAATGAAAAATAAATTTTAAAAAATATACTAATAAAAATACCAATAAGAAATTTGTTGTCCAACAAGAGATTTCTTATAAGTGTTTTACATAAAAAATAATAAATGATGTTGAGAAATCAGTTCTCGACAACCAATAGTAAAATAAATTATTTAGATAAATAATATGAAGGTGAGTTATTTTGATAAATTATTTTTGTATGTAAAAAAACCAAAAAGGTCATGCATCCACATTATATTTATCAAAAAGTCAAATGTGAGTTGTTATTGTGTTAATTTTTTTTAGTTGAAAGATTCAAATTCACGATATCATCTCCTTGTTTTTCTCACACTATATTTATCAACAATGATGGAACCTAACCAATATTTCAGGTTGCAAAGTTTAAATATATTTTTTACTTTTTAAATAAAAAATTCTCTTGAAAATTAGAGATAAAATCAAATAAATTATTGAAAATTAGATTAAGCTAGTATTAGTTATTGACATAATATTATTTAAAATTTTTATACCTTTCAGTTCTATATATAATCAAAAGCAATATTTAATCCTTTTAAAAATTCAATGAATAATGCTTCTTGACTATTATTTTTAAACTCAAATATTCATTCTAGTAAAATTATTAGAATGATAAATAGTTAGGATATAAAACATATTAAAAAATAATTATTTTAAAAATAATATTGTGTATATTTATGAATATTTATAGTTTTTAACTAAATTAGTTATTTTTCTTAATCTATACTAATTAAGTAACTGAATCTTATAAATAGAACTTTAAAAAATATCACATATTCTTTGAGTTTAATTATTATACACTCTTATATAAATTTTTTTATATTTATATTCAATCACAACCATTTATGTTAAGTTAAGTATAGAATTTACTAATTAATATTTTAAAAGTTATATAAATAAAAAGACGTGATTAAAAATGTTAGAGTAATATTCTTTGAGTTTAATTGGTATACACTGTTAGTGTAAAAGATTTTTACACTGATAGTCAATCATGACTTTTCATTTATATAACTTTTAAAATAGTAATGAATAAAGTAAACAAATTTATCATGAATGGAAGGTCATGATTGACTGTCGGTGTAAAAATCTTTACACTAATAGTGTATGCCAATTAAACTCATATTCTTTTACACTGTGACTACAGACTAATTAAACTCATATTCTTTTATCTTTTTTTATAAGAGGCTTTTAGCATAAGTTACATGTGTTTTTTTTACATGTATTAATGTACTAATATTAATTATCTTTATTTTTTAATTAATAAATGACACACTATTTGAAAACTGATTTTTAAATGTTTTCAAAGTGTAATTAGATATGTGTATGTTTTCATTTTAAATGTTTCTTGATAAAATACTCCTAGAGTACTTTTATATGTCTTTTATATATATATATATATATATATATATATATATATATATATATATATATATATATATATATATATATGTTATAATTTTTTAGTGGTAGTGAATTTATCAATGTTTTGAAAACTGTACTATACTAGTCGGTTCGATAAAAAAACCGATTAACCGGTCTGGTAACCGGTTCGATTAATAAAAAACCGGCCAGGCAAATAATTGGTTTTAAAACAAGAAAACCAGTAAAGAATCTGTAAAACTACTGGTTCTTTTTTTCTGAGAATGTTTTAATTTTTTTAGATGCACTCCTCATTTTCCTAAGGCAACTCATTTTCAATTCAAAAATTAATGAAAATAGGGGTTAATTTAGCAATATGGATGTGTATTTAGTAAAATTACTTTTTCTTTTATAATTACATCTTAGAACATTTTTTTATTTTATAATCTTAATTGTTATAATATATCAATAATAAAAAAATTATTTTATTAAGACTAGTTCAACACTGATTAAATAACTATTGAACCACAAATTAGTACGTTCATGGATTCGATCATATTTTAATAATATAAGTATTTATATATTTATAATATTAAAATTATCTTTAATTATAAATGTCATCACTTAAATAATAACTTTTAACATATACTTTTTTGTTGTTATTATTATAAGGCTCAACTTAAATTGTTACTTGCATTAATTATTTTTCACAAAAATATTCATAATTAAAATATTTTCTTTACTTTCTCATTGAATAAATCCCTGAGGAGGGGTGAAAGCCTTAAATGTGATTAAATCTTGACTCGAGTAATTATAGTATTGTTAAACAACAAAATATTTTCTTAAGTTAAATAATCAGTTATTGAAATGTGTTTTTTAATTTTTAAAATGACAAATAATCTAATTTTACCTCTTATTATGAAATATGAATAGACTTTGTAAAATTGATTTTTTATTTCAATAATTACATAATACTGTGTACTGAAATATAAGTGAAAAACTGAATCATAAAAATTAAACAAAAAAACTTACAACATACTTTCAATGTCAATAAAATCATTACCAAAATACTATTATTAAAACTTGATATTTTGAAAATAGATAGTTTATTAATTGAACGTATTTTTTAATAATAGCATTCAATAAGATAAAAAAACAGTTAAAATTTGCTTATATTTTTTGCTTAATTAACTTTTTGTCCTCAAGTTTTTGTGTATTTTATTTTTTATCCCTGTTGAAATGTTTTTTATTTTCATTTCTTAATAAGTTTTTGGTTTAATAAAGTTTTTAATCTCCAATATTTTTTGTTTTTTGATTTTTGTCACTGTTGATTTTTTTTTTGTTTTAAATTTTTTTAAAAAATAGTATCTTAACATAAAATCATTAAACAATGATGTGCAGTCTAAGGGTGGTTATAGATTGAATTTTATCATATTTATTTTTAAAAAATCCAATCCACATCCAATATGTATCCATTTAAATAGATATGTATTTTATTTATATCTATGTAAATGAATTTGGATTTTTTAAAAATGAATTTGAATTTTTTAAATGGATTGAAAATAATTTTAAAATTAATTTTAACTTTTAGAGCTTCAGTTTGAAGTTACCTAGAACAATCTTAAGCCCTCTTTATTAAATTTATCACTAAATATAAGAAAATTACTTTCTCAAATAAAAAAAATGACATTGATACTAGTAACACAAATTTTTTATGAACAATTGAAGATAGCTTAAAGATAGGCAAAGTAGCTTTATAAAAAATACTCTACAAAGACATAATAGGCTCAACATATACCCAATCATCATAAGAAAACATTATTAGTCCTTCTCCAAAACAAAATCATGAGCATATTTTATGTCATAAAACTTAAGCTCCTCGAATGTCTTCTTATGCTTCAAAGAAGTGTCCAACATAAAATAGGCTAAATTCCACCTTGTTTTGACATCCAAAGAAATATAATTCTTATATTTAATATTAGCTTATTCAATATTGAATTTCATAAACTTAGAAGGAGATGATATAATATATTTCACACATTTCCTATTGAAGTGAGTTAGGAGAGATTGATGAATTTGTTTAAGAATCTATAAGAAAATTCAAATCCATTAAAAAAATCCAATCCATCTTAAAAAGTCCAAATCCATTTTAAAAAATACGCTCCATCTTTTAAATAAAAAATCCAAATCTATTTTTAAAAAAATTCAAATCCATTTGAATGGTTTCAATCACAACTTTTCATTTATATAATTTTTAAGTATTAATTGATAAATTCAATAAATTGACTTTAAATAAAGTATTGTGATTGAATGTCAGTGTAAAACTTTTTAAAGTGATAGTTCATACTCATTAAACTCGAATAAATAATATGTTAAGAATTCTTAAACATAAATAATTAAATTAGGCTTAATTCTTTATTTTTAATTTTGGACATTTTTTCTCTTATTTTTAAAGAATAACACTCTCTCCAATTTTAATACTTGAATTTTATGTTAGTAAATTGTTATAATATAATAGTAATCAATAACATGATAAATCATAATTATATCCTTTGAAGTGGTTAATTGACTATTATTAGCCGCAGCTGAATACAAATTTAATAATTTTGAAAATGGGTGACATAAATTAATATTACTTTTTAAAATTAGATAAAAAATATTAAAATAAAAAATAGTAATTAAGTGATTAAATTAATATTTAGCGTGGAAAGTGAGTGTTGGAAGAAATTGCATGATGCATATTCGATGTTGCGTTGGCCACGTAACAAGTAAGAAGTGGTTTGGTATCTCTTGCTTTCTTGGCGTTTGCATCATGTGCCACTGCTTTTGCATAGTTCAGGGAACATAAGCAACACCAAACAAGCAACACAAATAAATATCACAGCAAATACGTCACAGTTTCTAGTCCCAACACCAAACACACCGTCTGCTTCACGTAATTACCACTCAATCCAGTGTGCCCTTCTCTAAATCCTATATTGCTCCCACCAATACCCATTTCGCTAATACATCCAAACCACATTTCCCTCCATTCTCATACGTCTCACGATGCTCCCACTGCTTTCAACCCCTTTTTTCTTCTAGTTACGGAATTCAAAATACACAATTTGCATAACCCTCCTTTTCAAATTCTACCTTCCACATTCAACTTTTTCTTTGTTCATCATTTATGAACAGTGTCAAGCACGTCTTTGATTTTACATAAGAAGAATAATAATCTTAAAGATTTATGACTGACCAAAACAACTCTGTTACTGCACATGAGGTCCAGCATGCTCTCACCAAACCACATTGTGGTTGCGTATGCACTTATTAACCCGAAATCGGTTGAACCTGCATTCCAAAAAAACATTGAAGATTTTACTTTTGCTAATAGAATATGTCATCATATCCTGCTTAGTGCATTATCTAACGACCTCTTCGATATCTACTACTCCTACAAGGAATCAAAGGACATTTGGGGCTCCTTCATTCTGAAATACGCTGCTGAGGACATGGTTAGACAGAGGTTCATAATAAAGAACTTCTACCGATGGACCATGAACGAAGAAAAACACATCAAGTTACAAATTAATGAATATAACAAACTGCTTGAAGACCTTAAGACAGAAAACTTGTCTCTCCCTGATGAGGACATGGTTAGACAGATGTTCATAATAAAGAACTTCTACCAATGGACCATGAACGAAGAAAAAGACATCAAGTTACAAATTAATGAATATAACAAACTGCTTGAAGACCTTAAGACAGAAAACTTGTCTCTCCCTGATGAGTTCATGTTCGAAATGCTAATTGAAAAACTCCCAAAATCTTGGGCTAAGTATAAACAACAGTTGAAACATAGGCAAAAACAGATGTCCCTTTCTAACCTCATCACTCACATCATAATTGAAGATGTAAATAAGAAGGAAACTAATGTTGTTAAAGCCAAAGCTTTATCTGCCAAAGCCAATGTGGTATAAGAGAAACTACTAAAAAAAGGTACCCAAAACCTTATCACAAAAACAAAAATAACAAGAATAAAAACAATAACATCTCATGTAATAATAATTCAAACCCCTCCTTTTAGAAAAAAGGAAATTGCTTTGTCTGTGGAAAGTCAGGACATTTTGCATCACAATGCAAATACCGAGTTACAAGAAATGATAATCCTCCTAAGCTAACCTAGCTGAAGGAGATGATATAATTGTTGTGGTCATTTCTCAAGTAAACGTTGCAACCAATGTGAGCAAATGAGTGGTAGACTATGGGGCTACCTGGAACATATGTGTTGACAGAGATGTGTTTACCTCCTACACTACTGTAGGGGATGCAGAACAACAAATGTTCCTTGGTGATTCTAGTGCTACTCTAGTACTAGGAAAAGGAAATGTTCTTTTGAAACTCACATCTAGAAAGACACTGACTTTAAGTGATGTGTTGCATGTGCCAAAAACCAGAGTGAACTTCGTCTCTATAGCACTGTTGGGGAAGGTTGGGGTAAAAATGGCTTTTGAGTCTGACAAGATTGTCATGACCAAAAACAATAGATTTATTGGAAATGGTTATTGTGACCAAGTTTTCTTTACACTCAATATCTTTGAAGTTATTATTGAGAATAAGACATTTGTTTTTTCTACTTATATGATTGATTCGTATAATATATGACATGCTAGATTAGGACTTGTAAATTCTCCGTATATTATTAATTTACAACAGCTAAGCCTAATCAACATGCATGATAAACAAGTTAACAAACGTGAGGTATGTATAGAATCTAAGTTGACTAAAACCTCAAGCTTGTCTATACAATGTAAAACTGAACCTCTTAGTCTTATTCATTATGATCTTGCTGATTTGAAACAATGTATGTGTAGAGGAAGTAAAAGTTATTTTGTAACCTTTATTGATGATTTCTCTAGATATACAAAAATTTATTTGATTGGACATAAAGATGAAGACTTTAAAATATTTTTATCCTACAAAGTTGAAGTTGAAAACCAATTAAGTAGAAAGATAAAAAGGATAAGGTCAGATAGGGGTGGTGAATACACTTTGTTTAATGACTTTTTTGAGAAAGAAAGTACTATACATGAGGTAACCTCATCATTTTTTTCTAAGTCTAATGGAGTAGCTGAGAGGAAAAATAGAACTCTTAAGGAAATGATGAATGTTTTATTAGTTAATTCATCTACACCTAACAACCTTTGGGAAGAAATCCTTCTAACTGTTTGTTTCTTACAAAATATGATATCTCATAAGAAAACACCCTATGAGTTATAGAAAGGATATACGTCCAACCTAAAATGCCTTAGAGTGCAGGGGTGCCTAGCTAAAGTTATGATACCTAATTCTAAGAGAAAGAAAATAGGACCTAAGACCTCTGATTGCATGTTTATTGGTTATGCTGAACATAGTGCATCCTATAGGTTTCTTGTTATTAAGAGTAGTGTACTTGATTGCAATACCAGAATAGAGACTAAGAATGTTGAATTCTTTGAGGATATCTTCCCTTTGAAATCTAGTATATTTGCTACCTTTAGTGATAGTACTACAGTTGAGCAATCAATTGAAACCTATAGTGAACCTATGTTTGAGGACTTAAGGCGTAGTAAGAGACAAAGGATAAAAAAATATTTTGGTGATGATTTTTACACATATCTAGTTGAGGATGATCCTTTGAGCTTTTCTAAAGCTATTAGTTCATCATATGCAAACCTTTGGGAACAAGCTATTAAGATTGAGATTGATTTTATAAATAAGAATAATATTTGGAGCTTAGTAGATTTGTCTAAGGATGCAAAACCAATTGGTTATAAGTGGATCTTTAAGAGAAAATATAATCCTAATGGATATAGATAAATATAAGGCTAGATTATTAGCTAAAAGGTTTACTCAAAAGGAGAACATTGATTCTTTTGATACTTTTGCACTTATTACCAAAATTTTCTCTATTAGAATTTTGATAACATTAGCACCTATTCACAAATTAGTGATTCATAGTATGGATGTTAAGACAACTTTCTTAAATATTCAATTAGAAGAAGAGATTTATATGACCCAACTGAGGGATGTGAGATTCCTGGTCAAAAGAACAAAGTGTGTAAACTCTTAAAATCCCTATATGGTTTAAAACAGACAACTAAACAATGGCATGAAAAGTTTAATGAGACTATAATTGTTGATGGCTTTTGTTCTAGTGATGTTAATAGATATGTACACTAAATTTATGAATGGTGAATGTGTCATTATATGTTTGTATGTGGGCGGCATGTTAATTTTTGGTACATGCAATGGTATAGTTTTTAAAGCTAAGTCGTTTTTAGCCTCCAAATTTTATATGAAAGACATGGGTGAAACAAGTGTAATTCTAGAAGTTAAAGTCATAAGGAAGGAAAATAGTATAATTCTATCCTAAGAACATTATGTGGAGAAACTTCTTAGGAAGTTTGATTATTATGATTATAAATATGTGAGTATCCCTTATGATGCTAACTCTAAACTAATGAAAGGTAAAGGAATACCAGTTTCTTAAACTCAATATGCCCAGATTATTGGGAGCTTACTGCACTTGATAAATTTCTCAAAAACTGCATATAGCCTATGCAATAGTTAGATTGAGTAGATACACTCATAATCCTAATAAGGATAATTGGGAAGCACTTGCTAGACTCATTCGATATTTAAGAGGTACCATGGACTATGGTATTGAATATAGTGGATTTCCATCTGTACTACAAGAGAACAGTGATGTTAACTGAATCTCTAATTCATGAGACAAAATCCACTAGTAGCTATGTATTTACTCTTAGTGGTGGTGCAATTATATGGAGATCAACCAGATAAACTATTATAGCTAGATCAACAATAAAATATGAGTTTGCTGCTCTCGAAATGGCTAACATTGAGGTTGGGTGGTTGAAAAACTTCTTGCCTAACATTCCTTTAGAAATGAAACAACACCATTAGTATCTATATAGTGTGATTCGTAATTAGCAATAATTGTAGAAAAAAATAAAACTTAAAATGGTAAAAATAGACATATACAATTGAGACACAATGTGGTAAAGTAACTATTAAATGATGAAATAATTTTCATAGATTTTGTGAAGTCAAAAGTAAACTTAGCAGATCCTTTAACAAAACCCCTGGGAAGAAAAATGATATTAAAAATACCGAAGGGAATGAGACTTAAGTCACTCGAAAACAGATAATGATGGTAACTCAAACTTTATGATTGCAAATCCCATGAATAAGGTTCATATGGGTAATAACAAGTCATTTGTCAGTTTTGCTAGCACTAAAATTGATACCAATCAATTTCCTTTTTAATCCCTTTCGAGGATCTGAGAAAATGCTAGATGTTGCATTAATGAGAGGTTAAACTTTATGGTTAAGCTTTATGAGAAAGCTTAGCATTTTATAAAGTTTTGATGAATTTTATATCCCTTATGGGTGGTGTATGATTTGCATCATACACTTGATGAAATCATTTATATGAGTGTCAAGTGGTGCCACTTGCATGAGATCTTGACAAATCTCTAGAGCACTCATGAACATTGGGAAAGCCCCATGGCCTAAATGTGCAACACGGTGAAAACAACAAATGATTGTGGGGGTATATTGTGATTAAAAGATCACTATCATACGTCACATATTTTTTATTTATATAACCTCGTTACACCAACTGCACTATGTGATAAGTACTACTAGTCTAGGTCTAGTTCATATAACATAACTACACCAGGTTCGATGCAATATATCTCATTTGAGAACCTAACCAGAAAATTCTTATTTTAAAAGGTTACTTTGACTTTTGTAATATGTCGGAGATTGTTGTAAAATAGTGCATATATTACAAAATCCAAAGTCCACATAGCTTAGATTATATAGAAACAAATGAACAAGGCTTGGTAAAGAGCCTTGCAAGAGGGGGAAGTCTCGTATGCCTAAGCTTAGGCGTCATGGGCCAATTGTAGTGCAAATTCATTAATTCCCCCCCCCCCCCTCCACACATGCGATTCAATGGGCCTTGTAAACCTTTTGCAAAAACTTCTTAGTAGCCTATATGTAATTGTGGATTTCAGAGCCTAAAAAATTGACTTGGTCATTGGACTTGATTTTTTCATTGCACGTCATTAAGCACAATTAAAACCTGGATGTGCACAATTGCAATATTTAATTTATTTTAACATACAATTTGTTATGCAACGACTACTCCAACGACTATTTTGAGCCTGGATGTGCAACCTGAGCATTATAAATAGTGTCTTAGGTTCTCATTTTCATACATACCTCCTCACTCACTCCCTTTTCTCTATTTCTCTGGTTCTTGGTTCTCTCTCTTCCTTGTTAGTTCTATTCCCTCAGAAGACTCTGAGTTCCTGTTGTATCTTAGGAGACTTGCGGGGATAACTCAAATAAGTCTTTAAGGACAGTGTTAAGCATGCTTCAGGAAGTTGATTTTGCACCAGAAGGAACAATAGAACCTTGATACACACTGTCCCAGTGAAGAGACTTCGCTTAACGAGATGCTTCCCTGGGCACGAATACAAGTCAATCCTTGACAAAGGGAAATTTGTGTTAGGCTACACATCTCATTGGGCGCAAATCCAAACCGAGAAAACTTTGTGTTGGGCGAGACACCTCGCTGAGTACAAAGCTGCAAATTGGCCTAATAGAGGCTAAATTCCATTGGTGAGACCTGCTACCCAGCGAGACCCTGCAAAATGAAGAATCTTAGGTGCCTAATCTCAATAATTTCTCTAACATGCATTTTCAAGACTCAATCATATATAACATAATATAAGGCATATCTACATTCATTTCATACATACTAAACCACTACACATACAACCAATGTAACTCTTGATTAACTTTAGCATATTTATATATTAGGCCATATATCACATATTACACTATTTCATCACAACTCATATTCAACATAAACTCTATATAAGTTCACATTACATAAGTCCAATACAACCTATGTACATAAACTATATAACAAAAAAATGGCTCTTTAGTCCTTATTGAGCCATCATCCTTCTTAGTCCAATCTTTACTACTTCTAAGATCCACCGTTGTCATCTATTCCCATGCAAAGAACATTCATCCTATTCAAACACAAATACACACAACCAAGGGTAAACTCAAAGAGAATAAATCAATCTCATGAAACATATCATAATTGTCAATCTCACATGATATAATTAAACTATCAAATATGTCATACATGTTTATATTCCCCTGAACATAAACACACATCTCAAAAAGACAATAAGCCTCAATGTTTTCTAGAAAACCCACAATTTGAATACTGAGATGACCTATTTAGGCTTTTTGTTTCAATTGGTGTCTAACATCTATTTGATCTGATGGACATCCAACTAAGTCAGGGTAATACTCATTGATACTTTCGACTCATGTATGGAATCCATAGGACCCAATGAACATCCAGTCTCTATCCAAGTGCATCCTTTTGGTGTAACACACCAGGATTATAATTATAACATCCCTATTTTTAATGCCTAGATTATTATATGATTTGTTTGAATTTCAATTTAGAAATTAGAAATAGATATTATAAAACTATATCTATCTAAAAAAATTAGTGATACATTATTAAAAAGAAATATAAAATGGTAAAATAAAAATTATAGTATTGTTAAACTATAAATTTCATAATTCGTTGCAATTTTAAAGAATTTTTGGAGATAAAAATAGTTTTTTAAAAATCACTCAGCGAAATAAGTTTTCTTCACTATTAAAAATTGTTACTTGTTAAGTGATGTGAGACAAAAAATAACTAAATACATTGATGGTCATTAAGCAAAATTTCATCACCAAGCGACCAACCTAGATTTTCTTAGTGAAGTCATGCCACTGAGCGATGTGAGAAAAAGTAACTAAAATACATTGGTGGTCACTTAGCGATCATAATTCCCTGAGTGACCTAATGAAAATTTTGGCTATAGATAGGATAGTTCATATGCGAAAATGGTAGGAAAGAGAGGAAAATTTGTATTGATATTAAGATCCAAAGGTTTTTCTCACTCTTCATCAAGCTCTTATTAAGGTAAGGGGTGAGTGGGATTTATGAATCTTTGTGGTGTTAATCTTGATAAACTTATATGTGTTTACTATTATTATTTCTTTTGATCTTTTGTTGATTATTATTATTTCTAGATATTTCTTCTGGTCAATTTTTTTATTATTTCCAAATATTTCTTCTAGTTATTTCTTTATTGCTTCGAGATATTCCTTATGGCCATTTCTTTTGTTTCCAGATATTTCTTTTGGTTATTTCTTTATTATTTCTAGATATTACTTCTAGTCATTTCTTTATTATTTCTATATATTAATTTTGGTTGTTTATTTGTTATTTGCAGATATTACTTCTGGTCATTTCTTTATTATTTCCAGATAGTACTTCTGGTCATTTCTTAATCATAGTCTAGTCCTCCGTTATTATTCACTACTTATTTTATCCTTTGACTTATTTTTTAGATATTACACTTGTGTAATATATGTTATTCAAAAGATCAATAATTATATGTTGAATATTCATGATAGAATATATTCATATCTTATGAAATTTTCAAGGAATTATGTGCCAAGTTTAATTTTCTAAAGTTCATAATAAGCATAATATTTCTCAAAATCATATTTTAATTTTGTAAAAGATAATCTAATATGTTATGTGGTAGCAGTCTAACATGATCTTGCACATCAAAAAAGATATCTTTAGTTCTACTAATAAATTGATTTTATACTTATATTACTATTATGATTACTATTCATGAACTAGAGATTTTGAGATGAGAAATTAACTTATACATCCATTGTGATCTTTAATTCTCTGAGACTGATTTATAAATAATCCCATGAATGATGATTGATATATGAAAATACTTCGTAATTATCAAATTTGGTGATGTTGAAGATTATTTTGAATTGAATTTAGAAAAGTGTTAGGTTCCCTTGTAAAGATACCATATAGGTACATGAACGTTTGTATTTTGAGAAGTTACAATTTGGTATATTGCGAGATGAATGGTAAGTTCGGGTTAAATCCTAAGATGATCTTAAATATATGAATATTCATAATTGTCCCATGATGGTACTCAGGCTGGGGATATTTATCGGGTAGGTGAATATTAAGGGTAGTCCATATGGGTACTTGGGCTAAGGACATTCATTAGGTAGGTGAATATTCAGGGTAGTCCATGCTAACTCTCGGGATAGAATATTCATAGATGTAAAACTTTCCATGAGATTTAGAATGATTATGGTGAATCATTATTGGTTATATATCTGTATATAAGGTTAAGTGAGATTGAAGTATAAGTTAAACCTTAGGCCCATTGTTTTAAGTTTATTAAAATTAATGTTGATGGTTTATAAAAATCTCATTCCTTTCATGTGTTTTCTTTTATGTATTTCTATTCTTATATGTTCATGGTATGAATAAAAAATGGATCTGATAAGTAAGAGATGATGTAGCATTCAGAAGATTTATTCTGAATACGTTGAACTCTTAAGCAAGTTACTCTTTTGATGCTAAAATAATGTTAGAATTATAAGGAGTCCACTGCTCTAAGTTAGGACTATCAAAAGGGTAGCTATAACAATTAATGTATTATGCTTTGAAATAAAACTTATAATGAATTATATTTTGGCTTGAAATATTACGAGAAGATTATGGTTCTTTATATAAGATTAGATTTCTAAAATTTTACACATTTTCATGAATACTTTTATTAAGGATTTTGAGCGTCACAACAATCACCATTCAGATTTCCCTAATTCAATGCACATGGCTCAGTTATCACCGATGACAACCCCTGATACAAATAATGAATAATTATACAAATATTCACATAAATGATATACACATTATCTCAAATAGCTCCATCATGCAATCAATATACACGTTATTTAAAATAGTTTCATCATGCAATCAATATACATTTTATCTCAAATAGCTCCATCAAGTAATCAATATACACACTATCTCAAATATACCATTCATAGTCAACATATACACTATCACACATAGCTCAATGATACAATTAATATGTACACTATCCCAAATAGTTCAACTATCAAATTCACATATGTGCTATCTCAAATAACTTGAATCATAATCAACATACACGCTAACTCAATTAACTCAAATCACAATCAACATATATACTATTTCAAATAGCTCAATAACACAATCAAAATACATGTTATCCTAAATAGCTCAAAACATAATAAAACTACTTGTTATATCAAATAACTCAAATCTCTCAACTACCAAATCACAATTCTTTTAACTAAAATCAATAAAAGCCCATACCTATTTCTCCCTAGAAAAGCTAATTTTGAGGATAAAAGAGAATCCACCTGTAGAAATGACTCAAAACTTGACAAAATCCCAATTCCAACAAAGAATTTAAGAAGAAATAGGTTTTCAAGGAAATATCCTTTCAACAGGAATGATTGAGCTAGAAATGAATGGTAAAAGATCTGAGAAATTAGGATCGGACTTACCTATGAGGATCAGCTCTCAGAATCAGGAATAGTGAAAGAAACCGTATCAAATTTCGACACTTCTAGGTACCACATGTTAGGGAGAAAAGTTTGAAAGAGAAGGGAGAGACGTGCGAGAAAGAGATAGAGAAAGAGTGTGAAAGGAAAAGTGAGAAAAAAAGAGACTAAAATTATATATAGCTATTTTGATTTTCTATTTGAAATTTCCTTATAACTTAAATTCGAAAGTAAATTCTAATCTAAACTTATATATATAATTATATATAAGTTTTCCAACATCGAACTAAGTCCATTAAATTTCTCCAACTCAATTTACTTTTTTCCTATTATGAAAAACTAGGATCTCACAACTAAAGGAAGAAAAACATTTGTAGATATGTAGCCAATGACTACTTCTTAGCTAAGTTATCAAAGGGTGGGAAAACTTTCTTGTAGGGTCTTAAGACATAATTAATAAGAAATTGTGAAGGTAATACATATAGGAACTAGGGACTTCCTAAGTTATCCTCAATAACACAAGGTTAATGGCACACCCCTTGTCTTCCCCCACTCACAAGTATATAGTCAAGTATTAGAACTGTCAAAACAAGCTCATTATGGTGAGTAAACCTAACACACCATTAGTTCAGGTTGGACCAAGCCAAAAAATAATAAAAATGGAAATAATTGGTAGTTCTTCCTACTTAACACGTGGGTTAGTCAAGTTCAAACAAGGTCAAGTTAACCTGCAAATCTACTTAGTAACTAATTTGCATGTTTTATAAAAAAAAGTCACTTAAATTTTTTTTATGAATCATGAAAAATGTCACTTAAAAAATTATTTCTTTTATGAATCATATGCATGTTTTTAAATATTATTATTTGAATAATTTGCATGTTCTTCATAGAAAAATTACTCAAAAGAAAGGAAAATAATTTTTTTAAAATATTTGGTGGATTAAACCACCTCACCCACCAACCTGTTATAGGTTGGGTTGGGGTTGATTTCTTAGGTATCATTACAAAGATGGGTTAGGTCAGTCTGGCCAATTTAAGATGCAACTTGTGTTGGCTAGTCCATGTGGATCAAGCTAACCTATTTTGATAATACTACCAAAGACTCACTCAGTCAATCTCTTAACATCATTAAGCCTAAAACACACCTCTTGACTCTTATCACTAATCATGGTAAAGGAGCCCCCTTAACCAGCCTCTTAAAATCACTAAGGTCATAGGCACACCCTTCAACTATCCTCACTAGAACATGATTGATGATCTCCTCAACCAATATCTTATGATCATAAATGTCAGGAACATGCCTATTAGCCCTCCTGATTCGTACATAGCCAAAGACTTTCCCGTCAACCAATCCTTTAATAACACTAAGGCCAAGGACATACCCATTGACACTCTTCACTAGGACATGATTGAAGATGCCTTTCTTCCTCAACCATTCTATCAACATCACTACGGCCAAAGATACATCCACCAGTCTTCCTAACTAGTGTATAGCCAAGGGCACTTATTCAGCCATTCTGAATAGTATAGAAAGGTAAAATGAAGTATTCTGTTAATTAGTGATTAACATAGTTTAATATCTAAATGTATTTAATATAATTATAGTATAATTAAGCTAAGAATGTTGTTAAGTATAAATAATAACTATGGATAAATCTGATGACGTCATACCTATTACATTAGGTGTAAATATGAGATCTTCAAGGTACAATTATTATTCATTTTGTCATTAACTGCTATATTTATTGGAGATCCTATTGACTCAAGTATTTGAGTGTCTTTGTAGGTACTCATCTCACCCCCAATGTGCAAGACAAAGAACGAAAAAATTGAATTAAGAACTCACCAAAGACTTGGATTTATTAATAAAGTACCTTTTTGTTGGTACTCATTGGAAGACAAATTCACATACAAAGAAATTGAATGTGTAAAATTAAAATACATTAATTCAAGATATATAATAAAATTTGTATACATTGTCAAATCAACCCAACAAACCAAAAGGTTTAAGTAAATATAATTAATTATAAGCTATATATAACAATTTTTTAAACAAGTATCCATTTTTAGTACTTTACTAGTTTAGCACCCGTGAATATGTACGGCTTGCTAGATCACATATATTTAGTTTTATAATATAATATAATATGATATAATATAATATTTTAAAAATTAAATAATTTAATAATTTATAGACTATATGGGTAAAATATTGCGTAAAACTATAAAATAGAATAAGCATTAGATAATTTAAAATAAACAAAATGTAAAATAAATAAGATCCAAAATAAAAAGTAAAAGTTAGGTATTTTAAAATATGAAAAACAACTCTTTTCAATTTGCTCACATATTAACAAAGTCAAATAAAAAAAAATAGTAACAAAGTATTTGAACAAAGAATCATAAGTACTTAAGTAGTTAATATGAAAAGGAGACTAAAAATATAGCAAGGTATAAATTTGAAAAAGTAGCAACATTATGTTTAGCAGATTTTGAAAGTTGTTTGAAATTGGAGTTTAAACCTGAAAAATTGTAACATTAGATTATTGAAGTCTTGAGAAATATAAAAAAGTTATAAATATTAAAAATTAGTTTTATTTTATACATACCTAGTGTAGATTTTGGAATATTTCTTTGAAAATTACATTTGTAGTTGTTTTTAGTGATTTTTTGTCCTTGTCATGAATAAAAAAAATCTTTAAACCATATTAGCTTTGTATTTTTTAAATTGTCAATATAACTAATCATGACTAAAGACTGATTTAGATAAACACAATCTAACACTGGCTAATGATTGACCATGTGACTTGTTAATTGTCATGACATATGAGATAATAATTGGAAATTATCTTCTATTGAGTTTGAAAGGCTATGGAGATTGTAATGGAGACATTAACATTCTTGTTAGTTGAGAAAATTTTCCTTTTTATGTTAAGACATCATTTTACCTTCGATCACATGATTTGCTAGTTTTCTAAAACTTAATCTAGTAACATTGCATAAACTTTCACAATGATCTAAATTTCTAAGTTTTTAAAATTATTTTATAATTGTAATATATTTATTATATTTTCTTAAGAGGATGTATTTATTAGATGCTTATATATAAAATATGAAATGAAAAAATAATTTGATTATTTATAATAGTATAACTTATAATTTTTTATCAAAATTTTTTAATATTTTAAAATGTAACATTTGTTATGTTATTTTAATAAAAAATAAGACTTAAATATATTTTTAGTCCATGACAAATTATCAAATTTTGTTTATGGTTCTTGATAAACTTTTTCTTTATATTTAGTTTCTAACAAACTTCTTCTAAAAATTTATTTTAGAAACTAAAAACAAAATTCATTAATCTATAGCAAGATCATCTATAACCAAAAATAAAATTTAGATTTTATTTTATCGATTTTTTTCATCTACTTTTAAAAAGTATTCAAATACAATTATAATCTTTTATGTTTTATTTATAAATTTTTATTTTTAAAATAAAAACTATATAGTTTCTACAATTTTGAAAATCAGTGATTTTTTTAAATAAAAACAATCTGGGGTGGGTCACAACAGTGTAATTATGACTACAAATATGTGAGAGATGGTCTGGAATAAAAAGTAGGTAAGTTCATTTTCGAATATTATTTTTGGTTATTAATTATTTTTTATTTAGTTACTAACAAAATTCCTCTAAAAAATTTTATCAGGATAGAAAGCAAGAAAATTTCATTACAAACTAAAAAAAAATCATTAGTCTATAAAAAAATTATCTATAACAAAAAATAAATTGATATTTTATTTTCTCCATTTTTATTTTTTATCTCCTTTTAAAAAATGTAATATAAAATTATATTTTTTATATTTTATTTAGAAATTTTTATATTTTAAAATAGAAACTATTTAGTTTATTCAATTTTAAAAATTAGTGAATTTTTTATATAAAAATAATATGACATGCACCATAATAGTGTGGTTATGATCACAAAAATTTAAGAGATGGTTTGAAAGAGAAAGTGAATTATTGCATTATCGAATTTTTTTTCTTAATAATTTTTTTTGTATTTAATTCTAACAAATTCTTCTAAAAAAATTATTACAGATAAAAAGCAAAGGAATATTTATTAGAAACTAAAAATAAAATTCGTTAATCTATGTCAAAATCATCTATAACCAAAAATAAAATTTAGATTTTATTTTGTGTATTTTTTTTTATTTTTCATCTCCTTTTGAAAGATATTAAAGTACAATTATAGTTTTTTATGTTTTATTTATAACTTTCTATATTTTAAAATAAAAACTATTTAGTTCTTCAATTTCGAAAATTATTTTCTTTATATTTAGTTTCTAAAAAAATTATTAGTGATAAAAAGCAAAGAATATTTATTTGAAAGTAAAAAAATTTCATTAATCTATACCAAAATCATCTATAACCAAAATAAAATTTAAATTTTATTTTCTATATTTTTTATTTTTTTATCTCTTCTAAAAAAATATTTAAAATAAAATTATAGTCTTTTATATTTTATTTAAAACTTTCTATATTTTAAGATAAAAATATTTATCTTCTTTAATTTTAAAAATTAGTACATTTTTTAAATAAAAATAGTATGATGTGCGCAACAGGAATGTTGTTATGACCATTAAGATGTGAGAGATGATTTGGAATATAAAGTAAGTCTTCATATTATTGGTGTTGGACACTCATAGATAAAAATGTGTTTCCACATACTAATTTTAGCTATAGTATATATATATTTATTTGACTAATAAACTTCAATTAAAATTAAAAAGAAGTAAAATGACCAAACTAATATGAAACTAAATATGTGTCTTTACTATGCTTAATATTCTCTTATGAATGATAATATGTTTATACCATATTTTATTGTGAATGGTACTATGTTTCTTAAAAATAAGAAAAATAAAAAATTAAGAATGAAATGAAATATTAGAAGGACAAAAAAAAAAGACACATGCCAAAAATAGAGAAAGGACTTATAAATAATTTTATATGCCTAGAGAAATAAAAGAATAAACTATAATAAAAAAATAACATAAAAATGTAAAGGAAAAATAAAATAACAAATAAAGAAAATAAAGAAGCAATAAATTAAGAAAGATGAAAATAATTCAAAAGACAAAAAAGATAACAAAAAAAATTGAATGTAAACTATAAATATAAAAAAAATTAAAATATGTATTTAAAATAAGATAAAAATGAAAATGAAAAAAACAAATAACATATAAGTAAACAAATTAAGATAAAAAAACTTTAAAAGACAAAATGATATAACACAAGACATGTGTGAAATTTAAAAAAAAAGGGAAAATTTGTACTTTCACCGACATATTCTTTTCTTTTAAAAAAAATTATCAAGTAACTTTTGTCTCTTACTTTCTATATAGTACCAGACGAAACAAAAAAACACCATAAAACAATTTTTTATAAGTAAATATTAGTGATTAAGATGTTAATTTTGTTAGTTAAGAGAATAATAAAAAAAGAATAATAGAAGATAATAAAAATAAAATAATGAAAATAAAAATTAAGATATATATATATATATAGATAACATAAAATGAATAAAAATAAGATAACAATTAAAAATAATATAAAATAAAAATTAGAAAAAATATTTAAAAAATTATATAAAACTAAATTTAAAGTAAATAAATAAACTAACAATTAATTAATGAAATTGAAGATTATTTTGCCTAATATGTAATTTTTTACCTCTTGTTCCTTGTTGTTTATGCAACAATTTCACGCACACATGATTTGAATTTTATTTTCTAAGCACCTTCATAATATATAACTCCATTTTTTATTGTCCATTTTATAACAACGAATAACTTAAGTTCATAAAATAGACTATAAATGTGAAGTAAATTTCTATTAGCCAAATTATAATGACAAGTTGTTTAACATAGAATGGTACTAACAATAATAGATAAACATGTGTTAGTACATACTAATTTTAGGCATAGTAGATATATAGTTATTTGAATAATAAACATCAATTAAAATTAAAAGGAAGTAAAATGATAAAACTAATATAAACTTAAAGATGTGTTTTCACTAATGCTTAATATTCTCTTGTGAATGATACTACATATATATCATATTCTCTTGTTAATGATACTAGGTTTCTTAAAAATAAAAGAAAAAGAATAAATTACGAATGAAACTAAATATTAGAAAAAAAAAGACACATGTCAAAAATAGAGAAATGGCACAAACATAATTTTATATGCCTTTTGAAATAAAAATAAAATATAATAAATAAAATAACATAAAAATAGAAATTAAAAATAAAATAACATATAGATAAAAATAATTAATAAAATAATTACAATAAAAGGAAAAATAATAAAAAAAATAAAATTAATAATTAAAAAAATAGAGATGAAATTTCTACAAAATGAATTCAACATTTTGTGAAATTAATTTCAAATTATTTTTCATATACTAAAAATATTAATAATTATTTTTAAAATATTACAACTAAAATATAAAAATATTTTAAAATAATAAATAAATATTAAAATAAAATACTGAATAAATTAAGAAATAAGAAAAAAATAAAAACATAAAATAAAATTTAAAATTATGTTGCAAAATATTAAAATATATTACATAAGCTTATCTATACAAATTTAAAATTAAAAGAAAATAAATAACATATTAAATATAAAATTATAAGAATAATAAAGTAACACAAAAATAAAAATAAGTGAAGAAAATAAGAAAGTTGAAAACCAAAATAAATTAAAATATAAAAATAAAAAATAAATAACAAATGAAAATTCTAAAAAAACAAAAAAAAATACAAAATGAAAATATAAAATAAAATTTAAAATTATGTTGTAAAATATTAAAACATATTTAATAAACTAATTTTTCATATATATAATATATATAAAATTATAAAGTTATGTTATAAATATTAAAATATATTATTAAAATATAAAAAAAATTAAAAGGACATATGTTAGTTTTAGAAAAAAGGGAAATTAGTAATTTTCCTAGCATATTGTACATATATATTATTAATTTTAACATATTAAATATTAAAATATAATAATATTGAAATATAAAAAAATATAAAAGAATAAAATAAAAAATAAAGATAATAAAAAATAAAATAACACGAAATAAAAAAATAAATAGATAAAGTGAGGAAAATGAAGATTATAAAACAAAAAATAAAAATAAAAGAAGATAAAATTTAAATAGAAAATATTAAAATATTATACTAAATAAATATAATAAATAAATAAAGTAACAAAAAATAAAATAAATAGAAATCTTAAAAAAAGAAAGAAGTTGAAATATAGAAAATATAAAAAATGAAAAAAATATAATAAAAAATAAAATAACATAAAACAAAAGTAAATAAATAAAATAATAAAATTTAAAATAGTAGAGCATAAAATAAAAAA
Organism: Psophocarpus tetragonolobus; assembly: GCA_037954015.1. Lineage (NCBI taxonomy): Eukaryota > Viridiplantae > Streptophyta > Magnoliopsida > Fabales > Fabaceae > Psophocarpus > Psophocarpus tetragonolobus. The sequence continues at coordinate 7,001,252 of CM075692.1, read as the reverse complement.
GAAAAGCAATTGAGAAAAATTGAAAACAAAAAAACGAAAAAGAAAAGGAGGTAAAATTAAAATAGAAATATAAAATGAATAATATACTAAATAAATAATTAAAATAAGATAAAAAATAAAAAAATAGAAATCTTGAAAGAACAAAAAATGAAAGAAGAAATAATATTCTAACCGGAAAGACATTAAAAATTGAAAAGACAAAAAAAAAAACATTAAAAAGAAAGAGAAAAGGAAAAGACAAAGAAGAAAGAAAAAATTGAGAATAAAAATAAAAATAAAGTAGAAGTAAAATAATTAAAAAACTGAAAAAAGGAAAATAAAAGAAGAAGAAATGAAAAGAAGAAAAGAAAAAAGAGTCAATTATTTTTAAAAAAGGATAAATGTCAAAAGTAGAAAGGGAAAAAAATTCCATGAGCCTATTTCTTAATTATATATATATATATATATATATATATATATATAAATAAGTTTATGCAAAAAATTAGATTATATTACTCAATCATACGTAAATAATTTTTCTCTTATAAAAATACTTATGAAAAAAAAGTAGAGAAAAAAGTTTATATATAATTATGTAAAATTTTACACTAACATTTAATTATAATTTTTCGTATATATGACTTTTAAATTATTTATATTGATTTATAAAATTAAAAAATTTACCATATATGAATAATTGTGATTGAATCTAAGTGTAAAAAATAAGTATTAAACTAAAAAAAACTAAATGTTCTATATATTATTTTAAAAATCAATAACTTATACTTAAAGAAAAAAAGTCAATAAGTAGTATTTTAAAATTATAAATGTGAAATAGTTTAGTTCTTTAATATTTATAAAAACTATTTTATTTATTTTTAGCACATAATAAATCACTAGAAAAGGTAAAGTGCGTAGATGTTAACGTAATCCCGGACAAAAATATAAATGACAGAAATTAGTTGTTCAAAATAGTTAACTCAAACAAATAAAAAGACAAAAGTGTCACATATTTATGATGTTGATAGAATAAATAGTTAATTTTTGTAGGAAGAGCAAGGGTGGCCGTATTGTTTCTTTTAAGGAACAATTTTGGCATGAGATTATGTAACTGATGTAAGGTCGTCCCTCGTACATATGTTTATAATATTTAAAGTCTGATTTGTTCTAACTTATTTAATTAAAAAATTAAATTTAAACTCTTCAAATATCTTTCTATTTAAATAAATTAGATTTGGACTTTAAAAAAAGTTACTAAATTTGATAGGTCAATTTGTTTATCATTTTAATCTATACTATTAATAAAGAGAATACTCCTTTGGATGTCTACTTTTCAAAATACCTATTCTATCCCTACACCTATTTTAAAATTAAAAAAATAAACTAATTTTTCATAAGAGGGACTTGAATCCCTAACCTCTTATTTCTCAATTATATATTTTACCACTATACCAACCTTATAACTTTAACCAAAAAATTATTTTAAAATATTTATATCCAACATACATAATTGTCTAATTATATCTATAATGTATAATATATGATATTATATTATATACTATATATTATATAATAAAAATATGACTTTTTGGTGTTCATTTTTTATGACTATTTTACCTTCTAAATATTTTATGACTATTTTCACTTTCACAAATATAACTTCTCCCTATTAATATATGCATACATTTCATGATAAATATTTTTAATAAACATACAAATACATATGTGCGACAATATTTTGAGTTCTATTCAAACTTCCCTCTTTCCACCATTTTTTTCATATTCATTGCATATTTGAGACATATCCATTGATGATCTGACATGTTTTTATCATATTATCATAAACAAAAAATTAACAAAATATATTTCAAAACATGTCACATAACAATTTATATTTCAAAATATAGAAATTTATAAAAGATATTAAATTAAACCCTACAATTGTTATAACATATTAAAATAGAAATACTAATACACAGGTGCGACAATGCCTGTGTTTTCGTTAGTTATAATAAAAATAATATACATATTTTCTTATAAAATAAAATACTGAGACTTCTATTGATATATTTAAAAATAGGATTGACGTTTTTCTTTTAAACCAATTATTAACTTTAAAATTTCGCTTAACAATCTATTGTATCTTAGGTTTTAAATAGTTTACTAGACAAGATAATTTTTTTTTTAAAAGTAAAAAACTAGTCTAATAAACCTAAAAACTAAAAAGTATTATATTTTAAAGAGTTTCACGACGTTTGCGTGTTTAAAATTAGAGAGAGTTATTTATATAAACAACTCTCTCCAATCATGGTAGAACTCATATTAAAATAACACTTTTTATTTTAAGAAATTCATCTAAGAATCATTTATTGAAGATGTTTTAGCAACTTTTAAATTTGATGACATGCCAACGTTGATCACTTAAAAATAAATATGAGTGCTTATAAATGCAAAAATCAATTTTTATGGTGATTTTGACTTTCTAATGAGCAATAACTAAATTTTATTTGTTATTTTATAAAAAATAATGATCTATATAGATTAATATTTATTTATAATAATTAAATTAAACTTTTAATTTGTTAAAATATGATAATTGAAATAAAAAATTATAAAAACATAAATTTTATTTGTTATTTTATAAAAAATAATTATCTATATAGATTAATATTTATTTATAATAATTAAATTAAAATTTTAATTTGTTAAAATATGATAATTGAAATAAAAAATTATAAAAACATGAGTTACTTATAAGAACGTGTAATTGTAGAAAAATTTCTATATAAGTTACTTATAAGTAATGTAATGTGTTAGGTCCATTTAAAGTAGATTAAGAATTTTGGTAATTTCTTGTAAATAATTTAATACTAATTATTATGAAAACATAATTTGTTATTAACCAAATAGATAATTTATCTCAATATTTTTATAATAATTTGTTACTAATTAGAATTTAAATTAAGAAAATATTCAATAATATGTGTCAATTTTTTTTTTGAATTAATTAAAGAAAATACCAACGAATTTATAACATCTTATGCCATTTGTGTCAAATAGGATCAGCTTCACTATTCCACTTAAGAGTACCTACAATTTATCATGCAAATATCATATATTCTTAAATTTAAATTAAATCGCATAGTAAAAAAACTAATAAATTATAAAAACATACTAAAAATATATTGTTAAAGTGTATCCTTTAACTATTTATAATATATTAATAATTTTTAATTTTTGTAAAAGAAATATCAATAGATTATATTCCTTCTACTACGTAAAAATTATATCTTGTTAATACTTTAATAATTTATTAAGAGTTTACACCGACATTCAATCATCATTTTTTGTTTATATTACTTATAAAATATTAATTTGTAAAGTCAATAAATTTATCATAAATAAAGGGTTATTGAATATCAGTGTAAAATTTATTACATTGATAGTACATACTAATTTAAACTCATATACTAATAATAATAAATTTATTTTTTTTAATGTCATCGGAAATGACATATTGGAAAGTGAGGCTCATATGTGTATATATACTAATAAATTATACTCCATCTACTATAAAAAAAATTATATCTCATTAATCATTAACAATATTGTATTGCCCACCCTGTGCACTGACCTTGACCTTATCACATCACCCTGACGTTGACCTCGTCACATTACTCGAATCTCGTTACATCACCTTAACCTCGTCAAACTATCCCAACCTTGTCACAACACCTCGAGATTAGCAAGGACGACCTCTATTGTAAACAAGCCTCTTCGAGGCAACCTCCTTCAATTAAAACCACTTTAGAGAACTCATGACAGTCGTCATGAACCAACGGTTACGACACTATTAAACAACAATCGTTAGTGAGTAGTAATTGTCCTAATTAAATCCATTGATAACATTTTAGCAATAAAAACAAGGAAACATGTATTTGCAAATCCATCTTGATAATTACACAAAAAACTACCTTAACTAACTTGAGCGTCGAAGTCTCTCTTGCAGGTACTCTCAACATCGTGCTTTCAAGAATTCATTGGTGGACTTGTCAGAGAATCTACCCACTATTTTTCGGTAAGTACGTTTGGTGCCCACCATGGAATCGCTTAAAACTTTTCCCCAGCCACCACAAAACTAAGATAAAATGGCAAAAACTAAAGTACCAACGATCTCAGAGCTTCAGAAACAGAACGAATAACTACAGTGTACCATATCGAAGTTGTGCACAACAATAACAACCATGAGGGGTCCAACCACATAACTTCCATGCCTCACTGTAGCCGGAACTGCACGACCTCCTCCCCTCGCTACCATCACACAGTCACTCCCCTAAGGTGACACGATAGCAGAACCATCATGTCGTCCCATACTAGTCGTCGTTATACCCCATTAGGCCACTCTTCAACCAAGCAGATTCATTGTCGTGATTATGATGACGACTTTGAACGAAACCCCTTCATCCCAAAGATAATGGAGGTTGAACTACCCTGCAATTGGAAACTGCTAAGTCTCAAAAGAGACAAGGGCCTCACGGACCCCAACACTCATATAGATGACTACCTCTCCCAATTCAAGTTGGACTCTACACACGACGTCGTACGTTGTAGGGTATTCCCAACATCCTTAATAGGAGGAGCACTCACCTGGTTTACCAAGCTTCCTCCTAACTCGATATGTAGCTTCCGCGAGCTCATAAAAAAGTTCAAAGACGATACGCCACCAACCAGCCCTATACCACCAGTGCAATAACACTAGCTGGCTTACAATAGGGAGAGAAGGAACCCCTACAAGTCTTCGTGGACATGTTCATAGCCATGTGATATGAATGTCAAAGACAATGACTTTTCATTTTTTGTAACGTTTCATTAATTTAGAAATTAATGTAACATGCAATTAATTATATGTGATAATTACATGACAATTGAGTATTTAATTTTTCTTTTATGAGTTATGATTTTGAACAGCCACCTAGTTCTTTTAATAAGGGTTGAATTGTACTCAAAAGACAACCATTGAATTAGTGAAATTATAATTGGGTTTCGTACCTTTTTGTGAGAGATGAATTTCTCTTTAGAACTTATCAAGAAATTCTTCCTTGTGGCATTCTGTTAGACTTATCAAGGGTAAATCACTACCCTTGTGGTGTCATATAAATTATCTTTCATCATTAGAAGTGGCGTCATCTTTCCCTTCATTAAACCATTTTCATCCTTTCCATTTTCTTGTTTACCCAATTCTCATTTTTTTGTTAACTTATTACCTTCTAACCTAGATAGATCCGCAAAACGAATCCAACCCCTTTGGATTTATATCAGTTGGTATTAGAACGTCGGCTCTAGGTTTGGAATTATGGTGGATATTTTTTATACAAGGTGTTTAATAGAAGGTCATTTGTGTTTATTTGCAGTTGATGGAGGAAGTTATAGCAACATGGTAAGCGAAAGATTGGTGAATAAACTCAACTTACCAACAGGTTTCATTCTAGACAAACTAAGTTTAGATTCATTGTTGGAAAATACATGGATGAAGTGACATGCAATATTACTACCATGGACTCATGTCATTTTCTTTTAGGAAGATCTTGGCTGAAGGATAAAAAGATTAATCCTGAAAAACTTTCAGTTTCTTTGGTGCATGAAGGACACAAACTTAATTTGAAATTTCTAGTACCAAGCCAAGTTTGTGATGATCAACATAAGTTGAAGGAGAAAATAGAAAAAGAGAGAAGAAAAGAGAAAAATATAAAAAGAAAAAAGTGAAGAGGAAGAGAGCGAAAAGGAAAGAGAGAGACCAAAAAAGAATAATAAAATTTTAACTGCTAATGATTTTTCTTCTTCTCTTGATATTTTAAATGCAGAGGATCATGAGTATACAAACCACAAATTGCCATGTGTGAAGAAGAAAAATGTTGATATCACTCCTAGAACATCATTGTACATGCAATCCACTATTAAAGTTCAAACTCATGAGAAAAATTGTCAAGTCTAGGTTTGAGCACCAAAAAGGAGAACTTCTTTGATGCATGAATTTTTACAAGTTGTATTTGATCCTGAAGGTTGGTTTTGTTCGTTATATGAATAAAAATTGTAGGAAAATAAAGTCTTAGATTCGAGGACGAATCTTTTTAAAGAAGGAGGGAATGATATGAATGCCGAAGACAATGACTTTTCATTTTTTGTAACGTTTCATTAATTTAGAAATTAATGTAACATGCAATTAATCATATGTGATAATTACATGATAATTAAGTATTTAATTTTTCTTTTGAGAGTTATGATTTTGAACAACCACATATTTCTATAAATAAGGGTTGATTATACTCAAAAAGACAATAATTGAATTAGTGAAATTATAATTGGGTTTTTTTATCTTTTTGTGAGAGATGAATTTCTCTTTAGAACTTATCAAGGAATTCTTCCTTGTGGCATTCTGCTAGACTTATCAAGGGTAAATCACCACTCGTCTTAGGCGACTTCATCCAAAAGTCGCCCTCCATTACATGCTAATAGGGCTTCGACTGGCCCTTTCATGAACAACCTCTATAAGAGAGAACCGAGCAACATGAACGAGCTCAAAGCCCAGGCAACGACCTACATCCATATGGAACAAAATTGAAGAATTGATAAGGGCAGATCATCTCTCAAAGTATGTACAAAGTAAATCGTCCTCCACCTCACAAGAAAAGGAAACAAGCAATGGATATCACAGCTCTTCTCATTGAGACAGACGACCTCAAAATGATGAATGACGATCCCTAAAGGTCAAATGATGACGACCTCCAAAGAATGATCAATACCATAGTTGGCAGCTTCGCTAGCAGAGGGCACACCAATTAAGCTCGTAAATGACACCTCCAAACTGGGTACAACGTAGATGCAAGAAGAGCCACCAACCCAGTCTCCCAACCAAGTATCACTTTCTCTGATGCAGACTTCGAGGGCATTGACCCAGATCAAGACGATCCCATGGTCATATAAGTGGTAGAGACAAACTGGCAAATCAACAAAACATTGATAGACCAAGAGAGCTCAGCTGATGTTCTGTTCTGGTCCACTTTCCGCCAGCTCGGCCTACCTGACTCCTTCATACACCCGTATAGCGAACCACTATATGGATTCACATGGATCAGTGTACAAGCCAGAGGCTATGTAGATCTCCTCACCAAGTTTAGAAAGGGTGGTCAAAAGAGGTTTTCACTATGTAGTACAACTAGTAGACGCCCCTTCCTCATACAACATCCTTATAGGGAGACCCACACTCAACAAACTTGGGGCAATTGTCTCCATGCCACACCCACCAATGAAGTTCCCATTGACCAACAGGGACATCATCACGGTAAAAACCAATCAGCAAGAAGCTAAATAATGCTACACATATAGCCTGAGGGTTACTACAACTGCCCTTGACAAAACTCTTGTACTCGGATCACCAATCAAAGGAGCTAAAATCAATGTTATAGAGCACATCGAGCTTGACCCTAGAGCTAAATATCAAGATTCATGCCCTATACCTGTAGAAGCCTTTACAGGTTGTCAAATAGGCCATAACCCAAATCAAGTCATCGAGATGGGGAGCCGACTTGACAAAGCTACACACTGCCAAGTTAAGGTCATGGTCGCTCACAACACGGACCTGTTTGCATGGAGCAGCTCAGATATGGCAGACATTGACCTAACTTTCATTTGTCATAAACTCGCAGTATCGTTGCCCAAATATGATGAAACCTTGACGAACAAAAATGACTTGCAGTTAAACAAGAGGCTGAGAAGCTCAAAGCCACTAACTTCATCAAAGAGGTTGCTTATTCAACCTAGTTGGCAATTGTGGTCATGGTGAGAAAGTTATCGAGAAAATGGTGAATGTGTGTGGACTATACAAACCTAAACAAAGCTTGCCCAAGGATGCCTATACCCTCCCTAGCATCAACTGACTTGTAGACGGTGCCTCAGGGTACATAATCCTTAACTTTCTAAATGCTTACTCAGGGTACAACAAAATAATGATGTAGACGTCAGACCAAGAAAAGACAACCTTTATCATAGATGACCCAATTATTGTTATAGGTCATGCCATTCAGACTTAAAAATGTAGGGGCAACATACCCTAGATTAATGGACAAGGTCTACAAAGACCAGTTAGGTCAGATTATAGAGGTCTATGTAGATGATATGATAGTAAAATTGGAAGATCCGTCATGCCACACAGCTAACTTAGCAGAAATTTTTGGACAACTATATAAGCACAACATGTGCCTCAACCCTAAAAAATGTGTTTTCAGAGTTGAAGGGGGCAAGTTCCAGGGTTTCATGCTTTCCAGCAAAGGCATAGAAGCCAACCCTGATAAATGTTGAGTTGTAATTAATATGCATAGCTCAACTTCAAAGAAGGAAGTGCAAAGATTGACGAGACACCTAGTCTCATTGTCAAGGTTCCTACCCTGCATGGCAAGCAAAGCCAAACCCTTCTTCCAACTAGTAAAGAAAACAAAGGACTTCACGTGGACAAAAGAATGTGAAGCCTTCTTCCATGAATTCAAAGAATTCCTAGTGACTTCACCTATTTTATCTCACCCTCTCTAGGAACGAATCTCCTCATGTACCTTTCATTAGCTAAAGACGCTATTAGTGCAGCTTTAGCATAAGAGGAGATAACGCAACAACCCATCTATTTAATAAGTAGAGTGTTGCATGATGCGGAAAAAACAATACCAGCTGATTGAAAACCTCATCCTCGCACTCGTCACCACAACAAGACAATTGCGTCCTTATTTCCAAAACAATCAGGTAATCGTCAAAACTGACTACCCCATCCAAAAGATCGTCAAAAAGCTCAAGCTAGTAGGGAGAATGATTGTGTGGTCTATTGAACTGTCAGAATATGGCCTACTTTATGAACCATGAGGACTAATCAAGTCTCAATACCTCTTCGACTTCATTGTTGAACCTACCCCACAACCTGAGGACCAAGGAACAGATAAGTGAACCCTTTTCGTTGACGAGTCATCCAACAAAAAAGGAGGTGTAGAAATTCTGTTAGAAGGGTCAGACAAGCTAACTATCGAACAATTAGTGTAATTTGAGTTCCCGACCTCGAACAATCAGGCCGAGTATGAAGTCTTCATTAGTGTAAAGGGAGATGTAAAAGGAGCGACAAAACTAAAATGCAAAAGCGACTAACAACTAGTCACGAGACAAGTAAAGGGAGACTACCAAGAACAAGATGGCCAACTCCTCAAATACTACCACATACACTAAAAAATCAGGACAACACCATACTATAGTTTAGGAAACTCTCAGTTAGCCATGTTTTGCAGTATTATCAGTCCAACAACGAGACCTCGCATGGATGACTCTCATCCACAGTTACCTATCACAGGATGTCTTACCAGACAATCCTATAGAGGGCAAGAAGCTAAGAAGAAAAGCCACTCGTTTCTTATTAGTGGCAAACAAACTCTTTAAGCGAAGTACAACTCGACCACTATTGAAGTGCCTAAACCCAGTAGAACTCAACTACGTCCTTTGAGAACTACATGAGGTAATATGCAGGTTTCATAGTGGAGCCCAATCTATGACCGCTAAGGTACTTAAAGGAGGATTCTACTGGCCCACTATACTCAATGATTGTAAAAAGTTCATCCACAAGTGCAGCAAGTGCCAGGAATTCGAAAACCTACCTCACCAACCCCCAGAAACCATATGTATCCTAACTTCTCCATGACCATTCGCAATATGGGGAATTGATATTCTAGGACCTTTCCCTCAAGCTCGAGGACAAGCTAAATTTCTAGTAGTCACCATTGACTACTTTACCGAGTGGATAAAAGCAAAGGCGATAGCTCACATAACAAGTCAGTGTGTTAAAAACTTCGAACATAGTAATCTCTGATAACGGAAGCTACTTCATGGATTGTAACCTATAAACCTTCTTACAAGAGCTCGGCTTCAAGCACCTCATGACATCTGCTAAGCATCCACAAACCAATAGCCAGGTTGAAGCTACAAATAAAGTCATCTTGAACGAGCTCAAGAAGAGGTTAGGAATTTCCAAAACAATGTGGGTGGATGAACTCCCAAGTATCCTATGGGCTTATCATTGATCCCCTTAATCCACTACATAAGAAACAGCATACAACTTCATCTACGGCTCTAATGCCATGATCCAAGTCGAGGTCAGTGAACCCACCCCAAGACGAACTCATTTTAACCAACAGACCAATGAAATTGCGCTGCGTGAAGACCTTGATCTTATAGACGAAATTCGTGACCTGGCAAAAGTCAAAGAAGCAACATACAATCTCAAGGAAAAGAGAAGGTACAACAACAAGCTCATCCCAGATCTTTCTAACCAAGCGACCTAGTATGGAGAATGATAGGAGAAGCAAGGAGAAACCCAACACATGGAAAACTAGGAGCACCTTAGGAGAGGACATTTCGAATCATAAAAAATCTACATGATGGTGCTTACATATTATAAGAGCTCAACGACAAAAATGTACCCCACACTTGGAATGCTTTACACTTAAAATTTTATTATAGCTAAAAACTGTACAAGGTACTTATTCCTACTCCAATTCTTTTTTCCCAAAAAACGGTTTTTGGACTAGAAAGGTTTTAACGAAGCCCACCGAATGAATAAAAGTCCAGTCTTACAATGCCTTTACCCCCTAACTTATCATCCTCTCAATCCCAGACTTAAATACAAGACAAACTCGTAAACTTGAAAAAGGTTGAATGCGAGCCTCCCACACATGAGGTCAACATAAACTCATGAAGGCCAAACGTGAGCCTTACACCACTAGTCGAACGCTTACTCGTAAAAGGCTGAACACAATCCTCCCACACATGAGGTCAACATAAACTCGTAAAGATCGAACATGAGCCTCACACTCATAAGTTGAACGTGAAACTCGTAAATTCGTAAAAGGCTGAACATGAGCCTTACACCCACAAGTCGAACACACACTCATAAAAGGCCTAATGTGGGCCCCTCGCTCACAAAGTGAATACAAGCTCATAAGTAAGACACAATTATAGAAAGAAGAAAAAACAGACAAGTACGTCAAGTCGTACAACACAATCAAACACCTCACCAAAAAATAAAGAATGATTAAACACAAATACTCATAACAAAAGGCAGATTTATAAGGCTTCACAACATTAGAAAATAAAGCCATGAATAAAAAAGGAAATACAAAGGCCACATACTCGGCCACCATGCCCCATCTACCTCCATAACAACACTTTACCCCTTGTCTTCATCCTTCTCATCCACCAGCTGATCGTCCTTTACCTTCTTATTAATATTAAAAGGAGACTCATCCACATTTTTGAATAAGAAGACCTGTTTCACAGCCTTCTTAAAGCCACTGATGTGTTCCAGATATATTTGTTGTTGAGCCTTAGTAAAGTCCTCCTCCAATGACTTAACCTTTTCCCTTAACTCCTTGAGCTGCTGTTACGCCTCCACAAGCTGCTTCTGCAGATTTGCTGATGTTCCTTCCAGATCAACAATCTTAGCAGTTGCCAACTTTCTATTCTTAACAACCTTGGCAATGAACTGACTACAACGCCCATTAATAGCTTGGAAACCAGCCATCTCTTAGGCAAATGCAACAATAACTCCTTGAAAATGAGTTTGTAACTCACCCTCTCTAGCCCGAAGAGCAGCTAGCTCCAAACCCATCTCCTTACTCGTAGCCTCCAGCTGGGCGACCTAATCAGTAGTAGTGGCCCACTTGTGACCCAAATAACTCAAAATACATTGAGACATGTGCAGCATCACCATGGCAAAATTAAGGTTCCCCACCGCGGCAACATTTTCCAAAATCACAATGTCAGTAGAAGAAACATCCTCTAGCTTAAAGCAGTGATCAACCTCCACAACAGATTCACATCCTTAGATGCAAATACATGTTTTAACTTGACCATCTGATTCTCATCCCTACTCCTCAGGAAACACTTGTAAATAGTCTTTTCCCAAATAGTATGCGAGAAGGCCCTAGCCATGTGTAAGGGAAATGAAGGAGGATTTAAGTCTTGGCCACTAAGTAGGGGCAGATGACTGCCCGACATCCCCAAAGTCGGCGAGGATATTTGTATCAGTGAAGGCATGGCGGCATCCTCTTCAACATGAGAGGTCGCCTGCATAGGAGAAACAACCTCATCTGCCACCATGTAACCCTCTGAAACCATAGTGACAGTCTCTTTCTACGCAAATCCAGCAACCTTTGGAACCACCTTGTCATGCTTCCTCTTCAGACCCCCTTCGATGGCCACAATAGGCTTCCCTTTATCCACGTCAAAATTCGCCTTAAGCGACTTCTAATTCTGCTTGCACATCAAATCTGCAAAGCAAACACAATGTGAGTTAGAAACCAGCAGATAAAAACCACAATACTCCAAAAATACAAAGCATAAATACGCACTCCCTAACTCCAGCTCTACATCTTGAGCATAAGGAAGACAAAAGATAGTCTAAACAATTATCGGTCAAGGAAAAGAGAAAAACTTTGCGATATCAACCTCTTCCTCTCAGTAAACTTACGGGGCTTTTCCTGCCAGTAAAAAGGAAACTTCGTTTTCCCGTCCACCTCGAAGAAGATGTTCTTATGCTTTGTCCTCTGATCTAGGAAGTCCACCGTCATAAAGTCATTTTTAAACTTAAACAAGCCCGAATATAAAGAGAATAAAACCCTGCTAACTTTATTCAAGGAAACCCAACCTATATAAGTACCTAGCTTCAGTTGGTAAAAATGCAAAAACTTGTTCAAAGATACTTCCAACCCCAAAAACGCACACATAATTTGGAAAGCCTTAAGAAATCCCCAACTATTCGTATACAACTGTCAAGGGACCACATTGGCATATTGCAAAAATTCGCACTAAAACTCAAAAAAATGCAGAGTAACACCAAGGTTGAGAAAAAGTCCTATATACGTAGGTCGAAGGCACCTCCAACCCCCCCTCCTCTATAGAAAAACTCGTACATCACACAAGACTACAATAAAAACAAGTCTGCCTTGTGAAAAGTAGATAAAAGGTCACTTTGTAAAAGTGCCTTAATCGCTGACTCACTAAGCTTGATACGAAACTTGGCCACATCCCTACGAACCCAAGTGTACTGAGAGATATCTAACGGTGGAAAATTCGCCTTCTTACTATGCTTCCCCTCCTTTTAGAAACCTCTAACATCATCTCTCTTTTTCCCTGCCCTTGCCCTTTTACCCCTTTAACCTTCACAGAGTCAACCTTCTCCTCCAACAGCCTCACCCCAGAAGAAGTCACACCCTTGGACCCTATGGCTAATGCTGCAACATCACCACCATTAGACGTTGAAGAATAAACCTCCAACTCCACGAGTGAGAAGAAGAGTAGGAGGAATCTACATCCTCCCCTATACCCAGTACCTTTTTTCAAAAGCAAAGAACCTTTCTCCTTCCACTGCCTAAACCCATCCCAAGAATCAGAAGACATATTTTAAAGAACACGCCACAATTCAGGAAAAATAATAAACACCCATGAACCCTAGAGCACCCATAACGAAGACAATAAAACTAGAAAAAGAGAAAGGTACACGAAGCAAAAGAGATACACTACACAAAGGAAGTACCTCACAACAAGCACAACACATTTCAACCTTAAAGGAAGATGAAGAAGCAAAAACGCATCGTGCAAGCAAGAATGCAAACGACTTATAACTATTCCCGCCCAACAAATGTCGATCCACAACTAGAACACGAACTTCTCCCATTCATCCAACGATTATTATACCAACATAATCTAATGATCCTCTCCCACTACCGTAACACTCCATCCAATGGCTAAAGATCATTCTCAGTCACTTCACATGATGAGTGACAGAAGTAGGTGACCACATGGCAAGGCCATACTGGTGCGACCGTACACATTCCCACACTCTTAAACAACCTCTTTGACAACCTCTATCAGCTAACTCTAGAACCTCAGTACTTGATAGACTCACACACCACTATGAAATTTATGACAATAACTTGGAAGCTCTAGCGTCTCGCTCATGATCCTCAGAGCTCAAGGGGGTACTTCCTAGTAGTTACCTGTGCACTGACCTCAACCTCATCACATCACATGACCCTAACCTTGACCTCGTCAAAACACCCTGAGATTAGCAAGGACAACCTCTACTGTAGACCAACCGCCTCTAGACAACCTCCCTCACTTGAATTAAAACTGCTATAGAAAGCTTATGACAACCGTCATAAACCCATAGTTACGACACCAATTAACAACAACCATTAATGAACAGTAATTGCCCTAATTAAATTCGTTAATGACACTAGCAATAAAAACAAGGAAACAAGTATTTGCAATCTATCTTGATAATTAAAGAAAAAACTACATTGACTAACTTGAACATTAAAGTCTATTTTGCAAGTACTCCCGACACTGTGTTCTCAAGGATTCTTTGGTGGACTTCTTGGAGAATCTATCCACTATTTTCTGATAAGAACAAATATATTAATAAATTTAAATGTTTTTAATATAATAAAAAATGACATATTGAAGAATGAGGACGTGTATTTATATATACTAATAAATTATATTCCTCTTATATGTAAAAATTCTATCTCGTTAATTATTAAGAATATACTAATATTAATAAATTTAAAGTCTTTTAATATAATCCGAAATTACATATTAGAAAATGGGATGTGTGTATATATACTAATAAATTATATTCCATCTCCTACGTAAAAATTATATCTTGTTAATCCTTAACAATATACTAATACTAATGATTTTTTTTTAATATAATCGGAAATGACAGATTGGAGAATGAGGATGTGTGTGTACATATACTAATAAATTATATTCCACCTATTACATTAAAATTATATCTCGTTAATCATTAACAATATACTAATACTAATAAAATCAGAAATGACGAATTGGAGAATGAGATGTGTGTGTGATGTGGTGATTAAAAAAAAAAAAAAAGACGATGCAACGCCTTGGTTTTTAAAATGACTCACATATTACTTTTGTTGCTAACTTATTATCCTGAAAATTTTCTTCCTCTTACTAATTGTTAAATATATTAAAAATGCTTTTTATAAATAAAATGTTAGTATTGTTAGTTTCTATTAATGGTCACGATCAAACTCATAAAATATTATATTTTTACTAATAAAAAGATTCAAACACACTATCTTTTTCTTCTTTTTTATTTCTACACATACTTTTTGTTATTAAACAAACTTTATAATCCTTTTACATCACATGCAGATAACTTAATAATATTATTAATAAAAATAAACATTTTAAAATTTTGTCATAAGTAATATTATTATGTATAGCATAAATTCATTTATAATAAGTTAATAATGAGTTATTATTCTTAATTAAGTGGGTTCATGACTAATCCTAATCATGTTATTTTAGATATAAAATAAATTATATTAAAAAATATGAGAACTTAATTATTTTAACAAAATTTAGTCATTGTTATCCATATCATGGAAGTTATATACAAATCATTAATTACAATAATTTTTTTACATAATTTTTAAAATATTAATTAGTAAAATTACTAAACTTATTTATAATATGTAAAAAGATAATTAATTATTAATGTATAACTTTTTACACTAAAAATATATAAATATTTTTCTACATAAAACACCTTATACATCATTCTTATAATTAAAGTCGAAATCAAATGCGTTCAACTTACATATCTAGATTCACTTTTTTCTTTTGACTTACAAAAAAGTATAGAACTAAAGTTAAAAAAAAAAAAAATGTCTGCCTACCGCCTCCTTCGTTGTCCCACGATGAAAAAGAAATCACCAATCATTAACGGCATTATAAAAAAGAAATCACCCATCATTGACTCCAAATGAAAGATATAGCAATAAAAAAATCATTGTAAGTATATATGAACAAAAAATCATATATTTTAATTTTTTATTTTTGTATTATATATGCATAAAAATTAAGTAAAATAATAATAATAAAAATAATTAATTGTGCATAATATTAAATTTGATGTTCTGATGATATTTTTTTCATTAACAAATATTAATTGCAATAATATTTGATGTTCAGGTAATATACTTTGGTACAAAAATGGATTTTTGCATAGTTGTAGGTAGTAATAGATTGAACAAACTTTATTTTGACACTTTTTTCGCAAGCTCTTTATTCAAAACTTTTGCGTTAAAGAACGTGATTAAATGTCTTATCTACTTAATCGGCATCATTATCCTTCAATCTTTACTTTCTTTTTTTTCCATGTTGTGTAACGAAAAGTGGTAAGCAATCATAGAACTATCAATTACCAATGGACCATGTGAAGAACACTTGGAATCTATCTATCCGAAGGAAAGAACTAAGAGATAAGATATTTTAATAATCAATATTCTTACAGTATTTAGATAAAAATAAAAAATTTATAAATACAATAATTAAAATTAATTAGTTATTAGAATCTATGAATGTTAAAAAAATAAATGATAAAGATTATATATACATAGAAAAGGACACATCAGATAAAAAAGAATTAGTGTAAAAAATGAATAAATTTAATAATAACGATATGATTAAATCTAATAGCAGTAAATGTATTGTTAATTAAAATATTTGGTAATCTTTTATTAAAATTAAATTATGTTGATTGCATTATTTTTTAAATAATGTAATCAACACTGTTAAATTTAAACATATAATTATTATTATTATTATTAAATCTTTCAATTCTTACTTTTTGTCATTTGTAATGGAAATTTGCTATTACCAATTTGTATCTCACGTTTCACCAATCAATTAATTTCATATTATTTAATGAATTTTTTTTATAATTCTTTTTATATTTTATATAATTTATTAAATGATATTGTATTTATAAATTGATTGAAACGGGAAGTGAGACACAAACTTGGGACACATGATTTCTATCCTTGTCACTTGATGTATGCATATACATATAAAAAGAGGAAGAAAATACATATTTCATGGGACGAATTAATAATAACAATACGAATGTTATTATTACTTATCACTAAAATATATCACATGTTTCATTCACTGTTACTTAACATCATTATATTTATCATCATCATTGTTGTCGAAGATAACAGTGATAGTAATAATAATAATAAATAACAATAAAATAAGTTGTTTTAATTTCAACTCTTTTATATAAAAGTATGATGATTACAAAATATTTATTATTCTCACATAAAAACATCATTGTTATGAAATATAATATGTAATATAAAATAGGGTGGTTTTTAAGTCAGATTAAATCTTTAAAAAATCATCTCTAACAATTCATGGTTGATGTATATGGTAGATTTTAGATCAAGAATTATCAATTCCTTTTGAAGTATTAATCCTTAGTTTTATTATTATAATGTTAGACTTTTGTAATATCTAGGTTGTATATCTTATACATAATTTGTTTAGTCTCTTTTCACCTTTCAAAAAATCTTTAAAAGATAAGAAGAATAAGTTAGATTCTATATCTCCTTAAAACTTGAGAAAGAGATTTCCTCCATAATGCAATTAGATTTCTAACAATCGAGGGAAATGTTAAACATGTTTGCCATTTATATATAAAATATTAATTTAGCAGGAATGTGATTGACCTTTTGACAATACATTAATCTTATCCTTTAGCTAGTTGGAAGCTAAGTTAGTTGATGTCCAAAAGCTCGATGCAATAATAACGATATTTTTTTTTACAGAATCTAAATTTTAAAGTAATAATAACAAGTCATAATAATCATATATACTCATGACGTTTTGACTTAAATTGATCGATCCTAAGAAACTTTGGTTAGAATCGAGAGGAATCATTAGATAAAAAATGTATCATATGGTATCATATCTAGAAGTAGGTTATAGACCGGTCCGGTTTATTTAAGTTCAGTTTACGAAATTTATGAATTTAATGGATCGTTTCACGATCTATATATATATAGTAAAATATCTAACATTTTAAAATTAATTAAACTATAATATATCATATTAAAAATTATATTATTATTTAAAATAAATTAAAATATTAAATATTTTTAATATTAAAATTGTAAAATATCACAATTTATATAAAAAAGTTATAATATTAACACAAACTAATAGACAATGATTAATTTGTCCCTTTAAACGAGTTATGGTCAAACCTGTGAATCTGCGGACTTAGTTCATAGGTTTTGTAAATCAGATTCAAATTTTCGCAATAGTTATGATTCTTTAAAAAAAAAGGACTCAAAATCCACACAAGTATGGAAGTCCACATACCACAAAGTGTATAGCCTACCTCTAGTCATATCCACTTCAAAAAAATATATGATGTGATATTCACTTCAAAAAAAATATAGTGTTAATCATACAAAGACATTTAGTTTATATTAATTCAAATACAGTGCTAATCATATAAAGACATTTAGTTTATATTAATTCATAATATTAAGATTTTGTTTCATTTGTCATTTTAGTTAATTGAAGCTAAATATATAGTTGAAATGATAGTTTTTAGTTTAGTAAGTTAATAAGTAAAAAGTTAGTAGCTATTTTAGATAGTTAACAACTTTTTTTAGAAACTACTTGAGTAAACTTTTTAAGAAATCTCTTAATTTCAGCTAGTAGTTGATTTTTCTTTTAGAACTTTATCTTTCATTAATTAAGGAATTGTTTTTCATTGATTCTTTCTTCTCACATGTGACAATCTCTCTTTTATTTCTCTTTCCTTCATTATAATTTAAATATGTAATTATATTAATTTATAATTTAAATATATAATTATAGAAATTATATTAAGTATATAATTTAAATTTTAAATATTTAATTATAAATTTTATAATTTAAATATTTTTATAATAATTTATATTTAAATATATAATTATAAAAAATTATAATTTAAATATGTAATTGTAGCAATTTATAATTTAAATATGTAATTATACAAATTTGTAATTTAAATATATAATTGCAATAATTTATAATTTAAATATGTATCAATTTGTATTAAGAAATTTTATAATTTAAATATGTATTAAGAAATTTTATAGAGTTTAACATCTATACAATGTGAGTGTAAAAGAGTTTTACACTGACAATTAATTATAACCCTTTGTTTACATGATTTTTAAAGTATTAATTGATAAAGTTAACAAACATACCATGTATAAAATATTGTGATTAGTGTAAAATTTTTTACACTGATAATATATAAGTGTTTTTCTTAATTTTATATTATTAAAATATATTATAATTATTTTAAATACTTCATTATTATATAATAATTAATAATAATTATTTGTCATTTTAAAATTTTAAATCAGTTAACTAGTTTTATCTATACTTACAACTAAGTTTATCATTTTCAAGTTTTCGTTAACTTTTAAGTTAATTTTACTAAATATACGATAAAATTCTTATTTCTCGTAATAATGACCATTTTAAGGTGACACAAACATCTAGACGCCGATATTTAAACTTCGCTATAAGTTAAATGACCACCTATAGCATCAAAAGAAGTAATTTTATGTCTAAATATAGGAGCTAAAGTTAGCAATGTATGGAAATAATGCCCAAGTTCTTAAAGTCTCAACGAAAAGCAAATTACTTTTTTCTTTTACGGAATGCATGGGTTTGGTTTGTCATCTTCCACGCTTTTGGCCACGAATAAGACCGATAAAATAAGTTATATGCTAATTATTGAATCTAGTGAAGCATCTAAATCACCATATTTTATGAAGAAATGTTTGTTAAGTTTTGATTCGTTTAAAGTTTGACTCGTGCAGTTAAAGTTGAAATTAAATTATATATACTAAAATTTTCGTTTGATTACGTGCACAGAAAAAGTATTTATTTTAGAAAAATAATTACTTATTCTGAAAATGCAAATTTATTTTTTATGAAGAGAATTTGTCCAACCTCAGAATTTATTCAAATCATATAAATTCATAGTACAGTTCAAATCATTATAAAAAACATAAGAAAGGAATTGTGGATCGAAGTAAAAAGAATGCCGAGAATTGATTTTTCATTCAAGATATTTATACAAACATATACTAGACACCTAATTACCTCATAGATTTCTCCTGGTTTCACGCTAACATAGCCTACACTTTCATTTTCCTAAGGTAGAACAATCAAATATTTGTACAAACTACCTTCCAAAAATAAAAATCCAATTACACCTCAACCTTTATTGATATAATTGGATATTACAAACATAAATATAGTAACAGTATATACAATATATCTTCATATTACCCCACATCAAGTTGTTGCATGCAAGTTTTGGATGGTCAACTTGCCTAATAGAATAAGAAACTGCTTTGTTCTAAGAGCTTTGGATCAATAAGTTGAGTATGAGTGGAGATATAAGAGGGTTGAATATGCTTTTTAAGGACTTCATTCCGAATAAAGTGACAATCAATCTCAATGTGTTTTGTTCGTTCATGAAAAACGGGATTCTTAAATATATGAAGAATTGCCTGAGTATCACAATAGAGTTGTATCGGTTGATAGTGAAGCACACCAAGATTGGACAGAATATCCTTGAACCATTTCAATTCACATATGGTGTTAGCCATGTAGAGATATTTTTCTTGAGCAGAGGATCGGGACACCGTGTGTTGTTTCTTAATCTTCCATGAAATAGATGAGTGACCAAAAAAGGTGAACTAACTTGTAAGGGATCTGCGATTAAGTGGACAACTTGACCAATCTATAAAGTGATTTATGAAGTTTACATACCATTCCTTAGTGTTGCACCATGAACCTGAGGGGTATTTTCATGTACACATGTTCTTGGAGGTCACCATGCAAGAAAGCATTGTGAACATCCATTAAGTGGAGATCCCAAGCTTTAGCAGCAGTGACAACCAACACAATACATGATGCATTCCTCCCAAGCCATGGTTGAACAATTCTTGAGGTTGAGAATGGCACCTAGGATCAACTATTAAAGATCCTTAAAATGGAGGTGGAAGACTAGAAGATGAAGGTGGAGGAGACGTCACTTCTAGGTTGAAGAAGATAAGCCAATGATCATGAAGCTAACCACAAAGGACGAAAACCTTGATAATAGAATGAAGAACTCTCACAAGAATGAAGAGAACAAGAACACTCTCTCTTAAGATAAGAAGGTACTCTCAAAAGTAGAGAAGAAATTTATCTTTCAATTAAGATGAGTGTTAAAAGCTACATGAAGGAGGGAATGCTCTATATATATAGCAAGGCATAGATCTACGGGCCTAGCATGAACATGAATGTCTAACTCCTCTAATTAGGGAGGATTAGTTGGTTAATTTAGTGTTAATTTAGCACATATCAATTTAACACTAAATTAATTCAACTAAGATCCAAATATGGCCCTAAAAAGGGGGGATCTATGTTCCCTCTTGTTTGAATTTGAATTTTGGAGGGAAATGACATGACACCTCCAAAATTCAAATTAAAATAAGAAGAAACAAAAATCAGTCAAGTAGGAGTGACAAAGCATATGTGGAGTGAAACATGGGAGCAAGGGGGCCTACATGTCTCATCATGCTTTATGTGTTGGTTAGAAGGGTTTTAGAAGCAATTAGGGGTGTACCACACGTCCAAAAGCTCCTAGGCCAAGCCTAACTAATTAACACACTCCACAAAGAGACTAATTACACCTCTTGAAGAAAAATAGACCTATAAGCCAAAATGCAAGGCCAAAAATTAAACTAGCTACACCCTAAAATCCTAATGACTTAAGGGTGCTTATACAAGCCTAAAAATGGTTAAATGAATAAAATTAAATGGAACATGTCCTAAACTAAGCTCTTTGAAGCTTCATCCAAGTCATGCTCCTTTATTATTGGTCCTAACTCAAGCCCATGCTAAGCGTGCATGCATCAGTACGTACATTAACCATTTTTGTCACCGGGACAGATGTTTCAATGTAGTCTATCCCTTTAACTTGGTCGTTTCCTAAAATGACCATCCTTGCTTTAAATCTCTCATTAGTGTCATCTGACTGATACTTGATTTTGTAGATTCACTTGTAGCCAAGATCTTTTTTCCCGGGAGGCAAATTGTAATAGTTTAGGTACTATTATTTTGAAGAGCCTAAACTTCACTTGCCATTGCTTCCTGCCAATGCGCATCTTGTATAGAAAAATGCATTGGCTCTCGATCTTCACTTATTGATGCAATAAATTAACAATGCTTATATGAAAACCTATCACAATGGACATAGTGAGCTATAGGGTAACACACACCAGATTCATGTGATGTTGTGGAGGAACAGGTAGATGGGCTCAACTTTCTCATGATGTTTGTCACTTAGTCACAAAACCGTATAAATGGTTGTTTGATTCAATGACCTCATCCAAGTTAAAGAGTAAGTGTAGTGAATGTACCAGTTTCTACTTGTTCAACTACGTTTGTGAGATCTTGTTTTTCATGTGTTGGTTCACAACTTTTGGTTTCATCATGGATTGAACCAAGAACCCTTGACTTCAACAGTAGTGTCATCATGAAGACTATCTTCAACCAGGTTTTCCTCATTTGTCCATGGATTAATAATGAGCACTTGTGAGGCAATGTTTTCTTCTTCAAAAGAAAATTCTATTCCAACAAATTTTACATCCCGTGAGACAAAGAATACCCCTTTTTCTAAGTCAAATAATTTTCACCTCGTTTTTTCCATAAGAGTAGCCAATAAATATGCATTTATTGCTTCTACTATCAAATTTATCTCCTTTTGTATCTTGATTGTGAGCATAGTAAAGTAACACAAACACTCTCAAGTGGTTATAAATAGTAGATTTTCCATGAATCAATTCATATGGAGTTTTCCTATCAAGAATAGAGGATGATGTCAAATTAATCAAGTCACCTACAGTTAGAATGCATTCACCCCAATAACATATTGGAAGTTTTCCTTGAAATCCTAGTGCCTTTGTTATATTTAAAATATGTTTATGTTTTCGCTTTACTTTTCCATTTTGTTTTGGTGCGCCAGTGCATGATTTTTTTATGAATGATGTCATGATCAAGAAAATATTGTTTTAAACAAGTGAATTTATTTTCATTGTCACTTCTTACCACTTTTACATGTTTATCAAATTGTCATTCAATTATTGCAAAGAAATTTACTATAGTTTGTGATACTACCCTTTTTCACTTAACAAATATATCCAAACAGCTCTAGAATGATCATCTACTAATGTTAAAAAATATGATGCACCACATGATGAAGGAGTTCTATAAGGGCCCCACAAATCACAATATATCAAACCAAATATGGTTTATGCACGATAAGTGCTCAAAGGAAATTTTCTTTTGTTTTTTTTTCTCTCTCACATATTTCATAAGTTTCATTCAAACACTAGCTTCTATGACTGCTACTTGCATCAAGAATCAGTTGAACAACCTTAAAAGATGGATGCCCCATGCACTTGTGCCAAAGATCAAGTTTATTCTTTGTATTGGTTTAATAAGCCCTTACCTTTCTAACACCACGATACAGATAAAGCCCATCCTTCCACTCAACCACTCCAATCAATATCTTCAAAGTGTGATCCTATATTACACACAATTTATTAGTAAATTGGACAAAACAATTTGTTTCATCTATCATTTGTGATAGAGAGATTAGCTTGCAATTTAATTTTGGTACATAAAGGGTGTTCTTTAGTTTGAGACCCCATCTAGGATTGTTGTCCCTTCCTTGGTTTCCATTACTTGTTCTCCATCTAGCAATCCAATTCAAATTGTGTGTCATATGGTTAGAATCACCTTTCTCTATTATCCACAAACTATATCTATGCTTACCAGTCATTTTCTCATTCTCAATTGACTTACATTTGTTCAGCATGTCAACTAGAATCTTCCACTATTCATTGCTCAAACTAGGTAGCTCAGATTTGCCAATTTCATTGTCACAGCTAGTCACATTACCAACAACAACTTGGGTTGGATTAGCACGAGCCACACGCCTTCTGCCATGTCTTGCTGAGGTCCCATGTCGTTGGTTCTTGCTACTAGTTCCTCTCTCATTTCATGTGCTAGCACCCTACCACTTAGTGTATCCGATGATCGAGAAGCAATTTTTATCATCATGCCTTGTCATCCTGCTGTGAGAGCACATCACTGATTTTTCCTTCATTTCTCCTCGCCCTTTAGTCTTGTTGTTGCTTGCACTACAAAACCCATGACTGTTGTCCTTTCTTCCTCAGATTTGTTGATAATTTTTATCCTCTCTTCTTGTACTAGAGTAACATATACTCGATTCAATATCGGTAGAGGATCTCCTGTCAATAGGTTAGAGCATATTGTACCATATCTCACATCATCCAAACTCATCAAGAACTGTTGAAACTTTTCTTTCTCTCCTTTCTTTTCGAGTTTAGATGTAATATCACATTTTCATCCTCCATATGAACACCTCCGGATCTACTTATAGGTTGCTAGCTCATCCCAAAGTGTCTTTAATTTCATATAGTATACAATCATGGTCATCCCTTGCTGCTTGCAATATGATAACTTCACTTTTATTTATTGGATCCTTGGACCATTCACCCATAGAGAAATTATCTCTTGTATCCTCCCACAACTTCTTTGCATTTTCCACGTAAGTAACAATTGCATGTAAGGTACGTTCAATTACATTCAATATCCACAACACAAGCATGGATTGAACAATCCACCAATTTTTCCATTTTTGGTGCATCTTCATTTAGGTTGTTCATAGGTTCCATCTATGAAACCTGACTTTCCCTGGCATACATGTAATGAAATTTTTGTTGCTTAAGCCCATTTTTCATAGTTTTCTCCTTACAAATGCACTTGTGTGATAACGTTTCTAGGGTTGTCATTTGAGTTAAAATGATATGGGGATGAAGCTTTCTTGGTCCCATTAGTTTGAGGCTTTTTGGTTTCTTTATTCACCTCATTTTTTCTACCATGGTGCTCTGATACCATGCCAAATAGAATTGATTTTCCATCAACATATTTGCACAAATATATACACAATTAGACACATAATTACCCTATATATTTCTCCTAATTTCACGCTAACAAAGCCCACACTTTCCAAAAGTAGTAAAATCAAATATTTGTACGAACTACCTTTCAAAAATAACTATCCAATTACAACCCATTTTTTGCTAATACAATTGAATATTACAGACATAAGTATAGTAATGGTATATACAACATATCTTCATATTAAAGAGTTATATCTTGGTCAGTGTGGAGATCCATTTTAGCAAAATCATCAGCCAATTTAGTTAGCCCATGCAATGCATATAAAAATGAATAGAACCTCATTTTTTTCACTTAATATGTAAACGCGATCAATGGCAAGGCTGCGAAAACTATGTTCAGAAGCCACTATCAGTGCTTTAAGGATAGCCAACAACTTTATCTTATCCGCCTTATAGTAAGGTATCCTATATGAAAATCTAAGTAGATACTTACCTTCGTGATCTCGCACAAAGCCTCCCAACCACCGCTTTTAGTTGGTCCTGAATAATAGTCACATCACATTTGATCTTGACATAACCTTTTTTCTAGGGACTCCAAAGCATAAGGAAATGTTGAATCTGCATACTGAGATTTGCGCTCCCTCATGGAAACTTGCAAATGATAGAGCCCCTAAGATAATCAATGGTGGATCTCACAAATCAAATAATTTTCTTAGCTGGGTGATACTTTCCTTTGAAAATAAATTCATCCCTCCTCCACCACAACTGGTCAAGAGTAATACAAAATATTTGGACCCAACAGCTAACCCTATGATCGTGCTTGAGAGATAAGTTTGATTGAAGCCATGATTTAATTTGGTGTTGATTAAAGACATTGGAGATGTGGGTACTTCTCAAGTGTCTCCAAATGCTAAAAGCATGTAAACAATCTCGTAAAGTATGCATAAAGGTTTCTTGATGTTGCTGTAGAGATGACATTTGGTATCGTTTCTGTTGTGCCTACTAAAATGCAACTCATTATTGCAAGAATGCCAACTAGTATTTTCTAGATAAAAATGTGAATCCATTCTGGACTATCCCATTTGCATAATGTTGTAAAGATTAGCTTGCTCGAACTGGGGTGTTAACTGGTTAGGCCAACATAACCCATTTTGGTAGAGAACATTCCATTCACCCCCTTTTGCAAAAAGGCACATCAGCTTCCATATCCCTTATAGGTGGTTCAATCATGCAAATATTCGCAACAACATCTAATGGCAATAAAGCTTCTAATTTTTATTAACATCCCAATACCTTTTAGGTTTAAAAAGAAACACACTTTATTATTTACATGAATAGAAATATTATCAGTACATTAATTAATTAACGGACTAAGCCAGACACCCAATTATCATGCCAAAATTCAATACCCTTCCCATTACCAACATGCCAGATAATATTCCGCCTAACATTGCACCAGGATTGTTTGGATCCTTTCCATAATTATGTACCACTTTGAGTAAGCATAATATCCAGATTCACATCCCGCCATATTTGTACTTTGATCTGACTAGTTCTAACCAACCTTAGATACAAGAGCGAGATTGACTTGCCTTGTTATACGCAGACCCAATCCATCCAACTGTTTAGGTTAACAAACACTTCCCTAATCCAACCAATGGACCTATTATAAAAAGTTTAAAAGATAATGATAGTTTGAAAAATAAATAAACTAAAACACACTATATTTAAATTTTGACAGCTATACTTCAAGGTGCCCACGTTTTATAAATAATATTGTAAATGGAAAAATAATTCCTTTAAAGATGGATGTGATGTGATTCCAAACTTAATTTCAAAGTAAAAAATAAAATAAAATTTATGAATCTAATCTAAACATGTGTATCCCTTATTTGGCGGGATAGCTTAATGTTTATGAAAAATAAAGATATTTATAAAATTTTTAAAAGTTATGACATGAAATTTAGTTAGAAAAGAAATATCATTATATCTTAATATAAATTTCTTATGATAAAATATTTGCTTATAAAAAAAATAAGCACTTATTAAAACAAATATTTTTTTAAAGTGGAAAGATATATAGTTGGGCGGGTTAAATGAGTGCTAGTCCAAGAAGGCTCACGCCTACACAATATAAGATCTTACTATTATTTTCAGGGTTGTAGTTTGCTTAGTTTGGGTGAGCAATGTCTATGTATTAATATTGTAAACTTCTTACGTCACATACCAATAAAAAGTTTTTACATAAATGATTTAACATTGAAAATATTAATTTAATATGAATTCTATAATATTGAATCTTATAATGTAAGTCATACAATATTGAGGTGTTCAAACTACTATATCTAATTTGAAGTACCCAACATATATATTATAGGATCTATACTAAAATAATATTTTTAATATTAAATAATTTATTTAAGAATCTCTCATTGGACATGTTCTTAGTTAGGAGTGACAAAAATTTCACATTTGCATATACTCGCAGATAAAAATCGTAAAAATATTTGTATGGATAATTTAAATGAATACTCACACTAACGGATATAAGTTTTTTCTACCCACTCCTTACCGGTTACAATATGCATATCATAACACTCATACCATAGTACTTGCTACTCGCTAACTAAAATATTATACATATTTAATTTGAAGAAGATAAGATTTTTGTAAAATAAATCAATTTAAAATATTAATTGTCAAATTTCATTGTTATCAGTATTATTTTTTTAATATAAAGTTCATAATTAATAGATTTATTTATTATAAAATGTTGGTAATATAAAGCAAAGATTCTATTTTATATTAAGTATTTTGTACATATTATATTAATCTATTTTTATCTAAAGTTAATAATGCAGAAAATAGTATAATTTTATTTCTAAATTTTTCAACAAATAACAGATTTGTTTGCTAAAAATTCATGTAAAAATTAATCTTCTTTTTAAAAAAATCTTAAAAAAATATTTGCAGATACCGTGGATACGCATAGATATTTTTATAATAGGTACTCATAGGTTTTTGGGTGGTGACACGTGTGGATTTTGTGTAACAGATCAACCTCTGTGTGGCCATTGTTTGTATCTATCTCGACCCATTGTCATTCCCATTTTTTGTACCTATGTTATTTGATAGAAAAACTATAATAACTTTCGGTAAGTCTAATCTATTTATTTACCTATTGTTGTAAGTCTTTTTTAGGTCAGGTTTAGGCTTGACAAAGATTTGCTTGACCTAACCTATTCCCTTACATGAGGACAAGAAAATAAGGCTTATGGAACTTGGAATCTTTGGATGCAAAAGTTTGCATAAAGAACCAAATTTTGTATAAGAAACTCTTTAACAACTTTTGATAATAAATTTCCTAACAAGTACGCCACTTGTTATTTGAATTGATATAAAATAGTTTATCCATGTGTTATACTCTAAGATCGTGACAATATGATTAGTGGTATTTTATCATGTTAGAGATAAAATTGGCTAATTGTTATAAAAGTGAAATTGATCTTCATGAAATCAATCTTGTCACATGCATTAGGTATCAAACATGTTTCATTAGATTATGTTGTTATATTAGATTAATTGTTTCATCATATTCTCATTGTTGGCATCTTTTCATAATTTATGCATGAAATATGTACTTTTGTAGTGTCATTACTTTGTATGATTATTTTTTCTGTTTACGCTTGTGTGATGTTTATGATGTTTTTATTTCATAGTAAATAATGCACATGAGGTTAATATAAAATTTATGTGTTTATGTTATTTTATAGACAAATATTAGTTAACGGTATATTAGTTTTTGTTAGTGAATAGATTGAAATTAACAACCTCTTCTTTCCATCTCCCCACATATAGACTTTGCAAAACCTTATAACGCCAAATTTATGTGTTTACTTTGTTGGTTTGCAATTAACATCATGAGTTCGGAAAATATTTTTGTGAAGTTGACTTAAAAGTTTAATAAGTTAACTTAGGAATTTATGTTTGAACATCTTTTTGTCTGGATTACTCACTTTTGAGAATTTCACTTTTACATTTATTAGGTTTACATTATAAATTTTAATGTTATCTATTGGATATTCAATTTTGATTTTAGGGCACTCTTAGAAATAGTGAATCATGTTTATTTTTAATGTAGGATGTTTCATTTAATATTTTTAGGAATATAGTTATTCATCTGACTTGAATCGTTTTTCTCTCACAATCACTACTACAAAAATGTCTTTTAAGAACAACTAAAATTGACCTTTAAGAATTGTTGTATGACTCTTTTCTTTTTGGGAGATGTTAAAAGTTGCTACTGTAACATCCTAATTTTCGTAACTAGATTAATATATAATTATATTTTAATTTGGGTATTAAAGTTAGAAACTTAGTTATTGTAGACACCTAATTTTGTCCCGATAAGGCTTTTAGCCAAGAAAGGATGAACAAGAAAAGGATTCAATGAACCAAAAGTGGACATTGATTTATGTGAATTGTAGGGTACTTTAGACGTGCATGTTCATGCTAGGCCCGTAGATCTATGCCTTGCTATATATATAAAGCATTCCCTCCTTCATGTAGCTTTTAACACTCATCTTAATTGAAAGATAAATTCCTTCTCTACTTTTGAGAGTACCTTTTTATCTTAAGAGAGAGTGTTCTTATTCTCTCCATTCTTGTGAGAGTTCTTCATTCTATTATCAAGGTTTCATTCCTTTACAGCTAGCTTCATGATCATTGGCTTATCTTCTTCAACCTAGAAGTGACGTCTCATCCACCTTCATCTTCTAGTCTTCCACCTCCATTTCAAGGTTATTAAATGATCTTTAATAGTGGATCCTAGGCGGCATTCTCAACCTCAAGAATTGTTCAACCATGGCTTGGGAGGAATGCATCATGTATTGTGTTGGTTGTCACTTCTGCTAAAGCTTGGGATCTCCACTTAATGGATGTTCACAATGCTTTCTTCATATAATTAAGATGAGTCTTAAAGGTGGTTCTTTAAGAACCTTTATAGATATATTTGTTCTTAAAAGTGTTAACTTTCAAGATCTTTCGATCGATGCCATTACCAACATTAAAAGTTTAACTTTCAAGAACAGTTATAATGATAACTGATCTTAACAATTAATTTTATTATATACTCTTTATTTATATATTTTCTTTCCTGTAATAATCATCACAAAATTTAAAATAGAAATATTGACTATAATAATTAACTACTCATTTAGATTATTTTTTTTTTACAATCTTACATTCAACAAGTTTCTAAATAAATTTACATATTGATTAAATCAAGAATTTAACATTTGAAGAAACTAGCATGCTAAACAAAAATTTTACAAATTGACTATTTCAACAAAATAATTTCCCTAATTTTTTTAATATTTGCAATGTCCTTGATTGGCAAATATCTAAAATTTTTAAAAAAATATAATAACGTATTAGTTTAGGAACTAATTAAAAACACTACTAAAATAAGTTAGAATTAATGTAAGTTTACAAGAATTGTATTACATCTTTCTATGAATCAACAATATTAGTTGTGACAATCGTGAGCATGTAATGCATGATATAATAGTCACACTTATTAATCCCCAAGTTGTGTTTCACACTACAAATGAATGTAAAATCCAAATATAATTAGTAACTATTTAAGTATTTTAATTTCAAATTGATAGTTAATTTCAAAACTATTTACATAGGGAATAATCCATGAAGGCTTCTTTTTAATTTTTGACCATAAACCCACCAATTTTTTGTATCCATCCATAGCTCTAACATAATAAAAAAAAAAGCATGTCATTTATAATATAAGTTTTATTACAATTTCAAAAATTGGGAAAGCAAATGTTTCAAAATTAAAAGCTTACAATTCAATTTGTGTTTCTAATTTCTTGGTTGATATTCTTCTTTGCTAAAAAGCACAACAACACCACAACATTTTCCGTAGGAAAAATAATCAACAATTGTCAATGACTCCTATATTGCAAAACAATTAGTGACTTTATAACATATAATTTTAAATAAGGTTTAAACTATAACTTACGAATGCAAGTAAAGCGCTAAGTAACATTTGTTTTTTCCTTCATGTAGCCTAGTTTGCAAATAACATTGAATTTCTTCTATCTTATTCCCAACATTTTGAATGGATTGTGGATCCACAAGTGTCATGTGCATTATTCATATTAGTACACAAGTGATGTAGATACCTAAGATATTGAAGTAAATGTGATCACAAATTGATATATATTTAATTAACATATTAAAATTTGAATATACTTACAGCAACCATAGTTGTATAATTAATATGTTGAGCATTTGTGTACCAATACATACTTCTAAAAGATCCCTCCAATTAATATAAAATGGTATTTGAGAGGATCTTCCTAACATAGTAGGATCCCAAGGTAGTTGTATAGGATCATTAACTTTACTAGCTACAATGAACAAATGTTCAAGTTTTAACCTTTTATAAGGAACATCTTTGCTACATCCTTTAATAGTCTGCATAACAAAATTTAAAACATCAAGTCTATGCAACTATAAAATGAAAGACATAATTAAATAATTGATTATGAATACCTTAGTTAAGATAGACTTTATAAGTTTTCTTGATCACTGAATGAAATTATTGGGGCATGTCCCACTGTTTGAACCTCATATGTAGGAAAAGGAGCTAGAGCATTTCCATCTTTAACCTTTGTAACCACCACCCTCACATTATCATCCTCTATTTTCTTGTGGTGTATGCTTGACCCTATGTTGTATATTTTTCCAATTGCCACTAAATGATCAATACCATTATATAACTCAAATTTTGATTTTTGAGATCAGCGTCATCATTTTCTTACCCTAATGGATCAGGAGTTGCACAACTTGTTTTCATGCTCACACAAGGTATTATGGGTTGTTGCGCCACCTCCTTTATTTGTTGGGAAATACCTAAACATGACATTTGTTGTTCGAATTGATGTTTGACTTGCTCAATCACTTGCTGAGAGACTTATTCTTGGATTTGTTTAGTAACTTGCTCATGTATTTGTTGTGTAAGCAACTCTAAATGTTTCATGCTAATTATTGAGGAGGAATTATTATGGGTAAAGGGTCCAAAGTATTGCCTAATGTCCATGCCTTGACCAACACCATGAGCACCACCATGGTACTCTGGTTCCCTAAGTGTAGTAGCCAAGATATCTTAAAGTCCTTGGGAAACAAACAATCTTTGGTTACTCTGTTCAACACGAGAATCCTACAACATGTAATTCAATAAAAAATTAATTATAATTATTGAGTGATTTGTTACATTTTGAATTGAATATTAACTTACAATTCTTTCACCAACAATGTGTGCGTCATCCGTAATATAGCCTTCAGATTTCGTTTGTCTAGCTCTTCCATTTCTCATGACATAAGATGTAAAAACATTTTGCAATGCATAAGATGTAAAGATATTTTCATAATAAAATTAAGCTAAATTATAATCCATGTCCCTCAATTTATTCAATTATTAACATTTTGTCTTCCTATTTTTAATTGCTTATATTTTATCCATCCATTTTATAATTTGATAACATTTGAATTATCTGTTAGATGATAATCATTGACTATTAAACTATTATTCTTACATGAGTTGATTAAATAGCCTAACATGTGTTAAACAGAATTTAGAAGGATTAGACACACGTATAGAAGAAAATCTTGAATACACTTGAATTATATTTAAGAAGTATTTCTTGAAAAATACATTTATCACACTGCATGACACATGAAAGAGATGCAATTTTCCTTAACTTCATCAAGGCAATATGTAGATGATAAAAAAAAAAAAAAGACAATATCATTTTAAGAATGTATGCTAGATTTTAAACATTTTCAAATATTATCACAAACATTTAGATGAAACTTAGAATTGGAACATTTAAGAACTAGTAAGGATTGATTATTAAGAACCAATCAATCGATCAGGAATCAAATCAACCAAGAATTTGTGGAAAAACTCAAATTAAACTCACCAATAAGAACCACGCGTATGAATAAGTCTCCTTAATTTTTTTATAAAATATATCATTTACTTATATATATATATATATACTAGTTTAACATTTTTCATATCTTAACTTTTTAAAATTTTATATTATAAGAATTTATTTTTTATTTTAAATTTGACTTTATTATAGTTATGAATAATGTTATATTCTATTAAAATTTAAACTTAACTATATATATTTATTTAAAGTTTTATATATTTAACTATAAAAATTATTTTTTATTTTAATATTTAATATTATAAATTTATGATAATATTATTTAATTATTATTATTTTATTAACTATCCACTAAAGGAGTTTAAGAAGAAACGAATTATGAAAATGTGAACTTATTTAATAAAACTAGATGACCTGAATCCAAAAATACATTCCTGAAAAATTTACATATGCACAATGTTCACAAGTGTTATTATTTGATGCCAATTGAAATTTTATAGCATGGCTAAATCCATTTATTCATGTCTAATGTTACAGAGGAAAATAATATTATAATTGTTTTTTTTTAAAGCATTATAATTATGTACTTGATACTAGAAAGAATGCCCATCTTTGATTAATCGTTATTATGAACGAGGAAGCAAAGAATACGAGAATAATTAATTTTTTTAATAGCTAGACTTTTCTGTCATATATACCAAAGACTACCATATTATTGGAAATTTTTTTTATAGCTATATTAAATGAAAGAAAAGATCTTTTAATGGTCATTACATGATCAATTCGATTCAATTCATGAATGACATTTTCAAAATTAATAAGATGAAATCTTTTATTTTAAATTTGTGTTTAATTTTCTGTCTCTAGGGATGGCAACGGAGCAGGATAGGGGCAAGTTTGTCATCCTCATCCCTATCCCCAAAAAGTGCAAAGTGAGGAGAGATTGGGAATAAAGAAGGTGAGTATGTAATTTTAATCCTTGGCAACAGGGCAAGATAGGGGCAAGTTTGTCCTCCTCATCCCTATCCCCAAAAAGTGTAGAGTGGGGAGAGATTGGGAATAAAGAAAGTAAGTATGTAATTTTAATCTTTGTCTCTATTTTCATCGAGTATTTTTTGGTTCAGGTATACTTGCAAGTACCTTGTTATATTATTTTTTGTAATTTATATTTAAATTTACTTATAATTTATCAAATAAATTATATGTTAATTTATTAATTATTAAATAAATTATATGTTAAGTTATTAATTATATTTTAATTTTAATGGTCCACAGGGGTATAGATTTGTTTACATACATGTGAGATTTTTTTAACGTATAATTATATGTAAAAAACACATAAGCAAAGTGGGTGCGAGGACAAGACGGGGACTAACAAATTCACATCCGTCCTCATTTCTGATTATCTTAGGCAGGGACGAACAATACGGATTTTTCCTATCAAACTCAGGCTGATTGACCCAAGTGGGTTTGTTTTTTAAAAAAATTACCGGTATGGGTCTCTTTTGAAACATATTACCAGCGTGGGTCTGTTTTTGTGGTTGACTCGGTCAAACCGCAACTACGAATTGCGGTTTCATTGCCCCGTCAGCAACGTCATTACGTGGAAGCCAGCGTGGAAAAACGCCCCAGTAAAACCGCAAGTCGGAATTGCGGTTTGACTGGTCTTTGACCAGCACCGTCTTGTTATCCAATGGGTAAAAAGCAACAGAAAACGATGCACGTAAAACTGCAAGTCAGACTTGCGGTTTGAATGGGGTTTAACCGGCCCCCCCTTTACCCAGCGGTTGCGCCGAACGGGTGCGGATATTGAGGAACAGGCGCGGTTTTTTAGGCACATAAAACCGCAGATGCGATTTGCGGTTTGAATTAAATAATATTTTTCGTCGTAAAACCGCAAGTCAGACTTGCGGTTTTACGGGGGTTTAACTGGCCCCCCCTTTACCCAGCGGTTGCAAAAACGACGCGTGTATGTACTGACATTAAACCGCAGATGCGACTTGCGGTTTGATTTAAATAATATTTTTTCGTTAAACCGCAAGTGCGAACTGCGGTTTGAATTAAATAATATTTTTCCGTCAAACCGCCAGTGCGAAATGCAGTTTACGTGCAGTTGCTATTTAATCCCTCGTCGCCCCACAGAACCACACAGCCGTTCGACATAGAGAACCGCCGACGTAGTTGCACCCGACATAAAACAAAGGTTTACGTTACAGTCCAATTGTTCAGGTGAAAAACGCAATGTGTAAATTTTGTGTGTTTTTAAATATTTTTAAAAACAAATTGGTTTTATAACTCTATTTTTTATGTTTAAATTTACTTTATTATTTATTTGTAGGTACATTTATGAATATTATGTCTGCTCCAATTGTGACCTTCATTTATAGTGATGGAAGAATGTACGAAGGAGACGAAGGTGTTATTTTTGAAGGGAGTAGAAGAGCAATTAGAATTACGCGTCATATCAGTTTTACTTTGTTGAAAAACAAAATTAAGGAAAAGTTAAAAATGCCATTAAATGAATTTATATCATCTCTAACTTGTAGATTTTTATTTTCTGGAAAATATGTGCCACTACAAATTGTTGATGATGAAGATATTGAAATTATGTTTAATGCATTTGAACAACAAAATAATGTTGATATAATAGAATTGTATGTTCATAAATCATCAGCTGGTAGTAGTTTAGGCACTGCAGTAGACACTGGTATAATGAGTTCTGACATAGTTGAAGTAGATGATGATGATGTTGTTGGTGAATCATGTGGTGAGCAAACATCTGATGAAGAAAATGACGTTTCAATTGATGATAATTCATCTGATACTGATGACAATGAAACTCGTAACATGGAGTTATTGTCGGTAACAAATGTGGAACAAAGGTATGTTTAAAAAAAATAATTATTTTCTTTACGGTTTACTACTTTAATTTGTTGAATAACAGACACATGAATAACAATACTGTTACAGTTGCAGGGCAACGTCCACCTTGGACTGATGCAGCTCATTATACACACATTAATTCGTTGCATCCTGATGAAGAAGATATTTTAGGCGAAGAGTTGCATGAGTCATGGAATATTGGAGATGCATTGTACAAAGGTCTACAGTTTGACACAAAAGAAGATCTAAAAAATGCGCTGATACAATATTCAATGCGAACACATCAAACGTATCATGTTGTGGAGTCAAAAAGTTCGAAATACATTATCAAATGTCCCAACCATAAAGATGGGTGTCCATTTTATATGAGGGCAATTTTGTCTTGGAAAACAGTCAATTGGACGGTTACTCAATGGGGTGGAGATCATCAATGTCTCAATCCGGCAGTGACACAAGACCACAAAAAATTAAACTCAACTTTCATTAGTAACTTGATATCAGGTTTGGTTAGTTGTCCATATGTAGCGTAATATTTAAATTAATTTATTATCATTTGTTGTTAACTTTTTTATTTTTTTAGGAATGGTTGGTTCAGATCCATCTTTAAGAATTAATTTGATTCAGGAGAGAATTTGTAGTCAATATGGATACAAGATATCATACAGGAAAGCATGGAAAGCAAAACAAAAAGCAATTGTGCGTGTTTATGGGGACTGGGATGAATCATTCGCGACTCTTCCAACATTTTTGAAATTCATTGAAAGTAAATCGCCCACTGACCACTTGTTTCTTCCCTCTGGCGACACCATATACGATAATGTCTCTCCAACTTCACCCTACAATAAAAACAGAATGGAAAACATTAAAACCATAAAAATTTTATTCAAAAAAATATAAAACAAATTGGATAACTATGACAAATTTTACCAACAACGATGCTCTTGCATTTCTTGGGTCGATAAACATTTTCGTTTTGGCACGATACCAAACCATGTACTCAGAGTTGAATGTCAGTTCTCCAACCTGACTTCCAGTTTCTTCAACCCTAAATTGGTCTATGTTGTTCCATATTGCAATGGCTGGTTGCAACAACATAAGCCAATTTTCAGAACCTTTTCCTCGCATAGTCAACCCATGTAATTTTTTTGGCTGCAAAGGAGGACGGGGTATGGGTTGGCGCATGCCAAACTGCCGCATTACTCTATCTGGTTGATGCCATTCACAAATATTAAAACAAAGCAATGGCACAACAGATTTCCACGCATTAACCCCTTCTAAGCATATCGGGGGTAACTGTGCCACAACTTCGTTTGGATATGGCATCCAGATGACCTATATAAAATAACAACTAGTTAGTACATACACAAAATTAACAAACCATAACATACATTTTCTTACATCATTTTGCTTCATTGTATCCAGCAAACGACGATGATGTTTTAAATCATCGGTGGCTCCAATGTGTCGGTTTCCCCGTCGTAGCCACCTACAAAAATTATATGAATAATATTAAATATTATGTAACTAACTGCCAAATAATATTTTCAAATCTAACTAACATTATACTCAATAAAAAAATTACCTTGATCCAACGGGTTTGTTTGGTTTGTATGGGGGTAATGCAGTGGGTGCAACTTTTGGGAATCTTTCCCATGCCCATATCTGTATCAATAGGCATAAACCACCCATGGATTTTATTTTGTAGTTTGTTGCGACACATAGTTCTCTATACAAAAAACCAAGTACAGCAGCACCCCATGCATATGCACTGCACTCAGCAAAATCTCGCAACAATAACAAATACCTTAAAGATACTTTACTACTAGATTTATCTACAAACAGGGCACCACCAATGAGGCGTAAAATATATGCCCTAGTAAACCTCTGTAAATTTTCTTCATTATTTTCAAAATTTGCGATATCACCAAAATGATGAGTTAGCCAACTAACTCGAATAGAGCTACCATCAATTTCATCGTTATTTGGTGAAACGCCAAGCAGTTCTTGACATAGTTCAACCCAATTAACATTGGTTGAAACTATGACAGGAATGCCAGTTACTCGTAAACCCAACAAAATTGCAACATCTTGAAGGGTGATAGTGCATTCTCCACATCTCATGTGGAAAGTATGAGTTTCCGGCCTCCACCGCTCAACAAATGCATTAATTAAACCTGCATTAATACGAAGAAAACTCATCTGTGCGACCGTGTAAAATCCCGTTTGTCGCAAATATTGTACAATTTGAGGAGGAATTGACTCTTCTCCATTATACGTGGGAACTGCACGTCTGATCAAGAGTTTTCTGTCGTCCTCTCCATTCCATATATGTTGAGAAACGTGTTGATTTTGCATGTACAACACGTCATTCTCCACAGGTCCAGAATGAACACAATCAACAGAAGGGCGAGAAGAAGATGACGCCATGACAATTGCTACAATTTAATACAAAACATTATGTTAATATAATACCGAAAATAATATATATTAAAATACAAAATTAATAAATAACAAACAAATATTATATACGAAAACTAACCTCAATATTTCTAAATAATTTTCACAAAACAAAAGCTTTCTTCGATTATCCCTATGTAGTTTCCAACTACGTCTGCGATTATATGTGGTGGAAAGGTGTGCGGTTTTGTGGGGTGGGGGGGGAGATATATAGGGGCGAACACCACATAAACCGCAACTCGCATCTGCGGTTTATGATTTTTTTATTAAAACCGCAAGTGCGAACTGCGGTTTGTGTGCGTCAAAAATCGCGCCCGTCCGTCTGCAACCGTTGGATAAAGGGGGGGCCGGTTAAACCCCCGTAAAACCGCAAGTCTGACTTGCGGTTTTACGACGAAAAATATTATTTAATTCAAACCGCAAATCGCATCTGCGGTTTTATGTGCCTAAAAAACCGCGCTTGTTCCTCAATATCCGCACCCGTTCGGCGCAACCGCTGGGTAAAGGGGGGGCCGGTTAAACCCCATTCAAACCGCAAGTCTGACTTGCGGTTTTACGTGCATCGTTTTCTGTTGCTTTTTACCCATTGGATAACAAGACGGTGCTGGTCAAAGACCAGTCAAACCGCAATTCCGACTTGCGGTTTTACTGGGGCGTTTTTCCACGCTGGCTTCCACGTAATGACGTTGCTGACGGGGCAATGAAACCGCAATTCGTAGTTGCGGTTTGACCGAGTCAACCACAAAAACAGACCCACGCTGGTAATATGTTTCAAAAGAGACCCATACCGGTAATTTTTTTAAAAAACAAACCCACTTGGGTCAATCAGCCATCAAACTCAAGGTTAGGGCAAGGTGCGGTACGCGCAGGGGCGAACATGATTGCCATCCTTATCTGACTCTACCAATTAATAAATGTTACATTAATTTATTTTTTTTATAAACTTGGGACAGAGGATTTTCATTCTAAAGTAATAATACTTAAGCTTTTAACAAGTTGAATATACTTATTTAAAATAGGTAACATATAAAATAAAATATATATAAATTTTTCTATTAAAAACTAAAATACCTGGCAAGGCAAATTCATGTTAAAAAATAAGATAATTTCATGTTAAAAAATAAGATAAGTATCTTTTACAAGATATAATGTTTTAACATTAAAGTTTATTTGTTTAGTAATTTTTAAATAATTATATTAATTATTTTATTTCAAACTCAATTATTAAAAATAAAATATAAAAATATGAGTTTCGAATATTTTTCTTAATCATTAAAGTAAAATTATGCATGTATTTTTAAATATAACATGATACATTTTTTTTCAAACGTAATTATTTTAAATGAGATCCTTAATAACTCCATTAATTAGTCAATAAAAATTCAAAATAAATTACAATGTTTATTATTGATGTATTTAAAACTTTAAAATTATTCTAAATAAATTAATAATTTAGCCATTTTTCAAACAATAAATATATATATATATATATATATTTATTAAATTTTATTTCAATGACTGAGATTGGTTTTCTCAATCTCTTATAAACTTGAATTTCTCACTAGATATGCATCTGTGTATATATATATATAGAGAGAGAGAAAGTTTAATTAATATGCATTGACACTGTAAAAGAATATTACACTAACATTTAATCATATCTTTTTATTTATATGAATTTTTAAATATTAATTGGTAAAATCAACAAACATACTGTAAATTAAGGATTGTGATTAAATGTCGGTGAAAAAATATACATGCATACTAATTAAACTCATATATATAGAGAGATAGAGGAGACATATTTTGTGAGAAAATCAAATTTAGTGAGAGAAGCAAATCTAAACCATTAAGAAAAAAGGAGGAAAAAAAGAATGAGTGGTTGATCTCAAGCATTAATTAATATATATATATATATATATATATATATATATATATATATATATATATATATATGAGAGATTTACCATTGAAATAAAAATTAATGATTGAAATCAACCCCTCATTTTCTTATTTCAAGCATTTATTATCTGTCGCTCTTTATTTTATTTTTTTACTCTCTTAATCACTAAGATTATTGGATTTTTTTTTTCTTAGTGATTAAGAGAGTAAAAAAATAAAATAAAGAGCGACAGATAATAAATGCTCGAAATAAGAAAATGAGGGGTTGATTTCAATCATTAATTTTTATTTCAATGGTAAATCTCTCATATATATATATATATATATATATATATATGAGAGATTTACCATTGAAATAAAAATTAATGATTGAAATCAACCCCTCATTTTCTTATTTCGAGCATTTATTATCTGTCGCTCTTTATTTTATTTTTTTACTCTCTTAATCACTAAGATTATTGGATTTTTTTTTTCTCTTCTCTTAATGAGAGTTAGAGGAGCAAATCTCAACCATTGAAATAAAAATTAATGGTTGAGATCAATCACTCTTTTTTCTTCCAACATTTATTATATGTCACTCTTTTTTCTCCCATCTCTTTATGACTTAATTTTTCATATATTCTTCTTTTTCCTCTTTTAATAATTGAGATTTCTTACTCTTACTCTCATATAAATTTAGTTTTCTCATTGTATATGTCATATATAT
The DNA here is from genome assembly GCA_037954015.1 of Psophocarpus tetragonolobus. Classification (NCBI taxonomy): domain Eukaryota; kingdom Viridiplantae; phylum Streptophyta; class Magnoliopsida; order Fabales; family Fabaceae; genus Psophocarpus; species Psophocarpus tetragonolobus. Next base: position 6,960,390 of record CM075692.1, on the reverse strand, counting down.
ATATATATATATACTATAAAGTGATTATTGTGGTTTCCAGGAAACACATACACTTATTTGATTCATCAATAGGGGTGTTCATTGGGTAAGGTGACTTGATGACCCAATCCAACCAAAAGTGATTGAGTTGGATTTCTTTTAGATTGGATGAAACTCAACACAACCCAATCAAACTCAATCCCCAACGTGTTGGGTGACGGGTTCAATGAGTTAAACCTGAGACCTATCCCAACCTAACTCAATAATAATATTATATTATTTATATTTTAAATTAAAAATATATTTATTTTATAACTCTTGAGCTGAGACTGTCGCACCCTAAGACAAATACTTTGTACTATAGGGCACACCTCATTCTAACTAACTAATGTTTATTAGTAGATAAAAAACCAATAATAAGCCCTTAGCCAATAGTTTAAACTCTTTTGATAATTGATTATTCACTGTCAGAGTCAATAGTTTATTGTTTATTTTTACGTTACCACGATGATATATTATATTCTTGTAAAAAAATATCCTTAAAATATATATAAAAAGGTTCTAAACATTTAATTTATTATTTAAAAAATATTTTATAAAATGATGACCCAATTAACTTAAGCCAACGCAACTTGTTCAATGGGAGGTTAGGTTGAGTTAGGTTTAATGAAAAAAAAAACAAAAATACAATCCAACATAACCCAATTCGATAAGTTATGATTAGACTGAGTCTTAGTTTTGTTTGTTTAAACCCGATTCAACTCAACTCATGAACATCCTTATTCATCAATATATCCTTAAAAAAATAATAATCCGTGTAGAGTAAACAGATTAATAGCGTTTCGCCAGCTAAATATATAACACTGCTGTATTATCAGTTTATAAAAACAACAATTTGATAGCCAAAAACATCTTTTTGAATATTATCATGTAATTTTAAATAAGTATACACCCACTTAATGATTGATTAATTAGACATGACGTCTAACTTATTTTTAATTTAATTTGAGGATAATTTAGACCAAACAATATTTATATTTAAATTTTTAAGAAAATGGTTTTATAATTTAAATTTTATTTTATAAACATATTTATAATTTTAACACGCATTCCTTTACTATAAGACAGTTTTTCCCTCAAATAAGTAAATGACAGCATAATGGGGCAGAAATATAGAAAAGTAGTACAACAGAAAAGAAAACGTTTAACCTTGAAAGTTAATTAATTTATTTAGAGTGATACTGATAAATGTTGGCACACTGGTTGTCGCTATTAGTTTTTGAAGGGAACAGCAAAAACAAACAAATGTACAGCTCCTACATGGATAGAAATGAATCTTATGTTAGAATAATCTGGCTGGGGGAATATCATTCCTAGTTGTTCAACATAAATAACTAATCAATCATCAACATAAAGGGTTCCACTTGGTCCTATGTCTATTTTATACTTCTAATTAAAGATATCTTCATAATCTCTTTAAATTTGGCGGTGCCAACAATATGGACGATAAACTTATTCAAAAACCCTGTATGGGAGATTACCAACATTATTTGTCACTTGTGCTATTCACATATCATATTGTCCTACTTTAATTTACTCAATTAGAGTCAACTATCCATTGTGTGTTTTTCACTATCCCAAGACTAATCTCATATTTTGATGCAAGCTTTAATTTTGTCCCAACAATATCTTTGCTTCTGTTTTATCACAAAAGCGAAAAGCCTTTATCCTTCTACTGTTGTACCCCTTATTTTAAGGAGTGTTAAAAAATCGTTTGAGATTAGAACTATAGTGATTTTATTTTCTTTTTTCTGTATATTGAAGTCTTAATTGTTATTGTAATTTTGAAAGTTTGTCCTCTGCGATGGAGATGGAAATGTTGATGATAATAATAATAAATAAATGAGTTGAAAACAACATTGTGATGAGCAGGACATGCAGGAAAGAAGGAACACTTGGGACAGGTGCAAGACAAGAAGTTACTCGCTACCTCAAACACTGGTGCGTCACTTTTCCAGTTCCTTAAGTCTAAGTGCATCAGTGACGCTATTTGCATACTTATGTATATGTGTGTTCTTACCGCTACCCCAATGGTGGCCTCGCTCCGGCACCACAACTACCTTTTAGTCATTTTCCTACTCTTTAACACACCTTCAGACAACAACACAACACGTACACGTTTTTTTCTTCACCACACAACACATATCACAATTTTACTTTATCTTTAAACATTAATTCTTTGGCTCTTTAATGTAATTCATGATATCTTAAAATGAAGCCAATATTATTTTTTTCTTCCATTTCTTGATATAATTTAATGTGGTTCAAATGGTTTCTTATGAAGCATTAGAGACGCTAAAAGGGAGCAGAGACCCATACCCAGCCTGTCTCATACTCAACTGGGTCAGATTCCATTATTTTTTAAATTATTTATTAATCCTTAAAGCATGCCCCGACAACTAAATCAATGTCTCACTTCAATATTGGTCAGATTATTTTCTAAATTAATAAATAAAAATAGTAAGTGAAGTATTATAAGCACTGATCCGACATCTCTAATCACGGTTAAGATATACAAATGTTGTTTGTTTAGTTCCAAACGGTGGCAGCTATGTTTTTTTAAAGGTCTTGGTTTTGTTTCTTCAAGAAGTAATAGACATGAAATTGGAGGAATTACTTTAATATATAGTTGTGAAGTGGCCTAGGGAAGGAAATGCATGGGTATAAAATATAGGGTGAATGAAGGTGGAGGTTTCAGAGTCAATAAATATAGTTGTCACAGTCACATGCAACAAGCCCCTAATGGGTATCTGTCTTCAGTATTCAGTTTCCTCTAAACTCGTTATCCCAACAATACGGCCATTTTAAAGTTTGTGACATCTGCTTCTGCTGCTGCTGCTCATGCTGGTCACCTCATCTTTGATTTAAAGTTTTAAACTTCAATTCTTATTTTCTCAAATATCTTTCATAATATTTTTTTTTTTTTATTCTGGACATGAAACATCTTTAATACTTTTGGATCTTCTTAAATAGATTCCAATTTGATAAACCATAGGGATAATACCGTTTCACAGTAGACGTCCAAAAAATAATTTGATGCACATTAGGTAAATCAATGTTTTATTATAAAGGTTTAAATAAGTTTTTTTATTTAAATTTCACAATGAAATAATTTTTAGTTCATAAAATTTAAAAATAATTTTTTAGTCTCTCGTCTTTTTACTGTCGTCTACACTATTAAAAAATTAATAATAAAAAATACATTTCTTTACTTATGAATTACTTTTTTTCTTAATCTTAATCTCCTTAATCTTAAATTCCGCATATGATACAATCAAATATATGAAATTTATAAATGGATAACGTTAGTAAAAAAGTAAACTAATTTTAGAGAAAAAAAATATTTTTGAATTTCAAAAACTAAAAACGATTTTTTAAAAATTTTAATGATAAAAAACTATGTAAGCCTATTATAAATGATATTTATAGATAAATAATTTTGTTATTAACCTTTAGCAAAATGTTTTACTTTAGAATTTTATATATCTTCTTGTGATATATTCACATCCGTTCAATTAATATTTCTCTTTTTCTTGCAATTGATATTATTATTTTAAGGGTTTAGAGGTCTGACAGTTTACTTGATAATGTAAAACATTTTATTTCCTTAATACATTACATATTGAGTTTTTTTTTTCATTAGCACATTACATATATTTTATTTCTCATCCAATCTAATGTAACATTTACATCTTTATTATGTTGAGTTTTTTTTTTCTTGTACAAGCACAAATTAGTTCTTATTTAATAATTATTTTTTATAAGTAAATGTTACTTATTAATATTTTAATGAAAAGGTTTGAATTCATGATATTTTTCTCTTTATACGTAAACTTTATCACCTTATATGATTATTATCTATAAGATGTTTTTCTATTATTTTAAATAAATTTTTTATTTTTCAAAATAAAAAAAACAGCCCATTAAATAACTCCTTGTAAAATTGTTTCCAATTTAATTATTTTTAAATCTAAAAATTGAAATTATATATGTTTCTGTTTCTATTTAAATTTTTTAATTATTTAAAAACAATATATTTTTTATATTCTCATCTCTAAAATTATTTACAAATAAAGCGGTGCTGAGCATTTTACTATTGGTTATTTAAATTATTTTGAAAATAATTAAGACAAATATTGTAAAAAATATCGAAAGAAATTAAATAGGCCTTATAACTAGAAATGAAAAAATGTATCAAGTTATTCTGCTGCACCGTCAATATGGTAAAAGCAAGGCAAAGTGAGTTGAGTCATGGAGGAAAATGGGTTGGAAGTACAATCCACTTTATTTAGAGGTGGGTTAGCGTGTTGGTGGACTGATCAAAAGATTCAACCACTCTTTGGGTCATGAAATAGTGGATTGATAGGTTGAACCTCCAGTCCTCGAAAATCCACCTATAAAATCAAATCAAATATATATATATATTAAAGAATACGTACTAATGAATTTTTTTTTAACATACTGCACCTATTATATTATATTATATATATATATATATATATATATATATATATATATCAATTATAATAATGTATTTGTGCATATCTTAAGAAGATGAATTGCGTAGGCCAATCCTTTCTATACTCTAGGATTATAAAAAAAACTTATATTCACGAGTACTATCTCGAACTCACTCTGGTTTTGATAGATATTACTTATTTTGATCACTATCGTTATGAGTATTTCTTGATACAATGAATATATAAGTATGATTATATAACTATCTTTCTCGTACCCTCGTATTTGTGTTGTTATAATTATAAAAATTATATAATAAATTTAAAATCATATATTTAATTAAAAAATTCAATTTATAATTTTTTTATTTATTATTCTTTATATATTTTTTAAATTAGATTATAATTAGAGAGTTTAAATATATAAAATTAGGAGGAGAATATTAACCTATTAAAATATTTACATAGCATTTTTAAATTTAGTGGGATGAATGTAGATCCTTCATTAGGTGTATGTATGTTTATTGTTAGTACTGTCTTTTGATTATTTGATATTTGACATTGATTTGGATTGTTTGTGAATTTATGAATTGTTCTATGAATAATGATTGAGACAAAAGTTTACGAGTAACTTTATAGTTATTAAGTCTAGTAATTTTTAAAACTATGTTGAAATGTCAATGTTAGGTGAACTTAGAAAAAGTTATAGGATCCCTTATAATATCTTGGGAGCATGCTGGTACTTTAATACCTATGTATGGGAAGTTTTGATATACACTACGATATGAAACACAAGGACCATGTAGGTAAGAAAGTTTGAACCAAGTAAGGTGGATGTTCTTATAGTCTATATTAGTACCTTAAATTATGATGTTTATAAGACAAACTTGAAAACTTCTCGTACATGCTCAACTTGAGTAGTGTGTACATCTTTTTGTATGTGAGTTAAAAGATGACCAGATTTCTTGAGAAAAAAATTAATTATAATTATGATTATACCAATATTTTTGTGAGATATGTGACTACCAACTACTTTCCAAAGTAATCTTGATGGTAAATATGGATCAACATAAATAAGATATGAATCCATATGTTTGATGAAAAGTAAAGTCCTACCCCCTCCCCTTGTTTGTTGACATTGTGTGCTAAATCTATTAAGATTGATTATGAGACTTACTAAAATCTTATTCCTTTCTTGTATTCTTTCATTTATGTTTGTAGTATGAGTAGAAGATGAACTTAATCCTGGACATATGCTCACAAAGATTGAGAATTTACTGTGTGGATGTTGACTTGTAAATGTAAGAACTAGTTTAATTAATATCTTATTAGTGAAAGAAAAATATAAGTTACAGGAAATTAATCTTTAGTTATATTTGAATTAATATAATAATGAGAGAATAACTGAGTTTATTAATAATACCAATGCTATTTGTTATATTTTAAGAGGATAGTTGGGAAGTGAAAAGTGAAATATAATTATTATACTTTGGTTTTAAAGAGTTTTGATTGAGTTTTGAGGGATTTCGGAAGTCTAATTAGGATGGGGTGCAAATAACAATACGAACTTACTAAATATACCCTCGTATCTTAAAACTTTCTTCTTCTTCTTGCAAGTCTCTTTTCTCCCTCATTTTCTTTCATTTCTTCTTCATGCTCGCGTTTCTCTCTCGCCTTCACCGCCATTTTCATTTGCTTGTATGGTCGAGCTTTTGTTAGCAGAATCGGGCATGATCTCTTCCATTACTCCTGTTTCAAAATGATGATCAGTATAGACATGTCTAATCATAGTTTTCTAAACCTTCTTTCATTCATTTTTTATCTTGTTGTTCTTGTTAAAAAGAGAATTTCTTTGAAAATCCTAATTTCTAATGTTCCTGTTTAATCTAGAATGTTTATCAAGTTCTTATGAATTTTCTTCAAATGGATTTCTCTATTTTCTTTTGAGTTAGCTTGGGAAAGGAGAAATATGTAAAGAAAGCTCTTTCTTGGTTTTAACTTTGAAAAATAATAATTTTAAGAGTATTAAGGTATTTGGTTGTGATTGATTTAGCTTTTGAACTGATTTTGAATGTTATGTGAAATTTATTGTTTGTGATGATTAATGAGTGGTGTGAAAAGCTTATATTCAGGGGAATATAAGTATGTTTGACTTTATTGATGTATTTGTGATATTGAAGTTATTTATATTATACATTTTTACATGTTATATTGCTTACCCTTGTAATGTCTGTGTATTATGTATGGTTGTGATGAATGTGCTTTACAGGGAGCAGATACTAGTGATGACAATGGAGATCAGAATTAACAAACTTGGTGATGGATCAGTGGCAGCAGCAGAGTTACTTGTTTTTTGTTATAAATAGTAAGTTATGCATTAGAGTATGTGTATGTATATAAGTTTGGCTTTTGAGGATGCTAAATGCATGGTTTGACTAAAACTAGTAATATTTAAGTTTTAATGGAGAATTGACAGTTATGTATTTGCTTTATATGAATTATGTCTAGTATGTTTTGCTGGGAAAAAGACATGATATGTTTTGTGTAAATGATATGTTATGAATTGAGTAAGTGATATGACATGTGTAGGTATAAGTCATATTGCATAAATATGTTTAAGTTGCAAAATCTTGTTGGGTGGTAGGTCTTGCCCAACGAGCTTTAGTCTCTTTTAGGATTAAAATTGCAACTTCACGTCTAGCAAGACCTAATGAGAGGTCTCGTTCAGTGCAAAGTTGTTTCAAATTGGTTTATTGAGGAATTTGCGCCCAGCGAGAGGTCTCACTGAGTGAGGTCCCTATTCATGGGACAATTTGATATAGGTTCCTTGCTGAACAAGCTATCCTGTGTCTCGTTGGGCGAGTTATTGTTGTGTATATTGTATGCATATTGTTTTGAACTTTGAAATTGTTGTACTGTATGCTCAAATATTGTAATGAAATTTTATATCTAAGAATTTGATTATAATACATATGTAATGGAAATTAAATAATTAAAATACTATTATTATAAATAAATTGGGATGTTACAGTAAACAACTCAATTTTGGTTATAGTAATCTGACCTAAGTCTTTGAATATTTGAAGATAAGTAACTACTTCCTATTATTATGTTCGATGATTTATTAATAACTATGGGTTGATATATATATATATATATATAATGTTTGTACAATGATTATGACTTTTTTATAAGATATTTTCATCACTTAATCTTAAAAACATCTGTATATAAGAGTTTTTTTTTAAATATTACTCACATTTTTATTATTAAATAAATATCTTTTATTGAAACTAGGGTGTTACATCGTACTTAAGAATAAAAAAAGTAATATTTTTATTGGTATTAAATTAATATGTATTTATAATAATTAAAGAAATTTGTTAACCTGTCGTAAAGTGCGTATAAAAAACATAAAATCTTGATTGCTTATAAAAACATACCATTAGAGCAAAATTTTTGAAAAAGTTGTATAACTTACTTATGAATAATATAATGAAATATAATATATTTAAAATGAGTTAAGAATATAATTAGTGAAAATTTCTTTGCGATTTATTCAATCCAAACAATAGTTGTACATTTACTTGCACAACTAGTTTTTAAGTTGAGGTTGAATTGCTTGATGAAATAATTTTGTTCATATTAAAATAATATATTTAGTATATGAATAAACTAAGATAATTAATGAGTGAAAATAACTTTTAATTTTTAATTCAAATAATATATTTAATATGGATACACCTAACACAATTAATGAGTGAAAATAAAAAATATAAAAGCTAAATTTCTAAAAGTTTCTTACCATTAGAGTGAATTTGTGTTTGAGTTAAGTAATGCTAACATGACACTATAATGATTGTCTAACACAATTTCAATACATGGAGTAACCCAAATAAATTACTTCCATTGGAGATGCCTAAGAACATCTTGAGTAGAAGATCAAGTTGTTTTTCTATCTTAACTCGTTTTTAGTGGATTCTATAATTAAAATATATATTCCATTTTTTATTTTAATGGAAGCTCACATTTTGTTGAACTCCAAAATGTTTATTCTTAAATATTAGGTTGAGGAGAGAGATAATGAAAAATTATTTTTTTAATAGTAGGTTGATCTTGTTTGTTCTTGTAAAAGAACAAGATCTCCACTTGAACTTTTTTCTCCTATAATTAATCTTGTCATTATCAAATTTTAACTTCAATAATAACGTCCAAAAATACCCGTTGGAAGCAACTTAACGGTATAATAATTCTTAGATGTTTCCATATATTATCTAGGCTAAATTTTAAATTTGAATGGATAACAACATTAATTGGTATTTTTTTTTCCTCTTTTATCCTCTGCATCCAAAAAAATGTAATATTTTAATTAATTGTTATTTTTTAAACAATGTACTCATATATGGATATCAAACATGTTGGTCCACAAAGCCACAAATGAGGCAGTCAATGCATATTTGGTCAAGTTTAAAGAGTTAGGTAATACCGAATTTTGGCTTGCACAAAGGGCGAGTTCATCCTGTCAACTCACGATTACTGTATTTAAATTAAAATTATATTCTAATAAATAAATATAAATAAGCCTTCCTAAACTAGGTGGAATTGGGAAGCACGCGCGGTCCTGAGCGTGAAAGATATATCTCAGGATCATAATCTGCTTCTCAGTGAGTCATCCTTCTGGAGCACACAGGTTACCTGAAGAAAACGAGTGGAGAAAGAAATAAGCTCATAACCGAAACGACGCCGCACGAGTTTGCATGCTCTCCGTTCTGCAACCCTCGTGCATCCCCCCCCAAACCCTAAAACCCTCCATTCCTCTTCCGTTTCCGGCCATGAAGGACCGCCACACGCTGTCCTCCTATGGCTCCGTTTACATTCCGCCGCACCACCGCCTACGTTCCGTCGCCAATTTCAACAACGCCACCTCTCTGGTTCGCGCCAAACTCCACGAAAACCCTACACCTGCTGTTACTACTCTGCAACCACCGTTGACGGCACAGGTTCCCGAAAAAACTCGTCCGCGCTTCGTTTCTGCTTATGACGACGCCGTTTCAGAGGAAGGCTCCGATCGTGAATTTGAACCTCCCTCACTACCGGTGAGTTTTATTTGTTTTAGTTCTTTTATTTTCAATTTTTAAAGCGTTTAGGTTCCCTCTCGTTATTCTAAGTGTAAGTGTAGACATGTTTAATTTGTGTTTTTTATTTTTGTTTTCTTGCGTGCTTCGAAATTTGTTCACTCAGAATACTTCCCCCAATGATAACGTTGAGGAGTGGAAGCGGAAATTTACTGTGCTCTTAAATGACAAGAGTAAGCAAGAGATGATCTCGAGGGAGAGAAAGGATAGGCGTGATTTTGAGCGAATAGCATTTCTAGCAAGCAGAATGGGGTTGTATAGGTGACTTTTCTATTTTATATTTGCGACCTCATTGTTGATGTCTCAGTGAGACTGAGTAGTAGGTTTTCATTGAGTGGAATCTCATTTGCATTTGTTTATGGCAGCCATATGTATGCTAAGGTTGTTGTCTTCAGTAAGGTCCCACTTCCAAATTACAGATATGATTTGGACGATCGGCGGCCTCAGAGGGAGGTACGTATCCTGTTCAATTCCTTGCTCTTTAATTTCCCCTTTGGCCTTTGATTTGAGATCAGACATTAACAAAATCTGAGGGTCTTAAATTTTTTTTTCCATTTTATTATTTTGGCTTTGAATTCTAATGAATTTAGATCAAATTTGTCAATAAAAATGTCATCCATGGAAAATTTACTGCTCAATAGAGACACCTTAATAACGCTTTCAGAAACTGACAGGTGAACTTGTCTATCACCACATTTACCCAAGTTAATGCATATTTTGAGGAATATCTTAGCCAAAAATCCAGGATGAAGAAAAGCTTTTCTGATCTGTTTTCTGCAAGATCAAGCAGTAATGGCAGTATTGGTACGGATGAAGGGCTTTTTGAGCTTCCTGAGCCACTAGCATCCAGTAAGGCTGTTATGGAGAAAATTCTATGCCAGAGGAGCTTACAAATGCGCAATCAGCAGCAAGCTTGGCAGGTTACCTTCCCTCAAATAGAAAATTGTAGCATATTTTCCTGTTCTGCAATATATTTTGTGTGCATTTTGTAGTTTGTTCATTCGGTTTGCTTCACTATCTAAAGTTGTAAGATGTTGATATTAAGTCTTACCACTTATTACTTAGTAATCTACATTCCATGTGTGAGTTAAAAGAGGTTTTGCAGGATTTTATCAGAATCACAGAAAAGAGGTGGCCTTGCCACATATTTACACTTCATTTTGAGGGGTTGGGTTATGAAAAATGGCTATTGTGGATTGAGGGGATGAGATGGAAAATGAGTAATAGACAGTATGTGTGTATGAGATAGAGTTGAATCAAATTGGGACATCATTTGAGACTACAGGCTTAACACGTTAAGGAACAATAATAACTGGAATTTTATGTGTATTCTTTTTTAATTTTCTTTCTCACATCCATCATGTATGTTATTAACTTGTTATGGCATGCTGATAAAAAAAAAGTTGGAAAGTCATGAACCAAAGTGAGTTAGTATTTCTCTAACTACCTAGTAAGTAAACTAGGATGTTATTGCTATAATGATGTAGAAAAACTTGCAGAAAAGGGAGTAGGGGTAAGGGAGATGGTAGGAGTGGGGGAAACCTGAGAAGTACAGAATACTATTCATTAAATACACTAAGTACGTGTTTGGAATTGCATCCACATGGGATTAAACACATGTCCACATCATCACTACGAATTCATAGTGTGTTTGGATAACACACAAAAGTGATTCTATCATTCATTGCAAAACCATGAAAAGTAGAAGCAACTATTTGTTGCTTCACCTTCACCATGAAAAATAATTGATTTTTTCACCATGAATCAAATCCAAACACACTATGTAGCTTTAGCTTCTACGATGGTTAACTTGACTCCAAATACTTTGTAAGTCACAAATCAAATGACTATTAATGCCATGTGGACAGAAAACTTTAACATAATGCAAATTTTATTTTAAATGTAAAGCCTAACTTATTAAAAAATCATAATAAAGTATTATGCTTATGTAATGGTACCTTTGTAGTTTCAATCATGGTAGTAAGTATCATACAATTTATGATACAATTCATATGATATGATAAGTATAGAGTAGAGAGAAATTCAAGAATTGTGTGTATTAGGTCACACATATTAATGTATTTATAATCCTATGCAAGATAAATAAGGAAGCACAATAAAATAAAATCCCTACTCTATTTTCCTATTTAGTATTTACATATAATCAAATCATATCTTTAACATTCCCTCTCAACTCTCAAGCTTAAACATATATGTCATATGTTCCAAGCTTGTTACAAATAATCAATAGGAGACCTTTTGAGAGATTTTGTGAGCATATATATCAATTGGTCATCAAAGTTGACAAAATTAGTAGTGATTTCCCCTGAGATCACACTCTCTCACAAAGTGACAATCAATCTCTGTGTTTAGTCCTTTCATGGGAGACAGGATTAAATGCACTAAGTCGTAGTAATGTAATTTCACTTGCAGCTACTACCATGACGTGATATTTAGCTTCAATACTAGAGCTGACAATTATATTCTACTTCTTGTTTCTCTATGAGATCAAATTACCCTCAATAAGGACATGATAGCTAGAAGTAGACCTTTTCTCTGAGAGTGATCCCGTCTAATAAGCATCGGAATACCAAACAATTTTGGAACCACCTTTGTCTTCATATGAGAGTCCACGACTTAGTGCCTTCTTGATATAATGAAGGATGTGCATAATGGCATTCCAATGACTATCAGAAAGGGCATTGAGGAATTAATTTACTACTTACTGGAAATGCGATGTCAGACACCTAATGACTGGGTCTTTCAAAGGTTCCCTCTGATCTGAAAAGAGCTTGAGATTTGGATCCTTAGGAGTGTCATTTAGACGACATTCTATTATACTAGTCTTAGTGAGAATATAACATATTTTCTCCGTGAGATGGTAATACCCTAAACAGGTTGGGTAACCTCAATGCCTAGAAAATATTTGAGCAAACTAAGGTCCTTCATTTGAAACTGACTTTGAATGTGACATTTAAGTCGACAGATACTTTCAGAATCATTGCTAGCAATACCAATGTCATTAACGTAAACCACCAGATAAATGCACCAACCAGGTGGAAAATAGAGGAAGAAGATAGAGTGGTCAGTTTCATACTGTCATACCAAACTGAATTAAAACTCAGCTAAAATGACTAAACCAGACACAAGGAGATTGCTTCAAGACATAAAGGGAGCATCTTAAGCAACAAACAAGGTAGGAGTTATATCAGTCATAGCTTCACGTATAGACTTAGGGCTAGACATAGAATTCAAGGATCATATAAAGGAAAAATAGGAGTAGATAATCTATGACAATGAAAAGTACAAACATATAAAGGACTAGTATTGCAAGTGGACCATAAACCTTTTTGTAGGGCAATGGAAGCTCTTGAAAGGCGTGATCGGATGGTCGTTTGGAGTAGGAGGTGATGCTAGGGGATCAGTAGGTGAAACCATTGATGGATGTCTTGGCCTTCATTGTTAATTGATATTCATGCCTGATTTGTGTTGTAACAAGTTAAAAAGAAAAAAACAAAAAGAAAATAAAAACTAATGCTTCTTGGTAGTCATTACACACTATCTGCTTTATCTGTAGAAGTGCTTACAGATACTGGCTTTAGCAGTTATGTTACACATATTGATTGGTTCATCCTGAATCTCTGTTTAATATTTTTTATAGATATCCAATGATTTTAGAAACCATTAAGACGCTACAAAATTAGCTTGAAATGTTTCTGACATCTTGCCATCTCGTTTCAGGAATCACCTGAAGGAAGAAAAATGCTAGAATTCCGCAGAAGTCTCCCTGCTTATAAAAAGAAAGAAGAAATATTATCAGTCATATCAAGGAATCAGGTGTGCTGAATAGCTGTATTATTAACACTTTTTATGGATTATTAAACCATTGATTTATTAATTGTATAGGTTGAGTTGTGTATCCCCAAAATTTGTTGATGTCAGTATTTTCTCAGCATTTTTGCAAGTCAATTCCTGTTTGCCAGTTTGACTGACTGATGCACTCAGGATCAGTTGTGTTCATTCAGAAAATTAAGTCAGTGATATTTTTGTAAACTGAAAATTTTATTGTGAAATTCAGAATCTCCGTAAATATGCAGTTGAATTTATTATTGTCAAAATTTTCAAACCCTTGATATCAGGTGAAGCTATAAAGGTAATCAACACACAACCTTTTCAGCTTATATGCTGTCATCAGAAACACTCTTTTTGCCTAGCCACTGATGTTACTGTGATAGTAAATTTTTTATAATAATCAATAGAAGATGCATCTAGTAAGTTCTAGGTTTTCCTTTACTTGGATTCACACACATGCAGAATTGCAGATTGGCTCCTGCCTTCCTGGTAATTATATATATGATCTAAACATAGTTCATAGTCTTAATTTTAATCCTTTTAAAACTAGATATCTAAATTTGATTGTCAGTTATTAAATGGCTCATTTTTTAGGTAGTTATCATTTCTGGGGAAACAGGCTGTGGCAAGACAACACAAATTCCACAATTTATTTTAGAATCTGAGATAGAATCAGTTCAGGGAGCGTCTTGTAATATTATATGCACACAACCGAGACGCATTTCAGCCATGTCTGTTTCTGAAAGAGTGGCCTCTGAGAGAGGGGAGAAATTGGGAGAATCTGTGAGTTTATCTGCCTAAGATAATTATTCTTAATATACTCTCTCAACCTGTTACTGATTTGGTTTCTTAGAGTTTCGGTATTTCTCCCTATCTATTGATTACTCTCACACTTGTTCTCTATCCTTGAAAGGTTGGATTTAAAGTTCGACTTGAGGGTATGAAAGGGAGAGATACCCATCTTCTCTTTTGCACCACTGGCATCTTATTAAGAAGATTGCTAGCAGATAGAAAGTTAAAAGGTGTAACTCATGTTATTGTGGATGAAATTCATGAGCGTGGGATGAATGAAGGTAGAATTCTGAGCTACATTGAATCTTTTTCCTTTAGAACATTTCTTAATATTCACATTGTTGCATTTTTTTGACAGATTTTCTACTTATTATCCTTAAAGAACTCCTTCCCGAAAGGCCAGAACTGAAACTGATTTTGATGAGTGCTACCCTAGATGCAGAACTCTTTTCTTTGTACTTTAATGGGGCTCCAATTATGTTTATTCCGGTGCGTTACAGAAACTGAGTCACATTGCTTGTGTTGTGATGGTGGATAGTCATGTCTTTGGCAATTTGTTATGGTAAATGGATCATGAACTTGAGTACAAATATATAAAATGAGATGATTTTGAAAGTATTAAGGGAGCACATGGGTGTGCAAACTAGGTATAATATCACCATAGATGGGAATAAAATTACTCAAGAATTCATGTTGCTGTTAGTTTATATTTTTGTATTGGGAAGTTTTAGTTGTAGTTTTCTTTGGGATAGATATTCTATGCCTATAAATTCAAATTTTCCCTTTTCTTATTGATTGGATGGATATACTTATTAATATAGGGCTTCACATACCCTGTTACAACTCATTTTTTGGAGAACATTCTTGAAATGACGGGCTACAAATTAACTCCTTATAATCAAATCGATGATTATGGTCAAGAAAGGATGTGGAAAGCGAACAAACAGGCCCCAAGAAAGAGGAAAAGCCAAATTGCTTCCACTGTAGAGGTATTTAAGAAATTCAGAACTGCAGGTACTTACCCATTTAGTATTTTCTTATTTTTAGTTCATTTTGGAAAATGTTTGACAGGATGCAATTAGAGCTGCTGATTTCAAAGATTACAGCCCACAGACACAGGAGTCCTTGTTATGTTGGAATCCTGACTGTATTGGTTTTAGTCTCATTGAATATATTTTATGCCATATATGTGAGAATGAAAGGCCTGGTGCTGTTCTGGTTTTCATGACTGGATGGGATGATATAAGCTCTCTGAAAGAGAAGCTCCTGACACACACTGTCTTAGGAGATCCAAACCGTGTTTTGTTGCTTACATGTCACGGCTCAATGGCTAGTTCAGAGCAGGTAATGTTCTGTCTGTTGATGACTAATTTTGATCATTTTATGCAATCTGTATGTATGACCTAACCTATTAGGAACCCCACCACTGTAACAACAAACTTTGTAAAATTTTGTTTGGAAATAAAAAAGCATTATCAGATCCCATAATGACATTATTTTCTGAAAATAATGTTAATGATGTGTTTGTGTTTAGCATTTTATCAATGAAAAATGGTATGTGTCTTGTCTCCCTGCATATGATCAATTTTTATATGGATTATTCATAATGGATATGGCATATGCAGAGATTAATATTTGAAGAGCCTGAAGATGGAGTAAGAAAAGTGGTGCTAACAACAAATATTGCTGAAACTAGTATCACGATAAATGATGTTGTTTTTGTTCTTGACTGCGGAAAGGCAAAAGAAACATCATATGATGCACTGAATAACACACCTTGTTTGCTCCCTACATGGATCTCCAAGGTTTCTGCTCAACAAGTAAGGTTATACTTCATTTGACTCTGTGTGTGGAATTTATCACTTGATAATAACATGTCTAGACATCATTTTTGAATCTGTGGTCGTTATCCTTAATATATCATACTGAGTTTCTTTTTCGTTCTTTTTTTTTTTTTTTTAATTTTAGCTTTCTGCATAGCTCATAATGTTTAGTTGGCTGAATGTTATGGATGCTGGACTACTGAAACCTTTAATATTGCTATATTGACAGTAATCTGGATTGGAAATGAATTATTCTATGATATCAACTCTGTCTTTTTTCCTGTACATTAAGGTGTAGCTCTTGAACTTTTGTAGTCAGCATTGAGAGGAAAGCAGCTGTGCATTCTTTGTAATTGTGTAACAAATATGGTTTCGGGAATAAATACACAGGACATATTTTATAAAGCTTGATAGTTCTTTTATTTACTCACTAGACATCATTGCACCTAGAGTTTGAGTGGCACATTGGACGTAGTGATAAAGGAAGAACAGTATGTGGGTAATCATGAAAAGATTGAAATCTGAGGTAGAATACTGGAATTCTTCTATTTAAGCAACAACCCTCCAGAGAGCTTCAGATATGAAGTCTTAATTTTATGGTAAAATTTGATTAACAGTAGTTCTTAAGTGTTTTGTAGATGACTTATAATCAACCCTAAGTAAACCACAAGCAATCTGATTAAGCAGGCCAGGGAGACAAGGCACATACCAGTGATACCACCTTTCTTTGATTAAATTCACAACCCTACACAAGCCATTGCACGTGGCTGAAGTAAAACACAAGCCATCTGACTAAGTTCATTAAATGGTCATGTCACATGAGTTTTTAAATGATGTTGAATAAATCATCGACTTCCTCTACAAAACATAAAAGATAATTCTAATAATATAAAATAGTAAATCTTGACACATAATATATTACAAATTTAAGTATCCCACTGCCAGAAGGCTTCTTGCTATGTGAAGGTATGAAGGAGGGTTATTGGACAAACCTTATCGCTGCATATGCAAGTGGCTATTTCTGAATTTGAACCCCTAGTCAACTGGTCACCGAGACTCAACTTTATAATTCATGTGAAAATAACAGTGAAGTCTTCAAAATCAGAAATATAATTATAATTGATCTTCCATTATGATACATAAGTGTCATTAAAGAAACTAAAGAATCATTTAAAAAATGTAAAGAGGCTATGACTATTTTAATATTTTTGGTGGGGGTGGTGGCATATTTTATTGCCTTGTATAAAATATAACAATTTATTCAATTAGAAATTGACATTTTATTCCTTGGATTCTGTACCATTAATCTTTGAGGCATTATTCAATTACAAACTTGTGGTACTTTTCACCCCCCAACCTATCTGAATTGGCTATCTAGGATAAGTGTCTGATGAGACTATACAAGATATTTCACACAAACTTTGGGCAAGAGTGCATATATCATTTTAGAGAATGAGTGCATTTGCTGCTGGCAATTATAACAGCCTTGTCTGGAAATTGCCATTGTGTTCATATAGTCAACTACCAGTGAATTACGACCTTAAGTATTAATCAAGAAATTATTGGACCTTATACGTTGGTATTGTCATCTAAATTTTCCCCTGAATCCTGTTTTTCTAGAGAAGAGGAAGAGCTGGTCGGGTTCACCCAGGAGAGTGTTACCATCTCTATCCTAGATGTGTATATGATGCTTTTGCAGAGTATCAGTTGCCAGAAATTTTGAGAACACCTTTGCAATCTCTCTGTTTACAAATCAAAAGTCTAAAACTTGGAAGTATATCTGAGTTCTTATCTAGGGCCTTGCAGTCTCCTGAGATACTTGCGGTAATGATAAATTTGATTTATTCTTTAGAATTCCATCAATTCATGTACCTTTCTTTTATTTAATAAATTCATTTATTCTGTTGGTTATTTATATATAAATATGGACATATAATTTTTTAATCGTTTTATTCATAGGTACAAAATGCAATTGAATATTTGAAAATTATTGGGGCCTTGGATGAGGATGAGAATCTCACTATTCTAGGTTTGGTTGCTCCCTTACTTGTTACTGGGTTTGG
Organism: Psophocarpus tetragonolobus; assembly: GCA_037954015.1. NCBI lineage: Eukaryota > Viridiplantae > Streptophyta > Magnoliopsida > Fabales > Fabaceae > Psophocarpus > Psophocarpus tetragonolobus. The sequence goes on along the minus strand of CM075692.1, from coordinate 6,942,229 downwards.
CTGATTTTTTCCACTTGAAATGAAGACTTGGTCCTTCAATTGACAGGGCGATATCTGACAATGCTTCCTATGGAGCCTAAACTTGGCAAGATGCTAATATTAGGTGCTATTTTCAATTGCCTGGATCCCATATTAACTGTTGTTGCTGGGCTTAGCGTGAGAGATCCTTTTCTAACACCAATGGATAAAAAGGATGTAAGTTCCTGTTTTAGTTGATTGACTAATGATTGAAAAGCTAATTTCTTCTTATTTCAGATCACTCAAAATTTAATTGTATGCCTCTGTTCTTTGCTTGTTCCATCTTGGCATGAACATATTACATAACTAACATTTTCTTAGGAGTTGTAAGGTTAGTTTTGTGATAAAGTGGAGAGATGGGGGAGAGAGAGGTTGTGGGTTCGAATCCTTCCGCTAACAAAAACTAACATATTAATAACTAACATTTAGCCCATAAAAAAAAAAACTGTAACATTTTCTTCTTTCTTTTTTATTTTTCCTTCTGTTGCTTGGACACTAATTTCAATTGAATTTGCTTCCAAAATCGCAGCTCTGCTGAAATTTAATTAAGTTATGGCTCTATATTTTGTTGTGTACATATTTAAATATGGTTGTAGTAATAGGAAGTTTGCATATGAAAAATCTTTAACAAATAATACTGTTTGTAAACCTAATTGTATTATAGATCTTGCCTCTTACCTGTAAACCAAAACAAATGAAGCTTCTCTTTTATTTGTTTCATTTTTTATTTTGTTTTCTTGCTAGTGTACCCTGTCCTCTTTGGTAAAATTTGATTAAGTTTGTTTAATGTATTTAGTATAGTAGGAGAAGTTTCTATTCATTTTTTCCCCAACTTATTGCATCGCAGTACCAGCACTCTTACAAAATTTATTTCTGCTGTTCTGCATCAGTGTGTGTGTATGTTCTCTCACTCTCCTTTTCTTTCACTAGTCTTTTCTGTTGAAGTATCTTTTCCTAATTAAGAAGCCCTTTTTTTCTATTCCTTACAAAATACTATTATTGGGTGAAATTTATGTGGGACCTTTTAATTATGTGGGAGTCCCACTTCCTACTGAGTGGTACCCTCATGAAATTCATCCAATAATACTGTTGAAAGAAACCAATTAGAGTATGCACTTTGTATACTGCTTGGAACCAACTTTTAACTTCACTTTTTAAAAAATAAGAAATAAACTAAACTTCTCCTTTGGATTACATTGCCAAAAATTATGTCATCCGCTTTTTGACATTTTTCTCAATGTAAGAGCTAGTTAGGATAAGTACTGTTTCAGTTAATTAGATATATTTGTTTTTGATGGATATGGTCACTTCATGAAAGCAGTATATGTAAAGGCCCATTTATTTTCCGACTTACTGTGTGTGGTCTTTTCTTGAACTGAATTCATTATTTGACAGTTCAAAGTTCTTCATTGTAGCTTGCAGATGCAGCAAAATCTCAATTCTGTGGTGCATACAGTGACCACCTTGCACTTGTAAGGGCGTATGAAGGTTGGAAAGATGCTGAAATGAACCTGGGTGGAGATGAATACTGCTGGAAAAATTTTCTTTCATCACAATCCATGAAAGCTATTGATGCTCTTCGGAGAGAGTTCATATGCCTACTCAAGGATATTGGATTAGTAGATAGCAACACAAACAGCTGCAATGCATGGAGCTCTGATTTAAATCTTATCCGAGCAGTTATTTGCTATGGTCTATATCCTGGAATTTGTTCTGTTGTGGTATGTCCTTTTATATGAAAAACATAATATGTTAATATGGAACTAGAAAAATTTTTCCTTGTTGACCATTGGTCGGTGAGGTCAGGATGAAATGGGGCAGTTGCCCCTTGCCTCTGTTAAATTGCATGTCATTTTAACATGTGTACAACTCACATCTTTTCTTAGTGTACCTTTCCTCAATAATCTAATCTTGTGTTATATCCTAATTTTCTTTGTTCACTTTTATTTATGATATATAGGAATGATGCTACTCACACAAAAAAAGTAATGATGTCAACACAACCATTAAAAAATAAATTTCAACTAAGCTCTAAAGGTCATGATTTAAGGGACAGTTAATTATCTAATGGCTTGGTCAGCCTGATTGTGGTTTTTTGCATTAATAGTTGATTATATCATTACTCTAGATTCTAGTATAGTTTGTTTTTATAAGATATTGTATTTTTTTTATAAGCAAATGTTACTTATTAGTGTGTTAGTTTTGTTAGTAGAGGGATTCAAAGTTTTAAACCCACGATTTCTCCCTCTCCTTTCTCTCTTTATGTAGACTTTACTACTAGACCAACCTTATAACCCCATATAAGATATTGTATTATACTTATAATTTAATTTTTCTTTCTTAATTATATATGAAGAGACGTAATCAAATATAATTTAAATTAAAATTAGTTTGTGTTCTCTGTTCTGTTTAGTGTCAGTTAGTGTTGTTAAATAACCCCCATGATATGACGGATTTTTTGTCAACTGCTATACAAAATTTATGAAGGAATGTTTGCCATCGTGTGTTTTTATGGTGGAATTTTGGCCTTCCGCTATGTTCCGCCATTAATAACATTGGTGTCAGTTATAATACACATACAATTTTTTGTTTGACTCATACATTTTTAAAATTTTAGCTTTTTGTCAAATTCTCATTGGTAGATGCCCATCCTGTTTTTTTTTATAGGCAAATATTAGTTGTTAATATGTTAGTTTTGTCAGTGAAGATATTTGAACTCACGACCTTTCCTTCCCACCTTCTCCTTACATGTGGATGTTGCCACTAGACCAACCTTATAACTCCTGAATCCTGATAGATGCCCATCCTGAAATTCAGTCTTGGTTACTGTCCTCAGAAATACCACCTGCACTTTTAATTATAAGCAGTAAATTGTATTTTTTCTTTGGTGAGTTTGGTCCTAGTTATAAGCGACAATCACCAGCTTTTAAAGTTATTAAGGGATATATTTCTTTTATACCTTTAGTTAACTCTTTTTCTATGCATTTACTCATTGACTTTATAGTAAAATTAATTAAAGCTAACTAGTTTAGCTACCTTTCTTGGTATTGATGAATTGTCCTATGTTCTTATAATTAGGACTGGAGCTAGTGGTTCTTTGCTTGGAGTTGTACCATGTGTTAGTATTTGTATATTAGTATATTATGTTTTAATATAAATAAGATATAATTTTATTTGCAGCATAATGAGAAATCTTTCTCTTTGAAAACAATGGAGGATGGGCAAGTGCTCCTATATTCGGTTAGTCCATTCAAACATTTACAATTTGCTGCTGGTTGTGAAACATTTTAAATAATTCTATTCAGTTTTTTATTTTTTCTTTTGATTTATTTATTTTTCCTTATTATTATTGAATTTGAATGCTCATTTCGTTTGCCCAGAACTCTGTGAATGCTCGGGAAACTAAAATTCCATATCCATGGCTAGTTTTTAATGAGAAGATAAAAGTGAACTCAGTTTTTCTTCGTGACTCAACAGCTGTGTCAGATTCAGTGGTGCTTTTGTTTGGTGGAAGCTTATTGAAAGGAGATGCTGTAAGTATGATGTGGTTTTTATTGGTTGTTTTGTTTATTATATATTATATGTATTCTATGAAATGTTTACGGTTTCAGATTGCTGTCTCAGTTTTAGTTGTCTGATTTTTACTGGAAGTCAACACTTTTCTATCAGGATAATCACTTTAAAATGTTGGGAGGATATCTAGTGTTTTTCATGGAGCCCAGTGTTGCTGAAATGTACCAGAGTTTAAGAAGAGAACTTGATGACTTTATTCAGAACAAAGTAGGTGCAAATTAATTCCATGCTCCTACCACCTTCTTGATGCAAATAGAACTAGCATTCCGTTTTGGTGCTTCTTCTCTTGGCAATCTGCATTGATGGCATGATAGTTAACTTTTAATCTAAACTTTGCAGCTACTTTTTCCTAGAATCGGCATACAGTGGTATCATGATCTCCTATCTGCAGTAAGGCTGCTGATTTCGAATGACAAATGTGAAGGTAGATTTGTATTTGGTCGCCAGGTCCTTAAACCATCAAAGAAATCTAATATGATGGGCTTACATCCTGCCTTGGTTTCAAGGACTGAGAGTGGACCTGGGGGTGATAATTCTAAAAGTCAGCTCCAAACCTTGCTTACGAGAGCAGGATATGCAGCACCTGTCTACATGACGAAACAATTGAAAAACAATCAGTTTCAGGCTACTGTCGAATTCAATGGAATGCAGATTATGGGTCAACCTTGCAACAATAAAAAGAGTGCAGAAAAAGATGCTGCAGCTGAGGCACTGCAATGGTTGATGGGTGGAAAACAAACAGGCAGGGAGTATATCAATCACGTTTCAATGTTACTTAAGAAAAGTAAGAAGGAACACAATTAAGCAGTCAAACTAAAAAAGCTCATTGCTAAGGTAAAAGATCTCGAGGTGAACAATGAATGTGGTTCTTGCTCCCTTTTAGAGGGACGTGGTTTGACGGGGCATTGTTACTATATAGAGTCCTGGATCATTGAGTCAATTTGTTCATGACAACAGTCAAGGCCCTATCCAACATCTTCTAACGGATTGAATTTGAAGTTGGAAGATACTCATTCTTGATTGAAGCAAAATAAAGGATCATACGCAAACATGAATCAAGTAACTGCCAAATCAAGGCTTGATAAATTTTTACTGTCATTTTGATGCTTTTAGATCATGACCGATAATATAGATGGTAGGCAGGGTCATCGATAGGAGGGATTGGTACATAGCATTCATTTGTTGGGGGGGATGTGCACATTCAGCAGGAAATAATGCCTCACTCGAATTCTGAGTATACCCATTAATTCTTTGTATAGTAATTGTCAATTTTGACATCATTAAATTCGATATATGTTGAAGTTCTGGTATGTTTATTGTGTCTGGGAGCAAAACGAGATGGAGAGAATTAAGAGGTTTTGGACAAAATTGCAGGTGAAAGAAATAGAAGACCGAAAGGATTGTTCCATCAATAAATTTGGGCGGTGACTGATGTATAAGTCAAATTGGCCACATTCTTAGTTGTCTAAGACGGCAAGACCTACAAGATGAACTCAATGAGGTTGTCGCCAGCTCAACAGTGTTTGATGGAACGAAAAATAGATGAAAGGGAAGTAGAAAGACTTATAATTTTTCATTTGGTTTAGAAATTTAAAATCAAAGAAAATAGTGGCGGAAATTCTTTTTCCATTATAATATTTAGAGATAATGATATACATATATTATTAATTTTTCCTTCGTCCATTACGAAATACAAAGTAGTCTCTCTCTTTTCTTAATCAGAGTCCCTTCCCTTTTATAACTAAACTGACTTTTTTTTCGTTACAAATTAAAATTTTCTCCATTAAACCGAAAGAGCTTTATCTTCCTTTTCATTAGCTCTTCTATATGATAACAAAAGTAGAAATTCCGGTTTCTCACGTATATTAGCAGAGAAATGCTGTATATCCGAGAAAAAGAGTATGTCAAGATTCATCAAAATTTCTACTTTTTGCTACTTCCAAGAACACCTTTAGACAGCTCACCTAAGAGTACGAACTTATATGTTAATAAATCATTTGCATAATGGAAGCGTTTACATTTATCTGGTTTTTGTTGGAGTTTCTGGGCGTATCTTAGATCAAGAATCTTATGCGGATGGACCAGTTTATTTTTTCAATTTGATGCTGCTTACGATTAAATTTTATTTGGACCTGAAAAAGCTCTTTTCCTGAAATTAAACATGCATAGTATATCCTTACCCGCTGAGTTCAAATTAGAGAACAAAAAGGATTGTCAAAATTATGACAAGTGCAGAAGCAATGCTTATCGACTGCATATCGCTGACCCAAAATCCAACTATAAGAAAATGTCATTGCATATTATTTATATCACTTTTCAATACTAAAAGTATGGCACTCAGAATATGCGTATTAAATATTATTGTTAAGTCTCCAATCACAAACTGGACTGCCAAGAGCTAAATCTGTGAAACAGGTAAATAAACAGTAACTAAGCTGTAAACTAGTTTTTTCCTGTTCTTTTCCCATTTGTGTTTTTTACTAATTCCCCAGTGTCCATTTAATCAAGAGAAACCTTTCTTTCTAGCTGCAATTTATTCCAACTCGTTTGCTAGAAGAGGAAAAAAAAAATACAACACATCTCAGTCCCTTTCGAATTCACTGCTAAGGAATGCTAAGCGCCAAAACAAAACAACTGAAGGCCAAAGACACCTAAAGTTTTAGTAGGTATAGCCCTTGACAAACATTCCCTTGCTGGCCTCTTCACTCTCACCCTCAGCAGAGTATTTTCCAAGTTGAGCCAAGGAGTTAGCTTTGGCACGCACCAAAAGAGCCTTTTGAGCAGCTTCCACATTCTCCGGGTGTCCTTTCCATGTTTTAAGCACAGAGTTCTGAAGAGCTCGTGCATATGAGAAAGACACATGCCATGGGTTGGGACTTTGGTTCATTGCATTAAGGTTTAGTGTTGCTTCCACTTCAGATTGTCCACCAGACAAAAACTGAGAATACAACCAGGACATTGTTTACAGTTTAATTTAGTGGTTCTGAATTTCAACTTTGAAATTAAGTACAATCTTAAATATCAAATTGTTGAAATCAGCATCATCGTGATCTGCTTGCATGCATGGACATCTGATAATCACATCAGCTTATGTGAATAGGAAATAAAAAGGAGTGGTTACCGTACCATGATTCCAGGAACTGCAGGAGGAACTCTTCTTCTAAGCATAGTTAGAGTATATTTGGCAATGGTTTCTGGAGAAGCCTTTTCCTTGTGTTCAGCCCCAGGTGTAACCATGCTAGGTTTGAGCAAAATCCCCTCAAAAATGACATTGTTTTCAGCCAAATAGGAAAAGACTTCAGCCCAGACCTTCTCTGCCACTTCCAGTGTCCTCTCAATTGAATGGTCTCCATCAAGAAGAATTTCAGGCTCTACAATTGGCACAAGACCGTTGTCCTGCAATGGAACATGAGTTAAGCCTGATGTGCATGGTGAGGTAAAAACCTCTCCCAATATAAACAGTAAAAAGGTGTTTCATGTACACCAACATCAAAAATCAAAAGTTGATAGCATAACAAAAAATATATGGTTAACATTCAAACTATGCACAATTTAACACATGCTTAAAATATCTGCTCCCTTTGTTACAGACCAAAAACAACCAAAGTCCACTCCCTTCAAACGAAAGAACCACTTCCTATCATATCAGATGTGTACGGTAAATGAGACAAGGATATGTTGCTCTAAGAATCAGCTAATTTCAGCAAACAGATTCATGGGTGCAAGAATACCTGAGAGATAGCAGCATAACGTGCTAGTCCCCATGCTGCTTCTGTGACAGCTAAAGCGGAAGGACCACATGGAATGCTAACAACTGTCCTCCTGTAGATTACAACAAAATTTTTAATTCAAATCCAATGCATCCAATCAAGAAAAAAGCTTTTCAGAATCAAAAGGAAATGACTTACCACTTGGCAAATCGGGCACCTTGTTTGTAGTATTCAGCAGATCTAGAAGCCAATCCATCTAACCCTTGGCACCATGATTCATGGTTTGATCCTGGCAGGGGGACCAAACCCTAAAAAGAGCAAAAAATAAAAAATATAACCAGCAATCCAGCTTCTAAATCTAATCAGTAAGACATAACAACAAAGGACACTGAAATAACAAACCTTATCAACTTTAATGCCAGGCACAATGTTCTCACCGCGTAGGCAATCCACAAATTTCTTCCCATCTGTTGTGGACTGGTAAAGGGTTTCTTCAAAAAGAATAGCACCTGAAATGTAATCTCCAAGGCCAGGTGTGGTGAGAAGAAGTTGTCTGTACGCCTGGCGATTCACCTCAGTATTGTCCAATCCAATGGATGCTAAACGCTTCCCACATGTTGCATTTGATTCATCAATTGCAAGAATTCCACGACCAGGAGATGCAATAGATTTCTATTCAACCAACAAATAAGAAAACGAATCACCAACCAAGAAAGAAACCAATAGCCAATCGTAGGAAATAATTATCTAACTATCTAATCTAAGAGAATAGATCATCTTCGATAGAGAAACACTTTTACTTTATAATAGAAATTATTATACTAATATAACTTATTCAAGGGATAAGATCTCATATAGTGGTAATGTCACAGCAGAGAATTCATTCTCATGTATGACAATAGATAATCTTTAGTAAAAAAAATAAAACTTGATGAGCAATTGTCATGATCATGACACTTCCAAGTGCCAAATCATCTATAAACGTAATGTTGTTTTTATATTTAAACTAGAATCCTAAAAGCATCCTCCAAGTGCTAAAGTATTGCTAAAAAGTCAAGCACAAGGAAATCTAGCAGTAAACTACGTAAATCAAGAACAACAGCCAAAAGCATGCAGAAAGGGTGCCCCATAGCGGAAAAGTAGAAAACTTTAGAGCGCAAAAACGTTGGAAACGAAGAGAATTGATAAAGGGGAAGAAAGAGAAAGGGTTTACTAACAGCGGTTTGGACGAGTTCGTGTTGGTAAGAAGAGGCGCGGATTGGGAGAGAGAGTCGGCGAGGAGAGGATCCGCGGCGTGGAGAGAAGGAGTTGTGGCCGATCCACTGAGAAGACAAGGTGTTGAGCTTTGCAGACGCCATGGCCATGGGTGTTTGAACTTGAACTTAGAGTGAAGAGCAAAAGAGAAAGAGAGAGATACTATAATGTTTTTGGGCTTATATTGAGATTGTGTTGTGATGTGAGATGGTTTTCTGGGCCACTCCGCGGTAGGTGATGTGAGAGAGCGAGACAGCTTTCAAGCGGCAATACCAACAACCCACTTTTTCTCTCTTTTTTTGGAGTGCTGGGGTTAGCTTTTATGAGAAAAAAAATATTTTAAATGTGTAAAATATATTAAAAAGTATTTTTTATTTATTATATATAATTAAAATTTATGATTTCAGGATAAATATTTATTTTATATAACTAATTTCATTTAAAATATATAAAATTAATATTTTTAAACATATAAATTTACCATAAATATTTTTTATTATTATATACTGTTATTTTTAACTATTAATATTTTTGAAAACATATAAAATTTAAAAATAAAGATAAACATGATAGATCCAAAAAAAACTATAGAAAAGATTGAATATACTGGTAAAGATAAAAAAAAATATTGGTTTGAGAAAAATAAATTTGAAATTAAATTTAGCGGTATTTAAAATGAATAAGAATTAAAATAGATACATGGTCAATAAGAAATATTGATACATGATATAAGGTTTAATGAGAGTGCTAATAATTCCTAAATCAATTTTATTTAAAATTAATTATAAAAATGTCCTCAATAAATAATGATTAATAAATTGAAGTTAATGTTATAAGATTTCAATTGGTCATTAAGTAAGTATTAGATTATTCAAATCAATGAGTTATTAGTTGATCATGATTAAATTTATATTAAAAAATAATTTAATTGGTATGTATTAAACACTTTTATACTAGTATCTAATTATAATCCTTATTTTTAATTTATGATAAGTTTATTGATTTTACCGATTAATATTTTAAAAATTATATAAATGAAGAGATATAATTAAATGTCACTGTAAGAATTTTTTACACTATCAGTATACTAATTAAACTCTTGAAAAATTATAACATGTACACTTTTATTTTGCAAAAAATAACAAAGAAAACAAAAAAAAAGAGAGGAATAAATAAGTATATTTTCTTTTTATTACATAGTTCTAGAATCTTCAAGTAGGTTAAATACATAAAAAAATACTTCAAAATTAATTTATTAATAGGATGTAATTCTTTGGTGCTCACGGTTTCAAAAACACAAATAATACATAAAATTAGTAAAAATATGGTTCACAATAAATAGAAAAACTTCTAAATTCATAGTATTTTAAGATAAGATACTAATAACTATGAAGTACAATTTAGATACTACGCTATCGAAACACAATTTGATTTGACAAATATATACATAAATACAAATAATATACATATCACCAATTGATCTTAAATCTGTAAAGTCAAACTGAAATCACATTAAATTTTGTACTTTTTGTTACCCTTCGACCGATCCTTTGATCTTCAAGCTACTTTTTGCTCTTAAGTACTTGTGGCTTGTGAGCTATATACCCCTAGTTGCTCTCCGGTCGAACCTATCTACGTACCTTTAGTCAACTATCGACTGATCTTTAAACCCTTACGGCTACTCTCACCGAGTATTGTCAACTCCCTAATCACCATTTTTCATATCTTATCTAAATCTCCCTTAGATATGTATTTTTATTTTATCTAAATCTCCTCAAATTTGTATCTTCAACCACTTCATTATATTTAAATATCTTGTTTTCTTTATCTTATCAAAATCTCATCAGATATGTATCTCCAACCATCTCATCATATTTAAATATCTCGTTTTCATATCTTATCTAAAGTTTTCTCATATTTGTATTTTTATCTTATCTAAATTTCCTCCACATTGTATCTTCAACTACTTAATTATATTAGAATATTTGTATTTCATGGATCTCAGAATACTCACTTCCTGCAATATCTATAAATATCTCCACACCCACGAGGTGTGAGACAATTATTTAAGCATTTTTTATCTAAATGGTGACTCGACTCAATTATGTAGTCGATTTTTGAATGGATATTATTTTAGCACATACTTATTTTTGGTTTTTATAATGAATACTTTTTTATATGTATTTATAATAGTAATAAAAATAATATCTCAACAAAAATAATTGTAAAAAATAACATTTATTTTATATTTATTGAAATATAAAATTTTTTCATTAAAGAAAAACTCACATTTTATTCTTTGAATTTGTAAGGCACATTAATCCTTGAAATTAAAATTCATTAGTCTCATTAATTCCTATCTTTAGTTTTCTTGGGATTAAATTTCAGAATATTGGAAATGAAAATTATTCAAGGAGTGAAATCAAATAATTTCAACTTCAAGATATATTTTTAGTTTTAGTAACTACTATACTAGTATTTTAAATAAACAAGATAATTGTGCATTTATATGTATTTAATGAAATAAAAATGACACAATAATAGAAGAGTGAAACCGTGGTGATGTATTATCATATTGAAATATTAGAAAATTAATGACAAATTTTTATTTTTACACTGAATTTTAATAATTATTTTTATTATAGTAAATGAGACTTTAAGGTGTATTTGAAAAAAATAGCTGAAAAGGTAGGTCAAACTTTAACAGTTAGCTGAAAAACTAGTTATAAATGTTTGGTAGAACTAGATGAAAGTTGTAAAATGACAAATAGGAGCATCATTATTCATTAGATCAACAATGAGATATTCAAAATAATTATAAAACACTTTAATCATATAAATTAGTTATATATTTAAATTATAAATTATTATAATTATATATTTAAATTATAAATTTCTTTAATAACATATTTAAATTATAAATTTATGTGATTACATATTTAAATAATAAATTACTATATTAATATTTAAATTGTAATTTTAATAATTAAATATATAAATTTTAAATTAATATTTAAATTATAATTAAATATATATATTATAAATTACTATAATTACATTAATGAAAGATAAAAAAAATGAAAGAGAGAGTGATTGTCTAATGTGATGAGAGAGAATTAATGGGGAACAATGCATTAATTAATGAAAGGTAAACATATAAAAATAAAATCAGCTAATAGTCAAAAATAGGAGATCTTTTGAGAAAGTTAGCTAAGTATTTTTTTGAAAAAACTACTAAAATTTATTTATCCAAACAGGTTGAAACCATTTTCAGTTACCATTTCAATTAGTTTTTCAGCTTTTAGCTAGTTAAAACTGAAACGAAAAACCAAACACATTCTTAATAATATTATATGTAGAAAGTTAATTTCAATATAATTTTCTTAAACAATAAAAAAATAAAGAGTAAAGTATGTTTGTAGTCCTAAACTTTTAGAATCTTAAATTGTAATCCTAAACAAATTTTTGAGTTGTATTTTACATTGTGGAGGAATTTTATCCATTAGTATTGCATTTCTTTCTCTTTCTTACTATTTGCCTTTTATTCACTTTTATTTAGATGTGTTTATGGATCTTAATCGATCCATGAATTTGTGAATCCAAATCAATCCAATTATATCCATTAATTAACTTATACTTAATTAGATAAAATCCAATTCAATCTAATTAAGTTTGATTATAGACGAATTGTATCATAAATTTGAATTTTGAAAATTTGAAGATCTGTGAACCAATTCATTCAATTTATAGTTTATTATTTTTAATATATATATATATATATATAGAAAGGTGTAAATTAAAGAGTGTTCTGATAAGTTGAAAAATGAATGCATTAAGTATTACGGTGATGAAGATTACAAGTTATTAAATTTTATTGTTTTTAGCTTTTAGGATTTACAATTTCTCATTTATAGATTACTTATATATAAAATTTTATTTCTATGTTATATTTGAAGAAACAATCTATGTTTTAATATTTTATTTACAAATTTCTATATTTACTATTTATTTCTTATTATTCCTACCGCAGTCTTGGACATTGTTAGGGTCACCCGCCCGAGGTATTGTCCACTTTGGAGGTTGTGGCTCTGTCACGGTTTTGCCCTGAAAAGGCACCTTGGGGGAACGGGGGGTTAAGGGAGAAGAATATTTATAAACGACTCTTGGCCTCGATTCCTAAGTGATGAGGGATTTTGGGTATGTACTAGAACAAGTTCCCTAATTGAGGCTAAGGGGCATGAGAGTATGGCACGCTCCCCATAGATGCGCCAATGGTACTACTGCCAGTCCTAGACATCATTATTGTTCACTTTGGAGGTTGTGGCTCTATCACAGTTTTGTCTTGAAAAGATGCCTTAGGGGGTTAAGGAAGGAGGGTGTTTATAAAAGACCATTGACCTCAATTCTTAAGCGATGTGAGACTTTGGGTATGTAGCAGAACAAGCCTCTCTAGTTGAGGCTAAGGGGTGTGAGAGCGTGACACGCTCCCAACAGATAGTGCCAATGTTCCTATTGCCAGTCCTAAACATTGTTAGGGTCACTCGCCTAAGGTATTGTCCATTTTGGAGGTTGTGACTCCTTCATGGTTTTGCCTTGAAAAGGCGCCTCGGGGGGTTAAGGGTGTTCATAAATAACCCTTGGTCTCGATTCCTAAGCAATGTGTGACTTTGGGTGTACTAGAACAAGCCCCTCGAAGCGCTTTTTCAGGGCAAAATTGTAATAGAGTCATAACCTTCAAAGCAGACAATACCTCAAACGGGTGACCCTAATGATGTATGGAACTGGCGGTAGGAACATTGGCGCCTACCGGGGGGCCCGAACCCACACTCTCACACCCCTTGGTCACAACTAAGGGGCTTGTTCCGGTACACCCAAAGTCCTACATTGCTTAGGAATCGAGGTTAAGGATCATTTATAAACATCATTCTCCCTTAACCCCCCTCCCGAAGGCGTCTTTTCAGGAGCAAAATTGTGATGGAGCCACAACCTCCAAAACAGACGATATCTCAGACATGTGACTCTAATGATGTTTGGGACTGGCGGTAGGAACACTTATGTTTTATAGAAAGCAAATAGATGTAAATTTTTTTTTTTGTAATTCATGGATCCAATCATATTCAATTTGTTCTTTGTTTTTTTTTATCAGCCAAATAAAATTTTATTAAAAACAAAGGAAAGCACAAGGTATATCTTCTATTATTGCAAAGTAGAATAAAGACAAAGATAGAAAGAAAACACAACCTCTCAAATACAATGCATAGAACTCAACAGTTATTCGGCATAAAAATGCATTGTGAACTTACTTGCTTGACACCGAATCGAATCCATTCTTAATAGGATCATATCACTATTTTGTTTTTTATAGATTTGATCTGGTCTAAATCCAATTAAATTTGATTAGATCGAACTTTATTTTACTACAAATCTAGTCCAATTCGATCTATGAACATTGTTACTCTTATTCCACAATTTTCTTGAATCTCCCAATAATATTGGGTTCTTCACAAAGGTGTTTTCATTTTGTTTATGTTATCAATTTTGAACAGGAGGTCTTCACGAATCAAATTGGATTGATTTGAAATAAAATGAAATCCGATCCAATGAATTTAATCTAATTGTATTAAAAAACATATTGATCTGATCCAATTAAGAGCATATAAGATTGGATTGAATCCAAGAATTACAAAGAAATTTTTTTATATCTATTTTATTTTCTGTAAAATATTAGAAATAAAATAGTAAACATAAAAATTTGTAAATAAAATATTAAAACATAATTATTTCTTCAAAATAATATAAAAGTAAAATTACATATAAAAGTAGTTTATAAATGATAAAATGTATTCTTAAAAAGCTAAAAACAATAAAATTTAATAACTCATAATCTCCATCGCTGCAATACTTAATGTATTCATTTTCCAATTTATCTTCAACTTGTAAATAATATTTAAACTTTAAATTGTATTTCAATTTTATATTTACATCTTTATATATATATATATATATGTGTGTGTGTAGATATATGTGATTATGTATAATAAAAATATGAGTTTAATTAGTATGGATAGATAGTGTAAAACTTTTACACTAACGTTCAATGATATTTATTTATTTATATAAATTTTAAAGTATTAATTGATAAAGTCAATAAACTTACCATAAATTAAGGATTGTGATTGAATTCTAGTGTAAAATTTTGTACACTGTTAATATACAATTAAACTTAAAAATATTAAACTTTAAATTGAACAAATTAATTCACAGGTTACATATTTTCAAAGTTCAAATTTATAATATAATCTGCCTATGGATGTATTTAATTGGATTTGATCCAATTACATTGAATTAGGTCATGAATCTAATTGGATTAATTTAGATTCACAAATCAATTTAGACCCATAAGTACCCCTAATTTTGAATCTTTTCATGTTTACAACTTTAATTTGTTCTTAATAGAGTGCCTTTGCTTTTTAAGTTTAATTCTAGACACCAAACTAATTTTTCTAATAATAATAACAAATTATTAAATTATAATTAAATTACATATATAATTTTATGGTTAATTTAAGAAAATAAACCTTCACAAAATGTTCTAATAACTAGTCGTTTGCGTCATCATTTAACGTTGACTATCAAAACCAAGGACTAAAATAGGTGACTAAAGAAAATATCAAGGAGATTGATGAGGCAAATTTTAGTTTAGGAATTACAACTTAAGTTTCTAAAACTTACTTTACAAAAAATTAAATAATATGGAAATATTATATTATAGATAGAAAGTTCACATTAATATAATTTTCTAACTATTCAAAATTTAATTATATACTTGTAATTAATTTATGTATTTTCTCATATTTTATTTTTATTTTATCACATAATACAGTAAGTATATTTTTTGAAATTATTTTAATCATATATAATTAAATATTTATATAAATATATAAACAAATATATTTTTCTTCGATAGTATGATAAAAATTTCAATTATTTAATATTTAAAAAATATTTTATAAATATACTATAAAATTAAAAATATATCCATTTTAATGCCAACTTGTACAAATAAAATGTGTATATCATTATGATTTTAAATATATCTTAAATATGTGTATTATATAATTAAAAAGCATTAATGTGATTCATTTGATTCTTCATTATGTCAGAACTTAAAATTGATTAACAATTATTATGAAGTGAAATTTTTTATCAATAATTAGGAAATGTTCAAGCTTTAAATAAAACCAAGGATGTTATGAATAAAATTTTGATTCATGATTATGGAAAGCTCCAACTTACTTTATGTATATAAAATATATAATAAATATTATTTATGTAATTCATTTAATTCTTCAATAACGTTAAAACTTAAAACTCTTTAAATCAAATCAACAGTTATTATGAAGTGGAAAATTTGATCAATGGTTAATAATTGCTAAAGCTTTAAATAAAATCAATCACGGTTCGAAGTGAAAATTTTAATTAATGACTATAGAAACTCAAGCTTCTTTTACAAATATAAATAGATATAGATAAGATCAAGGTTGTGGTGGATTATATTGGTTGTCCACCGCTAACCATGAATGATAATCATTAGATTAATTTATAATATATAGATTATTATAAACCTCTTTAATTTGATCTCATATTCTTTAAGTTCATTTACGGTTGGACTCCTCTAATTAAGTCTTCAATAAGTTTTGGTGATCATGCTCCTCTTCCGATCCTCTTCTTTGATGTGAAACCAACGATTGGAACCATAAAAATTGGTTGTAGAATATAGAGATATTAATTTCTAGTAGATAGAAACTTCTCGTTTGTTGCAAACTAGATGGATTATAATAACCACCATTGACTTTTGGCCATGTGAGGTTTATTTTTCTATGTGGCTTATTGTATCATTTGTGTTATCTCTGTAGTCTTCTAGTGGGATGTTCCTCGATCAATGCAAATAAGAGGAGTAGTTCCAGCATCATATGTCGTACCAAAATTCGGGTCACACCATTGTTAAGAGGAAGATGGTGATTTTCACAATAGACACATCATAAAAAGGTTTTGCACGATTATGGCGGTTGAACAAAAAGGGGACAATGGTGTAGAGGTTGCACTTGATTTGGTCCATTCATTAAGAGAAGGAGTTGAACTATTGAAGGGGTTGAACCACATTTGGACTGCTTAGAAGAGAGGATGGGGAATGTAATGGTCAAAATGAGACTCTGAGTCTTGTGAAGGAAAGACCAATTAAATGAAAAATATAGGGAAAGAAAAACATCACCACTGCCATAAATCACCTCCAACACTAGGAAAGAAGCATGGATTTAGTGGGAAAGGTGAAGGATAAGAGAAATAAGGCTGGATGAATTTGGCAATAAAAAATAGTGGTCCATCATAAAATCATATGTAAATCCTAATTCACCCTAGAATTTGTGTCTATGTATATATATATATATATATATGTATATGTATATGTATATGTATATGTATATGTATATGTATATGTATCTGTATATGTATGTGTATATGTATATCTAGTGAGAAAGTCAAATTAATATGAGAGTGAGAGAAGCAAATCTCAATCATTGAGAGAAGAGAGAGAATAATATCCAAAAAATTTCAACCATTAAGACAGGAGAGAGAAAAAAAAGTGACAAATAATAAATGTTGGAAGAGAGAGAATGAGTGGTTGATTTCAACCATTAATTTTTATTTCAATGACTGATATTTATTCCTCTTACTCATAAATTTGACTTTCTCAGTGAATATGTCCCTTGTATATGTATATGTGTATATCTATGTGTGTATGCATATGTGTATATGTATATGTATGTGTATGTGTATGTATATGTGTGTATGTGTATGTGTATATATATATATAGAGAGAGAGAGAAAGAGTGTGAGTGGAAAAGGAAGAGGAGAGATTCATTTACTCCAAGAATAAATTTAAGAGAATTACTCTTCATCCTGATCACTCATTTTAAAAATTTAATGGTTGTAATGAGTAACTAATTTTAACTATTAGATTTCAAGAAAATAAATTGTTAGGATGAAAAGTAAGTCTCTTAAACATACTCTTGGAGTGGGTAAATCTCTCCTTATATACATATATAGGGAGCATATCACATGAGAATAATGATAATATTTTATAATCATCAAATTTAACTAAATGATTGAGAATAAAACAACTCATCTCACGCACTTGAAGATATTATCACGTGTCTCCTTTACCGTTACTTATCACACCATTACCTCTGCCGTCAGTGGTGGCGGTGGTGATAATAAGTAACAGTAAAAGACACATGATATCTTTAAGTGGATGAGATGAATTGTTTTAATCTCAACTCTTTGTTATCTACAAAATATTCTTATCATTTTCATATGAAAGCATCATTTTCATGTTATATGTTCTCTCTCTCTATATATATATATACATACATACATACATACATACACACACGTATTGTGTGCGCACTACTGCTAATGCACCAATTTTATTGTGTGTTAAAGTAATCTCTAGCTATAATTTCAACTTAAAAATAAGGTTATGAGCTTGAGTAACCAATCGTATATAGAGAACTAAACGATAGTGTAATTTAATTTTTTTTTTATGATAGGAATTGAACACAATGTCAAGAGTTTACAACAATTCACGCACCGCTCTCCATCAACTAAGCTAAATCCCATTGACTAATGTAATTTAATTTAATACAATATGAAAATTTGTTATAAAGTTATATATTATATAATAATTTACAAAATATATTAACAATAATTCATTTAAATAAACAATTAAATTCAAATATAAATAAAATATTTAATATTTCCTAGAAAAATTTATATATTTACCACTTAATATTTTATCTTATTTTAAAAATATAATATTAATATATAAGAATTAAATTTTACATTAATTATTTTTGTCATATATTTTATTCAATAAAATTAATATGTTTATTTCTTTAGTAAATATAACAATACTATTCAAATAAATTAATATACAGTATTTGATTATTAATAGATATAATATTGAATATATATATATATATATATATATATATATATTCAATGTGTATAGAGTGAGAATTCACTTCAAGAGTAAGTTTACGAGACATATTCTTTATCTAACAATTCATTTTCTAGAAATCTAAGATTGTAACGAGTGATTAATCTTAACAACTAGATTTTACATAATAACACTTAATGCATAAATATTAAACTCAAACTCTAATTAGAAAAAATATGTGTATAGTTTGAAAATTTTTAATTAGGATAAAATTGTAATTGAAGAAATGAATATGATTGGTTATGAAATTGTTCAAATAAAGTTAATTTGATGAAGAGTAGTAGCCATGTCTAGAATAATTGATAAATATATTATTTACTATGAAACCTAGATGAGGTCAACCAACAAATTTATCATGAATGAAAGGTTGTGATTGAATGTCAGTGTAAAAATCTTTATATTGACAGTGTATATGAATTAAACTCTTTTACTATGAGTTTAATTAGTATACACTGTCAATGTAGATTTTTATACTAACATTTAATTATGAATTTTTATTTATGTGACTTTTAAAGTAGTAACGAGTAAAGTTAACAAATTTACCATGAATGAAAGGTTGTAATTAAATGTCAGTGTAAAAATCTTTACACTGATAGTATATACCCATTAACCTCTCTTACTATTACTTCAAATTGATTGAAATCTACAAAAATTAGGGTAGAGAAACTATGAGGTGTGAGACCTTTTAAAGTTTGTGTTTTTCAATAAATTTTAACTAATGATACATACTTAATATACAATGTATAAAAGGGTATGTTGTTATAATTTTCTTTTAATTTTTTTACTTCCTACATGATATAAAATAATATTTTAAATAATCGGTTGAAATTGTTTTAGAGTAATATTTTAAAATAAAATAAAATATATATTAAAAATGATTCAATTAAAAACTTCAATGTCTAAAATCATATATTAATTTTACATTTAATGAAGTCTAGAGTCACCACATGCGGTCAAGGTGGTTTACCTCATATGGTTTAGCAAGGCATATGATTATCTAAGTTGTTTAAATATTGACATGTGTTCAATTTAACAAAAAAAAAAAAATCATCCTATGAAATGAAGTGTTTAAAATATATTTATTTAACATTTGAATATATTTTAAATTATTTAAAAATTAAATCCATATTTTTTTTTTGTGAAAATGAAGATCAATATAATATAAGTCTTGATGAGTATATTTTAAATTGATTGTACATTAAACTAATGGTTAAGATAGAAACGTTGTTAAAAAAAGTCAAACAAGACCATTTTTTGTTTTTTGGTAAATAAGACCATTATTTGGATACAAGTAAGTTTTTAATGTTAAATTATAAATATGTAAAGAAATAAATAAAACAGAAGTAGAAAAAAATAAATGTACAGGATTATTGGAAAAATAGCATTTAACGAGTAAGGAGTTGAGGAGGAAGCATCAGAGACAGCTTTTAGCAGAGAGAGACATGAATTGAATTACATACAGCAACCTAAACCCATCATTCTGCACCTGAGAACACAGGAACCACCCTTCTCTGTTTTATTCCTTGACTCTGGCCATGTCTCAGAACCAGAATGGTACCTGGGTCCGAGTTTACCCACCACAGCAACCTCGACCCTCCAATGGACACGTGGCAGTGGGAGGTTCCGATAGGCTCTGCCTAAACCCCAAGAGAGATCACAAACCCGAAAATTATGAGGACCTTCAATTGGAGTTCAACCCTCTTGTGTTCAGTTCTCTCGAGCATTATTTGCCTCCTCACATGCTCCACCTCTCACGTGATGTTAAGGTTCAGTACATGAGGAACATTCTCCTTCGCTATTTGCCCGAGAGCGAGCGCATTCGGGTACCTTTCACTCTAATTTTGGAAATTCTGTTTTTCTTCTTCACTTCACCTTGATAGTGGCCTCAAGCTGTTTCTTGGAGTTTGGAACCCCTGCCACTTTCGTTTTCTGAATAAAAATCTGATTTTGATGTTGCCCTTAATCAATATGGTCTTCTTTCTGCTTTCTTGCCTGCATTGTTGATTGCTTTAGGGAAAATTTCCATCTTTTATTTCTTTTTTGAATTTGGGAAAAGTAGACATTTCAATTGTTTTGTTTCATTTTATCTCTCTTAGTTGAATGCAAACAATTTGGATGATTCTATACTTTTGACTGCTGAATACGTTTTCAATAAAAATATGGTTCCAAATCATTTATGTTATCAATGCTGTCTTAATAGCATGCCAATGTTATCTTTCATTTGAATGTTTTTGTCTGTTGGAAGTACTTGCTTGTGCCTATTTTGAAAATGATACATCTGCTATGCATTTTAGCGGGTTTTATGGAAGCTTTAATATTCTCAGATCTCAGTATAGGAGTCTGAATGATATGGATTTCTTTCTGCAGTTGTCGTAGAAAAAATCATGTGTCATTTGGTTACCGGTATTAAAAAATTACTTGTTCACCTAAATAGGTGAGATAAGTGAGCATAATATTTGTTGTATTGATGGTAGCAAGTTTTACTTAGTAACACAGTGGATATATGTTTATTTTCTTTTTTCCTGGTATTTCTTGTTTTCGGCTTGGTTTTTATGTTCACTCGTTTGAGTTTTTGATTTTGCTATTCTGTGTTGGATTGAACAGATTCAAAAGCACAAGGAATACAGACAGAGGATCATGTTGAATTATCCTGTAAGTTTTCTACAGAATGTCAAAATGGCAGTTGTATTCATTTGTAAATTGAAAATTTTGATGGTTTCATTTTACAATTCTTTTGGAAATTGTGGGAGATGCTGTTGATGGGATAATTTTTATTAGATTTATAATGAGTGACATATTTTAGTTGGTACCGTACTTATCTATATGAGAATTTGGAATCTGCACATGTCAACATTAGAATTTCATGAACTGAGAACAGTCATCCTGTGTTTTCTTTCTGTATGTACAATGTATGTTCCGATCTTGCTCAATTTTACCAGTTATTCACATTTTTTTTGTAGCGGTTGCATAAGGAGATATATAGTATGGATGCTGAGAAATTTTTTACACCTTCATTTCTCAGAGCAATTAAAGAAAATACAGAGGCAAGTTTTAGAAGTATAATGGCAGAACCTTGTAAAGGAATTTATACTTTTGAAATGCTTCAACCACAATTTTGCGAAATGCTGGTATCTGAGGTATCACATTTCTTCCCTTTCCTTTTCTTGCATATATCATTTAATCTGTTCCATATTAGTGTTTTATGTTCTTATCAAGTTTTAATTGCTTAGGTGGATAATTTTGAAAGATGGGTCCATGATACCAAATTCAGAATCATGCGACCAAATATAATGAATCAATATGGTGCCGTTCTTGATGATTTTGGCCTGGAATGCATGCTTGGCAGATTGATGAGTGATTACATACTTCCTATATCTCGAGGTTTTTTTTATTTTTGTTTTTAGTGAGAATGGATTAGAAAATTATAACTGAGATGAAGAAACTAATATAGTGATGTGGACTAAGCAATTTGTTTTTTTTTTTTTTTTTTTTTTTTTGTAGTTTTCTACTCTGAAATTGGTGGATCCTCGCTGGACTCTCATCATGGTTATATTGTTGAATATGGAATCAATAGGGATGTGGAACTTGGTAGGTTTCTCAAACTCAGGTCACAGCTTTGTGGATATGCTGTGCCTAGAATCTATAATTGATATTTGGAACCTAAATGAAGTTTAATGTTTCGAGTATATCTATATATGGTTTTATCTTAATCTACTTTAATCGTTCTCTTGTTGCCTTACTTGTCAATGCATCAAATCATGATTATTAGGTATTTTTCTCTCTCGAATCAAATCTATGCTGGATCTTATTCCTTCTCATATTGCTTACCTTCGATGCTTACATATTTTGCATAGTATATGAGTGTATCTTGCTCAGTTGCTTGCTTTATATGCTTTTGTTGAAATCCAAAGAGCAACAATACTTTTGCAGGCTTCCATGTAGATGATTCAGAAGTGTCCTTAAACATTTGTTTGGGAAACGAATTTTCTGGTGGAGAACTGTTCTTCCGGGGTGTCCGATGTGATGAACATGTAAATTCAGAGACCCAACCAGGGGTATGTTTGCTACCTTACTGTTATGGGAAAATTATATTTATGCTGAATAGTTTATTTGACTACATCGATCTCAAGCTTATATCTGAATTCTGTTTAACTTAAAAGGGAAAATAGCGATGCCATGCCTGTCAGTTGATTATTCATGTCAGTGTCTGGACGGTTCCGTTGTTCCTAAAGCTCACAAACTTGTAATGCGAGAGTACGAGATTCATGTCTCATACCTTGCAATTAGATCCTAACATATTGTTGATTTCCCAAGTACATTAATGGACAAATACATTATAAATTTCTGACTTCTGAGTTGTACATTTCGTATTATTCATACTGAAATTGATAGCATCATGGAAATATTTGAACATGATATTGACAAAGAAAGAATTAGATTAGTGATGAGTAATTAAGTACATGAATTTAGTCTGTTAAATAAATAACTCCAAACATATCTTTGTAGGAGATCTTCGATTATTCCCATGTTCCTGGACATGCAATTCTTCATCCTGGTCGACATCGGCATGGTGCTAGACCTACAACATCTGGGAATCGGATGAATTTAATTCTCTGGTGTAGAAGGTATTTCCATAATCTATTTTACTACTTGAGCAAACTAACAGAGTTTCACTGCAGCAGCAATTTTTTCACACACGGGCCTTTCCGACTTTAGACTGAAAATTTTAAGCTTTACACATGCATCAACCTTTATGATGTTATGCAGTTCGGCATTTAGAGAGTTGAAGAAATATCGGAAAGATTGTTCTGGCTGGTGTGGAGAATGCAAACGCAAGAAGAAGGAGAAAGAGCGCCTATTAGTTATGGCCACCCAACAGGTAATACTAATACTAATTAACTAAATAACAGCCTTTGAGATGAAAGGAACCGCTAAAATTAATGTTAATTTTATTGGTATCATCTTCCACCGGATTAATTCTCTCCGTGTCTTAACTTTGCAGGAATTAATGAAGAGGGAAATGCAATCGGCCTCGTGAACTCGCACATGCAAATCGTGCTTGTATAGTTTATTTACACCATCCAGCTTCTTTATTGTTTCTAGATTCCGGATTGTTTTTAATGAAACGAAATGTGATGTAAGTTGAAAGTTATAGATATTCCTTTCATAGTTTAACATGAACCCAAGAGAAAAAGAATTATAGTTTAATATTTGAATGTTTTTAGTTTCTAATGATAATAATAAGGAACAGGAAGAGTTCCTGATTTTTTCCTTTGGTTTCTCGTTTCCGCCGTTGCTATTTTTTTTATAAGTCAGTAAATTTATTAAAATAAGATCAAAATGGAACGCACAAAGGATGCCTTCCATGGTGAATTATAGAGTATCGGCCATGTTTGAAATGACCAAATAAATAAAAAGAGAAAAATACACTTACATAGGTAAACATAGATTGATACATTCATCACCCATTCAATAAAACTATATGAAGATATTTGTAATGTTCTATACCATTCCCTGGAACCAAGCTGTACAACTAATACAATAACACGAAAATCATGGGTTGTATTATAGAAAATTGCATTATTGTGTGTCTTCCAAATATGTCAAAATCTTGCAAATCATACAAAAGTCTAAATTATATGTGTTCTTTTATTTCCACTAATCAGTTTCAAGAATCGACTTCACATAATAAAACCCTAACTTTCATAACCACCACATAAGAGAAAAAGAGATGTGACTTTGATACAGGAGTGCTGTCATACAATCTACACTTGTCTGCTGCTCTACCAGGTTTGACCTCATAGGTAGTCTTGAATCTTGTGAGGGATGTCTTTAATCCATATAAGATTGAAAAACTCTTTCTTGTAACTTGTTGATGCTGTGAGTTCACTGCTAGAACCCGTACGCCCTTGTCACTTTACTTTCTCCCAAGAAGACTCAAATCTTAGGGCTTCTATAAACAAGCAATTAAAATCTTTAACATTTTCTTACATTTTATTCTAATTGAGTTACATGTTTTTTTTTATTTTAAAAAATAGTATTATCACATGAGTACCAAAAGAATCATATTGGATACCAAATTCAATTAAGCATGTGTTTGGAACTGCATGGCAAGGTCATTGCAGATTTCAATCTAGAACAGTTTAGACAAACAATTTTGTTTTAGAACTATATCAAAATCCAGAATTTAGACTCCTGACCTCACACAAGTCCGAGAACTGATGAAGAATTTCAATGCTCAATCTAGGTTAGACTCTTTTCTTTAGCGGGAGTTTTCACTAGCTTTCCTTGTTGAATGTGCATTTATTTATAAACACTATTCCAAACATGTAGGAAATAGGAATGTTAACACATGTAGGACGGCTTACGTGCATACATAAAATCTCTGCATTTATTAAAATCCAGGCAGATATTTATGAATTTACGTTAATTTAAAATCAAATCGATTCAATTACATGATCAACGTATTTAGATATTATTAAATCAAATCTGATTAAATTTGATCATAGATTAAATCGTTGATTTAAACTTTAAAAATTTATAGATACATTTAATTTAAAGTTTAATATTTTTATTATATATATATATATTTATTTAAAAAATATGTAAATATAAAATTGATTATACAATTTAAATTTTAAAATATTATTTACAAATTGAAGATTTAAAGTTGGCAAATGAATACATTAAGTATTATGGGGATAAAAATTATGAATTACTAAATTTTTATCTTTTTATATTTATATTTTATCATTTATAAATTACTTTTATATATAATTTTATGTTATTTTGAACAAACAACATATATTTTAATATTTTGTTTACAAATTTTTATATTCACTATTTTATTTTCTATTTTTATAAAAAAGAAAAATATATTTTTAAAAAAGTTTCTATGTTATTTCGTTTACTTACATATTTTGTGTAGTATAGGGTACATTGTTTGCAGCGTTACATGAGGTTATCACCTTAAATGTTTGTTTGGGAAAAGAATTTTCTGGTGGACACCTGTTCTTCCGGCGGGTGTTGGATGTGAAGAACATATAAATTCAAATGTCGTCAAGGTATGTTTTCTAGTTACTACCTTACAGTTATAGGAAAACTGTGTCTAGCGAATAATTTATATTTATTCGCATTGATCCAACATTTATCTCAATTCGCTTAAATAAAATTAATGCTTCTAAATTTTCAATTTTATAACTTGTTTCTTGTAATTTTAAATCAGTGAGATTATACTCTAAATTTAGAAATGTCTAGATTGATATCTTTTTAATGAATTGTTGAGATTATTGATAGTCTCATGTAAGAAATTAAGTGATATGACATACAATTATTGTTTAATAAAAATGTTATGATGTAATCCTTCTTAGCATGAGTTTGAGCTAGTACTAATAAGAAGGGAACATGACTTCGATGAAGTTTCAAGGAACTTAGTTTAGGACATGTCCCATTTAATTGTATTCATTTAACCATTTTTAGGCTTGTATAAGCACCTTTAAGTCATTAAGATTTTAGGTGTGTAGCTAGTTTAATTTTCGGCCTTGTATTTTGGCCTATAGGTTCTATTTTCTTTAAGAGGTATAATTAGTCTCCTTGTGGAGTGTGTTAATTAGTTGAGCTTGTTCCATGAGGATTCGGAAGTGTGGAATTTAGTTTCTACACCCCCAATTCCTCTTTACATCATTCTAACCAACAAATGAAGCATGTAGGAGACATGTGGGGCCCCCTTGTCCCTTTGTTTCACTCTATATATGCTTTCCTACTTTTACATGACTGATTCTTATTCCTTCTTATTTTAATTTGAATTTTGGAGGTGCCATGTCCTTTCACTCCAAAATTCAAATTCAAACTAGAGGGAACATATATCCATATTTTTAGGGTCATGTTTGGATCTTTAGTTGGATTAAATTAATGTTAATTGAGCATATGCTAAATTAACACTAAATTAAGCCAACTAACCATTGTTTAAGCATGTTGGACGTCCATGTTAGTGCCTAGGCCCATAGATCCATGCCTTACTCTATATAAAGAACTCCCCTCTTTTCATGTAGCTCTTAACACTCATCGGAATGAAAATAACATTTCTCTAAATTTGAGAGCTCTTTGTTGTTAGAGAGTGTCCATGTTCTCTCTACTCTTGTGAGAGTCCTTCATGCTATTATAAAAGATTCCTTCCCTTGTGGCTACCTTCACTCATGACTTATCATCTATAAAGTAGAAGTGGCGCCTACCTCACCTCCATCTCCTAGTCTTACATCTCCATTTCTTCAACCTTAGAACCTCTATAAACAAGATCCTAGGTGGCATTCTTTCTCCAAAAAATTGTTCAAGAATGACTTGGGGAGGGATGCATCATTTGGTATCAGAGCTTAGGCTCTTATAGAGGTTCTTGTCCTATCCTATCTTGTTTTATTTTTCGGTTCAATGTTTTGTCATCTTCTCTTCTACTCTATTCTATTTTATTTTCAATCCATCCGTGTTGTTCAACATATATTCTTGCTTGTCTTGAAGTGTTTGTTGTCTTGAAGTTTTGTTATAAATTTTTTGCTTCTAAAATTCAAAAAAATTCAATTCATTTTTTATGTGATGTTGCTTCTCAATTTTTTGATTCAACTTTCTTGTTCATTTCATATGCTTATTTTTAGTTCTAATTTCTGCTGCCTATACTCTTGCCTTTTTTTGTGTTGTTTCATGCTTGATTGAAGTCCTAAGAAGCACCTTACCATAAAATCACACCCCTGTGGTGAAAACCACAGTGTTGTGGCCAAGTCTTTGGAATTCATTTTTGCATTTTCCTTGTTGTGTTTTTGCTGTTCTGTTTTCTAAAAATTCTAGTTCAGTTTTGAGTGATTTGATCTGTCCAAATTG
Organism: Psophocarpus tetragonolobus; assembly: GCA_037954015.1. NCBI lineage: Eukaryota > Viridiplantae > Streptophyta > Magnoliopsida > Fabales > Fabaceae > Psophocarpus > Psophocarpus tetragonolobus. The sequence continues at coordinate 6,914,749 of CM075692.1, read as the reverse complement.
TGCTTATTTTGGTCTTGTTTGCCTAAGCTTGAATCCTAAGAGGATTTGTGCATTAAACCCACACGACTGTGACAAAAACCACAACATTGTGCTCACATCCTTAACTAGCTTTGTATCAAGACTAATTGCAGTTTTTGTGCTCTGTTTTGGTTCTGTTTTAGGTGCAATATTTTTCAGTTTTTAATCTTCTTATGTCATTAGAATGTCATGTTTAGTCTTAATTTGTCAATTTAAAATTCCTTATGTTTTACTAAATTTTTTGTGTTGCTTTGAGTCTTGAAAAAAGTAAGGTTGCTTCTTGAAATTGAGCTTCTAAAAGAGTTTGATCTCTCTTGTCTAAGTTTCTTTAGAAGTCTCCTATGCTTTTAGTTCAAGCATATTTTCTTACGAAACTTTCTAAAAAAAAATTTGGCTCAATTTCATCCAATACTTTTGTGTGTCTTGTGTACTTGCTAGTTGCTCTTTGTGCTAATTTCTAAGGTGCCTCTCCTAAGGTCTTGTTTGAGCGAATTTGTGGCTTATTTGAACCTAATCACTTGTGAAAACAAGAGGCTTAAAGTCACCATAAAAAGCTCTTGGTACATTACCTAAAGCACCCTAAGTTTTTAGTGCATTTGTAGTTGCTAAAATTTTCTTAGATTGCATCTTTTGCTTTGAAATTGTGTGGCCTTGCTTGTTGAATTTTTTTCAAGCATTTAGCATCATTAAAGTCCTCATAAAATTTCCAATCAATATTGGTATTAGGTGCAGTAAAAAAAATTAAAAGAAAAAAAAGAAAACAAGAAGTCAAATGACAATTTGAAATGAAAAGAACAAAAAAAGAAAGAGTACTAAAACAAAAGAAAAAAAATATTGAAATTCAAAATCTGGTGTACTTAATAGAAATTATTTTAAGTGCAAGTGAGGATCTAAATCAATTGTAATTGCTTGGTAAACATCCTATAGTATTCGGCAAACATTATTTTAATTGATGCAATTTTTGAAAATTAGTTGTGTTGTTTTGCACTTTAGTCCTTATTCTCATATAAAACCTTTATAGGAATTCCTGTGTGTGCTTAACCTTCTTTCTAGCTTTATTTCTAGTTTGTCTTCTTTTTTATTTTTTTGTCTTGTCTCCATTAATCTTTCCACTTGGATATTTTACTATTTAAATTACACTTTTCTTGCTTGACTTTTGCGTGTCCTTCTTTTGGTTCTTGCCTTAGTTTGGTCCCACTTTTGTGTAGGTAAGCCTTGAGTAAGGAAGAATTCCACAAAGGTAGCCTTTCAAGGAAGAGTTGAAATAGCTACAAGGACTTGAACAAAAGGAAAAGCATGGATAAAAAGTGAAAACACTTTGGGAGAGAGAGCTTGGAGAGGAGACTTGAAGAATTTTAGTTTTTATTCCTTATTGTTAAATATTTAGTGTATTTTTCTTCATTGGTTTGTAAAAGGCCATTTGTTTTAAGTGTTTAGCTTAGTTTCTCGCTAATTAAGGTGTGAAGGAGGAAGTGGTACACCACCTTCCACTTTTAGAAGCACGTTAGATCCTTACCTCTTTTTAGTTTTATCTTAGTTACTTTAGTTTTCTTTATACGTTTTAGTGTGTGCTTAAGAGTTCCAAAGACTCTTGCACTTGTAGGTTTTCATTTAGGAGTAGGATTTGTGTGTTTTTGTGTTTTAGGTGGTGTTGTGTTCCAAAGACTCATACACTTTAGTAGAGAAACCAAAACAAAGGGTGAGAAAAGTGACTATTCTTGGTATGATTACCGTCCTAGTCCTTCCCATAACTCATACTCAACTTCCTACCTTTATGTGAGACATGATGAAAAAGAAAGAAAAATAAAAAAGAGATATAGAAGAGAGAGAATAGAAAGAAAAGATATAAAGAAAAAAGAGAGAAGAGAGAAGGAGGAAAGGGAGAAAAACGAGAGAGGAAAGATGGAAAAATGAAGAATATCGGAAAGAGAGAGAAGAGTATTGGGAAAGAGAAAAGAAAGAGACAAGTATTGAGAAAAACAAAAGAGAGAAAGAAAATAAAAATATGAAAGAGAGATGAGAGAAATAGAAGAAAACTATGAAAAGAAAAGACAAGAGAGAGAGGAGAGATGGAAAAAGGGAGGATAAAGAGAGAGAAGAATGGGCAAGAAGGCAAAGGGAAAAGAGAAAAAAGAAAGAAAAATCAAGAGGGAAAGAGAAAAGAAAAAGAGAGAATTAGAGAAAGAAGATAGAGAACACACACACTTTTGAAAGGGACATCCTTCTAACCAAATCCATCAAAACTCAAGTGGAATTTGAGATTATGTCAAAATCTTTTGAGCACATTGACTCATAATCTCAAATTCTCCTTGAATTAGATTCTTCTTTAAACACCTTAACAAATGTTGGACTTGTATCAAAACATTTTGAAAAGCAAGTATCTCAAGTCTAACACTTGGAAAAGGTTGAGAGAGAAGTCAAACTTAAAGAAGGTTTCTCTTTAGTTTCCAAGGAGGACCTTGCTAAAGAAGCTTCTCTCTTGAAGAAAGGTGAAAGTGAAGTCCTAGCGAACACTTCACCAAGTTTTGAACTTGAGCCTCATTCTTTAAGGTTTAACCAAAATTCTCAAGTTCAAAACTTGGTCCAAAGTGAGAGGGAAGAAGGTCTTCAAGAAGATCACTCCCTAAGTCCAAAGAGGGATCTTATTAAAGAAACTTCTTTCTTAGGACAAGTGCAAATTGAGGTTGTATCCAAACCATTTGAACATAATAACCCACAACCTCTAATTGTACATAAAGAAAAGATTTCACCGAGTGTGGAACCTGAGCCCCTTTTTATAAAACTCAATCAAGAACCTCAAGTTCAACACTTGAAATAAAATGAATTTGTTCTTCAAGGAGATTTATTCTTGCCATCCAACGAAAATCTAATTGAAAACAACCTTCCCATGTTGCAAGTAGGAAATAAGGTTGTGCTTATAACTTTTGAGCAGAATGAAACACAACCTCAAATATTACTTGTGGATATGGCCAAGTATGGTCAGGAGATTGGGCTACAAACCTTTTCTATCCATAGCCAATCTCAAGGCCCACTCAAAGAGATCTTGAAAGAAAGGTCCACCCCTAGACCCATCATCATCTTGTGGGTGAACAACAAGATAAAACCTACTTGGCTTTCTTGGATGAGTGCTCCAAGGCACCTAAGCTTGTCTCACTTCCTCCCCATATGGGACTAGCCTTTAGTGAACTTGGAGTCACTTGGGGAACTGCTGTGTGAGGGCATAGACACATCAAACATTTTTCAAACCTTGGTGAATACCCCCACCACCCCAAGTCTATGAGGCTTCCCTATAGACCTCCCACTCTTAACATCTATGTATATAACCACTTACTCATTCTTATGCTTATTCTCCTGCAGGATTGGAAAAAGAGGAAGAAAAACCACAAGATTTGAGGTTAAATCCTCTCTAAAGGAGAGGAGATGATGTAATCCTCCCTAGAATAGGTTTGAGCTAGAACCAATTTAATTGTATTGATTTAACCATTTTTAGGCTTGTATAAGCATACTTAAGTCATTAAGATTTCAGAGGTGTAACTAGTTTAATTTTCGGCCTTGTATTTTGGCCTATACGTTCTATTTTCTTTTAAGAGGTGTAATTCTCCTTGTGAAGTGTGTTAATTAGTTAGACTTGGCCCATGAGGATTGAGACGTGTTGAATTTAGTTTCTACACGCCTAATTCCTTTTCATATTCTTCTAACTAACAAATGAAGCATGTAGGAGACATGTTGGCTCCCTTGTCCCTTATTTCACCCCACATGTGCTTTCTCACTCCTACATAGCTGATTCTTATTCTTTCTTATTTTAATTTGAATTTTGGAGGTGACATGTCATTCCCCTCCAAAATTCAAATTCAAACTAGAGGGAACATAAATCTATATTTTTTGGGGTCATGTTTGGATTTTTAGTTGGATTAAATTAGTGTTAATTGAGCACATGCTAAATTAACACTAAATTAAGCCAACTAACCCTTTTTAAGCAGGTTGGACGTTCATGTTAGTGCCTAGGCCCATTGATTCATGCCTTTCTCTATATAAGGAGTTTCGCTCCTTTCATGTAGCTCTTAAGACTCATTGGAATGAAAATAACCTTTCTCTAAATTTGAGAGCTCTTTGTTCTTAGAGAATGTTCTTGTTCTCTCCACTCTTGTGAGAGTCTTTCATGCTATTATTAAGGGTTCTTTCTCTTGTGGCTAGCTTCACTCATGACTTATCATCTACAAAGTAGAAATGGCGCCTCCTTCACCTCCATCTCCTAGTGTTCCACCTCCATTTCTTTAACCTTGAAACCTCTATGATCAAGATCCTAGGCGACATTCTTTCTCCAAAAAATTGTTCAAGCATGGCTTGGGGAGAGATGCATCAAGAAGGGTATTATTGTATTTGTGTGATAGGAGACTGTTGTTTTCAGTTAGCAAGTGTATTGCTGTCACAATTGATTTCAGTGTTCTATATTATCTATTATTACTTTTATCAATTGGTGTTCTATCAATTTGCTCTGATTTTCCGGATTGGAGGGTATTGTTGTGACCAGTGAAGTGAAAGAGAATGATGTATGTGATATAAATGCTTGATGAATTGGAAAAGAAATTGGAAGGGCAGGAAGCCATAGTTGAGGCTTGGGCAGGGGTCAGTTTGAACGAGCAGTTTGAAAATTTGAGAAGATTTTGTTGGAGATGAGAAAATTAATGGCAATTGTGCAGAAGAGGAGAAAGGCAGTTCATCAGTCAAAGAAGGGGGGAAAGGCAAGTGTGCAGAAGTGGAGAAATTCAGTCCCTCAGACAAAAAAGGGGTAAAGGATCGGATTCAACCTTTCTAGACATAGATGAGCACTGTATGGCAGTTAAGAAAGCTGAACTTCCATCTTTCAATGGAGATGACCCTATTGGGTGGATCACAAAGTAAAAATCTTAATTGAAGTTCAGAATATTAGTGAAAGACATGAAGATTAAATTGACCAAGTTAAGCATGGAGTGTTCTACTATCCTTGGCTTAATCTATAGAGAGAAACAGAAGATGGTCTTACAGGGGAGAAGTTGATGCAGTTACTCAGTTTGGAAGGCGACAATATGAAAATCCTTTTCAAGAAATGATCAAGTTGAAATGGGAGGGATCAATGGAAGAATTTATAGATGCATTTAAATTTCTCACATTTTGAGTTAATAATCGTTGCCTGAAGAACACAGTAACTGGGTGGGTTGCAACCTCAAGTTTATATTGGGCACAAACTTTTCAATTCAAAACGAGAATTTAGGCTATGCATTATGAACAAAGACAAAGTATGGAGATAGAAAGAAATGCTCGTTTTCGGAACAGGCAGCGCAAGTTGGTATGTGAGAATGGGATCTTTCAGCAGTGTTTCAACGACATCAGAGTCGTTGTGTTGTCCACAAGGTGATGCAGAGCAGAATCAATTATTACAACTAAGGGGACTTAGGGTGGAATCGTTTCTGTCCAGGGTCAAACTTAAATATCAGTCAATCTGACCAAAATAAAGGAACTTCATCATCTGTGCGATCCTGTGCGATCCAGGGTTGAAGAACAGAGGGTGAACAGAAAAAGTCAGCAGAGAGCAATATAGGCCTGTGCCATTCAACATACAAAGAATTGATGGAAAGGAGAAGTAAGTGTTTAAAGATAATGTGGAAGAACCAGTTCCAACCTTCAGCTTTGAAATCAAAGGCTGATTTTTCAGCAGGCAGTAACCGTAGCAACTAATAATCTGGGACAGTTATGGCAGTTGTGTTTTGAAAATAACTGCCAGTAGTTATTTGTTAGGAGTATATATCTGATAGTAGTAGGAGTATATATCAGGTGAGGTTGTTTTCAGTTTATGTATGAAGATTAATTCAAGTTCATTTTATTTAACTGTCAATGATACTTTGGTTATTTTGGTTTATCGTCTACCATTAGTTTAAATGTATCTATTATTTTAAAATTGTCTCGTGTTGTCTTACTTGTAAATCCATCACTGATCATGATTATTAGATACTTTTCTATCATAAATGCAATTCTATGCTAGATCTTTTGTCTTTCTGATATTGGTTAGATATTTTGTCTAATATGAGTGTAGCTTGTGTGCTTTACTTTGTTTGCTGCCTGTCTTTCTCTGTTTGTCTCTTTTCCGACAAATTAGCTTTATATGTTTTTGTTGAAATCTAAAAAGCAATATTTTTTGCAGGCTTACATGTGGATGACGCAGAGGTTACCTTAAATATTTGTTTGGGAAAAGAATTTTCTGGTGGAGAACTTTTCTTCCGAGGTGTTCGATGTGAAGAACACACGTTCAATTAGCCAACGAGGGGTATGTTTACTACCTTGCTGTTATGTGAAAATTATATTTATTTCAAATAATTTAAATTTAACTACATTGATATTCAGCGTATATTTGAATTCATTTTCAAAATTAGAAGAGAAAATAGCAATGCCCCCAGTTGATGATTCATACCCTCTCAGTTTTCTGGATGTCTATCCCATCCCTATCCCTTGTCCCCTGTTCCTAAAAACTAAAAAAGCTATGCATGAACCACATCGCAAAGCTACCCCAATAGATCCCATTTCATATTTCTAATGTGAAACTCAAGCGTCACACCTTATAATTATATCCTAATATTTATCCCATAAGGACATAAATGGATAAATTTTATAAATTTCTGAGTTATAAATTTCATACTATTATTACCAAAATCGAATTGCATCTGGATATAAACATGATATTGACCGAAAACTATTACATTAGTGATAAGTATATGAATTTCTTATACAGATTTACTTTGTTAAATAACTCTGAACATATCTTTGTAGGAGATCTTCAATTATTCCCATGTTCCAGGACATGCAATTCTTCATCCTGGTCATAATCGGCATGGAGCTAAACCTACAACATCTGGGAATAGGATGAATTTAGTTCTCTGGTGTAGAAGGTATTTGCATAACTTATTTTTAGTACTTGAGGAAATTAACACAGCGTAGCCCCTTGTTTCACTGAAGCAGCAAAATTTTCAAAAACGTTCCTGGTGATTTTAGATTGTAAATTATAAGCATGGTTTTGGTATATTACATTTGCATCAACCTTCATGTTGTCACACAGTTCGGCTTTTAGAGTGTCGAAGAAATATCGGAGATATTTTTCTAGCTGGTGTGGAGAATGCAGGCGCGGGAAGGAGGAGAGAATGCTTCCATCGTTTATGGCCATGCAACAGGTAACACTAACACTAATTAACGATAACAACCTTTGAGATGAAAGGAACCATCAAGTTAGTGTTTAATGTTGTCATCTTCCACGACACTAAATTGCAGGAATTACTAAAGAGGGAAATATAATCGGCTTCACATGCAAATCGTGCTTCTATGGTTGATTCACACCGTTCAGCTTCTTTGGTGTTTCTAGATTCTGGACATTTTTAACAAAATAAAATAGGATTGAAGGTGAAAGTTATTGGCATGCATTCAGCTCATCGGATTTTAACATTTTTGATCTTGATACCTGAACCAAATCAATAGAGGTCGGGTCTTAACGATTTAGTTTGAGTCTAACTTGAGTAGACAAAAGTACCAAATCAATTTAATTGCCTTACTTTAATTTTCGGATTTTCCTAAGTTATGAAATCAATAACACTTAGGTATGACAATGGGGTGTGAATGAATTTCCTCTTCCTCCAATCCTCGAAAAAAACTTCTCTCCATTATTGAAAATTTTCAATAGGAGAGAGAAAGACTTATATGGTGCGTGGGACCCAGTTATAAGTCGGTCCCACACACCCTATGAGTATTTTTTTTTCTTACGGGAAATTTTCAGTAATTGGAGAGGATCCACACCCTCCTAATGTCTACCCGTCCTCGATCTTTGCCAGGGTAAGAAAATTAACCCTGTCCCTCCTTGTAGTTCAGGTTTCTGTTGGTCCTCGGGGGAATCTAGACGGGGGGTTGAATAGATTCACCAAATTATTTTTTAAATTTTTTTTATTCAAAAGTATCAGAGTATTTTAAAAAATAGTTCCTTTTTGAAATTTTCAAAATCTATCTTTGTTTACAAAACGAGTTTTAAAAAATTCAACCCTTTAGGCAAAATACCAATCAATTCAATTCCTTAAATAATGATTTCAAATAAAGTAGCTGAGAAACTTGACAAAAATTATATTTAAAGTAATTTAGGATCAAAAGAGAAGAGTAGAAATAATAAAAATCAAACCCACAAAATATGGGTCAAAAAACCTAAATTTAAAATTAAGTAATTATATGTCAAGAATTAGATCTGCAACAAGAAATCTAAATAAATCAAACACAGCTGCAAAAACTCAAACATTAGTGCTCCAAGAATTCAATAAAGACTGAAATAAAGGAGTATAAAGAAGAGAGAATTTACACAGTGATTTATATTGGTTCGGTCCAACTAACCTACATCTAGTTTACAGACTTAGCCTAACGCTAATATGCTTTCCACTAAAATCTCAGTACATGCACACCATACATATAGATTTTACTCTCGGAAAGATTTAAATCACAAAAGAGGCTTCCTCTTGCACTCCACAACAGTTTGCTACACAGTGACACTCCACCCCTCATAATGCCTCACTTGCAACACCCTGTTGCAAGATTTTCCCAGAATTTTAAGAACACCTAAAGAGATTGATAACCTTGTGCAAAAACACATATATGGTACAGAACAATATCACTTTTTAGAAATCGTATGAGAGAAGTAAACACTTGATTGGACTAATCAAAAGTTGTTAAATCTGTTTTCAAAATCCTTTTATATAATTTTTTATGCAAGGTAATCGATTATCCACTTGATTACCTGATATCTGCACAAAACTTGATCAAAGTGTTTGTTCTCGAGAGTAATCGATTATTGATTTCAGGTAATCGATTACCATAGAGAGCATCAATTTTAGTTCTAAAAAATTCTAGCAGGGTAATCAATTACCATTTTTAGGTAATCGATTACCTTACTTAAAAATTCATTTTTGAAGCTTTTCCAGCACAACCCAACCTATATAATTTATCTAAAACCATCCCAAACACATTATCAAGCCTATCTAAAACACACAATACAAGTACCACACTATAAACGTGTTTGATACTATAAAATTGATTTAAGAGCAAAAACAAAGAGAGAAAAACAAAACCAAAACTTCACTAATCTTTAATGTAGTTCCTTTGGTTCCAACAATCTCCTCTTTTTGGTTTTGATGGGCCAAACCATTCTTCAAGCCACACTTAAGCTGAGCTTCATTCTTCTAGTACCTTTTTTCTTTGCTCTTGAATCAAATTTTGATTATACTTGAGAATTGTAGCAATGTCTTCACCAAGCTTCTCCCTATGACTTCACCATATCTTTTACCAGTTTTCCCCCCCTTTTTGGCACTTCAAACAAAAAGGTGAAAAAGACAAGAGGCATATAACAATTGATATGTTAGGGAAAAAGAAATAGCTAGGAGGGCTAAATGTTGCAAGGAAGAGACTTCAACTTGTGCAGTACATATTCTGCACTCAACATCTTAAGAATTATGCAAAATTATGCAGAAAACTGCTGCATAATGAGCCAATAAACTAGAGAAAATTGTAGAAATTGAACTTTCATGGTCCTGCAAAGATAGGATATGTAACTATCTTTGTTCCTTATAAAACAGGGTTAAAGTTAGCTCAAATAAAATTCAATTTGTAGACAGTGAATCAATAAAGAAATCAGCCAATACACAGGTTCAGAACCAAGAATTAAGCTTCCATTGATATTAAATGATATTACATTCAGCATGGTCAATATAAGAGCAGAGCTTAATCATGATAAATTCAAGGATTCTGAATACTAACAACAAGTAAACATGCAAAGGCTGAGAAAACTAGTAAACATAAAAACAAATGCAGAGAAGATAAACTGAAGCAATACACAAGCAATGCAAGTCTTAAGATGGCTAATCCTAAGATGACATCCAATAAATCCAGCCTCTTTGAGATCGATTCCAAGGAGTCTTTTATCTCCCAGAACTCTCTCTCTTGTGAAGCCCGCAATTTCCCCATTTGGTTTAGAATCATGTCTTTAAGAGGAGTCAACACCTTTGGTTCCACAGACTCATCTTCATCTTCAGCTTGCAATTCTTCCTTTGTCAACCATCCTTCATCAGTTTTGATTAGTTTAATCATCTTCAGTGCACGGTTTTTAACAAAGTGAACACACTAGTAAATTCCCTCATTTGATTTGAGGTGTCCACACCAAACTTGTCCAGAGCTTTTGAAATAAAGATTGCATATGGACATTTGTACTCATTCAGAAGACGAGTCTTCAACATGTTGTCCTTAATGACATCCATCCAGTTGACTTTGATACTGTTCTTGATAACACACATCAAGATCATGTCTTCCTCTAAAATCTGAGCATGATTGCTCCCACGAGCAGCCAATATCCAAGAAATAAAAGCAGTTTATCATCAACTTTCATTCCTTCGGTGTTAAACACAGTCTTTTTCTTCGGATCCTTTCTTCCCTTTCTACATTATTCCCAGTCATCAGGTTTGACTAACATACATGTGAAAACTTCCATTTTCATGTAATTGACCCCATTCTGTTTAAGGTCATCCACACTTGCCCAGTATTAGCAACCCCACCAATAGTAAAAAACATCTCTTTAGTCAGAACAATCTTATTCCTCTTTACCTCAGAAATCAAATTTCCATAATCATCCTGCTTCAGATTAGAATAGAAAATCCTAACCAGATCGGGGTAAAACTTCCCTTTGAGTTAAGAGAACTTTGATAACCCTTGGAACTCTAAGTCATCATGGAAACTGAACCCATTCTTAGTGAGGCAAGAAAAGATGAAAAATTCAGAGAGATCACTTCCCTGTTTTCATAACTTCAATTGAAGCGGTCCTGTTGCTCTTGAGATGAGAACCACTCATGAAAGCATTCTCAAGTTTTGGTTGAAGAGCCTTATGTTGGACGCTTTGGAGTAGAAGGCTTCCTGAGAGTGAGCTTTGGCTGGAACTCCCTTCCTGTGGCTGTGTGTTTCACCCTCTTACTTTGACTAGAGCTACCCTCTTCCATTGTTAGGGTTTGGATGGATCAGCTTTGGAGATTGAGATGAAAGGAATTGAAGGATTGAGATGATTTGGGTTAATGAAGAACCCTAGCTTCTTGAGGAATTTTTGCACCTGATACTTCTCTTGGAATCAATTTGGAGATTTTGGAATGAGTTGGATTCACACCTTTTAGGATTTTAAACTCAGAATTGAAGAATTGGTGCAGGTAATCGATTATTGCTTTTGAGTAATCGATTACCACGAGGTATGGGACTGATTTTGAAAAATCCAGCCTCTGGGATAATTGATTACCTGCAGTTGTAATTGATTATTGTAGAACAAAAACCCTTGTTCATGCAAATTTATGCAATCTCATTCCATTCTATCAAAATGCAATGCTTCTAATGCATGAATAATCAACAAATGTCATCAATTTTCAACCAATTCATGCAATGACTTATTTAATACCAATAAATCCAAATAAGTTATACATTCTAGGATCAATCAAACAATGTTAAGGTCACAGTTCATGAGCACTTGACAGTGGTTTTATGAATATGTCAGCTAGTTGCTATGAATTGGACTTCACAATCTCTATTTTCTGCATGATCTCTCAAGAAGTGATGATGAATATCTATATGCTTTGTCTTTGAGTGAAGTATAGGATTCTTTGTTTGATTTATTGCACTTGTGTTGTCACACTTGAGAGGTATTTTGTTGATTGTGATGCCAAAGTCTTTAAGTTGTTGCCTTAACCATAAGGATTGAGCACAACAACTTCCAACAGCTATGTATTCTGCCTCAACAGTTGATAAGGGCACACATGCTTGCTTTTTGCTTGTCCAAGATACTAGACTATTCCCAAATAAATGACAAGTTCCAATTGTGCTTTTATTGTCCAACTTGAAACTTACAGAGTATGAGTCAGAAAAGCCAATTAAGAAAGTATTTGTACCTTTGGGATACCACAATCCCACACTGAGTGTTCCTTTTAGGTACTTTATGATCCTTTTTACTGCTGTCATGTGTTGATGCATTCCTCCTTAGCAAGAGTCCTATCACAAGGGTCATGGCTAGGAGGATTGAGGAAGACATGGCAAGAGAGGAGGGAAGAAAACCTCACCTTCCCATGGAGATCAAAATGATAGAAAATAGGCCATAGTCTTCTTTTTTAGTCCCTCATGTATACGTTTTCTCTTTAGGAGTTTGGAGGTGTTTTTATTTTTATTTTTGGCCTTGTATTTTGGCTTTTATGTCATTTTTACTTTAGGGGGTGTGAATAGTCTCTTTTATGGAGTGTGTTGAGTAGTTTGGGCTTTTTGGAGGAGCTTAGGAGTGTGGTTTTTGTGAACCACACCCCCTAAGTTAGTTCCACACTCCTCCCACTCACACATGAAGCATGAGAGACATGTGGGACCTCTTGGTTCCCATCCACTAGGACGGAACCTTCTCTTTCCTCCAAGGTGGCTTCCACATGTTTTTTATGTACTCTCATTTTTGAATTTGAATTTTGAAGATGCCATGTGACTTCCCTCCAAAATTCAAATTCAAATTGAGAGGGGACCAAGATCTTAAAGTTAGGGGCATGTTTGGATCTTTCTAGAGATTAATCAAGTGCTAATTGGCTCTAGCTCAATTAACACTTGATTAAACTCTCCTAATCTCCCTTAGCTTGCACATCACTCTTCTCTCCCCCTTAGCCCTTTTTTTCTTATAAATAGATGCCTCCCCCTCGTATGATCATTTTACACTTGATATTGAATACAAAAATCATTTGTGAGTTCATTTGAGTATATTCTTTCTCTCCTTTACTTCAAGAGCTTCTATGACTTTTATCTAGGGCTCCTTCCCTTATGGAAAGCTTCTTCAAAGGCTTATCTCACCATTTTTGGCACCTATATCACCATTCCCCCCTTTTAACAATTCATTTCTCCAAAGGAATCAAACTAGAAGGTGATCTTGGGAAAGACATCAACAAGAATGCATCATGTATGATTCTTTTGGTGCAACCTAATACCTAACACACAAACAAACACTGAACATAATGTTAGGTCTACTAGCAGTTAAATATAGCATCGAACATATCATTTCTTTGTATTTGGACACTTCTACTAGATGTCCTTTCAAGTCATCATCTAGGTAACAGTTGGTTCCTATTGGAATATATGAGACTTTGCACTCTTCCATGTCAAATTTCTTGAGTAGCTCCTTTGTATATTTGGTTTGGTGAAGGAAGATTCCTTTCTCCATTTGCTTTACTTGCAAGCCTAAGAAGAAATTCAGTTCCTTCCATCATGGACATATCAAACTCCCCCTGCATTTTGGAAACAAAGCCCTGACAGAGAGATGTGTTAGTAGAACCAAATATAATATAATCTACATATACCTGAACCAACAGTATATCTTCAAAAGATCTCATAATGAATAAGGTTTTGTCTACCTTTCCTTTTTCAAAGTTACGAGACAAGAGAAATTTACTTAACCTTTCATACCATTGCCTCAGAGCTTGCTTAAGATTATAAAGGTCTTTCTTAAGCTTATACACATGGTGAGAAAAGTTGTGATCTACAAAACCAAGAGATTGTGAAACAAACACTTCTTCATCAAGGAAATAATTTAAAAAGGTAATTTCACATCCATTTGGTATAAATTAAAGTCAAACACACATGCAAAAGCAAGAAAGAGTCTAACAACTTCTAATCTAGCTACTAGAGCATATGTTTCACCAAAGTCTATACCTTCCCGTTGATTATAGCCCTTAGCTACTAATCTAGCCTTATTCTAGTTATGGTTCTTTTTTCATCTAGTTTGTTTCTGAATACCCATTTAGTTCCTATGACATTCATACAACTTTTATATGGAACTAGTTCCCAAACATCATTTCTTTTAAATTGATTCAGTTCATCATGCATGGCTAACAACCAAAATTCATCATTTCATCCACACAAGATGGTTTAATTTGAGAAACAAAATCCATATGTTCATAGAAAAGATTTAGAGAATGTCTAATAGTAACTCCCTTCTCAATATCACCAAGTATGTTGTCAAGGGAGAGATCTCTAGGTGTCCTCAATTCTTTGGGTACAGGTTGAGTTTCAACTTTATCTGAGACTTTCTTTTCCTCCAAGTTGATGGTGTCTTCTGAATTTTCAGGAGGAATATCAACTATACCTGCATCATCATCATCTACTAATGAAATTCCCAATGCTTCTAATACCAAGGATTTGACCTTTATTGTTGCCTCTATACTTGACAAAACCACCTGTTTTTGGTTGAAGGTAAATGAACTTGCTTCTATCTTCTATCATGTGCCTTGAGCATCCATTATCCAGGTACCATAGTGACTTCTTTGATTTAAGGCATACCTGCAAAACAAGTTAATTGCCTATTTTGGTACCCAAATGGAGTTGGGTCCATTTGGATTAGTAACAACTTTGGATCCTTTGGGAATCCATACATATTTCCCACTTAGAACTCTAATCCTCCTGATAAGGCAATTATAGGTAGTATCTCATTTGTGAAAACAATGAAGACAAGAGACATAAGGTCTATAAGATTTCCTAGAATTGAAAGTCTTTTTGAAGGCCTTTTTGTTAGTCGTATTATGATATCCAAACCAACTTTTGAAGAAATGCCATGTTGCTTTCCTAAAAGAGCATTAAGGTTAGCATTCCTCATATTGAACTTAGAAAGTGATTTTGTAAGATAATCCACTTTATCTTCAAGTACTTAACAATTAACACAAGTGGAGGATGAAGTCTGATTGCAATTAGAAATGGTTTTTAATTTCAAATTTTCATCTTTTAAAACTTCCATTTCTTTTTGCAAGTCATTTATGCTTGTTTCATATGCATTGATTTGCTTTTTGAAGCCAATATTGAGGCGACTTAATCTTTTAGCCTCACCATGCAATTCAAGAAAAGCTTCTTGGAGTTGGTCATAACCACAATCACAAGAAGAGTCAGAGTCAGAATCATTTGCCTCTTTTTCTACTTTGACTTTAGTCATCAAATAGAGATTAGCTTCTTGGTCACTTTCACTCTCACTTGAGGATGTGGTGGAGAAATTGTCTTTCCAAGCAATGTAAGCCTTCTTCTTCTTATTCTTTCTGAATTTTGATCTAGACTTTTCACTATTCTGCTTTCTGGAAGGACAATCAGCTTTCATGTGACCTGTCTTACCACATTCAAAGCAAGTGAACTTTGGAGGTAATGTGACCATGCCTAGCCAAAGACCTATCACTAGAGCCATGACTAGAAGGATTGAAGAAGACCTAGCCCTTGCAGACAAAGAAAGACTTCACCTCCTAAGGAGAGTGAAGATATTAGGCTAGAGACTTTAGTTAATAAAATGTAATTTTCCTTTATTTTAATTTTAATGAGCATTAGGAATTTAATTTGGGACGTGTATTTAGTCTATTTTTTATTTTAGGAGGCGTCTTAGAAATTTAGAGGGTAGATTTAGCTTTTTGGGTCTTTATGAAGGAAATAAGAGGTAACCTTGATATCTACACTTCTCTTTTCCTACATAAACCCCCTAAGCTAATAAGAAGGAATCTTGACCCTTGGTTTGAGAAACTTGGGCACCAAGTTTGATGATCTAAGGAGGGAATTGTTTCTCAATCCTCTTCCCTTAGATCTCTCCTTTTAATCCTAGTCCTTTTTTTTAGGTTATCTTGTTCAAGAGGTTAGCTACCTCTATAAATAGGAGCTCTTCCCCTCACTTATTTTTTTTTACACTTGAATTTAATCCTAGAGACCATATTGGTTGTGAGGTTCTTACCTTTGAGTGTCCCCCCTTCTCCTTTGTGAGAGCTTCTAAGAGTTATCAAGGGACCCCTCCCTTGTGGCCTCTCCCTTTTGACTTATCAAACCTAGTATTTGTGGTGCCTCACCCTATTCCTTTCCTCTCCATAAATCCATTTCCCTTCCAAGTGACCTTAGAAAGGATCCTTTGGGCAAGTGATCATCAAAGATCACATCAAGTGGTATCTAGAGCCATTTTCTAAAGGTCACGTTGTTTCTCAATTTTTTTTTGATTTGTTGTTTATCTCGTTAATCTCCTTATTTTAAAGTCCTTCATTTTTTGTCATCTTTATTTCCTTTATTGTCTAGTAGTATAGCTTTTTATTCTTGCTATTACATGCACTTTTGTTTCCTATCTATGTGCATGTGTTCCATTTAATTTGATGCAATTTTATTTGTCCCTTTCTTTGCATCTTATTTCCGTGTTCAAATTGCTTAGTTTCCCCTTATTTTTTATGTTAAAGTGTGCCTAATAAGTTGTGACCATTAAACCCACATGGTTGAGGATTTTTTCACACCATTGTGGTGACCATTAAACCCACATGGTTATTATTTCAAGCATCCTCATTAAAATTTCAATTAAACAAGCTATTAGGTGCAGCAAAAATGATTAGAAAAATTTAAAAAAATATATATTAGAAAAAATTTCAAGTTAAAAAAAAAATATAAAGAACTCAAAAGAAAGACAATTTTGAAGTTGTGTACCTAATAGTAGAAACATTTGATATGAGGAACCAATTGTGATTAAAAAAGAATTTACTTGAGTAAGCTTTTTAGCTTTTGGTCACTTAAATTTTATTAAGTGTGCAACTATTGGTTTCATTTTTTTTGAGTCTTTTTTCATCTCCACTCTTAGAGCTAATCTTGGAAAGTTATTTGTGTTCTACATTCCTTTGTGAGCCTTATGTTTTCTTGCTTGTCTTATTTAATTCTTTGAGTTTGCCATTGTTTAATCTATCCACTTGGATTTGTGAACCTTGTTTTTGTTATTCACCTTTATTTTTTGTCTTGTGTTGTATTTGGCCTTGGTAAGTAAAGCTTGGGAAAGGTGTCATACACAAGATTTTGGCAAGTTCAAATAAGAGGAAACAAGGGTAGCATTCTTGGGGTGGGTTGATGCAACTCAAAGGGGCTTGATCAAAAGGAGCCAAACAACAACAAGCTTCACCCTTAAAGCTTGAAAAGGGTAAAGAGAGAGAAAGTCAGAAGGTGATGCCCCTTCGAAAGGGAATATTAGTAAAAAGAGCCTATTTGCTACTAAACATGATTTAAAAGAAGCTTCTTTGACTAACAAGCCCTTTTATCTCCTCTTTTGCAAAGAGGCATCAAATCCTTCTCCCATTTTGCATTCTTCTGCTGAGATCACTGCCACAGCCCATGCACATGAGCACCTTCCTCAAAGGGTTCAAGATATTTTAAAAGAATTTGATGATATATTCCCTAATAAGGTTCCGAAAGGACTTCCTCCCAGTAGGGGTATAGAACATCAAATTGATTTGGTGCCTGGCGCAAGTCTACGTAATAGACCTGCTTATAGGACCAACCCCATGGAGATCCAAGAGATTGAGTCTCAAGTGAATGAGCTGTTGGAGAAGGGTTGGGTTCAAAAGAGCCTAAGCCTTTGTGCTGTGCCAGTCTTGTTGGTGTCCAAGAAGAATGGCCAATGAAGGATGTGTGTTGATTGTCATGCAATCAACAACACGATCATCTAATATAGGCACCCAATCCCCCGTCTTGATGACATGTTGGATGAATTGCATGGAGCAAAAATATTTTCCAAAATAGATCTTAGAAGTGGTTACCACCAAATAAGGATCAAAGAGGGTGATGAGTGGAAAATTGCTTTTAAGACTAAATTTGGTCTTTATAAGTGGTTGGTTTTTCCTTGTGGCCTAACCAATTCCCCAAGCACATTCATGCGCTTAATGAATCATGTACTGAGGGATTGCCTTGGTAAATTTTGTGTAGTTTACTTTGATGACATTTTAGTTTACTCCAGGAACCTAGATGATCATTTAGGACATCTAAGGCATGTTTTTTTCTCTTCTTAGGAGTAATAATCTTTTTGGTAACTTAGAAAAATACACCTTTTGTGTAGTTAGTGTAGTTTTCCTAGGTTTTGTAGTTAGCACAAAAGGGGTCCATGTTGACCCCGAAAAGATAAAAGCTATTCAAGAATGGCCCACCCCAAAGAGTGTGACAGAGATCAAAAGCTTTCATGGTCTCACTGGATTTTATAGGTGCTTTGTGTGTAATTTTTCCATGCTCTTTGCACCAATAAATGATTTGGTGAAAAAGGAAGTTCTTTTCCTTTGGGGTGAGAAACAAGAGAAAGCCTTCCATCTAATTAAGCATAAACTGACCCATGCACCAGTCTTGACATTACCTGACTTTTCTAAAACATTTGAACTTGAATGTGATGCCTCTAGTGTAGGTGTGGGAGCTGTCTATTTGCAAGGAAGGCACCCCATTGCGTATTTCAGTGAAAAACTCATTGGTGCCCCCCTCAACTACCCCACCTATGATAAGGAGTTTTATGCTCTAATTAGGGCCCTTCAAACTTGGGAGCATTACCTTGCTCCCAAGGAGTTTGTCATTCATAGTGACCATGAGTCACTAAAATATTTGAGGGGTCAAGGTAAATTGAACAAAAGGCATGAAACGTGGGTGAAATATCTTGAATCCTTCCCATATGTCATCAAGTACAAGAAAGGAAAAAAAATGTGGTGGCTGATGCTCTTTCTAGACATCATGCCCTTTATTCATCCTTGAGTGCAAAAATTTTGGGATTTGATGACATTCGGGCTATGTATCCTTCTGACAAGGATTTCAGCCCCATCTTTGCTGCCTCTGCATCTGCATTCATATTAAAGGTCCATGATGGGTACTTCATTAGTGAGGGGTATCTCTACAAAAGGAGTAAGCTTTGTATACCCCAAGGATCAATTAGGAACTTACTCACAAAAGAGAGCCATGAAGGTGGGCTCATGGGGCATTTTGGGATTTCAAAAACCCTCCTGCTCATGGGGCTCATGAAGGTGAGCTAATCTTGGAAAGTTATTTGTGTGCTACCTTCATTTGTGAGCCTTATGTTTTCTTGCTTGTCTTATTTAATTCTTTGAGTTTGTCATTGTTTAATCTATCCATTTGGATTTGTGAACCTTGTTTTGTTATTCACCTTTCTTTGTTGTCTTGTATTGTATTCGGCCTTGTAATGAAAGCTTGGGAAAGGTGCCATACATAAAATTTTGGCAAGTCCAAACAAGAGGAAACAAGGGTAGCATTCTTGGGGTGGGTTGATGCAACTTAAAGGGGCTTGATCAAAAGGAGACAAACACCAACAAGCTTGGAGTGAAGACTTTGTTTTATTTTTTTTATTCTTTATATTGTGTAAACTTAATCTTAGATTGGGAGTTTGAGTAACCGTAAGGCCTTCCCTTGGTTTGTAATAATTTTGGTTTATTTTAGCATAGTTCCTCGTTAATTAGGTGAAGAAGGGAGAAGTGGTACACTTCCTTCAACACCTTAAGAGCACGATTAGAGCCCTTTCTCTTTTACATTCTTGCACTTTTATTTTATTTTATGTTATTTTGAAAAAACGTGTAGAGGCTAAGAGTTCGAAAGACTCATCAAGCCACCTTAGGTGAGAAAAGAAAAAAAAAGAGAGGAATGTTGCTTGAAAAAAAAAAGTTTTTGGCCTACCCTTTAGTTTTTAGCATCCAAGCACCATGACTTCCCACACACATTCTAGTGAACATAGTTGTTCATCAAGTAAAAGTGTCAACCAAAGAAAACCTTCTAAGGGAGACACTCTTGAAAACCTTAACTTAGAATTTAGGGAATGGATGGCTAAAGAACAAGAAAGGAGAGAAGAAAAAGAGAGAAAAAAGAAATAAAAGAAAAGGAAAAACCAAAAGAGAAGGAAGAGTTAAAAAAAGAGATGTTGGAAATGAGAAAAGAGAAAAAAGAACGAGAAAAGAGAAGCCAAAGAGAGAGAAGAGAAGATGAAGAAAGGAGAAGAAGGAAAGACTTACCCCTCCTCCTTTGTGAGAACTTCTAAGAGTTATCAAGGGACCTTTCCCTTGTGGCCTCTCCCCTTTGCCTTATCAAACCTAGTATTTGTGGTGCCTCACCCCATTCCTTTCTTATCCATAAATCCATTTCCCTTCCAAGTGACCTTAGAAAGGATCCTTTGGACATGTGATTATCAAAGATCACATTACTTGATTGAATGAAGTAATACTCTTTTTGAGCAATTTATTCTCGAGTGTCATTGAGAATCCTCTCTCTTGAGGAATCTCTCCCTTAAAGCTTTTATCAAGGGACCTCTCGCTTGAGGCAAGCAACATAAAATTTTTTATTCATCTTTCTCCTAGAAAGTGGCGTAAACCCTTTCCCATTTCTAACTTTCCATCCTCCATTTTCTTAGAGGAAGGAACCTTGGTTGAAGAGATCAAGGGAGTGCATCATTTGGTATCATGAGCCATCTTCATAGAGGTTCATTTCCTCCTCTTTCTCCTTAGTTTATGCGTCTTTCTTTAGTTTCTTTTTTCTGTAGTTTTTATACTTTATTTCTTGCTTCCTTTATTGTCATTTAAATTCCTTATTGTCTTGAAGTTTATGTTTTAGTTCTTGCAATTTTTATTTCCATGTCTTTATTGCTTTCTAGATTCAATTTATTTTGTTTATTTCTATTGAATCTTTGTGTGTTTCCTTTAGATTTGTTTCTTTAAATTTCTGCCCATCTTTTTAATTTTTCCTTATTCTAGTGCTTACCCTAAGAGGATCATAGTAATGACTTCACAAAATTTGTGAAGGAAGCCACACAATTGTGGTTTTGATCCTTGGATGCACTTTTGCTTCTTTCATTTAGAGTTTTTGCATTTTAATTCTATTTTCCTGCACCTTTTTCTCTGTTTTTCCTGCACCTATTTCTCTATTTTTTCCAACCCCTATTTCTCTGTTTTTGTGTCACATTCTTGGTCATTTTGAGTCATTTATTTTCAGTTTTAATCCTTCTACGTTGTGCTTACTTTGGTATTGTTTAGTCCTTTTAATTGTCACTTAAATTCCATTGTTTAGCTTTTTTATTTTACCATAAAAGTGTGTTATTTCTCTATTGGAAATTGAGCATCAAAGAGGCTTACTCTTGATTCCATGTTCTTAGAGTCTCACATGCTATTTAGATCTTAACATGTTCTTAAAAAAAAAATCTTCAAAAAATTAATGCTCAATTTCTTCCAAATTTCATTCACTTGTTCAATAATTTTAGTATCTTAATTTTGTGCTAGTTTTTGTGGTGACTTTTGTTGATTGGCTTTGAGAGGCTTATTGGGTATGTAATTGGGATGATTATTGAGTAATCAAGTTGGCCTCAACTTCCATAAAACTGTCCTTGTGCCATTTATTTTTTATCACCTAAAATTACTAGCTCATATTAGGTTGCTTTGTTTCTTAATTTTGCACTTTTGTATATCAATTATGGTGGTCATTTCCTATCCTTTGTTCAAGCATTTATGATTCTTTCACTCCTCACCATATTTGTTTCAAAATTTTGTTAAGAGGTGTAGCAAAATTGTATAAAAAGTAGAAATTAAAAAGAAAACAAGTTAAAAAAAGAAAAACATGTTAGTTAAAAAAAAATTGTTAAAAAAAAGAAGTAAAAAGAACAAAATATCTTTAGTGCACCTCATATTGTACCAATCACTAAAAGGAGTGATAAAAAAAGAATTAATGAATCTTGCTTGAACATGCTTGCATATAATTTGACCATATTGATTTTAAATGGTGCAAATGATTGAAACTTTTGAGTCATTTTTTTTTGTTTTTGTAGTCCATTCTATTGTAGGCCTATTCTAGGAATTTCTTTTGTGTACCATCTTTCTATCTACACCATTTTTACTTGCTTGTCTTCTTTGGTTATCTTTGTGTTTGTTTAAATAATTCTTTCCACTTGGATGTTTATCTCCCTTCCTTGAGTTTTCTTTTCTTGTTTTTTTTATTGCATTGCACTCTCTTGGTTTCTCCTTGGGAGTGCCACTTTGTTGAAAGGAAAAGAGAGGTCAAACCAAGCTTTCTACAAGGGAAACATCTTGAGGTGTGTTGAAGCAAGCTAAGGAAGAGGTTCATTCAACGGAGCAACACCACTTTGAAAGAGGCAAACACTTGGAGTAGATAGCAACTTCAAACATCAAGCCTTTTGTTTCTTTTTGTTTAAATTGGGTGTAAATTTTACCAAGGCCATTTTAATTGATGTGTTGGATGCCCATAAGGGTCACCTCTTTGATTGTAATAGTTTTTAGTTTCTCGTTTAGGTGGGAGAAGGAATTGGTACCCCATCTTTCCACCTTAGGTGCACGCCTTTAGATCCTTACCTTTGCTTTAAATTTCTTTTATTTGCTTTGCATCTTAGTGTGAAATGCTTTTAAGTTCCAAAGACTCTTAAGTAATTCACTTAGGGAGAAAACAAAACAAAAGAGTAAGGAGTTTTGCCCATAGGTTCTTCCCAATCACTTTCAAAATGAGCTCACACACATCTAGTAACGGTAGTGTAAATCAACAAGGTTCTCAAAAAACAAACAACATGGATAAGTTTGTGAGTGAATTTAGGGAATGGAGGGTAGAAGAGAGAAAAGAAAGAAAAGAAAGGGAGAAGAGAGAAGAAAAAAGGCATGAAGAGAAAGAAAAAGAAAAGAGAGAAAGAGAGTTAAGAGAAGAAAGACGAAGAGAGGAAAAAAAGCGTGAGAAAAGAGAGAAAGAAAGAGAGTAGAAAAGAGAGAGACAAGAACGAGAAGAAAGTCAGAGGGAAGAGAAAGAAAGAGAATGAAGAGAAAGAGAAGAGAGAGAGAGGGAAGAGAAAAGAGAAGAGCACGAAAAAGAAGAAAGAAGAGAAAGAGGAATTAGAGAGAGGCATATATATAGGTCTGCCTCTAGTGAAGTAAGTGAAAGTAAGGGATATGAAAGACCAAGGGTAAGGAGAGCACAACAACATCATAACCAACCCCAAGCCCAACCAATGGAACAAAAAGTTGACCTCCCTCATTTTCATGGCAAAGAGGATGTGGAAGCCTACCTTGATTGGGAAATGAGGGTAGAGCAACTCTTTGTTTGTTATAACAAAGTTCCGCTGGCAACCTTTAGCTTCCAAGGGCATGCCATGTATTGGTGGACCTTCTTGGTCAATAAGAGACGTCGCCTTCGTAACCCTCCTATGGATTATTGGAATGAACTCAAGGAGGCTATAAGACGGAGACACGTCCCATCTTATTATGAAAGAGAGCTCTTGGATAAACTCCAAAGATTAAAACAGTATAACTCAAGTGTTGAAGAGTACAAACAAACCATGGAGCTTTTCATGATGAGAGAAGGCGTCACCGAAGAACCAAAGGCCACCAAAGCTAGATTTTTAAGTGGTTTGAGCTCTGACATAAAGAGACAAAGTTGAGCTCTTACCATATAATAATCTAGATGACCTAGTCCAACTTTGAATAAGAGTGGAAAATCAATTAAAAAGAAAAGGTGGAGCAAAAAGAGAATTTTTATCCTACAATTATGAAAAGAGGGACCTAGGCAAGGGAAGCTTTTCCAAGAGCTCTCCCAAAGAGGAACCATCCAAGCATGTGCATAAAGAACATAAACCCATGCATCATAGAAATAACCCCCCTACTAGTTATAGCAATAGGACTAGTAGTATTAAATGCTTTAAATGTTTTGGGAGGGGCCACATTGCTTCTCAGTACCCCAATAAGCAAAACCATGATCATGAGGAGCCAAGAGATTTTTAGTGAGAGTAGCTCATCTTCCTCCTCTAGTGAGAGTGAGGAAGAAGGGGGCCATGAGCATCATGAGCATGACATTGTTAAAAACCCTTGTGATGGAGACCTCTTAATAGTTATGCGTCTTCTTGGAAACCAACCCCTTGAGCTTAACCACTCCCAATGAGAGAACATTTTTCATACACGTTGTAAAGTTTGAGACCAAACCTGTTCTCTCATTATGGATAGTGGATCTTGCTGCAATTGTTGTAGCTCAAGGTTGGTAGAGAGGCTAGCCTTACACCCAATTCCTCATCCTAGACCTTACAAGCTCCAATGGCTTAATGAGAAAGGGGAAATGGTTGTAAACCAACAAGTGAAGGTGCCATTCTCTATTGGAAAGTATCAAGATGAGATCTTATGTGATATAGTTCCAATGGAGACTGGCCATATGTTTTTAGGGAGGCCTTGGCAGTTTGACAAACAAGTCATTCACCATGGCTACTCTAATGAGATAATCCTCACTCATAAGGGTAAAAGAATAAAGTTGACTCCTCTCACACCTTCACAAGTGGCTGAGGATCAACTCATCATGAAACATAAAAGAGATGAGGAAAAAAAATTTCAAAGTAAAAAAAAAAAGCTTCCACCCCTAAAGCTTGAAAGGGGTAATGAGGGAGAGTTGGAATGAGGTACCCCTTCTAAAGAGGTAATTAAGAAAGAGAGTCATTTTGCAACAAAAATAGATATTAAAGAAGCTCTCTTGCTTGATCGACCTTTTATCTCCTTCTTTGTAAAGAGGTACCTTCTGGAACTGGCACAAGTCATGAAATTGAGTCTCTTCCAAAAGGGGTTTAAAATATTTTAAAAGAATTTGATGATCTTTTCTCTCAAGAGGTTCCAAGGGGATTACCACCTCTAAGGGGAATCAAACACCAAATTGACCTTGTTCTTGGCGCAAGTCTGCCCAATAGGCTCGTGTATAAGACAAAGCCCATTGAGACCAAAGAGATTGAGTCTCAAGTTCAAGACTTGCTGGAGAAGGGTTGGGTTCAAAAGAGCCTTAACCCTTGTGCGGTTCCTGTTTTGTTGGTGCCCAAAAAGGATGGAAAATGGCGGATGTGTATAGACTGTCGTGCCATCAACAACATCACCATTAAGTATAGGCACCAAATCCCTAGGTTAGATGATATGCTTGATGAATTGCATGGAGCCAAAATATTTTCAAAAATTGATCTTAGAAGTGGTTACCATCAAATAAGAATCAAAGAAGGAGATGAATGGAAAACCGCTTTTAAGACCAAATTCGGTCTTTATGAATGGTTGGTGATGCCTTTTGGGCTCACCAATGCTCCAAGCACTTTCATGTGCCTTATGAATCATGTACTTAGGGATTGCATTGGTAGGTTTGTAGTTTTTTATTTTGATGATATTTTAGTCTATAGTAGGTTTTTAGAAGAACATATAGGACACCTTAGGGAAGTCTTATCTGTCCTTAGAATAAATAAACTATTTGCAAACCTAGAAAAATTCACTTTTTGTGTTCCTAGTGTAGTTTTCTTAGGCTCTGTCATTAATGCCCAAGGGGTCCAAGTGGATCCCTAAAAAAACAAGGCAATTCAAGAGTGGCCCACCCCTACTAGTGTGACTGACATCAAGAGCTTTCATGGTCTCGCAGGATTTTATAGGCGCTTTTTGCCTAACTTCTCCACACTAGCTTAACCACTCAATGAATTGGTGAAGAAGGAAGTTCCTTTCTTGTGGGGTGAAAAACAAAAAGAATCTTTTCAACTGCTCAAGGATAAACTCACTAATGCACCCGTTCTAGCCCTCCCCGACTTTTCAAAAACTTTTGAGCTAGAATGTGATGCATCGGGAGTAGGTGTAGGAGTTGTGCTATTGCAAGGGGGGCACCCCATTGCTTATTTTAGTGAAAAACTCAATGGTGCCACCTCAACTACCCCACCTACGACAAAGAGTTTTATGCTTTGATCTGTGCCCTCCAAACTTGGGAACATTATCTTGTTTCCAAGGAATTTGTCATTCATAGTGACCATGAGTCACTTAAGTATTTGAGGAGGCAAGGAAAGTTGAACTTGAGGCATGCTAAATGGGTTGAATTTCTTGAAACTTTTCCTTATGTCACCAAATATAAAAAGGGAAAAACAAATGTGGTGGTTGATGCTCTTTCAAGGAGGCGTCCTCTCCTTGCCACCCTCAGTGCTCAAATTTTGGGATTTGATGACATAAAAGAAATGTATCCTTCTGACCAAGACTTTGGAACCATTTATACTGCCTTATCTTTGAAAGCCAAAGATGGCTTCTACATGTGTAAGGGGTACATTCAAAGAGGGCAAACTTTGTGTACCCCAAGGATCCATTAGGAAATTGCTGACAAAAGAGAGCTATGAAGGTGGGCTCATAGGGCATTTTGGAATCGATAAAACCTTAATGCTTTTAAAAGAAAAATTCTTTTGGCCCCATATAAAAAAAGAAGTCCAAAGACATTGCTTGCGATGCATAGCTTGTTTACAAGCTAAGTCCCGAGTAATGCCTCATGGAGTCTACACACCTTTACCCACTCCTTCTACACCTTGGGTAGATATTAGTATGGATTTTATCCTCGGGCTCCCAAGAATCCAATGAGGTGTAGACTCCATCTTTGTGGTAGTGAACCGTTTTAGTAAAATGGCACATTTCATTCTCTGCCACAAAGTGGATGACGCGAGTCACATTGCAAGGCTTTTCTTTCGTGAGGTTGTCTGCTTGCACGAAATACCCTCAACCATAGTCTCTGATAAGGATGCTAAGTTCCTTGGCCATTTTTGGAAAAATCTTTGGGCAAGGCTAGGAACTAAGCTCTTATTTTCTACCACTTGTCATCGTCAAACGGATGGACAAACTGAGGTAGTAAATAGATTCTTATCCACTATGTTGAGGGCACTCTTGAAAGGCAACCACAAGTCTTGGGATGAATATCTCCCCCACATTGAATTTGCATATAATAGGGTGGTTCATTGAACCACTAAGCACTCCCCTTTTGAGGTTGTATATGGTTTTAATCCTCTCACCCCTCTAGACTTATTGCCACTCCCTAACACCCTAATTTTTCATAAAGAAGGGGAATCTAGGGCTAATTTTGTCAAAAAATTACATGAGAGAGTCAAAACTAATATTGAAACCCAATCTAAGGGGTATGCTTCATTTAGCAACAAGGGGTGGAACGAAGTCATCTTCAAAAAGGGCGATTGGGTTTGGCTTCACCTAAGAAAGGATCGTTTCCCTTCTAAGAGGAAGTCCAAACTTAGCCCTCGAGGAGATGGTCCCTTCCAAATCCTTGAGAAGGTAAATAATAATGCATATAAGTTAGACCTTCCCGAGGATTATGGAGTTAGCACCACCTTTAATGTTTGTGATCTTACCCCCTTTTTAGGTGCTGACATAGAAGAGGACGATCCTTCAGATTTGAGGACAAATCCTTCTGAAGGGGGAGGAGATGATGTAATCCTACCTACCAAGGGCCCTCTCACTAGGGCAATGGCTAGGAGGATTGAAAAAGACTTAGCCTAGAAAGACTCATCAAGACCCCAACTTATGATGGAGATAAATATTTTAGGCCATAGTCCTTAGTTTTCCTCTTGTAAATATTAATTAGCTTTTAATTCCCTTTTAGGCCTTGTATTTTGGCCATTTATTTTAGTTTTTAGAGTTTAGGGTGTAATTAGCTTAGGAAGGGAGGTGAGGGGAGTAAAGGGCCTAATAACCCAAAGGAGTGTGGATCTCTTTCCACACCCCCTTGATTAGGCCGTGACACTCCTTAGCTTAAGGCTAGGCACCACTTTTAGTGGGGCTAGGAGGGATTAGTGCTCCTAATCTTAATTAGGCCCAAGTCCCACATTGCCTAGTTTTGAGTGTATTGCTCTCTCTTTGGTCTATAAATACACTAAGTCTCTCTTTTACAAAACACACTTGATTGAATGAAGTAAGACTCTTTTTGAGCAATTTATTCTTGAGCGTCATTAAGAATTCTCTCTCTGGAGGAATCTCTCCCTTAAAGCTTTTATCAAGGGACCTCTCCCTTGTGGCAAGCAACATAAATTTTTTTACTCATCTTTGTCCTAGAAAGTGGCATCAACCCTCTCGCATTTCTAACCTCTCCATCCTCCATTTTCTTAGAGGAAGGAGCCTTGGTTGAAGAGATCAAGGGAGTGCATCATTACTAAAACAGTCCACTACCACAAAGATGGAGTCTACACCTGGTTGGGTTCTTGGGAGCCCAAGGATTAAATCCATGCTAATATCTACCCAAGGTGTAGAAGGAGTGGGTAAAGGTGTGTAGAGTTCATGAGACATTACTCGAGACTTAGCTTGTAAACAAGCTATACACGGCAAGCAATGTCTTTGGACACTTTCTTTGTATGGGGCCAAAAGAATTTTTCTTTCAAAAGCATTAAGGTTTTATCAATTCCAAAATTCCCCATGAGCCCAACTTCATGGCTTTCTTTTGTCAGCAATTTCCTAATGGATCCTTGGGATACACAAAGTTTGCCCTCTTTGAACAAGTACCCCTCACACAGGTAGAAGCCATCTTTGGCTTTGGAAGATGAGGTAGCATAAATGGTTCCAAAGTCAGAAGGATACATTTTCGTTATGTCATCAAATCCCAAAATTTGAGCACTAAGGGTGGCAAGGAGAGAATGCCTCCATGAAATAGCATCGACCACCACATTTGTTTTTCCCTTTTTATATTTGACGACATAAGGAAAAATTTCAAGAAATTCAACCCATTTAGCATGCCTCTTGTTCAACTTTCCTTGCCCCCTTAAATACTTAAGTGACTTATGGTTACTATGAATGACAAATTCCTTAGAAACAAGATAGTGTTCCTAAGTTTGGAGGGCACGGATCAAGGCATAAAACTCCTTGTCCTATGTGGGGTAGTTAAGGTGGGCATCGTTGAGTTTTTCACTAAAATAAGCAATGGGGTGCCCCCTTTGCAATAGCATAGCTCCCACACCTACTCCCGATGCATCACATTCTAGCTCAAAAGTTTTTGAAAAGTCGAGGAAAGCTAGAACAGGTGCATTAATGAATTTTTCCTTGAGTAGTTGAAAAACTTATTCTTGTTTTTCACCCCACAAGAAAGGAACTTCCTTCTTCATCAAGTCATTAAGTGGTGAAGCTAGTGTGGGGAAGTTAGGCACAAAGTGTCTAAAACATCCCGCGAGACCATGAAAGCTCTTGATCTCAGTCACATTAGTAGGGGTGGGCCAGTTTTGAATGACCTTGATTTTTTGGGGGTCTACTTGGACCCTTTGGGCATGAATGACAAACCCAAAAAAACTACACTAGTAACACAAAAAATGCATTTTTCTAAGTTTGCAAAAAGTTTATTTATTCTAAGGACAGATAAGACTTCCCTAAGATGTCCTATATGTTCTTCTAAAGACCTACTATAGACTAAAATATAATCAAAATAAACAACTACAAACCTACCAATGCAATCCCTAAGTACATGATTCATGAGGTGCATGAAAGTGCTTGGAGCATTGGTGAACCCAAAAAGGTATCACCAATCATTCATAAAGACCAAATTTGGTCTTAAAAGTGGTTTTCCATTCATCTCCTTCTTTGATTCTAATTTGATGGTAACCGCTTCGAAGATCAATTTTTGAAAATATTTGGGCTTCATGAAATTCATCAAGCATATCATCTAGCCTAGGGATTGGGTGCCTATTCTTAATGGTGATGTTTTTGATGGCAGAATAATCCATACACATTCACCATTTTTCATCTTTTTTGGGCACCAACAAAACAGGAACCGCACAAGGGCTAAGGATATTTTGAATCCAACCCTTCTCCAATAAGTCTTGAACTTGAGACTCAATCTCTTTGGTCTCAATAAGGTTTGTCCTATACGCGGCCTATTAGGTAGACTCATGCCAGGAACAAGGTCAATTTGGTGTTCTATTCCCCTTAGAGGTGGTAATCCCCTTGGAACCTCTTGAGGGAAGAGATAATCAAATTCTTTTAAAAGATTTTGAACCCTTTTGGAAGAGACTCAATTTCATGACTTGTGGCAGTGCCAGAAGGTACCTCTTTACAAAGAAGGAGATAAAAAGGTTGATCAAGCAAGAGGCTTCTTTAATATCCATTTTTGTTGCAAAATGGCTCTCTTAATTACCTCTTTAGAAGGTGTACCTCCTTCCAACTCTGCTTACCCCTTTCAAGCTTTAGGAGTGGAAGCTTTTTTTTCCACATCTCTTTTATATTTCATGATGAGTTGATCCTCAGCCACTTGTGATAATGTTAGAGGAGTCAACTTTATTCTTTTGCCCTTATGAGTGGGGATTATCTTATTACAGTAGTCATGGTGAACGACTTCTTTGTCAAACTACCAAGGCCTCCCTAACAAGATATGGTCGACCTCCATTGGAACTATATCACATAAGATCTCATCTTGATACTTTCCAATGGCGAATGACACCTTTACTTGTTGGTTTAACATCATTTCTCCTTCCTCATTAAGCCATTGGAGTTTGTAAGGTCTAGGATGAGGAATTGGTTGTAAGGCTAGTTTCTCTACCAACTTTGAGGTACAACAATTTCAACAGGACCCACTATCCACAATGAGAGAATAGGTTTTGTCTAAAACTTTACAACATGTATGAAAAATGTTCTCTTTGTGAGTGGTTAAGCTCAAGGGGTTGGCTTCCAAGAAGGCGCCTAACCATTAAGAGGTCTGCATCACAAGGGTTTTCAACAATGTCATGCTCATGATGATCATGACCCCTTCTTACTTACTCTCACTAGAAGAGGAAGATGAGCTATTTTCACTAAAAATTTCTTGGCCCGTCATGATCATGATTTTTTTTTGGGGCACTGAGAGGCAATGTGACCTCTTCCAAGACATTTAAAGCATTTAATACTACTAGTCCTATTGCTAGAACTAGTGTGGGGGTTGTCTTTATATCTCTTGGAAGAGTTTCCCTTGCCTAGGTCCCTCTTTGTATAATTGTAGGAAGGAAATTCTCTTTTTGCTCCACCTTTTCTTTTTAATTGATTTTCCACTCTTATACAAAGTTAGACTAGGTTATCTAGATTTTTATATGGTAAGAGCTCAACTTTATCTCTTATGTTGGAGCTCAAACTACTTAAAAATCTAGCTTTGATGGCCCTTGGTTCTTCGGTGACGCCTGCTCTCATCATGAAAAGCTCCATGGTTTATCTGTACTCCTCAACACTTGAGTTGTACTGTTTTAATCTTTGGAGTTTATCAAAGAGCTCTCTTTCATAATAAAAAGGGACGTGTCTCCGCCTCATAGCCCGTTTGAGATCATTCCAATAATCCACAGGAACGTTACGAAGGCAATGCCTCTCATTGACCAAGGAGGTCCACCAATATATGGCATGCCCTTGAAAGCTAAGGTTGCTAGCAGAACTTTTCTTTCTTCACTTATGTTATAACAAACAAAGAGTTTCTCTACCTTCATTTCCTAATCAAGGTAGGCTTCCACATCCTCTTTGCCATGAAAATGAGAAAGGTCAACTTTTTGTTCCCTAGGTTGGGCTTGGGGTTGGTTATGATGTTCTTGTGCTCTTCTTACCCTAGGTTTTTCATATCCCTCACTTCCACTTACCTTAATAGAGGCGGACCTATACCTATGCCTCTCTCTAACTCCTCTTTCTCTTCTTTCTTCCCATTCACGCTCTTTTCTTATCTCTTTCCTTTCTCTGTTTTCTCTTTCCCTTCTTTCTTCTCTCTCTCTTCATTCTCTTTCTTTCTCTTTTCTCTGTCTTTCTTGTCTTTTTTGTTGTTCTTGTCTCTCTCTTTTCTCCTCTCTTTCTTTCTCTCTTTTCTCACGTTCTTTTTCCTCTCTTTGTCTTTCTTCTCTTAACTCTCTTTCTCTCTTATCTTTTTCTTTCTCTTCATGCCTCTTTTCTTCTCTCTTTTCCCTTTCTTTTCTTTCTTTTCTCTCTTCTACCCTCCACTCCCTAAATTCACTCACAAACTTATCCATGTTGGTTGTTTTTTGAGAACCTTGTTGATTTACACTACCTTTACTAGATGTGTGTAAGCCCATTTTGAAAGTGATTTGGGAAGAACCTATAGGCAACATTCCTCGCTCTTTTGTTTTGTTTTCTCCCTGAGTGAATTACTTAAGATTCTTTGGGGCTCAAAAGCCTTTCACACTAAGATGGAAAGAAAATAAAATTAATTTAAGACAAAGGTAAGGATCTAATGCCGTGCACCTAAGATGGAGAGATGGGATACTAATTCCTTCTCCCACCTAAACAAGAAACTAAAAGTTATTACAATCAAAGAGGTGGTCCTTATGGGCATCCAACACCTCAATTAAAATGGCCTTAAAAATTTACACCCAAAAAAGAAAAAGCAAAGGTCTTGATGTTTTGATGTTGCTTCCCCACTCTAAGTGTTTACCTCTCTCAAATTGGTGTTGCTCCCTTGAATGAACCTCTCCCTTAGCTTGCTTCAACACACCTCAAAATGCTTCCCTTGTGGAAAGGTTGCTTTGGCCTCTCTTTTCCTTTCTCAAAGTGGTGTACCAAAAAGAGCAAGAGAGTGCAATGGAATAAAACAAGAAAAGCTCAAAATCAAAGGAGGACACACATCCAAGTGGATAGATGATATATAGACAAACACAAAGAATAAAGAACAAGACAAGCAAACAATTAAAGGAGTGGAAAGAAAGTTAGCACGTTAAAAGAACTTAGAATGGTACTAGATTAGAATGGACTAAAAGCAAGAAAAGACTAAAAAATTTCTATGATTGGCACTATTTTCATTCAAAGTGGCCGAATCTTAAACCAAGCAATTTTTACAATCTTCAAAACACTTTTTGTCAATTCTAAGCAACTTGAGGTGCACTAAATTTGTACTCTTTTCTATAACTCTTTTAAATACTTTTACTACACTTTTTTTTATATGTGTTTAACTTCCTTTTTTTTTTCTTTTTTGCTTCTTCTTTTTTTTTTTAAAAAAAACACTTTGCTACACCTCTTTGATGATTTTGAAATGAGAGAAATAATGGGGAGTATTGTCGTTAATCGCTTGATCCAACGAACAGAAAGATAGCCACCTTTTTTTTTGTTTTAGACAATGCAAATCAAAGAAATAAAGCAACTTGGCATACACTAGTTTTTAGGTGTTTTAAGAAAAATTCATTGAGAATTTTATGGAGGGTTAAGCAACCTTGATTGATCAAGTTTTTAAGCCCAAATCACTTGCCCAAAATGATTCTCAAATCAGCCAAACAATTCACCAAGAGACTAGTACAATAATAAGCTACTAAAAATGAACAAGAATTAGGAAGAAATTGAGCATAAAACTTTTGTGAAATAAATTTAAGAGCATGCTATATCTAATAGCATGTAGAACTTCTTGTAGGACTTACTGAAGAGGACTAACCTCTTAGATGCTCAATTTCAAGAAGCAATAACACAATCTTTTATGGAAAAAATAAAGGCTAAACAAAGGAAGTTATGTGACAATAAAAAGACTAAACATAACAACTAATGGATACAACATGGAAGAATTAAAAGGCTGGAAAATAAGTGTAGAAAAAAAATAAAACTCACACTCACAACAAGAAATAAAACACCCAAAAATGAATGAAATGAATAAGCAAAAACATCTATGTGATTCCAAGATCTTAGACTACACTTTGGTGGCTTCTATCACAAAGATTGTGAAGTCATCATGAAATCTCTCTTAGGAAGTCACAAGAGCAAGAACAAAGAATAAAATGGCAAGAACAAGATAATTGAACCATAAAGAAGAAAAGTGCAAGGAATTTAAATTGCAACAAAGTAAAGCTAAACTAACAAGACAATAAAGGAATTAAAAGACAATAAAAGAAAACAATAAAATGAGAAAACAAACTCTAGAAAAATAAGAAGAAAAAGAAGTCTAAACTAAGAGAAGAAGGAGGAAGAATGAACCTTCATGAAGATGGCTCTGATACCAAATAATGCCCTCCCTTGATCTCTTCAACTAAGGTTCCTTCCTCTAAGAAAATGGAGGATGGAGAGTTTAGAAATGGGGGAGGGTTAATGCCACTTTCTAGGAGAAAGATGAGTCAAAAAATTTATGTTGCTTGCCACAAATGAGAGGTCTCTTGATAAAAGCTTTAAGGGAGAGATTCCTTAAGAGAGAGGATTCTCAATGACACTTAAGAATAAATTTCTCAAAAAGATTCTTACTTCATTCAATCAAGTGTAATTTGTACAAAGGGGACTAGGTGTATTTATAGCCCAAATGAGAGAGCAAGGCACTCAAAACTAGGCAATGTGGGACTTGAGCCTAATTAAGATTAGGAGCACTAATCCCTCTTAGGCCCACTAAAAGTGGCGCCTAGCCTTAATCTAGGGAGTGACACGACCTAATCAACGAAGTGTGGAAAGAGATCCACACTCTTTTGGGTTATTAGGCCCTCTACTCCCCTCACTTTCCTTCCTAAGCTAATTACACCCTAAACTCTAGAAACTAGCATAAATGACCGAAATACATGGCCTACAAGGGAATTAAAAAAATAATTAATATTTACAAGAGGAAAACTAAGAACTATGACCTAAAATATTTATCTCCATCATGAGTTGGGGTCTTGATAAGTCTTTCCGAGTCAAGTCCTCTTCAATCCTCCTAGCCATTGACTTAGTGAGAGGGCCCTTGGTTGGTAGGATTACATCATCCTCCCCCTCTCCTCTCATTTCATGCTACCCCCTCCCCTCATCACTCTTGCTCTTATTCTCTCAGCCACCACCCACTCTCCCCCCCTCATCACTCTCCCTCTCATTCTCTCCGTCGCGCCACCCACTCCCCCTCCACTGTGCCAGCCCCAAGTTTTGGATTTTATTTTTTGTTTGTTATTTTTGTTTTTTTGTTGATCTTTTTGTTGTCGATGATGATCTAGTTGTTATGTGAATGGATTTATTTACTTCTTCCCATTGTTCTTCATTTTAACTTGGTTTTGGAGTTTCAGTTGAGGAAGTTTTTTTTTTTGGCGCGGATGAACTAGAGAGAAAAAATAAAAAAACCATTTTTTTGGGGTAAAGGGTTGATTTTGAGTGTTCTTGAAATAGAATAGACCTCAACGTGGAGATCACCTTTCTTTTTCTCCAAAAGTGTTCTTGTCGGGATCAAGATTTTGCCCTCAAGATCAGGGCTTCAAGAACACTATTGGAGATGCTCTTAAAGAGGTAATCCACAATATACTGATGGATATTATATTATGAATTTCACTCTGCTATTGTATGATGAAAAATAATTACAAACAAAAATATTTATAGTTATAATAAAGTAATAAAGTAAAGTATTTTATAAATTTAATAACTTAAAATTAAAAATAAATAAAATTTTACTTTTTCCCTATATAATTCTTATCAACTTTGTGAAGTTAAATATCACATGGTAACTGATGTGATCTTTGATGATCACGTGCCCAAAGGATCCTTTCTAAGGTCACTTGGAAGGGAAATGGATTTATGGAGAGGAAAGGAATGGGGTGAGGTGCCACAAATAGTAGGTTTGATAAGCCAAAGGGGAGAGGCCACAAGGGAGGGGTCCCTTGATAACTCTTAGAAGCTCTCACAACCAATATGATCTCTAGGATTAAATTCAAGTGTCAAAAATACAAGTGAGGGGAGGAGCTCTTATTTATAGAGGTAGCTAACCTCTTGAACAAGATAACCTAAAAAAGAAGGGCTAGGATTAAAAGGAGAGATTTAAGGGAGCAGGATTGAGAAACAATTCCCTCCTTAGATCATCAAACTTGGTGCCCAAGTTTCTCAAACCAAGGGCCAAGATTATTTCTTATTAACTTAGGGGGTTTATGTAGGAAAAGAGGGGTGTAGATATCAAGGCTACCCCTTATTTCCTTCATAAAGACCCAAAAAGCTAAATCCACCCTCTAAATTCCTAAGACATCTCCTAAAATAAAAAATGGACTAAATACATGTCCCAAGTTAAATTCCTAATGCTCCTCAAAATTAAAATAAAGGAAAATTACATTTTATTAACTAAAGTGCCTAGCCTAATATCTTCACTCTCCACAGGAGGTGAAGTCTTCCTTTGTCTGCAAGGGCTAGGTCTTCTTCAATCCTTCTAGCCATGGCCCTGGTGATAGGTCCTTGGCTAGGCATGGTCACATCATCTCCTCCCCCTTGGAGAGGATTTGACGTCAAATCCATGGGGTCTTCATCATTTTCAGCACCTACAAATGGAGACAAATCAGAAACATTAAAACTTGTGCTTATCCCATAATCATCGGGCAGATCTAGAACATATGCATTATTACCGATCCGCTCAAGGATTTGGAAAGGTCCATCTCCTCTAGGACTAAGTTTGGACTTCCTTTGAGAAGGAAATCTATCCTTTCTCAAGTGAAGCCATACCCAGTTGCCATTTTCAAAGATGACCTCTTTCCTCCCCCTATTGGTGAAAGTAGCATCTCTCAAGGATTGACACTCTATGTTAGCTTTAACCCTCTCATGTAATTATTTTACAAAAATGGCTCTTTCCTCTCCTTCTTTATGGACAACAACAGAAAGAGGAAGAGGTAAAAGATCTAGAGGAGTACGAGGATTAAAGCCATAGACCACTTCAAATGGAAAATGCTTGGTGGTTTATGAACCACCCGGTTATAAGCAAATTCAATGTGGGGAAGGTATTCATCCCAAGACTTATGGTTGCCTTTAAGGAGAGCCCTCAACATAGTGGATAAAGATCTATTCACCACTTCTGTTTGCCCATCAGTTTGAGGGTGACAGGTAGTGGAAAAAAGAAGTTTAGTTCCTAGTTTAGCCCAAAGAGTTTTCTAAAAATGGCTAAGGAACTTCACATCCCTATCTGACACTATTGAAGAGGGTATGCCATGCAATTAGACAACCTCTTTAAAGAAAAGTCTTGCGATGTTTCTCGCATCATCCACTTTGTGGCAGGGAATAAAATGGGCCATTTTTGAAAATCGGTCCACCACCACAAATATGGAGTCTGTACCTCGTTCGGTTCCATCCACATTGCATGCCTTTTGTCCAAATTACCTTGACCCCTCAAATATTTTAGTGACTCATGGTCACTATGAATGACAAACTCCTTGGGAGCAAGGTAATGCTCCCAAGTTTGAAGGACCCTAATTAGAGCATAAAACTCCTTATCATAGGTGGGGTAGTTGAGGGGGCCACCATTGAGTTTTTCACTAAAATACGCAATGGGGTGCCCTCCTTGCAACAAGACAGCTCCCACACCTACACCAGAGGCATCACATTCAAGTTCAAATGTTTTAGAAAAGTCAGGTAATGCCAAGACTGTTGCATGGGTCAGTTTATGCTTAATTAGCTGGAAGGCTTTCTCTTATTTCTCACCCTAAAGGAAAGAAACTTACTTTTCACCAAATCATTTATTGGTGTGAAGAGCGTGGAGAAATTAGGCACAAAGTGCCTATAAAATCCAGCGAGACCATGAAAGCTTTTGATCTCTGTCACATTCTTTAGGGTGGGCCATTCTTGAATAACTTTTATCTTTTCGGGAACATGGACCCCTTTTGTGCTAACTACAAAACCTAGGAAAATTACACTATCTACACAAAAGATACATTTTTGTAAGTTACCAAAAAGATGATTACTCCTAAGAAGAGAAAAAACATGCCTTAGATGTCCTAAATGATCATCTAGGTTCCTAAAGTAAACTAAAATGTCATCAAAGTAAACTACACAAAATTTACCAAGGCAATCCCTCAGTACATGATTCATTAAGCGCATGAATGTGCTTGGGGCATTAGTTAGCCCAAAAGGCATAACCAACCACTCATAAAGCCAAATTTAGTCTTAAAAGCAATTTTCCACTCATCACCCTCTTTGATCCTTATTTGGTGGTAACCACTTCTAAGATCTATTTTTAAAAATATTTTTGCCCCATGCAATTCATCCAACATGTCATCAAGACGGGGGATTAGGTGCCTATATTTGATGGTGATGCTGTTGATTCCACGACAATCAACACACATCCTCCATTGGTCATTCTTCTTGGGCACCAACAAGACTGGCACAGCACAAGGGCTTAGGCTCTTTTGAACCCAACCCTTCTCCAACAGCTGATTCACTTGAGACTCAATCTCTTGGGTCTCCATGGGGTTGGTCCTATAGGCAGGTCTATTAGGTAGACTTGCGCCAGGCACCAAATCAATTTGATGTTCTATACCCCTAATGGGAGGAAGTCCTTTCGGAACCTCATTAGGGAATATATCATCAAATTATTTTAAAATATCTTGAACCCCTTGAGGAAGGTGCTCATGTGCATGGGCTGTGACAGTGCTCTCAACAGAAGAATGCAAAATGGGAGAAGGATTTGATGCCTCTTTGCAAAAGAGGAGATAAAAGGGCTTGTTAGTCAAAAGAGCTTCTTTTAAATCACGTTTAGTAGCAAATAGGCTCCTTTTACTAATATTCCCTTTCGAAGGGGCATCACCTTCCGACTCTCTCTCTTTACCATTTTTAAGCTTTAAGGGTGAAGCTTGTTGTGCTTTTTTTTGTTTTTTTTTCCTCAACTCTTTTCTTTTTCATCACAAATTGATCCTCAACCACTTTAGAAAGTGACAAAGGATACAATTTGAAGTGCTTTTCATTATGGGTGAGAATTATTTGGTTGGAGTGACCATGGTGAATAGCTTTCTTGTCGAATTTCCATGGTCTCCCCAACAGGATATGACCAGCCTCCATAGGAACTATGTCACAAAGAATCTCATCATTATAAGATCCTATGGAAATTGGAACCATAACTTGTTCATTGACTACCATCTCCCTTTGCTCATTGAGCCATTGCAATTTTTAAGGTTTGGGATGGGGCATGGTAGCCAAGGCTAGCTTTTCAACCAACCTAGAGCTACAATAGTTACAACAGGAGCCACTATCAACAAGGAGAGAACATACTTTGTCATTTACTTTACATCCTGTATGGAAGATGTTCTTTCTTTGTGACTAGCCAAGCTCTAGAGGTTGGCTTCCAAGAAGCCTTTGAACCATAAGGAGGTCCCCCTCATAAGGAAAAGCTTCCTCACACTCTTGTTCAAAAGTATGTCCCTCTTCTTCCTCACTCTCACTAGAGGAGGAAGATGAGCTATTCTCACTACAGATGTCTCGTCCCCTCATGATCATGGTTTTCTTGTTGGGGCATTGAGAGGCAATGTGGCCTCTCCCAAGACATTTGAAGCATTTGATACTACTTTGCCTTTTCGTAGGCTTAGTAGTAGGGGTTTTCTCTCTACATGAGGTGCTTTTGTATCTTGAAAATGTTTGAGTTCCTCTTTGGGAAAACCCTTGAAAGAGTTTCCCTTAAGTTGGTCTCTCTTTGAGTAAGAGGGAGAATCTTTTTTAAAGCTTTTTCTCTTGAGTTGATTCTCAGCTCTTACACAAAGTTCTACCAACTCATCAAGGTTTGAGTATGAAAGAAACTCTACCTTATCTCTAATGTCAGAGCTTAATCCACACAAAAACCTAGCAAGGGTGGCATTGGGTTCCTCAATGATATTGGCCCTTAGTATGGGAAACTCCATCTTTTGTCTATACTCCTCAATACTTAGGTTATGTTGCCTAAGTCTTTGGAGCCTATCCAAAAGATCCCTCTCATAATATGAAGGAATGTGCCTTCTTCGCAAACAAGTTTTTAAATCATTCCAGTAGCGAATGTCAGGCATTTGTTTACGGGCCCTATCCTTGACTAACCCATCCCACCAATGCAAAGCAGAACCTTGAAAACTAAGGGAGGCCAAAGTTACTTTTCTTTCTTCCCTTATTTCATAGCATCGGAAGAGTTGTTCCACTTTGACTTCCCAATCTAGGTAAGTCTCAACATCTTCCCTACCATAAAAATGCGGTAGGTCTACCTTTGGCTCCCTAGCATGATTTGTGGTTCTCTCGAGGAGAATTATGATTGTATGATGAATGGAAGTGATGCTTATGTTGATTTCTATAGTATTCTTCTTCGCTAGACCAAAAATCCCTAGATGGGGATCTTATGAGAATTCCTTTCTTTTTTCGATCACTCTCCTTCCCATCTCTCGTATTACTCTCTTCTCCTTTCCTTCTCTCTTCTTCCTCTTTTTCTCTTTTTCTTTCTAGTTCTTTCCTTCTTGTCCTTTCTTCATCCTCTCTTATCTCTCTTTTCTTTCTTTCTTCTCGCTCTTTTTTCTCTTTTCTCATTTCCAACATCTCTTTTTTTAACTCTTCATTCTCTTTTTGTTTTTCCTTTTCTTTTATTTCTTTTTTTCTCTCATTTTCTTCTCTCTTTTCTTGTTCTTTAGCCATCCATTCCCTAAATTCTAAGTTAAGGTTTTCAAAAGTGTCTCCCTTAGCAGGTTTTCTTTGGTTGACACTTTTACTTGATGAACATCTATGTGAACTATAATGTGTGTGGGAAGTCATGGTGCTTGGATGCTAAAAACTAAAGGTTAGGCCAAAAACTTTTTTTTTCAAGCAACACTCCTCTCTTTTTTTTTTTGTCTTCTCACCTAAGGTGGCTTGATGATTCTTTGGAACTCTTAGCCTCTACACGTTTTTTAAAATAAAATAAAATAAAATAAAAGTACAAGAATGTAAAAGAGAAAGGGCTCTAATCGTGCCCCTAAGGTGTTGAAGGAAGTGTACCACTTCTTTCTTCTTCACCTAATTAACGAGGAACTAAGCTAAAATTAACCAAAATTATTACAAACCAAGGGAGGGCCTTAAGGGCACTCAAACTCCCAATCTAAAATTAAGTATACACAATACAAAGAATAAAAAAAAATAAAACAAAGTTTTTACTCCAAGCTTTTTGGTGTTTGTCTCCTTTTGATCAAGCCCCTTTGAGTTGCATCAACCCACCCCAAGAATGCTACCCTTGTTTCCTCTTGTTTGGACTTGCCAAAATTTTATATATAGAACCTTTCTCAACCTTTCCTTACCAAGGCCGAATACAACACAAGACAACAAACAAAGGTGAATAACAAAACAAGGTTCACAAATCCAAGTGGATAGATTAAACAATGACAAACTCAAAGAAGTAAAGAAGACAAGCAAGAAAACATAAGGCTCACAAAGGAAGGTAGCACACAAATAACTTTACTAGATTAGCTCTAAGAGTAAAGATGAAAAAAGACTTAAACAAAAAAATGAAACCAATAGTTGCACACTTAATAAAATTTAAGTGACCAAAAACTAAAAAGCTTACTCAAGTAATTTTTTTTCAATCACAATTGGTTCCTCATATCAAATGTTTCTACTATTAGGTACACAATTAGTCTTTCTTTTGAGTTCTTTATCTTCTTTTTTTTTTACTTGAACTTTTTCTATTTTTTTTAAACTTTTTCTAATCATTTTGCTGCACCTAATAGCTTGTTGAATTAAAATTTTAATGAGGATGCTTGAAATAATAACGCTTGAGTGAATAAACACAAAGTAAGGTCACACAATTTTCAAGCAATGCATGCAACTAAAGGCAAAACAACTTAGTAGTTCCAAATACCACTGAACTAATGGTGCTTAAGGAATGATTTAGGGCTGATTTTGTAGTAAATTGATTGCTCAAATTACTAACACAATTCACCCAAGCTAAAATTCTATAAAGAGGCACCAATAGTGAAGGTAAAC
Organism: Psophocarpus tetragonolobus; assembly: GCA_037954015.1. Taxonomy (NCBI): domain Eukaryota; kingdom Viridiplantae; phylum Streptophyta; class Magnoliopsida; order Fabales; family Fabaceae; genus Psophocarpus; species Psophocarpus tetragonolobus. The sequence goes on along the minus strand of CM075692.1, from coordinate 6,873,518 downwards.
TAAGTGGAAAGCTACTAATAATTCAACATAAAACAAGAAACATATAAAGATTGAATTGAGCAAATATTTAAGAACAACAAAGAGATTAATATGCTTGAACTAAAAGCATAAAAGACTTAAGAGACTCAACAAGAGGTTCACCTCTTAGGAGCTCAATTCAAAATATTTTTGAAGGTTTTTTTGTAAAAATTTTAAGAGGCTAAAACCTATAGAATTTAAATGAGACAAAATAGGAAACTAACATGACTAGTATTTGACAAAACAAAAGACTAAGAAAAAATAACACACTTAAAAATAGAGCAAAAATTTCATCAAGAGACTCAAAACAAAAGGCATAACAAAGTGGCCAAAGTTGATCACCACAATGGTGTGGAAAAATCCTCAACCATGTGGGTTTAATGGTTACAACTTCTTAGGAACATTTTAACATAAAAAACCAAGGGAAAATTAAGCAACTTGAACACAGAAATAAGATGCAAAGAAAGGGACAAATAAAATCGCATCAAATTAAATGGAACATAGACGCGTAGATAGAAAACAAAAGCGCATATAATAGCAAGAATAAAAAGCTATACTACTAGACAATAAAGGAAATAGAGATGACAAAAAATGAAGGACTTTAAAATAAAGAGATCAAAGAGATAAACAACAAAGCAAAAAAAATTGAGAAAGAACGTGAACTTTAGAAAGTGGCTCAGATACCACTTGATGTGATCTTTGATGATCATGTGCCCTAAGGATCCTTTCTAAGGTCACTTGGAAGGGAAATGGATTTATGGAGAGGAAAGGATTGGGGTGAGGTGCCACAAATACTAGTTTTGATAAGCCAAAGGGGAGAGGCCACAAGGGAGGGGTCCCTTGATAACTCTTAGAAGCTCTCACAAAGGAGAAAGGGGGACACTCAAAGGTAAGAACCTCACAACCAATATGATCTCTAGATTAAATTCAAGTGTCAAAAATACAAGTGAGGGGAGGAGCTCTTATTTATAGAGGTAGCTAACCTCTTGAACAAGATAACCTAAAAAAGAAGGGCTAGGATTAAAAGGAGAGATCTAAGGGAGTAGGATTGAGAAACAAGTCCCTCCTTAGATCATCAAACTTGGTGCCCAAGTTTCTCAAACCAAGGGCCAAGATTCCTTCTTATTAGCTTAGCGGGTTTATGTAGGAAAAGAGGGGTGTAGATACCAAGGCTACCCCTTATTTCCTTCATAAAGACCCAAAAAGCTAAATCCACCCTCTAAATTCCTAAGACATCTCCTAAAATAAAAAATGGACTAAATACATGTCCCAAGTTAAATTCCTAATGCTCCTCAAAATTAAAATAAAGGAAAATTACATTTTATTAACTAAAGTGCCTAGCCTAATATCTTCACTCTCCACAGGAGGTGAAGTCTTCCTTTGTCTGCAAGGGCTAGGTCTTCTTCAATCCTTCTAGTCATGACCCTAGTGATAGGTCCTTGGCTAGGCATGGTCACATCAATAACCCTGAACCCAACAAGTAGACGACAACATAGACTTAGAATTTAGGTTTAAACCTAATTTAACAAAAAAAAAACAACTTATAGTATAAGAGTTGTCCTGCTCCGTTATACATTATTCTAACGCTCTAGAGTAAAGGTATGAACTTAAGTTATTCTTAATCATGATTTTCTCCACGTAACAAGGTTAGATTTTATATTTGAACAATATGATAGGTATGATCCTGTGACCAATTTAAGATTAATGTGGTATTAAAAAATATCAAATTACTTTTAATAAGGTAAATAATTAAAGTTCCATTTGGTAGTTTCTAACTTTTGTTTTAAAATACATTTAAGAAAACAATTTGATTAAAATGATTATGATTTGATTTTTTTTTATTTTCAAAATAGTTTTTATTCCATTTAAAAAATAATAAAAATTATAATTTTTCTTTACGTTTTTATTTAATTTCTACTTGATATCACTCATTACTACTCTCTTGACACTTGTTATCGATATTATAGGTGGTGAATCACTAGTTATCGATCACCAGCTAGCCACAACCATTGTCTTTTGCCATTGGTTGTAATCACCAATCTAAGCTGTCATTGTTGGTCTTCAACCACCATCATTAACCAGTGTACGTCTTCGATCTCTAATAGCAGTCATCTGATCACTAACCAATACCACTAGCCACACCAATCTCCAATCATTATTATTGGTCTTTAACAATTACCATCTATCATAGTCATCTGTAGTTATTGTTGGGCTTTGGAATGACAAAAATACCCATACTTCTGGGTACTATCTCGAACCCGCCTCAACTTTGATGGGTATTATCCGTTTTGACCGGGTACGGCTACGGGTATTACCTGATATGATGAATCGAATATAGGTATGGGTTAGGAGTGGAAAAAATACCCATACTCGTGGGTATCCACCCGGACCTGCCCTAATTTGATGGGTATTGCTCATTTTGACCAGGTATGGGTATGGGTACAACTATTACCCAATGTGTTGAGCCAGGTACGAGTATATGTATGTCACTACCCACTCCGTACCCGCCTTGTTATAATTTTAATAATTATGTAATAAGTTTAAATTTATATATTTAATTAAAAATTTTAATTCTCAAACTTTAATTTATAATTTCTTGTTATTAATTATTTTATCTACTTTTTAATTTAAAATATAATTTATAACTTACTATATATAATTTATTTAATAATAAATAAGTAAATTTTAATTGTAAAGAATAATATAACGCATACCTGCATGTATATTTGAACCTAAAAATACCTTACAGGGACGAGAAGGGGGATTAAAATTTCATAAATACTTTTTTATACCCAAACCCGTCACTCACTTTGCGGGGAGGGTCAAACCCGCACCCGCCCCCGCCCCACTCCGTTGTCATCCCTATGATTATGTAACTACCCACCCCTACCCGAACCCGTACCCACCCCACTATGATTTTAATAATTATATAATAAGTTTAAAATTATATATTTAATTAAAAATATTAATTCTTAAACTTTAATTTATAATTTTTTGTTATTAATTATTCTTTATATATTTTTAAATTAAAATATAATTAATAACTTAATATATATAATTTATTTAATAATAAATAAGTAAATTTAAATTCTAAAAATAATATAATGGGTACTTTAAAGTATACCCAAACGCAAAAATACTAATTGAGATTAAAATTTCATACCCGTTCTTTTTATACCTATACCTAAATCTATTTTGCACTTTCTTAGAATAAGGATGGAGAGACACAAATCCACACTCGTTCTCCGTATTAACATCCTAGACTTGAGCTTCAAATCGCAATTATTGGTAATCATATAGAAGAGATTTAGAAAATAAAATCAAAAACCATTCTAAACCGGACTTTAAGTTTCTAAAACTATGGATATAAGTATTAAACGCATTTTCTCTTTCTTAGAATCATGGTACAACTCATAAATCTAAGAATCATAGTTTCCGGATATGAAAAAGAAAATTCTTCAACCAAACAACCTCTTAATTTAAATTTAAAAAAAAAAATCTTATAAACTTAGAATTACTTGCTATTTGTATAAATATAATATTCACACTGTATCTGTTGTCAAAGTTGGGTCTTAATCTAAAAGGCAAAGCATGAGTCCAATGTGGCTCTGCCTGATACACTTTTCAACATTGATGTTAACGTTAGTGACCCATAAGTTCAATGAATATGCACAAGTGTACAACCCTTTGAAAGTGTCTTCCTTACCTAATATTTGAAGAATCTTCTGGGCTCTCCTAGTTCCACTAATTGATTGCGAAGATGGATTTCCATCAAAATACCTCCTGACGCTTCGTAGCAAGGATTGTATTATCATATTCTTCCAAAGTATATATACTATATATTTTTGTTAAATAGTTATATTTTCTTTTGCTGTCCTCTTGCTAACTCACTACTCTTGCCAAATGTCATGTCCTTTTCATTTTGCTTTCTCTGTTGCTCCATATTCTATCTTGACTTTTCTCTGATAACATTCATACCTTCCTCCATTTGCCTTTATTTTCGGTTATAGAGTAGAGAGTAATTGTGAATTCATTACTTATCTCATTAGTGCATTTTATTCTGTAGCCTGTCAAGGTCAAGCACAAAAATGTTATAAAGAAAACTTGATAGCTACCTAAACTAGATTTGCAATTTCAATTTTGATATAATATGATGAACTCAATAATCAAGATATTTTTAGAGGCACCGCGTAACATCATACATAACCTAGACTTAGTTGTATTTGGATGGATACAGAAAAAATTTATTTTACAAAATTCATTATGTGCATGATTGAATTTATATGAAATAATTGATTCAAGATGCAAAATTGAATTCAGACCCTTTTTATATGTTTAGTTGGTTTCACGTTGAAATAAATTTAAAATTGATTAATTATGCTCGTTGCAATATTGAATAAAAAATTTTACATTGGATTTTACTGTTAACTCACGTTTATGGTAACAGTATCTAAACAAAAATCACATAAATTCAAAATCAATTTTGACTAAAATTAATTTTGTGAAAATCAATTATATTTTAAAATCAATTTTTCTAAGTTCATTCAAACACACACTATAATTAAAATTGATTTTGAGATTATTTATGCTTAAATATTTTTATTACAAAAGCAAGTTATTAGTAAAATTTAGTATAAAATTCTTAATTAAACACAAAATTATCTTTATTTTCATTTTATACATTGTTTTAAAAATTGAATCAATTATCTTATATTGATGGAATTAGACAGATAATAGTCTAAATAATATATATATATATATATATATATATATATATATATATATATATATATATATATATTCTTAAAAATCTATTTTCTCTCACCTATTTTATCTTTCATTAATTGCGTATTAATGTAATCCTAAATTCCTTAACATATTCGATATTCTTCCTCCTCTTTCGTAAATAAGGTGTTTTCTTTCATTTTACTCCTTAAATATTATATAGTTAATTGTTTAATACATATTTAATGAGAAGTTATTTAAACTAGGATAAATTATACTTTGTATATTCCCCCCTGATGTGACCATGCCTAGCCAAGGACCTATCACTAGGGTCATGACTAGAAGGATTGAAGAAGACCTATCCCTTGCAGACAAAGGAAGACTTCACCTCTTATGGAGAGTGAAGATATTAGGCTAGGGACTTTAGTTAATAAAATGTAATTTTCCTTTATTTTAATTTTGAGGAGCATTAGGAATTTAATTTCGGATATGTATTAAGTCTATTTTTTTTAGGAGGTGTCTTAGGAATTTAGAGGGTGGATTTAACTTTTTGGGTCTTTATGAAGGAAATAAGGGGTAGCCTTGATATCTACACCCCTCTTTTCCTACATAAACCCCTTAAGCTAATAAGAAGGAATTTTGGCCCTTGGTTTGAGAAACTTGGGCACCAAGTTTGATGATCTAAGGAGGGAATTGTTTCTCAATCCTCCTCCCTTAGATCTCTCCTTTTAATCCTACCCCTTCTTTTTTAGGTTATCTTGTTCAAGAGGTTAGTTACCTCTATAAATAGGAGCTCCTCCCCTCACTAGTTTTTTTTTTTACACTTAAATTTAATCCTAGAGACCATATTGGTTGTGAGGTTCTTACCTTTGAGTGTCCCCCCTTCTTCTTTGTGAGAGCTTCTAAGAGTTATCAAGGGACCCCTCCCTTGTGGCCTCTCCCCTTTGCCTTATCAAACCTAGTATTTGTGGCGCCTCACCCCATTCCTTTCCTTTCCATAAATCTATTTCCCTTCCAAGTGACCTTAGAAAGGATCCTTTGGGCAATTGATCATCATAGATCACATCAAGTGGTATCTAGAGCCACTTTCTAAAGGTCACGTTGTTTCTCAATTTTTTTTTTGCTTTGTTGTTTATCTCTTTAATCTCTTTATTTTAAAGTCCTTCATTTTTTTTCATCTTTATTTCCTTTATTGTCTAGTAATATAGCTTTTTATTCTTGCTATTATATGCACTTTTGTTTCCTATCTATGCGCATGTGTTCCATTTAATTTGATGTAATTTTATTTGTCCCTTTCTTTGCATCTTATTTCTGTGTTCAAATTGCTTAGTTTCCCCTTGTTTTTTATGTTAAAGTGTGCCTAATAAGTTGTGACCATTAAACCCACATGGTTGAGGATTTTTGCACACCATTGTGGTGATCAACTTTGGCCACTTTGTTGCGCCTTTTGTTTTGAGTCTCTTGTTGAAATTTTTGCTCTATTTTTAGGTGTGTTGTTTTTTTTCTTAATCTTGTATTTTATCAAATACTAGTCATGTTAGTTTCCTATTTTGTCTTATTTAAATTCCTTAGGTTTTAGCCTCTTAAAATTTTTACAAAAAGCCTTCAAAAACATTTTGAATTGAGCTCCTAAGAGGTGAACCTCTTGTTGAGTCTCTTAATTCTTTTATGCTTTTAGTTCAAGTATAGTAATATCTTTGTTGCACTTAAATATTTTCTCAATTCAATCTTTATATGCTTCTTTTTTTATGTTGAATTATTAGTAGTTTTCCACTTGGTTACCTTCACTATTGGTGCCTCTTTATGGAATTTTAGCTTGGGTGAATTGTGTTAGTAATTTGAGCAATCAATTTACTTCAAAATCAACCCTAAATAATTCCTTAAGCACCATTAATTCAGTGGTATTTGGAACTACTAAGTTGTTTTGCCTTTAGTTGCATGCATTGCTTGAAAATTGTGTGACCTTACTTTGTGCTTATTCACTCAAGCGTTATTATTTCAAGCATCCTCATTAAAATTTCAATTAAACAAGCTATTAGGTGCAGCAAAATGATTAGAAAAAGTTTAAAATATATATATATTAGAAAAAAGTTCAAGTTAAAAAAAAAAGATAAAGAACACAAAAGAAAGACAATTTTGAAGTTGTGTACCTAATAGTAGAAACATTTGATATGTGAAACCATTTGTGATTCAAAAAAAAAAAATTACTTAAGTAAGCTTTTTAGCTTTTGGTCACTTAAATTTTATTAAGTGTGCAACTATTGGTTTCATTTTTTTTGTTTGAGTCTTTTTTCATCTCCACTCTTAGAGCTAATCTAGGAAAGTTATTTGTGTGATACCTTCCTTTGTGAGCCTTATGTTTTCTTACTTGTCTTATTTACTCCTTTGAGTTTGTCATTGTTTAATCTATCCACTTGGATTTGTGAACCTTGTTTTGTTATTCACCTTTACTTTTTGTCTTGTGTTGTATTCGGCCTTGGTAAGTAAAGCTTGGGAAAGGTGTCATACATAAGATTTTGGCAAGTCCAAACAAGAGGAAATGAGGGTAGCATTCTTGGGGTGAGTTGATGCAACTCAAAGGGGCTTGATTAAAAGGAGCCAAACACCAACAAGCTTAGAGTGAAGACTTTGTTTTATTTTTTTATTCTTTGTATTGTATAAACTTAATCTTAGATTGAGAGTTTGAGTGCCCTTAAGGCCTTCCCTTGGTTTGTAATAATTTTGGTTAATTTTAGCGTAGTTCCTCGTTAATTAAGTGAATAAGAGAGAAGTGGTACACTTCCTTCAACACCTTAGGAGCACGATTAGAGCCCTTTCTCTTTTACATTCTTGCACTTTTATTTTATTTTATTTTATTTTAAAAAACGTGTAGAGGCTAAGAGTTCCAAAGACTCATCAAGCCACCTTAGGTGAGAAAACAAAAAAAAAAGAGGAGTGTTGCTTGAAAAAAAAATTTTTGGCCTATCCTTTAGTTTTTAGCATCCAAGCACCATGACTTCCCACACACATTCTAGTGCACATAGTTGTTCATCAAGTAAGAGTGTTAACAAAAAAAACCTTCTAAGGGAGACACTCTTGAAAACCTTAACTTAGAATTTAGGCAATGGATGGCTAAAGAACAAGAAAGGAGAGAAGAAAAAGAGAGAAAAAAAGAAATAAAAGAAAAGGAAAAACAAAAAGAGATGTTGGAGATAAGAAAAGAGAAAAAAGAGCGAGAAGAGAGAAGGGAAAGAGAGAGAAGAGAGGATGAAGAAAGGAGAAGAAGGAAAGAACTAGAAAGAAAAAGAGAAAAAGTGGAAGAAGAGAGAAGGAGAGGAGAAAAGAGTAAGAGGAGAGATGGGAGGGAGAGTGCTAAAAAAAAGAAAGGAATTCTCATAAGATCCCCACCTAGGCATTTTAGCTCTAGCGAAGAAGAATACTATAGAAATCAACATAAGCATTGACTCTCATTCATCATACAATCATAATTCTCCTCAAGAGAACACAAATCATGCTAGGGAGCCAAAGGTAGACTACCTCATTTTCATGGTAGGGAAGATGTTGAGACTTACCTAGATTGGGAAGTCAAAGTGGAACAACTCTTCCGATGCTATGAAATAAGGGAAGAAAGGAAAGTACCTTTGGCCTCCCTTAGTTTTCAAGGTTTTACTTTGCATTGGTGGGATGGGTTAGTTAAGGATAGGGCCCGTAAACAAATGCCTGACATTCGCTACTAGAATGATTTAAAAACTTGTTTGCGAAGAAGGCACATTCCTTCATATTATGAGAGGGATATTTTGGATAGGCTCCGAAGACTTAGGCAACATAACCTAAGTCTTGAGGAGTATAGACAAAAGATGGAGCTTCTCATACTAAGGGCCAATATCATTGAGGAACCTAGTGCCACCCTTGCTAGGTTTTTATGTGGATTAAGCTCTGACATTAGAGATAAGGTAGAGATTCTTTCATACCTAAACCTTGATGAGTTGGTAGAACTTTGTGTAAGAGCTAAGAATCAACTCAAGAGAAAAAGCTTTAAAAAAGATTCTCCCTCTTACTCAAAGAGAGACCAACTTAAGGGAAACTCTTTCAAGGGTTTTCCCAAAGAGGAACCGAAGCATTTTCAAGATACAAAAGCACCTCATGTAGAGAGAAAACCCCCTACTACTAAGCCTACTGAGAGGAAAAGTAGTATCAAATGCTTCAAATGTCTTGGGAGAGGACATATTGCCTCTCAATGCCCCAACAAGAAAACCATGATCATGAGGGGACAAGACATTTGTATTGAGAATAACTCATCTTCCTCCTCTAGTGAGAGTGAGGAAGAAGGGGGACACACTTTTAAACAAGAGTGTGAGGAAGCTTTTCCTTATGAGGGGGACCTCCTTATGGTTCAAAGGCTTCTTGGAAGCCAACCTCTAGAGCTTGGCCAGTCACAAAGAGAGAATATCTTCCATACAAGATGTAAAGTAAATGACAAAGTATGTTTTCTCCTTGTTGATAGTGGCTCCTGTTGTAACTGCTATAGCTCTAGGTTGGTTGAAAAACTAGCCTTAACTACCATGCCCCATCCCAAATCTTACAAATTGCAATGGCTTAATGAGCAAGGGAAGATGGTAGTCAATGAACAATTTATGGTTCATATTTCTATAGGATCTTATAATGATGAGATTCTTTATGACATAGTTCCTATGGAGGCTGGTCATATCCTGTTGGGGAGACCATGACAATTTGACAGGAAAGCTATTCACCATGGTCACTCCAACCAAATAATTCTCACCCATAATGAAAAGCACTTCAAATTGTATCCTTTGTCACCTTCTCAAGTGGCTGAGGATCAATTTGCGATGAAAAAGAAAAGAGTTGAGGAAAAAAAACAAAAAAAAAAACCACAACAAGCTTCACCCTTAAAGCTTAAAAAGGGTAAAGAAAGAGAGTCGGAAGGTGATGCCCATTCGAAAAGGAATATTAGTAAAAGGAGCCTATTTGCTACTAAACGTGATTTAAAAGAAGCTCCTTTGACTAACAAGCCCTTTTATCTCCTCCTTTGCAAAGAGGCATCAAATCCTTCTCCCATTTTGCATTCTTCTGCTGAGAGCACTGCTACAGCCCATGCACATGAGCACCTTCCTCAAGGGGTTCAAGATATTTTAAAATAATTTGATGATATATTCCCTAATGAGGTTCCGAAAGGACTTCCTCCCATTAGGGGTATACAACATCAAATTGATTTGGTGCCTGGTGCAAATCTACCTTATAGACCTGCCTATAGGACCAACCCCATGGAGACCCAAGAGATTGAGTCTCAAGTGAATGAGCTGTTGGAGAAGGGTTGGGTTGAAAAAAGCCTAAGCCCTTCTACTGTGCCAGTCTTGTTGGTGCCCAAGAAGAATGGCCAATAGAGGATGTGTGTTGATTGTCGTGTAATCAACAACATCACCATCAAATATAGGCACCCAATCCCCGTCTTGATGACATGTTGGATGAATTGCACGGGGCAAAAATATTTTCAAAAATAGATCTTAGAAGTGGTTACCACCAAATAAGGATTAAAGAGGGTGATGAGTGGAAAACTGCTTTTAAGACTAAATTTGGTCTTTATGAGTGGTTGGTTATACCCTTTGGGCTAACCAATGCCTCAAGCATATTCATGCGATTAATGAATCTTGTACTGAGGGATTGCCTTGGTAAATTTTGTGTAGTTTACTTTGATGACATTTTAGTTTACTGTAGGAACCTAGATGATCATTTAAGACATCTAAGGCATGTTTTTTCTCTTCTTAGGAGTAATCATCTTTTTGGTAACTTAGAAAAATGCTCCTTTTGTGTATATAGTGTAGTTTTTCTAGGTTTTGTAGTTAGCACAAAAGGGGTCCATGTTAACCCCGAAAAGATGAAAGCTATTCAAGAATGGCCCACCCCAAAGAGTGTGACAGAGATAAAAAGCTTTCATGGCTCGTTGGATTTTATAGGCGCTTTGTGCCTAATTTCTCCATGCTCTTCGCACCAATAAATGATTTGGTGAAAAATGAAGTTCCTTTCCTTTGGGGTGAGAAACAAGAGAAAGCCTTCCATGTAATTAAGCATAAACTGACCCATGCACCAGTCTTGGCATTACCTGACTTTTCTAAAATATTTGAACCTGAATGTGATGCCTCTGGTGTAGGTGAGGGAGCTGTCTTGTTCATTGCATATTTCAGTGAAAAACTCAATGGTGCCCCCTTCAACTACCCCACCTATGATAAGGAGTTTTATGCTCTAATTAGGGCCCTTCAAACTTGGGAGCATTACCTTGCTCCCAAGGAGTTTGTCATTCATAGTGACCATGAGTCACTAAAATATTTGAGGGGTCAAGGTAAATTGAAGAAAAGGCATGCAACATGGATGGAATATCTTGAATCCTTCCCTTATGTCATCAAGTACAAGAAAGGAAAACAAAATGTGGTGGCTGATGCTCTTTCTAGGCGCCATGCCTTTTATTCATCATTGAGTGCAAAAATCTTGGGATTTGATGACATTCGTCTAAAGCAATGTCTCATGGACTATACACACCTTTACCTGCTCCTTCTGCACCTTGGGAGGATCTTAGCATAGATTTCATCGTTGGGCTCCCAAGAACCCAACGAGGTGCAGACTCCATATTTGTGGTGGTGGACCGATTTTCAAAAATGGCCCATTTTATTCCCTGCCACAAAGTGGATGATGCGAGCAACATCGCAAGACTTTTCTTTAAAGAGGTTGTCCGATTGCATGGCATACCCTCTTCAACAGTGTCAGATAGGGATGTGAAGTTCCTTAGCCATTTTTGGAAAACTCTTTGGGCTAAGCTGCGAACTAAACTTCATTTTTCCACTACCTGTCACCCTCAAACTGATGGGCAAATAGAAGTGGTGAATAGATCTTTATCCACTATGTTGAGGGCTCTTCTTAAAGGCAGCCATAAGTCTTGGGATGAGTACCTTCCCTATATTGAATTTGCTTATAACCGGGTGGCTCATAGAACCACCAAGCATTCTCCATTTGAGGTGGTCTATGGCTTTAATCCTCATACTCCTCTAGATCTTTTACCTTTTCCTCTTTCTGTTGTTGTGCATCAAGAAAGAGAGGCAAAAACCATTTTTGTAAAACAATTACATGAGAGGGTTAAAGCTAACATAGAGCGCCAATCCTTGAGAGATGCTACTTTCGCCAATAGGGGGAGGAAAGAGGTCATCTTTGAAAAGGGCAACTTGGTATGGCTTCACTTGAGAAATGATAGATTTCCTTCTCAAAGGAAGTCCAAACTTAGCCCTAGAGGAGATGTACCTTTCCAAATCCTTCAGCGGATTGGTAATAATGCCTATGTTTTAGATCTGCCTGAGAATGATGGGGTAAGCACCAATTTTAATGTTTCTGATTTGTCTCCATTTGTAGGTGCTGAAAATGATGAAGACCCCATGGAATTGAGGTCAAATCCTCTCCAAGGGGGAGGAGATGATGTGACCATGCCTAGCCAAGGACCTATCACTAGGGTCATGGATAGAAGGATTGAAGAAGACCTAGCCCTTGAAAACAAAGGAAGACTTCACCTCTTATGGAGAGTGAAGATATTAGGCTAGGGACTTTAGTTAATAAAATGTAATTTTCCTTTATTTTAATTTTGAGGAGCATTAGGAATCTAATTTGGGACATGTATTTAGTCCATTGTTTATTCTAGGAGGTGTCTTAGGAATTTAGAGGGTGGATTTAGCTTTTTGGGTCTTTATGAAGGAAATAAGGGGTAACCTTTATATCTACACCACTTTTTTCCTACATAAACCCCCTAAGCTAATAAGAAGGAATCTTGGCGCTTGGTTTAAGAAACTTGGGCACCAAGTTTGATGATCTAAGGAGGGAATTGTTTCTCAATCCTCCTCCCTTAGATCTGTCCTTTTAATCCTAGCCCTTCTTTTTTAGGTTATCTTGTTCAAGAGGTTAGCTACCTCTATAAATAGGAGCTCCTCCCCTCACTTATATTTTTAAAACTTGAATTTAATCCTAGAGACCATATTGGTTGTGAGATTCTTACCTTTGAGTGTCCCCCCTTCTCCTTTGTGAGAGCTTCTAAAAGTTATCAAGGGACCCCTCCCTTCTGGCCTCTCACCTTTGGCTTATCAAACCTAGTATTTATGGCACCTCACCCCATTCCTTTCCTCTCCATAAATCCATTTCCCTTCCAAGTGACCTTAGAAAGGATCCTTTGGGCACGTGATCATCAAAGATCACATCAAAGGTGGTAAATAAAAGTTACGATTTTGGTGCAAGAAAGTTATGTTTTTGGGAAGTGTTTATTGTCTTTTGCTCTCTTGTTTAGGTGCAAATTTTTTTAACTTCTTTTTCCAGAATATATTCAGCCATATAACACTTTGTTTGACTTAGGATCATGCAATAAAGACAAGGAATGATGTAGTTATCCAAAAGGAAGGCTAGCCAAAAATATGTAAGGCATTAATTAGACACATAAGTCAAATAAGACATGGAGGATGCAAGAGTCAATTTTTACATGCAAATATGAGTCTCCTGAGGCTCACAGAAGGTTTAGTCAGCCAAGAATGTGAAAGAAAAAGGACCAGATGTTTTTTCAATGTTTCATGCATCTTGTGAGAGAAATATGCATATATTTGACTAGGTTTTGAAAAATAAGGAGGGAAACTTTAAACATGACACAATAAGGATTCAAACAAGATTAAAATAATGTTCATAGCATTTTCATAAAAAAATGCAGCCAAGGAAAAACAAGGGAAACCTCTAAAAGAACAACCTTTTGAGAAAAACTCAAAGAACACTAAGAAGGGTCATGAATGATGATGCACCACACAAAAAAAGAGACAACTTTTAAACACAATATTTAGAAAAAATACTAAAGACAAAGGAGAAGACATAAACATGACAAGAAACATATTTTTGAAGATAAAGAAAAAAAAAAGGAATGGAGAAGAACACTAGCTACCCTTGAAGACCACCTTAGCTCTTGATACCACATGATGGCTCCACCTTCTCCATGGTGTCACCAACTATTCTCTAAGATGAGATGTTGAAACGGATCTTCTTCAAGGGCTGAAATAGGTGTGAAAAAGGGTGAAAGTGGTTCATGAAAAATGGAGACAAAAGAATAGTGTTTTGGTGGAGGGGTGGTTGGATGGTGTCTCTTTGGCTATCTCACTTCACTTGGAGAGGGTGAAGGTCAATCCTAGGGAGACCGAAGCTCCTTCTGAGGTAAAAAGGATAGAAAGGGGGCTAAGAGATCCCTAAATGACTAAGGAAGAAGAATGATGAGGAAAACTGTCAAATATCCAATATATCCAAAGTGACTACATGTAGTCTAACCTAGGGTATTTAAAGATAGGGTAGAGGCCTCTAGGCCATTTTCATGAAATTTTGAGAGCTAAATGCCTCTCAAATGAACCTTAAATGGACCTCAAATGAAATGTAGGTCTCTCCCCCCTAAATGACTAAAATACCCTTGTGTCTAGAAAATGAAAGAAATAGACTTTTGACCTCACAAGTCAAGGTTTAAGTCACAAAATAAATCCTAAACTAATTTTCCCCATAATACAAAGGGTAAATAAAAATACACAATGAAATCCTAAGTGATTAAGGTTCCCCAAAATACATGGGAAGAATAAGGAAAACTAACAAAAGACTAGGTAGATGCACCAAAGTCTGCACATGTGATCATCAATGTTCTTGGTGTGGTATAACCTTCCTCTTCTTCTATTCTTCTTGCCATGGACCTTGTGATGGGTCCTATTTGATGCCCCAAGGATGGTCCTCCATCATCCTGGCTCAAGTATTTCGTGTGGATTACTTTCGTTAAAGTCTGATAAAGATGTTTTCAAGTTGGAAGAAGATGCCAAAGGACATGAAATAATTTATTTGTTTGTTGATCATGTTATTAATCTTCTTGTTATAGATGAAGATAGATAAGAAGTTAGTTGTGATGAGTTGACTAGTTTAAAAAAAGTGGAAGTGCTCGTGGGTATTATTGATTTCCATGATGATGATGTCACTACAGATGACAATGTGGCTGAAAGTCATAGTATTGGATGTGAGATTGTGGTTACATCTAACAATGTATGTGTAAGTCAATTTGAGGTTGCAAGGGAAAATAGTTATCCATATGTGGTTACAGAGGAAACTGGTAATGATAATGTGGCTGCACAAGAAACATGTTCTACAAAGCAAACTGGTCCTAAAAATTTAGATGCACAAGAAAGTGGTCTTCAAAATTTTGCTACACAAGAAATTGGTGCTAAAAATGTGGGTGCACAGCAAACTAGTCCTACAATTGAAATTTATCTGTAGCAGATGAATACGAAAAGGGGGATGATAATGGTTTAGATGTTCAAGACAGTGTGAGTATGAGAAGGATTGTAATTGGACCACAGCTCTTGAGGGGCACTCCTAATATGAAGGCAAACGTATTTATGACACTTGCACGAGACAAGTGGTGTGAAGTTGAATTGCCATCAGGTCTACAGAGCAAAAGTTAGAGCCCTTGAAAAAATTCATGGTGCCTCTTGGAAGCAATACAACATCTCAGAAAGCTATGTTGAAGAAATTTTGTGTAACAACCCTAATAGTACTATAAACATTAACTATAGATGACTAGTAATAGAGTTGTGTTTGAAATAATTTATGTGTGCTTGGAAGCTTGTAAAACGGCATTTAAAACTACATTTTGACCTTTGATTGGACTTGATGGGTGTTTCTTGAAGGTGAATATGGAGGTCATTTGTTGAGTGCAGTTGGCAAGGATGGAAACAACCAAATGATACCAATTGCTTATGTTGTTGTAGAGGCTGAATGTAAAGCTTCTTGGAGATGGTTTTTGGAGTTTCCATCATTTGATTTAGATGGAGTGCATCATGCATCATGGACACATATTTCATATCAGCAAAATGTATCTTACATCTTCTCAATTCATTTATACAGATATTCAACAACAAATAATTTAGATATTATAAGGTTTAATGTTTTGTTTATGTTGAAGGGTTTGTTGCATACATTGAGAGAATTATATGGAGATAATGTCCAACATCGAATATGTATTAGGGATTTGTATGGGAATTATGGTGCTCTAATAAAAAGGCTAAAGAATATGTAGATACCTTCTACATGTTAGTTACTTGTTAGTCATTTATGTAAGCGATTTGACATGTGTCATCTCATTTATTTAACTACTTTGATAGGAAAAGTGTATTTATGACAACATATTCATACATTGTGTTGCCATGCAATGGACCAAACTTGTGGGTCAAAAATACGAGTGAGCCAATACTGCCACCAACAATGAGAAGAGCTCCTGGCAAACCCAAAAAAGTTAGAAACAAGGCAAATGATGAGCCCAAAAGTCAGACACAGTTAGGAAGACAGTCCACTTCAGTTGTTTGTAATAACTGTGGTGAAGTTGGTTACAATATCAGAACATGTAAAGAGAAGGAAACTGCAAATAGAAAAATACCCAAAAGTAGAAATAAAGTATTAACATAATGTGAACTATAATTTAATGTGCAACCACTTTACTAACATTTTATTTCAACTTTCAGAAACAAAAGAAAAAATAACACTAGGACATCATCTGCAACAACCACCAGTACTAGGGACATCAGAAACAATAGAAGGAAGGAGGTTGATTCTATTGAAAATCCTTCACAAAAAATGAATACCAGGGTTAATAAAGGTAGTGTGAGAGTTATTGTCTTTGCATCTACTGGGAATTTTGAACCTACACCAACACAACAATCAACAACAAATCCTTCAAATTAGTCAAATTGTGGACAATTAGGAGAGCCATTTTGTAAATTGGTTTTTTTAGGTTGATTTGTTTTTGTTTAGGCTTTAAAGCAGGGTTTGCCTGGTTTAGGGAATCTTTTTGCAACATCTAGTCTGGTTTGAGGACCTTTTGTATGGTTTGGTTTGCTCTGGTTGTAGGACTTTTGTGTAAGGTGTAGTCTAGTTTATGTAGAAAGGTCTAATTTGGTTTTTTTATGTAAAGCTCATTGATTGTGTGACACGGGCTGGTCTAGTTTTATGTATAGTCATGATAGATTGTCATTTCATGTAATTGTTAATTGATGGAATATAAATTTGATGTACTTGTTGGTTTATGCAAATTTAAATGGCACATTGGTATTTTAAATTTAAATTGAATTTGAATGATATGGCACATTAGTATTTTACATTTTATTTGGCCGATAGGTATTCCCTGATATGAAAAATTGGTTTATGCAAATTTAAGTTCAAATATGGTAGATTTGTTTTTCAAATTATGGTAGATTTGTATTTCAAATTAAATGGCAAATTCATTCATATGGAAACCATAACTTTATTTCGCAAATTGGTATTTGGTATGGCAGATTGGTATTTCAAATTGAAATTGACATTGACTTATATTTACACTAGTCTGATAATTACACTGGTGTTATATGACACATTTTTACACTAGTCTCACATAACAGTCACATATTTACATTGGTCTAGTTTATATGGCAACCACAATTACAATTGAAAATGGACTTTCATGAATTAGGTGCATATTATGCTAAAATTGAACTTCAAATTTAAGGCAAGGCACCATTGGACTTTAAATTTAAATTGGACTTTATAATGCTAAAATTTGTTGCCTAACAAGACATTATCAGAACCCAAAATGACATTTAAATTGTACTTAACTCAAGCCACTATTAGAATCAAAATGAACTTTAAATTTTCAAATAATAGAATATTACAAAACTTAAGCATCTCATTACATAAAAATGTCAAAATACATACATTCAAATGGCATTTTATTCATACATTCAAATTCTTCTAAACAAAACCAATAAACCCTAACATCAACAGTTTCCCTAACAATAATGGTAACAGCAAGGATGAACACAATTCTTAAACAAATAATCAAACCAACACCAGGTAACATTTTTCTTTTCTTTAGTTCTTTCAAAATTTTTTGCGTCTACAATTTGATTGTTGTAGCTCTTCGACCCTCCTAAACAAATCGAGAATGAACTTTTTCTCTCTAATGTTCTACACTAGACCATACCATTCAAAAAAATTACATGCTCTAGTCCCTGTCTGTCACTTACATTTCATCCATTTTAAAACATGGGTTACAAATAAAACAAAGAGTTTAACTGTCAATTCTATTGATATCATTACTACCTCACCTGTAAGACCCGTAACCGTAAAATATTTTCCTTGGGTTGTCCTGCATCCACAATTTCACCAATAGAGCTTCCACCCTGAATTGCACATCATTCGAGGTCTTCGAGGTTGAGACAACAAGTTATAGGAAATGTCATTGGGAATTTTCCTAACTCTAAGTAAATATGCTACATCAGACAACAATAATCACAATAGCAAGTCAATGTCCCTATTTTAACAGTCAATGTGATGCAATCCCACTTAGCATGCATCATGGCTAGGAGGACTCAAGGAAGGCATGGCATGGATGAAAGCTCATTGAAGATTCAAAGTCATAGTCTTCATTATTTTTAGCTTGTAAATATTTTATTTTAATTAGCTAAATAAGAGAGAATTTTTAATTCCCTTACGGCCATGTATTTTCGGCCATCTGCTTAGTTTATAAGGTATATGTGTCTTTAGTTAAAAAGGAGGAGCAAGCTTAGAATGAGTGCATAAGTCAAGACATGATTTTGAGCTAGCCCATTCAAATTAGGAGATGCTAATTGCACCCATGGGGGGTGAACTTAGGTGTCTCACTTAAGGCCTAAGACTTGGGTTAATTAGTCTTAATCCTAATTAAGTCCAAGTCCCACATTGTCTAGAAAAGTGTGTCCAAGCTCTCCCATTGGGCTATATATACTCATTCCCCCTCATTGTAAAATTTTACCTTTGAAGTTGAATGAAAATAGTCTCCTTGTGAGTATATTCTTAGTAAAAGGTCTTGAGGATCCTCTCTCTTGAGGAATCTCTTCCTAGTTGGTTTTTATCAAGGGTTTCTTCCCTTGTGGCAAACCTAAACACTTTGGCTTATCTCTCTTTGAGAGTGGCGCCCCACCTCCATTTTCTTTCCCCTCCATCATCCATTTCATGGTGCTTGGAACCTCAAGGAGAAAGATCAAGGGGAGTGCAAAAGTTATTTGCATCACAATGGTTTTATTTTAACGGAATTTTTAAAATGGAGGGACAAAATATGTGCAAAATAAATGGGAGGAAAAAATGTGCGCAAGTGCCAAAATACAGGGACACAATATAATTTAGCCTTTAAACTAACACATAAATATAACCATGGAATAATGCATAAATTTGAGGAAGCCAACAAGATATTTTTATTTTTAATTTAAATTATTTTCTATGTAAAACAAAAAATAAATATTAAATAGAGGAAGAATATGAAATATAATATAAAAATATATAAGATTGTATTGATACAGAATAAATGCGAAATAGGAAAGACAAAAGGTTTTTTAATTTTTAGAATTGACTATTAAAAGACAATAATACCTTTAATTGAAATTATTTAAGATAAAAATCATTTTGGTATAAGTTGCTAATACACTCCAACTAAAATTAAAGTGTGTACATTAGCATTTTGTATATATGTGTGTGTTTTTTAAGTTTACTAATTAATCGTATAAATTAGTGGTAAGTTATTTTTAGAAGGCAAATCAAAGAATATGAAATATAATAGAAAATGAGTTTAATTGTTATAAACTGTCATTGTAGATTTTTACACTGACATTCAATCTCAACCCTTCTTTCATGGTAAATTTGTTAATTTTACTCATTACTATTTTAAAAGTCACATAAATGAAAAATCATAATTAAATATCACTGTAAAAATCTTTTACACTAATAGTGTATATAAATTAAACTCATAGAAAATATATATAAGATTAAAATTAATAACATGCAATACAAGAAGTATTAGCCAAGCAATTAATAATCCAATTCAGATTACAAAAGCTAGCAGAACATACCATGTCAAATTCTCTCCCAAAGAACAATACTATCACCAGTTTAAACCTTCCTTTCCTATAGTTTAGTTGCCTTTTAATCAGTTAATCCCCTCAACCTCAAACATAATAGATGATGCTTCTGTCATTCTAATGAGAAGAAACATACTCTATTAACCTATGTAACCGACCATGAACATGCTTTAAAACTGTATCATAAGATACTTGTTGCGTTGAAGGGTATAGATAGTTGAAGACCTCATTTCTATGTATCCAAATTGCACAAAATCCTGAAAGCCAGATTGTCTTCCATACCTTCTGAACATAAAAAAGTTCCTGTTTTCCTTGATCCAAATGTGCATGTGCTTTGTTGGAAGTGTAGTTGCGAGATTTAGCCAATTATAAATACCCTACCAAAATGTGTAAGTGAAAAGGCATGTAAAGAAAGGGTGATTGACAGAGTCACTAGGCGACAGAATAGGCACGTAGTATTTTCAGCAGATGAAATAAGGGTTCTTGTATATCGTCACGCTTTTTATATAGATTAGTGGTATCGTATGATGATTAACTTCCTGAATATTTAGGTCCTAAATTAGATTTGTGGGTGTGTCATTTTTTTAATTTTTGAGTCCAATTTATTGGATCAATGTTTCAAACTAATTTTTAAAACATTCTTTATGCTATCTTAAAATTTCTTTTTTTTTTTATTTTTCTCTTAATTGGTGTTTTGTTTTTAGAGTGATAGTATCAGGCTCTCTAATACACTTTCTAATAGTAGGTATAATATCATTTGTTAGATATTGAATACTACTATCTGTATTTATATTTATTAAGAAAGTTGGTTAATTTAATTGAGATATTGAATTTAAGTTTAGTTTACAAAATTACATTAACTTTATTGGAATATATTATCTTTTTCTTTTAATTTAATTTTTTTAATTAATTAATTAATTAACTAATATACTTTAATCATATCACCCAACCTTCATAAATAAGAGAGGAAAGACATTTATTGTAAAGTAGTTAAGGATATTTTGGTCCAAATATAATTAATGCACATGACAACCTGAAAAGAATCTTATGAAAAGAGACAAAGAAACTTTAAAATCATGTCTTATATTTGATGTCAGAGGTAATACAAGATTAGGAAAGAGTCAATTAATGACAAATAAAACCTATATGAATTTGTATTTTTTAATAAATTTCAACTAATTACAAAATATATTAAAAGAGTGAGTTAGAGAATGTGTTGATAACAATAATTTTTATTTTTAATTTAATCATTTGTAAATTATTAATTTTAATCGTAATAAAAATTCATCGCAATTCTTTGTAATGAGAGTTTTTTTTATTGATTAAGAGGTCAAAAACACAAATAAAAGAGAATCAAATGAGAAAATGAGAGTTAGCCTTATAGATTCAAATCAAGAAGGTAATAAAATTTTTTTGTGACACTTGACACCAAGTAGACATACATTATTGTTTTTAAAATTAGTTTAAAAATTAGTTAAAAGATGCAAGTTAGGAAATTTTAGCTAAGGTTGTGAAAATACATATGTCAGTTTACAAGAGGTTTATTTATATGTTAATGACATAAATAACTAACCCACACAGTTGTATATAGGACATGGATGTTAAAGGCTAAAAGCTACCAAAGAGTATAACATAAGCTTTGGTTTAAACTATACATTAGATGATCTATAAATATGAGCACTAAACAATCTACTTCAGATGCTATCATAAGAAGATCTCCACTAGATGTTACTTACGAGACACTCTCGTCAAACGCTCTCGCTCTAAATGAAAGCTTCTACTCAACTTAGTCCAAAAGCGCTCTTACTCCAAATAGAAGCTTCTACATAAACCACCCACAAACCATCAAAAGTTTCTACCTTTTGAAGATTCTTTACTAACCAAGATTAACAATACCAATGAAGGTTAAACTTTTTTGTGACAAGTATGCAGAGATTGTTTCACCAATTACCAACCAAGATAAACATGCCGCAAAAAGGTATTCAATGTTTCATATCATGTGTTTCTTTTGTAGATAATGTGGGGGATTATAGGCAAACAGTAGCCCACTTGTTTAAGTCTGTCTCATAAAGCTTGCAATTTTAATTAGCTCTATTTAGCCAAGCCTAAAACTACCTTGTGCAGCTTGCAGGTTAAATGAGTCGACCCACATCCATAAAAATAAAATCAAAAGTCATCTAATACCTTATTTTTAATACTTTAATATTTCTAAATCAGTACGTTATATTATATGCACTATTTCTCTAAACCAAAGTAGAAACCCACAAAATGAGCCTATTTGACTCATGGGTTAAAGGCACATTAGGCTAAAGAACTTGCATTTTATATGTGTAAA
Source organism: Psophocarpus tetragonolobus (assembly GCA_037954015.1). NCBI lineage: Eukaryota > Viridiplantae > Streptophyta > Magnoliopsida > Fabales > Fabaceae > Psophocarpus > Psophocarpus tetragonolobus. The sequence goes on along the minus strand of CM075692.1, from coordinate 6,851,492 downwards.
AAAGAAGAAAATTTGGGCATGTTCTTGTTGTAGGTTATAGGGGTTAACTGTTAACCTATTTTCATTTGTCCAACTTTACCCATTAGATAACAAGTAATTGTTCAATGAAGATTGGTTTGTATTGTTGGATTAAGATGGAGAAATGATCTCTTTTACAGAACATTATGAATAGGGTGTAAAGTTGTAGCGAGTTAATATTTGAGATAATAAATACATTGGAGAATCTGTTGTGTGTGACTATATTATGATTACTTGTCATTAGAACTAGGAAAACAAGTAGTCTACTTGTTTAAGTCTGCTCCATAAAACTCGCAATTTTAACAAGCTTGTCTAGTCAAGCCTAGAATTGTCCTGCCTAGCTTACAGGCTAAATGAGTTAACAAAGTCTCTATGATTAAATTCAAGTGTAAAAAATACAAGTGAGGGAGGAGCTCCTATTTATAGAGGTAGCTAACCTCTTGAACAAGATAACCTAAAAAAGAAGGGTTAGGATTAAAAAGAGAGATCTAAGGGAGGAGGATTGAGAAACAATTCCCTCCTTAGATCATCAAACTTGGTGCCCAAGTTTCTCAAACCAAGGGTCAAGATTCCTTCTTATTAGCTTAGGGGGTTTATGTAGGAAAAGAGGGGTGTAGATATCAAGGCTACCCCTTATTTCCTTCATAAAGACCCAAAAAGCTAAATTCACCCTCTAAATTCCTAAGACACCTCCTAAAAATAAAAAATGGACTATATACATGTCCCAAATTAAATTCTTAATGCTCCTCAAAATTAAAATAAAGGAAAATTACATTTTATTAACTAAAGTCCCTAGCCTAATATCTTCACTCTCCATAGGAGGTGAAGTCTTCCTTTGTCTGCAAGGGTTAGGTCTTCTTCAATCCTTCTAGCCATGGCCCTAGTGATAGGTCCTTAGCTAGGCATGGTCACATCATCTCCTCCCCCTTGAAGAGGATTTGACCTCAAATCCATGGGGTCTTCGTCATTTTCAGCACCTATTAATGGAGACAAATCAGAAACATTAAAACTGGTGCTTACCCCATAATCCTCAAGCAGATCTAAAACATAGGCATTATTACCGATCCGCTCAAGGATTTGGAAAGGTCCATCTCCTCTAGGGCTAAGTTTGGACTTCCTTTGAGAAGGAAATCTATCCTTTCTCAAGTGAAGCCATACCCAGTCGCCCTTTCCAAATATGACCTCTTTCCTCCCCTATTGGCGAAAGTAGCATCTCTCAAGGATTGGCGCTCTATGTTAGCTTTAACCCTCTCACGTAATTGTTTTACAAAAATGGCTTTTGCCTCTCCTTCTTTATGCACGGCAATAGAAAGAGAAAGAGGTAAAAGATCTAGAGGATTCAAGATATTCCACCCATGTTGCATTCCTTTTGTTCAATTTACCTTGACCCCTCAAATATTTTAGTGACTCATGGTCACTATGAATGACAAACTCCTTGGGAGCAAGGTAATGCTCCCAAGTTTGAAGGGCCCTAATTAGAGCATAAAACTCCTCATCATAGGTGGGGTAGTTGAGGGGTGCACCATTGAGTTTTTCACTGAAATACGCAATGGGGTGCCCTCCTTACAACAAGACAGCCCTCACACCTACACCAGAGGCATCACATTCAAGTTCAAATGTTTTAGAAAAGTTAGGTAATGCCAAGACTGGTGCATGGGTCACTTTATGCTTAATTAGCTGGAAGACTTTCTCTTGTTTCTCACCCCAAAGGAAAGGAACTTCCTTTTTCACCAAATCATTTATTGGTGCGAAGAGCGTGGAAAAATCAGGCACAAAGCGCCTATAAAATCCAGCGAGACCATAAAAGCTTTTGATCTCTGTCACACTCTTTGGGTTGGGCCATTCTTGAATAGCTTTTATCTTTTCAGGGTAAACATGGACCCCTTTTGTGCTAACTACAAAACCTAGGAAAACTACACTATCTACACAAAAGGTGCATTTTTCTAAGTTACCAAAAAGATGATTATTCCTAAGAAGAGAAAAAACATGCCTTAGATGTCCTAAATGATCATCTAGGTTCCTAGAGTAAACTAAAATGTCATCAAAGTAAACTATACAAAATTTACCAATGCAATCCCTCAGTACATGATTCATTAAGCGCATGAATGTGCTTGGGGCATTAGTTAACCCAAAAGGCATAACCAACCACTCATAAAGACCAAATTTAGTCTTAAAAGCAATTTTCCATTTTGATCCTTATTTGGCGGTAACCACTTCTAAGATCTATTTTTGAAAATATTTTTGTCCCATGCAATTCATCCAACATGTCATCAAGACGGGGGATTGGGTGCCTATATTTGATGGTGATGTTGTTGATTGCACGACAATCAACACACATCCTCCATTGGCCATTCTTCTTGGGCACCACCAAGACTGGCACAGCACAAGGGCTTAGGCTCTTTTGAACCCAACCCTTCTCCAACAGCTCATTCACTTGAGACTCAATCTCTTGGGTCTCCATGGGGTTGGTCCTATAGGCAGGTCTATTACGTAGACTTGCGCCAGGCACCAAATGAATTTGATGTTCTATACCCCTTATGGGAGGAAGTCCTTTCGGAACCTCATTAGGGAATATGTCATCAAATTCTTTTAAAATATCTTGAACCCCTTGAGGAAGGTGCTCATGTGCATGGGATGTGGCAGTGCTCTCAGCAGAAGAATGCAAAACGGGAGAAGGATTTGTTGCTTCTTTGCAAAAGAGGAGATAAAAGGGCTTGTTAGTCAAAGGAGCTTCTTTTAAATCATGTTTAGTAGCAAATAGACTCCTTTTGCTAATATTCCTTTTCGAAGGGGCATCTCCTTCCGACTCTCTCTTTATCCTTTTCAAGCTTTAAGGGTAAAGCTTGTTGTGCTTTTTTTTGTTTTTGTTTTTCCTTAACTCATTTTTTTTTCGCAAATTGATCCTGAGCCACATGAGAAGGTGACAAAGGATAAAATTTGAAGCGCTTTTCATTATGGGTGAGAATTATTTGGTTGGAGTGACCATGGTCAATAGCTTTTTGTCAAATTGCTATGGTCTCCCCAACAGGATATGACCAGCCTCCATAGGAACTATGTCACAAAGAATCTCATCATTATAAGATCCTGTGGAAATTGGAACCATAACTTGTTCATTGACTACCATCTCCCCTTGCTCATTGAGCCATTGCAATTTGTAAGGTTTGGGATAGGGCATGGTAGTCAAGGCTAGCTTTTCAACCAACCTAGAGCTACAACAGTTACAACAGGAGCCACTATCAACAAGGAGAGAACATACTTTGTCATTTACTTTACATCTTGTATGGAAGATGTTCTCTCTTTGTGACTGGCCAAGCTCTAGAGGTTGGCTTCCAAGAAGCCTTTGAACCATAAGGAGGTCCCCCTCATAAGGAAAAGCTTCCTCACACTCTTGTTCAAAAGTATGTCCCCCTTCTTCCTTACTCTCACTAGAGGAGGAAGATGAGTTATTCTCACTACAAATGTCTTGTCCCCTCATGATCATGGTTTTCTTATTAGGGCATTGAGAGGCAATGTGGCCTCTCCCAAGACATTTGAAGCATTTGATACTACTTTGCCTCTCAGTAGGCTTAGTAGTAGAGGGTTTTCTCTCTACATGAGGTGTTTTTGTATCTTGAAAATGCTTCGGTTCCTCTTTGGGAAAACCCTTGAAAGAGTTTCCCTTAAGTTGGTCTCTCTTTGAGTAAGAGGGAGAATCTTTTTTAAATCTTTTTCTCTTGAGTTGATTCTTAGCTCTTACACAAAGTTCTACCAATTCATCAAGGTTTGAGTATGAAAGAAGCTCTACCTTATCTCTAATACCAGAGCTTAATCCACACAAAAACCTAGCAAGGGTGGCATTGGGTTCCTCAATGATATTGGCCCTTAGTATGAGAAGCTCCATCTTTTGTCTATACTCCTCAATACTTAGGTTATGTTGCCTAAGTCTTTAGAGCCTATCCAAAAGATTCCTCTCATAATATGAAGGAATGTGCCTTCTTCGCAAACAAATTTTTAAATCATTCCAGTAGCAAATGTCAGACATTTGTTTACGGGCCATATCCTTGACTAACCCATCCCACCAATGCAAAGCAGAACCTTGAAAACTAAGGGAGGCCAAAGGTACTTTCCTTTCTTCCCTAATTTCATAGCATCGAAAGAGTTGTTCCACTTTGAATTCCCAATCTAGGTAAGTCTAAACATCTTCCCTACCATGAAAATGGGGTAGGTCTACCTTTGGTTCCCTAGCATGATTTATATTCTCTTGAGGAGAATGATGATTGTATGATGAATGATAGTGATGCTTATGTTGATTTCTATAGTATTCTTCTTCACTATAGCTAAAATGCCTAGATGGGGATCTTATGAGAATTCCTTTATTTTTTCTATCACTCTCCCTTTCATCTCTCCTCTTACTCTCTTCTCCTCTCCTTCTCTCTTTTTCCTCTTTTTCTCTTTTTCTTTCTAGTTCTTTCCTTCTTCTCCTTTCTTCATCCTCTCTTCTCTCTCTTTGCCTTCTCTCTTCTCACTCTTTTTGCTCTTTTCTCATTTCCAACATCTCTTTTTTTAACTCTTCCTTCTCTTTTTGTTTTTCTTTTACTTTTATTTCTTTTTTTCTCTCTTTCTTTTCTCCCCTTTCTTGTTCTTTAGCCATCCATTCCCTAAATTCTAAGTTAAGGTTTTCAAGAGTTTCTCCCTTAGAAGGTTTTCTTTGGTTGACACTCTTACTTGATGAACAACTATGTGCACTAGAATGTGTATGGGAAGTCATGGTGCTTGGATGCTAAAAACTAAAGGGTAGGCCAAAAACTTTTTTTTTTTTTTAAGCAACACTCCTCTCTTTTTTTTTTTCTCACCTAAGGTGGCTTGATGAGTCTTTGGAACTCTTAGCCTCTACACGTTTTTTAAAATAAAATAAAATAAAATAAAAGTGCAAGAATGTAAAAGAGAAAAGGCTCTAATCGTGCTCCTAAGGTGTTGAAGGAAGTGTACCTGATGCATGCCTCCCTTGATCTTTTTCTAGAGGTTTTCTTCTTTGGTGAAATGGTTTATGGAAAGGTAAGAAGTGAAGTGGTTTTAGGTGCCACTTAAGGTAATATAAGCCTAAGAGGGAAAGTTTGCCACAAGGGATGGAACCCTTGATAAAAACCTAAGGAATTCTCAAAGAGAGAAGGGTGGACACTAAGAGAATTTTGGCCAACTCAAGGTTTTTCCATTCAATAAAGTGTAAAAAATACAAGAGTGTGAATGAGCACCTTTTTATAGAGGGAGCTAACCTCTTGGACAAGTCATGAAGGAAATGAAGGGCTAGGATTAAAATGAGTCATCCAAGGGAGGAGGATTGAAGCCCAAAGTCCAATCAATGCCCTCCTTTAGATGAGAATTGGTGCCCAAGCTACCTCATCCAAGGGCCAAGATTACTCCTTTATTAGTTTTGGGTTTTATTTAGCAAAAGAGGGTGTAGTTATCAAACTACACCCTTATTTCCTAAATAAAGGCCCAAAAGCTAATCTTACCCCTTCTTATTACTAAGACACCTCCTAAAAAATTAAATGGACTAATACATGTCCAAAATAAAATCCTAGGTTCCTAAAAGAAAAATTACAAATAAATAAGTCATGGCTTGCATAACTTGATGGTCATATGGAGGTGAGATCTTCCTCCTTCTACTCTAGCCATGTCTTCTTCTATTCTCCTAGCCATGGCCCTCGTGATAGGGCCCTTGCTTGGGGAGAATGCATCATTTCCTCCCCCTTGGGAAGGATTTGACCTCAAATCTGATAGGTCCTCCTCTTCTTCATCAGTACCTACAAAAGGGATCAAATCACAAACATTAAAGGTAGTACTGACACTATAGTCCTCAGGGAGATCTAATATGTATGCATTGTTGTTCACTCTCTTAAGGACTTGAAAGGGACCATCTCCTCGGGGGCTAAGCTTGGACTTCCTTTGAGTAGGGTAGCGATCCTTCCTCAAATGAAGCCATACCCAATCCCCTTCATTGAAGATAATTTCTTTCCTGCCCCTATTGGCTTTACTAGCATACTCCTTTAAATGATGTTCAATGTTGGCCTTTACCCTTTCATGTAATTTTTTAACAAAATCCGCTCTTACTATTCCTTCTTTGTGAACAGAAGAAGGGAATGGTAAGGGCAAGATATCAAGAGGAGTGAGGGGGTTGAAGCCATAAACAACTTCAAAGGGAGAATGCTTGGTGGTCCTTTGAACTACCTGGTTGTATGCAAACTTAATATGCGGTAGGTATTCATCCCAAGACTTGTGATTTCCTCGAAGAAGTGTCCTAAGCATAGTAGATAGAGATCTATTTACTACCTCAGTCTTTCCATCTATTTGAGGGTGACATGTGGTAGAAAATAAGAGTTTAGTTCCTAGCCTTGCCCACAATGTTTTCCAAAAGTGGCTAAGGAACTTCACATCTCTATCAGAGACTATGGATTGGGGAATTCCATGTAAACGGACAACTTTTTTAAAGAAAAGTCTCGCAATGTTGCTTGCATCATCTATCTTGTGGCATGTTATAAAGTGACCCATTTTTGAAAATCTATCTACCACTACAAAGATAGAGTCTGAACCTCGTTGGGTTCGAGGCAGGCCAACAATGAAATCCATACTAATATTCAGCCAAGGTGCAGAAGGAGCAGGTAAGGGTGTGTACAATCCATGAGCCATTGTCTTAGACTTAGCTTGCAAGCAAGCAATGCATCTACGACAATGTCTATAGAATCTTTCTTCATATGGGGCCAAAAGAATTTTTCTTGTAAAAGCAGAAGAGTTTTGTTAATTCCAAAATGCCCCATGAGCCCACCCTCATGGCTCTATTTTGTCAACAGATTTCTCATAGATCCTTGGGGTACACAAAGTCTGCTACCTTTGAAAAGGTACCCCTCACTCACAAAGAACCCATTTTGGGTTTTACATGAAAATGTAGAGGCAGCATAAATGGATCCAAAATCCTTATCAGAAAGATACATTTCTCTAATATTATCAAATCCAAGAATCTTTGCACTTAAGGTGGTGTAAAGGGTATGTCTACGAGACAAAGCATCAGCCACCACATTATGTTTTCCTTTCTTGTATTTGATGATATAAGGGAAAGTCTCAAGGAATTCTACCCATTTAGCATGCCTTTTATTAAGCTTGCCTTGACCCTTCAAATACTTAAGTGACTCATGGTCACTATGAATGATGAACTCCCTGGGTACAAGATAATGTTCCTAAGTTTGAAGGACCCTTATCAAAGAGTAAAACTCTTTATCATAGGTGGGGTAGTTTAAGGCGGCTCCATTTAGTTTTTCACAAAAATAAGCCACGGGATCACCACATTGTAACAACACAGCTCCCACACTCACTCCTGATGCATCACACTCTAGCTCAAAAGTTTTAGAAAAGTCAGGAAAAGCTAAAACTGGTGCATGGGTCAGTTTCTCTTTGATAAGTTCAAAGGCTTTTTGTTATTTTTCACCCCAAAGGAAAGGAGTATCCTTCTTCACCAAATCATTGATTTGTGAGAAAAGTGTGGAGAAGTTAGGCACAAAGCTCCTGTAAAAGCTCGCGAGACCATGAAAACTCTTGATCTCAGTCACACTTTTTGGGGTGGGCCATTCTTGGATGGCTTTGATTTTATCGGGGTCTACTTGAACCCCATTTTTATTAACTATAAAACCTAAGAACACCACACTCTCCATACAAAAATTACATTTTTCAAGATTTCCACAGAGTTGGTGTGACCTAAGAATGCAAAAGACGCGCCTAAGATGGCCTACATGTTCATCTAGGCTCTTGCTATACACTAAGATGTCATCAAAATAAACAACACAAAATTTTCCTAAGCAATCCCTAAGGACATGATTCATAAGCCTCATGAAGGTGCTTGGGGCATTGGTAAGCCCAAAGGGCATTACCAACCACTCATACATCCCAAACTTGGTCTTAAAAGCGGTTTTCCACTCATCACCTTCCTTGATGCAGATTTGGTGATAACCACTCTTAAGATCAATTTTTGAAAATAATTGGGCCCCATGCAATTCATAAAGCATGTCATCAAGCCTAGGGATAGGGTGCCTATATTTGATGGTGATGTTATTGATTGCTCGACAATCAATGCACATCCTCCATTGGCCATTCTTCTTAGGCACCAACAAAACTGGCACAGCACAAGGGCTTAGGCTCTCTTGAACCCAACCCTTCTCCAATAGTTCTTGGACTTGAGATTCAATCTCCTTGGTCTCCATGGGATTAGTCCTGTAAGCAGGCCTATTAGGCAGGCTAGCCCCAGGTACCAAGTCTATTTGGTGTTCTATACCCCTAATTGGAGGAAGTCCTTTGGGAACTTCATTAGGGAATATATCACCAAACTCCTTTAAAAGCTATTGAACCTCTTGAGGTAGGTTCTCAGGTCCAAGTTCTATGGCAGTGCTAGAACTAGAAGGGAAAAAAATGGAGGGGGAAGAAATGGGGGATGCCTTTTTGCAAAGGAGGAGATAGAAAGGTCTGTTAGTTAAGGGGGCTTCCTTTAAATCCAATTTTGTCGCAAATAAACTCCCTTTACTAATGAATTTCTTGGAAGGGGCACCAACTTCCAACTCAACCTCTTTACCCCTTTCAAGCTTTAGGGGTAAAGCTTTGCTTTTTTTTTCTCCTCATCTCTCTTATGTTTCATGATGAGTTGGTCCTCCGCCACTTGTGAAGGTGTTAGAAGACACAACTTAATGCGCTTATCCTTATGAGTGAGGATGGTGTTATTGGAATGACCATGGTGTATGGCTTTCTTATCAAATTGCCATGGTCTTCCTAGCAAGATATGGCCAGCTTCCATTGGGACTATGTCACACAGGATCTCATCTTTATAAGACCCAATGGAAATTGGAACCTTGACTTGCTCATTGACCTTCATTTCCCCTTGCTCATTGAGCCATTGAAGCTTGTAAGGCTTAGGGTGGGGAAGTGGGGTCAAGGCTAGCTTTTCCACCAACCTTGAGCTACAACAATTGCAACATTACCCACTATCCACAATGAGAGAACATATTTTGTCATTCACCTTACAGCAAGTGTTGAATATGTTCTCCTTTTGAGATGAGGACACTTTTAAAGGTTGGCTTCCAAGAAGTCTTCTTATCATTAAGAGGTCTCCCTCACATGCATAAGCGGTTTCATCACAATCAGATTGGTATGCATGAACCCCTTCTCCTTCGCTCTCACTAGAGGAGTGTGAGCTAGACTCACTATTATAAACATCTTGGGCCCTCATGATGATGTTTCTCTTAGTAGGGCATTAAGAGGCAATGTGGCCTCTCCCAAGACATTTAAAGCATTTGATACTACTAACTTTCTCGTGAGAGTTAGTAGTAGGGGTTTTTCTCTCTATATGTGATGTTTTATGCTCTTTGAAGTGCTTGGGATGTTCCTCTTTGGGGTAACTCTTGAAAGAGTTCCCCGTAGGTTGGTCCCTCTTTACATAAGGTGGGTTATCCTTTTTAAAAGTTTTCCTTCTAAGTTGATTTTCCACCTTGATGCAAAGTTGAACTAACTCATCAAGGGAATTGTATGAGAAGAGCTCCACCTTATCACGAATTTCGGGGCTCAACCCACACAAAAACCTTGCCATAGTGGCATTGGGTTCCTCAATGATACCCGCCCTCAAGATAAGAAGTTCCATCTTTTGTCTATACTCTTCTATACTAAGGTTGGTTTGCCTTAGCCTTTGGAGTCTATCCAAAAGATCTCTTTCATACCAAGAGGGAATATGCCTTCTTCTTAGAGCACTTCTAAGATCATTCCAATATCTTATGGAAGGCATATTGGTGCGGATTCTCTCATTGGTTAACCCAAGCCACCAATGCATGGCATGCCCTTGGAAGCTAAGGGTTGCCATTGGAACCTTTCTTTCTTCTCTTACCTCATGGCAAGTGAAGATTTGTTCTACCTTGATTTCCCAATCAAGGTAGGCTTCCACATCTTCCCTCCCATGAAATGGGGGGAGATCAATTTTGGGCTCCCTTGGAGGGGCCCCATTATTATGCATAGATGAATGGGAGTTTCTCCTAGGATGATTGTAGTATTCTTCCTCACTTTCACTCCTATGGGTATGTCTAGATGGGGAACCTAAGACTATCCCTTTCATTTTGTAATTCTCACCATTCCCATGCTTTCTTTTTTCTTCTTCTTTCTCTTTTCTTCTTTCCCTTTCTTTTCTTTCTCTCCTTTCTTCGTCTTCTCTCCTTTCTCTTATTCTGATCTCTTCCTTCTCTCTTCTTTCTCTCTTTTCTTCCTCTCTTTCTTTTATTTTTCTTTTCTCCTTGGACTCTTTTTCTCTCCTTTTTTCTTCTCTTCTCTCTTGTTCTTTTGCCATCCACTCCCTAAAGTCCATGTTTAAGTTTTCTAGAGTGTAATCTTTAGAAATATTTCTTTGGTTTACACTCTTGTTTGATGAATAACTATGAGCACTAGAGTGGGTGTGTGATGTCATTGTGCTTGAATTTCTAAGAGGAAAAAGGTGGCTAAAAAATTTTCACAAACAAACACTCCTCTCTTTTTGTGTTTTCTTGCCTAAAATGGCTTGATGAGTCTTTGGAACTCTTTAGCCTTCTAAGCGCTTTGAATAAGAAAAATAAAGCAAGAATTTTAAAGCAAAAATTCAAAAGAGAAGGGATCTAACTTCTTCCTTCTTCACCTAATTTTTGAGAAACTAAAAAATTGATTAAATTTTATTACAACCAAAGGGAGGGCCTTAAGGGCACTCAAACTCCCAACTACAAAATTAATACACCCAAATTAAAGAAAAAGTAAAGTCTTCAAAAAATAATCTCCAAATGCTCCCTCAAATCAAAGTCCTCACGGCTAGGTGTATTTCCTTTTGAGGTGATCCCTTAGGCTCTTAGTCCAACCTTCCAAAATATGCTACCCTTGTGGTAAGCTCCTTTTTCAAGCTTTCTCCCAAAAGTGTCACTAACACACAAACCAAAGAAACCAAAAGTAGCAAGGGGAGGTGCGAATAGAAACTCAAAAAGCAATAAAAGATAACACAATCAAAAGGACACTTAACCAAATGGTAAGAGTATATAAGACAAACTAGAAAGATGATTTAAAAGACAAGCAACAAGTAAAAGGTAAACAAAAGAAAAAGAGCACACAATGGAATACCTAAGAATGGCACTAGATTAAAGAGTAGAAGAACACAAATATCAAGTTCTAGTGTACCAAAAGTAATAAAATTTATTTTAAGGTTCCAAGTTCAAAGTTGAAGCACTTGCTAATTTTAGGTTAGGTACATCAAATGAATTTTTTTTCAAACTTTCTTTTCTTTTGTTTGTTCTCTTTTTTTTTTTTTTTGAATCCTTCGTTGTTTTATTTTGTATTTTATTTTAGACTTTGTTTTCTTGTTTTTTTTTTAATATTTACTAGATGCACCTAAATTGATTGTGAATTTAGTGCTTGATAACAAAGAGTTATGCGCTTGGAAAAATAAAGAAAATTAAAAGCAACAATTTAGGTACTACTAGAAATGACTTCAAAATGCAAAGTACCTATAGATGTGTTAATGGTTTAGTAGTTTGGTGTGCCACTGGACTCAAGCTTTGTTAAGTTTTTAGTAATTTGTTGAACACAAATACCAAACTTATAGTTTAAGTGAAAGCACCCACAAGCAAGAACTACCTTTACCACACAAATGAGCTACTAATTATACGTATAAGGAAAATAAATACAAAGGAAATTGAGCAACTATTTTTGAATTTAAGAATATGCTTGAAACTAAAAGCACATGAACTTCTAAAGAGACTTAGACATGAGGTATGACCCTCTATGTTGCTCAATTTAAGAAGTTTCAAATTTTTTTTTGTAAAAACAAAAGAGGCTAAACTTAAAAGGAATTAATAAACAAAATGGGAAACTATAAACATGACTTATAAACAACTACACAAGAGTATAAAAGTGAAAAATAAAAGCTAAAAATAAAGCAAAAACAAGGCAACTAGGTGCAAGAAAACACAAGAATTTGGTCTAAATTTCTTGACCACAAGGTTGTGGAATTCACCACAACGGCATGGATTTTTAGCAAGAAATTCTCAAAACCAAAATTCAAGCAAGAAAGCACCCAACTCAAAGATTAAGCGGAAATTAATGAATATGGGAGAGACGTAGATGCAAAGAAAAGAACAATATAAATTGCATCAAGCAAAAAATAAATGGTGCAAATAAACTGTAACTCAAAACAATAAACTCAAGACATAAATGGAAATGATAAACAACAATGGAAAGCTGGAAAAATTGCGGAAATTAAAGATAAAATAAAATAGGAAAACGGAAAGAAAAAATAAATCACATAGAAAGAGAGTTTAGACCTCTAGAACCAATGCTCTAGATACCAAATGATGCATGCCTCCCTTGATCTTTTTCTAGAGGTTTTCTTCTTTGGTGAAATGGTTTGTGGAGAGGTAAGAAGTGAGGTGGTTTTAGGCGCCACTTAAGGTAAGATAAGCCTAAGAGGGAAAGTTTGCCACAAGGGATGGAACCCTTGATAAAAACCTAAGGAATTCTCAAAGAGAGAAGGGTGGACACTAAGAGAATTTTGGCCAACTCAAGGTTTTCCCATTCAATCAAGTGTAAAAAATACAAGAGTGTGAAGGAGCACCTTTTTATAGAGGGAGCTAACCTCTTGGACAAGTCATGAAGGAAATGAAGGGCTAGGATTAAAAGGATTCATCCAAGGGAGGAGGATTGAAGCCCAAAGTCCAATCAATACCCTCCTTTAGATGAGAATTGGTGCCCAAGCTACCTCATCCAAGGGCCAAGATTACTCCTTTATTAGTTTTGGGTTTTATTTAGCAAAAGAGGGTGTAGTTATCAAACTACCCCCTTATTTCCTAAATAAAGGCCCAAAAGCTAATCTTACCCCTTCTTATTACTAAGACACCTCCTAGAAAATTAAATGGACTAATACATGTCCAAAATAAAATCCAAGGTTCCTAAAATAAAAATTACAAGTAAATAAGTCATGGCTTGCATAACTTGATGGTCATATGGAGGTGAGATCTTCTTCCCTCTACTCTAGCCATGTCTTCTTCTATTCTCCTAGCCATGGCCCTAGTGATAGGGCCCTTGCTTTCACCTTGGCAATTTGACCAGCAAGTCATTCACCATGGATACTCTAATGAGATAATCCTCACTCATAAGGGCAATAGAATAAAGTTGACTCCTCTAACACCTTCGCAAGTGGCTGAGGATCAACTCATCATGAAACATAAAAGAGATGAGGAAAAAAAATTTCTAAGTAAAAAAAAAAAAGCTTCCACCCCTAAACCTTGAAAAGGGTAAAGAGGGAGATTTGGAAAGAGGTAACCCTTCCAAAGAGGTAATTAAGAAAGAGAGCCATTTTGCAACAAAAATGGATATTAAAGAAGCTCTCTTGCTTGATCGACCTTTTTATCTCCTTCTTTGTAAAGAGGTACCTTCTGGCACTGCCACAAGCAATGAAATTGAGTCTCTTCCAAAAGGGGTTCAAAAACTTCTAAAGGAATTTGATGATCTCTTCCCTCAAGAGGTTCCAAGGGGATTACCATCTCTAAGGGGAATAGAACACCAAATTGATCTTGTTCCTAGCGCGAGTCTACCCAATAGGCCCGTGTATGGACAAACCCCATTGAGACCAAAGAAATTGAGTCTCAAGTTCAAGACTTGTTGGAGAAGGGTTGGGTTCAAAAGAGCCTTAGCCCTTGTGCAGTCCCTGTTTTGTTGGTGCCAAAAAAGGATGGGAAATGACGGATGTGTATGGATTGTCATGCCATCAACAACATCACCATTAAGTATAGGCACCCAATCCTTAGGCTAGATGATATGCTCGATGAATTGAATAGAGCCAAAATATTTTCAAAAATTGATCTTCGAAGCGGTTACCATCAAATAAGAATCAAAGAAGGAGATGAATGGAAAACCACTTTTAAGATCAAATTCAGTCTTTATGAATGGTTGGTGATGCCTTTTGGGCTCACCAATGCTCCAAGAACTTTCATGCACCTCATGAATCATGTAATTAGGGATTGAATTGGTAGGTTTGTAGTTGTTTATTTTGATGATATTTTACTCTACAGTAGGTATTTAGAAAAACATATAGGACATCTTAGGGAAGTCTTATCTGTCCTTAGAATAAATAAAATTTTTGCAAACTTAGAAAAATACACTTTTTGTGTTCCTGGTGTAGTTTTCTTGGGCTTTTTCATTAGTGCCCAAGGGGTCCACCAAAAAATCAAGGTCATTCAAAAGTGATCCACCTTTATTAGTGTGACTGAGATCAAGAGTTTTCATGGTCTGGCGGGATTTTAGGATCTCTTTCCACACCCCCTTTATTAGGTTATGCCATTCCCTAGCTTAAGGCTAGGTTCCACTTTTAGTGGGCCTAAGAGGGATTAGTGCTCCTAATCCTAATTAGGCCCAAGTCTCACATTGCCTAGTTTTGAGTGTCTTGCTCTCTCTTTGGGCTATAAATACACCTAGTCCCCCTTGTACAAATTACACTTGATTGAATGAAATAAGACTCTTTTTGAACAATTTATTCTTGAGTGTCATTGAGAACCCTCTCTCTTAAGGAATCTCTCCCTTAAAGATTTTATCAAGGGACCTCTCCCTTGTGGCAAGCAACATAAATTTTTTTACTCATCTTTCTCCTAGAAAGTGGCATCAACCCTCCCCCATTTCTAACATCTTCATCCTCCATTTTCTTAGGGGAAGAAACCTTGGTTGAAGAGATCAAGGGAGTGCATCATTTGGTGCAAATTTTAGAAGCACAACACACTTTTTGGTGAAAATTTAAAAGGCAAAACAATGTAGAATTAAGAGACAAATAAGGACTAATACATGACCAATCTAAGACACAAGTTAGGAGGATTAAAACTGAAAATAAGTGACTCAAAATGACCTAAACCAAGACGCAAAAATAGAGAAAAAGATGCAGGAAAACAGAATTAAAATGCAACAACTCTAAAGGAAAGAAGCATAAGTGCATCCATGGATGAAAACCACAATTGTGTGGCTTCCTTCACAAATTTTGTGAAGTCATTACTATGATCCTCTTAGGGTAAGCACTAGAATAAGGAAAAAATAAAAAGATGGGCAGAAATTTAAAGAAACAAACCTAAAGGAAACACACAAAGATTCAATAGAAATGAACAAAATAAATTGAATCTTGAAAGCAATAAAGACTTGGAAATAAAATTGCAAGAACTAAAACATAAACTTCAAGACAATAAGGAATTTAAATGACAATAAAGGAAGCAAGAAATAAAGCATAAAAACTGCAGAAAAAAAAAGCTAAAGAAAGACACATAAACTAAGGAGAAGGAGGAGGAAATGAACCTTCATGAACCAGGCTCTAATACCAAATGATGGACTCCCTTGATCTCTTCAACCAAGGTTCCTTCCTCTAAGAAAATGGAGGATGGAGAGGTTAGAAATGGGGGAAGGTTGACGCTACTTTCTAGGAGAAAGATGAGTCCAAAATTTTATGTTGTTTGCCACAAGGGAGAGGTCCCTTGATAAAAGCTTTAAGGGAGAGATTCCTCAAGACAGAGGATTCTCAATGACACTCAAGAATAAATTGCTCAAAAAGAGTCTTACTTCATTAAATCAAGTGTAATTTATATAAGGGGGACTAGGTGTATTTATAGCCCAAAGAGAGAGCAAGGCACTCAAAAGTAGGCAATGTGGGACTTGGGCCTAATTAGGATTAAGAGCACCAATCCCTCTTAGGCCCACTAAAAGTGGTGCCTAGCCTTAGGGAGTGGCACGACCTAATCAAGGGGGTGTGGAAAGAGATCCACACTCCTTTGGGTTATTAGGTCGTCTACTCTCCTCACCTTACACCCTAAACTCTAGAAACTAGTATAAATGGCTGAAATACATGGCTTACAAGGGAATTAAAAGCTAATTAATATTTACAAGAGGAAAAATGAGGACTATGACCTAAAATATTTATCTCCATCATGAGCTGAGATCTTGATGAGTCTTTCCGGGTCAAGCCCTCTTCAACCCTCCTAGTCATTGCCCTAGTGAGAGGGCCCTTGGTTGGTAGGATTGCATCAACATATATGTAAACCATTGGTTTAAACAATATTAAATATTAAAAAAATTACACTTTAAGAATGGTATAAAAAAACATGTTAAAAAATAAATAAAAAAATTTTTTATCCTCTTCTATGGAAAAATGTCTTTGTAGAAGAAAAAAAATTGGCTTCTACGAAGAGGCCACTCTAGAAAAGTAAAAAAAATTGCTTCTTTGGAGGGGCTTCTTCGTAGAAGCCAATATCTTCTATGGAGAATGTCTCTGTAGAAGCAAAAAACAATGGCTTCTATGGAGAGGTCTCTTCGAATAAACAATTTTTTTTTCTACGGAGACCCTTCTCTGTAGAAGCAAAAAACATTACACTCTTCTACAGGATTACGTCTCCGTAGAAGGGAAAAAAGTTACCAGGCATAGTTCATCACTATTGGAATTCTCTCAAAGCTATAATGAAGACAAAGGAAGCATTATAATAGTTTATATTTTGATTATGAATGCTATAGTTTCAGTAGCTTGTTTATGCATAAGTTAGTCATGCATTCATATAGTTGATATCTAGCTTGGTTCATAAATTTTAGTTAATCATTGATCTTGATCAAGCATCATTTAAGTCAATCATGAGTGAGATTGATGGTCTCTAGAAAGCTTTAAAACCTAACCAAATTGTATAAATGATTTGAAGTGAAGTATGAATTGAGTTATGAAGTTATTTAATTGATAAAACAGATTTTGTCACTATTTTAATTGATTCAAGAACTCAATAATCAATTATCTGCCTGATTTAATCGATTAAATGATAGCTTAATTGATTAAATTGATCATGATGGCTTAAGTTCTTGATGAAGAACAATTTAATCAATTATGTACTTATGTTAATCAATTAAATTGCTCATAATTTTTTTGGACTTGTGCGTAAAACATATTCATCGATTAAAACTTGATTTTATATATTAAACCAGAGAGAAATACTTTTCATATAAAAGCGAAAGTCGGTCTTTTGAAACATAACAGAAAAATACGAACAATGACATAAATCATTTTGAAAAATCATTTGAGGAGCGAAAACTTGAGTTCCCTGGAGAAAAGGAAAAAGAATTAACACATCTACAAAGACAAGTTCAAAAAGATTGATTAAAGATCCATCAAGATAGATTGAGTGACAAAGATCTATGCTTAGAATTGCTATTATCACCTCTTTCACTATATTCAAAGCTAAACTACTTAGCTGGTACTGTTCTTTAATTTGTCTTTTTATCATTTTCATGTCTAGGTAGGTTTCCTAGGTGGATATAATCATGCATGGGTTTTTTCATGACTGGAAACAATTGTCTTGAATAGGTTTTTCAAGGGTGCATTTGTGGGTTGCATATGCATTTAAGTTTTGTTTGTAAACTCTCATTGTTTCAAGGGTGCATTTGTTCTATTCAAGGTAGGTTTCCTTGAATTAGGACAATTGGATGTAGCCCAAGTTAAGGGTGAACCAGTATAAATTTTGCTATGTAATTATATCTTATCTTTACTCTTTTTAGAAGTCTTGAATAGCTTTCGTTTGCATGATACAATTCTGAAATTGAGATGATTTGTTATCAGAAATTAATTAGTTGTGTAATGTGTGTAATCTTGTAAAACTAAAAGAGTAATTGGGGCATATTCTCAGTTGTAAACCAAATATGCAATTAAATTTGTCTCAACATAATATCTCAGCCAAAATCTTATCAAATTAATTTTTCAAAATAAGTTTTGGAAAAGAACTCAGAAAAAGTTTTTGATATGCAATTCATCCCACCTCTTCAATATTGTTTGAAGTATTTAAACCCTTCTCAATCACCACACCATACCTAAAGGAGAGAATGGGGTAAAGGAGACCCGACAAATAGAAAAAAAATGACAGGGAGAGGGAGAGAACAATGAGGCCATGAGGGACAGGGGGGATAGGTAAGTTTGAGGGAGGTAAGGTTGATGGAGGAAGGAAAGGAGAGCCTTAGTGATAAGCGAGTGAGAGGTGAGTGAGTGAGATTAATTTATGGTATGTGTTTTGAAATTAGGGAGAGAGAGAAGTGAGAATTAGGGAGTGACGGAGGGAAGAAGAGGAAAGAGAGAATTAGGTTAAAGGGTATTTTCAAGTTTTTCAAACAATATTTAGATGGTAAGTGTTAATTGAAAATGGAATAGGTGTGAAATGAAAATCCCAATAAGTTATAGGAGTTATCTGCTAACTCATGTCCATTTGTTCAACTTTACCCTTCATACAAGCAGTAATTGTTGGATGAAGTGGGTGAGTAATTGTTAGATAAAGGTAGACAAGTAGTCTCGTCTACAATATATTTTGAATAAGGTTGAGAGTTGTAGGGAGTTAATGCTTGGAATAATAAATACATTAGAGAATATGTCGTCTACAAGTGTATATTATGATTACATGGAGTTTGTGAAAGTTTACGAATAAGGTGTTACAGAAATGAGTGATTACCTCAATCAAGCAAAAGATATGCCAATAGAGAAGGAGAGAGTTTTACGGGCAATGGCAAAATGCATAGAATTTCTAATTTACACTTTTATTTTTTTTTTCACATTTAGTCAACTAGGGTCATGCGGATGACGACCTGGTCCCCACGATGGCACGACTGTGTCCTACAACACCCTTATGATGACACGTTTTCGTCCTCTCTATGACCCACTATGCCACGATCTGCGTGAATAGAGGGGATATTCCTCATATCGAGTGGAGATGACCATGACCTTGAGTCTATAGAAGGGGGACAAGGTCAGCATCCTAGGCATTGAATTCATCTTAAACATAGAAGCTCACTGACGAGACGAGCATATAAGCTCATTAACAAGATGACCTTTCAGATCATCAGCGGGAACATTTGGCGCCCATAGAGGGAGTCAGTAAAACTTATACCGGTAACCTCTCTTTCCAATCACAATTGTACGAACACGATGCACAAAAGCTTCCACCTCTGAGCTGACAACTCTTGATCAACTCCTAGAGGAGATGCATGAAATCCTCCAGGCGGCACAGAAGGCCCCCATTTGCGCGGTCATAGCCAAGGAGCGTGGCCACGAAGGGCGAGTGGATGCTCAATGACAGGTCGAGGTCGCCTAGCAAGAGCTCAGGGTGCAACTGGCCACTCTTAAGCGCACCGATCATGACACTTACCTAGAGCACCGACGAGATTTCCAAACCTTCTCCCAGGATATTGAGGTTGAACCAATCCTGACCCATTTTCTAGTTCCTAAAATGGAGTAGTTTGACAGAAGCAACAACCTGAATCGTTATTTACAGAAATTTCGTTTGCAAATGCTCATTAGTGGGTCTGCCTTACATTGGTTTAGCGCATTACCCGATAAGGCGATCACTCAATTCAAAGATTTCTCAAGGTTGTTTGTGACTCAATTTGCAACGAACAGACAGAAACCACCATCCCTAGCCAACCTTTTCAACATAAGGTAAAAGGCAGACGAGATGCTGAAACAATACTTGACATGCTTCAGCAGTGCAACTGTTAAGGTATGAGACCCTGACAAAAGGATGTTTGCTACCGCCTTCATGAAGGGCCTTCGTGCTAGCCCGTTTGGAGAATCCTTGGTACATAGAGAACCTAAAAACATGGTTGATATTAGTGTCCATGCAATTTATCACATTGATGTAGAAGCAGTGATGATGCAAAAGAGGGCTAGTGAAAAAAATGAGATGGGAAGCAGAGCAAAATCCCCGATAAATGATGATAAGATCAAACATCACTCAAGGGACAAGATGAAAGACAGCAGGTCAAACAGAGGACGACGTGAATATACCAAACCTAGTACGCACTCAAGTCCACTCATGCATTCCTCCCTAGCAAGGGTCCTATCACAAAGGCCACAGCTAGGATGATTGAGGAAGACATGACAAAAGAGGAAGAAAGAAGACCTCACCTTCTCATGGAGATCAAGATGATAGAAATTAGGCTATAGTCTTATTTTTAGTCCTTCATGTATACGTTTTTTTCTTTAGGAGTTTGGAGTTGTTTTTATTTTTATTTTTGGTCTTTATGTCCTTTTTAATTTAAGGGGTGTAATTAGTCTCTTTTGTGGAGTGTGTTGAGTAGTTTGGGCCTTTTTGGAGAAGCTTAGAAGTGTGATTTTTGTGAACCACAACCCCTAAGTTAGTTCCACACCCTTCCAACTCACACATGAAGCATGGGAGACATGTGGGTCCCCTTGGCTTCCCTCACACTTGGACAGAACTTTCTCTCTCCTCAAGGTGGCTTCCACATGTTTTTTATGTGCTCTTATTTTTTAATTTGAATTTTGAAGGTGCCATGTGGCTTCCCTCCAAAATTCAAATTCAAATTTAGAGGGGACCAAGATCTTAAAGTTAGGAGCATGTTTGGATCTTCCTAGAAATTAATCAAGTGCTAATTGGCTCTAGCTCAATTAACAATTAATTAAGCTCTCTTAATCTCCCCTAGCTTGGACGTCACTCTTCCTTCCCCCCTAAGTCCATCTTTTTCTCATAAACAGATGTTTACCCCTCCTATGTTCATTTTACACTTGATATTGAATACAAACTTCTTTGTGAGTTCATTTGAGTGTCTTCTTTCTCTCCTTATTTGAGAGCTTCTATGGCTTTTATCAAGGGCTCCTTCCCTTGTCGCAAGCTTCTTCCATGGCTTATCTCACCATGAGTGATGCTTACACCTACATCTCTTCCCTTTCCACCATTCATTTCTTCAAAGGAACCAAGCTAGAAGGTGATCTTGGGAATTGCATCAACAAGAATGCATCACCGCCCCAGCCAAAACCATGCTACTATAAGTACGACTTTAGAACCCTACCTATTGAACATCCAGTGACGACAGATCTTGCAAGATGTCAACACCAATAGGTTTATGCGCTTCCCCTATGTTAGATCACCAACTGGGACATGACTAGGATTCATGGGGTGAGTTCCATTGTGCCTACAAGCACAACACGAAGAAGTGATACGCATTAATAAAACAAATCGAGAAACTTATCAAGGAGGGGCACCTGCGCCATTACCTTCGGGGCTCGGGTCATAACCAACAACAGCCAAGGCTAACCCCTCCCTAAAGTAAGCAGAAGAGGAGCCAAGGCTGACCCCAGACTAATGGACAAGTAGAGGCGGCCAACTGAGTTATCCTCCAGAGATTGCACCGCAGATTGGACTAGGCCAAATCCTTATGGCTAGACGAACTACCTATGGTCCTACCACACAACCCTGTATTTCACCACTTAGGAGACACCCTTTCGCCTCGTCTATGGCTCAAACGCCATGATCTCGGTGGAAATCATGGAACCTAGCAAAAGGGTCTTAGACCACAACGCAGACAATGTCGATAACCTGCGCCTAGCCGACCAAGATATCGTTGATGAAATCAGAGAGCTAGCCTAGTTAAAAGAACGAGCCACTAAGCAACAAGCCGAAGCCAAATATATCACAAGGTACGCCCTCATCACTTCAGCAAAGACGACCTCATCCTGAATAAGGCACAACCGTACCAGGTGCACAACAAGCTATTACCTAAGTGGACCAGCCCCTACCGCATCGCGGAAGTCGTAGGCAAAGGCACATACTGCCTCCAAACCTTGGATGGAGGCTGCATTCCTCGTATATACACACTTCTAACCTGCATTTTTATTATAGTTGAATGTTAGCCTTTATTGCTTTTCTTGTTTCTTTATTTATGCAGTTTACTTTCCTTCGTATGTTCATTGTACACCTTGGTGTTCTATTTGTTCTACACAATTAATGGAAGAGGAATGATGCAGATGATTATTAAGGATAAGGTGCCAACATAGTTGGGATGCTACCTCCTATAGTGATGCTTCTACACTCCTATGTTTCTTATGCTTGATCAACTGACCATCTGATCCCCATGTAGAGATGAGTTGCATGGCAAATCAACCATGATCCCAATGTGACCATGGGTTACATTGCAAATCGATAAAAAAGAGATCCTAGTATAACTATGAGTTATGTTGCAAATCGACCACGATAACGATCCCAATGTAACCATGAGTTACATTGCAAATCGATCACAAAGAAATCACTATATAACCATGAGTTATGCTGCAGATCGACCATGATAATGATCCCAATGTAACCATGAGTTATATTGTAAATAGATCACAAAGCGGTCCGAAAATAACCATGAGTTATGTTGTAGATCGACCACGATAACGATCCCAATATACTATGAGTTACATTGCAGATCAATCAAAAAGCGATCCCAGTATAACCATGAGTTATGCTATAGATCGACCAATGTAACAATCCCTAAAAGCAATCACAATCACCCAACTAGGAACCACGAAGTCACATTGTTGATTGTCAAACGTCTAAGTTTTCTCTCATAATCGTCAATGAAATATTTTTCTAAAACACAAAAAACATCTAAGTTCTCTCACGTCCTTGCATGATAAGGCATTGTTCCGACAACAGCAAGGTTTGCTTCACGAGATATTTTTTAGGTTCAAGGCTTTAATTCTCTAAAGTTTTACTTCATAACAATATTAAAGGATAGAACAGTTATTTCATTAAATAAGAAATCTTTACAAGACTTAATAAAAAAAAGAAAAACACAACAAGAGCAAGCAAAAAATTAAACAAAAGCAGCCGAGATGGAGACGATAAAAGAATTACTTGAGATCCACAATCTCCCCATTGACGATCACCTTGAAGTACCCTATCTTTAACATATCTACATTTGGTAGCAGGGCATGGACTTGCTTCTAAGCAACATCAAAATTGTCAATGTATTTGGTCGTCACCCCAGCTACATCTCCTCCACTCTGGCTGAGATACGTTTTATCTCTTCTTCTAGTTGGGCCTTGGTCAAAGTAGCCTCATACGTTGCGACATCCTTCTCCCCAAAGGACCTCTAGATCTTGCACAAGTTTTTTCTTTTCCTTCTTCAAAGAGTCCCTCTCTTGAGCAATTTTGTCCTTCAACCGGTCCAATTCGCCCATCTCCAGCCTGAGCTTTTTTAGGTCCTCCCTTGATTTACCCAGTTTTTTTCTTTAAGCATTGTTGCTTCTTCATTGTCTCCTTGATTCAGTCTTACTCCTTGCTGATACTCAGGAGGACCTTCTTCGGCATACCTCTTTGTCATCCCTCAGCACGAGGTGCTCTTTAGCAAAAGTGTGGTGCTCAAAGGCATCATCTCACAACGATGCAACACCACCCTTGCTCGTTTCCTTAACAGCAGCCTCCCAATTCTCCCTCATGGTCTCAAAGGGAGTTTCCTCACTATCTACAAGGTCTTCCGTGACCTTATTCCCTTGGTAAATTTCATTCTAACCTTCGGGATTGTCATGACAGCTGCGGAGATCGATGTGGCAGCAGACTGTTGCACCTTTTTTTCCTCTCATACCTTCTTCATTTCCTCCATTGATAAAGCCATTTTTTTGCAGAAAAGCACACAAGCTCGTTAGGCATGGAAAATATCGTAAGAGTCCCACTCCTAAAACATAAGAGTTTGAAAATACGATTTAGTACCCATATGTTTCTTAAAATCGGTGCTATTATGCTTTAGCTTGAGCACGATTCTAGTAGGGTGGAAACCTAAAGCCTCTAATTGCCTCACCATTGCCCTCTCTTCCTCCGACAATGACTTCACATCCAACCCACCACTATAGTTCAGCTTCTCCACCCAAGAGAGTGGGAAACCATCCAATAGTTTGTCATTAGGAACTGAACTCCTAATTTTAAAATACCTGTCCTTAAACTTATATAACGAGGTGTGCAGACCCAACAAACTCCTACCAACTAACCACTAAAAGACACCCAACTGGATTGATTATCCTATTTTAGCTTGAAAAAGAAAAAAAAATATGTTTGAAGTCGACTTCACCCTGACACCCTTGTAGACAATATGAAAGGCTCTTAAGAAAGTCTAGCTATTCGGGTAGAGCTGAGAAGGAGCAACATTGGTCTTAGTCAGGACCTTCTTCTTAAAATCTGAAAATGGGAGTCATAAACTGAGCCTCACAAACAAGGTCTTGAACAAAATAGTAAAGTGGTCCTCATTTCCTTTGGGAGTCATACACAATAGTTTCTGGTAGGGACAAGGCTCGTAGACAACCATATCCTTGACCCCATCCTTCGTCAACGACTGTGTACCCTTCAACAAGTTAGCCACCTCCGAACTCAAATACCTAGAAACATGCTAAAAAACATCGGCCTTCACCCACGGGCACGTCTCCCACTAGTTCACCGACGTCACTTCCGGATCGCCCCTACAACTGCACTCACCATCTCATGCCCCATAAATATAAGGCCCTCTCTCCTACTAAAATTTACAGGTAGGGAAGAAGAACAACGGCATGAGACATGTACCTCCTAGAAAAGCTAGAAGTAGAGATGAAAACCACATAAATCCCCATCATGCACCACCATCTCAAAACTTCTTCAACGCTGAGATTCACCAACACGAAAATGCTCTGCTCTCAGTCCACTGCCATAACTTATATAGGAGCGAAGAAAGTGAAAGACGAAGGTGCAGGACTTAAGTTCGCGCTTCTTGGCCTTCGCGACGCCTCAAACTTCCACACATAACTCCCCTATAGCAAAATGACACGTGGCCCCTAAGGACATCGGAAGAGACGCATCGATTGGATAGACGTCTATCAAGCAGCACTTCAAACAGAACACCACATCACCACCCTAGGCTTGTTAGAAGGGCTTGATAGGCTTATTTAGGACAAGGCCTCAACGAGCTCGACTTAGTTGAAACCTTTTCGCTTGCTCAAGGCTTAATGACTAGTGGACTGGGGTCATGCGGATGACGACCTGGTCCCTATGATGGCATGATCGCGTCCTACAAGCCCCTGATGCCAACATGACCTCCACG
This sequence comes from Psophocarpus tetragonolobus, assembly GCA_037954015.1. Lineage (NCBI taxonomy): Eukaryota > Viridiplantae > Streptophyta > Magnoliopsida > Fabales > Fabaceae > Psophocarpus > Psophocarpus tetragonolobus. The sequence goes on along the minus strand of CM075692.1, from coordinate 6,826,571 downwards.
ATGACACGTTCTTGTCCTCCTACGACCTAGTATACCACGACCTGCATGGATAGAGGGGATATTCCTCAGATCAAGGGGGAGACAACCATGATCCTGAATCTATAAAAAAAGGACAAGGTCAGCATCCTAGAAATTGAATTCATCCCGAGCATAGAAGCTCACTGACGAGACGACCCCTTAGATCGTCAGCAGAAACATTTAGAAATTTGTATTTATTTATTTAAAGAGAATTTGAAATTGTTTTGGATCTTGAAATTAGTACCTACATGTCATTAAAATGCCTCGCGTCATCACTCATCAAACTAACCAAAATCTTATTTTTATTCGAAAACTCATAATACAATTTAAAAAATTGTCGGAGGCTTTATTTTCACTCAGATTATTGATTACAATATTAGAAATCTTTTTGAAAATTTTTCTGTAGTTGTACAACTAGATTTGTATATAAAAATATTAACAAAATATTTTTTATCTTTCTAATTAGCATGAGTTCTATTTTAGAATTCAAATCATGTCTTGAAAATAGTTGTTGTATTGTTTTAGATTGAAATCAAGATCTAATTTTTTCTACTTAGTGTAATGATTATGTATTATATTTAAATAGTATGTAACTTGTACATAAGCGATATAACTACTCTTTTGTGACTCTTGTGAAGTGGAGATTAGGAGGATTTTTTGACTTTTGATAAGTCGTACAAATATTGGAGCATCCCTTCTCCATTGAATTTAATATATACTTTCTTTGCTTTGCATAGAAAAAAATAGACCGAGTTCAATTTTCAATAAGATTTTTAATTATTAAAAATATTATTTGAAGATCTAATGTGAAGTATATTTCATAAATATTTTACTATTTTGTAAAATTACTTAAGTATTAATTACACTAAAATCGAAAATGTTATACACTCGTAGCATAAGATTAAAATCAAAATGTTTTTAACTATTAAGAAAAAGTTATTTACTATTTATTTGATAACAATTTTATAAATTGTTTTTAATATTTTAGTATTTAAAAACTAAAAAATATGTTTGATTAGTGTTTTTTTAAAATAATTTTTTAAAACAGTTTTAGTTTTTTAATTTTTTAAAAACTAAAAAAGAGAAACAACTATAAATAATTTTATTTTTTAGTATTTTAAATTCAAAATATATTGAAAATATGTTGTTTTTTTGTTTTTTATTAATAAAATTTCTGTAAATATATACAAGTGTTTTTAAATAATGAAGAATAATTAAAAACTAATTAATTTTTAATTTAAAAACCCAAAAAATTACCTATTTTTGAGATTTATAAACAAGGATAATTATTATTCATTGTTTGACTTAGATTAATTGAATAATTACGGTTCTGAATCAAAACTATGTTATTTCGAAAGATATTTGTATTTGTGTAAGTGTGCAGCTGCCGTATTGAAGAAGAAAGACCGGTAATACCAAACGATTAAATGAACTAACATCAATGTTAATATGCAGTTTGATTAATATTAAGTCTTACTGGTTAAAAAAACTTGTAAGTGTTGACAGTGGATTAACGAAAAAATAAATAAAAATAGAACGTAATGATAATTCATTTATTCTGATTGCGCTAAAACATGTGGTTGCTTCGTGTTTGTTGCCCAGACTTGTTTAAAGCCACTAAAAGTGTGGTCGGTAGATACGCGGATCTCATTGGACGGTGTGGATTGGATTCGGGTCAACGAGGAAGGGCTTCAAACTTTCATATGCTTCATTAATTTAATCATTTAAAAAAACACTAAGAAATGCCTTTAGCAAATTAAAAAACAAAATAATCATGTGCAACTGCTTTTATTTATTAATTTCTTATTAGTAGTATTATTAAGAAATAGAGTTTTTAATTATTTTGTTTTGTGAGTTTATTATTAGCTCTAAAACCTTAATAATTGCGTTAGCTCCTTACGTTTATAGTCTGAACACAAGTCACTGACCCACCGCAGATCCTGCAAAATCTCTGTGTTGCAAATCTTGGTGGCAATTTCGTTTGGCCCTCTCTCGTTTGGCTATCAATTCCTCGCTTTATCTTTATTAATATACATATTTTAATTAACCCGTTCATTAATTGAATTAGATACATTAATTCACTCCACAAGATTAAAGTTGGCATAGAGATTCTTTTCTTTTTCAATCGCAACCACCCGAACAATCCTTAACTTAATGCAAATTGCACTCCGCAGACAAACATTATTAATTAGTCTCTGACAAATCATATTAGATAGGAGTTTTCTCGTAAATACACCAATATATTGTTTTGTTGTAGTAATTTTTTTATTTGAAATCTTCTACTTGTATAACTCAAGCATATGGATTACCTAGTTGGTTTAAGTACTGGCACATTCCATGTTCGTTACCACCCATAGTGCAGCATGTTTCTCAACTTGCACATTAATATGTGAATAGGTCTATGGGGACAAACATATCACAAATTAGTCGAAAATATCTTTTCATTTTCCCCCAAGAAACATTAGTGGTTACCTAAATGGTAGAAAAAGAAAAAAAATTATATTTCTATTTGAATGACTTTTTCATAAATAATTAAAGAAAAGGAAAATAAAATAAAATAATTTTCCGTATCAACTAATTTTTAATTTATACACAAAATATTTTTTATTTATAAAAAAATAATTTTATTTTTATTTTTCTATAAATATGAAGAAACTTATTTAAAGATGACACATATTTGTAGATGGTATATAAATAATGTAATAAGAAAGAAAGAATGGTAAGTATTATGAAATATTAATAACAAATAGTGAGTTTTTTTTTAAGTTTATTCCCTAATATTACTATCACCTTTTTAATTTTAGTTTGTCTATCTATTTCTATTACAACAGAGTTACGTGACAAATAGTGAGTGGTCTTTACAACTAAAAATCGTCAAAATTAATATATTCAGATTCATGAAAAATACTTTTTCAACGTTAGATTTACTTGTTTTAAAACTGAATTATATGTCTTTCTGATTCTTTTTTCCTTTTAATTTCTTCTATCATTTTGTTTATTCTTCCTAGTTTGCCTTAATCACCTTGCCATTTTTCCTTTTCATCTTCTCTTCTTTGTTCCTCTTTCCTCTATTCGTTTCCATCTCCACCATTAGTAGCACTGCTGTGCGGACTTTTATCTCTCAGAATCTCAGGAATATTTGTCTGTCACTACTTTCACCACGCCTCCTTTTTCTATCCCAATATTTGCAGCCTAGGAGCTTGTTTTCAAATCACATTGCAAACGATAATCTAAATCATACCCGGATGGGTATTAACCTCGATCGGTGTAAAATATTTAGGCTTTTTTCAAGAAAATAATTTTCAGAGATACAAGAGAAACTAATTAAAAAACATCTTCTTAGACTCGAGATTTAATTGATTTTGTTTTTTATTTGTTTTTAAAAAGAGTTTTCAAAAATTATTTTTTGAAAGAAGAGTAAAAAAATTTTAATAACTGTTATTTGAAATTTGTTTTAAATATGTGAAAATGAAAAAAAATTTATTTATATTTATAGAAATATCATTAATAAAAGACAAAAAATAACATATTTTCATTATATATTAAGTTTTTTTAAAAAAAAATAGAAAACTGAAAAACAAAATTACTTAAAGTTGTTCTTTTCTTTTAGTTTTTAAAAACTAAAAAATCAGAACTGTTTTAAGAAAACACTTCCTAAACGAGTTTTTTAGTTTACAAATATTAAAATACTAAAAATAATTTTATAAAACTATTGTAAAAAATGCACTCAAATTTCAAAGAAAACTGTTGGAAAACTGTTTTTCTAAAAAACATCCAAATAGCTTTTTAGATTTGGAAAGCTAAAAACATAGTCTCGTCTTCAACCACATTGAGTTACTTTATACCTTTGACCACCTCAACCTCCATTTCTCATGCCGTTTTCACCCTAATGTATGTCACCTTGCCACTTCCTCTCACCAACCTTCTAATTCCTAAGATATGAAAGGTCAAGTTAAACCATGAATGCCACAACCATGTGCTTATTGCCCATCCTTATGTTATTTTGACAATTATGATGGTTATTTGTTGTTACTTAGTTTTCATTATGTCCTGGACTTGGGCTTTGTATCTCATTGTATATAAACTTCTTAACTTATTCAATTACATTTTGGAATGGGATTCATGTTGATTATCTTTTTATTGATTCGTTTTCTCTCTCTTTTCATACACTTTATTGTTTACAAATTTGTTATGGTATCAAAGCTCTTCATCTAGAAGAGCTCTAATGCACTTACTATGAACTCTTTCTCTTTGATGTTGTCGTTTTCTTCAATCATAAGCAACAGACTACTTCCTATTGTGAACCTTCATAACTATCTTTACCTACATTCGGGAGAGACTCCTGCCATTGTTCTTGTCTCTCCACTTCTTGATGAAAAGAACTACAACGTGTGGTGTAAGGCAATGGCAACAACTTCGAGCACAAAAAACAAACTGGAATTCATCAATGGAAGAGCACGTGAACCTGATGAAGGCGACAGACTTCACTCGACCTAAAGGAGATGCAACGACATGGTGGTTTCTTGGATCCTTCACTCCGTAACACCTCAAATCTGCCAAAGCATAATATGGACAGATTCAAAAGCAATTTGGAAGGATATTCGTGCAAGATATTTACAAGGAGACGGAATCAAAATTTCGGACCTACAATTGGAAGCAGCTTTAATTAGACAAGGTGACTCCACTGTGATTGAGTATTTTACTAAATTGAGAATTGTATGGGATGAGTTAGAAAGTTTTACGACAAATCATGTTTGCAAGTATTAAATGTGAATGTGGAGTGGTAGATGCCATAGTAGAAAGGAAAACTAGGGACAAGGCTATGCAATTCTTGAGGGGACTGAACGAACACTTTAGTAATGTTAAATCCAAAATTCTGATCATGGAACCTCTCCCATCCATCTCAAAGATTTTTTCATCTGTTGTGGAACAAGAAAGACAACACGAGGGAATACAATATGTTTTGCTACTGCTATGAATTTGGAAAGCAAGAACTCAACAGCCAATGGAGGAAATACAAACCTGTCATGCAGTTTTTGTGGGAGAAGTGCTCACACTAAGAATGTGTGTTATCGAAAGCATGGGTTTCCATTTGAGAAAGGTGGGAACAGAAATCAGCAGAATAATAGCTCGAACAAGATAAGTAAAATATGCACACACTGTGATTGTGGACATATGTTATAGGAAGCACGACTTCCCTCAAGGACATAAGCTTTATGGGAAGAATCTCAACATCAATCAAATTGTGGCTAAAGAGGTGAAAGGAAGTGACAATTAGCAAAATTACAGTGAGACCCATAAGCTTTCATCCAGGGAGTATCAAGCATTAATGGCCTTAATCCACCAATATAGCATGGGAAGCTCAGTTGTTCATTCATCCATTAGCACCAGCTCCTCTCATGTCAACCAAATTGGCTCAGTCCCAACCTGTAATGCACAAAGTAAAGGTATCAACACACAACACATTTTCCATTAGTCAAAGTACACAACACCTTGGATATTAGATTTAGGTGCCATGGACCACGTGTCTTCATCACTAAAGTACTTTACCCACTACAAAAGCATCAATCTGTTATTGTCAAATTACCTCTTAGAAGATTTCAAAGTCTCCTTTAATCGCTTTTCCCTCTTGTTCTATGACAGTGATAGCACCCTCCAAATTGCTTCTAATTAGGTCTTCCACAAGCGCACCAAGTACATCGACATAAATTTCCGCATTATTCGTGATAAGGTCAATGTTGGTTTAATCAAACTTTTCTTCATCTCTTCCAATATGCAATTGGCTTACATCCTCACCAAGACATTATCACCTCATGTTTTTCGAGAGTCTTATTCCAAGCTGGGAATGTTCAACATCCATTCCCAACTTTAGGGGGGCTTTGAACAACCTTTTAATTCCCAAGACATGAAAGATCAAGTTAAACCATGAATGCCATAGCCTATGCCTATAGCTACAACCTTTTGTTATTTCTATTATTTTGGCAATTATGGTGGTTATTTGTTGTTACTTAGTTTGTTTTCATTATGTTCTAGGCTTAGGCTTCCTTCCTCTGATTGCCTCTTAATATCTCATCGTATATAAACTTCTTAACTAATTCAATTACATTTTGGAATGGGATTCATGCTGATTATCTTTTGATCGAGTCGTTCTCTCTCTTTCTTTTCATACACTTTATTGTTTAAAATTTTTTTACTTCCACCTCTCATGCCATGCGTGCCTTCTATTATGTCACCTATTTGTCTCTATCTCTCACGATCCTTCAACACCTCCCACTCTGACCTTCGCTACCTCTCTATCACCATCATCATCATCTCTCACGCTTCTTCTATGCCTCCTACTCTAACCTTTGCTACCTCTATGCTATATGTCGCCACCTTTCATGTTCCTTCCATGTCTCCCACTCCAACCTTCACAACATCTTCGCCTCCGTTGTCACAACCTTCATTGTCACCATTTGCCACTGCCACCGTTTTTCTTTGTTGGAAAATGTTTTTTTTTTAAATATTGTATGTATCAAAAAACATTTTCTAAAATTTCCATACTTTTCTAAGAAATGAAAAATTTGAAAAATTAATTGAAAACTATTCTAAGAAAACAGAAAATGCAACTAAATATCCCTTAGTATTGATGTTTGTTGACTCAAAATCTTCAAAACAGTGAAAGTTTCTTATGGTGATGGTTTGTGAGCTAGCCAAGTAGAAGTTTGTTTAGGCAAAAGCACATTTAATGAGAGCATCTCTTAGTAACATTTAGCGGGGATCAATTGATAAGAGTGTCTACGTAGTGGGTTGTCCTTTGGTGCTCGTTTTTGTTGACCAACTGTTATGCACTTGTACCACTTACTCCTTTAGTTGCTTCTAACATTTAGCGCCAATGTTGGGTATAGGGTTACATGAGTTAGTTATGCTACAGGACATGTTGAAAATCTTATATATACCTCTTGTAATGGTTTTCTATTAATACAAATGCATTTATTCATTTTCGTTTGTGATTTCATTTTTGTTTTCTCTTGTTTCCATTCTTGATTTTCACTTTCATTGTTCTTGCATTAACGAATCATTTAACCTTTTCATTGAGTTTCTAAGATATAAACCCCAAACATCTAACCATTAGTATTTTTAATATTTTTCAAGTCTCATAATATTTTGTCATTTTTTGCTTGAAAATAATTACTTATTAGTTTTAATTAGCAAAATATCTCTTAGTTGTTAAACGTTAATTTTTAACTCTATGTTATAAAATAAAGGACTGTTTGGAAATAAGGAAAATGGGAGGATGAAATGCAATTAGCTTCTTTGCTGTAGTTTTTCTTTCGTTTTAGCTTCCTCACAGCTTCTCGAAGAATTAAAAAAAAATGTTATTTGACTTGTTGTGATATTATTATTGTTATTTGATATGTTGTGGTATTATTATTGTTCTTTTCTTTTTTTGTTGAATTTGAATGCTGATGGTTCTTATGAGATTTCTATGTAATTTTCCAATTATGCCAAAGGATCCGCGGGAATGAAATAGCAACATAAATCTTTGGATAAAATTAGTAACATTTTGATGTTTTTTAGTTTCTAATTTTGAAATTTATAAAATAATTATTTTAAGTTTTTAAATTTTTTTAAATTTTTTTTAAAATTTAAAACATTGTTATCAAATCTTAGTTATAATACAATTTGTTTTCATTAGAGACCAAAGATCACTTCCAATAACCAATGGTTGGTGTCAGAGGTAGACGTGGAGGTTGGAGGTGATAGTCGGTGACCAATAGTAAAGGTGACAGACAGTTAAAAGTGACGGTTAGTAGTGACCAATGTTCGAAGGTGGTGGTCGATGACTAATAATTAGAGGTAATAGTTGATTATAGATAGTAGGAGGTGGCGGTCGCTGAATAACAATTAGAGCGGTTGATGACCAAAGGTTGGAGGTGGCGGTAAAAGGTGGAGGCTGATAACCAACGTTCAAAGGTGACGATCCTAACCGTTAGGGTTGGAGGTAGTAATAGGGAACCACTGGTCAGAGGTAGCAGCTAGTGACTACCAATTAAAGGTAGCAGTCAATTATCGCCAATTAGATGTGACAGTCGATTATTGGCGGTCGGAGGTATAGTTAGTGACCACCAATCAAAAGTGGTGGTTGATAATTGCCAATTAGAAGTGATACTTGATTATCTGGTGTTGGAAGTGACGACCAATGACTATTGATCATAAGTAACGACGACTAGTGAAAGTCAGTAAGAGGTGGTGGCAAATGGTGACAAGTCACATGAAGTGATAAACTTGAATAAAAACAAAAACTGAAATCTCGAGACCAAATTTTATTATTTTTTATATTGGTGAAAACTGTTTTGAAAATAATTAAAAATCAAATCAAAATGATTTTTACCGAACATGTTTCTATTTTCAAAATATATTTCAAAACCACTCTTCTTAAAGCTCGATACAGTAGCAATACCCTACCTAAAGTCTTGCTCTTTCACCTAAGCAATTTTTTTTATTTTGTAGTATTTTAAAAGATATTTTTTATTGATTTTAACAGTAAAAAATTATTGGTATTCAATAAATATTTATTTAAATATATTATTTTTAGTCATAAGAAATCTTTGGTTATTTATCACGTAGTTTTTTAAATGGTTGATGGTAGGAACTAACATTAGAAAATTTATAAATACTAGGATCATATATATATATATATATATATATATATATATATATATATATATAAGATTAATTAGTATGCACTGATAGTGTAAAAAAAATTGTATTGATGAAAATTGTTTAAAAAATAATTAAAAATCAAATCAAAATTATTTTTACCGAAAATATTTCTATTTTCAAAATATATTTCAAAGCAACTCTTCTTAAAGTTTGATATGGTAGCAATACCCTACCCAAGGTCTTGCTCTCTCACCTAAGCAATTTTTTTTTTTACTTTGTAGAATTTTAAAAGATATTTTTTATTGATTTTAACAGTAAAAAATTATTAATCTTTAATAAATATATTATTTTTAGTCATAAGAAATCTCTGATTGTTTATCACCTATTTTTTTAAATGGTAGATGGTACGAACTAACGCAAATTTATAAACTCTTTCTCTTTATATATACTTCAAGAATAAGTTTAAGAGAGTTATTCTTCATCTCACCATTCATTTTCTTAGAATCTGATGTATAAGGACAGATCATATGAGAGTAATGTGAGAAGCAAATATCTGCTATTGAAATAAAATCAATAGTTTAGATTAAATCTTATGCATTCATTCATTCCCTCTTTTCTCTCACCAACATTAATTTTTCAAAATCTCTTCTCTCTCCTCTCTCATCAATGTATAATAGTAATTTTAAAAATAAATTTCATATAATAATTAAGGTCAAATTAAAATTATTTTATTTTCAATTAAAAATAATTCGCAACTAAATATAAATATATGTCAGTTTTTTATAAATGTAAATTATATCAATATGTAATTTATATTAACATTAATTATAATTTATAAAGTAATATTATACCTAATTACTATTTATATTATATTAATTATAATATATTAATATTCTATATTAGTGAGAGATGAGAGAGAAAAATATCCAAACAATTAATGTTGTTCAAACTCTTAACTTTGTTATAATGAGAAATGAGAACAAATCATAAGTAAATTATAACAAAGTGTTGGCAAAATTAAAGATTACTTGATAGTGAAATTAATACTTATTTTATAAGTAAATTAGTATTGTTAACTTTTTTTTTTGCTAATAATCTTAGTTGAAAATGTTATATGTGTGTGCACGTGTGTGTTACTTTTCATTTTAATGATTCATTTTCTTCAAATCTAATAGTTAAGATTAATTACTCATTACAACCCGTTAAATTTCAACAAAATGAATTGTGAGATGAAGAGTAAGTCTTCTCATACATGCACATACACACATTATTATGTTTTTTCATTTCTCCCTTTAACCTCTTTTTCTCACTTGAGTTGTCCTCTTTCTCTTTCTATATATATATATATATATATATATATATATATATATATATATATATATATATATATATATATATATATATATACATATATATATATATATACACGAAATATTTCTCTATATAATAACACATACCTTATACATAGAGAGAGGAGAATCCACTTGTTTCAAAAATAAGTTTAAAAGACTTACTCTTTATCTTATCCATTTATTTTCTTAAAATTTAATGGCTAAAATTAATTACTCATTACAACTTTTAAAAAAATGACTTATTAGAATGAAGAGTAAGTCACTTAAATTTATTTTTGGAGTAAATAAATTTCTCCTTATATATATATATATTATATATATATATATATATATGTGTGTGTATGTGGATGTATGAGAAACTTACTCTTTATCTTATTCACTTACCTTATATTAATGAGTAATTAATCTTAATCCTTAGATTTCAAAACAATCAAAGAAACATAAACATTTTATACTTACTCTTAGAAGTAAGTAGATATTTTTTCCTCTCTATCCTGTAAGTATTTAGGATCTTATTCTCTCTTTTCGATAAGTATATTTCGTTAATCTTTTTATCATTGACATTGGAATAGCCAATAATAATAAGATAATTTTATCTAAAAGTGATAAACATTACATCGTACATGCATAAAACTAACAATGTTTCAAATTAAATAAAAGTTTCAATTATTTCATTTAAATTTAATATTTGCATTCACTTTTATCTCTAAACATATATAATACTAATATTTGAATCCACATTGCATGTAATAGTTGAATTATTGTGATTGAGGTGTTGTATTTTCAGAGACGTTTTAATTATTTTCTATTTAAAAGCAAATATATCAATGTTATGTATTTTTAAATACCAAAATAACCTTTAAAATGTCAAAATATTTTATTTAATCCTATGTCTGTTATTTTATTTATTATTTTGAAAGCGATGTAATAGACGAGTCCTGTAATGTAACTAGTAAAAATAAAATATAAAACTCTTTAGCGGTGGAGCTGGTTTCAAATATGAATGACCGTACCGTTTTCTTTTTTAATTGAAAATACGAAACAAAGAAACACGAATTGAAGGGAAATATAAAGAAAAATAAACGAGTGAGTGCATTGTTACGAATATTTTATATGAATATTCCAAAAATTATAAATAAATAAAAAGAGAGAAAGGAGGCAGGATACAGAAGCTAGTGTGGGGGCAAAGTAGTATGTCAGGACTTTGTTACTTCATGTTTTCTTCCTATTTCCTCCCTTTCATGAAGTATTCCAATTAAGTTCTATGTCCCTTGCGGCAGTTAGAAGGATTCCGTTTTTAAAGAAATTTCCAAGGACATAATTTTATCCTTTCTAGATAAAATATAAAAAAAGTTATACTTTTTCTATACATCATGGGAAATAATGAAATTAATATAAAACATACATGAATATCGATATCTACTTATCTAGTATCATACCTTTTCTTTCTTCATCAATACAACAAAAAGAGAATTATCCATTTGAAAAAGAAAATGATTTGAAGATTATCAAGAAAAAATATCTCCTTTTACAAACTCTAGACATTACATACTAATAATAATATTTAAAGTCTAGATATTTTCTATATAATTTTCTTTTACCAACAAAATTTAAAGTAAATTATAAAATAAAAAATTTAAATGATATAATTATATATTATATCTTTTTGTTAACATATGAGATTTTTTTTCAATACATGACACCCTTTTGTTAATATGTATGTTTTTTATTTCTCAATACATACATGAAGTTTTTTTCTTTGTAAAAATTAATAATAAATAATTTTTTTATTGATCCACCTTTAATTTTAGTAATTTTATCCTTAGAGAATATTTCATAGTGGTTGTTTAATTGGGTTTTTAACTAAAAAAAAGGTTATTTTTGTGAGCTCCGTCCTATCAAATATTTTTTAAGAAACTCATATAAGATTTTTGTTTTAATGATAAGAAACTTAAAAAAAAAAATTTAAAAAATTATTTTTTTTTATTTCCAAAAAGTATTTTCCAGCCATCACATTAAATGACAAAAGAATAATATTTTATTTTTAAGAAATTATTGTTTATATAAGAAACCGAAAATTATGAATAAAAACTTTTCTGTAGATTTACTCCCATGGAAGTTTTTTTGTAATAAATCATTTCTTTCAAGTGAAGAAATTTCCATCGAAGTTGTCCGTTAGTTTTAATTAAAAGTGCACCATCAATGCAAACTATAAGAATAGTGTACCAATCTAATTATTACAACATGTTCTTTTAACAAAGTTAAAAGGATTAAATATATTCTTATTTAATTTCTAAAAAATGTACATATAATTTGGTTTCAATTATTAAAAAGAAATAATTGATTTTCAATGCTAAAATTTGTAGTTGGATAAAATTGTTTTGTTATTCTTTGTTAAATTTTTAGGATATAATAACGACTTAGGTAATTCAATGATCTAGGTGTTTGACATAATAATCATTTATCCTCGTAATTTTGTTAATAGAATGTGTTTTAGTTGTTTATCAATCTGTTTAACATGGTACTAGTTTGTTTAAACTAAAAAATATTGTGAAATGGGTATTTTAAAAAAAAAATAAACACTTTTTAATATGCAGATAATTTTTTTCTTAAAAATAAACATAAAACTATTTATTTTAAACATAATTAATTTAGATAAACACCCTAAAAAAGTGGAAACTGTTTTATTTTATTAAATTTAACATTTTTTTAATAAACACATTTAAAATTTGAGTTTAATTAGTAAGTCTTAATGATGTAAAAGAGTTTTAATCTAACCTTTAGTTATAATTTTTATTTATATAAAATAGTATTAATTGATGAAGCCAATATTACGATAAATGAAGGATTAATTGTTAGTATAAAACATTTTAAATCTTTTTTCTCTTAAAATTTACTCATAATCAATTATTGAATAAATACACATTTTAGTAAAAATAAAAAAGAAGTTAGTAATTGGTTTGTTATAATATTCGCAAAAATGTTAAGCCTATTTAGGTGAATGATTCATTTGGCATATTTTAGATTTCAAGTATTAGTATTGTTGTAACGTAAGTTTTAATTAGCAGTGAAAATTGAATCTGCAAACTTTTCTCAATTTTTTTTTTCTTAATCAAGTGAACTACTTTATATCTCAAGTGTCAAATTAAAATCAAATTGGTATGTTTTGAGACGACAAATTACGAAATCATGAGTTTAGATTGAGAAAGGGGATGAATGATCACATGTCATATGATACATTGACGACGGAAAATAAGTCCAATTAACTTATTGAGACGACAAATTATGAAAGCATGAGTTTAGTCCGCGAGCAAATGAGTTATGAGTGTTCACTATTCACGTTAGGCAAAGAGGCAATAAGAAAAGTTCAAAACTAACAAGGGCACTAAGCTTTACAACTAAAAAATGGGGACACACAATCTTAAAGTAATCGACGTAAAAGAGTAAACTATTCTTTTAGGGATAAAATGAAAACGAAAATTCTAGATCCAGCACTGATTTACTTCTTTGACTGAAATTCATATAACTTGCACAAGAATAACTGAGCAACACGGCTAATCAATAGTTGCAAGAAAGGCGATTCGTTACATATGTAATAATCGATTTTGGGTTAGATTTTAAAATATTTTTATATCTTTGATTTTACATTAATGATAATTAATTATGAATTAAAATAAATTTGACTAACTTTTATATTGGATTAACATGTTTATAAACTATTTTTAGTCTTGATTTCTAAACAACCTCGGATTTTAAGTATACCAAACCATTTTTATATAAAAATATTCAAATATAAATTGTATTATCTCAATATCTATCAATTTTAACTAACTTTATTAACGATAATCAAAGCACACGTTAAATTATTTTTTTCAAGTTATTCATTAGCATTTACTACATACTTTTGTTTTTTAAGTTTGATTTAACTTTAATGCTTACACTTAAAAAAGAAGAGAGAAAAATAGAGAGAGAATTTCACTTCTCAAAGATCCTGTCCATCTTTAATTTTAGCTCGACACAATAAAATAGAGATTAAAAAAAATATTTTTAAATTTTAAAAAGTATTGTAAAATTTGAATGACAAAAAAATTATGAAAGAATAAGTAAAAATGTAATGTGAATGTGGAAAGCAAAGAAAAAGGTAGATTTGAAAAAGGAGGAATTTTTGAAAAATAGTAAAATGAATATGAAAACAAAAAAAAAAGAAAAGAAGAATGGTGACAGGGAGAGGGAGAGGGCCCTTGAGAAAGGGTCGGTGTGGGCTCAGAGTGAAAGAAAGACAGAAGGCATAGAGTGAGATTTTTAATTTTAGTTTAGGGAATAGGGAATAGGGAATGGGGAATGGTGTTATTATAGGATTTTAATAGGAGTGTAGTCCCCCACCCCGAGAGAGAGGCTTTTTATAACAGCGGTGGAAGGGGGTTATTCTCTCGCAATCACGACACCATACATAAAACAGCGCTACCTTCTTCATCTCTGGCAAGTGGCAAGTGGCAAGTGGCAAGTGGCAAGTGACAAGTGGCAAGTGGCAAGTGGCAAGTGGCGAGTCGCAGATGGGGCTGCAAAACCAATTAAACGACGTGTCGTCCGGTTCGATTCCACTGCTGGTGTTGGCGCATATTGCCTCCTGCGTTAACTACCTCCGCTCCATGCTCCTGGCGCTGTTGCAATCCCTTGGTCTGTGCCGATTCCACACCGACCAGATCGTGGACGACAGATTCCTCGCCGCCGTCGGATCGGGCCTCGCCGGACTCATCATGCTCTCCGATCAGCTCACTCTCAACAACCAATTCTTCCACGGCAACGAGGGGCAGGAGGAGCACCCCTGCGTCGTCTGCCAGGCCACCTTCCAGGACGGTGACCAGGTCCGCACGCTCCCCTGCCGCCACGTCTTCCACCGCCGCTGCTTCGACGGCTGGCTCCACCACTACAAGTTCAACTGTCCCCTCTGCCGCTCCCCTCTCTTCTCCGACGACCGCCTCGCCCTCACCCAACGCCGCCTCGGCCAACAACTCATCTCCTGGTTCTCCCTTCACTGATGCCCACTTTTACCCCTCTTCTTTTTCTTAATATTTAATGCTACGCTTTTTAATCCCCCAGGCTATTAGGCTACACTTTCTTTTTTTTCATAACAGTCATTTTCGTGCAAGTATTTTTTTAAGAATTCTCCGCTCTCTGAGAATCCTTTTTCAGCTACTGCTGTAAATTTTGAACTCCTCTCTGTTTATCCTAATAATATCTGCAGATATATACATATATATATATTAGGCTCCTTTTTTGTTTTTCTGTTATACTTTCTTTTTCACGATAAACCTTGGTAATTCTGGAGGTTTCTCATTCGTCTTTTATTTATTTATTTATTTATATATATACTAATATTGGATTACTCCCATCATAAGCAAGGGAAAAAAATCATAAAGAACTGACAACTCATACAGTTGTTTCAATTTTCAATAACTCATTAATTTTTTAAATAAGCATTTTCGGTTAAAAAGCTCTTTAATAATAACTGCGTGTGTGTCTATATATATATTAGTACCTTACGCTATAGGGGGTTACGATTTTTATCTATTGCAATTAAAAGAAAAAGTAAAGTTATTCTGCAAATAAAATAAAAAGTCAAAAGACAATTTGAAGGAAATAGCGATGGTTGAAGTGAAAATATAATTTTGTTTAGAAAATGGTTTCTCTATTAATTATTAAATGATATACGGTATGGTTAATTGTGGACAGTATTGGTAACAAAAATGATTCTTTTTTTTTTTTTTATGTAATTAATCCTTGCGTGTTTTGCAACTGGTTGTATGCATTAAATTTGAAATTGAACTGGAAATTGGTTGGGAGAAAACGTGGAAAGGATGTAGGTTTGCAGGGAGTGAGATTGGCTAGTTGTGGTCGTTATTGGCATTACAGTTTTGTGTGAGGTGGGTGAAAGCTGTGTTCAAGAGTTTCAAGTTAGTGTTCAGCGTGCGGTGCCCGTATCTACGTCACCATTAAAAGTGACTTGAGGTGTCACAGCAACTACACACCAAGTTACCATCTTAATTTGTTAGTCAATTCAAATTTTTTATTCATTTATTTTCTCTAAGATCAATCTTATTTTTACCTATTTTTCTTCAATGTGTGTCTATATCTAATATTTCTAAGAATAATAATCCAACTTGATTTAATATTTATATTTATTTTTTCATTAGTTGACCTCAACATTACAAATATAAATTTGTTCAGGGTTCTTCCACAAAATTGATAAGGCTTAATTATTGACTATGATACAGACTTTTACGGTAGTTTATAGTATGATTTCAGAAGTTTTTTTATTGAGTCAGATTCCTTAAATATGAGTAAAATGCTAGATAAGGGATGTGTTATTTATAATGAGTATTTTTCCTTAATAGATCGAGTAATGACAAAGTCGTTCACTATAACATCGTTCACGCGTCAAGGGAGGAGAATTTGACGACGGACGGTTTCACTAAGTTGAGATCATCCATAAATTAAGATACTAAGATGTTTAATGTTGTCCCTGCATCTTTGGTTAATATATATCGAAATGATTCGAATTATTTATCTTTTGACAGATAGTTAATAATTTTTTTGCTAGACTTTGTCGAGTCGTCCATAAAAAAACATTTTTTTTTAAAATATGTAAAAATATTTACATTTTTTCACTAATATAATTTATATTATTAACAACATTAAGTTCAATACTTGAGTGAGCGGAGTGTAAACCTCCAAATCCAGTCTTCAACTCCAATTAAAATTAGATTTTAAGCTCAAAATCTACTATTAAAAATGTTGTAAAGAAATTGTGAATATTACAACAACTACAATTCCCTTTAACAAGATTTTATGTCTATCAAACTCTACACCTAAAGAGTTTAGAGTTGCACAGTGCAAATCATGCAATCAATATATGATTATTCACCTTAACCTACAAGTACGACTAATTCTCAATGCTTGATGGACTATTATATCATCAAATGAATCATAAATAGGAATGACAACAGGTCAAAGAAAACAAGGTAGTGGCTATGTGCTATCTAATCTGTAACAAAAATCCACTATTGACCACTCACAAAAAAACCCGTTGAGTATCCGTTATAAAATACCTGCAAGATTTTTAATATCTACGGGTATCCATGGCTACTTGCAGATATTTTAAAAATTGCAATGTTTTACTAATTATTAATCCATATATTTTCTTTTTAATAAAAAAAATAGGACCACTGTTTTGTTTAGTTGTCCATACAAAATGAACTCAATGTTTTAGGGCAGTAACAATAAGTTCTGGGGCTTGATTGATTTTGTTTTATTTTTTAGTTTTTGAAAAGAGTTTTTAAAAATAGTTTTCAAGAATTGTTCTTTGGAAGAAGAGAAAAAAAACTTGTTTGGTAAATATTATTTCAAAACTGTTTTGAATGTGAAAATGAAAAAACTTGTTCATATTTATGGAAATTTCATTAATGAAAAATAGCAAACAACATATTCTTACTATATTTTGAGTTTTCAAAATAAAAATAGAAAATTAAAAACAAAACTATTTATAATTGTTCCTGTAAAAAAGTGGAATTGTTTTTAGAAAACGGTAACCAAACGAGTTTTATAGTTTTTAAATACTAAAATACTAGAAACAGTTTTATAAAATTGTTGTCAAACAAGTAATTAACATATGTGACCTAAGATCTCATATGAGTAATAAAATGGAACTAAAGTTTTTTTGGAACATAATTAATCTTATCTTTGTTGAGAAAAAAATATACAACAACAAACTTATATTTATTCATATTACTAAAAAACACATTAGGAATTACACGGGAAAGTTCACATGTGAAGAAAAGGGAGAGAAAAAGCTTGTAAGTTCAAATCCCTTCACTAACAAAAACTAAGATATCAATAAATAACATTTGACTTAAAAAAAAACATTATAAAATAGACAGGAACATTTAAACAAAAAGAAAATTTAATAATGTTATTTGTTTACGTGGTTAGCTTCACGCTTACATTTATGATAACTTTTTAGAACTATTAGAAAATTTGCAAATTCTCACTTCATATTTCTCACTTAGGATGGTAACCCATGCTCGAACTAGGTCCTCTCTTCAAGGTTGGTGTTTTTCTCATCTCATAATTCCTATTATGTTAATTGAGAAAACAAATCTCTAATTTACAAATAATATCTTTAAAATTTAAGCAAACTCTTTTAACTTTTAAGATACAATAATATCTTTTTCTAAACAATATATACAAATTTAAAATTAAAATAAATTAAATTTTTTCCACAATTTTTTCCTATACTATCATCAGCACTATAGAGAGTGTAATATATATATTATCTCAACTGGTTTTTGTTAAATGATGATACAAACGTTTTTTACAAATAGATGAAAGCAAAAAATATAAAACTAAAAAAAAAAAGTGAAGTGCAATTGTGTATTGTTTTAAGAACCAAGTTGAATGATTGTTAATTTGATGTTTATATGAATTTGTATAAAGAATGAATCTTGAGACCAAGTCTAGAATATCCGCATCATAATTGCAGCCCTGTTTATAATAACAAGTTTAGTATCAGGAGCAGCAATAATGGTCCAGATTGTGAAGGGTGGAGAAATACAGGACCATTCACACTCCCTTGTTTTCAGCTCCAGCTGTTCATTGTTTAACAAAATAAAGGAAGCTGCTGCCGAATGGAAACAAAACAATCTTTACTCCTTATCTGCTCCTGCAAAACTCAACATTTAATTTCCATTAATTGACATTTTTACTTTCAAGCAAAAACTTGATTTTTTCCTAATATCATCAGAATATTAAGTTTTCAAATGGCTATACCCTTTTTTTATCTATCAAATTTTAGTATGGATTTTTTTGTTAACCATAAAAATTAAACTTATAATATTTTTATTTTTTTTCTTTTTTAAACTAATTGAATGACCTTTTTATCTTTGGAGCATACCATACCATTTGGTACATGTTATAATTTGTTCGTATTATACTGGTAAATTATTTGGACGGAAAGGTGGTTGATTTCTCACATCTCAGATGTTAGTACGAAATGGGGTTAATTAGCTGGTAGCCGTAGCACAATATATGTTTCAAAAGCAATTAGGAAGAATGCGATATTTGAATAGTTTTTGGTCACATTGGGTCCCCAACACAAAACGTCTCTTGCTGCATCACTTTCGCATTTTTATTGTTTGCATAATTTTAGAAAGGAATGGACCCAGTCGTTGCTTAAGCCACCGTTGTACAACTTAGGTAGAAGTATAACAAATGGACTGTCTTAATTAAATAATACTCCATGATTTTTCTAAGATTGCATCATCAAATGGTCAACTTTATGTGTTTTCTCTTCATTCCTGACCATCCATCTCGTCATCTCCACACCAAGGGAGTTCAATGCCAAATAAAATTCGTGAAACAGGTCATCGTCCCTTCAACATCCTCAAGTTATCAATGATAATCGTTATCATCATTAAACATATCTCTTTCTTCAACACTCAATCATTCTAACCAAAATTTATTATTTCATGCGTTTTAACCCTCTAAATGATTTTCAAACCTGATCAAAATATGCACTCTCCTCATACTACTTTGAATACTCTTCCAAGTTAAAAGTTCGTTTCCTAATTATATACATTCCTAGTATAAGCTTTAGGGGTAAACATTAATTTAATTGGATCCGAAAAATCACTTAAGATAGTTTTTTTTTTTTTAAAAGTCACCTAGCTAACTTAGTTTGATCCTTGATAAAAAAATTATAAAAAAGTTCTTTAAGATAATATATTTATATGCATTCAATACTTAAATTTATTTTTTTTGGGAAAAGATAATCCACATAACTCATCCGAATCAATTATGAAAATCAGACTTCAATATATCACCATATTTTTTACACTTGCAAGTTAATTTGTGAAATCGTACGATTTTATGAGTTGATGTAAGTAAAACAAGTCAATTTGCACATAAACTCATTCAAAGGTAAACTCAGGTAAACTTGAATAAAATCGGGTAAACTCGGATAAAATCGGGCAAACTCAGGTGAATTTAGATTAACTCAATTTTTTATATTGTTTGATTAGTTTTTTCTACTCTAAATAAATAAATCTACAGTGGATTCTTATACTATTATTATTTTATTAGTATGTTATTTTTATTTTTGAAAAGGTGATATTTTGTATGTCTTTATTATGAACTTTGGTGTAGATTTAATTAGTTTTTTTTATGAATTTTTTTTATGATATTTTATGTAACTTTATTATGAACTAATTTCATTTAAATTGACTATTTATGGATTTTGTTGATAAATAGATAACATTTTCTTATTTATGTATTATGGTATGAAGAAAAATATTTTTAATACTATTTTAATATGAGTTAAACTCTTACGACTTTACAAATCAAGTTTACATGTTTCCAATGAGTTTAGATAAACTCCCAAGTTTAAAAACTTTGCATACAACACAAATCATTTTGGTAAACAGTAGCCAAAATATTTGGTATAGAATTACAAAGAACATTATCTTGATTTGTGCAATACTTTAATCTTCAATCATGTAATATTTTTATTAGTATAAGACTTTAGTTAGTGTGCATTGTCTATGTAAAAAGTTTTACACTTATGTTTAATCACAGTAATTAATTTATGATAAATTTATTGACTTTAACAATTAATACTTTAAAAGTCATATAAATAAATAATTGTAATTGAACATAGCAAATAATACTTTAAAAGTTATATAAATAAAGAATGATAATTAAAAGTATTTTACACTATCAGTACATACCAATTAAACTCTCAGTATAAATACTTCAACCGTCTAATACTTTTTTTTTTAGTGCTAAGGAAAATGAACGTGTACTATTTTAATCTTTAAAAAGTTATTAAGGTATGATTTAAATCGATGCTTTAAAATCATTAACTGAATAAATGAATTACATATCTCACTTTGTAACCTTAAAAAAAAAACAAATAAACTAGGAATTTTTTAGGGAATACAGTATTTTCTATGTACCAAAAAACCAAAATTGATTAGATCCTTTATGTGGAACCAGCGTTTCATTTATGATTTTGTTATGTACATGTGTTTGGCGCGCGTGCTAACTGTTCTCCAATGTTTATAGTTGCGTATCTGCATAATATTGATAGCATGACAAATTGCAAGTGATTGTGGTGACGGTGAGGAGTGACGATTCTAATCCTAACCCAAGTCACTTTGTATAAAAAATAATAATTTTATGCTTTGTCAGTATGATAAATTTGTTTATTTAATAATTAATATGTAAAAAAAATACACTAAATTTGTTAACTTATGGCAATGTAATGATATTCTATAACTATTGTGATCCAATAATAAATTAAAATTAGTATATTTTTAAATTATTATTAAAATTAATAAATTTATTTTATAATATAATTTTTTATCAGTAACTTAGTAATTTGTGATTAGAAAATAATATA
Source organism: Psophocarpus tetragonolobus (assembly GCA_037954015.1). Taxonomy (NCBI): domain Eukaryota; kingdom Viridiplantae; phylum Streptophyta; class Magnoliopsida; order Fabales; family Fabaceae; genus Psophocarpus; species Psophocarpus tetragonolobus. The sequence continues at coordinate 6,805,100 of CM075692.1, read as the reverse complement.
TAATAGTTTTACATTGTATCATTTGATTTTTTTATATTTTATAAGATACAAAATCTTACTAGTTAAATTATAACAACTTAGATGCGGTACGGATTTTATTTATTTTTTTAAGTTTTAAAATTTTTTTTAAAAAATCAGTTTTCATTTCAATGTGTTTTTTTTCTAATTTTTAAAAATGTTGTAAAATGTAAAATTACACAACAAATGACATACTTCTTTTGTTTCAAAATATTTGTTGTGCAAGAAGACTAATTGATCAAAAGTTATTAACCGTGTCCAGTGTAATACAAGAAGCTAGGAGTGAGCATGGTGTTCAAGAAAAGTCTCATACCCTCAAAATTGAACTTAAAAAGACATGGTTAATTTCTGTTTGAAACTTGGTTTAGGTTTCGTTTGGACTTATGTTTTAGATAGAGTGATACACCAAACGGGTTTCTGAAAGTTTGGGCGCTATCAATTGAGTTTTTGGAAAAAAAAATTTGTGCATCTGGGTCCTTCATATTTGAAAACGTCTACATCACAGTCCTTTTGTCAATGATACTGTAAAGAATTAGCATAATCAACTTTCAAATGTTACGCTGGTAGGTATCAATACTGTACTTGTCCCTCCAAGTCACATTTTCATGAATACGTGACACATTTCACTTAAACACGTAATGGAAAAGTCTCACATGTTGGAAATTTAAACTTTTGAAAAATGTTTAATAAGAGATTAGACATTGATATGGCAGTTCAGTGTAACATATATTCTCTTCCATTTTAGCCAGTGAAAGAGAAACTAAAAAGAGTGAGTTGCAGAGCAAGGTTTGTATCACGAAGACAAAGGTTGCAAAAGAGGGTTTTGGGAAAACGCTTTAGGATTTCGTTTTCATTGCTATGTTTGTATTTTAGGAATGAAAGGGGTTTGTTTGAATGTAATACGTTTCATTAAAGGGTTTTATGTCTTTATTTCTCTCTTCTCACATCTTCTATATTTCTGTGTTTCTTCTTCCTTTGTGTCTAGGTTTGTGATTTTAGGGCTAGGGTTGCTTTTATTTGAGTTGTAGTTCTACTTTAATTTGGGGCTTTAGAGTTTGTTAAATAAGAAAGAAACTAGGGTTTGAGAGCTCTAATTTGAGTGCCAGGTGTGATTTGGGGGTTATTTTCAAATGAGTGGTTCAACTGGAAAGAGGCAACCAAGGAATGTCATAGGTGAAGGGGTTAATGAATCGCAAACGTCCTCTGGTCATGGGAAGAGGCAAACATAGATCATCCTTCGTGCCATTGGAAGTAGAGTTGTCTTAAGGATTTCTCGAACTGAAAGAAATCCTGGAAAGTTGTTTTACACTTGTCCTTTACTAAGGGTTTCATCTACATTTTGCTTTTGTTTATTGATTTAGAATCTTTTTTTTTATTTCATTAACCTTGTGTTTTTTGGTTTGAGAGTCAACCAAATAATTGACACTTTTTTGTTTGGGCATGTAATACCAATGTGGAAGCTGGTAGGGATGTTGCAATAGTTGAAGAAGATGATAGAGCATGGAAGCAAGACATTTTGTTTAGGATGCATAGTTTATTGGCTGAATTTAAGATGTTGAAGTTGATAATTTGTATTATGTTTGCAATTGTAATTGTTTTATTTGTAGGAATGATATGTAGTTTTAAGGTATAGTCCTTTTTTCATTGTATCCATTTTTGTACCTTTTACTGAATGGAAAAAGTTTATCAATTTGATTTGCTTCATTTATTGGGAACATTTTCTGTTCTGTTTATTGCAAAATTTTTTCAGGAACTAAAATTGTTGATAAAATCACTTAAAGATTATGCATTAATTCTGCATAATTTGATAAAACCACTGTGAAAGATTTCAGGATGAGAAAATTAAGTGCATAAAGCAGGAAAAAAAGGCATTATTCTGCATAATTTGCATGCATATAATTTGCAAAGATGAAGACCATAATGCAGCAAAAATAGATGCATATTTAACACTCCAAATAGATGAAATTGTAACTTCATTAATTCATAATTGAAACTGACATTATATCCATTAACCAAATATAATTCATAATATAAAAAAAAGGTTGTTACATAGTCATTTAATATGCTAATTGATGCATGAAAAGAAACAAATAAAAAAGTGCAACATCATTGCTGTTAAACAAATTACATCTTAAAAAAAAAAAAAACACTACAGTAACTATCAACTTCTAATTAGACTACTTAAAGCAACATCATTAAGACTAGTCCTTGGTTCACTGTTCTGCTAGGGTGTACCTTGGCTTAAATCAATTATAGCAATATCCACTGTTTTTGCAAATGGTTTTGTTACAACTTTCCTTTTGTTCCTTATGTTTGATTCAGGTACACAACCACTATTCTTACAGTTGTGCATGTTATGCCTGCAATGCCATACCTATGGCAATTGATAGTTGCATAGTTTCTCTTTAATATATTGTTAACCACTTGAGGTTCTTCATGGTCTTTTCTCCTTTTTCATTCTTCTCCTCCCTTTTTTGTCTTGACTGGTGGTGCAGTTAGCCTTTCATAGTTAGTGGTCTCCCAATATTCTTTGCATTGGTTTCACAAAATATGCATATGTTGAATTGTAAGTTCTCATTGTCAACCAGCCATCACATAAATCTTCAGTCTGCACATGCATGCTGGCATGACAATCCTATAATAAAACATATCCAATTTTAAGGTTCATATCACCAATTATGGAGCGTGACACATTAAACAAAATGGTTCATACCTGTCAACTACCAAAACCTGCATGTATATGTGCTGGTATTAAGGTTCACATAAACCTTTTCTTGCATGTTTTGCACTTCATACCTATTTTCTGCTACATCCCCTCTCCAAATTGGTGTCCAAAAGTTGCTTTTCTTTTTTTCCTTCTCAAGTCTTTGTTGCTGCATAAGGGCTAATATGTCAGTTCTGTTAGCCAATTTTAACTTGTTCTTGCTCATTTTCTTCATGACATAACATCTCACCTCTTCCAAACAAGTCAAGATTGGTTTCACCCTATATTTTAGAATTTTGGCATTGAATACTTCACAATTATTGTTCACAATAGCATCCACTTTGCATTCATCATCAAAATACGCTCAGGACTAGTATCAAAGCCTTTCTTCTTCAGATAATCATATGAAGCTTGATTTTTTTCCTTGATCTTGTTCATGTGAAGTTCAAAGTTAGAAATTGTTGTGGATCTTGCACTTTTCCAAACAAGGATCTATAGTCTTTCCATTGCTTAGAAAATTTTTCACAAGTGTATCACACAAAACCTGTGTGGTGATTCAACATAACTTCCTTGACAACATTAATCAACCTCTATAATACCCATAGAATTCACAACATTAAATTTAGGACTTACAATACGCACAGAATATTGAATTCATAACATTTCTACAAAAACTAAATTTATAGTGTCAAGTTGAATTTAATTTCAGACAAAACACCCACAACTCCATCATACTAGACCTTGCAATACCCTGACTAAATTCAAAATATTAAATTCTAACCACTGAAAAAACTCTATTTTACCAAATCAAAGCATGCAACACATTAAGTGAAAATAAGACCTTGTACTTTAAGTATATAAGCAAGTCAGTGCATGAAGAGGTATTACCTTTTGCATGTCACTCATTAAAGTCAGCTTGTTGTTATTGTGGTCCCCCAAGTCTTGTTGCAGCAGAGTCAAAAACCACTTCCAAGTCTGAGTATCTTCCACATCAACAATAGCATATACAAGGATAAATATGTGGTTGTCGGCATCTTGGCCCACAGCCGACAACAATTGCTCACCAAAATAACGTTTCAAAAAACGCCCATCCAACCCTATAAATGGCCTGCACCCTGCCTTGAATGCTTTTTTACAGGCATCCAAACAAACATATATCCTTCCAAAATGGGGTACTGATTCTGGTATTGGGATGCATTCAATTTTGCATGTGGACCTAGGGTTGCTTCTCAAGATTTCACGGGCATAATCATGCACGTGGCCATATTGTTCCTTAAAATTACCCTCTAGCGTTTCCTTGGCCTCTTTCATAGCCCTAAATATTTTGCTGTCATCCACATGCAAATCGTATGCTTTCTTTAAATAATGAAACACTTCTCCCCCCCGGCATGTTGGGATGAAGATTTAGTTGATCCTATATTTTTTCAACAACCCACCATCTAGACACTTGCTTTATCTTATGTCGCCTGACGTAATTATGCTCTTTCACAAAAGTTTTCACTTGAAAAACTATGCCTTTTGCACTTTTGGAGCAATATATTACCCAAAGACAATTAGGGGGTTTTACACTCAGCTCTTAATATTTGTAAATCATTTTTTACCCATTTTAACTCTCTTCCAACTTGGATTGTATCGTCAACCAATGCCTTCTTAAACTCTAATAAGGTGGGAAACACCATCCCAACTTCCAACTCAATGGCCCTAAATGATGCTCTTTCATTATATTGTGGGTAAATAGGCCCCCTACTCTTACTATTCTTATCATTTGAACTTGCAGCTGAGCTCATCTCTTCAGACTTATAATCCACAGGGTTTTCTGAATCAGTCTCTGCATTACCCACATCTGGAGTATCAGCATCAATTCTAACATCCTTACCCTTATCAGTAAACTTTTTCCTTTTAATGTTTTTCTCAGTTCCAACATTACCATCTTCAACCTCCTCATTTATAGCATTATCATGTTTAGCCTCCTCCGAAAATGCACCCTTCTCAACTTGACCCTCTTCAACTTTAGCCTCCTTATTTGCATCCTCTTCAACTTCAGTCTGCTGAACTTTAACCTGCTGAACTTCAGCTCCTTCATCCTACTAAACTTGATTCTTCTGATCTTGAGCCTCATTATCTTCAGCCTCCTTAACCTCTTGAACGTCAGCCCATTTATCACTTCTGACTTCACCTACTACTATGACGTCATCATCTTGTGGATTTACTTGTTTAGTGTCAATAGCTCCTTCAACAAAATTGGGTAGGTCAGGTAAATGATGAAAATAGATATCCATCTCTCCTCCTAGGTTAGCAACACAATTGTTAACTAAGAGAACAATGTCATCATCGTTTAGAATAGGGTGCAACCCATCTTCCATCCTCATCCTTATTTTTACGAAGAACATTTGTCCCACTTCATGGTAGGGCTTACATTCCTTACAAAGATCGTTGAAAACCATGTATTGACATAATCTCCATCAATACCCCCCTCACACATATTTCCCCTCTGTCATATTCAAGCAAACCCTTTTCATTCCTAATAAAACGTCCTTCATGGTGCAGAATGAATCTAAGTTCAAACACCATCCTACATTACAAAAACACAAAATCAGAAACCTTACCACTTCAAACCCATTTTGGAGAAAACCTAACTTCCCCCAAAAAACAAAGATACACGAAAAAAATGACTAAAAAAATGATTCACCCACTGTAAAATAGGAACTTCATCTCAGAGATAATAAAAATGGAAGACAAGAAATGTTACCTTCATGATACTAACACAACAATGAAAATGAAATCCTAGAGCATCTTCCCAAAACCCTCTTTCGTAACCTTCTTCTTCATGATACAAACCATGTTTTGCAACTCACTCTTTCTAGTTTCTCTTTTGCAGGTTAAAATGAAAGAGAAGAAATGTTACATTGAACAGTCATATTAATGTCCAATCACTTATTAAACATTTCTTCAAAAATTTAAATTTCCAACAGGCTGGGCTTTTCCATTACGTGTTCAAGTGAAATGTGCCACGTGTTCATGAAGATGTGACTTGGAGGGACAAGTAAAGTGTAGGGACCTGCCAGCGTGGCATTTGAAAGTTGATTATACTAACTCTTGACAGCGTCATTGACGGAAGGACTGCGATGCAGGCGTTTTCAAACATCAAGGACCCATATGCATAAAAAAATCTTCCAAGGATCTAATTGAGCATAAAAAAATCTTCCAAGGATCTAATTGATAACTCCCCAAACATTCAGGAACCCATTTGGTGCTTCACTCGTTTTAGATATAGACCATAATTGACTTTATGTTTCACATATAGAACAACAATTTACCAACTTTTTTTCTCTATTACATTTTTATATTTTATATTTTTAAATGCTTAAAATGGACCAAAATCATATTATTAAATTAAACTATTTTAATTTTTCTAAAAGATTTGTGTACCAAATATACCCTTTGGCTATGTCGAAAAGTCTATCTCCCTTTGGAAAGGTTGAAAGACGTGTATACCAGGGATAACCCCCACCTTGAAGTATGGGAGGCCTCGAAAAGAATATGAAACTAGTTGTGTGACACATCCTTTTTCATATATTCCATCGTTGTCCCTAAGGTAAGGTAAAATCCTAATTGCACAAACCTAAGTCCAAAAGGTATTAGTATAAATATAAGATGATTCATGTTTGACATTTTACACTCATTATTATACCCTTATTCCATTGACATTGTATGAGACTTTTACCTTTGACTTACTTGAGGTCAAACCCTCTTTGACTTAAGTGTCAAAGTGTCATTGCAAGTATCCACCTATGTACCCTACTGACTCTTAACTTGGACATCTACTAGATCAGGAGCAGGAGAAGGAAACCCTTATAGGCTTTGATACCTAGACACCTTTTTGCATGTACAATTTGTTTATACATTATATTAATTGTTAATAATTATTATATTTTATTACAAACTTACAATCTCATGCTGAGCAACATAATTATTATATTTTGTTACAAATTTAGAAATTTTGTTTGTTCTATTAAAGTAAGAGTTTAATTAATATGCACTGACAGTGTAAAAGAGTTTTACACTGACATTTAATTACAATTCTTTATTTATATGAATTTTAAAATATTAATAGATAAAATCAACAAACTTACCATAAATAAAGGGTTATGATTAAGTGTCAATATAAAACTTTTTATACTAACCGTGTATACTAATTAAACTTTTAAATTAATTAACGAAAAAAAAAACTTACTTGTGATATACATGTTGATTTGAAAATAGTAAAACATCCTTTAAACATAACAAAGAATCATAATGGTGCATAACAAAATCACGCAATCAAAATAATGTGAATATTACATATAAGGTTTTTGCTTGGAAGACAAATTTTGCAAACCTCGTTTTTGGAGTATGTGTTGCTTTTTAATTTAAAAAGTCCCTGAAACTAATAAAATAAAACACTATATATTGTTGTAAATACCACAATGTTCTTGTAATAAAAAGCTTAGTTGTGCAACAAGTTGGTTCTTCAAAAGAAAACATCTCAAAGATTAATAGGAAATTCCTATACCACAATATCCATTGTTGACAACCAATAAAAAAGACCATTTAGTATACATTTAGTATAAGGGGAGGAAGAAAAGATTTGAATTTAGATTTAGGAGGTTGGATGATTTTAGATTAGGTGAGAAAAACATAGCAAATTAGCATACGATGTTGGGTTTTGGAGATAAGGAGTGATGTTGGGGATTTCTATGTATCGAAAGTAAAAAGTAGCTTGGAGATGGGAAAGACCGGCATTGGAGTGGAGATGAAAAAAGTAGTGTAAGGTTTTTCTCGTCCTATAAGAAGAAGGTAATGTAAATTAATAAGTTTCTGTCGGGTTCAGGTACCGATGAAAAAAAATAATCCCTCGTCCGATGAAGCCTATTATAAACCATTTTTTAAGCTTGTTAAACTCACTAACGCACCCTAATCCATCCAATTGCGTTTCTTTTTTTTATTGTGCAGTTTTTGGTGAGATCGAATACATTTGTTTACCCTTATTCTTAACTCCATAATTCAAAGGAATTTAAATTGACACCTATCAAATTTTTCAAAAAAAAAAATATTAAAGCAAAGACACGGGCTAGAAAGCGGTCATCATAAGGGAGTGATAAGTGTCTCGGCTGTCACTGAGAGGGAGAGAAGGAGGAAAACGGAAAAAATAGAAGAAAAAAGTGAGAAAAAGAAAGAGAAAGAAAGGAGGAAAGAGAATGGACTATAGTAAGAGAGAGAGGGGACGATTGAAAAAAGAAAGAAAAAAGAGTACTTTAAATTAGGGTTAGAAGGGGTAAAGATGAAATTTGAAAAGAAATTTAAATGTAGTAGATATTAAATAAAATTTTAGATATTAATTTAAAAACCCTAACTCAATGTGAGAATCACCAAATTAGAACACACATGAGAGTCAAAACCTAAACATAAAACCACAAAATACATAATAAAAACTGAGAAGATGATGGAGTTCTAAATCTGAAATGCTACTTTATATGACATGTAATGAATATATTATAATGAAAGTAAGTAATAATTATTTCTACTTTGAAGTGGTTGAAGACTTAGAGCATCTCCAATATATGTTGTTGGAGGTAGACCTTGAGTTGAAAATCTAATCTTGACAAGATTAATTATGGGATTAAAATGGTTAATCTTCATGGCAGATATATGTTCTTCTCCAAAATTAACCAGGATCCGCCTACATTTCAAAAACAAATCATATTGAAGATGGGGGAGATGCGGGGCTCCAGAATGATGAGAAAAAAAAAATGGAAGGAAGGGGGAAGGAACGTCTGGAGTTTCATAATAAAGATGAGGGAGGGTAAGGAAAATGTAAATGAAAATAAAAAAAAGAAAGTGAAAAAAATGTAAAATTTAATTTAAGAATATTTCGGTCAAAATAATGATTAAATTTAATGTTTCTTATTCAATGTTGATTTTTGTAATTTTTTTTTTCGATCAATGTTATGTTTTATTGTAAATTTAATTATTTTTATTAATAAAAAATTTAATTGTTATATATTTTTATTTTGTGTTAAATTTGTGTAATAATTAAATTATATAATTAATTATTTTTATTATTAAAATAAATTATAAATAAATATTAAAATGTGGTTCTATTGTGGAATCTAGAAAAAGTATCTTGAGATCATAGAGTTTGGTCTTCTATTAAAGTAAGAAATAGGATAGATCTTGGAAGTAAAGTAGCATTGTCAGGTCGATAAAAAAATAGGTTAAGGGTTTATTTAGCAAAACTAGTTAAAAAGCTAGCTGAAAGCTGAAAATCTAGCTAGAAGATAAAAACTAGTTGAAGACTAAAAATCTAATTATAAATGTTTAGTAAAACTAGCTGATCAATTAACTTAGAGTTGCAAAATAATAAATAAGAACATAATTAATCATTATATCAACAATGAGGTATTTAAAATAAGAGTTTAATTGGTATACACTGACAGTGTAAAAGATTTTTACACTAATATTCAATCATATTCCTTAATTTAGGGTAAGTTTGTTGACTTTGTCAGTACATACTAGTTAAACTCTTAAAATAATTAATATATTTTAATAATATAAATTAATTATATATTGAAATGATAAATTATTATAATTATATATTTAAATAAAAAATTATTATAATTATATATTTAAATTACATTTATGTAATTACATATTTAAATTATAAATTTATGTAATTAAATATTTAAATTATAAATTTATAATTATATATTTAAATTATAATTTTTATACTTAAATATATAAATTTTAAATTATATATTTAAATTATACATTAATGTAAGAGAGAGAAATAAAGGATAGATGAGTTTTATCATGTGAGAAGAGAGAATCATTAAAGGACAATACATTAATTAGTGAAGGGTAAAATTATAAAAAAAACTAGTAACTGAAAATAGGAAATATTTTAAAAAACTTTTTCTTTTTAGAAAGCTAGTAGAAGCTCCTAAAAAAGTTCCTAAATTTTTTTCTATGCAAACGGAGCTTTTCAGCTTTAAGTTATATGAAATAGCAAACCAAACACATTTTAGGATCAAAAGGTTTAATATTTCATTAAGAGAAAAATAATTATACACTGTTAATATAAAAAGGATAGTTAATCACAATTCTTTAGATAAGTTTATTAACTTTATCCATTAATATTTTAAAAGTCATGAAGAGTTACAACGAACCGTCAATATAAAACCTCTTTTACATGGTCACTATAGAGGTGTGAAACTCTTTCATTAAGGATGTTTTTAGGTATTGTCTTATTCAACTGGCATTTTTTTTTTTTTTACTTTTATTTACAAAGATATTATTTTGTTTTTACTTTATTTTTATTTTCCAAACTTTGTAGAAAAATTATTAAAACAATTTTTACTCTTTTTATTTTATTTTCTCATTTTTCATGCTAAACCTAAAACTGGTTATAATTGTCTTATTCTTTCTTTTTGTAGCAGATGATGGATTGAAGTTTTTATAATTTTCTAAATACAGCGAACTTTTACTTTCCACGTCACCTGGATGTTTTCTTCTCCCGACTAAATATCCAAAGATCAAAAGTGAAAAGTACTCTTCACTGTTTGAAAAAAAAAAAAATAAATAAATCCAACTTGTTATATAAAAAAAAGAAAGTGGCATCTTAATCTTGATTTTGTAGCAGGTGATGGATGATTGAAGTTGAATGGATAGAAATCGAAGGACGATGATAACAGGAAAATAAGAGGTTAAATATTGTTTAAATGATATTTTTCAATAAATATTTGTAGGAAAATAAAAATAATAAGTTAATTTTTTTATTGATGTTGATAAATTAGTCATTTAGATGGTGTTTGGTTTTTAAAATATTTTTTGTTTTTATTTTCTGAAAACTATTAGAAAATATGTTTTTTTTTTCTTTAATATTTTTTCATTTTTAAAAATTAATATTGTTAAATTTAATTAATTTTAACAAAAATATTATAAATTACTTATATATATAGTTTATAATATTTATATATTTTTTTTATAATTATAATATTATTATTAAGTTTTCATATAATGTTAACTTTTGAAAATACTGAAAATAACTTTTTTTTTTCAGTTATTTTTTGAAAATATTTTCTAAATTATAATCAAACATATTTTTACTATTTTTTTAATTTTTTTAATAAAAACTAAAAACGCCTCAATCAAAATTCACCTTAGTTTTTATATAAAAGATGGAAGAGGGTATGGAATTTAAAGGAGGAGGGTAGGAAATTTTGAAAGGCAAAAAGGCATGGTGGAGGGAGAAGGATAGATAGCTGTTTTGATATGATTATGATAAGATTTTGATAACAGTATCAATGATTAATAATTTCATATGGGTTTTAAATTTAATTCGAGCCTATTAGAACAAATAACGACGTCTTAATGGACATATCTTGATATCTATTGGATGAGTGAAAGAAGCACCTCTTCAAGGAATTTTTCTATGTGAAATACTTAAATTTTTTTTTTCCCTGTTGAAAACAATACTTTTTTAAAACACTTTTTCTCCATCCATCTTTATATGTATTTATAACACTTTTTACACAAAAAATATACAAAATAACATTATTTTTTCTTAAATAATGCTTGAGTATTTTTAATGACAGTATATTAGGAATATAACTATTTGTTATTATTAAGCAAAAAAGAATTATATATATATATATATATATATATATATATTTAAATTATACTAGATACATCGAAGTAACAGAGATAAAAAATATTCTAATGATATAGAGTCCATTTGTTGCAGTTTTTCTGTAAAGGAATAATTTCTTTTTTAAAGAAAAAATAACTTTAAAAAAAAAAAGCCTTTACTTCAGTTTTTAAAATAATTAGGTGATGAAAAAAAATAACTTTTTTTTTTAAAATTAGAAGCTATTTTAAGTAGCTTTTCATGAAATTAATTGTCTAAAAAAATACTTTCTGATTTTTAAAAAGGTAGTTACTAAATTTTATAAATGATAGGAGTAATTTATTTTTCTTTATTACAAATTGGCCCCCACAAATTTATGGGTTTTTTATACCAAAAACCATTATTTAAACACAATAACTTATTCCACATTATTTACTAAATAACCTTTTTTTTCATGTAAAAAACTTATAAAAAATTGGCTGCTAACAACCAATTTCTTATAGGATGTTTTTTTTTTAAGATTTTATTTTACTATTTATGCTGAGGAAAACCAATTTCTCAACAAGTTTATAAGAAATTGGTTGCTTATAAATCAATTTTTTATAGGTTTTTTTTTTCAGATTTATTTTGTTAAATTTATTTTAATTTTTTTATGTAGTATGTTTTTTTAAAGTATGATTTTTCAAAAAAAATTTAAGTTAATTTATATGTTATATTTTTATGTGTTTTATTTTTATGTTGTGTATTTTTTCCTTATTTAAAATTTTTTAAAATGCTTTTTAATTTATGTTTTGGTTTAAATTTTTTAAATTAAGATTTTTAAACCTAATATTTTAAATTATTTTGGTAAAAAACGTTTAAAAAATTTAACTTAATAAATATAAACTGAAAAATAAATTACAAAGCGTTTAAAAAAATTAGAACAACAAAAAAAAGATAAACAACGTAAAGATAAAACACATAATAAAATAAAATAAAATATAAATTAACTAAAAAAATTTTAATTTTAAAATTCATGATTTAAAAAAATATACATAAATAAAAATAAATTTAAAAAAAATTTAAAAAATTTACTAAAAAAATTTTTTTAAAAAAATGTCCTATAAAAAATTAGTTCTCCAGCGATCTATTTTTAATAAATTTTTTACATAAAAATAAATAAATCAAGTTAAGAAATTAGTTTCTAACCACTTATTTCTCAACATAAATAAAAAAAACAATTATTTAAGTAAATAATACAGGGGTCAGTCTATTTGATTAAACTTTTTTCTTTTTTATATATAAAAAAGGAAAGATCAATTTATGGCATGGTCTGAATTTGAAATCTAGTTAAAGTAAAAGGTAAGTTGAACAGTTGAAGATTCCTCAATCGTTGGCACTTGACAGTGACGACGTTTCCATTTTTAGTAACAGTTTTTTATTTGAAAATATATTTATATAATACATTCCAAAAAAATTATAAAATAAAATAAGCGATGTGACCAAGATAAATATAAAAGACATAAGTTGCAATGAACCAAGAAAAAAGAAAGAAAGAAAGAAGAGAGTTGGCAAAAATAAATAAAAATAACATTATTCTCAAATTTTCCTGTCATGGTTGTTTGAGTTAAGAAAATAAAATAATTGGTAAAAGAAAAGGACAAATTTGGGTGGGCAAATAAGTATATCTTGTGGATAAAAATGGTAAGGCCCGTGGTTGCTCCGTTCTGGAATTGGGCCTCATAATAGAGTTTTGGTAATTACTTATTACTTCTGCTCGTGTGTACAAAAACCCTCACTTCCTAATTACTTCTCTTGACATAGTGTTGCCATTCATTCTAGCAATTCACTAACAAATAACAACTCATCTTTTACTATCATACCATATCCTTCCTTTCTTTCTTTAACAAAAGTTAAATATAAACTTCAATTTTCTCTATCATTAGCGTATTATTTTCAAATTAATCAAACAAGTTATCCTCAATGAATATCTATAATTTTATTTAAAGTTTTTACAAAAAATATTCTTAATCTATCAACTGAAATTAGATTTCAAAAGACAGTCATTTAAATAGTAAGGAAGTGATTTCCAAAACATAATATACTAATTATGTTTCAGCTCATTAAAAAAAACCTTCATATTTAGTACTTCATAAGCATCTCTACATCTGCATCTACAAAATTATTTTGACCGAGGCTCATTCATGATAATATCGGTTTCTTCTTGGATTCTTGCGTTATAACTTATATCTTATCACATTTGATATATAGTATTTTTTTAAAGTATGCAATAATTGGATTCTAAGTTATCTTAAACTAAAAGTGTTAAGAATTGAGATTATGCGCCACCCACTTAGACATTTGACCTTATAATATGTGTTCCTTAATGTTATCAATATGGCTGCAAAAAGACCCTGTTTAATCCACTGGCCACTAGGTAAAATAATAAGGTCTTCTATCCTTTTTTTTTTATACGCAAAACGGTATAGGGTCAGGTAGTAACATTTTTGCTTCTTCTTTCAATTTTCTAATTTTTAAGTTAAGTTATTCTGTAAATTTAAGCTATCATCCTTTTGCAGAGGAAGCGAAAAGAAGATAAACTCTAGATTTTAGAGGGTTATTATTATTTGAGTGAATATATTGGAGTAAACAAAACGTCATTTCTAACATATATACTAGTAGTATTAGATTGGAGATTAGATTATAGAAAAACAAGTGAATGATCAACATTAATTCAATGCTTTCTGGTACGTTGACATGGACAAAAAACATGATATCAGCCGAAAGGTCACAGTGTCATAGAATATTGCAAACAATATCAGTTTATTAAAGATGCATTGGTGCATCTTACATTATGACCAAAATCCATTGAACAATTTAGTTGATGTTCATCTTAAAGATAGTCGTATACCAACGACCATTCAACGAATGTCCTTGTTATATCAAATAATGAACGCACAGTTTATTGTATTTGCAACTATGCTTAGCATCTCTCATGTAGTTGTAGTATTTAATAATGAAAATGACAACTGAGTCTCCTGGTTTTGCAAGGTGATCCAAGTTCAAAGATTTCCATATCAAGGAATGAAGATGCGAATCAAAGAACTGTCAATATAATCCCTTTCCTTTATCTTCCTTGTTGACCTTGCTCTGTATATTTCAGTCTTTAGAGTATAGAGAAATATAAGTTACCCTTTTCGCCTAAGCCGCATCCTGCAAAAATATAGGATATATTTTATGTAGATAGCTAGAGTTATAACTGCAAAGGGTGAAATGAGACAACCATTAATATTGAAAAAAGAATATAATATGGGAGGAGAAGTACAGAAACTATTAATCAAGAAAAATTAATAACTACGTTGCTTACTAATGAAAAGTCAATTAACCATGACAAACAAAATCATAAGCATTATTGATGCAAACTTAGCCAAGTTGCACCCTGCCATTACAGTCACTAGATTCAGGAATACACGGTGACATTCAGTATCAGAAGCTACTTTTCACACACAAATAGGATTGTAAATTGTTCTAAACCCATAAATAATTCAACCTCTAAAAGAGTTCCTTATGAGGGACATGGAACTTGTACTATTTTCAGTAGCGCGTGTGTATACGAGTATCAGTAATGCATTCATGCTCCTTCTAGATGCGTTCAATTTTGCAGATGTGGTGTACATAATAAGTAATAACCGAACAAATCAAAATCACTTTGTAAATCTGTCCGATTCAAATATAACTGTTTTTAAAAAGTTGTTCAATTTGGGTTTTTACTCCGGTTGGTGTTTATTTTGTTTTTAAATCACACCAATAGCATTTGCAATACATCTCACAATCACAAGACGTGATCATTATAGATGATACTTGCATAGATGTACATACCACAATAGCATAACAAGTCACATTTGTTATATTAAATTGAATATCTTTAAAAATCAAGGTGTTTCTTGTTATCCAAATAGACCATAATCACAACCAGAGTATACTTTCAATTCCTTTAGTTTTTTTTTTTTTTTTTCTGCAAGCCCTATCAAGAATTTTGCAAGCAGTGCCTTCAGATAATCTAACCACCGATTGTAGGAAAACAACAAGTGAGGTATAGATTCAGACTCAACATAACAAACAAGACAAATACCACATCCAATAAAGTAACATTTCTTTTTGCAAGTTTCACCTTTGTTGAAATTCAGTTATGCACTAATTTTGATTCTAAGTTTCATAAAGGATTATTCTATGTGTTCCGAGAAGCTAGCTTCACTCCCTTGATTGTTTTCTCATTTCCAACCATCTTTTCTATATATACTCATTTGCACTCCACCAAAGATCCCCTCCGGATCTTTTTCACCCATTCAAACTTCCAATTGAATAATAGATGTCTCCATTTTAGTTTCCAAACTCATGTATTATTGAATCAATTCCCTACTTTTGAGATCAACACATCTTTTTTGTCGGAAAGGGCAAATAATCTAAGAGACAAAAAGATTTGAGACTATTGGATCCCTTTCATCTCTCTTTTAGAATTTGAACAAAGAGTCATTACCTACTTATAACTGTTTAATTTACCTATTTTTACATAAGTAAAATATAGCAATTATCATAATTCTTTCTTATTTAAGGCCTTGTTTTCCTCTTATTTCGCTTTAAAATTAAATTTAGTTAGAAATGTAGGTTTAGATTTACTTTTATGCATCTTTTATGTTTAATTTCTTGTTTTTACTTGTGAAATAGGAAGAGTTCCCAATGGGGTTTATGTCTCGGGAAAGAGTAAAACCCGTTGGATATCTTGAACTCTTTTCCTTAATGTGGGTTATTTGACTTTAGATTATGTAAGGGATCCAGATCTAAAGCTCAAATAGCTTAGTTTCTTGCTTTTGAGGAATTAGAATAAGAGTATTTTTATGGGTGATGGGAACATGGGGAGTGAACGAGGATTTTTGAGTTTATTTATGCATTTGAGAGATGGTTTAGTGAGTCAAACTCAACTGAATATCATATGTATAACCATCATTTTTATTTATTTCTACTTTATTTACTTTATATTTGGTAGTTTAGTTATTTATATCTTTTTGTTAGTACAAGTAGAAAATATTGATGTTTCTGGGTATCAACAAGTCCTTGTGAATTGACTTGGTATATTTATTTGTTACTACATACGACCGATGCACTTGTCGCAAGCATCGTAAAAAACTTTGCACTTAACACCTACCATTTACACTACTCGTGAACCAATCTCCCTCCCCCTCAAGAGAGGTCACCTTCACCGTAGTTTTCCAACATTGAGTCTGATTTCAACTACTCTAAGTAAAGCTTATTTATGAGATTCCCATATTTAACCTAAAAAAACTTTACCCTAGAAATAATATTTCTCCAACGAGATGTGATTTTATAAGTCATATATCTCATTTCATTAATGACAAAAAAACGGCTTTTCCTCAAATCAAATGATTGGAACAAGAATAGGTTCTTGTCTCTTTGAATCGTATCATCCATGGCGAATGGTATCGTATATAAGAGAAAGGTCGCATTTAGGAGTGTCATAAAGAACAAACAACTGAAGATTTGGAGAAAGGGGTAGACCCACTCGACAAAACTCCTAGTAAAGTATCCTAAAAATTATTCTCACAGGTTCACTAAAGATACATAATTTTCATTTATCTAATAAGGCTTTAATAAAATCAAAAACATCTTTTATTCTCAAATAACCTTTATTTTTTTCCATGTCCACCACTTTCCATTTAATCCATTCAAGTTTTTATTGTCTTTAGACATTTCCTATAGAAAGCCAAATAAAGTAATATATATATATATATATATATATATATATATATATATATATATATATATATATAAATATAAAGAATATAGGGATAGAAAATATAGTTCTTCTTTGATTCAATTGGGTTATTCATTTTACACTTTTGTATAATTTAGTTTTTCAAAGATCAAACCATTTTCAAAATGTGTTTTAATTTTCTAATAGGTTTTACTTAGAGCATAATTTTTAAGTTTAACTTGTCATGCACGAAATCTGATATTCATGTCTATAAAATACATTTTTCAAAAACAAAGGTGAAAAAAAAATTTACCCCTTTCTTTTATGGATATGCATCCGTTTTTAAAATTTTTTATCTTTTATGTTCTTATTATTTACTGTTTTCTTTTTTATGTGATTTTATTTTTATTTTATTTTACATCATTTTTAAATTTATATATTTTATAAATTTTTTTTTTAATTTTTCATATTTTTAATTATTCTTTAATATTTTAAAATTTTACATATTTAATATGATAAAATATGTTCTTGGTGGGGTTTATCCACAACCCTTCATGAAAATGTTTGTAGTCATGGTAATCAATCTATGGATGGTTCATTTGAGCGAAGTATGGTCTTTTATTTGATTTGCGCGAATATGACACATTTGGAAAGTATGAAATGATATGATATTCAGAAAGCCAAGATGTAGAAGAGATTGTTAAAGCTATTCAATTGAAAAT
Organism: Psophocarpus tetragonolobus; assembly: GCA_037954015.1. Lineage (NCBI taxonomy): Eukaryota > Viridiplantae > Streptophyta > Magnoliopsida > Fabales > Fabaceae > Psophocarpus > Psophocarpus tetragonolobus. Next base: position 6,787,242 of record CM075692.1, on the reverse strand, counting down.
GTAGAAATGATGTCATGCTTTAAAAATGTTTACATACTTTTGCAAAATAGGTCATGAACCTTATGCTTTGTATCCTGTAAACTGGATTATGTAGGGTAAGTTTTATGTTCAGCTTGTAGTTCTGAATTTGTGTAAATGTTTAGGCAGACACATCTTGTGATTGTTTAACTTCTTTTTCTTTGATAATATTCATTTGGTTTAAAAAAATGTTAAAATATGATTTATTAAATATATTTTCATATTTGTAGATTAATTATTTTTCTTTTTTAAATTTCTTATTTTTTATTTTCATTATTTATCTTATCTACTATTTAATTAATTTTTTATTAATTAATCATAATTATTCTACTCGGAATTTAATCAATATAAGGTCTTCACTTTTACCTAAGAATGATTGCACTCATGTACTCCCCTCAAAATGGGTATGTTATTTTATTTTTTAAATGATCCTTTTTTATTCTTTTGTATTTTTTTATCTTTTTTATTTCATTTTTTTATGTTATTTATCCATTTATATTTAATATTTTTATATTTTTAAATTTACATATTTTAACATTTATTGATTAATATTTGTGAAACATTGTTAATGGGAGAAAGACAGAAAGTGTATCTTATTCCCTCCATTAAATTATTTTTATTTTTTATTAATAAACTTATAAATATCATTTACGGAAAATATTTCTACTTGACACAAATATAAACAACATTTTTTTTAGATATTTAACATAGTTACATTTTAAAGACTTAACAATATATAATATAGAAAAAAATAAATGATAAACTAATTGTGTAATTTACAATGTTCTTCCATCATAACCCAACACTTTTGATTTTTTTTTACTTTTACAATAAATAAATTTAAACCATATAAATAATTTATTACAAAATAATATTTTTCAAACATTATCAGTGAGATAAATCATATTGATTTCCTCCCTTAAATTAGTTTTCTATTTTTTTTCTAAAGAATTCACAAATAGATAACTCTACTTGACATAATTATGAAAAATAATTTTTTTGTGGTATTTAATAATATATAATATAAAAAATATATATGATATATTGACAATATAAAATAATTTACTATATCATTCAATCACAACTTGTCAATTTACTATGCATTTTAAAGATTAACAAAATATATATGTATGGAGCATATCTAGTTACAAAGTCAAATTTATTTCTTTAAGCATTTATCATGTCACTCTTTTTTCTCTCTCCTCTCCTTATAACTTAGATTTTTTGGATTGTGAACTAATCAAGCTCACATTATTTTCTTGTTACCTCTGAAGAATCCTCTACAAGGTCACCACCACCACCACCACCCCACTGCCACCACCATCGGTACCACTGTCACCACTATTGGTACCATCGTCGCCACCGTTAACAGTGGTGGTCATGGTGGTGGAGTGAAACATACATAGCTAGCCACAGTTTAAAACCCTACTCAAATTGAAAAAAAAAACATGAAATTGAGAAGAGAAAGAATTCAACAAATACAAAGCAATGTAATGAGAAAATAGACAAAAACAAAACGATACAAAAATCAGTGGTGTTTTAAATTTGAAAAAGGACAAAGCAAACTGCGTTTTTGAAATACTTCTTCTTTCACTATAATTATAGAGTGATCCCAATCTGAGTTCATATCACACTGTCACACTTCTGTCTCTTATTTATTATTAGGAACAGAACAATTGTCATTATTGCCATTGCCATTGGCGCGACAGCCATCATTAGCGATGGTAGTGGTGGGGTGAAGGTGCTGACGACCTTACACAGGATTCATCAAGGATAACAAGAGCGATTCATTAAGAGTTTGTGGGAAGATTTATGTGCGAGAAAACCATGTGAGCTTGTTTAATTAACAACTCAATCTAAACCATTTATTTATTATGTTTTCTCATTCTTTATTGTAACTTTTTTTTTCACCTAAGTTATCCTCTATATATATATATATATATATATATATATATATATATATATATATATATATATATACACACTTTCAAATTCTATAAAATTATTTTAATTTTAAAAATTAAATTTTAGTTAAATCATATAAAATATCATTATATTTGTATTTTATAATTATATTTAATTATGTGAATGAAATTTTTATAGTGAAAAATTAATTTAAATCCATTAGATAATATATTCATTATAAAATATCTTTTGAATTTATATTTAAATTCTTCTTATACTAAAATTTGTTTGACATTAGTATGTGTTCAATATATTAAAATTCTAAAATAGTTTCAAATTATTTAATAATCATATCATAAATAAAGTTATCATCATGAGAGAAATGTTGTTTAATTAATATATGTTTGAATTATTTGTGGAAGAACTTATATTCAATTTCCTCCATCAAATTAATTTCCAAACACTCAATAATATATAGTTAATCATTAAAAAATAATATATTGACTATGTTTAGTAACTTTGTGCATGTAAATTTATATAATAATATTAATTTTTCCAGATATACGATACATTTACAAAAAATAACTTTATTATTTAACATCATTATAGGTAGACATAACTAATATGGATAATAAAACTTTTTCTTCCAATATTTAACATAATTGCATACTAAATATTTAAAATATTTATTTATACTTTGGAACCTATTAAATTATTTTAATTTTTAGACATTATTATATATATTGTTAAATAATATTTTTGTTATTATAATTCTTTTTTATTCATAATATTAAGTTTTAATGAAAAATATGTTAGTAATATTCTTATTTTGTACTTAAAGATTAATGAAATTAAATGAGATAACTAATTTTCTTAATATGTGCAAATTTATACATTTTTGTTTATATATGAATTTAGAAAGAGTATTAATTTTTTATTTTGATAATAGTGATATTTTTTAAAAAAATTAAGTTTAAATGAGGATATTTTTATAAGTGATTTAAACATTAAATATCAATATATTAAATAAGGATATTTTATAGTTCAGATATAATAATTTTTAGTTACATTAAATCACATCCCTACTGCTATATTTGGTAATTTCTTAAAAAATAACAAGAATAAATGTATATTTACAGGCGTGTCTTTGTAAAGTGATAGAATAAGAGACGTACACATTATTGGATAAGACGTTAATAACATGGTGGAATTACAAGCAGAAATTATCCAAAAGATTGCTGCAGCAGAAAAATAAAAAATGGCTGGAGATTAACTTCTGAATTACTGTAATCTATCTCCTCTACCAATTAAGTAACCCACAGTCCCACACATTTTCCTTAATCCTCGGAGCAGGATTAATTGAAGAAGCTCGAGTTCATACAATACAATGGCCCCCTCGTTCATCGGTGTTCATCATGTGATTAGGATGATTAATGTCAAAATTAACTCAAAAAGTTCTTTGGTTTAATATTGTTAATAATAACTAATGTTCAGTAAAGACACTTTATTTTTTTAGCTTTTGATTTGCTAAATAATATTTACTAGGATAGGTAAACGAACTAGTTTTACCTGATCATATTTTAAATGGTCTAGAAATTATTAAAATAAATAGATTTTTTTTAAGTGTTTATATCCTGTCCTTAAATATATTTAATATTAAATTTAAAATATCAAATCCGTGAGCCCAGGGATTCGCACGGATTTAGCACCAGTCTCCAGATACGATTTAATATACTCACCCTAATATTTACTAACTTTTACCCTGTCAGCTACAAGACTGCAATTGTCGCAGGCACCAGCAGAAAACACTACTCTTTTATTCTTTTTCTACATAACTACTCTGCCCCTTTTTATTTGACACCTAAATAAGTTAATACTCAAAAAAAATAAATAAAAATGGAGTAACCTATAAGCATTTTAAGATTATAGGTGGACTTATAATTGTCATGTTTTTAAAATGTTGAATATATTAAAATAAAATTGGTGTATTTCCTAATTTAAGGTATTAATATTTTTTTAATTAATCAAATAGTAAATTTTATTTTAATTATTTTTTAATAAATTATAATAATTTTTATTTATTTATAAATAAGTAAATATGTTTAACATTTATAATAAAATAATATTATAAAATTATTTAAAATAAGTTTTATAGATAAATATTTAAAATAAAATAACTTTATAGTAGATTTTACACATATTTACTTATTTATAAATAAATAAATAAAATTTATTTTTAATTTATTAAAAAATAACTTAAATAAAATATACAATTTAATTGGTTAAAAAAAAGAAATATTATCTCCTTGTTTATTTATATCTTCAAACCTGAAATGTGGAACCTCTATAGTATTTGGTTAATTGTTTATGCAGTAGTTTTAATAACGTGTATAATGGACGTTATAGACCATTACAGACAGTGGAAGTGAATTGTAACTGGTTGCCAAAAGAGGGTTTTGATTCCAAGCTAATAATTTTGGTTAGTCATGTTAGCCATGCACGAGCACATTAGTTGAAAGACAAACTTGCTTCTAGTAGGTAACATTGATAGGAAGTATCACGTATCCAATTTGATTCATTTCTTGTTATTCAATCAATGCTGGAATATTCATTTATCATTAATTGATTTTCATTCCAAGTTTGTGATCAAACGGGCATTAAAGTCTAAAGTGATAAACTTTCTTTCACCAAAGGCATACCCTGCTTTTTCCATTGCTTTTGCCCCTCTCTCGTTCTTTTATATTTTCTTTTGGACGTTTGGTGTGTTATCATTGTCTGCTTTGCATCTCCTATCTAAGGAAGGGAAATCAAAAGCAGAAGAAGAGCGACACAAAGGAAAATTCAGAAAACCAAAGTCGTTCAAATTCATTATTTATATAAAACTCACAACAAAAGGAAAATACATTGATGGGTGTAAGTGATGCATGCCAGAAGCATTAAGTTCCTAAACTAACCACCCAAACTCAAGAAAAAAACTCCCATTTGACCAAAACCACCACAACTAACAAAGCAACCTCGTATGCATCTCTTACATCCCACGATACTTCCATCATAACATTAACATAACAATAATTAACCAAAACAAAGAAAAAAGAAAATCAGTGGCAAATGCGTAAGTAGAAGTAAAATACAAAATTTAAAGACCTACTAAAGTTAAAGGTAATTCGGACCGCTACCCTCAATTCCCCGCGATGCAACGATAACACTCTCCCAATTCTTCTTCACATTGTGATGAGCCAGAAACTCGGGAGAGTGCAATTGCAAAGCCTTTTGTGTTGTGTTGTTTCCTTCATTCACCACCAGCTTTTACGCATATTTACGGAAATACCCTTCCACCCTACACCGCCGTCGTCTAGGACGGAACGAGTATCCTTCACGGCCGTAGCTTGAACTCTGAAAGACACACTCGTAGAAGCCATGTTTAAGAAAAGTTACGAATGATAATGGATGAGCCACAGGGCACAAGAAAATGGAAATGGGGAAGCTATAGCTAAGCTAAGCTAAGGCTTGGAGAAGAGACTCGGAATAGAGAGTGAGAGGGTGCAAGCATAGGGACAAGGAGTGACATGATGGGTCGTATATAAAGGCGAGATTTTAGCTTTTGGTTCTGCATTATTATTATTATTCTCTTTCTCATTTATAATAGCATGTGAAGAAAAAAAAAAAAAGCGGAGTTGAAATTCTTGGTCTAATATAGTTAAGGGCATGTTTGTGGGGAATGCCAAAATCTCCACTAACTCGGTTTCCAAAGCTCTTGGAATTTTCATATTCATTTTTCGTGGGTTAAAGAGGGAGAGGAAAAGAAAAAATTGTAGGGATTTGATGGGGTTTGTTTGTCTGCGTATGTGAACGTGGCTTGGTTGTGGGGTGTTTGGTGGTGATTAACTATTTTCTCACTTAGCTCATCACACAAGCTTTTATGGGCAACTTTTTGGATTTATTACCTTATTATTGAGGAGGGTTGGGAGAGATGATGCGTAGTGTGTGTAGTAGTAGTGGGGCATTAACCTTGATTGGAGTGAATGGATATGGGGGCGGATGATTGGCCCAAGGTGCAGCTAACCCCACCAATTTGTGCGTCCAATTACACTCGGATGATTGAGTAATGAACACCACCAAGCAAGGATAACACTAAAATGCCCGTGCTCTTAATTGGTTAACATATATATCAAACTACCACAAGTTTAAATGTCAAAATACTTTCCCTTCGTATTTATCATCCTCCTGCATCTAATTTTTTTCTTTTAACAACAATGTACTATGTTATAATGTTTAGGTTTCAATCTTTATGCCTCATCCCTCAATATATATAAATCAACCATGCTTTTTGAGTTCAAAATTACCGCCACGGTCTCACTTGATTAATTAAGAAGCTGCATCTTGAAGTTACTGTATATATAGTAGATCTCGATCAAAAATATTTATTTTCTTTCTCTGCCTATTCATTTTCTTCTTCACACGGAAAAAGTATTTATTTGAACAGTTGAGTAAACAGACAATTCACATCAAGTATATGTAGAGAACATTTGTCCTGGAATTTGCTTAACAATTTTCCAAGTCCAACCAACATGCATTGCTTGATATCTAGTGTGAACTCCACGCACAAAGAATGTCAACAATTTGAACCAGGCTATGGCTATCCCAAATGCATGCGCATTGAAATTTAAGGGGCATTGCAGAAAATGGGAAGACAAGGAGAAAAAGACACTTACTACTAATTCTACCCTGCGCTCATGCAATCTTTCTTTGCTTTATCAACAACCCTTTGTCTTAGTCAAAGATTTTATTCTTACCATAATTAACTTTTTATGTTTACGTGGAACTTATCACGTTTATACCAGTACTAGTTAATAATTTTACGTTTGATACTATAACTTTATCCCAATTGAGTACATTCATTAATTTGTATGATGAGGAGCAAAATAAAAATTAATCCTCTTAGAACTATATAACGTGCGTAGCTATTATAAACATTTTTATTCCAATTATTGTGTAATGATCGATAGTAAGATTCAAAAAGGTGTAAACATGTTTGTCTTGTAGCTGGGAAGAAAAGGGTGTGCGAGTGGGATGGGTAACAAGAAATTTAAAAGTAAGAGAAATCAGAAATATGACAGACATTGAGAAAACGAAGTTGGGGCACTAGGCTTTGGATTATAAGAAATATAATGGGCACCAAAGTCGTTGTCTACCATATTGCTGGTATGATAAAGACTAAATCTGAGACACATGAAAACATACTTTTGAAGATGATAGAGAAAGAACGCACCTGTACTAACAAAATGTGCAGCTCAATCACTTTACTATAGATTTGGCCATCAGAATAGAAAAAAGCAAGACCTTGCAAAAGCACAATAACAAGTCAGCGGTTTAGATTCCTTCTTCTTTTTGCTTTACTTTCTCCCTCCCAATGCCTTTCTTCGTGCCAGTTTCTTCTACAATTATGAAATAATCATACACAAACCTCTCATACAATCAAATTAATTAATTTGTCTCGCACTCGCACAAATAGATCTTCAAAGAAATTAACTAATTCATCGCTCATCGCACCTTTTAAACTCGCATGATCTCATACAATTTTTTTGCTGTAAACTTAATTGCGCTTTCAAGCATTGTAGTCGGGCTGGTAAGGAGGAATATTGCAGCTGCCAGCAGGTAAGTAAGCAGAAGGTATAATTATTTGTTTAGTTTTTGTATGATCAGCACTTTTTTTTTCATATTTTACTTTTAAACTTCAAAATTATTTATTTTAATCTTTACTCTTATACTTTTTTAAATTTTAATACATATATATTTGTTCATTTATTTTAGATATCTAAAGCAGATTTATATGTATATACCAAGTTCACATCCATCCATCGCATTTAATTATTAAGTAATTTGAATCCAATAGTAATTGTAAAATTGGTAAATTTGTTACCATTTGTTTTATCTTTTGAACTAATTTTATATCTTCATAATTAAATTTTCTTTCACTTTTTAATGAAGTTTTATTATATAAAGGAGATGTTAGATTGGGAATAAAGCTTCTTGCATAATTTAAAAGTCCTATTTATTTCTTCCATTTTATCTGGAAAATCTTGTATTTTCTTTGAAATATGAAGCTGGAGTTTTATAGTTCCATTACCAATTTCTGTCCCAAGAAATTCAATGAAATTTTTACTAATTTCCATTTTTTATTTTGATACTATTAATCCGTAATGTTCCAATTATATAAAACTTGTTTTAGATGATGAAAATGATCATCTTTTGTTTTAAAAAAAACTAATATATCGTCAATATAGACACATGTAAAAGATTTATCATTTTTAAAGATGTTATCCATTTTTCGCTGAAAAACAATAAGAGTATTTTTAAGACTGAATAAAATATATATTTGTTCATTTATTTTAGATATCTAAAGCAGATTTATATGTATATATAGAGAGATATCAAAGCAAATAATTTTTAATTAAATTATAGTTTAAAATGTAAAATCAACTACATCATACACTAGCCAAGCGTGCAAAAGCGTTTAGCTTCCTCTAAAGTATAAACGATCCAAGCACGTGTATTCATGAGCTTTCAATACGTACACTGTGCCTATTTTGTGGCGAAGGCAGTCAGGAGAAACGATTATCACATCATCTATATTCACTCGAACAATTATCATTGGACATATAATTAATTAATTTTACAAAATTATTTATTTTATATATTGTATAAATCATATAATAAATTATATTTATCAAAACCATAGATAATGTGATTGTCATGGTGAGATCATATAATAATTTTTTACGTCTAGTAAATGATATATATATATATAATATAGAACTTATTTTTATCAGTTCTATTTTACTATCAATTTAGATAGGTATTGTTAGCTTGTACATTGTTTATATATATATAAAAATAAATCAACTAACTGGTTTAAAAAAAAAAAACTCAACTGAATTATCTTAAAAGACCGTTATTATTTGAGTAGAATTCATATGAAATTATAAGTATAAGTGTATTTAATCCTTGATAGTATAAATTAAAAATGTCTATTTTCCTTATAACATAAGTTAATTTAATTTATAAATTTGACAATAATTGTCAATTGTTTTAAACAAATCGTTCTCAATTTAGATCAACGAATTTGATCCCATTATGAATCAAAGTTATTTGTGTATAATAGAGATAAATAAACTTATGGACATAAAAATTAAAATGAAAAAGTAACAATTCCTAAATTCAATTATCAAATTAACAAATTCATAATATTATAAATTAAAATGACATTTTTTATTTAATTATTATTGGTATCCTCCATCGAAGATAATTTTATTCGAATCTTGTAAGACTGGGACAAACTTCCCGTCCAAGTATTTAACACAATGTCAATTGTATACCTAAAACACAAACCCAATACCTCTAAGTTGGAACATCCTCTGCTAGTTTATCTACCCGCTCAATGGTTTATAGATTAATAAGACTAACAACTAAAATTTTAAAGAATTAAAATTATTGGTAGTTAAAATTTCAAGTAAGGATATAATTAACAAAATGATATTTTGATAAACTAAAAATATATTGATATAATATAAATGGAAAGCATACATATGTCTTTCCATTTCTAGACCTATAAGAGTTCATAAACCAATAGAAGTTCACCTGAAACATGATTTGCATTTGTCAAAAGATGATTTGTGTCTGTCTTTCTGTCATTTGATTTTTGTTTTTGCTGTATTTGATCCTTGTGTTTGCTTTACTCTTGTAAATAAGTATGACATTTCACCTTTTCATGTGTCTATAGTCATGTATGGAGTGGAATCTATTCCAATATTTCTTTATCATCTTCAGCCTGTACAGAATATCCTATAGTTGTGTTCCTTTCATATATATATATATATATATATATAAAATAAATATTTTGATAATTTTATATTTTCTGCTTATACATTAGGATATTAGGATACAAAGTTAAGACATACTAATAAAAATAAAAGTAAAATTTTATATTTCATTAAAACATTTTTTATAACTACTTTTTTAATATCATTCGAAACAATATGTACAAATAATTAAATATAGTTACTATTATGAAAACATAAAAAAATATTTAGGATTTTTATTTAAGAAATAGAAAAACACTAATAGAAGTTTACATTATTCTAAGATTAACTAATTTGAAATCTTTCCTTTATTAATATAGACCACAAGTATAATTTATTATAGGAGCAATATCGTTTGAGTTAAGTACATATAGTGTTTAAGGTATATAAACTACAATCATTATTTAAAGTTAATCCACACATTTAGTGGTATAATACTTTGAGACTTCAATAAAAATATAATTGCTTATTTGTTAGTTTTTTAAGAATCGTTTTATTATAATTACATGGTAAAATATTTATCAGTTAAAATATAATCTTGATAAAAGATAAAACTCATATGAATGAAATATTTTTTATTCTTGAAACCTAAATTCATATGCTTAAAAGATACTTCCTCTAGTATTGAATATATAAAAAACAACTAATTTTATGCTTAGTAAAAAATATATTACTACGTGCTATTTAATTTTATCAAATTATCTTAAACAAATAAATTTTTTAGATTATTTTTTTTTTGGAACTTGATATCAATAAAAAATAATTTATCAGAATTAAAATTTTAATTAAGTAAAGAGTATGTTGAAGGTAATATGTACTGAATGTAAATGTTGACTACATATATGACGTAAAGTCTACTTAAGTAGATAACCTAATTAAGTATATTTTAAATAACTTTCGTATTTTATATATTCATGGTTAAATATAAGTTACTTCTAAAACTAAAGTAACAATAAAATTAAACTGTTTTAATATAAACTGTAAGTTGACTTAAAAAATTATTAAAATGAGTTAAATTTAGAAATACTTATATTGAAACTAAATTGTTCCATATGCATCCTATTGTTGGTTGAGTTTAATAGTTGTAGGTAAGCTTTAAAAGTAGTTACATTGTTTGTGTCCTAGTTGCGTTCTTAGCATACTCCGTCAAAAGAAAAAGATGCTGTTCTTACATTATGGTGAGAAATAGTTGATCGAACGGTTGTTACCTGTGGATTTTTCTTTCATTAAGATAAGGACGCCATTTACATTCAATCAATAGCTAGTTATATAGAGTTGACTCCAACTATATAGCAAAACTAAACAGCAATGCAATGGGTCCCACGAGGCACATGGGCAGCGTCCCACATTCTACTCTTTGTCTTGTGTTGTGGCACCCTCATTGTGTCAAATTTTACTTCAGCATTACGTCATTAATATGTCATTAGAGTATCACTAATATCGACCCTAAACTTTGTTATTTCATAACTAAAAAACTAGTTAGACTTCTCATGCATTTTTTATACTTATGTGTTATAATTAGTTACATTAATTATTGGTGCATTTGACCATCTTAAAATATAATCAATTATTTCATTACAAATGTGTACTGTTGTATAATTTGATAATTAATAACTTTGAAATAATTAAATTATTTGAAAATATTTAATTTCAAATTTTACATTAATAAATTAATGTGATCAAACATCTTCATATAAATATTGTTTAACAACTCGAAATTGAAGTTTCATTATTATATTAACAATTATTTTATGCATTTGTAATCATATTTAGACATACTTGTTAACTATGGAATGTGGATGCAAGTGTTTATCGTATTGATTAGGATATATTGAGCATTTTTCAATGCATAAAAATTTATAATTATTTTTTAAAACTTAATATTTTACTAAATCTATTTTTTATTAAGCAGGACTAAAAGCCTAAAAAAAATTACAAAGGAATACATTAACCGTAAAAGAAAAATATAAGCTAAAAGCAATTGACTTACATGACCGTGCAAATAACGAGGGGATTTTGTTTTATCAGATATACTTAGGAAGAGAGAATCCTTGGGATCAAAGAAAAATTTAAGTAAGAACTTGAAATTTGTTGATAGAATAATTTTGAAAATGTATATACCCCATCTACTTTAGCTGGAAAAAGAGAATTATGTCTAAGTTACTTGACTACAGGTTTCGATTCCAAAATTGTATTCAGTTCTTAATAGGAGATTTTAATGTTTTTAGAATGTTTGATGAGAGAATCAAGGAAAGTTGGGGTTGACATAATCGCCTCTTGAAATGATTGGATTTACCAATTTCATCTCATTTATGGAATTGGTGAATGGTTCGATCTTTAACAAAAAATATACATGGTTTAATACTAGAAGTATGGTTTGCAACTTCTTCAATAGGTTCTTAATCTTGAAAAATTGGTTTCATGCCTCCTTTTATTATTATCAACAGGTACTACTGAGGAGCTATTCAAATTTTTGCCCTATTATTCTAAAACAATTAACAATAAATTAGGGAGAAAGATACTTTGTAGTGACTATTATCAATTGGTACTAGAGAGGAGCTATTCAAATTTCTATCCTATTATTTTAAAACAATCAACAATAAATTAGGGAGTAAGACCCTTCGTATTTGTTGGTTTGAGACAAAAAGCTTTGAAGAGTTTGTAAGAGAAAAGTTCAACAGTTTCAACATTCAAGGTTGGGGGCTTTTGTGTTTAAGGAAAAGCTCAAAGCTCTTAAAAGTGAGATCACATAATATAAGTGATGCAATCCTTCTTATCAAGGGTCATCGCTAGGAAGATTGAAAAGGATATGGCTAGGAAGGAGAGAGGAAGACCTAAACTTCTACTTGAAGTGAAGATTAGGTCATAGTCTTCTTAATTCTTTCTTTGTAAATCGCACCCTTTATTTGAGGTTTAAGAAGGCGCATTTAGTTTGCTTTTTGGTCTTGTATTTTGACCTATATTCCTATTTTTAGTTAGGAGTTGTAGCTACTCTTTTATGTGGAGTGTGTTTATTAGAATGGGCCTTTTTGAGAGCCTTGGCCATGTGGTTGTTTGATAACCACATCCCCTAGTTTGTCTCACACCCCTTCTAAGATACACATGAAGCATGAGAAACATGTGGACCCCTTTGGTTCCCTCTATTGGGCACCAAACTCATTCTCAAATTTTAATTTTGGAGGGATTCTAGATGACACTCTCAAATTCAAATTTGAATTTCAAGGGAACAAGATCCACTTTCTTAAGACCATGTTTGGATCTTGCTAGGATTAATTAAGTGTTAATTGGCTCTAGCTCAATTGACATTTAATTAAACTCATGCTTGGGTCCTAAGAGTAGATGTCCACTCTCATCACACTCCTGACCATTCTTTTCTTATAAATAGGCATCTCGTCTCTTTTATAAACTTGACATTTGAATGATATAGAAATTTCTCTTGAGAGCTTCATCTTTGAGTATCCTTCTTCTCCTATTGTCAGAGCCTTTTCATGGCTTTCATGAAAGGTTCCTACCCTTGTGGAAACCTTCCTTCAACTCGTGGCTTATCTCTTTCAGTGATGCCACCTTCACCACTATTTCTTCTCCCTTCCATCACCATTTCACTGATTGGAATCACTAGAAGGTGATCTTGGGATGGCAACCATGGAGGATTGAATCAAGAAGGAGCATATTGGACAAAATGAGGTCAAAATATTAAAGTTAAAACATCACATTCTAGTAATGGACCATAAGGCTGAGATTGGTGATTGTTAAAAGGGCAAAAATTGTTGGAGAATTCAGAGCATGGAGTACTTATCAAGAGATATTGCTACCTCAAAAGGCAAAACTCAAATGGCTCCAAGCAAGGAATTTCAATTTTTGTTTCTTCCATTATGTAGTGAATAGGAAGATGAAAAATAATAATATAAAAAAGGCTTAATGATACGAGGAAAATTATTGAAGACCCTGATTTAGTTAAACAAGAGGTAATATGATCTTTCAACAAAGATTTCAATCACAACAAGATTTAGGAGTAAGATTGAATAACATTGAGTTCAGAAAGAATTAGTTGTTGCATTCTCTAAAGAGGACATAAAAAGTGCCATTTAGGTTTGGGATTGGGAAGGGTTTAAAGCCCTCAGTCTAGATGGGTATAGCATGAAATTCATCAAACATTTTTTGAACCTTATAAAGTTTGATACTATGAAGTATTAGAGGACTTTCATTTGAATGGAAAACTTCCACGTGGCCCAAATGTGTCCTTCCTTATGCTCATTCCAAAGAAGGAAGTAACAGAGATTTGAGATAGTGGAGAAGAAAGCAAAATAGAGTAGAACTAAAGAGAAACAAAGAGAGAGTGTGGATTCAACTAAGATTGATTAGCAACAATCTAAACTCTATGTATTGAATGTATTGGTCTTATATATAGAGAAACAATGAAGGAACAAAGTGACGTGTAAACGAAGCTCGTTAGTTGATAGTTATAATAGAAAATAATTGTCATATAACAGGCAAAGCTAATAGCTAACACGACAAAAAATAAACAACATAAATATCTCAATAACAAACTAACTAGCTCATCTAGTTAACACTAATCAACATGAGAATAGAAGAACCAGTTATGGTTAAGAGTCTCCCTCAAGTTGGGAATGGATGTTAGTTATTCTCGACTTGGAACACAACTCACAAAAGATGTGTGGATGAAGAACATTGGTCAAGACATCTGCTAATTGCAAGGAAGAGTGAATAGCAAGAAGCACAATCAAACCTTTATTCACCTTTTCACGAACAACATAGCAATCAATTTCAATATGTTTTGTTCGCTCATGGAAAACCTGATTTGATCTAATTTGTAAGGCTAAATCATTATCACATAATAAAATAAGCAACATGAAGGTCATCAAGCAAGTAAGTAAGTCATTGAACTTCACAAGTGGTGGTAGCAAGATCATGATATTCTGCTTCTGAAGAATTACAGGACACTTGCTTCTTCAATCTCCATGATATGAAAGAATAACCAAGATAAACGAAGAAGCCAGTAACTAAACATCATGTTTCATTACAACCCGTTTGATGCACTCCTTCGATCTCCTTCACCAAGGTCCTTCCTTAAAGAAGATGAATGATAGAAAAAGGCCAGGAATGGGAGGGGAGCTTGCACCACTTCTCTTGAAGGAGAAGATAAGTCAAGAAAATTTTATGAGACTTGCCAAAAAGGAGAGGACCCTTGATAAAAGCTTTAAGGGAAAAAATCCTCAAGAGAGAGGTTTCTCAAAATGACACTCTATTAGATTAAATTCTCAAAAGATTCTTACTTCATTCATTCAAGTGTCATGATACAAGAGGGAGAAGGAGTATATAAAACCCAAAGGAGGATCTTGGGCACACAAACCAAGCCAATGTAGGACTTAGGGCTAATTAGAATTAGGCCTAATTAACCAAGCTTAATGGCCTTAGTTAGGCGTCTAGTACTAATCCAAGGGGTGCAAATAGTAACTCTCATTTTAGGTGGATGGACAAGCCCAACACTCCTAAAATAAGGGCCTATTCTAAGCTTACTCCTTCCTTCTTATTTTCTACACCTACACACCTAATTTAGAAAAGAAAAAGGCCTAAATACATAGCCTTAGGGGATAAAACTATGTGCCCTAAATATCTAAGCAATTATAAAATATTTACAAGTAGAAAACCTTAAGACTATGGCTCCATGTCTTCATGTAAGCATTCATCCAAGCCTAGTCTCCTTCTCTTGAATCCTCCTAGTCATGATGTTAGGTGGGATTACATTATCTCTTCCCTCGTATAGAGGATTATACCTCAAATCCTAGGTTTTTCTTCCTCTTTTTCAGTGACTGTAAAAAAATAAGGAAAGCAGTAAGAGCATTTAGGCAAGTGTGATGTGTAGGGGGAGTGAGAGGCCTTTGAAAAGACCTCTTAGGAATGGGTAGTGGAAGTGGGTACTTAAGTTTGAAAAGATGTGGTTATGCCTCCATACAACAGTACCCCATTCCACTCCTTATGCACTAAAGATAAGTCTCATAGGGTTCAAAATTTTGTGGAGACTATCTTTGGTGCACTGGAGCACTCATCCAAGAATTCTCAATAAGCCTTGCCTTGTTGTTTACCCCAAGATAGAATGATGGGCCTAGGGGTGGACCATTCTTTCATGGTCTTTTTTTTTTAACTTGAGATTGACTATGATTTTGCAAAAGTTTAGGCTCAATGTCATGCTCAAAAGGGGCCTCATCTTGAAGTAAATCTTGAGGTTGTGATGCATTGTGCGCAAATGATATGGACACAACCTCAATTTCCACTTCTTCAAGAGAAGAATGAGATTTAATAAGATCATCATTGGGGTCCAAAGGACAATCTTCTTGAAGATCTTCCTTCCTTTCAACTTCTCCCAAATCTTGAACTTGAGGTGGAATGACAACTTATTAATAATGGGTTCAAGCTTAATACATGGGAAAGTGACAGTTGACACCTCTATGGGTTCATGGTAAAGAGTTTTTTCAAGAAGGAGACTATGTTTAAAGTCCATTCTTGTTGCAAAATGGCTCTCTTTTTTTAACAACAAGCTTGGAAGAGGTACTTTTTTCCAACCCATCAACTTTCAATGCATGTTTGTTTTTTCTTCTTTTTTTTTTATCTTCCTCATCCCTTTTCTTGTTCAAAAGAAATTGATCCTCTGCCACTTGTGAAGGTGAAAGAGGAGTCAACTTAATTTTCTTGTCATTATGGATGAAGGTTATCTCATTGGAATAGCCATGATGAATGACTTTTCTATCAAATTGTCAGGGTTGTCCTAACAAGATATGTGTTGCTTCCATTGGAACTATGTCATAAAAGATTGTATCAATATAACCTCCAATGGAAAAGGGCACATTTGCTTATTGGTTGACTATAATTTCCTTACTCTTATTGACCCATTGAAGCTTGTAAGGACGAGGGTGAGGAATTCTAGTCAAAGACAACTTCTTTGCCAACTTCATACTACAATAATTGCAACATGAGCCACTATCTACAATGAGAGAACATGTTTTACAAAAACTTTGCATCTTGTGTGAAAGATATTCTCTCTTTGAGAAGGTCTTAATTCATAAGGTTGGCTTCCAAGAAGCCTTCTCACTATAAGTAAATCACCATCATAAGGACCTTTCTCTATGTCAAAATACGGATGGTTTCTTTCTTCCTTACTCTAACTAAAAGAAAAAGACTCACTAACAATATCTTGGTCCTTCATGATCATGGTTTTCTTTTTGGGGCATTGGAAAGCAATATGGCCTCGCCCAAAAGATTTGAAACACTTAATACTATTAATCTTTCAAGAAGAACTAGCAGGGGAATCTTCTCTAGAATGTAGAGGTTTATGCTTTTCATGCATGATGGTGGAATCTTCCTTAGGGTGGCTTTTGGAAGAACTCCCATTTTGTTGGTCCCTACTTGCATAAGAATGGTGTTAAGTGTTAGAGTAGTCCTTCTTGGAAGAAGTCCTCCTCTTCAATTATTGTTCCACTTTTATACAAATTTGGACTAAGTCATCTAGATCATTATGTGGCAAGACCTCAACTTTATCAAGGATTTCAAAATTCAAGCCACTTAAGAATCTAGACAAGGTACTCATTGGCTCTATAGTTATGCCCGCCTCATCAAGAAAAACACCATTGTTTGGCGATACACTTCAACACTCAAAATTATTTTGTTTGAGTCTTTGAAGTTTATCTAGGAGTTCCCTTTCATAATAAGAGCGGACATGTCTTCGCCTCACAGCCCCTTTATGATCAATACATTGCATACCCTTGGAAGCTTAGGGTAGCCAAAGGCCTTTTCCTCTCTTCACCCACATGGAAGCAAGCAAAGAGTTATTCTACCTTCATTTCCTAATCAAGGTAGGTTTCCACGTCATCTTTTCCTAAAAAGGATAAGAGGTCTATCTTTTGTTCCTTAGGAGTTTGATTTCTTATCTCTCTAGGCCATGATGGTCATTATGATCTTCTTCACTAGAACTAGACCTATGGCCTCTCCTTCTTCTCTCCATCTCTTCTCCTTTTCTTCTCTCTTTGCTTTCTATTTTTTCTCTTGCTATCCTTTCTTCTATATCTCTCTCTTCTTTTTTATTTTTCTCTTTCTTTCTTTTTGCTCACTCTCATATCTTTCTTTTCTTTCTCTCTACGCCTTCTCTCCTTTTTTTTCTTCCTTCTCTTTTCTCTCTTTTTCCAATCTTCTTATTTCCTCTCTTACATCCTTTTCTCTTCTCTCTGTACTTTCCTCAACTCTCCACTCTCTAAATTCACTCATGAATTTATCTAAGGTGCCTACCCTAGGTGATAAATCTTGGTTGACACTATTATGAGTTCAAATGGGTGAATCCATTTAAAGTGCAAGTGTTGAATTTTAAAAGAGTTGAAATGCAAGCAAGCAAAGAACACCCCTCTTTTTTTCAAGGTTTTCTCAACTAAGAGAGACTTAAGCCTTTGGAACTTAAGCATTTTTTCTAAACATGATAGCAAGTAAAGGAAATTAAAGACTATATTAAGGTTCTACATGAGCTCCTAAATATTAATAAGAGGTACCAAGTCCTTATCCACACTAAACGAGAAACTAAACTATGATAAACAAAGAAGTGACCCTTATGGGCATCCAACACCTCAATTAAAATGGCCTTATTAGAATTACAACTAATTAAAGCAAAAAGTAAAAGAAACTTTTGATGATGATCCTTCTTCAAGTGTTTCCCTCAAGTTTGGTGCTCCCTCTTTGATAGATTTCTTCCTTAGCTTGATTCTCAACTCTCCTCAAATAGGCTACCCTTGTGAAAATCAAGTTCTTGACTTCTTTTCCCTACAAAAGTGGCGCAAGAAAAGCTAAGAGAGTGCAATGGAAGCAGAAACAAGAAAATCTCAAAGAAAGAAAGCACACTTTCAAATGGATAGAATAGTTGTAAACAAACTCAAAGAATTTAGAGTCAAGACAAGCAAGCAATTAAAAGGTGTAAAAAGAAGGTTAGGACCACAAAATGGAACCTAGAATGGTACTAGATTAGAATATGAACTTAAAGCAAAAAAAGAAACTCAAAACAACTCAATAATTTGCATAATTTAATTTCAAAGTGGTTGAACCTTTTAAACAAAAATTCAAGTAACTTTAACAAGTTTTCACTCCTTAATAATTCTAAGCAACTTAAGGTACACTTTTTTTTTCTCTTTATACTTATTCTTTTTTTCTTGCTCACTTTTACTAATTATTTTTTTTCTAGTTTTACTCTTTTGATTTCCTTCTCTTTGTTTTCTTAGAAAATAGTCTTGCTACACCTCTTTACATAGTTTTGAAGCAAATATAACAAGGAGACATAAGGTCATAAACGCTTGATTTAAATGCACAATAAGGCCATTAAAAATTGAGATACAAAGTGCAAATCAAATGAGAAATAACTTAAAATGTAATTAGCAATTTGGTGATCAAGTTTTAGGCCTTAATACTTTGGGTTTTTGGTGTTGTAGTAAGCTTGTTTGCACAAGCGGAATACCATTAGCACACACCAAAAAATTTGAAGCCACAACAAAGCCAAAATAAAACCAAACAATGCTATAACAAGTTCAAGCTATTTTACTCAAAGAGAAATACTTAAAGAACAAATTGAGAAATATATTTTTTTTGTTAGAAAAAATTGTAGATACATGTTAAATCTAATAGCATGTGAACTTTTCATAAGACTTACTCAAGAGGAATGCTCCTCTTAGATGCTCAATTTCAAGAAGCAACACACACTCTTTTTATGGAGAAAATAAAAATAGCACAACTATGAATTTATTTAAACATGATTAAAGACTAAACATGACGATTTAAATGAAAACACTAAGGAGAATAAAAGGATGAAAATATAGTGCAGAAAAAATAAAACTCACACTCACAACAAGAAATAAAAAGTCCAAGAAAAATGAAAAGGAACAACCAAAAGCATCTATGTGATTCCAAGAACTTAAACCACTTTTTGGTGGCTTCTTTCACAAAGATTGTGAAGTCATCAGTAAAGCTCTCTTAGGAAACACAAGAGCAAGAGAAATGGAACAAAAAATGGCAAGAAAAGAAGCCTAAACAATTATTTGATTCAATGAAAGGAAACTAAGAAAATTGAACTAGGAAATAAAGGTGCAAGAAAGTAAATGACAACAAATTAAATCTACTACTACTGAGACATAAAAGGAAATAAAATGAAAATAAAAGGAAATAAGAAATAAAGCATAAAAATGTAGAAAAATAGAAGGAATTTACGTGATAAACAAAAAGAAAAGCAGGAAGAATGGACCTATGGAAGGTGGCTCTTGATACCACTTGATGTACTTCTTCGATCTCCTTTACCAAAGGTCCTTCCTCAAAGAAGATGGAGGATGGAAAAAGGCTAGGAATAGGAGGGGAGCTTAACGCCACTTCTCTTAAAAGGAGAATATAAGTTAAGATAATTTTATAAGGCTTTCCGTAAGGGAAACAACCCTTGATAAAAGCTTTAAGGGAAAGAATCCTCAAGAGAAAGGTTTCTCAAAATGACACTCTATTAGATCAAATGCTCAAAAGAATCTTACTTCATTCATTCAAGTGTGATGATACAAGAGGGGGAAGGTTTATTTGGACTTGGTGATTATAGGTCAATCTAATTTGTGGGTGTGCTTTACAATATAATTGTGGGGGAGAATCAAACAATTTTAATCAAAGGAAGATATTTATTAGATAGTATGCTCATAGTCAATGAATATGTTCAAAAAGCTAATCCAGGAAGCCTTTGTTGCTCTTCAAAGAAGATATTGAAAAAGGATTACAATGCTATAAGTTAGTCTTTCCTCTTTTATATGCATTTCATCCTAAAAGGAAATCACAATTTCAAAAGTTGGTGCATGGATTGATGATAATTGGCAATGAGACTTGAAATGGTCAAAACCTTTACTAGATTGAGAAGTGAGATAGTTTGAGGAACTCCAAAATATACTTTAACTGATGGGATTGAAAAAGGAAGACATATATGGATGGAAGTGGAGCAGAAGTATACCCAAATCTAATGAGTATACAATGAAGGATGCATACAATATAATGCATGGAAATGCTCAATATGCAAAGTCCATTTTTTTAAGGCAATTTGGAGTGGTTGGGTTCCTTCTAAAGTTTTGGCATTCGCTTGAAAAGTTCATTTGAACTAAATATTAGCAAAGGATGAGCTTGTTAAAAGAAACATATCTCTACTAGATGGCGATTTATGTTCACCATATAGTGAATTTGTGGAGTATGTGCCTCATTTGTTACTTATTTGCAACCATGCGTATCATGTATGGCATACTTGCTATAGATGGCTTGGTAACTCTAGGGTACTACCCACAAATTTTACTAGTCACTTTTGGCAATATGTTGGGAATGCAATTGGGAAGGGGGAAGAGGGGGGAACTTGGACAATAATCTAGTTAGCTACTATATGTTCCATTTGGCTAGCTAAAAAAGAGTCAGTTTTCACAGGAATCAAGCATCTCAAAATTTTGGTACGATATTCTACAAAGATCTTGGCGTTTGATTAGAGTGTATAGTAAAAAAAAATTATTTTTACAAGTGGCAAATGTAGTCTAGGAATTATATTAAAATCATATATAATAGCATTCATTGGGAAATATTGTAGATGATACTCCAAGTTTTTGAGTATGCAAACTTATTTGTAATGTAATAGGATACAAACACAAGTATATGTATGATAATTCCTTATGATTTTGTTGTGCTTGTATCTGTTGAATAAAATTTTTCTTTATCTAAAAAGAAATTGCCTCACATGAGCTTGGATTTGCTAAAAAATTATAAACTCTCCTTGCATTGAACAATCATGGTCTACTAAATTTTAATTATATTTTAAAAAATTCTCCTGAAATTCAAAATAAGATTATGCAAGTTAAACAACCTTTCGATTTTCAAATATTTTTAAAAACATTTTTATTTAATAATTATATAATTTAATAAATTAGTATAACTTTTCTAACTGTTAATTTTCTAAAATAAATCAAAGGCTAACTTTTAGTGATATCATTATTTCATTTGGAAAAATATTTTAGATATAAATTACAAGCCAACTATAACTAATTGCATATAGTTTTAAACATATAACTTCTTTTTTTTGGTAAGCAAGCGTTGAATTAAGAGGAACACTAGAAGTACAAAGATACATCATAGTTCAACAGAGAACTCTTAGAAATCAACACACGACGGTCACCAGCTTGAACCTCAACAAGAATCCAAGCAACCGCCTTAGCCACACCCCTATGTCATTTTCCCACAGTCGTTATTTCTGTTAGCCTGGTAGTTTATTCTTTCTGTTAGTTTGTTACACTTTCTATTTTATAACTGTCTTCTCATCTATCCGCTTCCTGATTCTTCCCTTCACCAAATATGAATTCTACATAAAACATTTATTGTAAAAATTCATACACATAATGGAGTGATGTTCATTGAGTTTCTCTAGTTTTGCTCTTACTATTCTCTGTTTTTTCTCTTTTTTTATGTCTGCTTGCAATTCAAATATGGTATCAGAGCTCTTGTTGCGTGCTTTGTGCTTTTCCTTTTCTCAGTTGTGATGGCTTCTTCATCTTCAGTCTTGAACCATGAGTTGGATCCATCCATCAATGTTCATAGCTACCTCTATCTTCATCCTTGAGAAAACCCAACCATAGTGTTGGTGACTCCTCCTTTAGATGAGAAAAATTACAATACATGGTGTAAGGCCATGGACACAACCCTAAGTGTGAAAAATAAATTAGATTTTATTAATGGAACAACAATTGAACCTAATGAAAGCGATAAGTTGCATTAAGCATGAAAGAGATGCAACGATATGGTCGTTTCATGGATTCTGCACTCGGTTACACCCTAAATCCATTAAAGCGTTCTGTGGATGGATCAATTGGAAGCTATGTGGAAAGATCTTCGTGCCAGTTTTTGCAAGGCGATAGGATGAAAATCTTGGATTTACGATTGGAGTCTACATCAATAAGGCAAGGTGACTCTTCTATTACTCAGTACTTTTCCAAATTGAGAACTGTTTGGGATGAGTTAGAGAGTTATAGACCTAACTTGGCTTGTAAGTACTCGATTAAATGCGGTTGAGGGATTGTTGAAGCAATGTGTGAGAGAAAGTTTGAGAATCATCTATGTAGTTTTTGCGGGGACTCAACGAACAATTTAGCGATGTTAGATCAAACATTCTGATTATGGATCCTTTCCCTTCCATGTCAAAAATATTTTCATACATAGTTCAACAAGACAGGCAACTTGAAGGGAATAGCTTCGTTGCAACCATTAATGCTGAAAATAGGAGTAGTGTAATGTCGGATTCCTGTGCAATTTCTATGGCAGGTTTGGACACATAGAAAATGTGTGTTATCGCAAACATGACTTTCCATATGAAAGAGCAAAATAGACCAAACAAGAATGGCAAGTTATGCACTCACTGTGGAAAGGGCAGGACATACCGTTGATGTATGTTATAGGAAACAGCCTTCCCTCTAGGAAATAAGTTCTATGGTAAGAGCAGTAATGTTAATCAGGTCGTGACTGATGAGAGCAAAAGCAGTGACATCAGCAGATTTCCAGTGAGATCATAGATCATAAAATTTTTTCTAGGGAATATCAAGTCTTAATGACTTTAATCCATCAATCGAGTATCGGAAATTCAGCATCCTTGTTTCCACCAACACTAGCACTTCAAATGTCAATCCAGTAGGCTTGGTCACCACTTGCAGTCAACACAACTCAAGTATTAGTTCACATACTGCACTATCTATTGAGTCCAAATACACAACTACCTAGATATTAGAATCAGGAGCTCCTGACCATGTGTCATCTTCATTGAAATATTTCACTTCTTATAAGAGCATTAACCTAATTGTCATTAAGCTTCCCACGGGTCAACATGTTGAAGTTGTTTACTCAAGAATTGTCGTTTTCAATGATAAGTTCTTCCTCACAGATGTGTTGTTTGTCCTATCTTTCAACTACAACTTAATTTCTATATCCAAGCTTGTAAGAGCACTTAATTTTAAACTAACTTTTTCCCATAATTTGTGCACCATACAAGACGCGAGAACGAGGAAGATTATTGGTACAGTTAAAGAGCATGTTGGACTTTACACACTCTCTATCAATAAATAGTTGGCACCATTTGATATGACCTCCATTACTCGGCCCTTTTGTAAGACCCCTATGAATCTATAGCACTTTCGTCTTGGCCACTTGTCGAACGAACGATTACAGGCTGTAACCCACCACTACAAATGTATCTTCATAAGTGATGAAAAGAGTAACGAATTTGCTTGCAATATATGCCACCATGCCAAACAGAAATGACTTCCTTTTCCTTCTAGTTTTTCTCATGCATCTAAACTTATGCATTTAATCCATGTAGATATCTAGGGCCCCTACTCCAAAATCTCATTCCACGGGCATAGATACTTTTTTTACAACAATAGATTATTGCACAAGATACATTTGGATTTACTTGATGACAACTAAGTCGAAAAATAGAAAACATTTGGTCAATTTCATTAACTATGCAAACAACTAGTTTGAATCCAGTCTTAAAATCATACATTTAGATAATGGAAAAGAGTTTGACATGCATGAATTTTATCACTCTAAAGGCATCATACATCAAACTACTTGTAATGAAACCCCACAACAAAATGGGATTGTTGAGCGAAAGCATCAACACCTCTTAAACATCACTAGATCCTTACTCTTCCAAAGTAGCTTACCTTTGTCTTTTTGGTCTTTTACGCTAACACATGCGACTTTCATAATCGATTGTTTGCTACCCTTTTTGTAAAATTCACTTCACCATGTGAGAAACTTTATGGAGCACCATTTGATGTGGCGGTCATTCGGGGTTTTGGTTGTTTATGCTACGCTTCAACATTAACTGCAAATCGGACCAAACTTAGTGCCCGAGCCAGTCCATGTGTTTTTCTTGGCTTCAAGCCTAATACTAAAGGGTACCTTTTATTCAATATACACACTGAGCAGTTTAAAGTGTCTAGAAATGTTATTTTTCACGAGAATCAATTCCCATAACTCACCCATAAACTCAGTTATACACTCAAGTTAGTGCATGCCTATAAATGATCCTTACCAGCATTTGTCCCTGCACTCACTTGAGTTACACTCCAGTAAAACACCTGTACTCCCACATGTCGAATTTGAATCCCACACACTCCCTCAGCCTTTTCCTTGCCTTACACTTGTCCACCCTAAGTCCATTTGTCCCTTTCCAACACATCCACCCACTGATGAATCACTCTTTATCTCAACTCCTCACTCTCCAAGTCGTCCCCTCATTCCTGATGACAGTCTTCCTGTTCCTAGCAAACTGCACCATTCCAAAGGCAAGCATGTCCCTCCCTCCTACCTCCATGACTTTCATTGCAACATGATTTCTTCAACTGTACCATCTTCTTCTTCTTCAAGCTCCACAGGTATTCGTTATCCCCTCTCTTCTTTCCTTTCATATAGTCATTTTCCCCTCAGTACAAACATTTCATTCTTTCTATTTCTACACAACACACACCTTGCACTTTTGTTGAAGTTTCAAAGCACGATTGTTGGCTTAAAGCTATGCAGGATGAGATCACTGCCCTTGAAGAGAACAATACTTGGATTCTCGTCCCTCTTCCTCCTAACAAAACGACCATAGGTTACCGTTAGATTTTCAAAACTAAATTTCATGTAAACGGTTCCATTAAGAGACACAAAGCTCATTTGGTTGCTAAAAGCTGCACTCAGATGGAGGGCCTAAACTTCATCGACACTTTTTCACCTATTGCCAAACTCACCACAGTGCATTTGTTCCTCACCCTCACCTCTATCCATGGTTGGCACCTAAAAAAACTTGATGTCAACAATGCGTCTCCATGGAGACTTGCTTGAAGAAGTTTATATGCAAGTTCCTCCCAGCTTAACAGCTCTTTCTGGTCACATCTGCAAATTACAACATTCTCTCTATGGTCTTAAGCAAGCTAGCAGGCAGTGGTTTTCCATATTATCCTCCTTCCTATTGTCTCATGGTTATTCCCAATCCACTGCTTACCATTCCTTGTTCCTCAAGTTTGACTAGTCCTCCATCATGGCTCTTTTAGTTTACGTTGACGACATTATCCTAGCTGGTGACAATGTTCTTGAAATTCAACACATCACTTCCCTTTTGGATTCTACCATTTTGGATTCTACCTTTCACATCAAAGATTTGGGCAATCTTAAGTTCTTCTTAGGCCTTGAGGTTGCTCACACCACTCGTGGCATTCATCTTTTCCAACGAAAGTATGCTTTAGACATTCTTTCTGATATTGGAAAGATTGTTTCTCACATTGTTTCCAATCCAATGGACTATGTGACCCGCCTTCACGCTTCCTCAAGCACTTTCCTTCCCGACCCTTCTCAATTTAGACATCTTATTGGCCACCTCATCTACCTAACCACCACCTGCCCTGACATCACGTATGGAATCCAACGTCTTAGCATTTTCATGTCCAAACCTACCATGGGCTACCTCAGAGTTGTTTTTCGCGTTCTTCAATACATCAAACAAGCCCTAGGATCAAGTCTTTACTTTCCCAGCTCTAGCTCATTACAATTAAATGACTTCAGTGACTCGGACTGGGCTGGTTGTGCGGACACTTGAAGGTTTGTTACTAGATTTTCAATTAACTTAGGTCATTCCCTTATTGTGTGGCATTCCAAGAAGCAAGCCACAATTTCCAAAAGCTCTACTGAGGCTAAGTATCTGGCCATGGCATCCACCACCTATGAGCTCTAATGGCTCACCTTCCTTTTAAAAGATTTTTGCATCCCCTTCAATCGTCCCTCTCTGCTATTTTGCGACAGTAATAGTGCCCTCCAAATCGCTTCTAACCAAGTCTTCCATGAACACACCATGATATTGACTATCACATTGTTCGAGATAAGGTCAATGTTGGTCTTGTTAAACTGCTCCCAATCTCTTCCTCCATGCAACTCGCGGATGTTTTCACCAAAGCTCTCTCTCTTTCCGTGTTCAAATTGTCTTGTTCCAAGCTGGGAATGCTCAACATCTATTCCTAGCTTAATGGGGGAGGTCTCAACAATCAACATACGACGGTCATCAACTTGAACCTCAGCCAGAATCCAATCAACCGTCTTAGCCACACCCCTGTGTCCTTTTCCCACAACCATTATTTCTGTTAGCCTGGTAATTTCTTCTTTCTGTTACTTTGTTACACCTTTTGTTTTGTAACTGCCTTCTCATCTGCCCGCCTTCCCATTCTTCGCTTCACCAAATATGAATTGTATATAAACCATCTATTGTAAAAATTCATACACACAATGGATTGATGTTGATTGAGTTTCTCTAGTTTTGCTCTTAACATTCTTTGTATTTCTCTTTTTTCTATATCTACTTGCAATTCCAATAAGAACAAAGTATAGAAGCAAATACCACCTAAATCCTATTAAGCTGAGCATGAGAGTGGTTATCTCATATTAACATCCTAATAAGAGTTAACCACTATGATGGAGCTGTAACTAATAGATGAAAATAAAACCACCAAAAGGTCAAGCAACTCAGAAAAAACGGCAAGGTAATTCCATATATCAGAACCTGGGGCCAAAAACTAGCAAACTAATTTCAAATTCAGCGAGCTAATTCCAAGTCCAGCAAACTAATACCAAAATTCATCAAGTTGATTTTACTATTCAACAAGGTAATTCTAAATAGTCCTACAAAGCGAAAAACCAACCACGAAATAGGAGACAAAATACCAGACCAGAAACTAGAATTGCTGCACAAGTCTGCCCAAATGTGGCTATGAACAATGGTTTGAGACAAAACGTAGCAGCAAGTCGAAAATTAGCTGCCACACACCTGCAGAAAAAATAAAGACCACAACAGCTGCCTCAAATTCTGATAAGGTGACAGGGGTTTAACAAGCAGAAGGGAAAAAGAGACGAGCACTGCCAGAATATGCAAGGCAGCCTGGAACCTGAAAAACATGTTTATTTCTGCCATAATACACTTAGCTGCCAGGACCACCTCAAGTGTAAATTATGACTCAGTTTCACCAATAAAACTTCTTATCAATCATCTTATCTTTTCAAACAATATTGTGGGAATGGTTGTTTTTGAACTTTACTGGTTAGATAAACTTAAAGATATATGAATGTTAATTTAATCAATTTCAAACATTAAAAAATTGTTGTTATTTTTATTTTAATAGCTTACCACTCAATCTACGTTATCATGTTCTAATATTTAAAACTTAAAGATATATATGAATGACTTATCGCCGTCCTATGATTAGTATCAATATATGTATCATCACATTTATAATCATTTATATCAATTTATTATCACATTTATTTATGATAGTGACAATAAAGGCGGTCTGTCAATGTTTTTTAGAATTATAGTTATTCGTGACTATAGACACCATTATCGCGTCACGGTTACTTATATTATTATAAATATAAATAAATTTAAATTATTATAAATTAATAAAGAAGGTACAAATTTCAAATTAAACAATATTGCTCAAAAGTTAATTTAAGTTTGAATCTCACAAACAATATTAAAAAAATTAATAGAATTTATAAATAAATAATGAGTTTAAATGGTATACAATGTTAGTGTAAAAGATTTTTTATTGATATTCAATTACAACCCTTTATCCATGGTAAATTTGTTGATTTTAGTTCTACTACTTTAAAAGTAAGATAAATGAAAAGTCATGATTGAATACAAGTAGAAATATATATTTTTACATATATCTTTACATTGACAGTGTATACCAATTAAACTCATAAATAATAGTTATTGTATTAATATTTAATCTATTTAAGATTAACCTTTTTAATTTAATAGACATTTAATTTCTATTTATTTTAAAAAACAATAAAAAAAATTATGAGGATAGAATTTTTAAATATTATATATGTATATGTTTGTATGAAAGAAAATTAAAAATTAATAAAAATCAAACAAGAAGTAGAAAAGGTGAGGAAAATATCATTGTGCAATTGCACTTAAAAAACAAGAGTTTAATTTGTATACACTGGTGTAAAAGATTTTTACACTCACATATTCAATCATGATTGTTCATTTATGTGACTTTTAAAGTAATAATAAGTAAAGTCAACAAATTTACTATGAATGAAGGGTTACAATTGAATATCAGTGTAGATAGAAATATTTACCCTGACAGTGTATACCAATTCAACTCAGAAAACAATACAATGTACAATTTTTTATATTATATTAGATAAATAGATATTATCTAAAAAAGATAAATAGATACATTAGTAAAGAGAATATAAATACCTTGCCTATTAGAATCAATCTCATACATAGGAAAATTTTTTACACACGAGGGTTCTGTTGGGACTGCCAGAAGAAAGTGGAAACACACATACACCTATTCATGACATACATGGTTTCCTACAAGATGTGACAATAAATCAGTTACGGATGGAGTATAAAACAGTTATGTCAAATGATGTGAAAAATCACTTTTGACAATTTGAGGGATTAATAACAAGTTACAAGATAAGGAAGAAGGCGTGACAACTGATATGGTTTGCGGAAGTATGGTAATTATGAAAAGCTAAAAATACCGCATTTTTCAGAGAGGGACTCCTAGACATCTAGGAGGTAGTTCAAGCAGTACAACTTTTTTCTTGAGAGTGATGTCATATAATAAAAATTACTACAAACTATTTTGCAGAATGAATCATGAGTTCATTCTTTTGTGTGGCAAATAAACTCTCATAATACACTAGTTTTATAATATAATTTCTCTTTGTAGTTCCTTAATAGATGGTTGAAAATATTTTTCTTGTACGTTTTGGTGAAGACATTAACTATGCTTTCATCCAATTTTCATATTAATACAAATTTTAGCTTATATAAAAAAAAGAAAAACAAAAGATGAAATTTTCTTTCGCTAATGACAAGAGGAGTGTAAAAGTGGGATAAAGACATTGTATGTGAAGAAAAGTATACTACTAGATACTAACAAATCTATCTCATATACTGATAGTTGGAAATTGGGAGCCAAAAAAAAAACATGTTGAAAGCAACAAACTTGGAGAAGCTAGGTTCAAATCAGCTTTGGTTAATCTTGGACAAATTGGGAGTGGCTTTGATACCAGATCACCACATACACATTACACAACAAGACTCGGTACATTTGCTGTCTCACGTTTTACGTTTCAATTCCTGTGACTTGCCTTGACTTTAAATCACCAGTACTGACTTTAGATGCAACAAAATTGTGGTTCATAATTGAATATGTTCCACTCTATGATCATCTTTTCCTTATGCAAATATATGATTTATTAGTTCGGAAACATTTTTTTTAACAAATAGATAACATTGAAAAGAAAATAATTTGCTAATGCACATTCTTACAATACTGACTGAGAAAATAAAAATAAAAAGTATTCAAAAATTAAATATTAATTTTAAAATTACAAATAATATATTAATAGTTTAACATTGAATAATTTCTATTGACAAAACTTTTTGTTTAGTAAAAAAAATTAGTATTCATCTATCTATATACACATTGAATAATATATTACTTTTAAATTAGTTATTGATATATGTAAAAGAGACTTTATGGTCATTAATCAAAATTTTCATTTCATAATAGGTATTGATTTAATTTAATTAATTATAATTATAATTATAATAAATATTTAAATGAATCATTCATGCTTTTTTTATATATAAAATTACTCATTCACGTTTATTATATATACATATACAAATTAATTTTTTTTTAATCTTTCTCATGCATATAATTTAGTTATATATATTGATATTAACATAAAGCAGTTTTTAAAATGTTTCTAAAATTAATTATTTAAAATATCAAATAATTAATAAATTTATGCCATATCAGTAAAGAGAAAATATATTTTAATTTATATATTTAAATAAATATTAGATTAACTGTATTATTTGATACCTTTAACTTCTTTTTTTGTTGTTACATGACACATTTAACATTTAATATTGTTAACATGTGGTGTCTCAACGGAACGACAAATGGTTATTTTGAAAATTAAAGAAGTCGTCAC
Source organism: Psophocarpus tetragonolobus (assembly GCA_037954015.1). Lineage (NCBI taxonomy): Eukaryota > Viridiplantae > Streptophyta > Magnoliopsida > Fabales > Fabaceae > Psophocarpus > Psophocarpus tetragonolobus. Next base: position 6,756,355 of record CM075692.1, on the reverse strand, counting down.
CGATGTTTATTAAGAAAAATATCAGAAAAAGCTTTAAAGTAAAATATGATCCATGAAACCAGATTTTGAGTTTGGGAGTCGGTTACGTATAGTGACAGTATTAGCATCCTACAATGTTCATCATAAAGACAATTACCTCTGATTAACTAAACAAATTATTTATCCTTTAAAATATTTATCTTACTTTAAAATGATAGTAATAAGGAAAAGTGATATTATTATTTTTATTTTTTAGTTTTTTAGTTTTTTAGCTCGACAAGAGCAATCTCTTACTCTTATGTATCCCTAGAATCAAAGTGTATGTAGTTCTTTTGAAAAAATGTTTGTGTATTGAGATTTTATCTTTGACTTTTAGTTTTGTTGTGGCTTAAGATTTCTTGAACTATCATAGCTCACGCATCCTAAATCTTGGAGTGGTCAAAGGTGTATACTCAAGCCAACTCACTTCACTATCTTTTATCCCTTATGATTATTTTCTATTTTTTATGGATTTTCTCTAATATTTTATTTTTAGAAACAAGTCTTAAGAGAAAAAGTTATGACAACTTATGCCCTAGAATCTCAAGATACCATATCTAGTCAATCCTTTTTATTTGGAAACTTATGAAATTTTATTACAATCTTACTTTCAAAAATTTATGAAATTTTTGTGATAACAAGATAGTTAAGAAGTTTTGAAAAGGAACCTTGTAAAATTTTGTAATTTTTCCTTTGAACAAAGTAGAAAACAAAAGAGGTGGATGATTTCAAGATGATAGAGCATTATTCATATGCATGATAACAAAATGACAAGGACTAAAGACAAAAGAATGACCACAAGTCTGACAGAAGGTATGACATAACCAATATTGAGGGAACAACCTATATTTGGTGTAGTAATAAGTGTTGATTCTTCAGAACATGAACCCTCTTTTAGAATTAGAACTCTCTTTCTTTAGGATTAGGACTTTCTTTAGAATTCCAAGAACTTCTTCTTCCAGAAAAACCTCTCCTTGAAATGAGCGAGACCCCTTATTTATAGCCAAAGTTTAGGTTTGCTCGCTAAGCAAATTCTGGTCATTAAGCGATGTTTTTAGAATTTTGTCTCATACTACTAAGCCACGGATGGTCGTTAAGTTGTGCTTTTCGGATTTTGTCTCACACCACTAAGCAGCGGATGGTGTCTAAGCCATGTTTTTCATATTTTGTCTCACCGCTAAGCCACAAATGGTCGTTAATCTATACTTTTCAGATTTTGTCTGACACCACTATGCCACAGATGATTGTTAAGTCATGCTTTTCAGATTTTATCTCACTGCTAAGCCATGGTTGCTAAGTTGTGCTTTTCAGATTTTGTTTCACACCGCTAAGCCACGAATGGTCGCTAAGTGAACATCCTTCGCTTAGCAAAAGAGAATCCTTAATAGTGAGAAAACACAATTCTGTCTCACATCGCTTAGCGACAAAGCTTCGCTAAGCAAACATCCCAAATCGAACATCTTTCGCTAAGCAAAACAAATCCTTAATTATAAAGAGAGTTAAATCTACGAAGCGGATTTGAATTTGCTAAGCGCATTCTTGATAGAACAATTTTTTCCTAAAAATTATTTCTCTTTATCTGAATTACTTCATGCTTGTTTCGAAGGTAGATCCATTTTTCTCAATCTATTTACCTTTCCTTAGGTGCTCCAAACAATCATCTTCACTAATTTTCTTTTTTCTCTCTCTCCTTTTTTCTCAAGACTAGCGAAAGCCTTATTATTATTTTCTTTTGCGAAATAAAGTCTAGACAAAATTGATTGTCTACAAATATTTATTCTGAAGTTTAATTTAATTATTTTTAAAATATTAAATAATTAATAAATTGTATCATTTCATTAAAAAATAATGATAAAAAATTGTAACTTTCTCTTCCATGATCATACAATGTCTTATTGATGATGTATAATAAATTTATATATGATTAATTTAAAAAACTTCGTAAATGGTAATAGATCATTTTAGGCTATTAATTAAAAATAATGGTGTATAATTCTAATAAGTGTAATTGATAAACCAAATATTCAATTATTAGGTTATTTGTTTGAAATTAATTTAAATTCATACCATTGTTTTAAAATTAGAAAATTGATTATCATTTATTTTTATTTATAATATATATATATATATATATATGTATGTATATATCCATCGAGGGATTTAATTCAGTTGGTTGAGTACAGTACGTGAGTAGTTGTGAACTCTTAACACTATTGCCTTCAACAAAATAAAAATCTTTCTCCCTCGCTCCCCCTCCTTTCTTTCTATATATAGACACATTTTCAAATGTATATATATTATGTTTCAATAATTTTAGTTATAATTTTTTAAAATGAATCAATTTAAGTCACTAGATTAATTCAAAACTTCAAAAATATTAAAAAATAAAATTAAAATTTTAAAGAAATTCTAATTTTACAGTAAATATTTTTTAAATTATTTTAAACACACGTAACTAAAGTAGAATTAAACAACATAGTTATTATGAAAAATTAAATATAGAAATTTAATTTTTAATTATATCTATTATATATTTTCTATTTAATTTGTATATTTCATATAGGTAGTACATCACAATACAGAAAAAATTATAATGAATTTAAATAATTTTAATTAAATATATTTCTATTAAATTATTCTCCTTCATATTAATATAATATTTAATAAGCTGTCAATATTTTAAAATAAAAAAATTAATAATTTTATTTATATATTTTAAAATTAGATAAAAATAAACTAATAATTATTTTATTTATATTACTATCATAGTCTTGATTATTTAAACATATGTGAGAAGTTATTTCTAGTTAATCTATGGAAAAACACATATAAGGAAGAAATTAATCAACTCTTTAAATGCGTTTTAGTATCTCAAGAATTAGTCCTAGTTGAAAGCCTTCCGAACATCTGAAAATAAATAAAATTAAGTAGTAAATATTTTTAATCTTTTATATATATTTAGTTATACTTTGTATTTTTTTTATTTTGTCATTTTATATTTTGTTTTACATGACATTATACTTTTAATTTTTAAAATTGTTGAATTTGTATTTAACTAGTGAAGATAATGGTGATGAAGATTGAATTCACAATTTTCTTCACCTTTCTCCTTTGTTAACTAATGAGATCATCTTATATTTCCAATTATAATTGATTAAATTATCTATAAATAATATAATTAAGGTTTTTATGTTATTAAAATTAGATAAAAATATTTTATAATATTAAAAAATGAAGACATAATATCATATTTAAAAAATAGGGAGTAAAAATTTTAAAAATGAAAAAAGTGTAATTAAGTATTTATAATAATATATTAAAATTAAAAATAATGTGAAGTTATTAAAAAAATGACCAAATAATAATGGTATTAAACAACAAATTTAAAAAAGAAATAAAAAAGAAGGAGATGAAATTCAATGATTGGATACTCGATGCAGGGTGGAAAAAAGGAAAAAGGAAAGGATGTGTGTTGTGTGTCCGAAGAAGGGAGTACAAAGAGCGGCGCGTGAGGCCTCGAGAGTGTACCTGAGGCAACAGTGGTGGGTCCCTTTTGATGCGTTTCAATGTTTTATTACATTGGATCCCGCACGCGCAAACCAAAACCATATCCTCTTTCTTTGCTTTTTACCTTTCCATATTAATGGTGAATTCTGCTTTTTTTTTCCCCCTTCCTTTTTTCGCTGTGCTTTCTCTTCGTTTCTATTCCGTCTTTCGTGGATTCAACTACACGGAACGTGTCTTACTACTTGTTTTGACTTTTCACACTGTTAACATGTGTTTTTTTTAATTGGAGGGAGTTGATTTTAAATAAAATTACGAGATTGATATTTAGATGTTTTATTATAAAAACAACTTATTAGTACAATTTAGTGAAAAGATTATTAATTTAATTCAAAAATTACTTCAAATTATTTTAACTTAAACCTCTCCTTTATCTCTAGAGTTTAAATATAAATATTTGAGTCAAGCAAACTAATTATTACAAAACCTATCATATATATATATATATATGCTAAGTGAGTTCTAAAATTTTACATTCACTTAGATATGCAAAATTTTTAGAATTGACATACCAGATTTAGCGGGTTAACATGCAAGTCTCCATATAATTAACTTGTTAACAAAAAATCATGTTACTTAGAAAAAAATGGGATGTCATAAGAAAAAAAACAATACTTTTGCGATAACATTTAAGAATTGAAATTTTATTTTTGAGTGAATTTATATTTTTTTGTATATTTTAAATTTGAATTATTTCATTTTATATTTGAGACTTGAAATTATGTTTGTAATGACATTTAAGATTTAATTAATAAATAATTTTATTTTTCTTAATTATTGTCTTGTAATTCATTATGTGTTAACTTAAGATATATAAAAGTTTTTATAATAACTTAAATTGAAACAAATTTGTTTTAAAAGTATTTTTTTTATGTTTTTATACATGTTGGCCCACGAGCCTTTACAATATGGGTGCTTTGAGGGTAGGTTCATGCTCAAATATAATGGATCTTTAAAAAATACGAAATTCGGAGACTGGGTTTCACTTTTAACACATCTTTACTAGTTGAGTTTGGTATTTCTTGCCAAAAGCATTAAGCAATTCCTTATTTTAAGAGTGTTTTTGAAAACTAAAAATTTATATTATTTTAATGATCAATTATATGTATATTCAATTATTTCATAACAATTATACTTGTAAGCATTTTTTGTTTGGTTAGATTTATTAAAAATGTTTTAAAAATAATTAATCTTATTTTGAAGTAACAAAAATAGCTTTTATAAAGTAAAAGAATATGAAAACATCTAAAGGAAAAAGCAAGTTATTGAAAACTAATCATAAACTATAAATCTTCAACTACTTAAAAACAACTATTTTTAAAAAAAAATCTAAATTTAAGCTGGTTTCCAATATCTAACTTATTTTAGAAAGAAATTGACAAAAGAGAGTTTAGTTAGCATTTTTAATTATGTTTGTTTCACTCATTTAGACTCTCTCAGTACATGTAAAGAAAAAACAATAAAATGTAATAAGAGAAAGAGTTTAATTGATATATCTTGACTGGAAAAGATTTTTACATTGACGTTCAATCATATTCATTTATGTGAGTACTAATTAGTAAAATCAACAAACTTAACATAAACGAAGGGTTGTAATTGAGTGTTAGTATAAAAATATTTATACGGACAATGTATACCAATTAAACTCTAGAAGGAAAGGAAAGTAAAATTTCTCTTTTTTATAAATTAATTTGCGTTGGTTATCAATTTCAACATAATTTGACATTTATCACTTTCTGGTGTACTTTCTTCCCTTTTATCTTAAATTTTAGAAAAAATTATTTGAGTTCTATTGTCATGTTTATTTATAATACCAACAAAATAACAATTTCTATTATCGTTGATAGATTATTTGATTTCATAAATTCATTATTACAGTTCCTTAAAAGAAATCATTGTTACTATGATGAAGTGAAAGAAGAATACTTATTTAGGGTGAAATGTGTCACTCAAACACAGATTTAGCGAATAAGTAGAGTTAACTGGTACTTCCTGAAATGCATTGAGGCATAACATTTTATTAGACATATTGAATAAAACACTATTTTGATGTGAGCTGCAAAATAATACTAAATCGAGATAAACTTTAAATCTTATATATTACCTTAAAATAATAAGAGTTAATATTAAACTTCGTCCCTACAAGGGAAACAATTCAGATCATTAGTTAAATGACTTATAAGTGTTATAAAAGGTTGGATGCAAAGACAACTTTTTAATTTTAAAATAATTTGGTGACACATTTTTTATATTCCATTAATTATCTATATTACTAAAATTTTATAAAACTGTTTTTAGTATTTTAATATTTAAAAAAAAAACTCATTTGATTAATGTTTTTCTAAAATAATTTTTTAGTGTTTTTTTTAGTTTTTAAAAAATAAAAAAAAAAAAACAGTTATGACTAATTTTATTTTATTTTCACATCTTTAAATCATTTTTTAAACAACACTTATTGATTAAGGATTTTTTCTCTTCAAAATTCTTTTAAAAAACTATAAAACATAACCGATCTATTCAAATTAAGCCAAAATATACTAACCTTCCTAAACTCTAAACCTTTTGAAAGTACTATTACAAACTCTAAGCCTTCAAATAGTCAAATGCAAAGCAATTTTTTGTAAGCATCCTGAGCAGCAATTAACGCTTGAATGTATAATCAAACAATCTGATCTTAAAGCGTTTATTCTTTTTGTAAACCCGACGACAATGGTTTATGGCCATTAGCAAAAGTAAATCCATTTCCTTTCTTCAAAAATACAGTGTTTAAGTGGGCATGTGAAAGTAATAATTTGGAATCAAAAGCAAGTGGGATAACTTTATGAGCAGAAACGAAATTTTTGGACTCAAAACAAAGAAAAACGAGCCCTTCTCTTCTACTCTGGAGGCATAGAAATTTAAATATAATTAAACATAAACAAGTGACATATAGATGGAGAGCGAAGCAAACAACGAAACATATTAAGTAAGAGAATTATATATTATAATAGACTGAAATCGTCAAAATAGACTATTAAAATAAATCATGAAAGCTTAAGATTAAAGAATAAATTTGTGTGACTTTTTAAAGTAGTGGTATATTTTTATATAATTTTTAATTTAATCATATACGTACGATTGTATGATCAATATTTTGTCTTTACAGTTTTTTATACAAACACTTTTTACTTAATAAGCTCAATATATATACCAGAATGAATCAATTTATTCTAAAAATAACTTTAAGAAAGTTAGTCTCGTACTTTTATTTATTTTTTAAAAATCTATTAAATATTCAATATACACATATTATTATATATAGAGAGAGAAAGAGATAGGAAAATTAAATTATTTTAATGGTGACTTTTTAAAGAGTTGATTTTCATACATATTTTATAATATATATATATATATATATATATATATATATATATATGAATACGAGGTTAACAATTATGCATTAACAGTGTAACAAAGTTTTACACTGGTGTTTAATCACAACCCAAAATTTATATAAATTTTAAATTATTAATTAATAAAGTCAACAAATTTATCATATATTATTGTGATTGAGTGTCACTGTAAAACTTTTTACATTGATAGTACATAAGTATTCTCTCTCTCCCTTTCTTTCTCTCTCTATATATATATATAAAGGAGGGATTCACTTACTCTATGAGTAAGTTTAAAAGAGTTATTTTTCTTCCTCATCATTCATTTTATGAAAATCTAATAGTTGTAATGAGTAACTAATCTTAATCATTAGTCTTCAAGAAGGTGTATCACTCCTCTCTTTCTCTCTTTATTTATATATATATATATAAAGAAAGAAAGAGAAAATGAGAGAGAGGAGAGGAGTTGTGTTCTTCATACAATAATTTATAAGTGTTGTCAATTAGTAATTGGATACAAACACGCATGCACACTATGAATGTGTTTATCAAAATTAGCTTATAAGCTAATCAGTAATGGATAAGCTAACTGTTAGCTAATAAGCTAGCTTATTGGGTTAGAAGTGTTTAGTAGAACTAGTTGATAACTAGTTAGTATATATAAATATGATGTAAAAAGACATAACTACATAAGTTTTATTATATAAATAAAATTTGTTTTCTAAATTGTTAGATCTGCACATATTTATGTGGGTATGTCTCTGTTCCTTGCTTGTGATGAGTGCATGACAGGACAACATTGTGGATCATGGTGATGGCAATGTGGATTGTGATTTGCTAGATCATTAGATGTTGGTGTTATAGTGATGTTCATCATGTTTTTTTATAGACAAATGTTAATTGTTAGTTTTATTAATGAAGGAATTCGAACCCACGACTCTCTCACCCACTTTCTCCCCATATGTGGTGCTCATCATGTTGTGGTAGAGTGATGTTTCATCAATTTTGGTTAAGCCTCTACAACATAATAAAGGCTTGAAGATGCTAAAGGTCTGATTTTTAGGATTTATAATGACTATGTGCAGGTTGTATTGTGTATTGGGCTTAAGCTATGGACTTCGAATGTTGATAATATATAGAGATTTTTTTTTTCTAACCACTACTTTGTTATTGTCAACTACCATATAAAGCAAAATGTCTGAACTGTCTTTTTCACTAGTCTCTTCTATCCATCCATACCTTCGCCATGTCCACCCCCGTCTCCCCACAAAGAAAACCAAGAGTGCATCTCCCCCCAATAAACGTGTTTATCAATTTTATTGGATTGAATTTGAAGTAAAATGAAATTCGATTCTATCAATTTTGATCAAATTAGATTTATAAAGAAATAAATAATAACCTAATTTGATTTAATCTAATTAAAATGAATTAGATTAAATTATAAAAAATTAGATCTATTTTTATATAATAAAAAAATAAAACATTAAATATAAGAGTTTGTAAATAAAACATTCAAAATATACTAAATTTTGAAAATAACAAATAAATTAAATTGAGTAGTTTATAAAAAATAAAATGTAAATCTTAAAAGACTAAAATTAAATAACTAGCAGTCTTTTTCAAGATATTTTCAATTTACAAATAATATATTAGTTGAAACTGTTAAATTATTTACAAATTAGTCTAAAATTAAAAATATAATTATAATTCAAAACCTGAATTTGTTGTATTGACTCTAGATTTGACAATTCTTACATGCATCTAATACAGACAATTTTATAAAAATAATTAATACAAATTTAAATACGCATATTGAATATATATAACAATAATAATAAGTATTAAGGTCCAATTTGCATACATCAAATCCATCCATCCCATTAAGATCAAAATTTAACCAATTATATTTGAATTGATTGATGATCTAATTAGATTGATTGGCACTATTGATTTAATAGAAGGATCCGGATGTAAGAACAACTGCACAACCTCTCGCCTCCCAAGCACACAAACAAGACCCCTACCTCCACACACATCCATAACCACAACCTCTGCTCCGAACCCACCCTTTTACAACACGCACACACCAACAGAGCAAAAGGTTCACCTAAACTGAAATCATTACCAGATCATGGGTTCCAACAATGTTAAGTAATATATAAAAAATCACTTTAGGGGACCTTTTTAAAATTTTGTTGGTGTTTTTAGTAAATTGTATTGGAGGAGGTTTGTAGGTGTGTGAGTGTTGGTGGTGTGTTTAGTTGATGTGTGTGGATTGGGGGGAAAGGTTTTGTTGGTGTTTGTTTGCAGGGGCTGGGTGGGTTGGACCGACTGAGGGGATGCGTCTTTTGATTTTCTTTTTCGGGGATGAACATGGCAAAGGTATGGACGGATTTGTCGGAGTAAACCAATGCAGAGAGGGTTGGTTAGGTAATTTACATTTTATGGTAGGTGCCATTACCAAAGTATAAGATGGGAACAGAAAATCCCTACAACATATTATAATGTATGAAGTATTGGGCTTCCAGTGTTTTGTCATGGCCAAGTTTGGGATAGCTTCTCCTTTACACTTCCATAAATTTCTCCTTTACATTTATAATATTTTAAACATCAAAATACTTTCAAATGATTCTTTAAAATGAGTATTTTGAATTTAATTTTTGTCAAATCTAGACTCATTAAAATATTTTTTTCAAATTCAGATTAGGTAATTTAGAGGTTTTTTTTTCTTTCCTAAATCTAAATTTTTAGTAATTTAAACTTGTAAAAAAACCTTTAGATTGCAATACATGTTCAAATTAGGTAATACATACTTGTACAAAAAACTTTCAATTACCTACTCCACAACATTTTCTACAAGTTCGAATTATCTAATTTGGATTTGTAAAAGAATAGATTTATAGGAATTCATGTGAAATTAAAAAAAAACTCTAAATTACCTAATCAAAACTTAGAAAAAACAAAATTTAATAAGCGCAAATTAGGTAATCTGGATTGGGAAAAAATCAATCAAACTCGATCTCCTACGGGTGACAAGTTCAGTAAGTTAAACTTGAAACCCAATCTTCTCATAATATTATATTATTATTATTATTATTATTATTATTATTTAAAATTGTGTGTTTTTTTATTATGTGTTTCTTTTGATATTATATTTTTGTTAGTTTGGAGAAATTGTATAGTTTGTATTTATTTGTATAGTTTGACCAACTTTGATAAATTGCATTTACTTTTATTTTGGATAAATGTTTCTTTAGTTATTATTTTTTGAAAATTTAGTTGTATGTTAATTTTAATTTGTTTTAGTTTTGCTATATAATTTGTAACTATAATTTATTATTTATTTTTATTTATAACAATTATATAGTTTATTTTTTTAAAATATTCTTAAAAAACTAACAAAACAATATTCTAAAATTTATTATTTTTTAAAAAAATTTAAAAAATATTTTTTAAAAATATAACCCAATCAAACCCAATTCATTCAAGGGTGGATTAAACTATATTTAATGAAAAAAAAATAAAAACTTAATTTAATCCAATTTAATATTTTATGATTAATTTGAATCTTGAGTTTGTATAAATTCGACTAAATTCAACCCATACCCACTCCTATTTATATAGGTATAAAAAAAACAAAAAACAAAACACAACGAGCCAAAAATGTAAAACTCAAACCGACCATTTTAAATTTGTTCGAATCCATTTTTAACTAGATCAACATGAAAATCCTCGAACCCACCTAAAGTACACTATTTTTTTTTAAATTTTTCAATTTTGGGCCGAGGAAAATTATTATGTTCACCCCTAATTTTAAAAGCTTTGCACCTAAAACAATTATTATCTTCAAAGGCAACCGGATTCAGATTTTTTTTTAGGGAGCAACTGATTTATATAATCAAGAAATATTGCTCACGTAATATCTTGTTTTTAATTACAACTAGCAAAAATACAGGCACTGTCGCATTATTCGCAATTTTACTTTAATATCTTTTGTAAATTTTTATATTTTGAAATATAAATTATTATGTAATATGTTTTGAATATATTTTGTTACTTTTATATTTTTTTATGATAACATGATAAAAACATATAAAATCATCAATGAATATGTGAAATATGCAATGAATATGAAAAAATGTAAAGAAAAGAGTTTGAATAGAACTCAAAATATTGTTGCACCTGTGTATTTTCATGTTTATTAAAAATATTTATCATGAAATGTATGCATATATTAATAAGGAAAAGTTAATAATAGGTATTTTGAAAAGTGGACATCAAAGGGAGGTATTGCATTTATTAATAGTATAGATATAGTATATAATATAATATCATATTATAGATATAATTGGACAATTATGTATGTTGGATATTAATATTTTAAAGTAATTTTTTGCTTAAAATTATAAGGTTTATTTAGCGATAAAGTATCTATTTGGGAAATAAGAACTTATGGGTTCAAGTTTCTCTTATGGCAAATTAGTTTATCTTTTTAATTTTAAAATAGGTGTAAGGGTATAATAGGTATTTTGAAAAGTAGACATAAAAAAATAAACCATAAAAAGCATATCCCACTTTTGGTTATTTAAACTTAAAAAAATGAATACAAACCACAACAATTTTATTTACAATTTTGTTTGGTACAGAAATTTTAAAAGTAAACCTACCTTTTGGTATGGGAAATTTAGAGAAACTTAAATTCTTAAATGAAGCTTTTAAATAAATTAATTCCTTAATAATTATGTTATTTTTCAAATCGATCTTAAAATAGGTAAATGACGCTTTTAAACACTTAAAAATTTTTAATTTAAAAAATTAAGAAATTAATAATGCTGAAAAATATTTTTTTAACAGTACCTAATTTTTCTCGTATCAGAAAGATTTTTGGAAAAGAAAATAAAAAATAAAATCCTTTTGTTTATAAAGAACACAAATATCTTTACAAAACACTCTGTTTTCGATAAATGCAATTCTTACAAGAACCAAAATTCTCTCCAAAGATTTAAAACAATAAATTACATATTCTGAATTCCTACTTTAATTAATTCTTTTTAAATTATAAAAAAGTAGTTATATAAATATGGCATAAGTGACTTTAATCCTATTTTAATTAATAAAATGAAAACATTTATTCTTAAGCAAGTGGATAAAGCTGTAGCAATAAATATTTCCACCTAATTACATATAACTATTCATATTTATGTAACTAATTATTTATGAAGTTTAATTAGTATGTACTATCACAGAAAAGTTTTTTACACCGACATTCAACTACAATCCTTAATTTATTGTTATTGACTTTTCTAATTAATATTTTAAAAATCATATAAATAAAAAAAATATGATTAAATATCAGTATAATTACATATTAATTAAGCTCTTATTTATAATATCTAATAATGTATACCATTATATAAAGAGAATATATACTCTCTTGGTGAATATATTTGTTAGATCATTTTATCTTTATTTGATTTTTTTTTAACTCCTTTAACTCATTCTAAAAGTCACATTTTTTTAAATTGTTTAAAATAATATTTGGCTCAAACAATTATTTAAAATAACATTATAACAATAACTTTGTAAACTGATACGTAGTATGATTTTTTTTTTATCGGCCAAATGAAAATTTTATTAGAATAAAAATAAGAGAAAACACAAAACTTATCTTTCATAGTTAAAAAAAAAAAGCAAAAATAAACAAAACAAATAAAAACATAATCATTCAAATGTAGTTATAGAATTGAACAAGCATTTGATATAAGAGCTTAAGGTTTAGAGTGCAGGATTTCGGTACAGGACATCACTCCCATAAAATGAATTGAATTTGAAGTAAACTTTGCTAACCTACTTTGTTGTCAAACGCTACTGCCCCATGAGTTCTACGGTTTCGTACTAGTTATTTATAATATAGATAATTAACTTATTGATATTATATATGTATAACTTTTAATAATTACTGGGATTTTTTTTATCGGCTAAATAAAAAATTATTATTAAATGTCAGTGTAAAATTTTTTTAAAAATATATATTAATTCAACTCTTATTTTTATTTTCATTACTATTCCTATCTTCTTGTTACTACCCATATATATACGTAAATTGTTATTACTAATAAAAATATTTTTCATGGATATATAATTATTTAAAGCTCTGGTTAGGGTGATTTTAATTGTGTGTTGGAAAATAAAAATGAGTTTCAGTTATAGTTTTTGTGTTGAGTGTTGACAGAAGGTAAGTTGATGGGTGATTCTCTCCCCAGAGGCAGAGTGAGAGCCACCAATGAAATATTCATAATCTAACAGCACCACATGACACAATCATATGCAGATCTTCCATTACTAAAGCACCCAATAATGCTAAATCAACCACAAACACAAACTAAATGAGCCTGTAGGAAGTTGTTCGGTGTCGGGTAACTAGAACAACAACATTGGATGCCATATCTCACCTACGTACCTTAAGTTACGACTACAATTAATTCAACAAGTTAGATCTACAGTACTTCTAACTTTGGTGCACCACTTGTAATGAACACCAATATCATTTCTATCTTTCCATAACTTGCAATTCAGGGAGGAATTAAGATGGCTAATATCTTTTTCGGCTTTTCAAAACAAGCCTAAAATTGTTCTGAAATACTACCATTTAATTGCCAACATAAAAAACTCACAAACCACACCACTCCTGCAATAACCCTCCTGTACCTTCTTCAGATAAGGAACTTCTAACTATTTACAATTTGTCACCAGAACCATAAGCAACTAGATGATAACATAAAAATTAAACTTTTAATTAAAAACTTCTTTTTATTTTTTGTTAAGGTGAACCAAACTAGCAAAGCTAAATCGAAATGCACGGAAAGATGTGATGAGTGAATTAAGAAAAATAACTTTGAATTGTTGTGTCTAAAGAAGCACAAAAGAGGGGATGAGAATTGGGAAGGAGAAGAAAAAGAGGAAAAACAGAGGTATGGGAGGTGTAGGGAAGAAATGAATGGTAGCAATTAGCATAATCCTTCCTTCCCAATCCCCCCATACCCATGTCTTTCCCCAATTTTGTCTCCCTCTTCCCCTCTCTAAATCTTCATCTTCATCTTTTAACTTTGATGATATAAGATGTAAATATAACACAGAACAATAAAGGTATTAAATTAAAATAATGGTGGTAGGGTAAAGTGGAATCAAAATTATAAGATTCGTTACAATAGGATGTGGACAAAAGTTGTTGACAGCACTTCACAATCATAGAGGAAATGGAATCTTATCGGATAGTGGACCTTTTAACATTTCAATTTCAAATTCGCCGCCATAACATAGATATACTCAATGCCAACTGCAGTTACTTGGCTTCAGTTTAATTTAATTTAACACTTAATATAATCGAAAATATCTGTGTTAGGTTTAACAGTGAGTGAAGAATTATGAAAGAGTTTTACAAACAAAATTTATATATGTGTACAATGTGTTATTTATGATGTGAAAGAAAAAAAATATAAATATAATTAAATTTATGATGTAATAGACAAAAAAATTATAATAAAATTTTATATTGACATTTAATTATAATTATTTATTACTGATAAAATTATAATTAAAATATTTTATACTTACTTAAATAAAAAATAAAATGTTTTCCATATATAATTAGGCTCATTAAAACTTAGGAACGGGAGCCGGTTAGATGAAATAGAAGGATAGCTGATGTCTAGTGGTTGGTGGTTGGTAATAGGCATAACACGATTAACCTCGCTGTTAGGCTTCCGCAGGAGAAAACTGAAGGACTTCATTTTGTTTCCATTCTACGTGTAATCAAATTATTTATTCAACTTTCATCGTTTTATCTCAAAATTATTAAATTCTTTTACAATATAAAATTACTTATTTAAATCTCCCTATTTTTTTATTTTTAATTGTGAATTATGAATAAAATATAACCTTATGTTAGAATAAAGAAAATAAAGAAAAAACTAAGACGCAAAATGAAAATAAAGAAAAGAAAAAATTACATGAACATAAAAAAGTAGTAATAATGAGAAAATAAACAAACAACTAAGACATGCTTTAAAGGATGATGGAGTTATACAATATATATAAATTAGTACTTTATTATTTATTAGGTAAATAATAGTTTTAATTTTTTTTAGTAAGCAAGCAATATATTAATAAGAGCACCGAAGGTACAATAGTATAGCTAATAATATCAAATTGCAAAGGATGGAAAGCAAAAAACCTCCAAAAACCAACTAAAGTGAGCATGAGAGTGGTTAACACAAATTAAAATCTTAATATTAAGTAATCACAATGCTACAGCTTAAACAGAACCAAAAGACAATATAAACCCACAAGATTCACACAAAAGATTAGATATTGAGACAATCAGTTAGCAATACTCAGAATTCAACA
Organism: Psophocarpus tetragonolobus; assembly: GCA_037954015.1. Taxonomy (NCBI): domain Eukaryota; kingdom Viridiplantae; phylum Streptophyta; class Magnoliopsida; order Fabales; family Fabaceae; genus Psophocarpus; species Psophocarpus tetragonolobus. The sequence continues at coordinate 6,740,996 of CM075692.1, read as the reverse complement.
AATAATACCAACAAGAAACAAACAAAATGAGTCTGCAAAGCATATGAGCCTACAAAGGAAGAGCAAACTATCACCCTGTAAGTAAGCCTAAATACTAGGACATCTGCAGAATTCTCTGCCCATAATCAACCTAGATAGTGACTATAATGTAACGTTGGAGTCCATGCACCCCAGCAATGTCGATAACCAAAATAAAGAGGTTGCCCCCTGCAAAAGAGCAAGAATACGATAGCAGCCATGGACCCGAACTTTTATTATTCTGCCAAATTCATAGAGCAACCAGAATGATTCTCCCAAAATCAGAGCGCACCTCCCACTTGTACTAGTCCCAACAATCCCAAGCAAGTACTCGTGTTAGTGGACCACAAAAAAAAGGAACAGAGAAATCTTTTTGGCCACTTTTTAACAAACTCCAAGCCAAGAACAAAGACTCACTTTCTATAGATTGAGCGTCAAAGGCCTTATTCCTAAATAAGTGATTGTTTCTTTCTTTCCAAATACTCCATAGAACTGCAATTCAGATAACCATCCACCAAGGTTTTGCTTTATGACTACCAATCCAGAATTGATGTTGCAGTAGGTGTTGCCATGCAGTTCCTGGGTTGGAAGTTGCCATGCCTAATTGTCTATACCATGAGTCCCAAATTTTGTGTGCTACCCCACATTGAAAAAATATATGATTAACTGTTTCCATGGCCTTATTGCGAAATACGCATAGAGATGAGTGTGCTACAACTGGACATTTCTTCTAATAAGGTTGGATTTTGTAGGTAATCTATCTTTAAGGAGTCTCTAACCAAAAACTAGGAATCTAGGTGCTACCTTTATATCCTACAGTATGTACAAATTTGTTGAGGAATTGCGGTTGATGGTCATGCCTGCAAAGCTACATAAGAAGAAGAAACAATATAATTTCCTTATGCCTAGACCCAAGAATCCTTACCCTCCTTTAGTAATGTCACTCTATTAATGTATAAATTGAAATCATTGACTAAGGATTCCTCCCAACAGAACCATTGCATACGCCACTCAAAATCCCAAACCTAAGCTCCCTCAACCTATTTCCTATAAGTATTTAAATACCTCTCCCTGTTGATTAAGTTTAGGAACAAGTGGCTAAATTTCTCTTTCATAGTTTCTCCCTTCAGTCAGCAATTAATCCAAAATTTAAATTTGGACTCGTCTCGAACTTTTTATTCCAAACAATGATAAACTATCACTGCTCATTCTTTTTTCCACAACATTTTCTTAGATCTTTTCACCAAATTAACATGTTTGTTATCCTCCCCTTAGACTAAGCCTTTCCATCAATTATACTTAGAGTCCAGAATCTTTACCTATAGCTACCTTTGATTTGTTTGTAGTTATCATCTCCATTTTCCTATGAGTGCTTCATTGAATAGGAATACATTCTTGAAACTCAACCCTCCCTTTTCTTTTGTTTCACAGATGGACTTTTAGCTCACCCAAGCTATTTTTTATTTATCTCTAACCTGATTCTAGAGAAACTTTCGCTGAATGGTTATGATTTATTTCCCAACTTCCACCGACATTCTATAGAATGACTAGTAAAATAGAGGAATTGGGGCTAACACTTATTTAATTAAGCAAATTCGTCCTGCATATGATAGGTGCCTATCTTTCCAACTGGCTAATTTTTTTTGTAGCTTCCTTATTATGGGGTTCCATGTTTCCACCTTCCTAGGATTAGACCTATAGGAATGCCCAAGTAAATGAAGGGGACTTTTATAATTTTGCAGTTTAACACTTGAGCAAAGGATTGGATTTCCAAACTAGATAGTCTCACCCCTCCAAAACTACTTTTGAAGTAGTTAATCTTCAATTTAGAAGCAAACTTATACATCTAATAATGGATTTAATGATCAGAATATTATTATGTGACATGGCTTCAATGAGGATCATCTCGTTGACGTATTGTAAACATATATTTTTTATTCACACCAGGAATGGAGAGAACATGTTTTGTTGTATAGCTTGTCTCATTAGCCTTATTATACCCTCTGCCACTATTATGAATAAGAAAAAAGTCAAGATGTCTCCCTGCCTTAGACCCTTTTTAGGTGAGAATTTGGCTGTTGGGGATCTATTCACCAACACAGATACCCTAGTAGATGTGAGGCCAACTTTTATCCAAGTAATCCATTTTTTTATCAAAATTCTTTCCATCATGTAACTTAAGAAATCCCACAACACTGAGTCATATGCTTTCTCAAAATCAAGTTTAAACACGAAACACCTCCTCTTTCTTCATTTTGCCTCGTCTAGTGCTTCATTGAGCATCATTATACTATGAAGGAGATGTCAACCTTCAATTAAAGCATTCTAATTTGTATGATTTTTGTATTCCTTCTTTTTATTAAGGAATTTCATATTAAGATTTTTTTTTCAAAAGGAAAATTACAAGTTTGCAATGATATATAATATTACAATAAATGCAATTACTTCCCATATAACTTTTCAAGCAAAAACATAATATTTCCTCAAAATACAAATCCAACATCACGCAATTTCCACTCATTACCCAATCTATTAGTACAGTGCTCTAGTTGTACTGACCACTCATAATAGTTGTAGGTTCTGTTTTTGCAATAGCCTCTAACCCATAACCAAGACTTTTGGAGAGTTTCTTACTAGACTTTTGAAACATAGAATTGAGCACCCTTAAAAACTATCTCATTTCTTGCAATCCAAATTGACCAAATGGAATTTGTATAGTTGTTAAGAAGAATATTTTTCTTTACCTTACCTTGGTAATAGCTGACATGTTGTCAAATATGAGCAGAACAATCAAGAGGTAACACCTACTGAAGACCAAGCCACGGATAGCAACAAACACATCCATACTTGATAAGTACACTTACAGGTAAATAATATATGAGCTACAGATTTAGGTGCAATATGACAAATAGGGCTACATCATCCACAAGAGAGGTTACATTTTTTTTTATCAGCTCCACCTTTGTTGGGATATGATTATGAACAACTTTCCAAACAAAAGCAGCCACCTTCGAGGGTCCTTACCTTCCAAATTATTTTGAAAGGAATGGACTTGGTAACCGAAGTGCTGCTATGAACTAGATTTTATGCATCCTTTTTTTATCAAGACACAAATGAATTTGTTCTAACATCCTCTCTAAAGCACATATCCTAGAGAGTTTCCCATCTAAAAGGGGTCTTCTCCATTTTAATTTCCTCTCTCTCATTACAACACTCCCCAACCTCTGAAATCAATGTTTCTCTTTTATCTACGAGACCAAATAGCCTGAGAAAAAATCAATAACAATAAATTTTACGTAGTTTCATCACATTCGTAAGAAGTTTACATGTTTTGTTGTAATTATCTGAACTTTTTGAAGGTTGAAAAATGAACGAGAAACATTAAAACATAGGGTTTGTTGGGAAACCTATTTGAAAAGTTAGCTAAAAACTGAAAAGTTAGTTGAAAAAGTAATCAAAAGTTTAAAATATAGCTATAAATATTTAGTAAAACTAACTTATCAACTAGTTGAAAGTTGTAAAATAATAAATAAAAATATTATTCATTATTAGATCAATAATGATATATAAAATAATTGTAACATATTTTAATAACATAAATTTTTTAATATAAATTGATTACATATTTAATTATAAATTACTATAGTTATATATTTTAATTATAATTTCTATAATTTATTAATAGGGATAAAGTTATAAAAAAAATTTAGTCGATAGCTAAAAATGGAGTATTTTTTTTTTTAAAAAAAAAGTAAATGGCATTATCACCATTTCTCATTTAGTCGATACCATTTACTTTTTTTTAAATATTGTTATAGCGTAATATCTTATTTAGTTGATACTATTTACTTTTAAAAAAAAAAAAGTTCCCTATTTTTAACTATCGACTAAATTTTTTTAATGACATTATCTTTTATTAGTAAATTGTCCTTCATTAATTATCTAGCCTTATATTATAATTGAAATCTTCTATTTAAATTATAGAAAATTGAGAAAAAATTTCTATATTCACAACTTTATCATTCCTTTTTTTTCAAAATTTAGAACATCATGATCAAAATTAATCTTTTGATATATATATATATATATATATATTTATTTTGTTTCTCTTATTTATAGGAATATTTATAAATGTAGATGATTTATGAATCTGCTAATATAAACAATCTAATTAAATATGTGAACTGATTCAAATATAATTAAATCAAATCCAATATAATTAATCCCAATCAGCTTTTGACTGGATTGAAAAATTTAATTTTGAAAATATGTAAATCTATAAACTGTGGATTGAAAATTTAAAATTAGAAAAAAAAATATCTTGAATATTGTGGTAACAAAGATTATAAAAAGTGTATTTTGAAAAAAATAATATATGTTTTAATGTTCTGTTTACAAATTTCTATTTTTACTAGTTTATTTTTTATGTTTTATAAAAAATAAAATAATTCTATTTTTTAATTAATAGATCAAACATAACCTGATTTATTTTTAAGCGAACTAGATCATCAATTTTTTTTATAAATTTAATTTAATTAAATTTGACCAAATGAAATTTTATTTTACTTCAAAATCTGATCCAATTCATAAACATTTCTTTCTTAGCCATTAGCTTCACACTTCAAATTTAAGGGACCTAACCTAACTGTGAGTACAAACTTTACTTTTATTTATTGTTTAAATTTGCAACTTTTTATTTTTTAATTCACAAGTTTTACTGAATGCTTTTTTACTTTATTTTCTCTATTGTTTTATTAATCCTTCCAAAGTTTTTAATCTCCTTTTTCCGTCAGGAAACATTTTGTTGCGTATAAAGTTTAATATCATATTAAAAGTAAATCTTATTAAAAATGTACAATATAACTATCTCCGCATTTCGCCAGCTAATATTAATTTACAGCTTGGCATATTCATTTATCATTTTATGTATCGATGCGAACTCTGCTTTCTATCTTTACAATTATTAAATAATATGACAAATATACATTTAATTGAGTATGTTACTTGGTATAAATTAAAGTCAGAATTCGAACCCACTAACGAAGCAAGATATACAATTATTTATAATAATAGGTACCTATCTTATTTCAGTAATTATTAAAAATTTATATATTTCCACTAAAAGTATCAGATCTATAGATGAATAAAAAATATTTTATGATTTCCATTTGTGTGAAGAAATATGTCAAATGGTAATTAATTTGATAGGAAGAATCCATTGAACTGAGAAATAAGTTGAAGATCTAGTAAAAATGAAAAATGAGTAAGATTTGGATTTGGTTGATGGAAAGAATGGAAGATTTAAAGATCTAGTGTAGGCAATTAAGAAAGAGATGTGTATTATATATATTAAAGCAACAGAAGGAGAAGAAAAGGAGAAGAGGTTACCATAGGAGAAGGAAGAAGAAGGAGAGGGAAAGAGAGGAACAAAAGGAAATGATAGGAATGGGTGGAATCGGCAAAAGAATAAAAACACTGAGACCGAAGCAGAAGCAGAAGCAGAAGCAGAAGCAGAAGCAGAAGCAGTCTCAGATACAGTATTCATTACCGACCCTCCCATATCCCATCACTTCCTCAAGCTCTTCACCCTTTCCCTTTCTCTCTCTGAAACCCAATCTCTTCTTTGCTCATAAATATCCATATATATTAATCAGTGATGTAAATGGTTCCTTATATGGACTAAAGAAAACGCTCCCACACCATACAAATTTACCCCCCTACCCCTACCCCCCACTACACACTATGGTAATTCTTTTGTGTTTTTACAAAAATATCTATAAAGTATTTCTCGATAAAATCTGTTTTGATTTTCTTTATACGTTTACGAGAAAATCTCCTAAACCTTACCTGCAGGTTTCATTTTGTGTTCCAAAATTAATTTTTAATTTCAAATTTTGGTTTTGCGACAATTAATCATTCAGAATTCATTTTAAATTTTAAATTGATTATGCTAATTTAAATCATTTTTTAAGTTAAATAAAGAATTTTACGGTGAATTTTATTTTAAATTTATTTTTATAATAAATACATCCAATATAAATTATATGATTTTAATTACAATTATTATGTAAAATTAATTTTATTTGAAATTATGTGTAATTGTGTATCCAAATACACACTATGAATTCGTCCTATCAACACCTGGTCCTGCACAAACTTTCCAAATGAATGAAATGATCCAGAGGTTATATGTTTTAGTTTTTTCATTTATTAAAACCTGATCAATTTGAACCATTGGATTATGAATTACCAGAGGTCGTGACAAAACTATGTGCTCCATCAATAAAAAAAGTTTAAACAATTAAAAAAATTATATTTTTGTTGTAATTCTATTTTTTATTTTTATTATCACATTTCAACTAATTATCTCACAAACAAGGACTCCAACTAAATAAAAGTAAAACACATTTTTAATACTTTTTTTATATTAGTATATTTTAACAATCGAACTTGAGTTAACTTTCCAGTTATTAATATTTTAAAAATTCAAAAGATGAATACAAAATAATTTCTATGAATTATATATAAGGTTATCAAAATCAAGAGTTTAATAGATTCGGGAAAGTTTGATAAATGTAAATTCAACTCATAAACTTAGAAGAGTTTACTTTATATAAAATAATAAAAAATTATTTATAAATAATATACAATTAAATATTTCAACTATATAATAAATCAAAATAGTAAATCATACATCCCACGATACTTAAATAACTAGGTCTAGCTTCAATCAATGTTTGGTATTGTTGAAAAATGGATGTTTGATATCCTTAGTGAATATTCTTCAATTAATTTAAGAATAACACACAAAACAAAAGTACGTGAAACTCTAAATATGTACAACACAACTCAATTTGTTGACTCAATGATTTAGTAGTAAATTCGAGAGTTTATAGAGTTTGCATTGAGTCTATCGAATTTACCGAGAATTTACAATGAGTTAACTCATAGAGAATAAGTACGTTCGTAAACTCGTAAGAGTTAGAGAGTTAACTCAATAGTTTCATAATCATGATTATATAAAATACTTAAAAATAAAGATATTTTTAGAATAGATAATGCATATATGTAATAACTTCTTAATTATTTTTTACATAATTATCTAAGTTTAAATATTATTTGATAAATTTATTGATTTTTAAAAATCATATTAATGATAATTTTACTATATAGGGAAGACCTTTGAAAACACCTTAGCAACAACTTGAGCATGCACATTTTATATGAGTTTTGAGGGAATGAGAGATTACCAATTTGACACCTCTAGACAACTTGACGGTGCGAGGAAGTTGGGATGATATAACCAAGCTAGATGCATCTTGACACATTACTTTTGAAGCTTTTCATTGAGTTAAATGTTAGAGTCCTTACATGTGCCCTTACCACTACCAACTCCTAATAGAAACTTAGTCACATTGTAGGAGTAGAAAGCACACATGGTAGGAACAAGCTCAAGTAAGGTGAAATGTAACTCGACTAATAAGATTCAGGTAAGAACAATAATATTTAATTGTTCATAATTTAACTTTTTATAGTGATGGACCATATTTTTTCATAATTATTTATTTATTATCACTTAAAACAAAACAAAATATTAAAAAAATAGAAATGCAATTATTTTATAAGCCAAGTGAATTCTATTAATTAAAAAGTTAGAATAGCAGAAGAAATGCAAAAATATTAAATTTTAATATAATATTATATGGTAATCTAAACTATTTATTGAAAACTTAAAATATAACTTATATAATCAACAATATTTCTTATTAAAAATTAATAAAATATAATTTAGAATTTGAAAATATTTTTATTACACATTTAAATAATATAAGTATAAATATTTATCCTGTGCAATATTAGGTTAAAAAATTATATATATTAATATACTCTTTTGCTTGATTTTAACCTAACTTATCCTTACTTGAATCATCTTCCATGTTAGTTTCTTAAAAACAATTTATTAAGGTTCTAATCCTAGTTTAAATGGATCCCACCACATTACATTACTAACACTCATGAAATATAAGAACTTTGAGAAGTTAAAAGAAACTTTTTTGTAAATTCTTTCAAAATACTTCGTTAAAAAGCTTAATGGAATGATTTTAAGATGTTTTAAAATAGTAACCTTCTCATAGTTCTAATAAGAGTAAGTAGTATAAAAACTTGAAGTAATAGAAGGTATTAAGAATACTTGTTTTTATACTGGTTTAGTTCAAATTGAGCTATGTCTAATTTTTTTCCAAGCAGCTATTGGAAGGTTTCACTGTTTCAAAAAATAAAAACTAAACAAGTATTGTTATTGCCACACTTATAACTAGTATTCTGCATCACTCTTGATTTAGTCTTAAATTCCCTCTGAGTTTAAGATCGAGTACTATTTGACACTAAGTCACTCATAAATTTTAATCGAGTATTCTTTAAACAACGTACTCCTAACTAAATGCAAGAAGAATGTTTGAATAATTTACAAAATTAACTCTGAAAGATTGGATAAAAAAGTTTTGTTCACTATGTAACTTCACGAAGTGAAGATGTGTCATACGTGATTGATGTTTGTCTTCCTACCGTTAAGAGATTTTGCGAGTGAGTTTCATTAATAATCTTAGCCTTTAAATCATCCTTAAAACTTATAATTGAGCTCGTCCCATTTTCCTAATATTGTAATTCACATACCAAACTTTATACAACATTATTCTAATTGGAGGTTTTGCAAACAAATAGTGTGTCAAAGTTGCTTTAACCACTTTGCACAATTCAAATTTCACACTATTCACCTAATTCAATGATGGTTTGTTGAGTTAGAAGTCAACTTGTCTTCGACGATAGATGATCATGACAAATAATGAGTTTGTAATCATACTTTGTCATGCTTTATTTTTCATCCAAAAATGAGCCTTTAATCGAATTGTCTTGAAATTGTTTCCTTTAATGTTTGTCTGATTAACTTTTGTACCTTCATTAAAGAGTTTTGATCTTTATTTTGTTCTATAATCAATTTGTCTTCTGAGGTACATTAGATGGTCCTTCATATTACATATCTTTTTGTGATGAAGGATGATCAAATGATGATATATTTTTGTGAATTAACATTAGATGTTCCCCCCTCCCTTCACCCCTAGTAGCTTATATGATGCTACAATCTTGTAGCTTCTGATCTTGCAATGAAGATTTTTGTTCATTCCAACTTTTGATTGACATCTTTTATAACTTTAGATCTTTTCATATGACAATCTTTTAACAAGTTGTCTTCTTATGCTTTAATGACCAACTGCTCTTTGGACAATACCTTTTGGTCTTTATATCTTCTAATTACATTTACTAAATCACCTTTCGATGAGCTTTCCAATTCTTATGAAATCTTCTATGCTTCTCATGAGAGCTTTTAGTCTTTCAATTGATCTTCTTTTTTTTTTTTTCAAGCACCCAAAAGTTATTTTTTATGTGTGTACCTTTTTGCAACATAATTTATACAAAAATTATTTGATAATCAAACTTAATTTATTTTTTATCATCAAAATGACTAAACTATGATGTTTAGCTGGTTATTTGAAGATTCTGATACAAACATTCTTGCCTTTTCACTTGCGTTCATTGTTCAATTGCTTGTTTAAACCTTCTAAACTTAACAACTTCCAATACTTTTTTACAAGTTTTACTCTAACGGTGAGTTCTTTATAAGCAACAAAAGTTTGTATATTTTTTTACTTCAATTCTCTTATTTTGACAACTTAAAAATTTAATCTAATTATCATAAATAAATATTAATTTAATGCAGATAATAATATTTTTAATAAATAAAAGAATAATAAAATAATATTTTAAAAATAAAATAATTAATTTAATTATCATTGTAAAAATAAATTTCTATATTTATAAACGGTATAATATTTTTAAATATTTTATATTATAAATTCATCAAACTTTGAAAATTATTAATAAACATCATTTCTAAGAAATATCTTAAAAACTTTGAACATTGTCTTTAATGCGTAAATACGTGGTGTGGTACAGTTGACCACTTAACTGTGGTCGAGTAACTTGACAACCCGTCAATTCGTTAAAGTGTGAAACAATCAACGAATTCATGGGGCGCCACTATTATTCAATTTCCTCTTCTCTAATATTTTATCTCCCATCCTTTGGATGAAGCAGCTATTACTAGTATTTTATTAGCCGTCAATTAATCAAGTTAAGAAATATGTATTCTGAACGACTAATTTCTGAAGAGGTTTTTGAATTTCTGATTTTTTTATTTTAAAATATATTTTTAAAGCAAACATTTGTTTAATAAAAATAGTTTTGATTGAGTTTTTTAATTATTTTGATCCAATTTGATCAATAATAAAATTTGGTTTTCAATTTTTTTTATTTAACTTTATTACTTAACATATTTATCACCTTAACCACCACCTCTAACAGGTAGGTGATCACCAGTTACCATCTCCTATTGACAGTCATCGCTGATTGTCACCTTTGATTAGGGATGAAAAATAAATCTGTATCCTGGGTAATCTCCGAACCCACTCGAAGTTGACAGGGATTCCCTAATTTGATCGGGCACGGATACGAGTATGAGAAATACCCGATTTGTTAAGTCAAGGATGGGGATATACATACTCGTACCCATCCTAGTACTTGTCTCACCTAACTCTTGTTTTAATGACTAAAATATTTATTTGTCTTTAAAAAGAAGAAGAAAGGTTTGACATTTAACAAATTACAAACTTGGCATTTATTAGATAACTTTTGAATTGATACCATTTTATTCAAATAAATTATTTTCTTCTAAAATATTATTATAATTATTTTTTTGTGAATATGGAACGGGTACGAGTATACCCGATACCCAACAAGGATGGAGATGAGAACATAAATCTCATACCTGTCGGGTATGGGGATGAGAATGTCATACTCATCCTCGACCTATCCCGTTGCCATGCTTACCGATTGCTACCTTAGGGTAACTGACCACCACCGTCAATCTTTTATTTGTAGGAATGTAAGATTTGAAAACATTATTTTAAATTTGAAAATTAAAATAATATTGTTTTTGAAAATTTTAAAACTTAAAACCAAAATTAGATTTTGCTTTTATTAATTTTAACACTAGAAAAAAAAAAAAACCCTAACCGGGCCTAAATTTGTTTTGTTACAAATTGCTCCACCTCTTTGTATTCTCTTCTCCTTCATCTCATCCCACTATGAATAAAGACTACAGGAATTCTTTGAAAATGACAAATGATATGAACTTACCTTTAATAATATTTAACATACTATATTTTTATAAGTGTGATATTCAGTGAGTTTGTTTAATCTGTTTTAGAAAAAAAAAACACTTGTTTTAACAAAATAAGTGTTTATAGTAATTTTTTATATTTGATTGAATTTTTAAAAATAGGCATAAGTTAAACGAAAATAAAAATATTTTTTTTTTTAGAATTTCTTAGAGTAACTTCTAAATAGTACTTTTTTTATAATGGTAGCTAAACATAAGAAGGTTTATGTTTTTATCAAAATTACTTATAAATAAATATTTATTTTAACATTATTTATTTTTTAGCCTAAATAAATTTATTTATTAATTTTTTTGAAAAGGATCATTTTCACATAATTAAAAATATATATTTATTATTATTATTAGAATTGACATATATTTTTTTTGTTTAATTACATGTGTTCTCTGTGAGAGACAATCCAAACACAAATGACCTTTTATAATTCACTTGTCATTAAAGTTGACCTATTATCCTATTAAATATACATAGAATTTAATTTATTCAAATATCCAATAATTTTTATTCAAATTATTATTCTTATTATTGTTATTATTATTATTATTATTATTATTATTATTATTATTATTATTATTATTATTATTATTATTATTATTATGTTCCAGTAATATGTTTTAGGTTAAAAAAATTATTTTGTTTATGATAAACAATTAATATGTACTATATGTTTTCTTCATTAAAAACTTTTTCCGTACTAATTTTTAAAATATGTATTCAATTTAAGTTATTATGAAAAGTAATGGAATAATTGGATATTATATATTAACTCATGATTATGCAAGTAGCGGGAATAAATTTTGTTTAATATATATTTATTTAATTAGGTCTTTGGTTCATTTAAATTAACATGTTTGAAATTTTAGTTTTTGTAAAAACAATTTAATTTTTATTAATTTAAATTTTTTATTTTTGTCTCTAAAATTCTTTAAATAATGCTTTTGAATTTGAAAGTGCCCAATAATCTTTTCGAAAGGGATCTTGATGGCGGAGTCTTCTATCAGTAGTCAGTAGTCAGTAGTCAGTAGCCATTGCCCTTGAAGCAACTGAAGAGCAACTACTACACTTGGTTAAGATCTTACTTCTCAGCCTAGCCCATTCAAAGATGGGCCTTTCTCGTAGTCATAAGTTTTGCACTCTTATTGTTATATTTTCCTGGGATTTTTTCTCTATACGTAGATAGTTTTTTTTTATTCCCTCTTTACTATTTATATTCTCTCAATATTTATAATTTTCTGTAAAACTCTAAAATATTTTTACCTTTTTTTATCCTAAGTTTTTTAATAAAGTATTACTCAGTTTCACAGCTCCACATACATTTCTACTCACCTCTTTCAAAGATAACATTGACTTCTCCATTTCACACTTTCGACTTCTTCAAACATATACAGGTGAAGCTAGGCTTGTATATCGTCGTGAAGTTAGGTGATGTTTTGTAAAAAAATTTAAAATAAAAAAAAGGTGAAGATATTTTGAGGTTTTGTAGAAAATTATAACTATTGTGGGAGTGTGAATAACAAATGAGAGGTGCTAAAAGAAATTATCCTTACGTATTATAATATTTTAAATTTGCTTTTTTTTTAACATGAACATGGTGTGAAAATTTGTAAATTAATATTTTAAATATTTCAAACCAATATGCATATTTCAAAGTAAAGTTCATAATAATTATTTCAAAGTGAAGTTCATAATGGCTATTTCGGATCGGATGACTTATACAAATTTTATAATTTCTAGAATGTTACATCTAGACAGTATTTGGACGTAAAATTTTGTGACTTCCTAACACATGTTTCAGATTGTGTACTCCGCACGAAGCCTCTAGACACCCCCCGCCCACAAACTGCACTCCCTACCGCAATTCACTCCCCTAATTCCAGATATGTTTACAAAGGTATGTCAGGAAGAAAAATCCACCATTTTGGAGAGCAAATTAAAGTATTTTTACTATTTAATTTATTATGGGATGCAGGAAGAAAAATCATATTTGCAGGTAGCATATCATGCGGCGCCCAAATAATTTGTTCCGCTGAAGTGATTGTGAGCATATTACTATACTTGAGCTAAGGCTTAATTAGGAATCTTGGGCTTAATGCAATAGTACAGTCCTATTTTGGCATGAGACACCTAAGCAAGCAAATAAATGGAAAGTGAAGTATATTTGTATTTAAAAGAAAAAATTACAGGCAGCTAAGAAATAGACTAAACTGGAACATATTACAACCGCAATGAAAAAATGCTTTCTTTGCAAAGTATCAAACGGGTATCATTGTCAAAGCACAAAAAAAAAACCAAAATATTGCGGCAAGCCTCCTACTTTGTATTTTTTTATCTTTACTTTTCATTCATTAATGAAAAGTAATTATTTTCTAGCAGGTGGATGTCCATGTTTGTAATTACACATGCAATGAAGAATATTATGTACCATTTACGTTTACTCCAACATAGGATTTTATCTTTCGAGCTTCATTGATCTGGGCTTAGGCTGTGATACGACAGCTTTCTCTTGTTCAGTGAGTGCATGGCGGAAATGGCATCTATGACCATATGGGCACACAACCCCAGCAAGGACCATCCTGCAGACCTCAGTTTTGTAGCGTGGGTGGCGGATCACTGGGCGAAGCTCCCCAATACCGTGTGCAAATTGGCAGTGGTCTCCATATGGGCATGTACCAGTTTCCTGCCACTTATTACACAGCTCGGTCTTGAACATTCCTTGGTTATACACTATCATTTCAAGAGGTTCTTCCTCTTTCTGCCCTCCACGTACATACACCTTCTGCTGTACCACACCAACATACGCACAATTTCAACAATAATCAAATAAATATAGTACAAATCAACAAATAAATCAAAAAAGAAACTCCCTTTTTTTTTCCTAGATTATATGCAAAATAATGCATTTATATTTTGGGATACACAGTGCATACACAGTGCACAAGCCTTATTACAAAAAACTTTCCATACACACTGATTACGCTAACTCCTAAAATAATTCTTCATGTTCTTCGCGGGCAATATCACTTAATAAAATATATTTGCATCAATTTTACCCTAGCTACCTACCAATTCAATTGACATTGATAATGTCATCTCAAGCTCAAAGTGTTATTGTTTATGGCTATTTAAACGTCGAACTTACAAAGCCACTAGCAGCAGAATTGACAGCTCTAATTCATAGGACAGGAATGTCACAAAAAGTTTACAAATTTGGAGATGTAAAAAAAATAAATTAGTCTTGCTAATTTTTATATATTTTAAAATTCATAGAGATCGATGGTGAAAAATAATAACTATTTAACCCCTTAGATATGTAATGCTAAAAAAAGCTTGAATCCCCACCTAACCTAACGACCCTAAAGCCCAGGATATGTTAGCCACCAAACAGGTTACAACTGTCACAGAAACGCCTGGGCTACTGCTTTTGTGCCTAAGAACAACTTGAGCTAATGGGTCCTGTAAACCCGATAATACTCACTAGAGTTGCACACTTCCAAAACAAGCACACGCAAATGAAACACAACAACCCGAAACTACTCCATTCGTTGCAGCTACCAGGTAATGACAAAGACAAGCAAGGTTTTACTTCCTTTGAAAGGAAAATAATTAGCAACTAACAAGCACGTCAAGTACGGTAAATAACGATAAAGGCAATAATCACACCGCAAAAGAAATAAGATAATTACAATCATAATAAATATAATTAAAAAAAGGAACCAAAAATAGGTAGTTAGCCTGTGTCCTTACAACGGCTTCAGGTGGCGTGGCGGAGGCGCGTGGGCGAGAGGCGCCTTTGTTGCGAGAGGCATTATTGTTGGTGGTAAGAGCCGCAGACTGAGCCATCTTCAAGTAGCCATTGGACCTCACAGATATGCTCTTAGGGAGCGAGAACCTCTCCACTTCCACCACGTTATTTTCCATCACGCTCGTTGGACTCTCGTCCGAAGTTTCCTGCAGCTCCTTGTTATTATTATTATTATTATTATTATTCATAATATTGTTATGATTATTGTTGTTGTTATTCCAATCGGCGCAGTTCTCTTTCCCCTCCCCAACGTGGAGGCCGCGGAAGCCATGCAAGACATCGAACAGAGTTGGCTGCGGCTGGCCGGAGGAGCCGCCGCCGCCGAAGTGATTCTCCAGCGACGCCTGAATTACGAGGTGCAGCTGTTTCTGCAGCTCCTTGTTCGCGGCACGGAGCTGACCGTTCTCCTGCCTCAGAGCCTCTACCTCTTTGGAAGTCTCCACGAGGCGATTCAGGCACATGCTTTGACGGTTCACCATGTCCTGGTGCTTCTGGATCACGCACGAGTCGTACTGAGTTGCCGACTCGGAGTACGGGTACAGCGAAACGCCGCCGCCGTTGCTGCAGTTCGCGGAGAGCGACGGAAGGTTCTCGTTCGACAGAGCCGAGTACAGCGAACTGTAGACGCTGCCGCTTGACGGCATTTGACCGGCGGAGGCGCCGCCAAATCCGCCGTTGGAGGAGGGAGAGCAAGCGTCCTTATTATGCATTTTAATTTCTCGGTGCTGCAAAATCAGACAAAGATAGAAAGAAGAATCTGAGAAAAGTGACGATTGATTAATCAACTGAATCGTTTGATGGATCGAGCATTGATTAATTCAGGTACATTTCAATTTTCGGATCATAATTAACATATTAATAAATCGGTACGTTAAAAGATTAGAAAGCGCGATCGTATAAAACGACGAAACAATAAGGATTATTCAAGAAATGCGATGAAACGATTGATGGTCTAACATGCAAAATTAATGAATAATGTATGAGAAAATTAATTCAGAGAGAAGTTAAGATTAAAGTAAAGAATGAATTATGAAGCTAAGGTTGAACGAAGAAGCGGAGAATTTCTTGAAAATCACTCACCTAGTTGCTGGTGTTGAGTGAGGGTTTTTAGAAAGAGAAAGCGATTTGAGAGAGAGTGAGGTGGTAGAAGAACTTTTATAGTGGTGATTGTTGAGGAGTGTGTGTTTGGTGCGAGGGAAAGAAAGAAAGAAACCGTCTCTGACACACTTCCTAACAGAATGCTCTTTCGGACCTTATGCATTTTTTGTAACTTTCCTTAATTACCCCCACTCATTTCAAAAGATACAGCCATTCTTTTTTGGAGCTTTTTGGTATTTTAAATTGCTGTGTTCCTTCAAACTAAATTGGTGGTTGATATTCTTTCTTTTTAGTTTTATGAAATAATAATAATGTATTTACTTTTCATCTTACTGTCCTAATTCATTCTGCAAGCTTTTTCATTTCACCTAAACTCAATTCAGCGACATCATAAACTATAATCTTCCGTCAATTATTGTTGTATGCATCGTTTTCTATTCATTTGTACTTAAATAATATCTATATGTTTAATGTCAATAAATCCATATGCACTCACATCAAGAATTACTTACTTACTGCAGAAACAATATGGGCTTTGTTAATGTCTTGGTTAAGAAATAATGTAACAAATAAAAAATGATTAAAAATAATAAATACATTATTATATTAAATGCTATATTTTAATATATAAATATTGTCTTAAAAATAATAGTTAATAAAATAAAATTATATTGTCTAAAATGGTCACCAAGTATATTCTATATAAAATGGAACGGTTGAAAATTGTTGAAATCACAAAATATTAATCACCTGAATATCTCTTGAAGTGCATTATACCTTTTTTAGAATTGAAATCCATGTAGGAATCATGGTAAAAGTTAGGTTGATGTTACATATAAAAGACTCCTAGAATAAACAATTAAATTTGGTTTTCCATAGCTTGATCCTTAAATTCATTTTTTATCATTAAATGACATCAATTTGGTCATAACAAATAATAGATTTTGGACAAAGTTGGTGTTAGAAAAACTCAATATTGAAGGAAAATAAATAAATATTTAAACAACAAAATGACAATTTACTTTAAATTACATGTGCATAAAGTTGAAAAGTAGGCACGGCAGTACCTCTAGTTGGCAAAATCAAATGTTTTAGGTTTTAACTCTAATCAAAATTGAATCACATCAAATTCCCACATTGGGGTCCACCTTATATGATTTATTCTTCCTTAGGAACATAGACATAAAAAGAAATAATATTATTTTGTTCTAACAGAAAGATAATAAGAGGCGAAGACAGTTTAGAGGGCGTATTCAAGGTGCAGTTGCGGTTTTGATTATATAATGCTTGAATTTGAAGTTAGTTTGAGGGAGGGTACTGGCTGGTGGTCTAGGCTTTGGTTTCCCATTTTCAAGTCACTAAGAAGATTAAGACAGGTTGACATTCATTTAGAAATATATAGAACCCATCATAGTCTTTATATGGAATTGGAGGGAGATTGCTTCTTTATCACATTTACAACAACCTCTTCCTCTAATCGCTACTCTATCAAAATCTGGTATCAAAACGTTTGTTGAATAAAATAACACTCATCCAAATAGATCCTCTCACGTTAATTTCTTTCTCAATAGGCAAAAGACAACCCCTTCCCACGTGTCATGGTTGTTAAGTTAGCCACACAATTCTTCTCAAACATTATCTTTTCATAAAACAAACAACGGTCAGATTATATTTCCCTGTCATTACAGCTTTGGTCACACTGCTAAAAGCTGAATTTGCTGTTCTTAAGTTTCATCAAGGTCTAATTAAAGACCAAATCATAAATGTCCCTTTCTCCACTACTCTCAATGCACAGAACTGCAACTGAAAATGGCTGCTTGTATAGCTACATTATTCTGTAAAAGGTTTCAAATGTCTGGTAAAAGACACCAACACGAGTCCCAGGATCTGCAGGTGTATATAGCTTTGCTATTTATAAAGAATCAAGAACCTTAAAAACGTTTGTTAAGGCAAACCAGCATTATTTATGTATGTACAAAGCTTTTTCATCAGTATAGTCAGTTTACTTGGACACTTGCAACATTGGCCGTCAGTGTTTTTTCTTGGTGCTTGTATGTAATAATGACCACGATATTACCTGGATTATACATACATAACAATATAACCATATTGAAATAGAGTTTATCGAGATTATTAGACTTTGTTTGATTTAGAGAAGAATTTGTTCAATTTATCTCTATTTACGACACATGGATTAACTGTTTCTGAATGGAAAGCAATAATATATTATGATGCTATACTTTTACAATATATTATGAACAAACAAAATGTGTGTGAAATTGAGAGAATTAGTTGATCAATTGAACATATAAGCTTCATTATGCAGAACAGTCTGGAGTGTAATAGAGATATCTACAGCATGCATATGCAAAAGTCCTTTGCTTTCTGCCTTGGCAATGGCAATGCCTTTCACTCTCTTTCTTACATTAGCTCCAGATTTCCTGGATAGAAAGTCGAATTTGCTTCTCATGCCTGGAAGCAACAAGAATATAAATATGATAAAACTGATGAAAATACATATACCAATCTAATAATATTTCCAGGAATAAAACGCATTATTACTCGAATTAAATCAATGTAGTAACAAAAATAAACTCAAATGTCAAAATTGACAACACTGAGATGGAGAGACGGCGTAGTAACTCAAACATGGCTAAAGTCAGGGCACTTAATACTCAGAACTCACAATTGACACTTCTTCTCTTTGTACACTTCATATGATATTTCCTCCACATTGGAAGCTGCAGTTCAGCTTAACTACCTGAATAAACTTTGCCTTCACTATAGGGAGAAAGGACACTGTCATCATGTCTAGAGCAACTTGCTTTCCGCATTGAATCTCAAAACAGAGAATGGCATAGTTGAATCGAATGGTTGGATTGCATGTGAAGGATCCATGTTTCTTGGACAGTACTGGCTGAGAGGATTCATATCCTTGTTCTCGTGATCAGATTGGGACATAGTGATGGATGCAGCTGCTGAAGAATCCTTTCATGACAAAAAAACAACACTACCATTAAAAGATATTTTATTTTAGAGTCGATGCATCTTATTATGTGACCTTGACTTCTTACACCTTAGCTCAATCAACTATCTATGAATAAATTATTAGACGGTTTTGGTAAAAGATAAATTGGAATTAACCTTTTAAACTACAAAATGACATTTTTATTCTAAAGGTTACTATACAAGCAAAGAACATGAAGCTTCCAAACATGTGCACCATATACTACACATCATCACATTTATGGAACTAAACTATGGTATCGCACATGGAAGCATAAAGTTGTCACCTAATTTTTCTTTATGGTATTTCAATAAACTGCTATGGTTATAAATAGCTTAAAAAATCAAGATAGAAAGTGCAATTAATTCCAAGCAAACTCAATATTGGATATAGGCTTGCAGAATTTTGAGTGTAACAATTTTACAGTATCTATGGTACCTTTCCAAGTCAATTTACATGTTTGAATGACAAATGTTTGGTCTACCCAATAACAAAGAATGACAAGAAGGCATTTACACCAATATTATTCATGTCTAAAGTTGATGAGTTTCACATATTTGAATTTTTCTCTTTTTATGGAAGAAGTCGTAAACTGAAAGGAAACTGATGGTGTGCACTTTTCTGCACATAATATTTATTCTGCACTAACATTGTCCTGTTTAAATAGTCAAATGAAAAGGAATTTATGTTCATATTATGCTCAAGTTGACATAGATATGATGAGTATGGTGCTCCTCCATTATATTTATTGTTTGATGTAGCACTATAATTATCAATACATGACTGAAGAGGAAGTAAAAATGTGTTACTATAAAGGAAGAAGAAACTCATACCTCCATTGCACTTGTATTGTCAACTGACTTATCCTTCTCTAAAGAAGAGCAGGAGACATCTTGATCATCAACCAGTATTCTAATTGGATCTTGATCTCCTCCAAATAGTTCATCAAAATTTTGGAAAGTTAAGTCAACATCAGGAATATTAAAATCATCTTGATACGCAAGTTCTTCACATATCCCCAGGTCTTGGATATTTTGGGACCACAACTGCAAACATTGACAAAAAGAAAATTTCCGCTTTGACAAGAAGTATAAAGTTAATCAGGTGCTTGAAACTGAAAAATCAAAATAATGTGTGGACCATATTTAAATGAATCAGATGTTAATGCAGTCACCAAAACACAACAAAAGAAATGTGTGCTTAGATGTCAAATATTCAATTCTTCATTTCTTGTCATTGACAGAGATTCGGAAGCAGGTACTAAGCTTAACACATCAACATGCAAAGGCTGAAACAAAAAATTCCAAAGATTTTAGAATACCGATTAAGTTTAGAAATCCTATCTAAAGCATGTTTGGTTAACAATTTTTCCTACCAAACTCCTATTAAGACATTCAAAAGCTGGTTGAAATTTGTTTGCACAATTTCCAATTTGTTCAACTTCATCCAATATTTTCTTTTATCCAAGGTTGCCAGGTTGGCCTGAAAGCAACAAGTTGAAGCCTTTGCATTGGATGACCTTTCATTGTTAGGAAAATGATATTAATATTATAAAACTTATATCATTTTCTTTGTAATTACAAGTGCAAAAGTGGTTTCAGTTTATATCATCCAGACAACAATAATTTGTCAAAATCAAATTCGCAAAATCAAGGAGATTCAAACTCAATTTTGCAGACTCCAATCCAAATATGCACCAGTATCTACTCCTGTTTTGTTTCTTGCATAATAAGCTTTTCATATGTCTCGTTTTTTGAGACATTTAATCAAGATAACACTGTAAACAAATATTATTTTTGTTTTTCCAGTTTGTCCTTTCAGATCTTTCTTCAATATGACCGTGTTCGTCCTTGCTGGCTACACAGGTATGAACAATAAGCATTCTGTTTAATATATAATCACGGATAACGCTATAGACAGGTATGATAAGTATTACCATTAGAAGTCTATTGTATTGGGGATACTATATTTTTCAAATTGGACTAAATTATAATTTGAGTGTAATAGAAAAGGGGGAATTCGGGAGTTTGAGGGATTGATCCTCCATAATTTCAAAAGCTAGGATTTAGTTGAACGGGTATTGGAATAGAGAAAATAAATTATCTAATGTCTCGTTGAATCACAGTCCTTTCTTAAGATTGTTTAACTTATCTAGTAATACTCTGATATAAATGACTAAACTTTGTTAGATACTTTGAATTAGGGGTGATAATAGATCGGTTTGGCCTATTTAAATTTGATCCACGAAGACCAAATTTTAAATTGGTTTGATAAATTTGATATGTTAAAATAAATGTTTTTTTTAAAAAGTATGTATTTAGCATGCAAAACTTTTTCAAGCTCGCATGAATACATATATATATATAAAATTAAAAATTTTTAATAATTTTTAAACTAACTAAATTATATCATATAATGCTAAAAATTATTTATAATAATCTAAAATATGAAATATTTTTAATAAATCACCACATTAACACAAACTAATAATCTAAATGATAAATGTGTTTCTTTAAACAAATTACGGGACAAGTTCATAAGCCCATAGACTTATTATGCGAAATTCACAGGTTTCGTGGATTAGAGTCAAATTTTTCCTATAATTATTATTTTTTTTTTAAAAAAAAAGTCTTACAGGGTTGAGAGGTACTTTGAATACAAGTATTCCTCTCTTTCAAGAATATGATCAGAATTTTAACTTGGGACAGTTTAATTAAGGAATAGAAGTAACTATCACTTATTTCAACATATAATATATACTTTTTGAGTTTTAAGCATGTATTGCTTGTTTTATTTTGGATTAAATGTCTTTTGAGTTACCTATTCGAGACATATCATCTGTCTTATTGATGGTAGCTTATCATTGATAATTTAATATCCAATATAGAGTTTTCAGTGTTTTTAAGTTTATTTCTTGGTTCTCTGTACCCGTTTTCTTATCCCTAGAAGACAATCTTCTCCAAGCCGGATAGGATCACACTATGAACGGCAAAATTCTTCTTCTAGTATTTAACTTAGTTATATATCCAGAGTCAAAATCAAGACAACGCGGTATATTTGTGTGAACACCCTCGTATTTTCATGTGAGTTGTCATATAATGCTTAGCACCAAGGGCATGCATCCCATCAAAGCAATGTGCAAATCAGACAAGTTTGCAGTTTCAGACTTCCACATCTATAAGAACAGTGGTTAAACTTAAAAACAGTTATGACCCACAACAATGGACAGATAATTCTCTGACCTGATTACCAGGAAGTGGACTTCTGCATGTCCAGAACGACTCTCCATGCATGGGAAGATCGATAATTGAAGAACAGGATAAATGATCAAGTTGAGAAGAAAACGTAGAAGGCAAAGTTTCAGGATTCAGCTCCCTAATGGGACATTCTTTTCCCAGAACATTATTAGCAAGATCCTGGGAATTTTGTGCTTGCTCATTGAATTTTTCATCCAATTTCTTAAGAGTATGAAATACCGCAGGAGATAAATCTTTTTCTTTTAGCCCATTGATCTTTGAAGAATAATCAAGCTCCTCATTTAGTTGAAGCCATTTTAAATCAATAATCTGCTGCATAATAATTCGACGCTCTTGATCACTGTACAGTATCTGCAAGACAAAATTACTCAGAAGATGTCTCATATTTGAGTTGTCCATCAAAAGCGGAAAAAGTATACCTTTTGGATTTGGCTGATGCTCTTTCTATTTATTTTATTTTATTTTTTGAAATGTAAGCTCTTTCTATTGATTTGTTTTTTTTAAATTACTGGTATTCTTCATGTTAAGTTAAATAGAAGAATTATAGTCTTTGTATAGAACTTGAACTCAAGATACCTGTGACTAAGAGACAAAGATGGAATGACCACTGGGGTCTTGGCTCCCTATAATTGTTGCAAATTCCTAAATTTGAGAATGCAATAATCATTCTTTGGATTTGCTAAAAAAAATGTATTTTGTCTCATTTGTTCAAAAGTTAGTAACATCAGAGTAAATCCTCCAATCAATTCCTGAAATCATTATTATCAGCTATTTTAGTCTTTAAAATTATGAAAAAGAAAATTTTAATCCGTAATGTTAAGAATCTCTCAATCTAATGTGAGTGTGTCACATATTGGTTTCAGACTTTATTGTGCATTATATCAGTTAATGTGGTTCCTAAAGTCCAAATTGATCGCTAGTCCTTAAATTATAAAAAGAGTAATTTGATGATGGTTGTCGGGACAACATTGATTAATTTTTTATAAGAGTTTAATACTTAAAAATGTAAAAGAATTTTATAGTAGTATTTAATTACTAACTTTTCATTTATAGCATAATGACTTTTAAAGTATTAATCGATCAAGTTAACAATTTTTTTTTTTGAAAAAGACAAATTTTATTCAGAGCAAAACTCTTTCAAGTCACAAGATATGACAGGAAGAGTTTACAGATTACAAGTACAAGTCAAAAGAAAGATAACAAAGAAAATATACTATAAAATGGGCTAGTCCTATGGAAGCTTAAGAGAGTCTATTCCCAATCCTAGTAAAACATATTGTCGGCTAAGTGGACCACTCTACAAATGATACAGATGATGCATTATAAAACCCTTTTACGTATAACCAAGCCCTTTGCATAAATAGCTGCCAGACTTCTTCTAGGCGGAAAGATTACCCTTAAATGTAACAACATTTCTATCTAACCAAATACTCCGCAATGTAGTTAGCCAAATTACACTAAGGATATCCTTAGTAAATTTTCCTTTGAAAGAGGAAATACCCAAATAGTGTCAGAAGCTAAACTCATAGGCAGAAGGCAATGCAGTTAAGAAGCCTAATCATCTATAATAATGCATCCAAACAAGATAACTAGACTTATAGGTAAAGAAAAGGTGACTTACCAAATAAGGAGCCATATTGAAAACAAGACACATAACATCAGTAATTTATGTTTCTCTTTGCCAATTTGACCTTTGTGGGATCTTATTATGAGTCACCTTCCAAGAGAAAGTCAACACGTTAGACAGAGTCTTTAACTTCCATAACCTATTAAAGAAGCAAGTGGTACGCTCCTGATTGCTTCCACCAACTAAACAGTATGCTTCCTTAACAGAATACTGAATAGAACAACCTGCCCCACCTCCTCATCCCCAACCATCCTTCACCTCACGCCTTATAAGAACCCCCTCCAACTCCCTCACCCAATCTTCCTCCCAAGAAAATAGGTCCCTTTTCCAACTAAGCCTCCAAACCCATATGTGCCCATTCCAGCCCCTAACCTCATATAAATGCCTCTTTTTGGTTAGAAAGAGCATAGAGTCTGTGATTGGAATCTCTTTAGGATTGGAATCTCACCCCGAAATCTCCCTGGGATTGAAATCTCTCCTAAAAGAAGTTTTTAACTTCCTACTTAACTATCATTGGGTCATCAACCCTTTCCCCATTGGTCATCAAACCTAGTATTTTGTTAACCCGTTTCCTCCTATTAATTGTAGCATGAAAGAAACAAGAGTTCACATCACCTTCTTTCAACCACTGAAGCTTAGCCCTTTGCGCCAACAAAGTTTCTTGAAAGGAGCTCCATTTTTTCAACTCTCTAGATGCTTCCAATCTTAATCTAAGTCCTTCTTCCCCAAGAGTTCCTTCCTCTGCACTTTTATCAAAATCAACAATTTTATACTTTAACTCCACTATCTTCTCCTCCACCTTTCTAATATTCTTTTTACTTCAACCTTTGATGTCCACTTTGAGAGCTTTTAATTTTTATTTGAGAACGAAAGCTCTTCACCCTTCCACTAAGATGTTGCAGTACTTTTGTTGTATGAATTCCTCAAAGCCATCACAATCGAGTCAACTATTGATCAACCTAAAGGGTTTAACACCCCAATTGATATTGGACTGTTTCAGTATAATGGGACAATGATTTGAAAAATCTCTATTCAAGTTCATTTGGAAGCTATTGGGTGTTGAGTCTAACCATTCTTGGGAAATTAAGAATTTGTCCAAACGCTACTCCTTTTAATTCTAGTGCTAAACCATGTATAATGGTGCCCAACAACAGGTACCTCCAATAGCTCTATGTTACAAATAAAATCCGAGAATTCATTAACTTCACTAGAAGATGATCCATCTACCCCATTTTCACCAATCCTTTCCTTTGGTGCCCTAACCGCATTAAAATCACTAGCCACACACCATAAACCCCTTGGAAACAATTGTAGATATTCCAATAGCGCCCGCCACAATTCCCTTTTCCATGACGAATGACATGGAGCATATATGTTAACAAAAATCCTTTACACTACTTCTGAGATGAACCTTCCCTTAACTCCTAAAAATCCCACACCTTGAAAAGAATCAATAACAATGAAATTCACGGCATTCCAGATTCATAAAAGCCCCTCTGACAAATTATTTGTAGGAACCGCACATCATGCCACATTAGAATCCCCCCAGATCGCACTGTATAATTTTCTATCTATATCAACTACCTTTATTTCTTAGATACATATAAAATTAACTCTGTGTTTTGAAACCATTTGCCTCATCGACCTCCACTTCGCCCTCCCTTTAATCCCATTGATATTATAAGATAAGACATTTACCATTCTAACTTGACTTCCAGTTTCCAGGGTCTAATTAATTATTAGACACCCACTTTCTATCCCTGGACTCTTTGCCAATCATTGCACAATTGTTTCTTCCGGAACAATGTTAGAAGCAGCTAAACTTTTACCAATAACCCACAGAAACTTCCTTTCACTTATACTTCCATGAGAAATTAATAAATTGCCATTAGGATCCTCACTGACCCTGTCATGATCTCCTCGGGAATGATTGTTTACCAACATAGTCTCTTTGGTGACTTGGCCAATAGGTACATCATGAAATTCCCAATTGAATTAAAAGGAGGAATCTCTATAAGTGATTGCCCCTTTCGATCTTTACGCAAAATTCTATAGGTTGGATCACAATCAAAGCTGAAAAGCCCCCAAGTAATAGGAACATCCACTAGCTTTTTAAGGGAAGGAGGTCGCCCTTTGGAATAAAGACCCTTCCGAAAATTCCCTTGTTCAACATTAAGCTTGAATAGTGACTTAGGAAATTCACCCTTTGCTTTGGGATTCTGATCTGAATTCACAATATCTAGCCCCTTGTAATGCTCCTCTACCTCTTGGTCTTGATCACATTGTTGCGAGTCCATAACTAACTTAGAATTACCTTTCCATCCCTCTAACAAACTGTGCAAAGGCATCGGGTCTGGCCTACTTTTGCATAAGTTAAAAAGAAACTTTCATCCACGAATTGCATTTCTCCACCCACAAAATCTCCCTTCTTTTGCTGCAAGATGGGTATAAATTTAGGAGTAGCTAGCTCTCCCTGCGAGTTCGAGCACTTGTCTCCCTGCAGCAGGTCAGATGATGCTACAAATCCCTAACCATGGACAAATAGGACAGACTCACAGAAGAGTCGATCATCCGGCCATAATCCATCATTATCATCGTGCTTACCATGGAGTTTGTCACTGTGCCCACCATGGAGTCCGTCACTATGCCTACCATTGAAATACCCAATTGTGCTTCTGCCTTGCACCGCCAGAATCGCCTTGCCAGTGGACTCAAATGCCTAGCCGGAGTTGCACTGCCCTATCCTGCTGGAGTCAACTGCCTTGCCATCACGCATGCTGCTCCGTCCAACATGCAAGCAGTTCTAGAAGAAGAATGGTGAGATTAGGCCACTTGAGTTGGCCCTGATACTCACCTACCTAATTGCTTTTGCACTTGAGGAGGCCCAAGTATATGATAGGCTCAAAGCAATGTTACCCATAGTCTTGACATTTCCTTCTGCACCTACCAAATTGGGTTCTTCGTGAATCATATTCTGTTGCACCAATTGTTGAAGAGCCAAGCCCAATAACCCATTTGCATAAATCTTGTTAATTCCTCCCCTATTTATACCTACTGAGTACACCACCTCTAGGTTTTGTTCAATCTAGAATTCTAAGCTCCCAAAAAGCACTGTATCACTCAAAGGCCCAATATCTTTCTCTAATTCATCCACGTGTGGCAAAACAGATTTGCCTTCAATGCTATTAACGATGTTGCCAATTTTATGTTGATTATTTTCAACTTTTTTGCCATCAATGCATGTAAAGCTCTCACCAATGTGATTTTAATTATTTTCCAAGGTTTCCTTCCCACTGCTTTGGCTTTGGTGATTATCCAAGCTTTCTAGGTGACCATTATCTCAACATTGAGAGAAATTAAATGGAGGAATTAAATGAATAACCTTTTCAACTACTTTTTTATCTGGCAAAGACTTTTCATCTTCCTTGACTTCCTCCGATCTCCGACCAAACTCCACCACCACGACATTAAGCGAACCTTCTACTTCATCATCCTATCAGACTGCAGATTCACCGTTCCATTGGGACATTGTGAAGCTTGCAAATTCGTTGTCTAAGTCATCCATAATGGTCTCACATTGGTTGCTAATTTGACTAAATGACTTACCTTCATTACCCAGGTCCTCAACCATTGAAATGACCACAGAGACCTCACTAATATGCACGAATTTTCTATAGTAAATTGTAGTCATCAACGAAGTTTTGACTTGAAGCCTAGCGAATTCTACATTTTCCAATGAGCGGGTCTCTTTCAAGAGTTTAGCCAATAAACCCACTTCACTTATAGCTTCATTTAACCCCTCCCAGTTCCAGAATTGAAGAGGAAGCCCTCTACATATGACCCAAGCTAATCAACAAGTGGATGTAAACTGTGAGTCCCATTTCTCAATAAAGATAAACATTTCCTTCCACCAACTATCACCAAATGCCCAAATATCTTCAACGTCTACTTTCTCTAGTCCTGACAGTAGTACCATGTCCCCTCCTAGAGGTCTTACCTAGTTAGAAAGCAAACCCTACATATAGAATACTTCCTCTTTTGGATCCCTAAGCTGGCCAACTACACACCGATGAAGTCAATAGGATTTTGAATAGCCTCATCACTAAACTCCTTTTTTTTAGCCTCGATGTCTCTGTTTTTGACACTTGCAGGCCTCACAACCTTCTGCCATGGCGGTTTGTGGTAACCATGCTTTCCTGGTCGCATTGGCTCCCATCTTCGGGGTTGTTGTGAATTGGCATAAAGGCCACCCTTAGTTTGGTCCTTCCATACTGCTCTTGGGTGAAACAACGACAGATTCACCCTTAGCTTTTCATTAATGATAATAATTTGGTCAAGTTCCTTGTCCAACCGCCTAAGGTTCTTGACATAAAAAAATGAACAAAACCGAATCGAGCTCTATCTTTCTCCGATGCCTTCCCAAGAAGATGTCCCCAACATGCCCGCATCTGCTAAAAACCTTAATTAAAGCTCTCTCATCAAAGGATTCAAGAAAATGAGAGAAGTAAAAGGAAATCAAGTCTTTTTGCAGGCCCCTATGAGCATGCAAAGCCAAATCCCATCTTGCTTGATTCACCCCCCCCCTCTCTCTCCCATCTCGTGTTTAAAGTTAACAAACTTACCATATATAAAGGATTGTGATGAAATGCAAAGTAAAACTCATTGACAATGTAGAAGTGTTTTTCTCTTTTTATAATATTAAAGACATGGATTTGGTGAAGTTTGAATCTAAAACTAGTTTAAACCAAACTAAAAAAAAAGTATTGTGCGACTTGATTCAGTTTAGATTAATTATAAAACCCGAACCAAACGAAACCAATTTTTTGCAATTTAGTTTGGTTCAGTTTTGCGGTTTAAAATTTTTACTATTAAATATTAAAAAAGTATAATGAAAAAATTTATTTTTAAAATTGTATAAAATTTTACTCACTCCTAACAAAATTATATAAAAGTAGCAACCATTAAAGTTAAAATATAAATAATCAATTCATTTAAACATGACATTTTTACTAATTGTCATTAAATTGTATCCAATGAAATTAAATCAAATAATTTTATAAAAATATTTATTCATCAACTAATATATATTAATTAAAAATATAATTAAAGATTTAAAAATTAAACCTTGAGTAATATTTATATGTCTTGTTAAACTAAGAATAATAAGTTTTGTTTGATTGGTACAGTTTCAATATTTTAAAAGGCATATTTTAAAAATTAAAAATTAAACCACTCAAACTAAATTATTTTTGGTAGTTGAATTTTTAATTTTGAATTTAATTTGGTTTGGATTTGAAGAGTGAATATTTCGTAAAATTATAGGCTCGGGAAGTATCAGAGAAGGTAATTACCAATTATACGCTTTTTTTCTAGCATATGCGAAAATTTGTTTTAATATTTTAACATATGATCCATCAGTCATTAATGACAACTTTACCATTATTTCGAGCTCGTCCTCAACATTAGATACTAAATAAATAGAAAAGGTAACCTCACGGTAATAAAATTATTAAACTAATTTATTAAATTATTAGTATTTAATAAATTTGATCAGGAAATATAATAATTAATTTTATAATGTTTATAGAAAGAAAAGTATCTATGGATATAAATATAAATTTCAATGACTAAATTAATTGATGGTTATTAAAATTAACAATTACGTTTGTTTTTAAAATTACATTCTAGTTTCTTATAAAAAATACAAATTTTATTCAACATTTTTAACATAACACATGATTACAAAGACAATCATGTATGTTAATCAATTACAAATTATGTATGGTTTTTGGAAATAATTAATATAAATATCAACAAAATAATGTATTTTTACAATGTTAATTTTTTTAGCATTTGCTTCTTTTTTTTTTATCAAAAGAGTGTAACTCACCCTACTTCGCTTTCAATTTATATCAATAAAAAAACTCCTTTTTTTTTTAGCTTTTGGAATTAATTAACTATATAAGTAATGGGTGTGAAAGGTTCCTCACTTTATAAAAGAGAAGCTACTATACACAATCTTTTGTTATATAGTAGAAGAGATTGACTTGTTCCATTTTTTTAAAATTAATAATTATTATTATATTTAAAAAATGAATAATAAAATTAAGAATAAGTTTTTATATGAATTTAATTGGTATACACTGTCAGTATAAGATTTTTACACTAACATTCAATCATAACCCTTCATTTATAGTAAATTTGTTAACTTTACTACTTAGTACTTTAAAAGTTATCTAAATGAAAAGTTATCATTGAATGTGAATATAAAAATCTTTTAACTTGACCGTGTATACCAATTAAACTTTTTTTTATATTTATACTTGTGGTAAGTAAGTAACCTTCGCTATACAAAGATATTGCTTTTGTATTTGAATACATGACCAACCCATTACTAAAATTGCTTCAAACTTTTGGAACTAAATTGAAATATTCTTTAATTGCACCCATTCCAAAATAATTGAAAGCAATATAAGTTTACATCTTGTTCAATTTTTCACTCCTATTCTAAAAAGTAAGAGTTTTAAAATAGACTCATCATTGAAATAGTGAAATAATGATTTTAAGATTTAAAAGTTAAATCGGTTAAATTGTTTAATAAAATAAATAAAATAAAGTAAATTACAATAATATCTCTTAAAGTTTAGTCTAATTACACTTATTTTATTTTTTAACTATTATTTTCGCACTCTAAGGGGTGGTAATGTAATATTTTTAAATTTAAGTTAAAGAAGCACATCTGTAATTTCCTCAATAAAATACTTCTTTTTATATTTTTCACTAATATATATACTAATAAACAAAAAATAAATTATATATAATACACAAATATAATTTATCATATAAGTTTAAGTTTAAGACGTATTATTGGCTTTATAATATTGTAAATAGATAAAGTCTGTTTACCAGAGTTTTTTTAGAAGTGTATACATTCAGTTATGAGTAAAGTTTGATAATAAAAGTTAGCAAATCATAAATTTTTTGTGTATATGAACTTAAAGTTTCATGAGCCCATTTTAGAGTAAATCCATTAATCTTTCTTGTTTCTGGGAAACAACGAAACCAGATTGCTGGCCAGTTCCCAGTTCAAGTGGTCTATCTTGTCTAGTTATAAAAATCATGCTTAAAGGTATGGAAAGTAAAACTGTATCTTATGATATCGTATATCATTATATGTGCTTAAACAGTGACTTTAGAAGTTATTAAAATGCAAAAGTTCAGTGTGAAATAAAGATAAAGTTTATCTTGTGAAGGCACGAATTAAATACTAACTTAATTTCCAAATGACTGAAATCTAAAATTATATATATCAAAACAAAAATATAGGTATTAAAACTACTATCTTGCATACCTGACCTTGTTGACTGGTTGATTCCCCATCAAGTTTGGCCCGAGATAGCATTGAAGGGACCCCAGTTTGAATGCCAGGCTTTCCTGAGACTTTTATAACATTCAAATCTGCAGAAACACAAGAAACTGAATCAAACTGATCCTGACTGGCACTCTTTTCAATCTCATTCAATTCATATCCCCAGAGTGCTGCGAAGTCGTTAGCAGAAGGGCAACCCATGAAACTTCTGATAGCTCGTTTCTTATGTGGTAAAGAAACATTGTGCAACTTTTTATCACAGTCACGACAAAATAACATTTTGCGGTCCAAACACAGGACATAAGCAAGATTGTGTCCACAAGAGTTACACACAAGATTCCGGAGGTGCCTGCCAGACAAGGCATTTGCCAAATGCACCTTTGCATCACAAGATAGACAAAGATATGCTGCATCGGCCTTACAGTAAACAAGTGGCCTCAAAGATGTGCAAAATTCACAAATTTTCTCCATTTCCTTAGTCTTCAATTGTAAACATGAAAAAAAGCTCCGAAATTATAAAACCTCATACTGTATAGGCTGCAAGTATGAAGATATCATACCAGCTGGTCTATACAAGGTTGCAGATGCCTTTTCTGCAAAAGACAATTCCATCTTAAATCAGTTGTTGGCCTGTGTAGATTTAGAAGCTGTAAAGAAAATCAATCCCACAAAAGAAATTTTCTGTGACAAATTGATATTTCATTTTCTGTCCACATCCAATGAAAATGTTGATTATTGATTGGGTCAGAAATTAAGACAATAACGAAGGATTTCTATCCATCAATCCCATTGAGGGGTCAAGAATTTAAAGCTGAAGGAATAAAAAGGACAATAGCTTCACATCAAAAGCAGTTGCATATACTAGTGAAATCATAAGAACACTATTAGGCAAATTTTTAATGGACTGTTAGGAGGTTATTCAATTTCATTCCATCCTCTACCCATCGAATAAATAATAATAATCCTTTGAAAAAATAAAATAAGAGTTTAATTTCTGTATCTTATCCATATTACAGGATTTTAAAAAAAAAAAACTATTTCCATGTTACTGACTATGAATAAGCAAATAAATTAGTAATGACAATAAATATGATATTCGAATAAATTATTATTATTATTATTATAAAAGTTAATAAATTTATCTTACATGCATCATAATAATAATTTATAACCATTTATCTTATCTAATAATTTGTAATTGGATAATAATAGAATAAAAACTCAGTGAATATTTCTCGAAGAAAAAAGGTGATTATGTGGATGTTCAAGTCTCTCCTTTTGCTCCAAATTTATTGGAAGTCCCGATAGAATTATTACACAAGTCCCTTAATTTGCGCACATGACTAATAACTCCAGAATGAGTAATATAAAGTATAATATGAAAGTTCCAATGATTCATCATAAAAACACCCAGATTGGAAATTCCAAATGAGAATAGCCCACCATTCTGACATCCCAAAAGACTATCAGAAACCATCATCAAATTGACTGAAGATAACAAAACCACAAGCAAATAAGAAAGATCTGAATTTATTTATACTTTAAATAAAAAAAGCACGAAAAATAATAAAGAAAGAAAGAAAAAACCAAAAGTGGTTAGAAAAGCAGTGGATGCAACAATCCGAAAGAAAGAAGCAGCAGGGTTGACTTTTGAGAAGCAGTTGGAAAACAGAATAAAAAAGGAAGAGATTGAGTCTGACCTGAGAGTGTGTCCCAATAAAATGAAATCCTAAGGAGTGTTTGTTGTTAGTTATAGAAAAAAAAAGGGGTGGTTGTGAGTGTCTGGGTTGTGATGTGTGAAGAAGCAAGGAAGCATGAGTCATGCGTTGTTGTTGTTGCAGACTTTACCCAATAGGGTGAGATGACGTGTACAGTGGAGACATGAACTTTCCAGCATGGACAGAAGATGCTGTCGTGTGGGCTCCACCAAGGACGTTATCCAATGTATAGTGGCATGTGAATGTGGTGGTTACGTAATCCGAAAGTTTAGCCTCGTTGGGCCAATTGCAACTCGCTTAACGGGATGGGCTCATTAACCACACCGGGCCCACGCCCTCGTGCCTCACGAGTCACATAACTTTTGACTCCATTTATATCAACAACAAACAAAAAACTACTCTACTATATAAATAACACTTTTTTTTTTATTTCTTAATTTCTTTTCTACTGTTACGTATATTTTCATGTATTTTTTTAGTAAATTACCATTATAGATACTACATTAAACTCGGAAAGAAAATTTTAGACAAATTAAATCATTTTAAAGAATAATTTTACAATATATTAATTTAAGGATCAATTTAAAAAAAAAATCTTTCAAAAATTTATATTTTTTTAAGAATCAAAATGAATATTTAATCACTGATACTAAACTCGTTTAATTCTACTAATTTCAATATAAAATAAATTTGTTTCTAAAATATTTTTATTTAAATTTGACATTTTAAATAAAATTATTATTAAAACTTAAGTCTCATTTAATTAAAGAATATTTTTGAAAAAATTAAAATTTGGTTGTGTAAAAAAATTATGTTTATAATTTATTGGAGGGGAACTCAAACGGAGGAAGTAGGTGAACCAAATTATTTGACAGGGAATTAATATATAGTAGAAAATGAGAAAATGAAGGGGAAAATAGTGGAGAAAAAATAAAATGAATATATAGGTGTGCTACTGATGTGAGGTTCACCACCAAGTTTAAATAAATGGTGTTTGAGATAAAAGGAGTATGAGTTGTTGACATACAACACGGATAAAGCCAAATGTACTACTAAATTGAATAATTGAATGAAACCGTTTGGTGAATAAAAAAAAGTTATTCATACCAAAGTTTTATCGTTGTAAACTAATTTTTCACTTGTGGATTCCCATTTTATTTTGTATTAAAGAGGATTAACAACCTATGAAATAACCTGGTTAATCGTTATAAAAAGACTAACAACCCATGTAAACTGGTATGAGTGTCGTCCACTAAAATTTTTTATATTAATGAATTCTACTAATGTGATATAATTAAATTTATCATGAGCAAGTGTATGTAAGTAAATTGGTATTAAATGAGAACACTAGTATAGATATGAAATTTACTATGAGACACATTATCGGATTCAATGTACTTTCTAATCTAACATCCCTCTATGATATGATTTTTTCAGTCTCGTTCTCATTAATTAATTTAGTTTGATCCCTCAAAACTAAATCTTAAGATACTAGCTTCTCATCATAATTCCTCAATGAGTCAAAGTTAGTATCCAACATTCATCCTCATAAACTTGAGAAATACTAGCTAACAGTATTAAATCTATTCCTAGAATTCAAAATTGTTAAGTGTTTGAAACAAATCGAGTTTCCAAAAATGTTTTCCAACAAGATTCGAAAACCTTAAATCATAAAATGGTTGATCAAACCAAATTAACCAATGAACGCAAAATCAAACACAACTAAAGAGAAAATAGATTAGGAGTTACATTGAGTCCAATCAAAAGAGTTTAGCCTCTCATGGAGAGGGTCATTACAATCCAGAAAAGAAGAGAAAGAGATTACAAACAAGAAGAGAAGAGAGAGCTTCCTTTTCTCTTGAACTTCGCTTTCTTTCTTCTTCCTTTCTTCGCGTTTCTTTGTTCACCCCTGTTCACTGCCTTTTCTCTCTTTCTCGCGCCTTTTAAATTAGCCAATTAGTGTGACAGGGCATTAGGAAAGAGAAGGTATACAAATGGGATGAGTGGATTTGCCCCTGTGAGCTTCCTTTCTTTTCCTTAAGTCCCGCATCAAAGAAAGGTATACAAAATGAATCCTAAATTGTACATTTTGTTGAGAAACCCAAAAATTCTTACCTTTTAATCAATTTGAGACTTTGAAGAAAATTACAAGGTAGAATGTCACAAAATTGAGTCATTAAGTGCCTTTATCATCACGCAACCAAGGCTTTCAAAATCGGACCAGTCATTGAACCGGTAAAGGCATGAGTTTAGGGTTCAAGGGTTCAACCGGGGTTGAACAAGATTCAATAAAATATTATTTTTTATATTTTACTACAAATATAGTAATATATATTAAGCAAAAAAAAAGTACGCTATATATAATTTATAGTAAACAAATATAATACATCTTATTATGTTTTAATTTTTTTTTGCAAATTAGTCTTTTAAAATTTTTTTATAGCCTTAAGTACTTTTTCGAAAAATTCCTTATAAACATTTTTTATATTTCATAATACCTTATCAAAATACTTCTCATTTGTGTGCCTAAAATTTCAAGAACCACTATTTTCCAATTTTTTTTAAAAAAATGGTCAACCCATGAATTGGCTGATTTTGACCAGTTATCCCAATTTTGTAATGGTTCAACTGATTTTTTCCAATTTTGAAATAAATGATTGGACACTGATCCAGTTCCCGACTATCAAGAAACAAAGGACCAGACACTAATCCAGTTCTTGGTTCGATTTTCAAAACCTTCCATGCAACAAATCTACGCACATTGCAGATTGACTATTCTGCTTGATTGACCATCTATATTGGCTTTAAACCAACCTGCATCAGGCAAGGTCTACCTCACATGTTGAATCTCCAAATTTTGTGAAGCAAGAGGTAGAGAGAGGTTCCAAGCATGGGAAGTTTGCCTGCCTCTCTGTATTGCTAACGTGGTCACCTGGTTGCACTCAAATGGTATTGCCTGGAACACATAATTATTTCTTGCTTTCCATATCAGACCCAAAGTGATTAAGAACAAAACATTCCATTTGGTCCAACAAAGGTGGAAATCCTGATATTAATATTAATCCAGTCAGCAAAACCTAAAGAGAAGAAAGACTGTGGCACTATCTGATTTACACACACCAGATAGTTTTGGAGAACACACGATCTCTCAAGATATGTAACTCAATTTCCACCTATTCCAAACATAAAGGGCACAAACAATTATCAGTCATACCTCTGATATCTAAATTCATTCGTGACACTGTTTCCACGTAAGCATTTCCACATAAACATTTTGTCTCTCATATGTGCATTTAATCGCCAAATTCCATGCCAAAAAGGGGAGTTGACACTAGTTGTGGGTGAGATAAGCAACTTATAAGCTGATTTCATGGAAAATTAACCATCAGTTGTTGCACTCTAAATAACTCGATCATCTTCTAAAGATATGAAGGATGACATATTACTCATGATCTCCCTAAACAACCACTTTGGGACCAAGTGTTGAAAGAGATGGGGAAACCAACCATGCTCCACAATTGCAAAATTAGCCATAACCAAGACATTTTGACTAATAGACTTCATATTTTCAACAAATTGACCAATAATAAGACCCGATGAAAGCCACCAATCCTGCCAAAATTTAGTTATTTGACCATTTCACAATAGTCATTTGCTTCCTTCAACCACCTTTGGCCAAAATTTATTAATGCCTTACCATAAATCAGAAACATTATGAATTTGGTCAATCCCACAGTTGTACTTACTCTAAAGCACTCAAACCTGTAGCGCCATTGGATCATTAATCAGGCCCCACCCTAGTTCCATAACCAAGACTTGGTTAAACCGGTACAAGTCTTTAAACCCTAGCCCTTTTATTGTTGAGGGGTGCAAAAGTGGTTTTAAGCAATAGAGTGACACTTCCTCTCTTGATTTGTGCTTCCCCACACAAACAGACAAATCAGGTTTTTAAGCATGGGGCATACGTATTTAGGCATAAGAATAGTTGGCATAGTGTAGATTGTTAATGTTGTTATGGCTGATTGGGCCAAGGTACACCATCCTGCAAAAGACAAGTTGTTTGCTCTCCAATTACTTAAACGTTTAAGAGTTCTTTCTACTAAAAAATCGTACAGAGCTTTTTTCTTCTATTGATGGAGGGTTGGGACTCCCAAATATTTTTCCTAGATCATAAGTTAACCTATATCTAGATATGTTATTAAGAAATTGTGTCTGCAAATGCGAAACATTCTGAGAAACAAAGAGTCTAGTTTTAGTAGTAGAGACCCTTCGTCTAGGTACATCACAAAACTCTGCCAAGCATTTCATTACCATTTCCAATTGATTACCAGAAGCCTCCGTAAACAACAGTAAATCATATACAAAAAGCAGGCAAGAGATAGGTGGTCATTCTTTACACAATTTAATTAGAGTCCAATTTTTGCAATCCACTTTATGTTGAATTAGGTGCCATAGCTTTCAACACAAAGAACAAACAAATACAGGGAAATTGGTTCCCGCTACCGAAGGCCTCTAGATGTTCCAAAAGAAACAGGGGTTACTCCATTTATCATAACTTGCATGTTGATACAAGAAATACATGCAATAATGATATGGCAAAAGTGAGTGTAAAACCCAATATCTTGCAGGGTATCTAAAAGGAAGGCCCAATTCAGATGGTCATAAGTCTTTTCCATATCAAACTTCAGTGACATAAATCTCTTATGACCTTTCGTAATTCTCATAGTATGAAACATTTCCTGAACAATTACAACATTATCAGTCTCATGTCTTTTAGGGATGAAACTACATTGGTTTGGGCTAACTATATTAGACATTACAGTCTTAAGTCTATTGGCAATAACGTTGGTAATGGCCTTGTAGACTATGTTGGACAGGTTAATAGGTCGTAATTGAGTCATTCAGGTAGAGGCGTAACACTTTGGAATGAGAACTAGTAGAGCATGATTTATATCCCGAATTTTCACAAGATCATAATAGCAACTCCAAATCATGGCACACACGGATGGCCCAACAATGTCCCATTGAGATTTGAAGTGATGTGAACATCAAAACTCAAACCCATGAGAAGAATGATTAGCAAGCCTGAGCCTATGATGAAGAATATCAAGATCAAAACTCATTTCAAAACTTAGTTGCACCCATGACCAAAGGCAGACTTAAAAAGACCCAAGAGGCATTATAACAGAAGGTGTCCAATCTACTGGAGGCCCAATTTTTGAAGGCTCAACAGATGGAAGAGACAAGACTGATTATATGTATAACTTGCATGGAGAGCTAAGAGGCCCAAGAGAGATTTTAATGTTGTTTCTATTTTATTTAAGTTCTAAAGTTTGTTTTTGTTTTGGTTTTATAAAAGGCATTGTAATAAAAATATATATTAAAACAATATCCTGGAGCTAGAGTTGAAACCAGGGCTACAAACATATAATGTCATCTTGTAAACCACTGGGCTTAATAGTTTTGCATGTCATTTAGAGATTTTAATTTTATTTTATTTACTCCCAAAGGAGGCAAAGCCATAAACCAAATTTCTATTAATCCTTTTGGATCCCATAATGAAAAGGGCATTTGATCTTTTTGTAAATTATGAGTTTTAGCTCTGCTAGGGTTTTGATGTAATCTTGGATTGCTCCTTCCATGATCTTGCTCTAAAGAGGTTCCAAGGTAGAATATGAAGGAGGAGAGATTATAAATGGAGTGATATTTGGCGCTACTCTTAGAGAGATAAGTCATGGTTTGTAGAATTTTTCCATAAGAGAAGGAACCTTTGATAAAAGCCATAGAAAAAATCTCACAAAGATGGAGAAAACATAAACACTCTAAGAAGAAACTCTAAAAAATTAGTCTAATTTTCATTCAAATCAAGTGTTAAACTGTTATATGAAGAGGTGAGTGTTATTTATAGATGTCATAAGCTAAATGGATGTGCTATATGAGCTAGCTAAGCTTAAGGACTCATTAATCTAGATTAATCCAAACAAGGCTCTAAGAAAGTGGATCTATGTTCCCTCATGTGACACTATATCCTAAATGTAGATCTAGTTCCTTTAATTCAAATTTTAATTTTAATTAAGAGAAAAATATATGCCAGCTAGGAGAGAGAGTGATCTAGGAGCCACATGAAAGGGACCCTTATCCCACATGTTGGTCATACACATGTGTATGCTAGAGAGGTGGGGTAATCAAACAAGGGGGTGTAGAAATCAAACCACACATCCACTTGCTCTAAAAAGAGGTCACCTTCTAACACACATTTCCCATAAATAACTAATGACACCCCATGCTCCTAAAATAAAGTGAAATGGTTGAAAATACAAGGCCCACAAAATACTAAATGCACCCACCAAAATTACTAAAAAAAATACACAATATTTACAAGTTATTTTAAAGACTATGGTCTAAAATGTATTCACTAATCTTCATCCTTGTCATGTCTTCCTTTTATTCTTCCTAGATAAGTTCTATGCTAGATAGGATTGCATCATCTCCTCCTCCTTGGAGAGGATTTGACCTTAAATCCTGAGGTTTTTCTTTTCTTCCTCTTCTTCTAGTCCTACAAAAGGATAAGCAATTTAATAAGCAGGTGGATTTTCACAAGTATGGGGGGAGTAAGAGGTATATGAAGTGACCCCTTAGGATTAGGGTAGTGGACGTTTGCACTAAGGTTTGAAAAATATTTTGTGCATGCGCCTCTACACAACAGCTCCTCATCCTACGCCCAATGCACTAAATGCTAGTCTCATATGGATATGAGTAAGTGGTGAGACTAGTCTTGGTGCATTAGAGCACTTATCCAAGAAGGCTAAGTAAGTCTTGTCTTGTTTTTCACCCCAAGAAATAATGACAGGCCTAGGGGTGGACCATTCTTGCATGTCTCTTGGATTTGAGCTTGAG
Organism: Psophocarpus tetragonolobus; assembly: GCA_037954015.1. Taxonomy (NCBI): domain Eukaryota; kingdom Viridiplantae; phylum Streptophyta; class Magnoliopsida; order Fabales; family Fabaceae; genus Psophocarpus; species Psophocarpus tetragonolobus. The sequence continues at coordinate 6,700,909 of CM075692.1, read as the reverse complement.
ATTGGCTACGGTCTTGCAAAGTTTGGTGCTTAATCTCTTGCTCAAATTTGGCCTCATCATCAAGTATAACTTTACGTTGTGATTCATTATGCTTAAAGGATATGGGAACAACCTTAATTTCCACTTGCTCAAAGGAAGAATTCTCTTCATAAAGAATCTCCTTGGAGTCCTAGACGTAGTAATCCTTTTGAAGATTATCTTTCTTCTCAACTTCATCCATGCTTTGAGCTTGAGAATCTTCTTTGAGCTCAAAGATAAATGGTTCAAGCTCAACACTTGGAAAAATGTTTGATGGAACTTCAAGTAGAACTTGAGGTTAGGGTTCGTTGTGCTCAAATGGTGTACGCACAACCTTAACTTCCACTTGTTCAATGGGAGAGTTGTCTTCAATAAGATTCTCCTTGAAATGCAAGGGTGATCTTCTTAAAGAGCAATTTCCCTTTCAACTTCATCCAGGTCTTGAATTTGAGACTCTTGTTTGAGCTCCATGGATGATGGTTCAAGTTCAACACTTGGTGAAGTGTTCATTTGGTATCTTATTTTTAAGTTGAACTTGAGGTTGTGGTTCATTGTGCTCAAATGTATGGGCACAACCTCAACTACTACTTGTTCTAAGAGAGAAGTTTCTTTAATAAGACCCTCCTTAGAATCCAAGGAGTAGTCTTCTTGAAGGTTCATTCCTCTCTCAACTTCTTTTAAGTGTTGGACTTGAGATTCTTCTTTGATTTCAATAGGTAAGGACTCAAGTTCAACACTTGTGGAAGTTTCCTTATTCTCAAGTTGAACTTGAGATTGTGGTTCAATGTGTTCAATGTGCTCAAAATTTTTTGTCACGATCTCAATGTCAACTTGATCATGTTTAAGTGAAATTATAGGTTGTGGATCAATATGTTCAAAGATTTTTGGCACAATCTCAAATTTTATTTTCTTCAAGAGAGAAGTTTCTTTAAATAAGATGCTTCTTAGAATTCAAGAGTAATCTTCTTGTAGGTTTACTTCTCACTTAACTTTTTCCAAGTCTTGGACTTGAGATTCCTTTTTTATCTCAATAGGTAATGACCCAAGTTCAACACTTGTTAAAGTACTTAACGGAGAATCATACTCAAGTTGAACTTGAGATTGTGTTTCAATGTGCTCAAAATTTTTTGGCACAATCTCAATTTCAACTTGTGCTTTTAAGGATTGGTTGAAAGATTTTTCTATGCTAAGATCCTCCTTTGAAGTCAAAGTTGAATTTTCTCTAAGAATTTTCTTCCTACCAATCTCTTTTTCTTTCTTTATTTCTTTTTGTTCTTTTTTTAATCTTTGCAGGGCAAATGCGAGTTCTCTTTCCCTTTCCGAGTTCTTTTTCCCTTTCCTCCCTTTTGTTTTCTCACCCAATAGTGCAAGAGTCTTTGGAACTCAATACTCTAATCTAATCTAAAATTTAAAAACAAGTAAATGGAAAATAAAAAAAAAATTAGGGACCTAACGTGCTCCTAAGGTATGAAGAGGTGTACCACGTCTACCTTTACACCTAAAATGAGAAACCAAAAGTTATTACACACAAAAAGAGGTAACTCTTATAGGCATCCAACATCTCTTAGAAAAAAAGGTTTTTTATACAAGGAATTTGCAAAAAAATAAAAAGAAAACTCTTTAAGTCTTCTCTCCCAAGTTTTCCTCACCAAGTGTATCTCTCCCTATGTATCTTACTCCTCTTTTTGATCAAGTCCTCCTTGGCTATTTCAACTCTTCCTTAATATGATACCCTTGTGGAAGACTCCCAATCCAATTACTTCCCTACACAAAGGGGCACACAACACAAGCAACCAAGGTTACAAAAGTAAAAGCAAAAGTAAAGCAAGAAAAGCACAAAACAAATAAGAGTACATTTTCCAGTTGGATAGAGTAAGGTAAAGACAAACTCAAATATTATTGAAGGAGACAAAACTAAAATTAAGGCTAAGAAAGAAGTAGGCACAACTATAGAAAATCCTTGATAGGCACTAAATTAGAGTAAGAATTAAAATATAAAATGACTAAAAAATTTTCAAGAATTACACAATTCAAAATAGTTATGGCCGAGACTTAGTTAGTCAATGTTCAAGAAATTTCAATCAATTTAGAGCACTCTTTTTCAGATTTTAATTTTCTATTAGGTGCACCAATTTTATTTTTTTTACTATTTTACTTTTGTAGTTTTTCACTTTTTTTGTTTTTCTTTTGCTATCCTTTTTTTTATATAATTTCAGTTGCACCTAATTCCTTTTGAATTGAATTTTTGAGAGTGAATAATGATACAATTAGCTTGAACAAAGCAACAAGAAAAGGCACACAAAATTTGAATAAAAGTGCATTTCAAGAAAATTGAAAGCAACTCAAAATGCACTAAAATTGAAAGTGACTTATGGTATGAATAAGAGTGTTGGTTTTGTGTATAAGTTAGCTTGTTTTGCACAAGATGCTTGCTCAATAATACAAGTTAAAATAGCTCAAGTAAATCAAACAAAATTCACTTCAAAACTAGCACAAGAAAAGCTACTAAAATTCAACAAAAGACAACAAGATATAAGGAGAAATTGAGCTATAATTTTTATTTTTAATTTTTTGAAAAGTTTTAATGGAATATGCTTAGACTAAAAGCATGTGAGACTTCTTTAAAAGACTTACTCAAGAGGTATTGACCTCTTAGATTCTCAATTTCAAAGAAGACACCTACACACTTTTAGGCAAAATAAAAGAGGTTAAAACTAGGAAGTTAATTTGACAAAATTAAAGACTAAACATGACTAACTAAAACAAGGCATGAAGATCATAAAATCAAAATTAAAAATAAAAAATCAAACCTGGAAAAACAGATAACAGATAAGAAAAGCAAAAACAGAGAAACACAACTTTTGGAACCAAAATGACTAGACCACAGCGATGTGGTTTTTTCCACAAAGGTGTGGCACCACCACTAGGTTCCTTTTTTGTTCACAAAAGAGAATTACACCACACAATAGGTATAAGGACAAAAATAAGCATCCTAAAATAGAGAATTACACATTAATTCAATTAAAGAACAATAAAATTTAAATCATGAAATAAAATGATAAGAACATAACATATAGAATTTTAAAACTCAAAAACACAAGACATAACAACAAGGTAATTAAGGAATGTAATAGACAACACGGATTAGCTAAAATAAAATGAGAATTGAGATGAAGTAGAATTCAGAAATTAAAAGAAAAATTAAGGAATAAGAACCTCTTATGAAGATGGCTCTAAATACCATTTGATGCAATCCTTTGGATGCTCTCCCATGATCTTGCTTCAAGAGGTTTCCACAAGAAGAAGGTGGTGGTGGGAAGGTAGATGATGATGGTGATATGTGCCACTCAAGAAGATAAGCCTAAGAGGAGGGGAAGTTTGCCACAAGGGAAGGAACTCTCGATAAAAGTCATGGTGAAGGTGCTCTCACAACAAGGAGAAGAAGACACTTAAAGAACTCTCAAAGGATAATTGCTCATTCATTCAAGTGTAAAAAGTTTTACATGAAGAGGTTAGTGTTATTATAGATGTTCTAAGCTAAATGGATGTGTTATATGAGCTAGCTAAGCTTAAGGACTCATTAATCTATATTAATTCAAACAAGGCCCTAAGAAAGTGGAGATATGTTCCCTCATGTGACACTAGATCTCAATAATGTGGATCTAGTTCCCTTAATTCAAATTTTAATTTGAATTAAGAGACAACTAGATGCCACCTAAGAGAAAGAGTGATCTAGGAGCCATATGGAGATGACATAAGGGCCTCACATGTTACTCATGCACATGTGTATGCTAGAGGTGTGGTGATCAAACAAGAGAGTGTGGAAATCAAATCACACATCCACTTACTCTAAAAAAGTCCATCTTCTAACATACACTCCCCATGAATAAATAATGAAACCCCATGCTCCTAAAATAAAGGGAAATGATAGAAAATATAAGACCCACAAAATACTAAATGCACCCACCAAAATTACTAAACAAAATGCACAATATTTACAAGTAATTTTAAAGACTATGGTCTAAAATGTCTTCACTAATCTCTATCCTTGTCATGTCTTCCTTTTATTCTTCCTAGATAAGTTCCATGCTATGAGGGATTGCATCATCCTGTGAGTTTGATATTTTTTCTAAATTATGGGTTTTAGCTTTGTTAGGGTTCTTCCTTGCATCTTTTTTATCTTATCAAGAATTGTCCAATTCTTTTGGTGATCCTTACACTTATCAAACGACCTTGTTTATCGAACTTTCCCTTCCCTCCTTGTTTTCTTCATTTGAATTTTAGAAATTCCCCAATTATAATGATTCCAAACCCCAGTCCCAGGATTCCCAATTCTTTTATCTTTTTTCCCCTTACAGTCATATAAGGAAGAATAAAGGGTGTAAGCCATCACGTCCTAGTGCCTTCAATTCCCTCATACTAAATATTGCAGCTTTAATCTCTTCGTTAGAAAATGGGGCTTGAATTCAGTGGATATCAACATTAGACAACACAAGGAAACATTTCAGGAGGTCCTAGTTAGGGGTCACCCTTTTTTTCAGTAAACCGATTGTTAAAATAGGCACTGACAATTTCTCTAATTTTGTCATCATCTACGATAAGGTTACCTTCTTCATCAATCAAAATGTCTACCTTATTTCTTCTTCACCTAATAATGGTATTAGTATGAAAGAACTTAGTGTTTCTATCACCAGAACCAATCATACTCATTCCAACCAAAGCTCTTTTTGAACCTTCTGTAAATAGTCATTGTTATGTAATGTTAACTTGTTATTTATCCCCTCCACCGTGAAACAAGCCTTTTTTTTCTATGAAACAAGTTCCCCAAACAGTATGCTTATTCCAATTATCTGAAACTCTATGGAACTTGCAAACTACTTCACACAAAGTCGATCCTGACTCCCATACTTGACGAACCACTTTATGGAAGGATGTATATGTCAGCCAACTTGCAAGCTTGTGGATCTTCTTGCTAATGAATTTAGTATACCTCTTGCCTCTTGCACCATCCAAGATAGGTTTTGAGTTTTTATCAAGTCAAAAACAAAAATTAGAAATAAAGGTTGTTTTTATATATGTATTAAAAAATATAAATATTTTTTCAAAAAATATGTTTTATTTTTATTAAAAATTACACATTTTATTACATTATTAATTTGTTTGATCTTGTACCATAATAAGAAAAAAAAATTAATATCAGTCTTACACTATTAACATTAAGTCTATTTTTAATTTAATTATTTCTAATTAATTTGATTTCATTCTAGTCTACCGAGAATAATATAATTTTAACAAATTTAAAAAAAGACACTATATGTGTTTAATCAATTTACTCATATGTTATTTTTTATTATTCAATTTATATATCTCTCAAAAGATACACATATGTAAGTATTTATATAATGTTATCTTAATTCTAAAATAAATAATAAAATTATGCATAATATGTATTTATATGATATTTATTAGAGTGAAAGGGTCAAACTCAATTAGTTAAGCAGACTGTATGAGTTGTTGTAAATCTCCTGACACTATCTTTAACTCTTATGAGGAGGATAGCATTAGAAATTATTTAATATATTTATTTTTTTAAGTATCCAATTTTATTTTTCTTTCTCCTCACATTTTATCTCTATCACTGAATTAAGATAAATATATTCCAAAAATATAAAATTACAATTCTCAAAAACATTAAGGTCTTTATATTTTTCTTGAATATTTTAATTAAAAATTGAAAACATGTTATTTCATTATTTAAAGCAAAAAAAAAATTATTATTATTATTACCATGTTAAAAAAATTACTTTAACAAAATTTGGGGTTCAATTTTTCTTTTATAACTTTTGACTATGATATCCAAGTATATAATAAATATCTTCTATCATTGAAATTGCTAAAATAAAATTTAAAAACTAATACTTTTTCTCCCAACAAGGTTATAATCTTGTCTTTTTAATTTATTTAATTTTTATTTCTACAATATATTGTCAACAGTTATATGATCTTTTAGCCTCATTGAATTTAATATATTAATTAAAAATATAAGTTAATTTATTTTTTATATTTAGACACCTCAGAAAATACTATAACTTTGTTAATATCATAATTTCTTCACATGTTTTATTTTTGTGTTATTATTGTTAATATACTAACTTTTAATTTTAATTCTTTATAATTTGAATTTTATTTGTCTTTGATTTTGTTACAAAACAAACACCTTGTTTAACATAGATTTTTTAATGTAATAGAAAAATACTAATACATAGAAAATTATACTTTTTAATCAAATATCATAATCTAGTTTAAATAAGAATCAATAATAAAATAAGACAATAATTTTATTAAATACATAAATAACAAAATAATATGTAATAATAATACACAAACTATATATTATATTTTTAGGTGGTGTAGGTGTTTGACTTACCATGTCTAATAAACGTCATATGTAATTTTATTTATTATTGATTTTTTTTAAAACAAATTATTTTGAAAAATTCTCACAGTTAGCAAGCATCTTCATCTTCTTTCCACCTACAACCTCTCAAACTCGTACTCTTAAAATAAAGTCTCACACCCTACTAGTCACGTTATTGTTTAACATTTTTGTTAATGGAAAGGGAATATTTAAAAAAAATTAAAAGAGATTAAAAACAAAAAAAAAATTAACAGGGACCAAAATTAAAACACAAAAATATTAGGGACCAAAGAGTTAATTAATCCTATTTTATTTTCTTAATTAGATTTATCTCAAATTTAAAAATAGCTTAACATCACAAATTAAATTATTTATTATATATCTAAGTTAGAATTTATGCATTTAAAATTATATTATAATTTTTAATATCATATAATTTAAAACTTTAAAATTATTTTTATGAATTATAATTACAATTATAGAAAGAAGAATTATTTTATGTAATGTAACATACTAATAATATATATTTTAGCAATTTAATTATTTGGTATTTTAAATTTTATTTTTAGAAATTTAATACCATGCTAAAAAAATCATGAAAAACAATCAATATATACTTGTTTGTAAGTTATACCTGGTAATTTAATCTCAATTTCAACATTGTTCGCAAAATCAAATTAGTTTAACCAATCAAACTAAAAATCAGTCTAATGACCAATCCAAAAACTCCAAAAAAACTGGAACATTTCAGAACTAGTAAAGAACTGGTTTAACAAGTACAAAATTGGTGAAAATAGAGATTAACCAGTCGGGTTTGAACCAGTCTTTTTCAATTTATTTTTTAAAAAATAAATTTAAAGTAGACATAAATTTTTATTATTTAAAATCATATATAATCCTTCAAATCATATATAATACTTAAAATCATGTATACAAATTTGAACTACATAATCTTCAATGATTCAGTTTTAAAAACATTGAATTTCAATCTGTCCATAAAATGACATTTGCTGTTGTTTACGTACCATATGTCTTTGCAAAAAATCCTCATACATGTCCATCTAAAAGAATAACTTTGTCGCTCTTATCAACAATAATTAATTGTAATTAGAATGTCGGAATCGAATTTGAGCTTTCTCTTGCCACGTAGATCTACTGAACAATGAACCAAACAGATTGCAAAAATCCAAATGCAATGCACCACTAGTAACGGGAGTGTTTCTGCATTATCACAACTACCATAAACTAAAGAAACATCTATGAAAAGAGTGGTCTTACACAATTCCAACTGTACAATTGCGAATACATAAGAACTGAAATTGTTTTTCTTTTTTTACTAGAGCCGAAAAAGCCTTCAAGGGTAATGCAACTCGCAAAACGTGGCCACAAAAAGTCAGTTTGAGCTCCGCGATTGAAGAACTGAATCAGAAGGGTATAGGCGATATCGTATATTATTTCCAACAAAGCAGCATTACGTTTTGAACCGATAAAGTAATCACGAAAGGCTATTGGAGCAGGAGACAAATGATACTTCACAGCAAAAACAAGTCAAAGACAAAGTGAGAACGCAGGAAAACAGAACCCTCCAAAAAAAAAAAGTCCAACACCAAATCAAGTAACGAAAATTTTCTGTACACGACATGCTTCCCTCATACATAATGTAATTTATCTTCCAGCAACAGTAGAAGTGACATAATCTCCACCCAAGGCAAATGTTAGGAAACATCCCTCCATAACCCTTTACTCTCGCATAAGGGAAACAATATCCCTTCGTACTTTCGTTTATTTAATTCATAAAACAAATAAAGGTTCCCTATTCTTACTCAGTGTTGATGGATAGATATTGGATCTCTCTTAACAATCATGACAATATTTCTCAGCATAAGTGATATCTATCACAATCTTAATATGAACATCTATTATTTCATACAACGTCGTTGCACTTGATCAGTGCCAACAAAATTGAAAAGATTCTCTCTTGGTGAACCAACACATTATACACAACTTCTATTTTTTAGTGTTGACCGTCTAAAATAAATGAAAGCTGTTTACATTCATTGTTTTAATTACTCCATCCCACCTCCCCAAGGTGTCAAAGTCTTTTATTTACATAAATCAAAACTCATCATAATGAATTAATGATAGATGTAAAGTTAATTAAAGTCAAAAGTGCATTACCACTACAAGATATCACAATGAGATGAACAGAATCAAAGGTTTCTTAAAGTAGGAAGAACATTCCTCACCTAATTCAACTTGATTTCACGTGAACTTCAATAATATCATCGTCTTCCATCCCAAGGCTGGCAGGAGTTTCAGACAAGCTTATTTTATCACCATCAAAGGACAATACTATCCGTTTCAGGTCACACTTGATTTTCTCTGCATATGTTTTGACAATCCTTTCAAACTTGTCATCCTAGAGAGAATTAAAAAACGAGTGTAAGACATGAGGCAAAAAATTATCTATCTTGGAAATATGTCGACTGACCTATAAAAAATAAAAAAGAAATGCAGCTTTGAAAAAAAAAATAAAAAACACAACCAGATTTTACCTGAAAAACTATCAACATCACAAAATTTAACAGTACATTGACATTTGACAACATAAGGTATATCTGCTAAAGAAATTATTACCATGAACATGCGAATCTGCTTTGTTCCATCCTTGTCTTGTACAGAAATGACAATCTTTTCTCTTTCAGAACACTCTGAATTTTTCTCAACTACAGCATCGACAGAAGACTCCAACGAATTATTAATTTCTAATTTCGAAGAGTCTTCAACATCTTTTAACAATTGTTTTGCAGATTCGGCAAATGAGGCAAGTTCCTGCTTCTTTAGTCTACTCGCATGAATAACTCCATATCAGAAATTGTATGAAAAAGGGGTAGGGGTAGGGGATGGAGAGCAATTATACGGAAAACTAAATTCACCCAATGCATGACTTTTCTATCCGAGCACCAAGCACATATATAAATAAGTACTCTAACATCCTATGTAATGTTCACATGTAGAGCAATGCAAAAAATAAGTCTAGCTCCAGGTGAAACCCGAGGTGATTAACTATTAGAGCAAATTATACTAACACTGTCTAGGATTTTGTTGAATTACATAAAATACCCCTACAATATGTTGACACCCCTTTCTACATTTAGATTTAAAAAATATTATATTGTGTACCCTATAAGGGAGATCATTGTAGAGGTAAAAAATGTAGAGGTATTCTGTATATTTGACCAAAACTTTAGCAATGTCAATGTAATTTTCTCTAACTTTTATAACTTCATGATCTCTAAAATATTTCTTCTGTTCCTGGACCTTTCCACATTAATACACAAAAAGGAGGGGCAAATATAAATAAAATAAAATAAATTGTTAAAATAAACCCACTTTACAATTGGGTTTTGTGGTTAGAGTTGAATTATCTGTTTATTTTTTCAAAAACAAGAAAAAATATGCTAGCACTTAGAGATGGATACATGAGTTCAAGCCTACAGATTACTCGATAAGCCAAAAATATGTTTTAAGACTCATTTAGATATGCAAACTTTTTATGCTCGACCTGCATACTGCAAAACTCGTAAGTTTAACAGGTTAAACCGTGGGTCTTTGCATAGTTAATTTTTTAATAAAAAATATATTACTTATAAAAAAGGAGGTGTCCCAAGTAAAAAAGAAAAAAAAACACTCAATACTTTTATGATAACATTTAACAATTAAAATTTGAGATTTTATTTTGAGTGCATTTATATTTTGTTTGTGTGCATTTTAAATTTGAACTATTTCATTTTATATTAGAGAATTAAGATTATGTTTGAAAGGACATTTAAGATTTATATTAGAGAATTGAGATTATGTTTTATAAAATAATAAATACTTTTATTTTACTTAATTATTGTCTTGTAACTCATTCTGTGGTGACTTTAGATATATAGTAAAATTTTTATAATAATTTAAGTTGAGACAAACTTGTTTAAAAAAAATTTATATGTTTTTATGCAAGCTGATCAGTAGGCCTCCACGGGCTTTGGAGGAGCAGATGCAAGCTCAAATGTAATGAGCTCATTTAAAATACAGACTTCGTGAACCAAGTTTTGCATGTTGTGGATTTTGTGAGTTATGTTACCCACACTTAAGAGTATGCTAGATAGGAAGGGAAGTTGTTCTATTGTTTGGTTTGTAAAAAATTGGAATGGAACATAATGAACGACGATGGATCATAATCTATTCCATCCAATTGTTTAACCCAATTTTCTTTCTCCCAAGATAATAGCATAAAATTCTTGTTCCATTCCATTATAAGATATTCAAACAATAAAATGACATTTTTAACTATACCACGTGTTATCATGTGATTTATGTAGCCTACCTCACCTAGTAAGATAAGGTTTTGTTGTTATAATAAGACATTTTACTTCATCCCATTCCATTTTATTCTCTACCAAAAATTCAAATATAGTCTAAAAGAAATATATGGATATGTATGAAATATTCTTATTCTACAACATCACTAGCTCAAAATAATCATCATCATAATCATGATATAAATTCAGGGGAGGTGTAAAGAAAACACAGGAGGCAATAGCAAATAGCTAGGGTTTGACATTTGAAAATGTATGTAGAGCAGTAGAGGGAAATGTGCCCACCTCAATTTTTTCAAAGTTGAATCCTCGCCAATCGTCCTATGTGCATTACTTGAGTCCTTTGGTGGAGGAGGTAACCAATCATCATCCTTGTCCTCAATGTCCACCACCTCTACTCCTTTCCCATTAGTCTTCAGACTCTTCTCATTCCGAACCTGAAAGCCCACATCATTTACATAACCATAACCAACAATCTAATCGCAAATACATAAAAAACAAAGCTAAAAAAACACATTACAGGCTGGGAATTCTTCCTCTTCTTACTATAAACGCAGATTATATCCTCTTCGTCATCAAAATCATCTGCGACGATTACAATCAGACATTCCCATGGAGTAAAATTATAAAAAAAAAAAAAAAGAGAAGAAACAGTATTATAAAATTTAGGGTTTGGAATTGTTGAATTTTGGATTAAGAGAAGAGACGAACCATCGAGGGAGATGGGGTTCAAAGGCTGAACCCGGCTGTAATCAAACAACGGTTCCAGTTCTTCGGTTTCATCCTGCAAAAGAAAGGAAGAAACTGAAATTGCGATTGGGAGAGAATCCTAATTTGAATTTGAATTAGGGATAGAGAGGATCACCATCATCACAGATAGGTGCCTTTAGATGTTGGCACTTGGTATTCTATTTCACTAAATGGAATCCTCCGGAAAAGTGGATACGGTGCAGTTTTAAACCTGTATTCTCTGCATTTTCAATAGTATTTATAAATTCATTTTGCTATAAAACAAATAAATTTTGAAGGTGAGGATTGTTTGCAGTTTTTTTAAATCTGTAGACCATTCCGTCCCCAGTTTTCACTCTCCCGCTTCAAACTTTAAACTCGTTTACTCATCTATTATCTTGAAACAAAACTTTTCAGAAATACCAATAGTTGAGCAAAACTGCAAATATTTTAGATTTTTTTTTTCTACAGGATCAGATATTCTAGATTAATAGATTTTTAATGCTCACGAGGTAAAAAAGAAATCAATTTTTTAATCACATCGTCATAATTTATATCATTTTTAACACATAACTAATATAGAACTCGTATATACATATAATTACAAAATTGATTAAATATTTTTGTTAAAAATTATTTATAAAATTAAAATTATATATTTTAAATTAACAGTGAAAAATAAAAATAATTGAGAGATTAAAATAGTATTTTTTAGAAAAATAAATTCAATAAAAAATTTTATTTCTTCGACAATTCACTACTACCGAAGTAAAAAAATTGTAAACTTTTCATTATTCGGTTGTGCACGTGGAAGAAGTAAAAAATTAAAAAATTACTTATCTGCACATAAATTATTTTTCAAAACAAAGTAGTAACAAATACTAAAATTGAAGTAATTAATATTAATGTAATCAAAATAACTAGACTCAGTCATTAAGGTTATGTCATTAGACTCAAAGTAACTAAAGTAACTAACATCATATAATTATTAGACTCAAAGTAAATAAAGTAATTAACATAGTGTAATTAGACTTAAAATAATTAGAGTAATTTTCTAATGTTCTTGGACAATGTAGTGTCTGAAAAGCAAAAGAGAAGTTTTCGTAATAAATTTTTATATTTTATTTATTTTTATATTTTATCATATAAAATTTTAATAAAATTTTAAAAAATTATATATTAAAATATAACATTTTACAAATATAATATAAATATTATATATAAGTTTTCTAATTAAAATAATAAAATATAAAGTTTATAAATATAAAAGTTTATTGGGAGAAGATTTTCAGTAATAAAATTTTGTATTTTATTTATTTTATATTTTAAAATACAAAATTTTAATGAATTTTAAAAAATTATGTTATAAATAAATATATTATTAAAATATAAAAATTTATAAAGATAATATAAATAGTTAAATAAATTTTTTAATTAATTTTTTTCCTTGTTCAAAAAGTTTAATTCGTAAAATTAGTTATTTTGTTTTGAAATCTGAGTGAGGGAGGTTAATTTATCATAGTACGTGTTTAGAGAGATAAAGTTAATTTATTATGATAGGTGTTAGGAGAGATAATTAGGTTAAAGGGTATTTTGTGTTTTTAAAAAAATTATTTAGGTAGGTAGGTGTTAAGTGAAAAAGGGGTAGGTTTGAAATGAAATAATTTTTTTTTTATTAGATGAAACTCAACTCAATCAAACTCAATCCCCTACAGTTGGTGGTGATGAGTTCAGTGAGTTAAACCTAAAACTCAACTCAACTCAATAATTATATTATATTATATTATTAATTATTTTTTAAATAAAAATTTGTCTTTAATAGTTTAAATAAAAAATTATCTTGTGACTTTTTTATTGTAAATTGTGATATTTTATATTTTTAATATTGAAAATATTTAATGTTTAGATTATTATAAATAATTATATAATTTTTAATATAATATATTATAATTTAGTTAGTTTAAAAAATATTAGACATTTTTTTTATTATTTTTAAAAATATATGTGTATATGCGGCCCCGTGGATCGGTTTGTTAAGCCCACGGACTTCGCGAACCGAATACGAACTCATAAAAAAAATCATTTATTTTAATGGACCAAATTTATCTAACTTGTTTAAAATGCAAGTTTCGCGGGCCGAGCTTAAAGTGGTCGGATAAATCCGTATACCGACTCCTAATTAAAATTATGGTACCTTAAAATTATAAATTTATTTTTTAGTTTTATTAGTTATTAAAATATTAATTATTATAAATCAACTAAATTATTTTTGTTAATTTTGAAAATAAATAAATAAATTTAATATTCATATTATTTAATATATTTTAATTTAAAAATAATGACAATTACATCACATATTTAATGATAATTTAATAATATTTTATTTAAGCAACAACCGTGACTTGAATAAGCAACAATTGCTTGAAGAACAACTAAAAATTATTTTAAGCAAGTGTAAATGTATGGAAGGATTGTTTCAAAGGTGAGTTCCTTAAAGAACTTGGTGATTAAACTAAGCAACTGTAAATGTAATTTGAGATGCTCTTAGCAAACACAATTTCTGAATGTCGTCAATGATATTATCTTATATATTGTAAATAAATAAAAATAATCAATTTAAGATAGATTTATTAAAGTAATTTAAATTTATTTTTATATTTAATAAGATAATTTTTTAAAACAATTAAAAATATTTAACATTTTTTTTAATTTAATTTAAAATTATTTTGTAATATATTAAAATATATTTAAAAGTATTTTTTAATATACACTAAAATAATTTCATAATATAATAAAAAATTTAATAATTAAATTTTAATATATTAAATATAATTTATATTTTATAATTAACATTCATATCTTATATTTTTTTTATCTTCGATAAGAGATTAAAAGTAATATTTCTGAACCCATCGAGTCATATAATAATCTCACTTATGATGTATGATTTTTTTTTTGTCAAATAAAATTTGTGCATAAATGAAAATTTATAAATATTAATCAAATACAATTTCTCAATGTTAACGATACTAAATTTTATATAAAAATTAATTAAAAAATTGAATTCAAGATACTTTTATTAAAGTCATTTAAATTTATTTTTATATTAAATATATTTCATAATATAATTTTTTGAAAAATAAAAAAAATTAACATATTTTTATTAAAGTAATTTAAAATTTTTTTTAATATATTCAAATATATTTAGAAAATATTTTTTAAAATACACTAAATTATTTTTTCATATAATCAAATATTTAATAATTATTTTTAATGTGGTAAATATATAAATAATAAAAAATAATATAAAAAGAACATAATCATACAGACATAAAATAATAAAATACAATAAATAAAATAACATAAAACAAAAGAAGAAAGAAATTCTGAAGGATAAAGAAATTGAAAAGACAAAAATACAAAAAAAAGATAAAAAAAAAGAAAAAATAAAAATGTAGAAATATAAATATAAAATATTGAAATATAATAATTAAAATAACATAAAGATAAAAATGGAAAATAAATATAACAGGAAGAAAAGAAAGAAAAAAGATAAAAAAATTAAAAAGACAAAAAAAGAAAAATATAAAAATATAAATATAAAAGAGTAAATTATAACAATTAAAATAGCATAAAAATGAAAATGAAAAACAAAAAACTGAAATAGCACATAAAAAGGAAATTAAGAAAAAAAAATTGAAAGACAAGAAATATATATAAAAAAAATATATGTGTCAATTTCTGAAAAAGGGTAAATTTATACTTTTACTTGCCTATTCTTTTCTTATAGATATATTTGGATATCTCAAAAAAAGATAAAAGGAAATACTTCTCAAAAAATTATATTTTCATGTAATCAAATATCTAATAATTAATTTGAATATATTAAATATATAAATTTAAAAATAAGTATTAAATTTATATTTTATTAATTAATATCTATATGTTATGTATTTTTGTATTGAATACAAAACTAAAAGTAATGTTTGTCAACCTATTAGCTAATATACTAATCACACTTATTAAGCATGATTTTTTTTAAATAAATTTTGCGCACAAATAAAAGTTTATAAATGTTAATAAAAAAATTCTCAATTAATATCTTTTATGCTGTAAATAAATTAAAAAATTTAATTTAAAATATTTTTGTTAAATTAATTTAAATTTATTTTTATATTAAATATATTTAATAAGATAATTTTTTAAAGAAATATATAAATTTTATATATTGTTATTAAATTATTTAAAATTAGTTTCTCAATATATTTAATAAATATTTTTAACATACACTAAAATTATTTATCATACACTCAGATATTTATATTAGTTTTTAATATATTAAATATATAAATACAAAATGAACAAAATAATAAAAAACATAAAAATAACATAATCCTAAAGAAATAAAATAATAAAATATATAAATAAAATTTAAAATTAAAATGGAAAAAATATTAATTTTAATAAGATAATTTTTTTAAAAAAGTTAAAAATATTTAACATATTTTTATTAAAGTAATTTAAATTTATAATAATTCAAAATAAAATAATATATAAAACTTAAAATATAAAATAAAGAAAATAACAAACAAAGTAATTAAAAATTTAAAATTAAAATACAAAAACAAATAACAAACCATAAGAAATTAAAAAAGAAAAATAAAACTTAAAAGATAAAAAGCATAAATAGTACACTTGTCAATATACTCGTAATGGCATAAAAATAATGTCCCTAACCTACTATTTTAATTAATAATTTTATTAACTAATTAAATTTCATATTTTTCACATAAATATCTCTAAAATAAAATAAAAAATATAGTAAATGGTGTTAATTTGAATCCTTTTCATATATATATATATATATATATATATATATTATGGATAAAATCAATAAATTTATTATAAAAAATTATGATTAAATTATTCTGTAAAACTTTGTATATCATAGTATTTTTTATTTAATTTTAATATGTAAATTTTATATTTTTATAGGTTAAATTTTATAGTTATAGTTACTGATTCATAATTAATAATTAATTAGTTTAATTGATATACATTGTCAGTGTAAAATATTTTTAGACTAACAGTCAATCATAAATTTTTTCATTTATGTAACTTTTTAAAATAGTGATGAGTAAAGTCAATAAATTTACCATGAATAAAGGGCTGGTCAATGTAAAAATATTTACACTAATAGTGTATACCAATTGAACTTATTATTAATTATCATAGAAATATACAAAATGTTTCACATATCTTTAATAAAATAAATAACAACAAATTTCATCAATTAAAAATTATTAATACAGGAGAAAATTCTTAAAATAATTAATTTTTAATACCTTGTTATTAATTTTTTTATGTTAAAAAAATTACATAAGATAGGAGTTATAAGTAAGGGTGTTTACATGTGGAGAAAAGAAAGAGGAAGAGGTTGTTGATTCGAATTCTTTCACTAAAAAAATTAACACATTAACCACTGCTTACATTGTCCTATTAGAAAAAGTTAAATAAGATTTTTAATATCTTAAGCATTGAGTTTAATTTTTTTCTAAAACTTTTATATATAATTTTTTAATGATCGAATAAAATAAAAAAATTAAAATTTATAAAAAAAATATTTATTATTTTAATTAGAATAAGAATTTAGAATTTTTAAAAAGTGAAATAAAACAAGAGTTATTAGGTTGATCTAATAGCAAAGTCTGTGGATAAAGAGGAAGGAGAAGTCGTGAGTTTAAATCCTTTTACTAAAAAAAGTTAACATATTAACAATTAACATTTTATCTATTAAAAAAATTGAAATAAGATTTTAAATATCTTAAACATTGAGTTTAAAATTTCTCTAAAACTTTTATATGTCATTTTTCAAATGATACAATAAAAATTAAAAAATTAAAATTAAAATTCATTGGAATATTATCTTTGAGTTAAATTAAAATAAGAATTTAGATTTTTTTATAAAGGAAAATATTTTGAGTTAAAAATATATTTAAAAGAAGAACTAAGCATGCATGTATAGTTATAAAAAAGAAGAAGATAAAAATCAATATCAAAAGAAAAAAAATGAAGATAAATATCGAAAGATAAAGATAAAATTTAGCTTATTTAATTTTTTTTATAAATCAAAGAATTTTTATTAAAAAACTTTTAACTAAGCTTATCCAAAAAGTTGATTTTAATTTACGCATAAATTAATAATAAGGGAGAAGTTTTTTTTTTTCCAGTTTGTAGTCTTCTAAAAAATGTTTATGAAAAACTTATTTAAAACAAGACCTTAATCTACATTTAAAACTTTCTTTCAATAGAATGGGTAGATCGAGAATAATTAATATAGTTGAAGCAACGAAGAAAACTTGAAAGAACAAAAACTAAGACAAGAAAACTAACATTTGACAGGACACAAATACCAAGTACAAATTTGACTAGTTGAACATCAAAACTAGTCCAATATTCACCTATTTCGAGAGCAACCCATTTTAAAGTGAGTTATGTGAGTTCACTTCTTTGAGCCCAAATGCTAAAAATAACATATTAAACAAGTTCGCCTGATGGACTGTGGCTGTTTTTGTCACCCTTGTTTGTTTAACTCATGCAATAATACATTAATAATAGCTGAGAGACTAAAAATACGATTAAACAAAAGATAAATAGATTCCAAAATAGTAATCATATTGAAAATGAGTTTGATTGACTACTATGTAGGAAATTTCAGTTTCTATATATTGGTAATTGGGCCTTTAAACCAAAGCCGAGCACTGATAATCCAGTAAGAAAGTACAAGAATAAGCAAACATGCAACGGCAACAGGGGTGTAGTTAAGTGACTCAATGGTTATTGGATACGAAACAGGCAACGAGAAGAGTATCGAAATGGTCAGCACCCAAAGAACAGCAACCCAACCCACAATAACTCCGTAACGGCCCAAGTTGAAAGGCCCAGCGACAAAAACCTTCTTTGCCAAAGTCACCCTAAAGAATATAGGAAAGGCATAAGCAATATAGAGACCAATGGTTGCTATGGACACCATGGCCTCAAATGCCACTGTGCTTCCAAGAGACTGCAATAGATTTTTACATTTGAGTTAGAGACACGGCTAAAAATATTATTCCAACAAATTAAATCAGATAAAACTAAATTTATAGCTTATTGCAAATTAAAGTTTATAATGAATGCATACCGTTAAGGCCATGCAAAATGATATAGTAACGGATAGCCAAACTGCATAGATGGGAACTTCCTGCTTGTTTACTTTGTGCCATAATGATGACAATGGCATGGCCCCGTCTCTAGAGAAAGCATAAGCCATCCTGGACAGTGTTTAAACATCATATTATTTATAGTCACATATTTGTAACTGGAGATGTTAAATCCCTCTCATATGGAAAGAGCACTGAGGGTTAGCACGTTTACCTTGAATTGCTGGTAACTGAACTCATACCACAGAAAAATATGGCAACAGCAACAATAACCAAACAAATAATACCCCCAGTTCCATGGCCATATCTTTTCTTGAATGCTTGATAAAATACTTCAGCAATGGCATACCCGCCAGCATCATTATCTTCACTCAAGAGGTAAGGGATGTCAGTAACTGCAAAGGTAATGCCTAGTATGTAAGCCCATCCAACAATAATGGATATCCCAACAGCGCTGATAATTCCTTTGGGTCCATTTCTATCAGCATCCTTTGTTTCCTCTGTCTACAAATACAAGTTATAATAAATAGAACGTCTTTCAAAATTGAAAAGTAAGAGAAATCTAGTAACTCCTAGTACTTAAGCTAAGGTTAATAACAAAGACCATACGAATTAATTCATCAGAAAAATCGATTGTGAGGCATACTACTTCAAGACCTGGTCATTAGGGCACTCCCAAGGTTTAAGCTGATAAGTGATAACAAGAGTTCATAGGATCAACAATAAATGATTATTTTTTGGACTCAAGGATCAAGCAAAAGAAGTGTATAATTTATCATACAAGGAAAATTCAGAAAGCTTTTCAAGGCAATAAATTTTTTAGAAAATGAGGAAAGAGGGTAGAAAATTTTTACCATATGAGCTGATGCATCAAACCCAGTCAGGGTATACTGACTCATCAGAAGTCCCAAGAGAAATATGTAAGGTTTGCTGCTGATTCCATTCCCATTTTCAGTATTGAAATTAGTGAAAACAAATTCTGCACTAGCCCTTTCCGTTGCAACACACGGAATCACAATCATCAGCACAAAAACACCTAAAA
Organism: Psophocarpus tetragonolobus; assembly: GCA_037954015.1. Lineage (NCBI taxonomy): Eukaryota > Viridiplantae > Streptophyta > Magnoliopsida > Fabales > Fabaceae > Psophocarpus > Psophocarpus tetragonolobus. Next base: position 6,681,136 of record CM075692.1, on the reverse strand, counting down.
ATTTGCAATTCCAATTAGTGATTCAGAAAGGGTTGCCAATGAGAACTGATATGCAGAAACATTCAATCGAATAAGAAAAATTTTCATACCTAAAACATTCCAAATAGCTGCCAGCTGTCCCAAGAATGATAACAATGAGATGGGAAGGCTGTTTATTATACCGTGTAGGAGCAAAATTCCCCCATGGAAAGCAATAACTACATATTTAGATGCCTCGTATCCACCACCGTTTTTCCCACCACTACTAAGGAGAATAATAACCTGAATCAGTTGTGCAAGTGAATAATCTACACTTGTTGTCACTGCCCACTGCAAATGGAAAGAAACCAAGATGAAGCCTCAAATGGATTAATGGAATTGTACATCCCACACAGGTTTAGACATTGCAGTTAAAAGTGAAGTTAAATATGTGTCTTAAGAGTACCTGGCCAACAATATTGAACCTGTGAAAACAGATAAACCATCCAACACGCATCAGAGAAATAGCTGTGGAAATGCAAATATTGCAGAGTATCTTGTAGTATTTAACTTTAGATGCTGATTATCAATCAATAAACTTTATTTTCACTTTTCAAGCTATATGGAATTAAGGAAAGCTACAAAATTAGGTATCTGTATCCAATTGTATGTCGGTTAGTAGCATTAAATTTTCAAAAAGCTGGTTGAACATTTAACATCTGTAGCAGTAAATAAAAAAGAGAACAATTACGCACCATATCATTCGTTATAACTGTCAATTTTGGGAGTGAATTTAACATAAGTTGCATTTTTTTGTTGATTACGATTTATCTATGAAATATAGTTGTTCAAAATGTTCTGTGCATTTTCCTGATTGCTGTGGCTTTTTGATTCATCGGTCATACTGAAATATAACTACAACTTGCAAATCTCTAATAGAAAATCTTGAGAGAATCCTCATGTTGTGACTAACTTTTCTATGATAAATTTAAGTACCGGTATATACCAATTCTAAGGTAGAAGAATGACATCTGTGCTGCACACAATGATAGAAATATTACAATTACAATCCACATAAATCTCTTGTTTCTCTTTTAGAAAAAATAATCCTTCCATTATCCTATAGAGTATAGCTAAATTAGTTTCTCAACCTATTTTTCACTGTCTCCACCTTCCACATTTCCCAAAATATCAGCATTTAAATTATACTAAAATATTAATCTGCTAAAAGTTCATTACTGTGAGTTTGTTTATCAGAATGCACTAGTCGCTCATCTAAATCCAACCAGGCCCACATAAGATCCTGATATAGACTTCAAAATGGTGTTCACAGAGAATAGTTGCCGGTTACGCAATTTAAGACACGGTCAACACGTCATTAATAAAATGTCCATAAAAAGTCTGACAGTACCTCTCCATGTGCAAAGTCAGACATTTATAGCCACTTCTTAGCATATCTTGAACCTTTTTATTTTTAGCTACCTAGCAGATCTTGAATTATGGATAAGCATACAAGACACTTTTAGACGTAATACTACACCTAAATGAAATATTACAACTCTTCCTAAAAGGTGTGCATGTATCTTTCTTTAAAGAGCACAATACTCTAAATACTCGTAATTCATTCTCCTTATTATCTTCTGTTAATCATAAGAAGAAAGTACGAATTATTACTTATGTTTCCAACAATACTTTTTTATTATAGAGATTGTAACCATTATTCTTTTATTTTAAAGTTATACAAATACCTATTTGTGATTGAATGAAAATATTATCACCATCAAACTCTTAAATGATGTGACTTTTAAAATTCTATATACTATTATTATTATTATTTAAACACTCAATCAATTATAAATTATGTGTGTTTCTTTTAAAATAGTTATTACAAAAATCAAGGAAATTATCATATATATTAATTTACTCAAAATTTAGCCTAAAGTAATCCATAAGATTAAACAATAAATAAATTTTAAATTTTCTGTAACCCCTCACGTTTTTTTTAAAAGTTAAAATAATCTCCTCTTGAAATGTCAAAAATGTATATTTAGTCGAATTGAATAGGATAATGATGGTATATGAATGAAAGATTGGGTCAATAAGAGGAGAAATGTGTCGATATGAATAAGAAGGAAGTGGTGGGTGATGGATGAGAAGAAGACAATTGATGAATAGTAATTGTTTGTGATTTAATTATGTAAGGCATAACAAGAGACACAGAAGAATTGGCTAGTATATGGGTGTTGAGCTGAGAATGAGAGAAAGAAAATTAAGTAGAGAGAGGAGCATTTAATTTTTAATTGAAGAAGCTTGAATGATGTGGAATATTATATGAATAATGAAATGATAAAGTAAGTAAGTAAGTAAGTAAGGATGAAAGGGTACCAGCCAGTGATCCAGGAAGCAAAGGGAGCCCAAGTGGGGCCAGCAAGCTTAGCACTCCAGTAGTAAAGACCACCGGAAGTTGGATAAGAGGAACAAATCTCAGCCATAGAGAGAGCGACCATGATGGTGAAGGCAGAGGCAACAAACCATCCATACACCAATGAAGCAGGCCCGCCATACCTCAAGCCAGTGTTGTATAGAGTGGTTACTCCGGTCAGCACGGATATGATAGAAAAAGAAAACGCGAAATTGGAAATGAGGCTGCCATCATCATCATCATCATCATCATGGTGTCAACAAAATTAATTAAAGAATAAAAATGGGCAAAGGAAGAAAAGAAGAGGGATATACGAAAGATCGCGCTTCAGCTCTTGCTTGTAACCAAGTTGTTTGAGACGGGCATGGCCGGAATCAAGTGGGGCGTGTCCATTTGCGCCCACATGAGAAGGGAGTATTTTTTCAGAGCCCGTCATCACTCCAAGCTCCAAGCTCCAAGCTCCAAGCTCCACGCTCAAGCTTAGTCAACACATGTATAATACAACAACAACAACAACAACGTGTCTCTTTTTTCTTTTCTTTCCCTCCTCTCCTGAACTCCCTATTTTCTTTTCTTTTCTCTTTTATTTCGTAACTCCCTCTTCCACATGACGTCACCCACTAGTATTTTTAATTTACCAATTACTACTAGTATATTCGCCACCTTTATTAGATTCTTTCACACCTCTTATACGGGAAAACATGGGTTTCTCACTAGGACAATCAAATTTCTGATTTTCCTTTTTCTCTCTTCCTAAAATGTTCACCGCAAAACACAATTTTTCCTTAACGAAAGCTCCACTAATGTTTATATACCGTTAACCAATAAACGAATATCAATACGGCTAATGAAGTCCAACATAATCAATATATTTGAAATTTTAGGTATATAAATAATATATTCAGATAAAGTATTACAAAATAAAAAATATTTAATTTTTTTTAAATTATAAAATGTTGATTAAATTTACAATACAAATATTTCTCAAAAAATCATTTTAAATTACATAGAACTTTACTTCTTTGTAATATTATAAAAACAATAATAATTTAACTTAATATGATGTATTATATTTATATATTATAAATTATATATACTTAATTTTTTTCTTAGTATATTACTATATTAGTAAAAATAAATATAAAAAAATAATATTTTATTAAATCCGATTCGGTCCCGTTTAAACCTTTTAACCTTGAATTCATGTCTTCACTGATTCAATGATCGATTCGATTTTGAAAACTTTTGAATCCTTATACCTTATGAATAAACAAATCGCGAGTGGATCTTGGTTGATAAGAACATATTGGTCCCTCAATTTTATTTTTTTACAATTAGATATATAAGTATTAAATAATCAATAAAAAACATTATATTTTAGAGGTTTATTAACTTACCAAGAGTTTAATTTGTATGTTTTGTCAATAAAAAGAGTTTAACCACAACCTTCATTTGTCATCAATTTGTTACTCTACTGACTATACTTAAGAATCATATAAATGAATAGGTGTGATTGAACCTTATACTAATTAAACCCTTTTTAGAATAAATAAGTTTGCAATTTACAGATTGAGTGTATTTAAATAAATTTATTAATATAGTTTTTTAAGTTATTCTTTTTTAAAATATAAGTAGATCTAAGTTTGCAAACCTTATAATTATAAGGATTTGTTAATTTACACCCACTTAAACTTTAGAAAGAGGACAAGTTACATATTTTAGTATGGGATGAGATTCACTTAGTACAAGAGTAAGTTTAAGAGACTTACTCTCATATTCTAACTCTTTATTTTCATGAAATCTAATGGTTAAAATTAATTACTTAAAACAACCATTAAATTTTAAGAAAATAGATTATGAGAATTGAAAGTAAGTCTCTTAAACTTATTCTTGAAATAAGTTTATTCCCTCTAAAACGTCAAAAAATTATTTTTATAGAGCTTAAGAAACAAAAAGTAATTAAGACCAAAATGTTAAAAATAATTATTGACGATCAAAACAAATATTTAGTCATATATCATGATCAAAATAATATTTCAGTTAGTATTTTTTAAATAATTAAGGATATTAATGAAATATACGAAGTACCCATTTTTAGGCTTTAAGGTTTATTTTTAATTTTAAGGTATTAGTAATTTTGTCAAAAATATACATAAATTAATAAAATATCCATTTTTATCTATATTTTAAAATAAAAATATTTCATATTTTAATTTATTTTATTTCTACCATTATAAAATAAAGATATACGATCTTCTAATAATTTTAAAAAATCACAATTTGGTCAAATATTCATTAAATTATTTATTTTTAATTTATTAGATAATTTTTTAATCATAACTAAAATAATTCAGTTAATTCCAGTATTCAATTGGAATAATATGTATATCTATATATATATAAATATATAATTAATTGAATATTGAATCGAAATTTCAAATTTTTAAAAGGCTTCAGTATTTTTCGTATATGGAAAATATCAAATTTTTTTTTTAGTCTTTTAACATTTATGTTTTATTTTAGTTTCACAGTATGTTTTTTTTAAAAATGTCTTTGTTATTAATTATCTAACTTTAAGTGATGAACTAACTGTTAAAGTTTTGTTATGTCATTTGTTTCAGGTCACCGCAAATAATAATATAATAATGGCAAATGAATTTTGAAAATAAAAAATAAAAATATTAATATTAATAAGCTTAATAAACTTTTGGTCTAAAAAACAATACCTACTTTTTTTAGTCTTATAAGGTTTTCTATTTGATTTTACTCTAAAAATTATTTTTTTTAAATAGTATATCAATAAATAGTTGAATTGTTCAAAATTCACGCATGTTCCTACAAGGTGCTTCACTACATCATTTCACCGGACCCAGGCAAGGAGAAGGTGTCGAACACTGATGCTGAAAAGGAGTTGTGTCAACCCATTATGGTATGGTTCTTCAATGGATCTATGCAACAAACTCTCACGACTGGTTGCATACGATTCTTGAACCAGGGGCAACAACAATGGAGACATGAAATAGATTGCGTAATATATTCCAAGACAATAAGAATGTTTAGGCTGTCAATATTGAGCAAGAATTCTCCCATACAAATATGGAGGATTTTCAAAATGTTTTTGCGTATTATCAATGACTCAAGGAGTTGTCGGATCAACTCAAGAACGTCGGTGCATCGATTTCAAATAATCGTCTTGTTCTTCAAATGGTGGTTGACCTTACTGAGGCTTACGATGGAATTGCGACGCTCATTCACCAAAGAAATCCTCTCCCACCATTATATCAAAAGCCCGCTCTATGCTCGCTTTAAAAGAAGTTGGTCTCGCGAAAAACGTTGCAATTGGCATGGGTTCCGCCATGGTGGCTCACAATATTGACGACTCTCATTCTTCTATCAAGACTCCCCAAAGTCGCAGCAACCATGGTAATAAGAAAGGTCAAAACCATAACAAAAGTGGCAGAAACAATGGTGGTAATCAGGGTGGAGGCAGTAGCGGTGATGGTGGCTGGCAGAGGCAGTTTGGCCTACAACAACAAACACATAAGTACTAGTGGCCTGCTGGGCAATGGCAGTGGTCGTGGATGCCTTGGGCTATTCTACCTTTCCTATGCCCCTCATCACCCTCCTCACCTTAGGTCTGGCTCGGGTTTCAACAAAATTGTAGCGTCAACCAAGAAAATTGATACAAACATACATAGTGGTAACAACTTCACAAACTCAAATCAACATTGCAGTCGCAATGCAGACTCTTCAACTTAATCCTTCATATGAAAATTGGTATATGGATATTAGTGTCACTTCCCACATGACATTTGGGTAAGGTATTCTCGTGCCTTATTTTAATTTGAGCAGTAATTGTGGTATACTTGTTGGTAATGGTCATTCAATTTCAATTCATGGTTATGGTCACACTAGTTTGCCTCCCCCAAATCCTCCCTTAGCCTTGAGAAATGTCCTTCATGCACCTAAAATTATTAAAAACTTAGTATCTGTTCGAAAGTTTACAACTGATGACTTGGTGTTTGTTGAATTTGATCCTATTGGTTTTTTTGTGAAGGATCTCAAGATGGGGACACATCTAATGATATATGAGAGTGAAAGGGACCTTTATCTAATCAAAACCACTACCACCACTCAATTCGCCTCAACATCTACTTTTGCTATTTCAGATCCCTCATTATGGCATGCTCGTTTATGTCATCTAGGACCATCTATTTTAGACTTTCTTAAGTGGAATAAATTTATTGAGTATCATAAAAATCATAGTTCTCATATTTGTCACTCTTGTTCTCTTGGGAAACATGTTAAGTTACCATTTATTTCTTCTTAGTTTTACACTGTTATGCCTTTTGATATTATACATACTGATATTTGGGCATCTCCTATTTTGAGTTCTTCGAGACATCATTATTATATTTTATCGTTGGATGACCACTCTAATTTTTGGTGAACATTTCCGTTGTTCTAAAAGTCTCCAATTTTTTCTACTTTTCTATACTTTAAAGCATTTGTCCACACTCAATTTGAACACAATGTAATGAACATACAATGTGATAATAGTAAGGAATTTGATAAGGCCTATTTTGGGAGTTTTGTAAAACAAATAGGTTAGTCTTTCGATTTTCTTTTCCACATACTTCTTTACAAAATGGGAAACTGAAAGAAAAATTTGTACCATTAATAACATTGTTCATACTTGTACATATCTCTTAACCACCTTCATTTTGACATAATGTTTTGCAAATGGAAACATATCTTCTTAACATTATTCAAAATAAACAGTTAACATATCAGTCACCACTCAGTATTCTTTATTAAAAAAACCCTCATACTCTCATCTTAAGGTGTTTGGTTGTCTATGTTATCTATTATTTCCCTTTATTACCATAAACAAACTTCAATTCTGGTCCACTCCATGTGTTTTTCTATGATACCCATCTCATCATTGTGGTTACAAGTGCTATGATTTGTCTTCTCGTAAAATCATACTTAGTCATCATGTGATTTTTTATGAGACCTAATTCTCATTTGCTAAATTACACAATTCACAACCTCACACTTACAATTTCATGGATGATAATCCTTCTTCTTACGCGATCAACCACTTAACCTCTCAAATTACCTATCTCATTACCCCACCCACTCCTTATATACCATCACCTAACCCATTCCTACTCTTTCACCTATTTCGGTTCCGCGACCTATGACATGTAGTCAACATGGGTTTTTTAAGCCCAAACCACAACTAAACCTTTACTATGTTGTCACTAAATCTCCCTTGCCACATAACCATGTGTTTGCCCTTTGTGACCCGAATTGGAAATTGGCCATGGATGATGAATTTAATGCTCTTATTAAAATAAGATATGGGTGTTAGTACCTCGTCCAAATGATGTTAATGGAATTCGGTCTATGTAAAATTTTACTCATAAAGAAAATTTTGATGGTGTGTTTGAAAGGCATAAGGCTCGACTTGTAAGTGATAGCAAAACTCAACAGGTTGGCATGGATTGTGGAGACATTTTTAGTCCAGTAGTCAAATTAACAACTATTCACACTGTTCTCAGTTTAGCCATATCTAATGCATGACCCATTCACCAACTTGACGTGAAGAATGCATTTCTGCACGGAGAACTCAAAAAGACTATCTATATGCATCAGCCCATCGGTTATAAAGATTTAGATCATCCTCATCATGTATGCCTATTAAAGAAATCTCTATATGGGCTCAAACAGGCCCCTTAGGTTTGGTACTAATGGTTTGCTGATTATGTCTCTACTATTGGGTTTTCTCATAGTACTTTTGATCATTTTCTCTTTGTTTATCAGAATAGTACAACTACAACTTATATTCTTTTGTATATGGATGATATTATATTGATAGCCTCCTCTATTTCTACCTGCACATCAATCATATAAGTTCTTAGCTCTGGATTTGATATGAAGGATTTGGGGTCGTTAAGTTATTTTTGGGTATAGCTATCACCTGTCATGCAAGTGATCTTTTTCTATCCGAGCAGAAGTATAGCACTAATATCATTGAAAGGGCTGGCATGACATCTTGTAAATTGTCTCCTACTTCGGTTGATACTAAACCAAAGCTTGGTGGTAATGCTGACACACCACCTCTCAGTATCGAAGCTTTGCCATGGCGCTTCAGTATTTCACTTTCACAAGACCTAACATTGCTTATGTTGTGCAACAAGTGTATTTATACATTCATGACCCGCAAGAGGCACACATGCACGCTCTTAGGCACATTGTGTGGCACATACAAGGTACTCTTGATCATGGCTTGTATCTCTATCCATCATCCACAGCCACTCTTCTTTCTAATACAGACGCTGACTGGGGTGGGTGCCCAGACACCAGACACTCCACATCTCGTTATTATGTGTTTCTTGGTGATAATTTGATTTCTTGGCCCGTTAAGCGGCAAGCTACTCTGTCACGATCTAGTGCGAAAGCGAAATATAGAGACGTTGCTCATGTGGTCTCTGAGTCTTGTTGACTACGAAACCTTCTTTTAGAGATTCATTATTCAATTCGGAAAGCTACATTAGTATATTGTGATAATGTTAGTGCGATATATCTCTCTGAAAATGGAAGTTTGAGTGTAACATATACTATCACGTTATCGAATTTGTTGATATTTTTACAAAGGGTCTTCAATTGATTTTATTTGAATATTTTTGGAACAATCCCAACATACTTCAACCTCTCACTTTGATTGCGAGGATATGATAAAATATATGATATTATGTACTTAGCCATAATATAGTATTCAGGTTCATAAATTAGTTACCATTAGGGATGACAAAAATACTCATGTCTGTGGGTATCTGCCTCGATTTTGATGCATATTACCCGGTTTAACCGGGTACGGGTATTACTTGATGTGTTAAATCGGGTAGGGTACAGGTAAGGGTATGTGACTACCTGCCCCGTACCCGAATTCGTACCTGCCACATTATAATTTTAATAATTATATAATACGTCTAAATTTATATATTTAATTAAAAATTTTAATTCTTAAACTTTAATTTATAATTTCTTGTTATTAATTATTCTTTATATACTTTTTAAATTAAAATATTAATAACTTAATAATATAATTATTTAATAATAAATAAATAAATTTAAATTGCAAAAAATAATATGACAGGTACCCACAGGTATACCCGAAGCCGAAAATACCCGACAGGGACGGGGATGAGGATTAAAACTTCATATCCGCTCTTTTTATACCCGAACCCGAACCCGCCCCGTTGTCATCCCTAGTTACCATAGATATAGCCTAGGATATTTATTATTTTTTAAAAGTAGTTTCAGTTTATAAGTAGTTTCCTTAATTTTAGCCTATTATCTTTTATGTAATGTTATATATAACTACAAAGTTGTTAATGAAATGATCACATAATTATCTTCCTTTAAGATTATCAACCTCATGCTTGCTATGCATCTCAATTATGACATTACTAAGGTTCAATTTGTTGATCCACGATAGGGCTTCTTTGAGTATAATAGCTTCTGCTTAAAGGAATTGTTCAGTGTTATCTCTAAGGCACAAACAACCAAATAGATTTGATGAGGGAAAAAGGACAGTATCAATATTTAGCTTAAGCATGCCCATGAAAGACATTATCCAGCATGAGCTTGATGAGATTATGTGGTTAACATTTAGTGATTGCATGGTTAATGTTTTATCATGTTAATCAGTCCACATAACTAAAAATAATAATATAATAAATTTATTAATTTTTATAATAATTTCATAAAAAATCATGTTAACAATAATTCTTATTATTTCACACACACGCATTCATAGATATATATATATATATATATATATAGTTTAATTAGTATACACTGACACTACAAAAGACTTTTACACTCATATTCAATCATATCCCTTAATTTATAATTTATATAACTTTTAAAGTATTAATTGGTAAAGTCAACGAACTTACCATAAATTAAGGATTGTGATTGGATGCTAGTTTAAAATTTTTTACACTATCAATGCATATCAATTAAACTCGTATATAATAATAATAATAATAATAATAATAATAATAATAATAATAATAATAATACATTTTATATCAATACAACAACAACAACAACAACAACAACAACAACAACAACAACAACAACAACAACAACAACAACAACAACAACAACAACAACAACAACAACAACAACAACAACAACAACAACAACAACAACAACAACAACAACAACAACAACAACAACAACAACAACAACAACAACAACAACAACAACAACAACAACAACAACAACAACAACAACAACAACAACAACAACAACAACAACAACAACAACAACAACATATGTATTTGTTAAACTCTTACAATAATTATTTTTTAAATTCATCTCAATGTTTCTAATTCATTAATAATATAAAACTTACTGATAACATACGATGATTAAACTCCTTTTTCATAATATCAAACAACGTAAAATTTATTTAACTTTTATCATCTATTATTTTTTATGACTTAACGTTGTACATATACTTTTTTTTTTTCCATTTATTTATGTATCTAGTTAGAACTTTTAAAATGGATTGAATCTAATATATAGATTAACTAATAGTCCAATGAAATGATCTAGGTTGAGCTAAAAAAATTTAGATCTCATAATTATTTGATTATAATTTTTCATTTAATTTAATTAGAAATATTCAAATATAAAATTATAAGTTAAGTAAACACTGCTTTTGTATTAGATCAATTTGAGAGCTTTGTGCCTTTGTCGGATGCCAACATATCTGTGGTTCATATTTAGGGTGTGCTTGACAAAACTAGCTGAAAAACTAGCTGAAAGCTGAAAAGCATAGTAAAAGTTGAAAAGCATACTGAAAGCTGAAAAACTAGTTATAAGTGTTTGGTAAAACTAGCTGATCAACTAGTTGAAAGTTATAAAATGACAAATAAAGACATCATTAATTGTTAGATCAACAATGAGTATTTAAAATAATATAACATATTTTAATAATATAAATTAATTATACATTTAAATTATAAATTATTATAATTATGTATTTAAATTATAAATTTCTATGATAACATATTTAAATTATAAATACATATTTAAATTATAAAATTATGTAATAACATATTTAAATAACAAATTACTATGATTAATATTTAAATTATAATTTCTATAATTAAATATTCAAATTTTAAATTACATATTTAAATTATAATTTTTTATAATTATATATTTATATTATAAATTACTATACATTAACGAAGAAAAAAAGTTGTATAATATGATGAGAGAGAATGAATGAGAGACAATGTATTATTAATAAAAGGTAAACATGTAAAAATAAAATCGGCTAGTAACTCAAAATAGGAGATCTTTTAGAAAACTACCAGTAGTAGCTTTTTTTTTTTTTTTGTTGAAAAAGCTACTAATTCTTACAAAAGTTTATAAATTTTTGCTATCCAAACGGAGCTGAAATCGTTTCCGCTATCAAACTAAACACACTCTTCTCCAACAACAACTTGGAAGGGAAGATAATAAGAAAACTAATATTCACCCTTAAAATAAAAAGAAAAATAATAATTAGAGCAAAAAAGTAAAAAGAAGATTAAATAAATAAAAAAACATGTAAAGATTTTATTTTTCACCTGGTTTTTCATTGTTGTTTAGTTGAACAAATTACACAAAATTAAATATATAAGCACGATTCTTGCAATATATAATGTCTAAAAAGAAAAAAAGAAAAGAACGTATAAGATTATGTGCCCATTGAGAAAAAATTGTGAGAAGTTGTACTGAACAATTTATACAGCAAGAAGTACAATTAAATTATGTGTCCATTGAGAAAACGAATTATAATGACTAAAAAAAAAAAGAAGAAGAAAAGAACGTATAAGATTAAAATGAAAATAAATATAAATGAAAAAGTCACGTATTTTTGGAACAAATAAATATTTAAATATTTGAAATATTTTTTGTGCCCATAATATGTATCATTTTTTTAATTTTGATTTCTATAAGTTTTTTTAATATTTAGTCCTTCTAAATTTCTTTGTTAATCTCTATAAGATTTTTGTTTTTAATTTAGTTCTTGTAAGTGAATTATTTTTATTTATTGTAAGTTTTTCTTATTTTTAGTCCTTATAATTTTTCTTTATTTTAAATCTCTATTTTCATATACCTAATTTTGAAAAAAGTGTTGAAAAATAGAAAACTAGTTTATGGACAAACAGTCAAAAAATTATTAACTATAAGTTAAAGATAAACAACTTAAATAATTTCCGTATACATCAACTAAAGAAGTAGAGGCAATGTTAAATATCTTAGTATTCTTGTAAATAGGATCTCCTAAGAAAAAATACTCATTATTGATAATACTTTCTCATCTAGAACATTATTGATACTTAAAAGAATACAACTTAGGCTTCAAAAACTATGCTTATAAGATATTGTGAAAATCTCTATCACAACCAATAATTCAGCCTAACTTCGCATAACTGGATCTTGTGTGCAAACCCAAAGATAAATCAACCTTTATGAATAGATTTTATAAATAAAATCAAATATTATTTTTATGATAAATATTAAAATAAGATCAGCGAAAGTATTTGTCAATTTGTGAGCTTTGTTGGATGCCAACATATGTGTGGTTCATGTTTCTCCAGCAACGACTTGAAAGGATAGAAAATAAGAAAACTAATGTCCACTCTTAAAATAAAATGAAAAGTAATAATTAGAAGAAAAAAATATGTTTTTGTACAAATAATATTTGATTTTTTGTTGTTGTTTAGTTGAATAAATTATACAAAATTAAATATATAAGCACTATTTTTTGTAAGAAAATATGGATTTATATAAATTTTTTGTCCTTAAAATTTCATAAAAAAAGTATTTTTAGTCATTCTTCTCTAGTTAGCGTGTTAAAAAATTACCAATAAAAAACATGTTTTTGTATTTGTGAATCACTTTCTTCTTCAATCCTAATCCGTTCAATTTTCAATTTTACATTTGACACAATTAAATACACTAAAACTTATAAATAGAGAATATAAGACAAAAAACAAATTAATTTTAGGACTAAAAATAATATTTTTAAATTTTAAAAAACAAAATAATTTTTAAAAAAAAAACTTACTTAAGATGAAAATATATAATATATTGTTTTCAGAGGGTGGACCGGACAGTTTATACAGCAAGAAGTACAATTAAATTATGTGTCCATCGACGCTATGGAGAAAAAAATTGTTTAAGATCTTTACTGTATTTTATTATATTTGACTCGAAATGCTGCTAGCATATTTTTAATACACTTCAGGATCCTATGCCTATGCGTTGGTGTGTCCATGATAGGGTGCAAAAATTCGTAAGCAATCAAATCATTTCAAAATTTAAGTTTCCATTACACGTAATTTTTAGTTTATAATTTTTAAATTATATAAAAATAAAAATTCATTTTAGTTTTAAATTACAAAAAATAATATTTTTTTAATTTTTAAATATAAAAAATTGTTGTCTAATCTCACAACCAAATTTTCTTATTTTAAAATTAAATTTTTTTTAATAATAATAAAAAAATTATCAACCAACATTGCAAAACAAAAAATTAAAAACTCAAAACAATCTCGAGGCTAAAATTTTCATTATAAATTTGTATCGCATCTTGTTGTTACACCTAGTTTATTGATAATGATATTATTTTGTCTATAAAAATTATATTTTAGTACACTTTTAAATATATTTTTAATTGATTGATATTTAGTGAAAATTATAATTAATAATTTAATATATAATTTATTTAATAAATTATAAGTAAAATTAAATATAAATTATAAAAAATAATGTAACAAAGTACCTGTGAAGATACCCAAATTCAAAAACGTCTAATGAGTATTAAAATTTCATATCAATTTTCAGCCTTTTTTTTTTTTAAGGCGGAGATGAGGAGGACAAACTCCACTTATATTATAAAAATATACTCAAACCCAAAACAATCATACTCTTAATTCTGAAATAAATATTTCTCATATATTTTGAATTACCACCACTTATATTATAAATTTGAGATTTGTATCATCTATATTATTTTTGTTGGAAGAAATTTAGTGATTTGAGGAAAAGCAGATGAAAAATTCATTGTAAAAGTTTTTTGTTTGATTTTATTTTTTAGTTTTTTAGAAAAGTTTTTAAAAATAGTTTTCAAAAACTGTTATTGGAAGAAAAAAAAATTGTTTAATAAATATTATTTAAAACCATTTTAAAGACATGAAAATAAACAAATTTGTTTATATTTATAAAAATGTTACTAATAAAAAAAATAAAACTACTCATAATTATTTATATTTTTTAGTAAATTAAAAGAATTTTTTAATTTTTATACAATAAAATATTAAAAATAGTTTTATAAAATACAAACAAACACTAATATATTGTGGATGATGGTTGTAGGCTTGCATTGAGAATGGAGCATGAAGCTTCAATCAAACAATGATAGTCTGATATTGAGAACCATCTGCAATTGGTCCCCCCTCCCCACCGACACGTGATTAATATTCTTGCTTCAAATTTTGAATTTTCATTACACTATTCATTTTAAAATGACAGTGATGCATACTGGTTTTTAAAATAATCAAACCCAACCAATTCTGCTGTTTGGTTTTACGAACTATTTTACAAAACCATTTTTCCTTTTCAGGGCATGCTGTGTGGCCAATTTCAGAGAAGCTTTTTTTTTATTCGGTGTGAGCGATATTAGGGTCATCTTAGCTTCTCAGCAACGGCGTTTTACACGGGATTGTGAAAAATTCACATAGGATGCCCAAGGAAGGGTTCCAATTGATCTTTTTTATGCACTAACCAATTGACACATACACTTGATTTTTATTCATCTACTTAAATTCAAAACCCCACTTCGATTTTGTTCATTTTAAAACTCATGAACCCAATTCTTTATCCACCCAACCAAAAAGGTTAAGCATCTTATCGAGCAGCCTTAAAAAACTCAAAAGCATCATTATAAGTTGGTTTTTTTGGTCAAAGATTCAACTTAGCCAGCCGGTAAGTCTTAACCGACTTTGATCATATAAATGCACGTGGTCACTAACTCATTTGACTTTAATAATATATTCTGCCAAAAATTAATATTCCCTTGTATGTTGGCAATACGCTTTTAAAACCACAACATTAGGCAATCAAAATTAGCAGTACACATGTGTTTAGTTAAGTTAATTAGGTCATAATTTTAAAATATATTTTTTTTAAAAAAATAAAATTTAAATATTATTATTTTAATTTTTTAGAATATTTTTTTAAAAAATAGACTATATCATTGTTAACAACATAATAATAAATTATAGTTACAAATTATATATCAAAACTAAAACAAATTAAAATTAATATATAACTAAATTTTCAAGTAATAATAACTAAAGAAACATTTGTTCCAAATAAAAGTAAACATAAATTGTCTAAACCAGTCAAGCGATACAAATTATATCATTTGTCTAAACTAACAAAAACATAATATTAAAGTAATATATAATAACAAAACACATAATTTCAAATAAAAATAATATATAATAATTTAATATTATGGTTGGATTGAGTTGAGTCTTAGATTCAACTTATGGAGCTCGTCACCCAACTTGTAACGGATTAGGTTTGATTAAGCTTTACCCAACTTAATCTGTTTGGATTTGATTGGGTCTTCAAGCTGCCCAACCCAATAAACACCCCTAATCACAAAATCATTAGGCTTCAAAGCCATACTACAAATTGGAATGAAAAGAGTAACTTCACCCCAAAAGTTCACCAAATCTAAGCGTAGGTTGTCTAGCATTGACGTTATGAGCTGTCCCATAATTCTTTCTGGTTTTGGAGATGCTTTTTGGTTTTTAGTTTTGAAAATTTTTAAAATAAAAACAAGTTTTGATTTTAATTTTAAAGACAACATTGTTTTGATTTTTAAATTTGAAATATTGTTTTCCAATATTTACAACACTAGCTTGAATATTTTCTTCTTAGAGACCAAAAATTGACAGTAATTATCAATGTCTGTCAATCGAAAGTGACTGTCGATGACAGACAATTGGAGGTGACCATAGCTTAGAGGTGGTGGTCAATGACCATTGGTCGGAGGTGACACATTAACTGTTAGTTACAAGTGGTGACCGGTGATTGTCAATCAGATGTGGCAATCAATGAGAGTCGATTGGGGGTTCGATTGGGGGTGACTGCTCATGAGCGTCGATCAAATTAGAGGTAAGGTTGATGACAGTTAATTAGAGGTGGCGACTGTGACTGTCGGTCGAAAATGGTTGATTGTTAGTTGAAGATAGCAGCCAATGATTATCAGCTAGAAATAGTGGTCAATGATGTCAGATATGTCAAGTGACAAAGTTAAATAAAAACAGAAATAAAAATATAGAAACAAAAGTTTGAAAATTTATCATTTTTGAAATTGAGTAAAAACTGTTTTAAAAATAACTAAAAATAATTTTTTCATCCTAAATTTAATTAAGTTTAGTGTCTAAAAATAATGTAAACATAAAATTTCAGAAAAAATATTTATTTTTAATTTTCACGGACTAAAAATAGAATTTAATCATCAGAAAACTAAAAAAACTTAATTGGGTCTTTTGCTTTTAAAGAATATAAAAATCATCAATTCATGGACGTGCCAATATTTGTCTCGTTAGGACGTAAAATGATACGGAAGTATTTATACATAATTCAACCATGTCAAAAACATTTATAAATAAGTATAACATAAACTAGTAAAATTATGCTACATGTTTAATGAAGATATGATTAAAAATACTTTTTATTTTTAATTATTTAGAGGACGTAATAATAAATTAAGTTTAGAAATTTATTTTTCAAAAAAATCAAGTTTATTTTTTTGAAATTTCTTTCTCTTCTGGCTTCTCATAAATCCACTTTTGTGCAGTTGAACAATTGTTTCTAATTCCTACAAACACTCCCTCCTCGCACACAATTGATGCTATCTCATTCTTCTTCCATTGCTCCGCATCCCTGCCGCTTAAGTTGCATGTATAATCATACAAATTTTAGGAAAGTATTCTTATTTTTACAAGATTGGTTACTTATTACACTATTAAATTTAAAAATAAAATTAGAATAAACAATAACTTTTTTATAATTAGATTTTGTTTGGAAAAGTTGATTTACAACTTATTTGATCTTATCTTATCATATAAATATTTATACAAATGTTTAGATAAATGTACAAAAACGTTTATATAAGGTCCATAAATTGTTTTAAACTTATTTGAATAACTTATTTAGAGTAGTTTTTTGAAAAAAATTGTTTTAAACTTATTGAAGATTCGCACTTTCTTCAACTCCCACCTTTTCCTTTTTTGTCTCATCCATGATTAAAATTTATTATTAAGTCTCTCTTTTTACATCTCTCTCTTTCTCGCTCTCTCTCTCCCTCTCCCTCCCCACCTCTCTCTCTCTCACTCTCTTTCTCCCTCTCCCCTCTCTCTCCCTCCCTCTCTCTCTATCTATCTATCTATCTATATATATATATATATATATATATATATATATATATATATATATATATATATATATATATATATATATATATATATATATATATATTCAAACACTTTATTTTCATATAAGAGCTTTTAAATTTGTATATCCAAACACAAATATCTTATTGAATTTAAGAGATCATACTATAAACTTTTATCTAGAAGCTCTTATTGAATAAACTCTTATACTATAAGTTCTTCAAAAGATGACCTTACTCTTGAAGAAAGTTAATCTTTTCTCATATAGCAAAATGATTCACTTATTCTAAGACTAAATATAAAAGATTTATCCTTCATCTACAAGCTTCATTTTCTTGAAATTTAATGATTGTATATAAATAATTAATCTCAACATTAGATTTTAAAAAATGAATGATTAAGAAAAAAGAATAATTTTCTTATACTTATTTTTAGAGTAATTTAACCTCTCTTAGAAGTGTCAAAATAGGTTTAACCCATCATGGATTTAGATCGGGTCAGGCAAGAAAAAATCTTGTTTTGCGAAACGACCTCTCTCCTTTGGTCTGACCCACCCAACTCATGGGTTTGGTGAGTTGAGACTGAAAAGGACTGGGTTATAACCTACCACAATATATTTTTTTTTTCTGCTTAATGAGACTTAAGCAATAGCACGTGCAATTTAGTGTCGCTGGCAGTTAGATCATTAAAAGTCAAGACTCTATACCAATCTAGTTTGCATAATTATAATTCTTTTTATTTCAAACTATTAGTAGGCATGTTCACCTAGAGAGATGAAAAATTTAAGATAGTTAAAAGAAAAAAGTTAACTTGAAAAAGTTTTTATTTTGGTGGGTCGAGAGTCAGCTCCCACTTATTTCTTAGCCAACGATAGGGATGATAATGGGGCAGGTGCAAGTTTTTGACCCTCCTCATGTATCTAGAAAGTACAGATTGTGTTATAAAAAAAGTACGTATGAAATTTTAATCTTCATCCTTGTCCCCGTTAGATATTTTCAGATTCAGATATATCTACAGGTACCATTATATTATATTTTAAAATTTAAATTTACTTATTTATTATTAAATAAAATATATAATTTAATAACTATAAATTAAAGTTTAAGATTAAATTTTTTAATTAAATATATAATTTTAAACATATTATATAGTTATTAAAATTATAACGAAATAGATAGTCACATACTCATACATGTACCCAGTTCATCACATCGACTAATACCTATATACCTATATTCGGTCAAAACAAGTAATACCTGTCAAAATTGGAATGATATCCATAGGTATAAGTATTTTTGTCATTCCTAACCCGTGTAGGTCAAACTGACCCGTTTTGATACATCTAATCTTTCATTTCTCTCCATATAAAGAGGGACGACATATTAAGTGATAAAAGAATTTTAGTAAGAAATGAGAAAAATTGATAATAGTTGTAAAATTAAAAATAATGACTCAGATAAACACAATTCACTTAAAATATCACATACTTTATAATAAACTTTTTTTTCTTACTTGATATATCCTTTCTCTATATAGAGAGAGGAGATCTATCTATTGAGAAAGTCAAATTTACATTAGTGAGAGGAGCAAATCTTAATCATTAAAATAAAGATTAATGGTTGAAATCCACCACTCATTTTCTCTTCCAACATTTATTATTTTATCACTCTTTTTTTCTGTCTTTTCTCTTAATAGCCGAGATTTTTCGAATATTTTCCTCTCCCCTTTCTTAATGACTGAGATGTGTTTCTCTCACTTATTTACTCTATATATATATATATATATATATGCATTAAATGACAACTAACAAATACAAGCTACCTCTAAAAAAAACAAACATAAGCTGGCTGAAGAATTAAAGACAACTAACAAGACATGCCAAATTTCCAATCTAATAAGATCTTAAAACCAAAGGAATACATTGATATCTGCATTTTAAATCGCCAAACGCCAACAATGCTAAAGAGGATTATCTGCAACTGAAACTCAGGAACCCCTATAATTTTTACAGATTATGGACATGTTGGTGATCTTTCCTATATCTCTTCATGGCAGTCAGTGCGTTCTTACATTTTGGGATGCACCTAACATGGGGCTTGAGTCCCAGCTATTGCCTCGTATATCGGCATCATGTTGAGGTGGGATATACAAAGATACAGCCTGAAGCTCAGCAGATTGCACATGATGACTCTCATTATTCACGGTAGCGGGCTGAACACCATTACGAGATTCAGCCAACATTTGGAAATATGCATGAGGTCCCCAACCTACGTATCAAATTATTATTAGATATTCTTCTTCAAAATCTGAACTAGAAACCGTATTTAGACTAACTTTAATTTTAAAAAACCCAAAAAGCAAATTAATGTGCTCAGTGATGACAAGAAGCGTAGGGTAAGAGCACACACAAATATGTCAATCTACAGCACAGTCAGACTAACATAAAGCTTATAGTAACAAGCGACACATTTTAACTCGTTACCATCAACTTTACAGGCAGAAAAAAGTTCTGCAATTTCAAACGTCGGGAACTGTTACAATATGGAAAGAAAGGTGGAATGCCCCCGTACAAGAAGAATCCATAAAATAAGATAATCTCAGCCTGTGCCTTTGCTGAGAATTAACTGACTCCAAAGGAGACTAGAATTTCCTGCACCTCACATATTTCTTTGGATCACCTCCATTGTATTCCTGAATGTAATAAAATATGGGAGCAGGAAGAAACACCCTCCACAGGATTGTGTCCAGCCCAAATTTATTTTGAATTTGGACCTAAAGTTTGGTACTAAAATGTTTTAAAAAAACAAATTGAGACATTAACATTGAAAACTTGTATGACGTACATGCTGCATATTGAAAAGTTCGGTAAACCAAAGTGTTACAAGTAGAAGATAGTAATATACGTGTTTTCTAGGTTTAGATAAGACCAAGATATTTTGATTAAGCCTGAGCCAGGCTAAATGTCGAAAATGTGTGGCCTCAAATATCAGATGCAACTAAGCTGATTTGGGCCTGGACGGTATGCAAAGCAAATTATAACAACCATATCAACGCATACTATAAAGAAATGATGAAAGGAACAATTCATGGTCATACCATCTATGTCATAAGGAGGAGGAAAGAACTGTAAGTAACAAAAGGAAGCAATTGTCGTCCCTGGTAAAAGAATTTCGTATCAGCAACTTTGCAAAAGGGTTTATTGAAATATTTAATCAATTTGGCTCCAGTAAACAAACCTATAAGACCTCCAGCAAACACATCTTGCCAATGATGCCAATAATCATCAACACGAGAGACAGCAATCATAGCTGCCACGAGGATTGGTAAGAAAACAAGACAGAGCTTTGCAACATGCCCCCGGCGGTCAAATGCCCTAATTTTTCCAGATAGATACCAGGCAAGAAAAACAAGACCAGAAAAGGACCCTGCATACCAAACATTGAATCTTTATGAGCTTATATTGTAGTAATTAATATAACTATTTGTAAATTACAAAGACAAAAGAAACGGATCATTTCCAAGACATTGATGATACTAAAATGCAAATGACCCCAAACATATTCTTTGACCATGAAAGAAGGCATATTCAAAAGGTAGAGAACCTCAGGTAATATTTGGTTATTTTTTGCTTTCATTTTCATTTGATATATTTTTGCTATTGATTATATAAAAATATCACATTTTACTTTATTTCCTGTTTACAAGAATTTGCAAAATAAATGGTAAAAAACTTGAAAACAACAAAATCTTTTCACCATTTATTTTCGAACTTCTTGGAGACGAGAAACTATGAGAGAACATAGTACTTTTTGCAATGAAAACAAAAAAGTTTAGTCAAAATATAACGCAGTAAAATTCTTGGTTTATTTTTTCTTTAAGTATATTTTAGTAGTCATTAAAAGCCACCTAAATATTTCAAAACACGCCAAATAACTCAACCTTTTCAAAACACGGCCATGGAGAAATGCTTAACAATTTGTTATTTCTTTACTTGAAATTAACTCATCAAAAACAATTTCTGAGCTTATAATTCTATTATAATCTAGAAGAACTTCATCCTGAACATACTGTAAGTGTAATAAGATTGTCACTTACACAAATATCAGGAATCAACAAGACCACCCAAAGGAAATGTCATAGACCCTGAGATTGTAAAGAGTACTTACAAGAGGTATGTCCACTGGGGAAACTTTTGTGCCCTTCCTTAATGACACCCGTATCTCCAGTACACCGAACATTAGTTGTTACTGGATCAAACACCTGACCAATGGGACACTTATTTAGCAGTTGACTACATAAAAGCAGTACGTGTCACATGGTAATGATATTAACAAAACTATCTTGGCAATCAATAAAATTGAAAACCCACCCCTTTTCCATCAGGGAAACAACGCCAGAAGAAATCTGGCCTTGGCCGTCCAACAGCATCCTTGATGGCATCAGTTATCACAGCAGTAAGGAGTACGGAAAATAGAAGGCCTGAGCATTTGGAAAAAGGTTTCAGTATATCAAAGTGACGTGCTAATAAGGACAGAGAAAATCTTCCAAGGTTCAGATATGTACCCAATATAGCGTGGTGGAAGTCATAGACATCCTTCCGAATGAAATAGTAAACGAGAAAAACAGCCAATGGTAACAATATCGCTATTATCTGTTCAGGAATTGTAGTACAAGAACTTATATCTTGAATATTAACCAAGTCAAGGATAAACATAATATAATCTAAGGAAGGGAATAAATTTCTTTGAAGATACAATCCAAAGAAGCTAAATATACCGGAACAGCCCAGAAGGGAATAGTATTAGCTTTCAATGGGTATCGAAGGTCTGTCATCATCTCCTCTCCAACAAAACGATGAAATGGCTCTATTATATTCAAGACAGCATCAATGATCACAAGGAGCAAAAGAATCAACCAGTCATGCATATGTATCCTTGCCACTCTAGTTCCATGTGATCTGATAGTATGCATACCCAACTGAATTTCTGGCATTTTTTTTGGCTGCAGACGACACATAGGAAGGTTAGCAAGACTTAAGATAAAAATTAATGTACCAAAAGGAAGGACAGAAAGCGCAAACTCAGAAGAGATACAAAACCATAAACCATGTCACAATGACATATATATTTGCTGCTATAAAGTTACCCCAATAAAACAGAATATTGGCGGGATTAGATCCTAAAAAACAGAAACAGAAACCAAGCCTTTATAGATAAACCATTAACCTCCAAACCCTTGTTAATCATTTCACATGTCCTATAGTTTTTCTTACTCGGTCTCCCTCTGCTCCTAGGTACTACTACTAGGCTACCTTCTATCTGATATATTTTCCTAATATTTCATTGCTTGAATGCCGGAGTGCCTTGGACAAAGAGGAAACAAAACTCCCAACCGAAATACTCTGGAAAGCTCCGTAATTTAGAGGCTGCAGATTTTTTTCTCAAATGCTAGCCCCGTTGGGCCCCATTTTTAAGCCTAATTCATGTATGCTAGAAGTTGCAGGACACCTCGACTTCAGAGTGACAATTTCATTTCATAGTGTTTCTGGAATCGTTGATGATTATGACTTGAAGTTATTGCTCTATTTTTCCATTTGTCAGCTTAGCGGCATGTAACAGTAGTATTGTTCCGTGTACTAATGTTTGACACATATGCAATCACGCACCAGAATTGCCTGTGCAGTCATTATCTAGTGACTGAAATTTTTTTCCTTTTATAAATTTTATAAAAATTGAAAGAGAAAAAGATAAAGGTAAACTAATTTCTTCTCTCTTACTGCCGAGAATTCTCATCTGTCATCAGATCGACCAAATTTTTTCTTTATCGTAATGTCCTAGGATTTTTTTCCGTGTACTGTTTCAGTAACGTACTACTATTTATCTGAGATTTTGGTTTTATATTAATGGAGGTGATTTGATCACGCATACTATTGTAGCTTATTAGTGCTTTTTGTTTTCCTAAAAGCATGAACGTGTGTGTATATAATGTTTCATCAGGTAGTATGTAAAACTGTATTAAAATCCTATGAAACTTGAGTTACCGCCTTATAGGTAAGATAATCAACCCTTCGTTGACATATCCCAAAACTATGTAACAGATTCATACTTCATAGATTATCTTAAGCAACCTATAGTTATCATAAATTAAAGCTCCTGAAGGAAAACCTTACGAAATCTGATCTATTAGTTAGCCACTAGCCAATGCATGATTTCTAGCTCCTCAAGTATCTCTCATCCTCATATAAAATTCCACAAATATCTGAAGAAAACACTGTTCACTTTAGTCAGAAAATTCATAAAGGTCATTTAAGTAATTAAGTTCACTCTACCCTACCACAAAAAAGGCTACACGCTCTTGATCACCGAAAGAACTAGGAAGTATTAAGGTCGCAGGAACGAAATATCAGCATTGAGCCAAAAATTTAAAATTAAAATTATAATACAAATCAAAAGCACTTTGTAGTTTGCACTTCTCGCAGTGACAAACCATATCAGGCATGAATTTCTTCTTATTTTTTTGTTTTTGCTTAAAAAGTTACATAGAGAGAAAATCAAGCGCTTGTGATACTACGGAAACAATTATTAGTTCAAAGTTCAATAAAACCAGATCATATAAAATGGAACTCGAACAAGTAAATCGTTGATCGAAGACAGTGCCTAGTAACTGTTTTTGTCAATAGTCGTGGTTTCAAGAATGAAACGGATTTTGGAACTAGGGTTGCTGAATTCATGGTTTTGACTTACAAGAGAAAAGAAAGAAAGAAAACGCCGCAAGTAGAGTAGAGAAACTGAGAAAGACGCAGAGAGAGTGAAACGCGATAAGAAGAAAGCAGAAGGACAATGCAATATGAGAGAGAGGAGCAGACCTGCAACTGCACGTGCACGAGATTCGAGGTGGCTGAAGGAGAAAGAAGGCGGAAATGGAAAATGGAAATTGGAATCAGGATTCGTGTTTGTCAAGGCCGATTTCAAAATGACAAAAAGAAGAAGGCGCGTGGGATTACTAAAGGGAAAGCAGTTTCTCACTTTTTATTTTTATTTTTATTTTCACTATTATTCAAAAACAGTTTTAGAATCTTATTACTACTTTTTTTCTTTCTCCATTTTTGCAACCATATACCTTTGATTCAAATTACTACGTATTTTTAAAACATAGTTAATTATATTAATTTTTATTATTATAAAATAGTCTTTTGTTGAGATATTTGTGAAATTTTTAATGTATAATTACCTTTTAGAAAATAGATATTTTTATATTAAATTTTTATACAGAATTATCACGTTAAAATTTTATATTATCTCTCTTGAGAGATATTAATTAAGTACACTTTATTTATATTTATTAAAAATATATGCAAGATTAGTCTATTATTAACATAAAAAATGTTTTTAAGTATTTAGGTGATTTAGCCACAAATAAATGTTTTGTTAAAAATTAATTCTTTTGTATTCTAAAGTTACTAATATTTTAAAAACAATTAGAATTATAGGTAACTAGCGAAAACAAAATAAAAAAATAATATTAAATAAAATAGATCCAATTAAAGAAAAAGGTTGCCCAATATTTATGTTTATAGAAATTAAGTCTAATTTTTTATTTTAAAACATCTTGTTTATCACTTCAGCAGTAAACCTAAACCAACAAAATTCAATATACCGTATACACAATTAAATTTTTTTCTATTGAAAATGGTAGTTAATCTTAAATAATTAATAAAGTTTTAGTGTATAATATTATTATAAACAAAGTTGCTTAATCTTGCATCAGTTCCCTCTTAAGTTTGAACAACATGGAGTTGGTAATTATATTTGTTTGTTTCTCAAATCTCAATTATGTGATTCGAACTAAGGAGGGGCGAAGGCCGAAGAGTAAACAACTGAAACTCAAAAGTCTAAACAGCGGGTGACAAACCGACACCCTGCATCCTTAATCAATTCTTTACTGTAAAAGGTGATGGAATACCATTAAAATCTGAACACCTTTATTACTAATAATTGTTCTTAAGGTTTTCAAAAAACTAATACTATTACTTCCCTAATATTCAACTTTTTTTTTTTATTATAAAAGAATGCTAATCTTTTTATCCACACTTTTTTTTTTCATTCACACGATTTTGGCTTTTGCTTTCTTCCTGTGACTAATCATTCAATATTGCATTAATATTTCCCCATTCCTAATACATTACAAGTTATAATTCGTGTAAGCTAATCACACGGCAGGGTGACGGTCCGAGAACATGACCAATCCTCTTTTTAATTTATTTAGAAAACTTCAAAACCTCAACGCACTTTATAGTTTATATACACTTGTTACTCTTTTTTTTCCCCCCTCTTTATAAGTTTTATTTTGAAATCTTCAAAACCTCAATGCACTTTACCGTTTACATACACGCATTCGCAACAAAAGTTTATTTAATAACAAAGTACACGTATAAAAAGAAAAAAAAATTAAAAATTTTAAATTTTTTATTAACAAAATTAATAACTAATATTTATCTATAAAGTAATTTATTATTACTTGATACTAAGATTAGAACCGGTTGCCAATATTTTCTTCTAACGCATTGTCAAAAATTAATAAGAAAATAATATAATTACCGAAATGTTGATAATTTATTATAAAGAGAAAAAGTCATAAGCATGTTTGAATCTCTTCCTTTTTCCATTAATTTCATAGGAGAGAATGTTTTTGGAAGAATAAATATTTTTCTCATTTTTCCTGATTTTTTAATATCATAATGGGAAGGATATTAAAGTAAGCTTAGAAACAACAACCAAATGGCAATTGAAAAGGAGCAGAAGCAGAAGATTGTCTTGTGGTCACACTTTAGGGGTATAAAATAATAAAAATGAGACATTGGAACTGTCACTTGGTTAATACTTAAAAGATGGATGCAACACTTTTTGGACAGCTAAAACAGCAGATGTTTTTAATGTAAGCAAAGAGACAAATGTTATGTAGAGGGAAAGAGAATCACTTGACGGTTTCAGAAATTGAAAGGGTACATGAACATCCAAAACTTTTATTTAATTTGATTCCTGCTAAAGTTGAGTTTCTTTGGTTCCCTCAAATAATATTGTTGGTAATTCGGCATCGTGGAGATTACATCTATTGCAATGATGCTGTTACTCTGCTTGTCAATGGAATCAAGTGGTGGATAGCCTTACTTCCTATCGAAATTTCAATTTTACATTAAATTTATTTGCAACTTTCCTAATTTGAATTTTCAACTTTTCTCTTTCAATCGAATTTTCTCCAGTTATCAGTTTTTACTTTTTTATATGACATCCCGAGTAGTAACATGTAGGAATCAGATTTGAGACTTTTATGGAATGAAATTACACTGAATTTATAATTTTTTAACTGAAATTAAAAAAATCAAATTGTTTGATTTATAAGAAAATAAAATTTGTATTTATAATAAAATGACCATATTATCTTTTTAATAATAACGTATTTTTATGCACACATTTAAGAAATACACCAATCTATGTTGTTGTCCCTCATGATTAAACTAGAATGTTCAAAAATTTGTGAACATATAATTGGATGCGCTACATATTCAACTATGTGTTAAATTTTCCCCAATTAAAACCAAAATATATCCAACTAAGTAAAATGTTTAGATATAAAATAGTTGACTATATTCAAAAAGTAGTCAATTTCTTGAGATAAATGGCGTATTTGGATAAATTCATTTTTTTTAAAACGTTTTTTTAATAAAATTAATAGTTTTATATGTTTTTAAACGTGTTTTTCTTAAAATAAACAGTTTTATATTTATTTTAAGAAGAAAATTTATCTATTTATTAAAAAATACTTGTTTCAAAAACCATTTTTTCGTAATTATATATTTTTAAGTTTACACAAATGCTCAAATGGTAAAATCTAAATTGTCTCATAAAGGGTGCAAACGTGCTACCTGATCGTTAGTTTAGGTGCCTGATTTTGGAGACCACTTTTTTCTAAGAAAAAATATAGTTTCTTATCTCTATTTATTCTGATTTTTGGCTGTCATATATCTTCCTTTTCCTTTTCCATTTTTAGAAATGTTTTTGTTCTCATTCTCTTTCTTCATCTCTTTAATTATATTTCTCTTTCCAAAATTACATTTTCCACTTTCTCAAACTTAATTCAACAAATATCTAACAATAATAATAAAACAACGATTTTTAAATTTCTGCACTTCTGTTATTCAAAAGTAATAAAACACACGTCTTTATTATATATGATACATTTTTTTTAGTTTTCCAACAGTACGTTGAAAAATCCCAATAAAAATGTCATATGGATTCCATTTTCCATTGGCAAACTTTGCACACTAGAAGTGGAACATTTTGACATGCATAAATCTTTATCTACTGTCGTGATCAAACAAAACGAAAATATCTCAAGATGTGCAAATCACTTTATTTCTTTAATTTCAATAAAACAAATTGTTAATTCTCTTTTTCCATGTAGGTCAACCAGCTTCATTCCATCCAATTTTTTGGTGGGTTAGTGGCAAGTTGGGATAGATAAACTCTTTTTATTATTACTACTAAAATTATGTTTATGAAAAAAATTTACATTTTTGTTTGGCTTAAAAAATTAAAAATAAAAAAGGCAAATAAGTAGAAATAAATTATATTTGGTTATTTCTACAGGACTTATTAAGAGATTTATGAATATAAAAGGGTAAAAGGATAAACTTTAGTTGAGATTTTTCTTGTAAACATACTACTTAAAAATAGAACTCAAATAAAAATTTATTTTTAAATGGAAATGGAGTTGAAACAGCATATATTTTCAATAACAAGATATTATACTTCATCAAAAGACACTGGCTTTTTAGCTTTTATGCACAATGTGTATGTTTTTTCTTAAAATCAATTTTAAAATCAAATATATAATATTTTTCTTAGTCCTAATCTTTTAGGTTAAAAGAGTCTTAGCTTGATTCTTCACAAACTTAATAAATGAACTAGCTTTATTTATAGTGACCGAAGATAAAAAATATTTTACTTCATTTCAAAACAATGAAAATGTGTTTTTCGACTATGATACAAAATCATGGTTGATCACTCCAAAGCAAGTAGTAAGCATAGGTGAAAAATATTAACATTGAAAATAACTTAGAAATACAAGTATGGTAAATGTCAATTTTGCTTGAAAGTTTTTATCTATATTGCAGTTATCTAACAAAAAATTAAAGAAAATATTTAAAAAAACCAACATTAATTTAGAAAAAAAAAAGTTTTGTAAATACATTTGTTTTAAAAAGAGTTATAGATTTGTATATTTAAACTATTTAATCCTTAAAATTTTATTTTATAGATGAAAAAATTGGATCTTGTTTTGGTAAAATCATGGAGCAATTTTCAATGGGAAGGAAGTTTTAATAAAAACAAAGGAGAAACTGCTTTCTAGAGGAATCCGCTTAGTGGATTTGCTCTACAGGATGTGAATGATTGAGAAGAAATTTGTTTGAGCTTGAGCTTTTTTCATGCTAAAGGATTCATATCTGCTCAACAAAATTAAATTTGCTAAGCATATTGGTAACTTATATCTACTCTATTTTTGGAAATGTAAAAGGAAAAAGGAAGGAAGGAACAAATTTAATTAGAATGAGAGAGACCAAAAGAGAAAACAGAGAGCAAAGAGGAAACATGTTGGAAAAGAGTGAATTTCATCTTTTTTTTCATTTTCTTTTTGTAAAAGAGAATTGTTTTCATCATGAGAGTAACTCATTATCTTCTTTGTCACAATTGAATGTAATTATTGATCTGTTTAATAATTTTTTATATATATATATATATATATATGTGTGTTTTCTATTACATTATGTTAGTGATTTGATTCTGTTTTTAATGCTTAAGATGAGTTGATAATTTATCTTTATAATTTGGTTAGAAAATGTTTCTAAATTTGACTTGAATCAATTCACATGATGATTTTAAATCCTAGAAATAAATTTGAAATTGTTACTTGATTATATTCCTTATTTTAATGTAATGTTTCTAATTAAATAACAAAGGGATTGATTATTGATTTAGGATCTTAGAATTTTTTTGTTAAAATATTAACTTGGGAATTATTAATTGAATCTAATAACATTAAGTAATAAAAAATCATATGTTGGTGATCAAAAGATTTCACAGGAATAAGATTGGTGAAATTCAATCATAATATTTTTTTATTGATCTTTATTTAACTTTTATTAATGCTTCTTTTATGTACTTTGTAAGTATTCTTCAAATATTTAAATCACAAAAACTATAGTTATGCATGGATATTTACAAATTTTAATTAGAATAGAATTATTCAACACGACTGGTGCCAAAATACAGCAAGGAGAGAGCTGAAAACGCAATGGAACAATGCTTCCTCTTGCAAGATATATCAGATTCTCCCATAAATGGTCATATACTCCTTTTATAATAAGGAGATAAATTTCCATTTTAAGTGACTTTTGCTTAATCGCTCAAAATTGTTTTAAGAAAAAATAATATATTTCCATTTTTGGAAACCATGAAACCATTTTCGCTTAGCCACTCCTGGTCACTCTAAATGACAATCTCAACTTATAGTGTGATTTTCCCTTAAACGTGGTGAGGTACTTCAAGTCATGAGATAGATTTACAAACTTGTTGAAACAAAACATTTTCATTTAGTCACCGTGGATGAGTAAAAGAAATAGGCTTCCAAATTATTCCAAAGTTGATTTTCCTCCTTAAAAATTCACTTCTCCAATTCCATTTCTAAAAAAAAAAAAAAAGTGATCAAAATGAGCAAGGCAGCTTATAAACTAACTTAAGTAACTAAAATTTAAAATAATTACAAACTAAAATTAAAATTGAAAAAAAAATGTCATTTCAATAAAAAAAAAGTAAGATAGTTGTCTAATAATTTATTCAAAACTTAAGCATTTTAGACGATTATTAATAACAATATAAGATACTTAGTTTCCAAGCTAAGCTTAAAATTTTTAATTGTTGTCTACTTTTCTATGATTGTAATTACATTGTGTAATAGTGAAAAAATATCATATTTAAAACACATAAAGAAAAAAAAATGAGACTTAGCCAACATAATAATATTATTACAATTTTACAGAGATTATTAATTTTATTTTTATTGATGAATGAATATTAATATTAATTTATTAATATTTTAACAAATTTTCAGATTGTTGTATGATATAGCATAAGATATAAAGATAAGAGTGACAGTTGTTACCCCAACGAGAAAAAGAAGCAAAGAAACATTCAACTAACAAACATTAACTACAATTTATTTATGTAGAGTACATACATTAGATAAGATGTTCATGAGAGTTAAGATATGTAAGGAGAGAGGAAGAATTAGATTTAAGGATAAAGGAGAATTTGCATAATTAATTTATAAAAGTAGGTGTGGCTTCAAATCATAAGAGATGTAACATTCAAATTTCCTCTACTTAGACTTCTTTTTTTAGTTCATCTAACCTAATTTGTAGGTCTACAAATCAAATTCATTTTAATAGTTTTTATTTTATTCCTCTTCTTTAATCTTTATATTAAAGAAAATATTTATGCAGAGTCTTTGTCACGAATAATTATGTTGTATACATTTTATAAGATGTGAATTTTTTTGAAAAACATATAATGACGTATATAAAAAAATAAATTACATTAATATTTTTTTAACTTTATTAAATTATATAATTTATTTTTATTTTTTATTAGTTTTAAAAATATTATACTAATATCATATATGTTTAAAAATATTAGACTAATATTTTTTAAAATAAAAAATAATAGTTAAAATAATATATATTATATAATTACACAAATATTTAAAAAATATTATGAGAAAAAAACTTATGCACTATTAAGGTAAAAAAATTTACATTGACATTCAATCACAAGTTACAATATTTTTTATAAGTTTATTAATTTTACTAATTAATACTTTAAAAGTCACATGTAAGTGTACAATAATTAAACTCAAACATTATTATTATTATTATTATTATTATTATTATTATTATTATTATTATTATTATTATTATTATTATTATTATTATTATTATTATTATAGCAAAAACACATGTGTTGTCTCGCATGTGTATTCACATTTCTATTTTTATATGTATAACAATTTTAGAGTTTTAATTTATATATTTTTTAATAACATGATAGGATATAAATAATTCACCATGTCATTTTGCATACAATAATTTTAGTTTAGTATGTTTTTTTTGTTTATGTTAACATGATAGAAACATGTGAGATCATCAACGAATATGTAAGATTTACAATCAATTTGAGAAAATGGAGAGAGAAAAAGTTTGAATAGAACTAAACATATTTTCATGCATGTGTATTCGTATTTTTGTTAAAAATATTTATGATAGAAGGTATACAACTACTAATGATGCTTAAGGAAGGTTGACTTGTGTTAAGGTAAAATTTGTGAAGATGTGCATATATTAATGTGAGAGAAGTCATAAAATATTTTGAAGGATAAAATAATTATAAAATATGGACACTAAAATGTCTTATTCCCATTATATACTACTAGTGAAAACATAGACACGACAACACCTGTGTATTCACATTTCTATTTTGATATGTATAACAATTTTAGAGTTTTAATTTAATATGTTTTTAATAACATGATAAAGTATGAACAATTCACTGTGCCATTTTTTGTAAAATAATTTTAGTTTAGTATGTTAAATATAAATATAAATTTGATCTATTAGTAATAAAATTTACGTTTAGAAAATGAAGTTGTGAATTTGAATCTCTTAATTAATAAAGAAGTTTATTTTTTAATTTTCAAATAATTATAAAAGTAAAATATGTATTTTAAAAAATAATATAAACGGAATTATTTTTATTAATAATATATATTATTATTGTGAAAGCCAACGTGTTAAAGAAGTTGCTGCCAACTGGCCAAGCTAACTGCTACACACGAAGCTTACTGGAAGAAACGTCAAGTCGGCGTTACACTCGCGCCAGATCATGCCTTCCCCATACCCTCAAAACATGCCTCAGCCAGACCTATCATTCTTTTATTTTATTTTCTTTTTCTTTTTTAAGTTTGTCTGTGCACCTAAGCGTGTCTTATAGATAAATTAAGTTATAAGTTAGGACAGCAACCTTTTCATACAATAAATTTTAAAATCATTTTTTATCATTAAATATTACTTCACTAATTTAATTAATCTCTTGAAAATAAATGCAATTGTCGTCAGATTTCTTACTCAATAAATTCTTAAAGAATTATTCGTTGACTTTTCATATCTTTTAAAAAAATATTTGAAAAATAAAAAATTAATATACTAAAGCACTATTTTTTTTAAAAAAAAAATTAATTCAATAGTTTATTTTCTTACTTCGAGTGTGGTTGAAAAATATTACAATCTAAATTATAATTTGTTTCTTAAATTATGTTATTTTGAAAGATAAATTAGACGTTTCATAATCCAGATTAAAATTGTTAAAAAATATTTTAAAAATTAGCTACTTTTAAAAACCTTAAAATTTATGACCAATATTATTTCTTAACATCTTTTTTTTATCCAAGACCAATTATTTTAAATAACTTTTCAACAAACTTATTTAAACAAGAATTACTTTTCATTATAGACAATTATAAAATATCTATTATATATATATATATATATATATTAAAATAATCTATTACATATATATATATATATATATTAAAATAATTTTTTTTCAATTTTATCCCACACACTCTTATAATCTCTTAATTAAAAATTTATTCTTTTCAGTTTTGTGGAATGTTATTTTTAACTTCTCTTAATAAATTTAAAAGACTAAAAAATTAGATCGTTAGTCACCCAAAATAAAGCTGAGAGGCTAAAAGTATCATTTTGCAAATATGAAAGATGAAAAAATAATATATTTTTAATTGAGATCAAAACAAACAATTTGCTAAATCTGAAGAATTAACAGAAAAATTTAGGTGAAGAAAATCATCTTATTATGTGAATATGGGATTCCATATTTAATTTAACAGAAAAAAAAAAAATCTGCCATTAACATGGCAGATTTTATTCAGCGGAAAGCAGCCGCGACTTTTCATTTTTACAGTGGCAATGCTAATAATTACATGACCAGCGGAAGCTCCACAATTTGGCAAAGAATGGTTGGATAGTCTTAGCCCGGAAATATTTTAACAATAAAAAATACAACCAATAAACTTAAAACAATTTTTTTAAAAAATTATTTTGAATGATGTGATGTTTTTATAAACTAATTTTAAAATATCACACTTTTGTAAAAAATATATGTGAGGTACTTTTTTACATAACTACGATTAACTTTAAAAAAATCACATTTTTAAAAAATTTATAAAAAAAAAGCTTTTATATTTTTTTTATTTCAAAAGTATTTCTAAAAAACTTACAAAAAAAAAATAAAATCCTAAATCTAGTGTTGGCGTGTAGAGAAGCTAGTATTAAAAATTAGATGTATACACAAAAGTAAGGAACTAGGGAGAAGATTAGTGCAAGTGTGGAACATAAGATTATTTCGCTCCCATTTCCATGGCTTCCAAGGTTGGGCTACGATAAGGGTAAGGGGTAAAGGTATCACCATTTCTCCTTGTTTCTTGATTAATAACCCCATCCTCCGTGCTCTGCACAACAGGTGACTCTCTATTAATGTTTGCATTGGCTTGTGATTCCTCCAATGCCCGAAAATATGCATATGGACCCCATCCTGAAAAAGAAAATTAAAGAATTTTATAAGCGTCTTATGACCCTAAACAATATTTCATATCTGCTGCATTGTTGTTGTTATTTTTTTTTAAACCAAAACGAATATGTAATATATAATGGTTGAGAATGAAACCAACAATTTTATAATCTTATTCATGTACAGAAAGTGTAAGGCCAGCCAACCTAGTATAATAACCTGATTTTGGCTATGGACGGAAAGTGAACCATTGAACAAAAAATCTTTTTCCTAAAGATTTCTACTTCATATTTAACAGATACAATCCCCTGTTACTACACTAATTAAAGAAAAAATAACTTTTATTAAAACCAAATTAAACTATACAATAATCACTTTTAGAAAATTACTTAAATAGAAAACATGACATCTGGAATTAAATTTAGAGTTTAATTAGTATACACTGTTTGTATAGAGATTTTTACACTGACAATCAGTCACAACCTTATATAAAATACAAATATCAGATTCAGATTTCAAGTTTAGAAATAAATTACGGTTAAATTTTATAACGTCTAATTTAATCCAACTTATCTTTACTCCAATTGTAAAGTATAACCTAATAAGCAATAAAACTATATAAGAGGGCACATTTTAATATTTTATATCCGGAAAAAGTAAAAGATTATGGCACATTTTAATATTTTGTGAAGTGTAAATCGTCATATACTATGGCTCAGCCTCATAATTAAGTATGGCTTTCAAAGAATTGTGCATTTTGACGTGATTATAAATTTCAGCAGCATTAAATTTACCGTATTTGGAGTATTATCTACTTAAGTATTAGTTTGAGTCTCATGGTATTTGTCCTTAAAATACATTTTTATGTATCAAGAGAAAAAGACATACCACCGTATTATTGAGCCTGAGACTTTTTAATTAATAATGATATTTTATTAGATTAATTTGAATAAAATTATTATATTTAAAAAATAGATGTTTGATATAGTCAATGAGATGTTTTTATTAATAAAACTAATAAATAATTATGTTTTAAATAAGGAAAAATAAAAAAATATGTAGCTTAAAAAAATAATAACAAATATGTTGTATTATTTTTCTTTTTACTAGACTCCATTGAAGATACTAAATACTTTAATAGGATTGCAATGTAACTTCTTGTAGGGGGGAGATGCAATTTCTTGGGTGAGTGAGGATAAGGTTTGTTTGCCTAAGAATGAACGAGTTGGTAGTGAAGTGCTTGCTCAAATTCAATCTTAGTTTGCTGGTCAAATGGAGGTAGAGATTTTTAATTGATAAGAAGACCATCTGGGTTTCATTGCTACATGCTAAATATGAGAACTTTCAAAATATTCCATATTAGCATGTTGTATGGTCTAAATGCTCTATTTTGTAGAGGGACATCTAGTTTATAGAGAGACCAACACAAAAGATTCCAAGTTGATTTGTTAACATTGTCAAAAGACATATATATATATATATATATACCATATTTTGCTTTGAAAAAAAAAATATTTTTTAGAAATCTAAAATAAACACTTTATTTTTTTAATAATAGTACCGGTCATGGACATTTATAAACCATCCTTAACCTAGTAAATATGAGACTTTAAAAATACTGTAAATAATAGTTTTGGTATAATTGCACAATCAAAACCTCGGATAAATCAAGATGATATAAACATTGGACATGCTGCTGGTGATAGTAATCAAAGAGGTAGAAGTGTTTACCATCTTTACTGTAGGGCGCAGGGAAGAACTGCATATAGCAAAAAGCTGCCACAACAAGCCCTGGAAGAAACAAACAGTATAATATTAGTTTCACTTTTATTCATGTATTTTGGCAAAATGAGATCCGATATTTAATGCTCGGCTGCGTGTAGGCTGTTAGGCGGACCAAAACTCGTTGCCTACCACTTGGCCATAATGCATGATTATTTAACACAGGAATTCCCATAGGACTCGAGTCTCTCTAATTTTTTTCAGGCAGAATTCGGTATATTTTTACTTTTACATTTAGGATTTATATTTTTTTATGAAAATATTATTTATTCAATAAATCTGATTGATTGATACACTTTGAATTTAAAAAAAAAGGTAGAAAAGTATGTTTATTTTTATTGTTCATCCTATTAGGCTATTTAAAAACTCAATATGATTCAATCTAATCTAAATATAAATATATATGGATGAATTTTTTTTATGACTGAAAATTAATTCAATCCAATCAAACTCAATTCATTACAGGTTAAGTAATAGATTAATAAGTTAAACTCGAAATCCAACTCAACCTTATCATAATATTAAATTACTATTTAAAATTATGTGTTTTGTTTCTGTTGATAGTTTAAACAAATTGTGTAGCTTGTGTTTATTTGTACGATGATATAATCAGTTTGAACAAATTGTGTTTACTTTTATTTTAGATAAATATTTTTTAATTATTATTGTTTGATAATTTAGTTATATATTACTTTTAATTTACTTTAGTTTTGATATGTAATTCGTAACTATAATTTATTGTTTATTTTTATGTTATAATAATTATATAATCTACTTTTTTAAAAAAATATCTTAAAAAAGATAACAAAAAAATGTTCTAAACATACAATTTTTCTAAAAATACTTTTTTAAATTTGTGACCTAATTAACACATTTAATCTAACTCATTCAAGGTTAAATTGAGTTGGATTAAGTTTAATGTAAAAAAAAAAAACAAAAATTCAACCTAAGCTAATCATATATATTATAATTAGGTTGAGTCTGACTTAAATATGACAGATTATGATCCTCTCTATTTTTTTTCTCCTCATTTTCTTTTATTACTAAACTTTTGATTACATAAATATTACATCTTATAAAATTTATATCATCCTTATTTAATTAACTTTTTTAAAAGAATAAAAAATAGTAGAAAAAGACAAAAAAAAATGGAAAGGATAATAATAACAAACCTAGAATGCCTCCGGCAAACACGTCTTGCCAATGGTGCCAATAGTCATCCACTCGAGAGATTGCAACTAGGCAGGCAACAAGTAGAGGAAGAAACACTATGCATAATTTGGCCACGTGCCCTCTGCGATCAAAAGCTTTAATCTTTCCCGCTAGGTACAAAGAGAGAAAACCGAGACCTGCAAAGGACCCTGCAGAACAAAATTTATCAGACAAATTAAGTAAGGTCCATACTTAAACAAGTGATAAGAGAAATATAACTCAATGTTCAGATTCGAACTCTCTGGCTAAAATGCATAGTTAATTACAGTTTTTTTATAGACTGATGTTATTCTGTCATCAAATTAGATTAGATTTTTATCTCAGAAACCAGCACTGTGTTTGAAATTGACTTTTATTATGTGATTTATGAAAGTAGAGTTCTAGATTTGCTTGGAAAGAAATACTAATTGAAACAAGTAAGCTATATATAATATTGCTGCTCACATGATGTATGGCCGCTCGGGAAACTCTTGTGTCCTTCTTTTATATCGCTAGCCTTGCCGTGACATATCACATCTCCCCATTTATCAAAATTCTGTAAGGTTAATCAAAGAGAAAACGATTAATAATAAGTGCTTTCTTCAGCAGTTACCCATCTGCATAAAATGACAAGTATACTTTTCTCGAGACATCTGGCAGCTCTTATCTACATCACAGACGAAAGCATCGTGCTGTGACGATAAGAAAAAGATAAACCAAGATTTGAGGAGACACAAAAGAAAAATCATCTGGCTCCTCTTCACAACAAATGGAGACAGCCCGTAACGTCTTATTATAGCTCTTGTGGAACCAGTATACATACATAACACAAACATAGCATAGGGAGCGGAAGGAACTGGATCCCCTGCCGTTCGTTTGTGTTTGAGCTTTGTGCACTTATTATATACTTTGTTTAGTAATATCATGGTCATCGTAAGATCTCAACACCACGTCCAACGTTGTCAAAACATTTTTTCATTTATTATTTTAACATAAAAGTTTATTAGACATCGGTGCAGTTATTCTTACAACTGCATATTCCTTATTCAGTGCCAAGAGTTTTACTTAAAAAGACGTGCTGCAGTCTTATCCAATTTGCTAAACAAAGTGAAATTGGATAAGACTAAATCACGTGTAACAATTGTTTTACTTAAAAAGTTAAATACATGTTTGTTGATCAGTCATACAAATTCAAAGCTACATTAACGGAGAAGTAACTGTCATTATTAAATTACGTTAAAACAAGCACGCTTTTGTCTTTAACAAACTCTGTTTCAAGTACAAAAAGTCTCTGTAAGGATAGAGTCAAGAAAAAACAGCAATGAATACTTGATTGTTAGTTGAAATGCTAACCAAAATTCTCTTCTTGATCAAACATAATATTTATTGTTATCAATATATTTTTATCGTAATTTTCAATAAAAACTTTGTTTTTGTAGATTCAGAAATTCTGAAGTGTACGTAGTTATACTGAAATAAATTATAGCACTTGCCTACCTCTACCCCATCGGGGAAGCAACGCCAAAAGAAGTCTGGCCGGGGCCGGCCAACTGCATTTTTTATTGCATCGGTGAAGACCGCAGTGATCAGAACAGCAAATAGCAAACCTGCTAGCAATGAAGTACATTAACAGCAATTCACTAATTTATCCTCAACAAATATACACTGCACACACGCACAGGGTTTTGTTAACCTTCAGAATTTCACGTATTAGCAAACTTTATATTCTATGTTGGTAAAAGATACCAAAATTTATCCTTATAAAATAAATAGCTTTATTCTAAGAGTGTTTTTAAGACTAACATGATTAAAAATATTAACATATTTTGTTTTAAAAATATACTTCTTATCTATCAGTTGTGTTAACAAATTTAATATCAATAATTATGAACTTTGTTTCTCTCTCTTCATTAATTTAGGAGGAAACAACAATTTTGCATTCCAGAGATATTATTAGTCTCTTGATTTTTTGAGGTCGATAATATCGAAATTATCAATATTTTTGTAAATGAAGTATAGCTAAATTTGATTAAATAGTGCATGAATTATTATAAACATATTGTAAATTTTTAACAATGTCTTCATATTGTAAAATATTTCTTGACAATATCTTACATAATTATATTAGTTCTAGGATTCAATTAGCCAAAATAGAAAAATAAAATATATGCAAATATATAATATTATCATTTCTAATTTTTATAAATTGGAAGAACTAAATGTTTTAATATAAATTCAACTATTACTTTTCTTCCATAAAATAAAATTTTATTTACCAAATAATTTATTTTCAAATTTAATGAAAATTTTTTTTAACAAATCATAATTTTAACACACATTAATAATTTTTTTTAAAGAACACATGCATTATTAAGAGTCTGTGGAGTTTGTTAACGCCCATTATCGTATTTTTTAGTTGTAATCATTAACAAGTTATAATTAAGAATTGTTTTAAAATACACCAATATTGTTAGTTTGTTGGTTGCTATCACTTCAACTGAAAATCAAGATTGTTTGCATTAGCAAATCCAGTCACATAATAATATCATAATATCATTAATATTAATATATTTTTATAGAAATATTAATGTGTATTTAGAAACTAAAACAATAATAAATTTAAATAAAAGAGCTGAAAATTTTTAATAATTTATCCAGAATTTTTAATAAGAACTAATATGATGTCATGTTACACATTCATGGAACAAGCATTTTACTCTTTCTTTTATAGAGATATTAATGTATAAAAGAGCTGAAAATTTCGATAATTTATCCAGAATTTTTAATATTTTAAGAACTAATGTGATATCATGTTACACATTCATGGAACAAGCATTTTACTCTTTCATTTATGTACAAAATACCACACTGAGGTTTGAATTTTAAATTTAAACAATCAACTATTAGTCCCAGGCAACTATTAGAGATAATCATTCATGTATAGTTAATTGTACATAAACATTAACTTGAAGACAATCTCGCATAAAACTCCATACACGGTTACAAACTGATCACATACATGTCAAGTGCAGAAGGCTAATTACCTAGAACACTGTGGTGCAAATCATAAACATCGCCCCTGCGCAAATAGAAGAGAAGGAAAACGGCCATAGGCAACAAAACCGCATATAACTGATCATAAGAAGAAGAAGAAATTATTACAATTACTTGCATCAAATAAAAATAATCTATTAGCTCATAAAGAAGACGTTTGGCAAGCAAACAAAGTATGAGCCTCTCAATATTTGTAAAGTATGAGCCTCTTTGAAAAAATTTCCCAAATACATGACAAACAAGGAATGCATACTACTACATACAATTAGCCGTTAGCATTTTATAAGATACAATTAATTAAATAATTGAATGTTGAGCAGGTGTAAAGATGAATCCAAAAAGCAAACAAAAAGATCCCTCAGGCTAGGAAGCAACCTAGGGAAATTTAAACTCGAGTTAAGCAGTTAAAAAAAGAACACACTTACAGGCACAGCCCATACGGGCACCGTGTTTTCTTTCATGGGATACTTAAGGTCTTCCATCATGTCCCTTCCCACAAAGCGATAAAAAGGATGAATGACAAAAAGGACAATCTCTATGACTATGAGAAGCAACAATATAAGCCAATCACGAATGTGATTTCTTGCAAGCGCTGCTCCATGGGACTTGATCGTATAAGGTGAGTGACCAAGTTGCTGCCTCATTCCTTCGTGTCCCTGCCGTAATAAAGGATCATGAAAATGTCGTCTCACTAAATTGAGGGCAAACATGAGCATGAAATTGGCACTGCACATGATATATACCTACTAATTGACAAGGCAGTACAGTACATAATTACCATTTGGAAGCATTTCCAGCCACATCACATGATTGGTTTTTCAAACTTATCATATGGGGGACCCCCAATAGGGAGAGTACAAATCTGGCTGGCAAAAATCGCGCTTCTAAATTACGTTTCACAATCATAATTACAACAACTACAACGTTAAGGATTTTTTGAAATTGCAATTTGGCTACATTTGTTTATATAATTCCACTATCAAGGTTTTTGAATTCTCCATTAAATCTAATTTTCAAATGGCTTTGAGAAACAAAACAATAATTGGATAAAATGTATTAATCGTTTGAAAATGAGTGGTGCCACACAAAATTTTGGACAAAAAGGAAATGCTACAGTGTGCGATGAAGAATTTTGTAAAATTGAAAAAAAAATAAAATAAAATATGAAACTGAGAATTTTGTTTCTGTGTGGACTTGTTATATAGTTTTTCAGAGTATGGTGGCTCTGTCGGTCTCATTCCGTTGAAAGTAACAGACTAACCTCGTAATATGTTGATGGAAAAAAAAAAAGAAGAAGAAAAGTAAACAGGGAGGATAGCAGGAAAGGAAACGGAGAGAAATTGAAGTAAGAACCTGAGACGATGGGCAACATGTTCGGAAAGAGAATAAATCCCACCACGCCATGAGTAGAGAGTAGAGAAACAGAGAAATGAAGGCAATAGTGAGAGATGGAGAAAGTGAGGTCTTATCATATAAATAAGCAATGGAAAAATGAATGGGATTTCAAGTGGGGAAATATTAATTTCTTCTGTCGACTGTATGTTACCTTTTGAAAAGTCTCCAATTGTGAGAATAATTTCTCGGAAATTTAGAAATATTATAGGATAAAACAGTTGTGTACGTTTGCGAAGAAGACAACAGAATCAACTCACCGTTTTGAAATGAAATGCTTTGGCGCGACCGGTTTATGCTTCTTCTAATTCTAGATCTTAGGTAACCACCTCGGATCGTATTACATACACGTTTATATCATCATTTTTTTAGTTAATTGGATTATTGATTTAAATATTTTGTTATCTAATATTTTTACTAAATTTATTTATGGTCTTTTTAGATATCTAAGTAACATTTTGTTTTGACTTATTAAACCTTATTAGATGACATTTTTAACTTTTTTAACACATTTTTTATCTAATAATTTTTACTAAATTTATTTGTGTTGACTTTTACATCTCCAAGTAACATTTTGTTTTGACTTATTAAAACGTATTCATATAACATTTTTTTTATTTTGTTTTGACTAACTAAATCTAAAATAAAATGAATAGAGATCTAATATAAAAAAAAAATTAACTAATATATGAAAAATCCAAAACATATTTAAATTTGTTATCGATTAATTCAATAATTCAAAATTTAGTAAATGTATATTTGAAACAACTATTATAAAAGTTAATAATTTTACTATATATAATTCACCGTTTAAGATAAGAGGAGAAAAACTCAAATATTATAATTGTATATTCATGGACTGATAAAAAATGTATATTATTGGATAATTAATTTTAAAGTCCATAAGGGTAATTTTTTAATTAGTTGATAGTGTGTATTAAAATTAATATAATTTTTAATGATAAAAATCTTTTGCATTGTGAAATCTGTAATTATATTATGTGTATCTTTTTCACTGAGATAAGTTTAAAGAAAATAATCAAAATAACACTAATAAAAATTATTTTTTTTTACAAAATAATAGAAATTTTTTTAAATGAAATAAAATGATTATATAAAATATATTATTTAATGTTGAAATAATGAAATTATAACACTATCATACTTTCTTTTTTAAGAATAAATTACTAAAACTTAATCACCATCATTAATTTATGGTTTAGAGTAATATTCTTATACACTATAAGTGCAGAAGTTTAGAGTTTAGAATAATATTTTTTTACATTATCTTGATTTAATCAGTGTAATATTCTTTTACATTACAAGTACATACTAGTTAAACTCTACTTATTATACTTATATTATGTCATATTATTAATATTAGTTGATACAAATGATAAATTTGTGTTTTTAACAAAGTTTTTAAAAATTCAAATATGATTCCGTCACTTTAGATCATTGTTGTTATTACTATTTCATATATTTATCGCTAAACTCAGTCGGACTTCCAAACCTTTAAAAAAAATTGTATTGTTAATTATTCCACTTAAACATAATTCATTGTATTGCATTTCAATATAGTACAATTTTACTTGTAAATTTGTATAAAAAGTGTACCTAAAATTCAAAAGAAGAATAAATTAAAGTAAATTATTCTACTTTTTTTTTTTTTTTGTGTGTGACAATGATATACGCGGGTGATGCCGAATATTTGGTTATTAATAATTCAATATAACCAAAAATTATATTGAAATGCTTATAAAAAAAAATTCAATATAACCATTGTTCAAGCGGATAGATTAAAGTAAACTAAATTTTTTCAGGTGTACAAAGATTTTAATTAATCCAAGAAATGATTGAAATTGTTGATTATATGGTAGATAAGACGTCCGCATCCCTCATTTTAGTC
Organism: Psophocarpus tetragonolobus; assembly: GCA_037954015.1. Lineage (NCBI taxonomy): Eukaryota > Viridiplantae > Streptophyta > Magnoliopsida > Fabales > Fabaceae > Psophocarpus > Psophocarpus tetragonolobus. The sequence continues at coordinate 6,637,177 of CM075692.1, read as the reverse complement.
ATTTGCAAGATGGGGTCCGTCCAAGTTAATATGGCGAATAAGGTCGCACAACAACCCTTTCCAAACGGGACCATTGTTGCATGTTCATTGATGTCAACTTTAAGAGTATATATATGACAAAATCAAAATAGGAATTTAAACATGAATAAGAATACATTGATTTTGAGGTAATGTTTCAGAAAAAAAAAATACACTTGAATTAAATACTAACATGTTTAATTTTTTTACCAGATCATGTCTGATTTTTATACACATTGTTTTAAAAAATTCATATTCACAACGAATCATAATTAATTCTCAATATAAATTTTAATTAGAATTTAATGTAAAATAAAATATAATTTAATTAATTTTAATTAGATTAAATCATATTAAATTCGTAAAAAAAAATAGCAATGAAATCCGGTTAAGAGCAGATAAAAAAGATTGAATCCACAAATTACTATCAATTCTTTTTATTTAACTTTTTTTATAAAAAGATAGAAAAGAAAATAGTAAACAAAAAGTTTCTATATAAAATACTAAACATATATTGTTTTTTCACGGTAACATATAAAAATAATTTATAAAAGATAAAATATAAATCATATGAGACAAAAAATAATAAATTAATAATTAATAATTTTAATGGCAGCAATACTTAATATATTCCTATTTAAATTTTGATTTTCTTAGTATTTAGTGACACCAGCCGAATAAGGAGATGGAAGATATAGATTAGGTCTAGGATTTCTATTTACAGCCTATTCAATATATTAAAATAAAATATTAAATAAATTGATTCACGATTTCATGAATTTACAAAGTTTAAATTCGTCAATCGAATAAATCCAATTATCTTAATTGTAGTTTGGATCGGTTTACAAATCATAAAATTGATTATATGAATAGATATCCAAATTTGTAAACATCCTTTTATCATTGATTCATGTAAAACTCTTATCTAAGTTAACTCCATCATTCTATCTATTATAGAAGAGTTTGATTTATTAAATAATTAATTTGTTACATACTATTTTTTGTAAAGTGTATACCATGACTATGTATTTTAACTTTTAAATTGATTAATTACTCACAACTGTGAAATTTTATAATTTTTTTTTTCTGGATATATAATTTAAATAATTAACATCTACTTATATATTAAAAATATTAAAATAATATAATAACAGACTATCTACTATTTTTTGTATATTTGATATATAATACAAAATTTTAATCCATCGGTTAAATTAATAAAATTATATTTTATAAAAAATTATTAAATTTCAATTAAAAATTACTTTAAAAATTTAATATTTATAAAACATACTAAAGGAATAAAAATATCACTTAACTTACCATAAATATAAAGAAAAAAAAGATAAAAAATTTATATAAAATTTTTCTATACATAAAGTGTATAGGTGTTAAACTTAAATATAAAACGTGTCATCGATAATTAACTTATAAAATAATGTCACAAGTGATCAAAGTTGAAGCTTAACACAAAACTATTGACTGGTCAACTTATTTACACCGGCTAGAGCTATATTTTTGGAAATGTTTTACAGCACAAATAATGGTTTCGTGGAGTTTTCAAAGGTGCATTTAATTGCATATGTAAAATTAAAGTTGACAAAATCAGGTCGACTTTTACACGTTAGGTTATGTATATAATTAATAATTGTATATTGACCTACTCTTTTTGCATATTTCACCTGTTATGGCAAGTTAGATTGATTCATCCATTTATTAGAAAAACAAAAGGTTGATTCATCCGTCCGTTTGTTTTAATTTATATATTGGTCACGGGGAGGAATTTTATATCTTGTTTGATTTAAGAAGGGGAAAGAAAGGAAAATAACCCTACTATTATTTAGTTCAAAAGAAGACAATGGATTTTAAAGTTAATTATTTTTTATTTTTATTATTTTTAAAGTATATTTAACTATTTATTTATATGTAAGTTTTAGTATCTATGTTACATTTTTGTGGATTTTTTCATATTTTTATAGATTCTGACACACTTTTTATGGGACATTTATTTGATGTAATTTTTCTTTTCAGGGTATTTTTTACATACTTGTAGGTAGGGGTGAGCATATCGACCTGAGCTTGTGAACCTTTTAAGTCTGTGCAAATTTTGGACTTTTTGTTTTTTTTTTAAGAATCAAAATTATAGGACAAATTGAGTCCAATTCACAAAACCTGCTTACTTTGTAAGCTCACGGACTTAGTTCGTAACTTATTTAAAGGAAAAAATATGTTGTTTTAATTATTAGTTTGTGTTAATATTATCTTTTTTGTTTTAAATTGTGATGAATTTTAATATTGAAAATATTTAGTATTTTAAATTATTATAAATAGTGATATAATTTTTAGTATAATATATTATAGTTTAATTATTTTTAAAATATTGTATTTTTTTAAATATATATATATATATATATATATATATATATTATATAAAATTCATAATTGTATAACTTTTAGTATATATATAATTAATTTATAACGGACATATCTAGTGAGAAAACCGAATTTATATGCGAGTGAGAGGAATAAATCTCAGCCATTGAGAAAGGAGAGAAAAAAAGAGTGACAAATAATAAATATTGAAAGAGAGAAAAAAAGAGTTCCTCTCACTTTCATACAGATAATATGTATATATATATATATATATACACACACATAGACACACACTACACACGCACCCATGCACGTGTGCACGCATATATAGACATACACACACAGAAAGGCCTATAGACCAATTCGTTATGTTTGCAAACATCGCGGGCCGGATACAAATTCGTAAAAAGGTTCATTTATTTTAGTAGATTGGATTTATCCGCTTGTTTAAAATGCAGGTTGCACTGGTCCGAGTTTAAATATATTATATCGGTTCGTTTTACCATTCTAGTTGTAGGATATCAAATTTTGTAGGTGAAACCTAATGCACTTTCTCTTCTAGCACGTCTCACACACATATGTGGATGTTCCACAGTGTTATGGTTGAACATTAGGGATAACAATGGGTAGGGTGGGAAGGGTACTATAGTACCTGTCCCAATACCTATGTTAAAAAAATATCCATGTACCCTAACTCATGCTCGTGCGATGAACAACTTTAGTTTAGGGATGATAACGAGGCGAGGTGGATGCGGGTTTGACTCTCCCCATTCCTGTAAAGTGCAGGGCGAGTTTTGGTATGAAAAGAGCAAGTATAAAATTTTAATCCCCATTCCAGTTCCTGTCGGGTATTTTCAAGTTCGGGTACATCCGCGAATACCCATTATATTATTTTTTACAATTTAAATTTACTTATTTATCATTAAATTAATTATATATTAAGTTATTAATTATATTTTAATTTAAAAGTATATAAATAATAATTAATAATAATAAATTATAAATTAAAGTTCAAGAATTAAAATTTTTAATTAAATATATAAATTTAAACATATTATATAATTATAAAAAATATAACGGAAGAGTACGGGGCTGGTAGTCACATACCCATACCCGTACCCGAATCAGGTAATAACCCCATACCCATACCTATACCGGTCAAAACGGGTAATACTTGTCAAAATCGAGCGGGTTCGGCCGAATACCCATGGTTATGAGTATTTTTTGCCATCCCTAGTCCTTATCCACATCCTTACTAGGTACCTATATACTCATATCTACACATGTACTTTACTTATATATAGAGACAAGAAATTAATATCTTTTGCATATAAATAAAAATAATATGAAAAAACAAGTCAACATAACATTATACGTAGAACAAATTATAAAATACTTTCTAAAGTTTTATATAATTACATATAAGCATGTGTTTTTTTAAGCATAACATCAAATAATGTTATACATTTATTAAGAGTTATTTTATAAATAACTCAATTTCTTGTAAATTTTATTTATTTATTAAATTTGCATAAAATATAGTATATATCTTTTTTTATTCTATAATTATATTAATTATCATAGATTATAATGCAAATAATATTTTTAGCAATATTTTCACTCAAAATTATAATTATGTAGTATTATGATATAATTATAGTACTCATACCTACATAATTTTATGAGTCTAAATCCACCTCATATGCATACTCATTTTGCAGGTAATTACTTGTCCTGTATAAGGATTTTTTTTTTTAAAATACTTGTAGGGTCTGAGTCCATTTTGTCATTAATAACTGCCTAATTTACGTATTTTTACATAGGTAAAATAGAGCAGATATCATAATTCTTTCTTATTTAAGGTTTTGTTTTCCTCTTATTTCACTTAAAATTAGATTTAGTTAGAAATTTATATTTAGATTTACGTTTATGCATATTTTACATTTATTTGCTTGTTTTTAGTCGTTTTTAGTCAGGTTTTGAAATGGACCGAAGAAGTAAAGAAAAGTCAAACATTTTGGTTGAATGTCTATGCCCGAGTGCCTAGCAACCATGTAATGAGTGCCTAGCGTTAATCAGTGAAGAGCATTTCAGTCTAATGGCAAGTGCCCAACGATCATGTTCACCGTCGCCAAACTCCCATCAGCGAGAGTGCATGCATCTAAAGTTGAGCGCTCAGCGCCCATTTTTGTCGCCACCCAGCACTCAGAAAACTTAGACCTTAAGTAATCTTATGGTGCCCAACGACCACTTTTTAACCATTGAGCATTGGTGTTTTGAATTGTAAAAATAAAAGGGACCGAAGTCAGTTTAGAAAGGGGGTTCCATCTAAGGGGTCTCACACTTTCTTGACCTGGGGTTACACACCTTGCTAAACGAAGGAGTGCTCTAGACCCGTCTTCTTCCATTCTTTGCGCTCATCCATCCCGATGATTAGTTAGGTTTTGTATTTAGTTGGGATTTGATGTAGCTTTACCTGAACTCATTTTTATTTTTGTGCTTTTAATCTAAGTTTATTATCCAATGTTAGGGCTGTTCTTTACCTTGCTCTTTATTGTCTTTATATTTCGTGGATTTTACCTGTTGAATAAGCTCGAGAGAGAATTTTGATTTGTAAAATGAGAAGAGTTCCAAATGGGTTTTATGTCTCGGGAGAGAGTAAAACTCATTGGTCATCTTAAGCTCTTTTTTCTTAATGCAGATTATATGGCTTTAGATTGTATGAGGGATCCATAGTCTAAAGCCTAAATAGCTTAGTTTCTTGCTTCCGAGGGATCAGGGTTAAGGATATTTTTATGGGTGATGAGAACATGGGTAGTGAACGAGAATTTCAAGTTCATTTATGCACTTGAAAGATGATTTAGTGAAATTAAATCCAACTGAATATCATACGTGTAACCACTGCTTTTTACTTATTTTCACCTTTATTTACTTTATGTTCAGTAGTTAGTTAAATTTCTATCTTTCATTCATACAAGTAGAAAGTATTGATATTTTTGAGATTTCATCCAAGTTCCTGTAGGATCGACCCGATATTTATTGATTATTACATATGACCGATGCATTTGTTGATAGTAGTGTAAAAAAAACTTTGTACTCATCAGTCATCCCTATTGAACATATTATGCATTTTCTCTTCATTGCATCTTCACATATAATTAGGGGTGGATATCTGGATCCAGGCCTGCAGACCTCCCAAGTCTGTGTGGGTTTTTAACCTTTTTTTAATGCTTAATTACAATTCATGCCCCCAATTTTAGCAATTATTGACATTTTGTTCCCTTTTTTTTAATTGCTTGCATTTTGACTCTGTATTTTTTAAAAAATTCAATTTTTTTCAACCATTATTTATTAACTATTGACTGTTTACCTGGAATTCAACTCAAACACTCATAAAGAGTGTAGAAAAAGAGAGAATTTGGATAGTTGTTTATACTGGTTTGTTCAACCTGACCTACATCCAATTTCAAGACTTAGTCTTCCGTTAATCTACTTTCCACTAAAAATCTAATATATGCACACCACATATACATATGTTTACCTGGAAAAATTCAAACAACACAACAAAAGAGACTTTCTCTTGCACCCCACGAGAGTTTGCTAAACTATGACACCCTGTTACTTACAATGCCTCACTCACACTACTCTGTTGCAAGATTTCACAATAACCTCAAAAGATTATCAAGACTTGTGAAAAAACACAAAGAAAATGGTATAGAACAATATCACCTAATTTGTGATGAATACCCAAACAATAGAAATCAAAATCATAATTCTTTTTCCCTTTGATAAATTAATTCTTGATGCATATCAACTCATCAAATTTTGGGTTTTCTTCTTGTACAAAATGGGTATTTAAGTTACGAATGAGTAAACTTTCTTTTTGGACCTTTCAAAACTTGTGTAACACCCTTTTAAAAATGCTTTTATATGAGTTTGAAACAAAGAATCGATTAGCCGATTGATTACCTGACTAGCTACTTCAAAACTAACCCAGAAAACTTGGTCTCAAGTTTAATCGATTACTTTTTTAGGTAATCGATTACTCTTGAGAACATGAATCAGAGTACCTAATTTTCTCGAAGGGTAATCTATTATGGTAATCGATTACCTTACCTAAAAAATCATATTTGATGATTTTTCAGCACTTCCTAGCCTATGTAATATATCCATTTGCTACTCAAACATATTCTCATGCCTATCTAAATACACAATACAAATATAACACACATCAAACGTGTTTGCTACATAAAGATGAATTAAAAATATATTGCTCCAAAACCAAAACCAAAACTTCATACTTCCAAAAGGACTTGATTGCTTCATCATGCTTTCTAATCCTTCAATTCCAACAATCTCCCATTTTTTTTAGTCAAACACTCTTTGATTGTTCTTTAAATCTAGGCAATGAGTTTTGAGTATGCTTCAATCTTACCATTCAATCTTATTCAATACCATTCAATTTTCTCCCTTTTTTGGCACTACAAACAAAAAGGCCGATAAAGAAGAAATTAAAGTTAATTGAAGGGAAAGCTAAAAAAATGGAATAAAGAGGTTTTTGGGGACATAGATCGACAAATTGATAAGATAATAGTAGATATACTTGAGTTGGATTTGAAGGATGAGATAAAAGGCCTCCAAGGGGAAGAACAACTTAAAAGAGTTCAAAAAATTAGAAACCTTAAGAAATGGGTTCGAAGAAAGTGTTCTTTACTTCATAAGAAATCCCAGGTCAAATGGTTACAGCATAGGGATGCTAATTCAAAGTATTTTCATAAATCCATTGTGAAAAGAAAGAAGCATAATGAAATAGTCAGTTTAAAGTTTGATGGGAAGAAGTTATGGAGGTCGGTGAATTAAAAGAAAAGGTGAAGGAATTTTATGAGAACTATTTCAAGGGTCAGTGTGGAGCTAGACCTAGGTTAGGTGTTCAGTTAAGGAAGTTGAGTGATGAGGCAAGAGTCAAAATAGAAAAACCTTTAACAAAATTGGAAATAAAGAAAGCAATTTGGGAATGTGATAGTAACAAAAGTCTTGAACCAAATGGTATCAATTTCCATTTTATTAAAGAATTCTGGCATTTGCTGAAAGATGATTTTGTAGCATTTTTTGAGAAATTTCATACAAATAGTAAATTTGTAAAAGGTTTAAATAGTTCTTTTATTGCTCTTATTCTGAAAAAAGTAATCTTCAGAATTTGGGAGAGTATCGCCCTATCTCTTTATTGGATGTATTTATAAAGTTTGGCAAAAGAGTTGGCAAGAAGATTAAAGTGGGTTATGCATTCTATAATATCATATACCCAATCAGCATTTGTGGCACACAAACAGATTCTTGATGAGGTCCTTGCAATTAACAAGGTGGTGAAAGATGCAAATAGGATGAGAAAGGGGCTTGTTTGTTTGAAGCTGGACTTCGAAAAAGCTTATGATTCAGTAGTATGAAATTTAGTTATGGGAAGTGATGGAACTTATGGGGTTTGGTACATGTTGGATGAGCTGGATAAAGGAATGTGTCGTTACAGCAAGAATGTCAGTTTTAGCGAACATGAGTCCAATGAAGGAGTTTGGAATTGGCAGAAGATTGAGACAAGGGGACCCTTTGTCTCCTTTCTTTTTCCCATCACAGCAGAGGGGCTCAGTAGTTTGATTCAAGTTGCAGTGGATAAGGAATTATGGAAGAGATATCAAGTGGGCAGAGAAAACATTTGTGTGTCCCATCTACAGTTTTCTGACGACACGTTATTGTTGTTGTTTCAAAGAAATTGGGAATCGCTAGAGTTAGTGAAATCAGTAGTTCGATATTTTGAGATCATATATGGGTTGAAGGTAAATTTCCATAAGAGCCACATTCTTGGCATAAATGTCCCTAAATTGGGCTTCAAAGAGCAGCAATGTTATTAAATTGCAAGGTAGGTAGTTTTCCTTTTTGGTACCTGGGACTACCTATTGGGACTAACCCATCACTCTTGGAATACGGTCTAGAAACACTTAAGCGGTTGGGAACATAAATGCCTCTCCTTGGCGGGAAGGGTGGTGCTGATTAAATTGAAGTTATCTGTTTTTCCAATCTACTTCCTTTCATTCTTCAAGGCTTTAAAATGTATTATTCATGAACTTGAATCTCTCTTTAATTTTTTTTATGGGGACAGAATGGGGATTCTAGTAAAATGCATTGGATGTCTTAGGAAAGAGTGTGTAGACTGAGAGAGGAATAGGGTTTGGGTTTAAAGGAATTGTATCAATTAAATTTAGCTTTTTGGGGTAAATGGAAATGAGGATTAATTACTGAATGTGATAGTTTGTGGATACACATTTTGAATTCTAAGTATAAACTTCAGGGTGGGCAGTGAGAGTATCAAGGTAAAAAGTTCTCTAAGTGGTGGTGGATTTACATTCCATAGAAGGGAAAGAAGGGGTGCAAGAGGGTTGTTAGAATCAAAATGTTAGACGTTAAGTAGGAAATGAGAGTGAAGTTAATTTTTGGGAGGATAAGTGGTTGGGTCATAAGAGTTTTAGGAGTACTTTCCCTCACTTATGGAAGTTGACAATGGTTAAGAATATAACGACAAGGGAGATGTGGGAGAGGGTGAGATTAGATGGAAATGGCGGTGGAAGAGACTTTTATTTGCTTGGGAAAAGGAGAAGCTTGAGGAGTTAGGTCAAACGTTGGAAGTTGTTTAGCAGCCAAATGACCCAATGACAAATGGCTTTGGGAAGCAGACATATTAGGTCTCTATACAATACAATTTGCTTAGATGTTATTAGCTTCGGATGGATCCCATCACAACTATGAGTTTTTTAAAATTGTATGATTGAAAGGGTTCCTACAAAGGTATAATGTTTTGTTTGGAAACTGGATGCAAATAGATTGCCAACATGGCAAATCTTTGGAAGCGAGATATTATTGTAGAGGATAGCGGAAGTTGTGCACTCTATGATGATGAAGTTGAATCAAGTCAATACGTTTTCTTCAATTATGCAATGACTTCTCAGGTATGACTGAAGTTATGTGCTTGGTGGGGGATCACGAAATTTTTGCAGTATGTTTCATGAACATGGTTGTCAGTTCTTCAGATTTGCAGCAAGTTTGGTCTTTTGTTTGGTTCGCAGGTCTTTGGCATATTTGAAAAGTGAGAAATGCTAAAATTTTCAACAGAGACAATCACATTTGGTGGATGATCTCATTCAAGCAATTCAACTATCAACTTGGGGGTGATGTTGTGCAATGAAAATGATCCACTCTTATGCAGAATGAGTGATGAATTCTATATTATGTATTTCATGACGGTATATCAAAACTATGTGTATTATTTCTAGGTAGATACACCTTGTGATTATTGGCTAATTCTCATTTGGTAATAATATCTCTTCAAATATCTCTTTGACTTATAAAAAGAAATTATCAAAGTAAACAAAAAAATTGAAACATAAAAGACGAAATTGAAAATAAAATAAAGGCTTGATGGTGAACAACCATAAACTATATTTGTTCTTTCATTATTTAGCCGATTTTTCTTACCTGCTTCTTTTATTGACGGTGATGGTTTAGTATCTTTTAATTTTAAAGGGTTTTGGTGTCCTTTTCTTTTATTTAGTCAATGAAAATATTCATATATAATAGTAATACAACATCCATATTTCAAATACTTTTAAGTAAAATTAAATTATAGAGTGTAATATTCTTAAGAATGTCGATCGCAAACTATATGTGTGCCGTATGTGTGTTTTCACGCATGTCTAACATAAATTATTTCATTATTTAATATTTTATACACAAAATAGAGATAACAAAAAAAAAATTATAAGAATTGAACACATCTCATAAACTTAAGATGACTGGTTCATCATATGGAACCAATTAAACCAGATATTGTGGACAAATGGAAAACAATAAAAAAGAATATAATAATTTTGTAATTAAAAATAAAATCGCAAGGAAAGACCCCTAAACAATCCAAAGAATAGGCAATAAGAGGGGGTCAAATAATATTGATAATGATGTCATTAGAACAAGGGGGGCTTAAAGAAGTTTATGTAGTAGGGTAGGAAGTGTGAAACTTGGAAATAGGCATGCAATTAAATGCATATGAAAACGCCCTCAGAAGAAGGATGTTACAGTTACACAACACAACACACACAGATTATTAATGGTTTCACCAAAGCTGCAATTGAGGCCAAAGGAAGCAAAAGCGTGCAGGAAACAGCTGCAATTCAGGTCGACAACGCGTCACAAATTGGAGGCTTTTAACTGAGGGCGTTGTCGTGGCTTTTTCTTTTTTACTTTTACAGGAAACAGAAAAACAGTCAAATATATATTTAGTTACAATTTTAAAAATATTTTTTCTATAAAAACTCAATAACAATATTATAATTATAATAAAAATTATACATAAACATATTTTAAATTATAGATATAAATATTTTATTATATTTTTACTAAAATTATTAAATTTAATAATATTATTTTAAAAAAATAAACAATATTAAATAAAAATAAACATATTTTCTTAATCTTGAAAACTTAAAAATAAAAAATGTTCTTAAAAAATAAAAATAAAAAATAAAAATAGAAATTTTTTTTCAAATCAATATTATTCACCTTAGTTTTCTCAGTTGTCCACTTGTTTAGTATTAATTAAAGTAAAATACTATTTTTATATGTTGAAATTTAAAAGTATCATATTTTTAATAAAATTTTTAAATAAATTATTTTTATAATGATATATTATTATGTAAATTAGTTTTGAAAAAACGCTTTAAAAATATTATTTAAAATGTTTTAAGACGCATAACATTTGAAAAAGTTTCCACTAACATGCTAAAATATTCAAGGACCTTTCTGTACCTGTCACCATTTTTTTTTCTGCCACCAATCATATTTTAGTGCTTTACTACTCCTTTTATATCTATTATTAATTTATTATATATGTAATTTAAAATTTTAAAAATTTAAAATTAAAAATAGTTTTTATTTTTATAAATTTTAAAATTAGAAACAAAAATCTCTTCGAGGGACTAGGTTTTTAGAAATGCTATCCAAACTTAAGAAATCACGTCAATTTCATATAAGATGTGAAAGGTATATTTTTTTTGAGAAAATGTGAAATAATTAATCGTTTCAATTTGGATATTAAAAATCACATTAAACACTACTGTTTGTCAACGTGTGCTCAAACGCGCTATAAATCTCTTGAAAATTTTTTATTAAAATAATGTTAAATACTACATGAAACAAAGAATAAAGAGCACACGGTATTTTAGATTTTATTGATGTGGCCTGAGAAATTATTACAATAGTTTTTTCAATGACAAATAAAAAAATTATCTTAATACTTATGTTAAAATAAAATTAAATATAAACAACTTAAATCAATTACCCATCAGTATTTTTTTATCTTTATACTTTGTTCTCAATTTGTATTTCATTTTCTATTTTTATTGACCAAGAGACGTTATGTTATTAATTTTTTTTTATTTTATGTAGCTCGTCAAACGACATGTAGTTTTTGATTGGTGGGAATAAGAAATAAAAGAAGAATTTTATGTCCAACACTTGCAAGAAGTTGAGAAAGAAGTAATCTTTCAAGAATATTGTTCCTTGAATTTCAAGGAGAATCTTATTAAAGAGACTTATCTCTTGGAGAGAGTAAAAGATGAGGTTCTATTAAACACTTCACCAAGTTTTGAACTTGAGTCATCATCCACAGAGTTCAAGCAAGAGTCACAAGTTCAAAACTTGGAAGAAAGTGAGAGAGAAGTGAACCTTTAAGAAAATTGTTCCTTGGAACTTCAAAAAGATTGCCCCTTGGAACTTCAAGATGAAGGAAAATCTTATTAAAGAAACTTCCTTCTTGGAATAAGTACAAATTGAGGTTGTGTAAAAAATCTTTGAACACATTAATCCACAACATCTAATTTTACTTAAAGAGATTCTATTGAACATTCCACCAAATGTTGAATTTGAGTCATCATCCATTAAGCTCAAGCAAGAGTCTCAAATTCAACACTTGGATAAGGTTGAGAGGGAAATTGCCTTTCAAGAAGATCACCCCTTGTATTCCAAGGAGGATCTTATTTACGACAATGCTTCCATTGAACAAGTGGAATTTGAGGTCGTGTTCACACAATTTGAGCACAATGAACCATAACCTTAAGTTCTACTTGATGATGAAGCCAACATAGTTGAACATGAGATTGAGCCCTAAACTTTTGAGACTCATAACCAATCTCAAGTTCAACTTTAAGAGACCATGCAAGAATGGTCCACCCATCCATCTTTCTTGGGGTGAACAATAAGACAAGACCTACTTAGCCTTCTTGGATGAGTGCTCCAATGCACAAAGATTAGTCTCGCCACCCACTTCTATCCAAATGAGACTAGCACTTAGTGTATTAGGAGTAGGATGAGGAGTTGTTGTGTGGCAGCATGTGTACAATAGAAAATTTTCAAATCTTAATGCAAACCAACACCACCCCAATCTTAAAGGGTCACACAAGAGACCTATTACTCCCCCCTCATACTTTTGAATATTCACATGCTTATTACATTGCTTATCCATTTGCAGGATTGGGAGAAGAGAAGAAATGCCTTAAGATTTGAGGTCAAATTCTCTCCAAGGGGAGGAGTTGATGCAATCTCACCTATCACGGAACTTAGCTAGGAAGAATAAAGAGATGACATGGCAAAGATGAATTACAGTGAAGATATTTTTGGCCATATTCTTAAAAATTATTTGTAAATATTATGTATTTTATTTAGTAATTTTGGTGGGTGCATTTAGTATTTTGTGGGCCTTGTATTTAGGTCTGTTTTCCTTTATTTTAGGAGCATGGGGTATCATTAGTTATCCATGTGGAGTGTATGTTAGAATGTGGGTTTTTTTTAGAACAAGTGAATGGTCATTTAATTTCCACACCCCCTTGTTTGATTACCACACCTCTCTAGCATCTGCATGTGCATGAGTAACATGTGGGGTCATTATGTCCCCACCATGTGGCGCCTAGACTCGTTCTCTCTTCTAGGTAGAGCTTAGTTGTCTCTTAATTTAAATTCAAATTTGAATTAGAATCCGTATTATTAGCATCTAGTGTCACATGAGAGAACATAGATCTACTTTTTTAAGGCCTTGTTTGGATTTAATTCTTAGAATAGCTATTCTAGCCCATATTGCACGTCCAAAGCTAGTTAGTTCTCAATAAATAGCACACACTTCTTCATGTAATAGTTAAACATTTTTATGAATGAAAACTAGACTCATATTTTGAGAATTTCTTCTTAGAGTGTTCTTGTTCTCTCTATCTTTGTAAAAGTTCTTCTAGGGCTTTTATCAATGGTTCTTTCTCTTGTGATAAACTTTTAAAACCATTGCTTATCTCTCTAAGAATGGCGCCTAATCAAACTTCATTTCTAGTCTCTCCATCGTCATCTTCTACATTGGAACCTCTTTGGAGCAATATCATGTGAGGAACAATCAAGGATCGCATGACACAAATTGGGTACAAAGATACATCCCTAGATGAGAATTTTTACCGTGTTTACATGAGAATGTTTACGCTACTTGCCACCTGCATCTTCTACCATGTTCACCTTGTTGTTTTTGTGTAAAGTAATTCATCAGGTCTAGATGAGTTGTTATCAGTAACTTGGCTATAAGTTGGCTTTGGCTTCAGATTATACCACTCATTTGTGGTAACATCTCGAAGTTACTAGAGGAAAGAAAGGTAAAAACTTCATGAGTATAATTTGGTTGGCTATATTATGATCCATATGGCTTGCAAGAAATGCTCTAGTATTTAGAAGTTTCCACTTTTGTATATAGGTTTGGCAGGAGGCTCTATAAAATTTCTAGTTATAGGTTAAGAGTTATATTATAAATGCTTTTTCTTTTTCTATGAACGGTATTTACAACTAGCTTATTGTATTACTAGTATAATAACAAGGTAATCTAATAAGAGTTGAGACAAGGTATATCTGATTTTGTATTGTGTGATTCCTTTGTGATTCAGTAATGTCTTACAATATGTTTGTTTTACATTATGTACATATGCACACATTATCTAGTTATGTCTTGCCATTTTGTAGTGTCTTACAATTGTTGAATAAAATTTTCCTTTTAAACTATCTTGTAATGAAATATGAAAATATATAACTATTTTCGCTTTACATAAATTTTCTTTAATGTTTACTGTTGACTCTATTTTATTTCCTTCTCTAGTTATTTTGTTGAACCATTATTTGATATTTAATCTATCCATTTTCTTAGCAAAATTTCTTTCCACTTTATTTGATATAGTGAAAAAGAAAAAAAAGTTAGAAAAATTTATAAGTTTGATTCAATGAAAAAGGAGAGAATTTTTTTTAAAATTACGTGGTTCCACCTAGTAAATGTTTTTTACAAGGGTTAATTCTACTATTTGTCCTATTTGATTAATTTTTTTATATTTTGTTCTCCTATTTTAAAAGAAAGACAAAACTTAAAAATTTTCTCTTCTTTAACACTATCGGTTGAGTAAGATGAGTCACTTATTGTAAATCATGTAATGTGCATTTAAATTCTTCCAGATAAAAACAATATCTTTTTTCTTCTTAACTGTAAAACGATTTTGATTCAAATATTTCACTTCAATCAAATAACCCTAATTTTTTTTTATTCTCTTCTTTTTCATTTTATTATATTTTATTGCATTTTATGTCTTCTTCCTACTGAGCAAAGGGTTAGATATCACTTTGCCTCTTGAAGTGTAACCATTGTCACTTAGGTATCTAAATTTGTAGTTTTGATATTACTTTAGTCTTGTTGTTAAAAAAAACTTTTGTTAAAGTTAACATCATGTCCATGTGATGTGTTATTTACTTACATGATAGTTGATGATACACATGTAAATGACACATACTGTGAGTGAGGGGCCAAAATAATAGTAATTGAATTGTTGTCATATGTCATTTACTATATATGTTAAATGCAAGTATACAATGGATTGTCATGTTTTATCTATGTATGCATCATTAATTTTTTTATAAGCCAAATAGTATTATCATTATTATAAACCTAGAATAGCACAAGGCATGCCTTCTAAGTGGAGTAAAAAAGTTAAAAACAAAAAACAACACAACGGAAATCAGGATAAACACATGAACCTTAAACATGACAAACAAATTTCAAACTCCTGCCCTTGTAATACATAAGGATGGGTTCACCACCCACTTTACAAA
This sequence comes from Psophocarpus tetragonolobus, assembly GCA_037954015.1. Lineage (NCBI taxonomy): Eukaryota > Viridiplantae > Streptophyta > Magnoliopsida > Fabales > Fabaceae > Psophocarpus > Psophocarpus tetragonolobus. Next base: position 6,621,571 of record CM075692.1, on the reverse strand, counting down.
ACTTTGAGTTGTTAATTTTGTGGCCCTACTCCAATTCCAAGTACTAAACTAAATTGCAAGAATTAAAGCATAAACATTTGACACTTTATCTATGTATGCACCATTAATTATCATGTAGGCAAATGATATGTTAGTAGACAAAAATGTTTTTAATAAAAATAAAGATCAACCATAAGACTATAGTAACATTAAAAGTACATGTTTAAGGACTTATGACATTTTCATACTTTTAGGTATGTAATCCATTATTTGTTTCGATAGACATTGAGAATACAGAAGTAGGTAAAAGAGAAGTAGGAAAGAGAAAATTATTTTCTCTTGCTTGTGTTTGTCACATTAGGAAATCTAGAGTTCATTTAAAAAAGTTTTACCCATTCGAAATTTAAGTTCAATTAAAAACAACCCTTTTGATAGATAAATATTCTCTTAATAAGATGATAGAATATGTAACATATTAATAAACCAATTTTGAAAGAACCAATTAGAATTCAAATTCTTAAAATAAGAATAAGGGGTTTAACAACTCAATTGGATCAAGAATAACCAATTTATAAGTTTTCATATTCAATATGAGATAAAGAACAATGAACATTAAAATTTATACTGATTCAACTATTTTACTTACATCGAGTGTGTTTGACAATCCTAGTTAAACTCTTCTTCACTATAGAAATGAAGTACAAATAGTATACACACACAAGCCTACAAAACAAACGAACTCTTGAATCCCATAAGAGAAAACCCAGATGAAACCTTATCACATGAATAACATTAGAAAACCCTATTATAATGTTTAAACAATATGAAAAATATAAAGAATTAAATTAAATACACCTTGATGTGCTCGTATGAAAGTGGTAAGATCAATCCATAAGCATTAAGTCATTATCCAATCCAAAACCTCCAAGGAATTCAAAAGATTAAGCAAAAGGAGCAATTTTAATAGTGACTTTCTCCAAATATTTGAAAAATGGTTTTATGTTTATTTCTAAAGAGTAAGTGAAAGTCTCCTTAAATATGAAAAGTTTTGTTATAACTTATGATTCATATTACAATAAGGTATAATTGATTACATGTTAGTCTTAAAGGCAATTCTAATGGATATTATCCAAAAATGTATTCAGTTACCTTTAGTCAACTCAAGATTTCTCGAAAAAAATAGGGTCTAATTGATTGTCTTTTTCAAGTAATTGATTACACTTGTTTAAAAAATAAAATCGTGAAGGATTGAAAGATGTTTTGACGTATTATGAACTGAGACTAAAAAGACATAAAACATCATGCTAGCATAAATTATAAAACAACCAATACAATGTCACATCCATATATGTTTCACATATTTAAAAGAAAACCAAAATATTATATAAAACTAAATTGATCTTTTTTTTTATATGCAAGCTAAATTGATCCCTTGATCTTCATTATCAAAATTTTGGATGGGGAAGAAGTACTGAAAAGAGAGATTTTTTGTGTGGGACCTACATTAAAAACAAATTTCTTCTAAATTGAAGAGTTTTTTCTAAAATTAAAGAGAAAAAGAATTATGAATCCTTTACAAATGAAATGACTTAATTATCCTTATATTTTTATGATATAATATTGTCATAGGAACAAATACGTCTTTATAATATACACTCTTTTTTTTTTCTTTTTCACTTCTCTCAGTCCAAACAACTTCAAAATTTATGTATTATCTACTCATTATCTCTTTTCTCCTACTTCTTTTTCTCAAAATAGGTAGTTTATCCTTCTTTCTGTGTCTATATAGTTTCTATTCACTATTAAATTTTGAAATCAGAGTTAGTTAAAGTTGTATGTATAGATTAAGGTGCAGCTACCTGCACCCATTGTATAGTAGCTAGACCTATTTTTTTTATAAAAAAAAAGTTACCCTCAACGCCCCTCGTCCACAATGACCCACTCCCTCTCCCTTGAGGAAATTGCATTTTCCACCATTAACGGGTTGAGTAGTATCTGCCAAGTCACGAATAAATTGGAGCTCATGTTCATTTTGCTAAAAATATCAAACCTGACTGTTGTGGGAGGGGAGGGAAGGGTGTTGGTGTTTTTTAATGAAGAGTATTTTGAAAAATTAACGTATTGTGATGATGGGTGCAGGAAGTAACAGGATGGTACAAGGAGCAACATTCTATATGTTATAGATTATAAGATACAAGCCCAAGATAGTTCTGGACTAAAATTTAGCAACTTCATTGGATTCGGTAATATTATCTTAATTTTTTTATTGGACTTGGACATGTTGATTATTTTCTTTGGGTTACATACAGAAATAGAGATACAAAAAAACAACGGAAAGCAGAAACGACATATGCAGAATTACATTTGGCAAAACTAAACACCGAAAAGACAAGCTAGAAGAAAACAAAACAGAGGACAAGAATCAACTGCTATTTGGTTTCAGTTTTTTTTTTTTTTTTTTACTCTTTTTTAAATGATAGACAATAGATATGAATCACAGACTGTGAACATATGTAAGTGATGTGAAAATGAGAATTTAAATTCATCTTACTAAATTTTGAATTCTCGGGTAAAATATGAATAATAGATAATATTACAAAGGATTTTATTCTCTGGCTTGCTGAAGAGTAAAAAAATTTACAAATTTTTTTTTCTTCTCTAACGATACATTGTCAAAAGTAAAAAAATTATAGTAAAACAAATTTGAAATATTTTTTACTTTCCATCGAAATTCCGTCAGAGACTGAGTTTTTTTTGTCTTTTATTATTTATTTAAAAGGAAAATTAGAAAATACTCAGTGAAGAATTGTATCCGTTTGATTATTAATTTTGAGATTCAATTTTAAATACACAATTATTCAGTTTTAAATACACAATTGTTTCAGATAAATATTATTATAACTGCTAAAAAATACAAGTTTAAAGAAAAACTTAATTAGTAGTTAATAAATTTTTCATCTTTATAATTTATTAATATATAAATATATTGAATATTTTCTTGAAAAAATTAATATATAAATATATTTAATATTTTCCTTTTTAAGTGTGAAATTTATTTTAAAATTTGAAATTTGAAATAAATATTTTTTTAAATAGCTAAAAAATTGAAATAAATATTATTTTAATTTTTATAATTAAATTTATTTATAATTTTATTTTATAATTTGAAAAATAAATTGAGATAGGTTCTAACATTTCTTTTTAAAAATGGAAGGTGAGCTAAAAAAGGAAAAGAGGTATAAAAATAAGTTAGTGTAGATCTTTTAATGTGGAATTATCTTAGTTTGATTATTAATTTTAAGATTGAGTTCTAAATACATATTGTTTCAAATAAATATTATTTTAAATCCTTAAAAATATAAGTTTAAAGAAAAAATTAATTAGTAGTTAGTGAATTTTTTATCTTTATAATTTATTAATATATAAATATATTTAATATTTTCTTGTTTATGTGTAAAATTTATTTTAAATTTTGAAATTTGAAATAAGTATTGATTTAATTATTGTTTTAAATTTGAAATAAATATTGTTTTAAATTTAAAATTTGAAACAAATATTGTTTTAGTTTTTTTTTCAATTTTATAGTTAAATTTATTTAAAATTTTAATTATTTTAATTTATAATTTGCAAAATAAATTGATATATGTTCTAACATATTTAAAAAAAATGGAAACTGCAACTAAAAAAGGGAAAAGAAGTACAAAAATAAGTTGTCATTTATTTGTTTTTTTTTCAGTTCAAAGAAATGTGTTTGAAATATTTTTTTATGATATTTTTTATTTTATTTTTTTTCTTCTTTAATATTGACTTTATTTTGTCTTTGAATACTGTATGTGAAATTTTTCAGTTTAAATATCATTCTAATAATTAATTATTCAATAATCATATTCACTTTTTGTTTTAATTTATACTTTTCAATTTTGTTTATTCTTAGGCAATAGTTTGCTAGAGAGTAAAAAAATTTGTAATTTTTTTTACTCTCCCGCGAACAGTGGCCGGATAGATAAAAAAAATAATAATTATACTAAAAACGTAATTCATTAAGAAATTAAATAATTATACTAAAAAAATAAGAAATTAAATAATTATAATACATTGTACTAACCAAATATTTAATTAAATAAATATACTAAATACTTAATTCATTAAGTAAATTAATATAATAAACATGTATTTATTATAATAAAAAAATAAATTAAATAAATATATTAAAAATAATAAATTAATTACACTAAAAATTAATTAAATTACTATACTAAACAAATAAGAAATTAAATAACTATACTACATGTAATTAACTACGCTAACCAAATATTTAATTAAATAACTATACTAAATATGCAATTCATTAAGTAAATTAATATAATAAATATATATTTATTATAGTGAAAAAATAATAAATTAAACAACTATACTAAAAATAATAAATTAAGTACACTAAAAATTAATTAAATTACTATACTAAAAAAATAAGAAATTAAATTAATATACTAAAAAATAAGAAATTAAATAATTATACTATATAGATACACTAACAAAAAGGCGAGGAGAGAGAAGAAAAGAGAGAGGACCGGCCAAAAAATAAGGTGAAGAGAGAGAATAAGGGTGGAGAAAATAATATAAGAAAGAGAGGAGAGAGAAAGAATCAAGGATAAAATAGAAATTTAGAAAAAATTTTTAAAAAAACAGATATTACTTCAGATTAAGATAAATGTTAATTCAAATTTCATATTTATTGATAGCTTTTGTTGATTTGGGTTGAGTTTTTCCTACTTTGCTTAGGTGAAGCTTTTATGGTCTTACTCAAGTTAAGCATTATTCCTCCACCCAAAATAAAAGCTTTTTATGGATCTAAGTACTTAATGTTTTGGACCTTCTTCCACTAATAATAAAAACTACTTGTATTTCTAAAATCATACTCGGATTTGGTTTGAGTTTCAAACTACTTGAAGCAGATGAAGACCCCACAATTGGTAAATTTGGAGGATTGAGGCGGTTGAACTAGATAATCCAAATCATATCGTAAAATGGTTTGAAAAGCTAGCTTGAAAATTTGAAGGCATTGGATTGTGCACTGGTCATGATCTTGCAGATCTTAGTCAAGATAATGCTAAAGCATATTTAGAAAACCCATTTGTGAACATCTCGTTTCATTGCGTTGAAAAATTCTTTTTTCTTTATCTTCTCTTTGCAAGAATGTATTCCTACTTTGAGATAATCATCACTATCTGATCCAGTGAATCTTACAAATATGGACTCAGACACAGAATTATGATCGTAATTGATGTTTCCTAAGCGTTGCCTTTTTACTACATTAGTCAAACAAGTTGCTTTAAAAAGGCTGATTTTAGTATGACCTATTCTCCTGTTACCAAAGTGCTACTTCCAAAATATTGTTACAAATAATCTTTTTATATTTCTTTTTAGCTTCCTATATACTATCCCATTTTGTAAATTATAAAAATCATATAAAGCACAATAATACAATTCACATAAAAAATAATATAAAGATGACAAAAGTGTATATATACATGATAATGTTTAATAAATAATATAACATATCTTCTTTTAAATAATATATATAACTCATAGTAAGATAATATATTTTATATAGTTGCTAATTAAATGACATGATGTTCATTAGTTAGTTAGAATAGAATCGGATACTAATTTAAAACACAAAAATTTATAAAAAAAAAAATCATTAAACAGTAATAGTAAACTTTATTAGTTGATTGAGACATGTAACATATACCGGATTAGAATAAAAGATTTTCTTGCTAAAATAAAATAAGATGTTATCTTATCTAAACAACAACTAAATAATTTATGTATTCAAATTACTTTAAAACAATACATAGAAACATAACCTTATAATTTGTGAGACCCTAACGTGTTTATAAAAATGAAACATGTGTGAGAAGCTTATAATAACTCACATTTTACTCTACTCCATCATCATAATATAGGTTTGATTTGAATAAGTTTAATGTTTGAAGAATTGATTATTAATGTTGGAGTTAAAGCATAGGTAACGGTTGAATGCTTGGTAAAGTGAAGCCCAATTCAGCCTAAAATTTGATGGTTGTTCCTTAAAAGAGGACACACACTGTCTCCTACAGCTTCGGATGCATTGCGTCCTTCTTCCCTATATGTTCCCACATTCACTACCCTTCCCATTCCTTAAACGCATATATTCAAGGTTCATGCTCAAACGCCCACGCTACCTTTTTCTGATTATAAATATTTACAATTCTTTATAATTAAACCAGTTTTACCTTATAAATAAATTAATTGTAAAGATATAAGTAACTAAATTTAGGCTTTATGTATATTTGTAAATTATAATAGATATATATATATTCATTTAGAGTAGTTTTAACCGGAACATTTGTTGGAATTCTTTATTAATCATAATTTTTTAGAGTTTTTCCTAACTTATTATATATTTAAATATACCATTTTAATTTTATTTTTTAATTAAATTTTAATAGAATTTAAAAGAAAATATCAATAGTTAAAAATGATTTTATATTATAGTAGAAATTATTTATTATAAATTTAAAATATAATTTATATGATTAAAAATATTTATTTATTACAAATTTTAACTTTAATTTACTTTATATATTTAAAAATATTTACTTATTATTAATTTTAAAATAAAATTTTATGCGTGTTTGTGTGTGTTTTATTACTATTTTATTTTTTATAGGAGTAAAGATTAAACAAGTCATACTTTTAAAAATAATTAATCAGAAATGTATTTTGAAAAACATGTTTGATAAAATTGTTCTATTTTGAGTTTTTACTCATTTTCAAAACAATTTTCACCCATTTCAAAAACAATAAAATTTAATTTTTAGATTTCTATTTCTGCTTTCATTTAATCTCATCATCTGAGGTTACTTGTCATCATTGACTATCACCTTTGACCGGAAGTCACCAGCTACCATCTTCGACCGTTAGTCACCGATCACCACGTCCATCGATTGTCACCAGTCGCCACCTCCAACTAGCGGTCATCAGCCCCTACCTCCAACTGGCAGTCACTAGCGCCCACCTCCGACCGATAATCATCGAACACCAACTTCGACTAACGGTCACGATCGCCACCTTCGACCAGTGATCATCGGTCGTCACCTCCGATTTTTTGTGGTTACTAGCTGCCACCTCCAACCGGCAATCATTGACCATCACTTCAAATCAGCAGTCACTAACCGCCCTTCCAACCACCAGTCATTGATCGCCATCTCTAACCATCGGTCACCGACACCACCACATTGAATCGTCGGTCACTAACCGTCACCTTTGATTATTGTCTCGACCTCCACTTCCAACTAATGTTTTGGTTGATATTTAAAAATAATGTTTTTAAAATTGAAAACAAGAACAATGTTGTTTTTAAAAATTTGAAAACTTAAAACCAAAACTATTTTTTGTTTGAGTTTAATTATCATGTATTGATAATGTAAGGAATTTTACACTATCATTCAATCACAATATTTAATTTACAATAAGTTTAAAGACTTTATCAACTAATAATTTAAAAGGTATGTAAATAAATAGATATAATTACACAATCAATGTATATTAATAATTAAACTATCTTTATTTTTATATAAATTTCAAAACTAGCTGAACGGGGCCTATTTTAAAACAAATAATGAATTTGATAGGGGCTTCTCATTCCCCACTCCTGAGAGCTTGTTCCATGGACAACTTACTTGTTTTTACGAGGAAATATCATTTAAATTTCGTAAAACCAATTCACTTTATACATTTTCGCGTGCCCTTCAAACATCCGCCTAGTTACTAAAGATTAACCATGGAAATTATCATTTTGGATTACTTTGCAAACACACAGTAGTCTATTACTCTTTTTAAAAACAAATGACCAATTTAAATCTAAAAATAAGATAAAATAAAAAAGATATTTTGTATTTACAATTATTGATGAATTATATTAAATGTTGTACTTAAACCATTCAAAAAAAAAATTATTGTACTTAAACCGAGGTGCACTCCATTTCATGATCAAATTGACTCTTTTTCTACTAAAATTTATCTTTACTTAAATGCTAACACTTTTATTTGGGAATGTGATATCAAAATGGAAGTTTTAGTGTTAGGTAAAAAAAAAAGTTAATTACATTTTTTTCTATTTTATCAGATTAAAAAAAATGGAATGAGACATTTGACCTTTTTACTTTTAAAATCAATAATTTAAGTTTTATTTTTTTTATAAGTCAATGAATATTATTAAACAAAAAATAGAAAAAAAGTATAAGTGTATGCAAAATCATAATACAATATATAAAGAAAACATTTACAAAGTATGTTGAACACACATTAATGGATTCACTATCATTCAACATAAAAATAGGACATTATTTTTACTTTATTACACTATTCTCATGTACTCAATTGAACTGAATGAATGATGTTGTCTATCTCATGAGTTTGGCCTTTAAATTTTTTTTTCTAGTTTTCCAAATGTATCATAAACTTGCAAACATACAAAGGATCATCCGCTTTTCAACACTTTTGTTCCACTAAATAGTCCCAAAAATTGATACTCCATACTACGAAAATCCTTTTGTAAAGTTGTGATTGTACCCCACCAAGCACATATCTTGTATTACACTTGAGAAGTCAATGTGCAATTCACGAACAAATGTTGTCCTGTTTCTAGTATGACATTAGAAAGTCTGCATCTTACCTCTTCTGCATGAACAAGCTCTCTCTTGTGCAAGTTCTCACATGTGATAAACTTGTTTGCATGAAATTGTCAAGCTAAGCATTGGACCTTCAGAGGGATCTCTTTTGCGCATACTACTTCGAAAAAATCATCCTTCTCTCGAGTCATGTCTGTAGACAATACCTTGTATGTAGATCTTACAAAGTATACTCATTTCTTATGTACTAACTAAATTCATTCATCTAGGGACCCTTCTTTAAAATTTACACCTTTTAATTGAGACCGAAGAATGTTTACCTGATCCTCCTCCCAAGCAAATAGCATCCTCCTCCATTTTCACTTCCACTCGTACCTGTTCTTTATCATCCCCTTGACTCTTATGTTCTGATCGGCCACTAAAAAAAATTTATTAAACTCCTTATTGAGTCTATGATCCCTTAACTACCTATCTTTCCAGAACATAATCTAACTTTTATCCCCTAATTAGCACTTGACTTGTTACAATCACCAACCCATTTGCCCTTGCCTCGTTCCCTCTATAGAATGCAAGTCAGTCCACCATCTTAAACATTGTCTGCCTTGAACTAACCATTTCCCATTAAAACTCTCATACTTGGACTTCAAGATTTTTACCCACAAACTATTAAGCACTAAAACCATTTACCTAATAATGGCATATTGATTATAAGCACATATCTCTCAAACCCAACTCCCATTCTTCGTTGTCCCTACACACTTTTTCCCATGACAACCAATTCACCTTCCTTTTAACCTCATTTCCACCTCACATGCAGCTTTTGAATAGGGATTCAAGTTTAGATATATACCTAAAGGAGCCTTAAAGAATGACAAGAAATATATCGACAGTGCTGACAAAACTGATTTAATGAGCACCACTCTTCTCGTCAATGAAATGAACTTATTTTTCCATAAGAACAATCTTCATCGTACGTCCTCCACAACATACTTCCACATGGCACCCCCAACAGGATAGTCTCTTACCAATAGCTCCAAATACTTAACTAGAAATCCTCTTTTTCTGCAATTTAGTAGGACTAAAACCCGATTCATCCACTGATATGTCACATTTATACCTTGGAGTTGACTTTTGTAAAAGTTCACCAATAGCCCCTAGTACTTAACTAGAAATCCTCTTTTTCTGCAATTTAGTAGGACTAAAACTCGATTCATCCACTGATATGCCACATTTATACCCTGCAGTTGACTTCTGTAAAAGTTCACTTTCAACCCAGATACTAACTCGAAATTCTACAAAATAGACTTAATAACTTCCATATAAACCCAATCCCTTTGAGCTAGTAGAATAGTATCATCGACAAACTATAAGTGAGATACACATATCATATCCTTCCTTACTTGTACCCTCTTCCATAGTTCCAAATCCATTGTGATTTGTATAATTTGACTCAACACTTCCACAATAATGAGAAACAATAAAATAGATAAAGGATCACCCTGTCTAAGTCTTCTTGTGACACCGAACTCCTAAGTAGGACTATCATTCACCAACACTAACAAGCTTGCTATTCCAATTTACTCCAAAGTTCATCCTTTTCATAACATCCCAAAGTTATTGCCAACTAATAGAATCATAGGTCTTTTCAAAACCTACATTCAAGCACACCAAATCTTTACCCAACCTATTACATCTTCCACCACCTCATTTACTACTAGCACCCCATCTAATATTTGTCTCCCTTCAACAAAGGTTGATTGTGACTCTTATATTATTGTATGCATAACCTATTTCATCCGTCTGGCCAAAACTTTTGCTAGTACCTCGTATATACAACCAATAAGAGAGATTGAATAAAAATCTCCTATTGATAAAAGTACTCTTAGAACCTTTCACTAACCTTTCATTTAAAAATAAATCATTATAGAAAGCCACAAAACCATTTTCAGTAGATGATAGAACTCCTTTAAGAATCGAAAATTGTAGCCATTTGGACCCTAGATCTTGTTGTTATCACAATCCAAATGGCATCCTTGATTTCCAACTTTGAGAAAGGCTTCTCTAATGACTCCTATGCCTCTTCACTCAGCATATTAAACTGATAATTTTCCAATTTTGGTCGAGCACAATTTGTTTCCTAAAAATGGTCAAAAGAATTCTTCACCTTCTACCTTAACTTAACCACCCACATCACCTCCTCCCATAAAAATTTAGACCAAAGATTTCATTACTTTTTCTCCTCTTTATTATAGATCAATGAAAAATTTTTATTATTTTCATCCCCTTCCCTCAACCATTGGACCCTAGACTTTTGTCTCAAAAGAGAACATTTCCTCACACCCATAATGTTAAGTCCCCCAACTTTTGGTGTTTTAAGGCTTTATTAATCTCACCTAACCCCACTGCCTCTTCTTTCATATCCAACTCCCTAATGTTCTTTCTACCTTTGGCGATTTGCTTATCTATGTTCCCAAAAACTGTCTTATTTCATGATCAAACCTTTCTACCTTCAACTCACTCCACTCATATTCCACAAAAGGTTTAAATTTATTATCATCAAACCAACAGTTCATGACCTAGAATAGTTTGGGCCTCATTCTAGATCGCCTTCAGAAAGCATCATCAAACAATGATCAGAAACTCCCTTTGATAAACCTATTGCTCCATTTTGTTTCAATCCATTCGTAATTTCTCTAGCGCTAGGAATCTATCAAGTCGTCTCATTGTCTTACCATCATTTTTTAATCGGGTGTACTTCTTACTATGCATTTTCAAATCTAACGGCTTTGGCCTATCAATGAAATCATTAAACAAATCCGTCTCCTTTTTCCTCATATTCCTCTGTACACCCTTTCTCTCCTCTCACTTTTGATGGAGTATTAATTGTTAAAAATTATGTTGATTGTCATGTCATTATGTGATTAGTTATCAACATTAGGTAATCATATGGTTATATGTAATTAATAATTAAAAATTAAAGTTGATAACTATGTATGATACAATTACTAATGTTGGTCATTATGTTAACCATCACTAATCATTTGACACGTGGTTCAAAAGCTTATGTCATCTTTTGCCACCTTCACTAGATTGGAGGTTATCTATTTGACTTTCTTCTGCTGACACAGGGCACTTCCATGTCGTCATTGATGTAGGCAGTGGTGCTACTAAACTTCACATTTAAAGGTAATGGTAGAGGTTGTCGAAATTTTATTATTGGTGTTGAAAGAGCTAATTACAACAAAAATGCTTTGAGAGATGAGTACACACACTTGGAGATCCTCGGAACCTTTCACAATTCTCATTATAGAGAAATTCCAATTTTTATAATTTTTATTTGTTATTAAATATTGTAAAATTAAATTACATATTCATTCATATATAATCAAAAAATAGGTGTTACATCATCCATTTAATTATCAACCAATTGAACTTTAAGAGTTGGACTAAAATCTTTAATTTAATAAAAGGACCAAATGTCTCAATTAAAAAATTAGGAGAATTAAAATTGTGAAATTGAAAAATTAGAAAGATCAAAATTGCCTTTTAACATAAAATTTATATATTCATAAAACAAAATAGGCTTAACTGCATATTCTAACTTTCAACTTTTACAATTTTAAAAATTATATTCTAGATTTTAATTTTAATTTTAATTTAAAATATTGTCACCTTTAACTTTTAAAAGTTCTTAATTGATACTCAAATTATATAGAAGATTAACTATGGTAGATTAACTATGGTAGAGCCAATGTTAACATTGACTCTAAATGATTATTTACGTAATAATTGATTATTTAATTCCAAAAATAGATTATTTTTACAAGGAGAAATATCAAGATACAAGATAATTGATTATTTACTCTCAATAATAAACTATTTGTACAACGAGACATTCTAAGTGCTTGATATTTTTTATAATAGTCAATTATTGTGAGCTCAAGATTATGTTATTCAATAGTTAACCCTTCAATCCAATGTAAATGTCAATAAATTTTAAAAGTATAATATCATGATGTCTTAAATTAAATATTGAAAATTAGAATTTCAAAAGCTGATGGTAAGAATATGCAATTGTAGTTCACGAAAAAATTGGCAGTTATTGATTTGATTTGGTGTGCAAAGCATCCGTGGAAGGTATTGAAGTGGTGGTTGAGCATAGTAAAATAGTGATAAGAGAGGCATCTGAATGTTGAATGTTGAATGTTGAATGTTGATCCGATTAAGAAGGTTGGGGCCATTTGATCCTCCTTTTATGAAAAGACTGGCGTTTGTCTTAGAGCGGCGTTAATAGGGCCAATATTCAATTTTTGTAGCCCTCAGCACATTCCTTTCTCTATTTAGGCTATAATACAAGATCATTTACCATCATTTAAATCTTGACTGTAACCCTTCAATTATGGTAAACCACACTTTTTTCTTTTACAGTTTGTCGCTAATCTATTATATTCATCTTGTCCCAATCTTCATTATAGACACTAGAGACATACTTTTTCCAACCCTCACTATGCTTTTACCCCTATCTTCGTTTATTCTCACTATAACTACCGTCAATTAATTTACTTTCTATTGTTATAAAATTTCATTTTAATTTTTAACTACTACAATCATTAATTAATAATTATTTTCATCAGTAAAATTCATACTATTAGAATATTTTATCCTTAACGTTAGGAATAAAACAAATTTAATTAGTAAGTTTTAACAATTCATCCATTAATTTGTCGAATGATATAATTCAATTAGTTTATCAACAATGCATGAATTAATTATTAATCCCAGATAAATATTTGATTTCTATGGATAGAAAAATCCATCAATTTGGCTTTCATGTACATGTCAGACATTAAATTTTTTTACGAAAAATAATAAGTATATCTGTATATATAGAGTTACCAGTACCATAAACGAATAAATGACGGATGATTATTTTAAATTTAACAAATAGATACACAGTAAATATTTAATAACCAATATATATTGTCAAACATAAGCAAGAATATAAAGCTAATAATAGTAAGAGAAGAAAAAAAAAATTAAAGAGGTAGTACCCTACTGTTATACGAGCTGAAAAGCAACACCCATAAAATTTAACTAAAAGCTTTTGAGGAGCGTGATGTGCCATTTCTCACAGGTTTTGTGGTTTATGCTGAACATGTGTCCACATAAAGTTGTAAATAAACAATGATGTGGATGATGTGCTAGGAAGTAGACAAATCTTAAAACGTTAGTCTACTCACTATAGACATCCACTACAAAAAAGGATGCATTTAGCGGGGGTTAAATTTGGCATTCCCAACAGTTTAAACTCCAGGGAATTGCATTTCCAGCAATTGCGCCAACCCCTGTTAAAACATTTGTGACAAAGGCATTAGCCGCGATTTTTTTCAACCCTCAGAAACACATAATTTACCTGCAGTTATAAACCCCTGTTAATGCGATAGACATTAGTAGCGGTTATTAAACACCCGTAGTTTAGCGATGGTTGTGACCCCCGTTAGTGCATAAACATTCCCTGCAGTTAAGAACTCCCGTTAATGCGTAAACATTCCCGACAGTTCTGAAACCTCCGCATTTTACCAACAGTTGTGAATCCCTGTTAATGCGTAAAAATTATCCAACACTTATGGAACCTTCATTTTTATACCTATGGTTATTAACCCCGGTTAATGCAATTAATATTACCCATGCATTTTTATTTGTGGTTATAAACCCTGTTAACACTATATTTTAGGTATAGTTTCAAAACCTCGGTAAACACTGTAAACCTCCTATTAACACAATAAAAAATATCTACAATTTTTATGGCTCCTGTATTGTACTAGCAATTTTAAACCTCATTCAATGTTATAATGGATATAATTTCGTTACTCCTTTTAATTTCTAGCAACTTTTAAGTCTTACCAAATATTTTTAACAACACACACGCATATGCATATATATATATATATATATATATATATATATATATATATATATATATATATATATATATATATTATCCATCCATAAAATATTATTCATAAATAATATTATTGCATTTCACAATTTGTGTCCTAATTAAATCTAAATTCCTTCCTTTAAATATGAAAATGTGTAATTTAAAAAGATATTCAAAAATTAAAATACAAGAAAACAAGTAATCCACAAAATTAATGAGTAAAAAAATGTATCAAAAGTATGTCATCCAATACAATTTCAAGCTCATAGTGGTAAAAATAAATATCCCTAAAATATAAGAAAACATTTCTAGCATCTCTCTGAAAGTAAGAAAAGAGTCAAATACAATTACACCAAGGTGTCTGCCTCCTTCACACGTTATGGCACAAATACAATGCCTCAATCAGAGTCCCTACCTTTACACATTACGCAATTGATAAAAATCTAAAGAAACTACCTATAGATCTGCATTCGAAATATTTAGTAATAAAAATTTGTATGTGGAGATCAAAATCCTGTAGTCAATGCTACAGTTAATATGAGTGAATTCACAAATGAAAAGTTGCAGGAAGTACTTTCTTTATTTTCAATATATTGTGTCCTGCCTATCCATATGCTCTGCAAGTTGAGCATAAGACAAGGTCCAAATCAAAGAAAACTATACAGAAAAACTATCATTCTAAGTAGTTACTCAACAAGTTCATGTTGTCTCGAGTTAATTTGTTCAAAATAACCTACCTCATAATAAAAAATTAGAATGAAACCCAACCTTGCATAACTCACTGTAAACATTCTAGCACCTACTTACATAGCAAAACTCGATTCTGCAAACCCTATGCACAATGCAGCACACTCTGCACCCTTGACAGCACAACACACATAAATACATCCCACTCTGCATAATCTATCTAATTACCAATACGTAGTTAGAAATATTTTACCTTAATTTTGAATGTCAAATGCAAACTTACCTCTAATGCTCCTTAATTATTTATTGCAGCTTAAAATATCTTATGCAACCAACATTAGAGCTGGGACAACAACTGAAATTAGAGGAATTCTATTAGTATCAACAATAAAGCTTTTATTTCAGTTTCATCTGATAGCACTCATACAACCAAACCAAATATATATGGCAAAAAAGTAAACAATTATACACATTCAATCCACTGTAGAAACTTGCAAACACGAGACATGATTATGATGATAATCGTGGTTCAAAAAATTACCTTGGTAACCTTAACGTGTTGTCCATCAATGACACCTCTAAGCTCAGTGTTAGGGTACTTTTCATAAACCCTAAAAGCCCTTGTCTTCCCCAAGCACAATAACTTCCCCAAAGTACTACCAGAGGGAGGAGGGATTAATGCTTTGAGACCGTGAAGAAAATGCTCTGGTGCCTGTGGTCGCAATGATAAAGGGCTTCGCCTGTCAGAAGATCGACTAAACCCTAAAGTGTGATGAAAGAACAATTAGGGACATTCAGAATGGAAATGTAATTAAAAGAAAGCATTAACACTGAGCTGTGAACACAAGTACATTACACTGACTTTGAAGGTGAAAAGTGAAAAGCAAATCGAAGGGGAGGCATTTGATTGGGTATGGGAGACAACAAAAAGCAGCGGCGAAAGGAGGCGAGCGACGACAAGCTCCCCCTCAAGAACAAGCTGAAGGCGGACTCAGCCATAATGGAAACCCTAAAGCAATTATCAGCATCATCCTCATCAGTGGGTGAAACCCTAACAGTGCAGGAGCTAAACCTACCGTTCCAGTGCCACGAGGTGGCGAACCTGTCCCTCTCCTCCGTTCAATCCAACATCGACTCACTAATTCTGAAGATCGCCCAACGTCCTTCAGAGAAAGGAAAATACGGGTTTACAGAAAAAAAGGGGGAGACTAAAAAAATTTGGGGGAATAGAAAATGACCGAATTAGAATTTTTAATTTTTAAAAGTTAATGTTTTGTCGGCGGTTTGAATACAAAGCGTGGGTAATTAACTGGGTTTACCAAAACCCTCGCTACATGTATATATTATCCACGATTTTTACAACCCCTGTTAAAAAACCCTCGTAAAATGCATATTTTCTTGTAGTGATCTCTACTCATTTTCTACAAAACTGGGGATGAGGTGACAACATCATAAACCAGGCTGTCAAGCCAGACACAATTCACACATATATATTTGCAAATATTTTTACTTTTCCGGCAGTGTACCATCGGAGAGTAAAAAAAATTTGCAAATTTTTTTTTTACTCTCTCTGACAGTACACTATCGGAAAGTAAAAAACGAAGTGAGAAATCAAATTCCCATATATAATCCGAACAAAACATGGGTCGGCCTGACCCATTTTTTTTTAACAACACGACGGATCAGGTCGCTCAGATTGTCAACTCTACTTGCACGACGGATCCGACCACTCAGATTGCCAACTCTACCTGCACAACAGGTCATCCGTATTTGTTTCTACTACTTATGCATCGCTATATTTTGTTTTCCTCTCAGTTGATTTCACCTATCTTTTAAACTATTATCAATATATCATTATTAGTATATTTTCTTTTAAACAAAAAGCTATTCGTAAATGCAAATCTTTTATTATAAATTATCAATATTTTTATTTATATAAATTATTAATCTTTATTAACTGAATTTTATTAATAAATTATTTAAAATTCAGTGAAACACAAGGCTTTTTTTATATACCAAAAAAAAATTACCCAAACGATTCACCCTCCATATTATTTATTTAAATAACTTCTTTTACTATTCATGTTAAGAGATTGGTTACTGAAAAACTAACTTTTCAACGTGATTCCTTTTTCTGTAAAAAGTTGATAAGAAATTTGTTGTTGTACAACCAATTTCTTATAAGGCTCTTTTTTCAGATTTAGTTTTTAGTCAATTTTTTTAAATTTATTTTTTATTTATGTATATTTTTTTCAATCATGAATTTTAAAATTAAAATTTTTTTAGTTAATTTATATTTTATTTTATTGTCTTATGTATTTTATTTTTACGTTGTGTATATTTTTTTGTTGTTTAATTTTTTTAAACGTTTTATAATTTATTTTTTAGTTTATATTTAAGTTAAAATTTTTAAATCCATTTTATAAAAATAATTTGAAATATTAGGCTTTAAAATATTAATTTAATAAATTTTTAAAATCATACTTTAGACAAACTTCCTACATAAAAAAAATTTAGAAAAATAAATCTAAAAAAATTTAGTCAATTTTTTAAAATTTTAAATTTATTTTTTATTTATGAATATTATTTTAAATCATGAATTTTAAAATTAAAATTTTTATGTTAATTTATATTTTATTTTATTATGTGTTTTATTTTTATGTTGTGTATCTTGTTTTATTGTTTTAATTTGTTTTTAAATACTTTGTAATTTATTTTTCAGTTTATTTTTAAGTTAAATTTTTTAACACTTTTTAACAAAATAATTTGAAATATTATGTTTAAAACAATTAATTTAAAAATTTAAACTGAAAAATAAATTAAAAACATTTAAAAAAATTTAAAATAACAAAAAAGATACAAACATAAAAATAAAACACATAAAAAAATGAAAATAAAAATTAACTTAAAAAATTTAAAATTATACTTTAAAAAACATAAGTACATAAAAAATTAAAAAGAAATTATAAAAAATATAAAAAAAATTATTCAATTTTTTAAGTTTATTTTTTATTTATGTATATTATTTTAAAATGTGAATTTTAAAATAAAATTTTAAATTAATTTATATTTTATATTATTTTATTATCTATTTTATTTTTAATTTGGGTATTTTTTTCATTGTTTTATTTTTTTTAAATGCTTTCTAATTTATTTTTTAATTTACATTTTTGAAGTTAAAATTTTAAACTTTTTTTCCAAAATAATTTAAAATGACGATGAGAAATTGGTTTCTCAACAACTAAATTCTTATAAGTTTTTTACATTAAAAAAACCACATTGAAAAATTTTTAACAATTAATTTCTTAACATGATAGCAAAAATTGTTATTTAAGTAAATAATATGAAGTTACGTCATTTTGGTAAAAAAATATCTTTTGTCTATAAAAAAAGAAAAAAAAACTGAAAGACAAATAATTTTCTGGTTTATATAATATTTATGAAAGATCTAATTGATTGAAAACTGCGGACTAATTTCAAGATCAAATTATTGTTTTCTGTAATGTCTGTAATTAAATTGATTAGTTGTTTAAATTTTGAGTACCAAATTAATGTTTTACTTATTTTTTATTGGATTATTTTCGAATCTATTTATGTTAAAAAAGAGTGTATAATTTTTAAAGTTAAAATATTAATTTTTATGAGATTTGGTTGGTTTTTTTGTGCAATTAGAATATAAACCCACTTGCACATGTAATGTCAATACGGAATTATCCAATAGTCGACTAAGAGATTAAATATAAATGCCCAATATCAATATGGTGATCAAAACAAATGTAATATTCAAGTGATTTATTATTTCGTTTAAGGGCATGGATTAAATAAATACAGATGGGATTATTATATTTACATATTAACACATTTTTGTAACGAGATTATTTTATAAGTTTGTATATAATATAAAAACGACATTAATAGGCTTATAAAAAAAACACTATTATTTGATTGAATATATAAAAATGAAGTAAATTAATTGAAACTAAAAGCAGACTGCGTTTGCCGGGAGTCGAACCCGGGTCTATTGCTTGGAAGGCAATTATCCTAACCGTTGGACTACAAACGCTTTTATTATTAAACTATAAAAATAATACTTCAAATATATTGTCTTATGCACACAAACTTTGAATGCCACAAATCACTGAAAAGAGGTGTAATAATAATTGACGTATAACTATTTTTATATAAAAATAAAAAAGGCAGAACAAAGCGGAGAGAAAAAAAAATCAACTCTTTTCTAAAAAATATTTTTTACTTAAAATGTCAGGCCGTCTACCCAGGGAATGCACCTTATGTATAAAAAAAATGTTCTTTACTTAATTTTTTAAAAAAAAAAATTGTTTTTTCTTTTTACAAAATTATTATGTTTATTTTTAAAGAAATTTTAAAAAATGTATTTGACTTAAATACTTAATTATTTAACTTTTTGAAAAATAAATATTTCTAATAAATATCATATTCAAAATTTGAAATTCATATAATTGGTTAAACTAAAATAATTTTATTTGATGCAAAAATTATTATATTAATGATTTTGTATATATGTTTTTAAGAAGTGTTTAACATTTATACTTTTACTTGGTAGCATGTCATCACTTGATTAGGCTGAGATGACGATTTTATTTTTTCAAGTGCAAGTTAATAAGTTTTGAAGGGATTTAAGAGTATCTTTATTTATATATCTTATTTTTAAGTATAGGTGTTCAATATGTTTTATTGTTAAAAGATAATAAAGTCAAATAGTTGTGAATATTATTATAAAAATTATAAAATTTGACTATTATGGGTCAATTAAACAATATATTAGAAGAAAAATCTATCAAGTCTGACCAATCTCAGGCCAAACTTACTTCGAAGGGATCCATCGGGCCAGACGTATTCTAGAGATGGATCTTCCTTCTAGACGGGTCTATAACGACCCAATTCTTTACCTAATTTATTTATGAAAATGTGGAATGTTTGTCAAAGGTATTTACAACAAATATAAGAAATTTCCAAAATTAGTTCTTACATAAAGAATCATAATTTTTTTATAAATCTTACAAGTCAAATATTTAAAATATAAATTACATTAATAGTTACCACTACCCTTCTTACACGGTCCTAAGTCAGACCAATGAACTTTTAACAAAATAATTAAGATAGGATTAAGAATAGCTTACTACAAGCATCATATGATATCAAGCTTAAAAAACATCTTTTGAGTTGTCCATCACAAATGTTTGATTTGGCTCCTCTTCTATTCATATCCTGAACACATATGAAAAATAAACACATAGAACAAACACACAGAAGAGTGAGATAATTATAAACCATAAATGTTAATCTGAATAAACTAACAATTAATGGGCCTAAGATTTATCCTAGGACTCGGTTCAAGATAATCACAATCTCACTCTTCACAACACCAGAATCAGTTTCTCTTAACTCTATGTATGGATCCATGATCATCCAGGATGATTCACCCACATTATCAAGTATCTCATTTGGGAAGTGACTGGTAATCTGTTATATCCTTCCTGTGTAGGTACGATAATTCTCTCACTAGATTGTTCTACCTGCCCCATGATAATCACTTGACTAACTTCCAATTGGGCTTCTTGCCCCATCATAATTACTTGGTTGACTACCAATTGTGCTACCTGCTCATCACAAACAACCAACTATATTTAGGCCCCCCAATCATGATATTGTAAGCTGAGGTTTGACCTATGACTTTACAATAATCAATATCCCTCTTGATCCATTAACACCTTTGGTTGAGGCTTAGGTCATTGTCCTATAATTCGCATGAATTAATGTCATCTCTTGGTCTTATTGAAACTTTTAGTTGAGGCTTTGGTGGTTGCCCTACAATTCACATGAACTATCACCCACCCTTGGTCCATTGAAACCTTTGTTCAAAGTGGCACTTATTACAACTCCCATCTTTTATGTTGTTTCTAACCTTAACACTTAAATTAAACTGTAATAAATATAATAATAATCTGGTTATGAAAATAGGGGTATTACAGGGTCTACTCTCAACCGCTCAGTGGTCTGTCTAAGGTAGGACCCATACCACTCCATGGAAAAAGTCAAAATACCCTTTACAATTTAAAGATAAAACTCTAATTATGCAGACACAAGCCTAAAAAGGTAAATACTATAAATAGTAAAGCATGTGTACAGATTTGATCACTAAATCATTGTATTACTTTTCTGCTGGCACATTATATTTTTCGGTGTATTAATCAACTCCCTCTGACTTGAATGTCAAAGTACTTTTCCAGGTACCTCACCTGTTGACAGAAACTCCTGAATTGAAAGCTTGAAACTTCTAAGAAAAAAAATTCGTCCAATGTGTGCACTAACAAACAATGTTTTAAACTTATTACTTATTTTATTTATTCTCTTTTTTATTAATATTGTACCATTATTTTATCATGCAAATTTGTAGCATGTGCAAAACACTATCCAATCAATAGGCAATGATTGTTGAATAATTCTTATCATATAATTTATTATAAGGATAATAAACACAAATAGAAAAGTGTTCACTTTTATGTAAGATTTTGAGGTTTTATTTTAAAATATATTTTAGATATGAGTGTAAACTCCATATAATAAATAATAGTTTATTTTATCTATAATTAGGTTAGTCTTAGCTGGAATAATAACTCTTAGATCTGCATTACTCCATACAATAGACTACAAATATTGTTTTAATAATAATAATAATAATAATAATAATTATTATTATTATTATTATTATTATTATTATTATTATTTTTTGTTATCTCTGTTAAACTTAGCTCTTTATATACTAAAAAGGGAGAATGTCCAATAATTATATATGATTAACTTTTGTAACTTGTATAAATTTTATAACTTCTTATTTATCTTAGAAAAATAGTTACACATAGAGGGAAACATTATTTGACAGATCATAAAAGCAAACATTACAAGTCATGCCCTGAATATTCTTAACTATTGCAATGCGTTCCGCGAAAAAAGAAATATCATAACTCACACCTCGTATCTTCTCACGTGTCAAGTTTAAATAGAAAACCCACTATATCAAATATATAAAGAAAACAGGCTTAAAGTCAAACAAAAGAATTTTTTGTACATTTGTAAAAAAACATACTGATTAAGTGTCATAATTTTTATTTTTTATAGAAAAAAGTTGTCCATTTTAATTTTTTAATTAAATTATATTTTTTTAGTTAAGGATAAAAAAAACATTTAGCATGTCAGCAGAAGGAATCAATGTGAAACATGCCGATTTTTTTCAACGCGAATCGAAGCCATAAAAGTTACGTGAAACAACATAGGACAAGGAGCAAATTCACGTTTTACATTGTCACCAATTTCTTTGTCTAATTATAAAAATTTTAAATTTTTTATGTACATTTTCAAAATTTCACCTATTATACTGTTTTATTAGCGTTTTAGTTAATTTATTATTATTTGAACATGAATTTAGTTGCAAAAAATAAAATTATAAGATTACTTTTGCGCTCTCCAAATTAAAATAGTATGAATGTTTCACGCCTTCGTTCGAACTCCTCGACTCTTGTTGATAGTGAGAATCATGTTAGATGTGTTACTAAATTGGACACACTGCTCTAACTTGTTACAATTGATTAATCAATGAACGACATTAGGCTTCCCAAACCAGTGCCTCAGTGGAAATTATAATCAATATCGTTATGGCAATATGAATCATTTGCAGAGCTTAGGATCTTCTCAGTGAAATTCTTACCAAAATTCTACACGGCCCAAGCAAGCTCAAGATATGGTTGGGAACACTACCCCATTTATGTGCGGACTCATATAGGAAGATATCTCGTGTTTTTCATCTTTTTAATACAATTTGTTGACTTATAAAAAATACAGTAACTCATTTATTTATGGCTTTTCTATCATTCATTCACCTTATAATCCTTGTGTTCAGCTTGTTGGAAATTTTCATGTAAAATAGCATATGTGACTTTCTAAAGATAGGATCAGTATAACATATTTTTTTAGGCCTAAAAGCAAATTTTACAGTGAAGTATTTCTTTTAAAACATAAATTGGGGTCTTTCAAATTAATAATAATATTTTATTACATTAATTTGGATAAGAATTAGTATATTAAGTTTTTTATAAGCCAATATATTAAAAAAATGACCTTTGATATACTTAATTAAGAAATGTTTTTATTAATTAAAAGTAATAAGTAATTACGTTTTAAGTAAGAAAAAGAATTATGAGGTATAAAAAAATAATAAAAGCATTAATGTTAGATATTTTATTTTTTGAGGGGCCTAAAGCAAGGATTGTATTTTTTGAATAGTAGGGTTAACCTGCTAAAAGATTTGTCTAAGAATCTCCTACAAATCTCCCATGATACATGATGCATTGCATATTTAATTTTTTAGATTTTATTTATTTGTATATCATTTAGGCTTAGTTTTTGTATTATATATATATATATATATATATATTTCAAAATTGTTACATTTATAGTGTTTTTGGTATTTATGATATGATTTATTAGAATTTGATATGCTCTTAGACTGATTTGGAGCATTCAAGTGAAGTTTGCAGCTTTAGATGCCATTTTGAAGAAAAATTAATTAATCATTGAAATTTAGAGTATTATACTCTCATGCAAAATATGTATTCATTTGTGAATCATTTTAAGTTATTTTAGTTTATTTTCTTAAAAAACTTATGTTCTAGACTAAGGTTTGAAACTTTTGTCTAGGCACCATATATAGAGTAAGGTTTAAAGTTACTCCTTTCACTTTTCACTCTTTATTTTTAGGTTTAATGTTCTTTATGTTCTTGTTTTTTATATTCATGACTACATGTGACTAGACTTTTTTATTTTATAATTGAGGCTTAACTCTTAACTCTATTAAAATAAATTAAGTCTTTTTATTGTCATTGGATTTTCTTATAATTCCTTTTCTATTGCTTTTACTAATATAATAGGCTTGATTATTATTGTAGTCTTAAATAAATAAGGACGTGGAGAACTTAATTGATAGAATCTTAGAGAAGAAATTTAGGAATTAATTTTAATCATTCAATGACTCAATTAATTAATAAAGAACTTAATAAGTCTAATATAACCCTACTACAAAAATAGGAGTTAATTTTAATAGATACAACTTCATGTCTCTTGGCAAAAGTTAACTTAAGTCAACCCTTTATAAATAACAATTGGTAGTCATATGTTTTAATTTTCTAAGTAATTCACCTCATAAAAGTTAATTTTATAAGTAATTAATTATGTTTTAGATAATAAATAGATTCACTTGTATTTACCTTCTTAAAAACAAATATGATGTCATTTCCGCCTTTAAACAACTTAAAACAATGATATAGTTATAATTTAAAAGAAAATTAAAGTTCTTCAAACTAGTTAGGGTTTCGTTTTCACATATAAAAAATGTGAACCTAATTTTGATTAGGAATATCCAAGTTCTAACCTATCCAAACAAAAAAAAATCAATTAAATTTCTTTTTCGGTAAATCTGCTAAAAAAAATTTGAACCATATAAATATCATTATCATTTTATTGGACTTCTAATTATGCTTTGAAACTAATCCAAATCACAATACTCATATTACTTTATTGTTATGTGTCTAGTACAATATATTTATTTTATTATTATTTATTGTTTGCGTCTTAATATTTTAGGATTGTTATTTGAAGGATTCATTGTATTATGCATGGTCATCTCTCAAATTGGTAGATGAAAACTAGATATTTCCTTGTGTTATCTCTCCACAAAGACACAAGTTAGGTCTTTATCGATTGTGTCGAGAGTGCACATTGTCAATGAGAGTAAACTGCAGCCCCCTAATATGATCATGAGGCTCTCCAATCAAAAGTAGCTTGTGTTTGTGTGAGATATATTTAAGTTCTGCACAAACTTACAAAAAAAGAATTAACAATTAATTATACTAAAAAATAATTAATTAAATGAATAATTATACTAAAAAACTAATTAATTAAATGAATAACTATACTAAAGATGTAATTAATTATACGAAAAAATAATTAATTAAATAAATAACTATACTAAAAAAATAATTATGCTAAATATGTAATTAATTATACTAAAAAATAATTATATTAAAGATGTAATTAATTATACTAAAAAATTATTTAAATGAATAACTATATTAAAAAAATAATTATACTAAACATGTATTTAATTATACTAAAAATAATTAAGTAAATAAATAATTATACTTTAAACATATCTATACTAAACATGTTATTGATTATACTAAAAAAAGTTAATTAAATGAACAACTATACTAAAAAAAACTAAACCCTAAACATGTAATTCATTATACTAAAAAAATAATTAATTAAATAAATATACTTTAAAAATATTTAAACATGTAATTAATTATACTAAAAATTAAATGATAATTATACTAAAAATATAATTATACTAAACATGTATTTAATTATACTAAAAATATAATTAATCAAATGAATAAATATACTTAATATGTAATTAATTATACTAACAGAATAATTAATTAATTAATGAGTGATGAATAAAATTCAACAAAACTTGTAACTCAATATTTTTAAAAAGAGTTTAATTGGTATACATTCTCAGTGTAAAATATTTTTATACTGACATTCAATTATGACTTTGTGACTTTTAAAGTAGTAATGAGTAAAGTTAACAAATTTATCATGAATGAAGGGTTGTGATTGAATGTCAGTGTAGGTGTATACTAATTAAACTCTTTTAAAAATTAACTAAACAATTAATATTAATTAACTACTACTAAAAATAAATAACATGTACAAAAAATACTTAATTACTTTTAGGCATGACTAAAAAAATCCTAAAAATGTAATTAATTATACTAACAAAATAATTAAACATAATATACACATACTTCACCATTCCAAATGGCATGTGCAACATGATCAAATATGATATTAAGAGGGAACTATCTTTTGGTCCTCATGGAAAACCTATTGTCATAGGTTATTCGTGCACAGGTAGGTCTTAAGTTGGCGCAAGCCTCATGTTGTGTGGGCATGCACCTTCTACATGCAAACATCAAAATCATGCACTATTCCACGCATCCTAGACATACTTGTAAATCATTGTTTTAAACAATATTAAATATTAAACAAAAATATACTTTAAAATGGTAAAAAACATGTTAAAAATAAATAAATAATTTTTTCTCCTCTTCTATGGAGACCCTTCTTCGTAGAAGCAAGAAAATTTGGCTTCTACGAGAGGCCTCTCCAGAGAAGCAATTTTTTTGCTTCTCCAAAGATCATTCTCCGTAGAAGAAAATAAATTACACTATTTTGCAGACATTCATCTTCTTAGAAGGGAAAAATATTATCATAGTCATAACAACCAGCATACTTGAAGGAGAGAATCACAAACAAATAAAAATGACAAGGAGAAGGAAAGAATAACATGCATGAGGGAGAAGGGGGAGAGATAAGGTTAAGGGAAGAGGGAAAGCAAATGATATGAATCCAAAAGATAAAGACTTTTCATTTTTTTAATGTTCTCCTAACTTAACATGCAATTAATAATATGTGATAATTGTATGATAATGGAATATTTAATTCTTTCTTTAGGAGTTATAGTTTTGAACAACCAATTAGTTCTATAAAATGGCTAAATTGTACTAAAAAAAACAATAATTGAATCAGTGAAGTTATAATTGGGTTTTCTCCTTTTGTGAAACATGAATTTCTCTTAAGAAGAATTCTTCCTTTGTGGAATTCTGTTGGACTTATCAAGGATAAATTAGACCTTTGTGGTGTCACATGACTTATATTTCATTCGTGAAAGTGGTGTCATTTATCCCTTCATCAGATTATTTTCATCCTTTCCATTTTCTAGTTTACCTGTTTCCCATTTTTTTGTTAAATTATTATCTTCCAACCTAGATAGATCCATAAAATGAATCCAACCACATTTGGATTCACATCAGTAGAGCACCACTGTGAGAAGTGAGTGAGTGACGGGTGAGTGAGTTTAGTGTTTATTTATGGTAGGTGTTTTGAAATTTTGGAGATAGAATGGAGACTTAGATGAGTGGTGAAAGGAGGGAAAGTAAGTGAGAGAATTAGGTTTAAGGGTGTTTTGGGAATTTTTAAAAAATATTTAGGTTGCTAGTTGTGAAATTAAAATTGGGTGGATATGAAATAAAACTCCCTTCCCTACAACTGAACAAGGTCTCAACAAAATCTGACTTTAAAATTTATTTTAGGAGTAAAACTATGTTGGGTCAGTCTTGTTTACAAAAAATGAGACTTTAAAATTGGGTGGATATGAAATAAAACTGCCTTTCCTACAACTGAACAAGGTCTCAACAAAATCTGACTTTAAAATTTATTTTAGGAGCAAAACTATGTTGAGTCAGTCTTGTTTACGAAAAATGAGACTTTAAAATTGGGTGGATATGAAATAAAACTGCCTTTCCTACAACTGAACAAGGTCTCAACAAAATCTGACTTTAAAATTTATTTTAGGAGCAAAACTATGTTGAGTCAGTCTTGTTTACGAAAAATGAGACCCTCAACAACAATTTTAAGTCTCCACTAAATGAGCAACATTAACATGAGTATGTATTGATTTGACTGAATGAACCCGATCATCCAAATCGAATTAATTAAATTGATTAAAATTTTTTTCCTGTTTCGATCAAAATCAAAGTTAACCAATTGAAACGTAATCTTCATCGATTCAATTCATGCATTTAAGACTTCAAAATCCAAAGAAACCAATATATATTTTTTATCATTTTTAATTACTACTTACTTGTTAAGTGAACTTCTAAGTATCATTTTGTACCCATATTAATAAATTATCAAATATATTTATATGAATATGTTTAGTTAAATACTTAAGTAATTATGCTTGTGAATGTTATCAATTTGATGTATGTTAAATGCTTTGGTATCTTGAGAAAAAATGTTAATTAGGCAGAATTTGGTGTATTTGAAACATTTTTGTTCTTTAATTTATTTAATTACCATATTACTTATTAATTTTGGGATAAGATTGTTATTTTTATTTAATTTATTTAATTACCATATTACCTATTAATTTTGGGATAAGATTGTTATTTTTATTTTTTGAATTTTTTTTTCAATGAATATCCAGCTAACAAAATTGAACCAACCCAAACACCATTAATTTGGAAAAGAATTTTTAAAATCCGAAACAATTAAAATTAATTGGTTTAGATTTTTTTTACTAAAAACTGAACCAAACCAACTCATAAAAAATGTATTTTTGATAGATTTAATAAAAGACACATTAAAGTTTTTTCATAAATTTATAATTAAAAATAATTGTTTAATAAAACTTTAACTAACAACTTGAATAAAATAAAAATAAATAAAATTGTAATTTACGAGAAACATAAATATGAAATTATCTATGAGAAATGTAACTGTAAATTAATATCATGGATTATATTGTTTTGTCTTGATAAGAATTGAAGACAATGTCTGAAAATTTTTACATTGACTTACATGTCTTGCTTAACCAGTTGAGTTAGAGCATCTTTAAGGTGTATTTAACAAAACTAGTTGAAAAGTTAGTTATAAGTGTTTGATAAAAATAGTTTATTAACTAATTGAAAGTTGTAAAATGATAAATAAGGACATCAATAATCAATATATAAAAAATGAGATATTTAAAATAATTATGATATATTTTAATAATATAAATTGATTATATATTTAAATTATAAATTATAATTACATATTTAAATTAAAATTTGTTATAATTATATATTTAAATTATAAATTTATATAATTACATATATAAATTATAAATTTATTTAACTACATGTTTAAATTAGAAGTTATTATAATTATATATTTAAATTATAATTTTCTATAATTAAATATATAAATTTTAAATTACACTAACTAGGAACGCGTGTAATACAGGGTAGGAATACAAGAGAAATAATAGAGAGTTGAGTATTATATTTAGCTAAGAATATATGTAAAAGTAATTATAGCAATAATTATTAAATAATAATTACAAAGAAATAAATACTTAAACATTAATGATTATAATAAAGTTTACTATAAATATGTCTTAATAGAAAAAATACTTAAAGCGATAATGATACAATAAATATTTCTTAACAAAACTTGTTCATACATAATAATAAGAGGTGAAATCAATTGATAAAAAATTATAACTAGACATAGAAAAAAGTTTCCTAAAAAACCTAAAAACAAAAAGGAAAGTAACGAAGAATGTAAGAATATGATTATTTATTGATTAAGACAAATAGATTAAAAATTATTTGATCATTAACAATAATAATAACAAATAAGAATAATTTATAATTAAAAGAAACGAGGAGTAACCTAATTTAAATTTTGGAAGACTTCTTTATATATAACATTTGAAGTTGTATATGAAATATGTTATTCGTCATTCGCTCATGAGTAATTTCAATCCTCTTCTATTTGTAACTTTGGATAATGCAACCTAAAAATGTATCCCCAATGTTATCACATATTAATATCCAAAATTTGCAATAAAAATAGCAAGATATTATTAATAAGAGTATAAGAGAAGAATTTTTAGCATTCAAAATGAATAAAATAGTATACAAATCTTATTTTTTCCTCTTTTTAGAAAATTTAAAACTTTCCAAGTTTTTTACATTTTTTTTTAAAAAGTTTTTAAACCTTTCCAAACAATGAATTCAAAAAACCAAAAGAATATAAAAAGTAAATGAAATAGAGAGTAATAATTAAATAGAGTAATAATATTCAAATATCTCAATCAAAGATCTTATTCTGGAAATAAAATATATAATAGAGATTTTTAAGAAAATCATTAAATACGTAATTACAGTTTTATTCTCCTTCTTGGTGGAAAAAAAGTTGTTTCAAACTCATCTCTATTTATAAAGAAGAATAATAAAACAATAAAACTGATAAACAATGAATTCAGAGAACAAAAATAATATAAAGAGTAAATGAAATAGAGAGTAATAATTAACAAAATATAGAACTCAATCAAATATTTCATTCTTAAAATAATATATATATATATATATATATATATATATATATATAGCTCAAACCTAATATCACCATAGAGGAAGGAATAAATATGAAGTTATAGATTTCATATTGTCTATACTAATGGAAATGAGAATCGAATAGCTAATGTGAGGAGTTATAAGATTGACCTAGTCATAATTGGTGAGGTGGGAGAAGTCATGGTTTTGAATCCCTCCACTAAGATACTAACAGCTAAACACATGTATAAAACATCATTGATCATATTTTTCTCATACTCAGTAATAACATTGCTATAAAAAATAGTTTGGTGAAGATAAGACTAACATTTTAAATTTAACTAAAAATTTATTCTCAATGTTACCACACACCAATGTATGAAATCTGCAATAGAAATAATATGAGATTAATCATAATATAAGAGAATAATTTGTAGCATTCAACATAAAGAAAATAGTATTTGAATCTTACCAACTTAGGAACAAAGATATTAGAATTGATGAAGAACACATATCTCTTTCACTCATGAAAAAAATAAACAAATAACAATATAAGAATAAATTATATTAAACAAAATATCTATTGTTCTAGCGCGGGAGTAGAATGTGGATTATGAAAGAAAGATATGGGGGTTTCGATGGAATCTGCTCATCATTTGGAGAATGAGCCTTCTTTACCTTATATAGGCCTTAAGGGTTGTCCAGTATGATGGCAATTGTTTGCTATCCTCCCCACGACATGCGCGATCCAAGGTTGTATAGTTGTGCCCTGTTAGGGAGGTCTTGGTGTAGTAGTGCGAGAAACGCGTGACGTGGCTACATTCCCTACGCGGTCAAGTTGAGGGGTCGGGTCAGGATGCGATGAGTGGATCGTCTACAGTCCACTAACCTTGAGGATGTGTCCGAGGTCAAAGGGGCTTTGTTCGCTAGGTCAGGCCGGGACCTAGGTTTAGATAGGCATTGCATCCTTTCTGATGGTCCTTTACTGACAGCCCATCATGATGTGATGCTTCACCTGTCTTGTCATTGCATTGTTTCATCTACCCGGAGAGGACATGTGTCGCACCATGATACATGAAGCTCTAGGTGGAAATCGAGGCGTTGTATGGACAAGGGGCGCAAACTCATGTCCCGCCCTTTCGGTTTCCACTTGTCCTTTGTATATAAGTAGGATGGGGGGTTTGAACTTCGTTGCTTTACTGCTATGAGTTCTCCATTCTCTTTGCAAGTTTCCTGGCATGGTGATCTACAATGTTCGAAGGAGGAAAGCTCTCAAGTTTGACGGCATCAATCTACTTGTCTAAGGTATGCATCCTCCCCCTTGCTCGCTCTGCTTGTTCAAATATCTGGGTGGTGGTTTTATGGAGTCCGAAAGGGACATTATAGCGGAAGCTAAGGCGCTTCCAGAGGTGAATTGGCATGAGTTGTACCCTTGGGCAAGGGAGGACACGTTTGAGCACAAGACAGAGTATTTTTCCTGGTCAGAGACGAATCGCCTGAAGGGGAGAATTCCCATGGTGCGGGACAGGGTGGAGGATGCCTTCGTTTGCGAGCCCTGCTTGCATGGGGAGCCGCCATGTGTGTCACCCCAAGGGAATGAGGAACCTTTCACCATTATGTACGAGACCCTGTTTAAAAGGCTCGGTCTGAGACTTCCTTTGAATGTGCTTGAGAAAGCGGTGCTTACCCTACCTGAGGTGGCCCTTTATCAACTCAACCCCAATAGTTGGGCATTCCTGAAGGCCTTATAGGTTGTTTGCAAGGCCTACAGGGTGGAGTCATCGAGTAATGTCTTTTTTTCATTTTTTCGAGTTAAAGCAAAATAACTGTCGAGCTGGTTGTCTTTTGGTGGCGTGGTGGAGAGGAGCCTCCTTGGGCTTTACATCTCCTCGTACAAGTTCAAAGATCAATTCTTCAAGGTAAGGGGGTCGATTCCAAAGAGCAATCTCTTGACAGGCTTCCCTCTCTACTGGATCATGAACCTGAACTTCGGTGGAGGTGGAGGAAGGATCGTTGTCCAATGTTGAAAGAGCGACAATGAAACGGTTGGAGGCATTGGGCTTCCACCCAACTGGGACCGTGCTCAGACTGGAGCACAATAGCCTAGACTTAAAAGACCACATGTGTACTACGTTACTTTGAGTCCTTTATTATTTTTTGTTGTTTTTCTTTCAATCCTTAATATGTTCATTTTACTCTTACTTGATTACTTGTTGATTCTTTTTGCAAAGGAAATGACGATCTCAATGGAGGAGATGAAGAAGATTTGAGAGTCCTAGAAAGCTAAGCAGAGCATCACAAACTCATCTGTTGCTATGATGACTTCTACATTGGCCATAAGGGCAGAGACGACCGCACTTAAGGGTAGTGCTGAGTCGCGAAAAAGGCCGAGACTCCCCCCTCCCACGGGATAGTGAGGAGACCCGACAAAGGTTGTGGGAGAGAATTTTGTTGTTGTCGCCACGGAGGCGGGCAAGGAAGGAACCTCTTTATGAGATAGCACCTTCGAACACTACTCCTTTGGCAAGGAACGACTGGTGCTAAAGGCTGACAAGTCTAGTAAAAAAATGGGTTCTTTACCATCTGCAAGGAACCTCTTTATGAGATAGCACCTTCGAACACTACTCCTTTGGCAAGGAACGACTGGTGCTAAAGGCTGACAAGTCTAGTAAAAAAATGGGTTCTTTACCATCTGCAAGGAACAAGTGACCCTTTTCAGCACTTTTCATTCCTGACAGTCGCGGGTGAAGACCGAGTTTGTGGCATCCTAGAGGATAAAAAAAAAACTAAAAAGAAACTAGTCAAATCTGGATAAGACCTTAAGAAGGTCAAATCTGAAATAGGTGATCTCGACCGGCTAAAGGACATGATTGCCCAAGAAAGTGATTCCCTTAAAGAGAAATGGGAGAAACTTATTGAAGGCTTGGTTAGCCTCGGGGCAGAAAGAGACGAGGTCGTGGCAACAAAGGCGAGCCTTGAAAAGGAGAACAAAAACCTAAGGGAGAAGAAGGTGGGCAAGCTAAAGCTGCAGGTTACGACCAAGTATATAGATGACTTCGACTCTGATAAGAAGCA
This sequence comes from Psophocarpus tetragonolobus, assembly GCA_037954015.1. Lineage (NCBI taxonomy): Eukaryota > Viridiplantae > Streptophyta > Magnoliopsida > Fabales > Fabaceae > Psophocarpus > Psophocarpus tetragonolobus. The sequence goes on along the minus strand of CM075692.1, from coordinate 6,588,170 downwards.
AGTTCGCATTGTGGTGCCAACTGCGAACCTTATGAAGATTGGCTACTTCAAGAAGGTTATGGGATGGATAGGTCATCGACCTATAGAGGGGTCTTTCTTAGTTGCCTATGTGTATTTTTTTTATTATTATCTTTGTTGTTATTGTATATCCTACCGTGATTAATGAAAAATTGCTACTTCCCTGTGTTATGGGGTTCGCTATTGTGCCTATTTCGTTTGAAAAGAATTGTATGTGATTGAGTTTCCCGTTTAAATTAGCATAAAATTTAAAAGGAATTTTTATGTATTATATGATCATATGTGGTCAACTTTGTTGTTTAACTTAGCATAAAATTTAAAAGGAACTTTTACGCACTATATGATCGTATGTGGTCGACTTTGTTGTTTAACTTAACGTAAAATTTAAAAGGAACTTTTACGCATTATATGATCATATGTGGTCGACTTTGTTGGGCGACAAGTAGGGTAAACCTAGCAAGGTAACTCTTCTTTGCCTTGGGCTCGCATTATTTGGGTACCTAGTAAGGTAACTCTTGTTTACTTTGGACTCGTGTTATTTTAGGGACCTAGCAAGGTAACTCTTGTTTACCTTCGGCTCGCGTTATTTTAATGACCTAGCAAGGTAACTCTTGTTTACCTTGGGTTTGTGTTATTCTAGCGACCTATCAAGGTAACTCTTGTTTACGTTAGGCTCGGATTATTTTAGCGACCTAGCAAGGTAACTCTTGTTTACTTAAGGCTCGTGTTATTCTAACAACCTAGCAAGGTAACTCTTGTTTCCCTTGGGCTCGGGTTGGATCATAGAAAGTTACGTTGGGGCTCAGGGTAAGTGTCTAGGTCCGTACGTTAGACGGTAGCCAACTATGCCCTGAACTCTTACTGGTTCGCCTCGACCTGGCTTTGTGTATCTGACTATGCTTCCCGGCTGTGCTCCTCCACCTCGACAGCCCGTTTGCCTGCCTATTATGCCTCTTGGCGAATCGCTTGCATCTCCTCTAGTAGTTGGTCCAGATCCATTAGCCCAGAGGTCATCGACTCCGTCCATCGAGTCCGTACCATGATGGTTGAAAAGTTGTAAGGTCACCGGTTTCAATTTTATCGGTTCCCACTGTGGTTGTCAAATGTTCTAGCGTGGGAGTAGAATGTAGATTGTGAAAGACAAATATAGGGGTTTTGGTGGAATATACTCATTGTTTGGAGAACGAGCCCCATTTGCCTTATATAGGCCTTAGGGGCTGGCTGATACGATGGCGATTGTTCGTTATCCTCCCCATGACGTGCGTAGTCTAGGGTTACGCGGTCGTGACCTGTTAAGGAGGTCTTGGTGTAGTGCGCACAAGAAACGTAGGACATGTCTACATTCCTTGCACGATCAGGTTGAGGGGTTTGGTCGTCCTCTGACCGGCCCAAGACACGATAAGTGGGCCGTCTACCGGATAGACCCAGTCCATCTATAAATGATAAGAAAATCTGTTTTAAATTACATGAAACTTTTTCCTCACACATGATGAATCAAGGTTTTAAAAAAGTTTAAACCTTTCCAGTTTTTTACCTCGTTTTTAAAAAGATTTTAAACCTTCCCAAACAATAAATTCATATAACTAAAACAATATAAAAAAGAGAAAATTAAATAAAGAATAATAATTAAAAAACAATAGAACTCAACAAAAGATTTCATTCTTAAAATAAAATATATAAATAGAGTCGAAACCTAATATATCACATAGAAGAATAAATGAAACATGAAATTTTATATTTTATATTACGTATACTAATGAAAATGATAAGTCAAACAAGTTATGTGAAAAAAAAGGAAAAGAAAGAACACATATATAAAATATCATTCATCATATTCTCTTATAACATAGTAATAAGATTGCTATAAAAAAATATTTTGAAAAAAATAAAACTAACTTCTTAAATTTGATTAAAAATTTCTTATAAATGTATCCTTAATATTATCACACACTAATATCTAAAATATACAACAAAAATAGTAATGCTTCATTAGAATATAAGACCATAATCTTTTAGCGTTCAAAAGAAAAAAAAGTATACGAAAGGAAGTATAAAATATCAAAATCTATCCAAATCACCTAAAACTTTTTCTTGCATATGATGAATCATGATTTTAAAAAAGTTTTAAACATTTCCAAATTTTTTACTTTTTTTAGAATTTTTTTAAACCTTTCCAAACAATCAATTCAAAGAACCAAAACAATGTAAAGAACCAATAAAATATCAAGTAATAATTAACAAATAATAGAATTCAATTAAATATTTCATTCTTAAAATAAAATATATAAATAGAGCTCAAACCTAGTATGTCACCATAGAAGAAAGAATGAAACATGAAATTTCAAATTTCATACTCCCTATACTAATGAGAATTAGTAAAACAAGTAATGTGAAAAAAAAGAAAAATATTTTATTGTTGAAATAAAATATAACAGATATTTTAAAATAATCATTAAATATAAAAATTCCAATCAACGATAATATGTGGAAAATAATAATTAAACAGAGTAAGAATATTAAAAAATCTCAATAAAAGATCTTATTCTTGAAATAAAATATAAAAATATAGTTTTTTAAAAATCATTAAATACATAATTACAGTTTTAGTTTCCCTTTTGTGAAAAAAAATTTGTGTTAGACTTATCTTTATTTATATAAAGATAAAGATATTTAAATTATAATTTTCTATAATTATATATTTAAATTATAAATTATTACAATTATGTTAATGAAAAAGACAAACGAAGGAGATGAGTTTTCTTGTGAGGAAAAAGAATCTTTAGAAAACAATACATTAATTAATGAAAGTTAAAATTGTAAAAAAAAACAAACTAGTAGTTGAAAATGGAATTTTTTTTTAAAAAGTATATTTAGAGTAATTTTTTAAAAAAAATTACTTAAAATAAGTTTTCAAAAAAAAAATTATGTTGTCTAGTGAAAAATGTATTTAGAGTAGTCTTAATTATTGCTAAATGAGTTAAAACCATATATTTTTTAATTAATTAAAATGACAATCTAAAAATACATTTTGTGAAAATAATTTAACATAAAAAACTATTATTTTAAGTTAAGTTACATAAGAATTATTCAACTTAAAGAAGCTGATGTTAAAATAATCAGAAAAAACTCATCTTAAAACATTTGGATTACATTGAGAATCTCATTTATTGTTGATAAATTTGAAGAATAATTAATTGATTTGTTTATGTTGGCAGGAGAAGCGGTTGATAGGTGTGATAGTGTAAGACTAATTTTGTGGCAGTTTGTAGTTTGTAAGCACAGCCAATCCTAGTGAGGCGTCAGGTGAAAACGTTACTGTGGCAGTGTCAGTTGTCACTTTACAGCGTTGCCCCTTCATTCTCTCGCGTTGATGCGCGTGGAAGCCACTCATTCCTTTTTAACGCCGTAACTCTAACTTCCATCTTATATTTTATATATCCGTTTTATGTTTAAAACGGCTTTACGTGGTTACGTTACGTCAGCTCTATATTTCTCTCCTGTTTAGTCACCACCCACCACTTGCGGCCTGCGGCTGTATACCAAATTTGCTTATTTATGGTTATCGTTGGCTTTTAAGTTTCCACTTCCACAACGTAAGCGCGTACCATCCTCTCATCCAAATATGCTTACTATTTATGCCTTTATACAACTTTACCATTTTTAATTTTACTAGCTTATGCTATTAAACTGTATTCATTATATCGCTATGAATCTGACATAAAGGCGAACGGATTATTCCTTATATTTGGCTATTATGCTATTTATGACTTCTAATAAAGTTATTTTTAGAGCTTCAACTTAGAATCTTAAGTTAGAAATAGATTCATGCGCTTAATAATAATAAAGATAGAAATAGATATGTAAGAGAAAAAAATCTTACATCCAAAATTTTTAATTTCCAAAGTTACTTATAAATTGTAAGAGTTTATTTTATATAAAAACTGGTGAAAATATTAAAATTGTTGTGTCTGTGTATTCATATTTTTATTTTAATATGTTATGACAATTTTTGAGTTTTATAATAATTTTAATTTAATATATTTTGTAATAATATGATAAAATATAAATAATTCAATGTCATTTTGCATATAATAATTTTAGTTTAGCATATTTTGTTAATTTTTATATTTCTTTATTTATATTAGCATAATAGAAATATGACATATTATCAACAAATATGTCAAATTTGAAAAAATGAAAAAAAAAAGAGAGATGAATAGAACTAAAAAGGTGCAATTACTAAGGGAGAAATTACATTTTTTTTAAAAGTGGGATAAGTTACATTTTTGAAAAGGATAAAATAGTCATAAAAGATATAGACACCAAATGTTCTTTTTATATATTTGTACATATGGATATAGTGTATAAATAATAATAAATATATATATAACATGTTAATTAAACATTTTAACAACATAATAAATCAAAATAATAAATCATAAAATCTACAATACTGACATAACCAAGTTTAGCAATGTATTACTATTAGATAATAACATAGCAGTACTAGAATATTTTCATGAACGTTTAGTGTTGTTACAAAATGAAAGGTTTATGTTTTTATAAGTGAATGTTATTCAATTCAAGAACAACACTAAGTAAATATATGTTGAACCATAAATGCATGAAAAACAATTCAATTTGTTAATTTGTTAACTTAATAATAAAGTTAAAAATCTACATAATATAGAGTATGCATAAAGTCTACAAAACTTATCCTGAATCTACTTAAAAAAAGAGTTTACATATGAGTTAACTCATATAATGTAAGTGGATTTGTAAACTCCTAAGAAATAGCAAGTTAACTTAAAAATTTGATAACCATGCATGCGTATAATTCTACTTTCTTTTTTCAATATGAACTTTTTTTTAATTTTAAAACATTGTACTAGCATTTTTACACGTTTGAAAACATTATATTAAAACTTCGTTCAGACATTTATCAATCTTACATTAACATCATCTTAGGAGCGTAAAAATAATGATTGAAAAAGAAAGAGTGGATGCTAAATTTGAGATAACATTATTGTAATATGCTTTAATATTATATAACATGTTTTATCATGATAAATAATACTATAATTAATTAAGAAATAATAAGTATTTTTAATTAAAATTTATGGTGAAGTTTCGTAGCATATCACTATAGAAGTGTGTTAGTCAAATATTTTTTTTTTAAAATTAAAAAAAAAGGACTTGTATAATATTTTAATAATTGTAATATTACTCTTCAATACAAATTAGAGTTTGTAAATTCATAAATTATGTAATAGATAATATTGTTTGAGTTTTATAGGATTATGATGACCAGCCAACTCTTTCTTTAAATACTAATTAAATATTGCATATAGTTGTATATAACATTTATATTTGACAGCATTAATTAAACTGAAATAATTTAATGTTAGTTGATCTGTAATAAAAGTTCACGTTATATAATAAGATAAAATTTTAATTTGATCATAATATTAAAAATAATTAAAAATTATATGTAATCAAAATTATAGGTGATCAAAATTTTATGCATCTCAATAAAATAATTTTTAACTCATGTACTAAAGACGTTTATTATAATTTTTCTCATTAATAAGTTTCCAATATCAGCAAGAGTTGTTGCAAAGAATTTTCATCTTTAATTTTCCATTTTATTCGCAATGTATTGTTCATCTTATTGAAATGAAAAACAAATCATTATTAGCTGTAAAAAAGAAAATAAAAATATTTTGAAAAAAAATGTCAGTTGATTAAGAGCAATTTAAAAAATAATAAATACATCTGAAATTAGAAAATTGTCCTGTAAAAAAAAATTGGAATAATTATTTAATTAAAAATAGGGAGAGTAGTTAATTGAGTTTGAGTCAAAGCTGGGAAAGTAAGTGAATTAATTAACCGTGTGAGTTATTATATATCTGATGACATTGTCTAGATAAAAAAAAAAAAAGAAGTTTATTGAGTAATAGACAAAATAATTTTGAATTTTAGAGTGATAGAAAAGAAAATATTAAAAATAAGATAAAATAAAGGGGGTGTGGACAAAAGGTTAAGTAGAAAAGAAAATAAAAATAAGGATAGGGAGAGTTACTTAATTTAAATGGGAGAGTGTGGGACACAAAGAACCAAACCCAACTGGGTAGAATGAGTAAACTAGCTGTCAAACTCGTTCCACATCGACACTTCTTTGCCCTTTTTCCGCTTCCCCTTTCCCACAGACCACAGTATTGTGTATTCCATTCCAATTAAAAAAAATAATAATAAAAATAATAATGAGCCCAAAGAAATTACTATAAGAGGGTCCAGGAGAGCGCGTAGCAACCTCCCTTCTCTCTCTCTAACACACTCTCTCGATTGGGCGCCATGGAGGCCCAACCTCCAACCCCCTCAACAGCGCCGCCACCGCCGCACATGAGCTACCCGGACTCGGTGGAGTCGTCACCCCGCTCACGCAACACCGACTCCTGGGACGAGCCCTTCGCCCCTGCCTCCTCCAAGCTCCGTCTTATGTGCAGCTACGGCGGCCACATCGTCCCCCGCCCCCACGACAAGTCCCTCTGCTACGTTGGCGGAGACACCCGCATCATCGTCGCCGAACGCGCCACCTCCCTCGCCGACCTCTCCACGCGCCTCTCCAAGACTTTCTTGAACGGAAGACCCTTCTCCCTCAAGTACCAGCTCCCCAACGAGGACCTCGATTCCCTCATCTCCGTCACCACCGACGAGGACCTCGAGAACATGATCGACGAGTACGACCGCACCGCCGCCGCCGTCAAGCCCTCCCGCATCCGCCTCTTCCTCTTCCCCACCAAGCCCGACTCCACTCACTCTATCCCTCCCCAGATTCTTGACACCTCTGCCAAATCCGACGATTGGTTCCTCAATGCGTTGAACGGCGCCGGCTTGCTCAATCGCGGCTTCTCCGACTCCGCTTCTGTCAATTGCCTTCTTGGACTCGACGACGACCTCGCCGGTAACAACCTCGACCCCGCTTCCAAGGACGCCGTCGAAGCTTCCGCCGTCGCTGCCGCCGCCGCCGCCGCTGCCGCTGCTTCCCAGGCTGGATCTTTCGCCAACGGCAAGAATTTGAAGCAGGATGTTCACTCCGTTCCCGATTCGCCCATGCTCGAAACCACGTCCTCTTTTGGCTCCACTTCCTCGTCGCCGTCCCTCGCCAATCTTCCCCCGATTAGGGTTCACGTTGTGGAGGATCAGAAGGTTATGGGAATTGAGGAGCAGTTCGCCCAGATGGGGGTTGGTATCGGGCAGAAGCAGGATGAGGCTTTTGTTTTGCTCTCTTCGCCTCCTCCGCCGCCGGTGCCCGCCACCCTCTCTGCCGTCGCTGTCCCCACCCCTGTTGTTGCTGCTGATTATCATAACCGGGTTATCTCCGATGATGAGAGATCCGATCACGGTGTTCCTGTTGGGTATAGAAAGCCACCCACTCCTCAGCCTCAGCTTCAGACTCAAATTCAGTCGCAGCCACAAACACAGCCACCTGCTCCTCAATTTCAACAGAAGTCAACCGGTGGCGGCGCCGTTGCTGATTTGCCTTCCCCTGATTCTGTTTCAAGGTATTCCCAATTTCATTTTCGTTCCCCCTTTTTTTTTTCTTCTCTATCTTGTTTTAATTTTAGATGTTAGAATTGGATGGATCATTTCGTTTGGTTCTTGATGATTGGTTTGGTTGTGCGCGTCTAGGGTTAGCAAGGGATTTGGTTCTTGGTGATTGTTTCAATTGGCACTGTTTCAATTAGGTTTTTGGTATTTGTTTTGATCCTGCAGTGATAGTAGTCTTGCGAATGCATTATCGAGATCGAAACCTGCCGTCTATCAAGATCAAGTTCAGATTCAATCCGGGAATACCAGGGTCCCTAGTAACCCTGTGGATCAAAAGCTTAACGTGTCTGACCCACATGGTCGCATCCAGATGCAGCAACATGTACAGGACCCTGGATATTTGTTGCAACAGCAATTTGAACAGCACCAACAGCTGCAGTCTCAACCACAGCAGCAATATGAACAGCATCAACACCAGCATCAACAGCCACTACCACAACAGCAACAACAGTTTATACATGGCACACACTTCATTCACCATAACCCTGCCATTCCTGCGTACTATCCTGTATATCCTTCCCAGCAACACCCCCAGCATCCACAGGTTTACTATGTGCCTACGACAAGACAGGCGCAGGCCTACAACATATCTGTGCAGCAGGCCAATATGGGTGAATCTGCAGGGAACATCCCCTCTAGCAGGCCGCAAACTCCACCAAATCCTGCTACATTGGTTCCACAGTCTGCTACTTACAACCCCATTAGAAATGCTCCCATGCCTAAAACTGAAATGAATGCTTACAGAGCAGCAGCTGCAGGCACCCCTCAACTAGTTCAAGTTCCCACAAGCCAACATCAGCAACAGTATGTCACCTACTCACAGATGCACCATCCATCTCAGTCCATGGCTCCCAATTCTGCTGCCCCTGCCAATTATGCTTTTGATTATGCGGATCCTGCTCATGCTCAAATGTACTACTCTCAACCTTTGCCACCCTCGATGCCTTCACATTACCAGACTATGACTGCTGCTGCTGTGATGATGCAGGAAGGTTCAGCTCAGCATCCCTCAGACAGCGTGAAGCAGCAGATAAGAACCTCACAGCCATTATAAACCGGTCCTTAGAAAAAAAAGAAACAATTTTGAGAAAAATGGGTTTGGTTTCCCTTTTAAGTTTCATATGCAGTTCCTGTTGTCATGTTCGGTAAACTGTTTGTGGTATGTATTTGAATAGAAAAATAAGAAACCGTGATCATCTTGTACTCTTTCTTGTATGTCATAATTTATATAGGAAAAATTGGTCCAAGGTTATACTGTAAAAGGTGGAGTCTGAAACATTGTATTGTGAAGTTCAAATATCAATTCCTGAAATGATTGTCATATAAATTAGCGGGTATTGTTTCTTGCTCTGTTCTTGTGATCTTTTTTGTTGTTCATGATATAAAATGTTCATTCCTGTTGACAAGTGCAATGGATGTGGTCATTTGAAGTTTTGGATTACTAGCAGTTTCTCCATGGTCCCTTATATGACCACAGCCATGTATGAAGGACCACATGTTTACACTTGTTAGTGTAGTCATACATCATATTTTGGTCTGGCCGTATATTTTCAATCCTCCTGTTGGTTTTATATGGGAAAATCTTGTTTCTGCTGATTGACTGCAGGTTTTTGTTGTGCATGAACAAACTAAAATGTCCTTGCGAGTTTTAGTTTGAATTTGTTCTTCCATTATGGAAGCTATACCTTTGAATTATCATCAGCATGTTTAAATGCATAACTAAAAGAACTATGCAATCAAGTGGATTCTTTACAGTCATTTCAAGCTGCGTAGTACGAGTTTATACAGAGATTAGGTAGTTCTATGAAAATTGATCACGCTTGACAACACTGATTTGTGCAATACTGTCACAGAAGCCGGCCTCTTACGTTGTTAAGAATTAAGATAGCACGAGGATCTGAATTCGAAATTTCAAAACCTATAGAGGACGTTTCGAGCTACGATGAAAAGGCTTGCTGGCACTTACGGCAACTAGACCAATTTCCTGAGCAAGACACAAATTTATGATGACAACACTGCCAAGCGAAAAAGCACTGTCAAGTAAAAGTTTTATTGATGTGAAATTTTAACATATAGTGTATTTCAAGATTAATATAAACCGTGCACAACAGAGTGCACGTTACATATGTTGATTTTGCTGAATTTCATGCGACTTTAGTGGCAAGGTACATAAGATTCGATGTTTTATTGTATTGAAGTATGCACCAAGTACTAGTTAGTAGTTAATAGTACTTTATAAGAATAGTTTAACTGTACAAGGTTTAAAAGTTACGATAAGGCGTAAGATTGAGCTGGTTTGGAGCACCATTTTGCTGGGTTCGAACCAGGCAGAAAATATTATACAATTTCAAAACAAACAAAAGTATATTCAACTACACGTATGCACAATTACGCCGCTGCCTACACTCCGTGACTTAAAATTTAAATCCTGGAACTAGTTGTTGATGCTGACTCTGCTTCAAACAACTTATTGCACACTTGTAATGTATTATTAACATTATCATCCACATTAATGATGGGGCTAGCAATTGTCAAATAACTCATGGTCCCTACGTGTTTAATGTCAACGTAGGTCAGGGTCTCTCACTATCCCATAAGATGGTTTTTGCTTAGAAGAATGCTATCGATTCAATGCACATAATTGGTGTATTACTGCCGACCGAGGTCTGAGGGAGCCTTAGTCCAAAGTGGGAAGTTGGGCTGGTCATGGAGACCCATATGAGTACGAGTAAAAGTATGGAAGAATAGTGTGTGTATGTGCACCTCACCGAAATTAATGGGATATCTCAATGTGTTATAACATTACCCTTTGCTTCCAAGAACTGAATTCCATAATGATGGAAAGGGAATCAATAAGCCATTTGCTCAAAATTTGATTCTCTGCTTCCCAAGATTTAATGGAATGTAAAAGGAACTTAAATACTTAATAAAAAGCTGTCTATCGAGGGGCCCACTTAAGATGATCATAAATACAGTCTCTAACCATGCTGTTTATTTCTCTGAAGAGTCATCCGCGTGAACACTATTTCCGTCACAATGAACATACCACGTTCACATATACTTGCTGAAATATTCGAAAGCTTTTGCCTTTGTTTATTAGAGGGAAAAGATGCACAAAACATTTTATTAATTTGTAACAACCGTGTAATACTAGAAGAGAGAATAAAGATGCAATCCACAAATCTTTTCAGTATAACTCTCTTTTTTCTTCCATCCATAAAACAAGATTATAATCTTCCTATATTTTCCCAAGCTTTATTGGAATCAATCGAATAACATATCATTTGGGCTTGAATCCACAAACGACTCCATCAACAACTTTTGATCGATGCAGGCTGGCAAGCATATGCTCGGTTTTGCCTATTTATTTATACATAAAAACATTTCTTTTGAGGCAATTGTTCAACTAAATCACTTCCAAACTTTTCACCCTCTCACCAAGATGGCAACGTTAATTTCACGACCGTGACAAGTGATCAACTGTCGACCGTTATTAGAGAAAAATTTTTAGACTATGATTACATCACAATTCACATGGTATTGACGTTATATGTCTCGTGCATTACGGACTCAAATTTTGGATTGGATAGTGAAGATAATATCTCTCACTTCACATTAAAAAAAAAATTGATAAAAATTATTTCAATAACGTGACACGAATAATTGTTGCAAAATTTGACCTAACCCTTAATTTTTTTTTTATATTAAAATACCCTTTATTTTTTAAAACACCACAAGAAAATCTGCTTGTATAAATTAAGCCAAAAGACATTACTAACAACAATAATTCATATTTCTCGAGAAGAACAATACAAGTATGGACAAACTTTCTCAGCCATAGCTATGAGGATCCAAAAATCATTTTACAGATATGTTAAAAAATAAGCGGAATAACAATCTAATCACGCAACAGTTACGTCAAACACTCTTACACAATTATCAGCACCACAAGAAGCAAGTTGCATACTCGTGTGATCTTCCTCATTTTTCTTCCATGCTAGACGGTTTACAGTGGAAGCATGGCAAACAAAAAGATCTATACGAAGAGCAAGAGCAGCAGCCAAACCAGGAGCTGCTATGCTTCCATCATCTGTTCTGTTATAAGACAGATTCCACAATTCTATTTGTCCATTTTCCATTCCAACAGCTAGAAGTCCATTATTTTTCTGAAGGAGACCTGTCCAAGATAATGCTGTCACACTACTCATAAATTGAGGTAAAGTCATAAGCTGCCTGACGGACTCCTTCTCAATGGCCCAGATTTTCACTGTCCTATCCCGTGAACCTGTTGCAAATTCGTAACCATGTGGATTCCAAGAACATGACCAGATAATCCGCTTGTGCCCCTCCTGCCTTGCCACAAGACTATAACTAATTTCACCTGTACCTATAAACCACAACAGAGTGATTACGATATCTGTTCAGTTGTAGGAGGCCACTAGCTAGTAATAAACTTGCAACTATTGTAGTACAAGATAAGTCCTATAAATAATTTTGAACTATTTAACTTCGATATTACATTACTCATTCAGCAATTATATTTCTGAATAGAGATGCCAACTAGTTAGTCTTGCAAATCTAATGGTTAGCTACTTTAGCTCAGTTTCGTTAGTTTTCTGTAGGTCTCAGACTTGACCATTCCATTAGGGGTATTCAAGGATAAAATTTGAGGTAAAATGACATTCAATCTGATCAAATTTAATCAGATTGAAAAAATTTCCAAAAAAAAATAAAAATATAATGATCGAATACAATCAATAATGGATTGGATTGGATCCACGGATTTCAAAAAAAAATTTTGACATATATTTGTTTTCTATAAAAGATGAGATAAAATAATAATAAACATAAAAGTATGTAAATAAAACATACATTGTTTTTTCAAAATAACATAAAAAGAAATTATATATAAAAGTAGTCTATGAATAATAAAATGTAAATTCTAAAAAACTAAAAACAATAAAATGTAATAACCTTTCATTTTCATCACTGCAATACTCAATTCAGTGAAGGCAAGAAGAAAAATGAAGTCGTGAAGAATTGAAGATTAATTGATTAAAGAAGGTACAAGTAAGTGAATAGAAATTGGAATGAATTATGGATTAGACAGACTAGGAGATTGGAGATGTGATTGTGGACTGGATTGGGCAAGTAGGTCATGCTTTCTTATTGATTGTATTGAAAATTTTCTATTTGCACCCTTATAAATATATATATATATATATATATATATATATATATATATTAAACTTTAAAATAAATGGATCGGTTCACGAATCTACAGATTTCCAAAGTTCAAATTCGTGATCCGATTCATCTATAATTGATTTAATCGAATAGAATTGGATTTGATCTGTTCACGGATCTAATTAGATTGATCCAGATCCATGAACACCCCTACATTCCATCTCCAAAAAATCATGCGTCAATGAAAGAAAATCACTAGAATAATAATAATGAAAAGGAGCAAATTCATATGCCTAAACAGTGATTACCTGTTCTTGTGATTGAAAAAACAGATAACTGGCGATCCCTTGAGACAGTCAAAAGAAAGTTGTCATCTTGTGAGAACTCCATCTGTGTCACTGTTAAGCTATGGGATTTCAGGCGACCAACTGCTTTCCATGACCCCACTTCCCAAAGCCATACCTCTGCAACTGCTGCAGATTGGGCCTGCAATACATAAAACATATGTGCAATAATGAATATTAACACAAGGTGGAAACTAACACTAACACAGCAATCTAACCCAACTTGGTTTGAATAACACAATAAGCAGCATATGAATGCGACAAGGATTTCGATATAAGTAGGCACTAGATCTTCTAAATAATACAGCTACGCAGCTAGACTAACTACATACCTTACATGAAGAAGCAACAAGCTCGCCCTTATGATCGCAGCATAAAGAAAATAGCTCATTTCCATGACCGTAGAGTTTGTGTGATTCGGGCCAAAGTGTATGCCAAGCCAGTTGATCTTCAATTGGAGGTTCAGTGAACACAGTGGGAATGGCATCAGGAATAGTTTCTAGGGTGTCAAGACCATCGAATCCACTTCTTTCAGTGGCCTCATGTACAGCTGCAGAGTAGAATACAATTTATATAATTTTAAAAGACAAACACACTAGAAAACATTTACAACTGTTGAAAAAGTTAAATTTTAACATAATAAAATGAAACGAGGAGTTTGTTCACTACTTTCGTGTTTTATGATATCAGTAAACTCGGGTTGACCCATATCTTCAACAATAATAACAAGAAAGTATGTCAATAGTATGTCCGAACTCCTATAACATATATTCAAGGGATGATAAAAACTTAAATTTACCCCAAATATGCCAGTTGAAATTACTGAGGAACCCATACTCGGTTAGGGGTGTGCATCATTTTATAGAAATAACTAACCACAATTAGAAGCTGAATCACATCCCAAGCGGTTCAGGGCACCGGTATTAAACCATAAGAGAAAAAATACACCAACTCAACAGTCAAGCATCATACAGGAAATAACAATGATGACTAACAAAAAACACTATTCTCCCTCCAAGATGTTGTTTGAACTTTTAGTTTTAAGCAGTGCTCAAGTTGGACCTGATAGGAACAAAAGCTTGAAGAATTGCCTAGATCTCAGGGTTGGATTCTGTTAAAACACACTCATGCAGAGTTTTATGAACTTTTTTTTTGGGTTGAGGATGTTAAAATCAGAGAAATAGAGGAATAATGGACTGAAATCATGTGTTTAAATACACAGCTGACGAGTTTTTATACAGACTTATTTCATAAATTACACATGAATCTAGAATATATAGTTTCCTGTAATATCTAAAATACTATAACTACTTATTACATTTAAAATCGAGATAATATCTAAGATTCTCAATAGAGGAAACTAATAATTTTAAATCAGGTCTGCATTTTCATCCAATGGTTGACAAGATATTTCCAACAGGTTATAGGTTTTAATGCCTGAACCCTCGAGATTATTTATCTCTGCTAAATTTTGAACCATGGTTATCATTCTTATCATACATTAAAATTATAGCTGTTCCTTAACACTTGCTAGCTATTGCATTTTACTGAAGTATAAAAATCAACATAAAATTTTTCATTGGTGTGGATAAGGAAAAGTGAGGGAGTATATGTCCATTTAGCTGGTAGTAATAGTATTAGTCTTGAATTCATCCTCTCTACTCAACTATTTGCTTTGCAAATTGGGGTGTTACAGATTAAGAAAGACTTTGGTTCATTTGAGAAGTACGTTTTGGGCATTTGTCAATCATAAACTCATTCCTACTCAATACAAATTTGGTCACAAGATCCCAATGAAGACATTCAGAGAGCAAAAGCTAAGAAATGATAAACAGGAGCTTTAGGTTCATTAGCCCAACAGTGGTACATTCATTCATCCTGGCAGCTGGCCTGACCAATGACCACTTAATCACCACAGGCACTTGCAGTGCACCTATTGGCAGCTCACCCTTATTGATCTATAGAGCCCTCTCAGTGGATTCGATTTCAACTGAGAAATAAGGAACAAGAGATTGACCCTGACAAGCTCAAGACATGAAGAGTTATTATGCATACCGAAGATCATATGTAATGTGGCTAACTATAGTTTACTTTACAGTTAATCATTGTGTATTATAGTAGATAGGACAAAATGGTTTTCTGATTTGTGAGATTTAAAAATTTCAATGCCCTATCATCTTACCTTATGAATATTTGTTTTCCAGAAGCTGTATAACTTGAACAGTTCTAAGTAAACCTAAAGATAGAAGAGCTAATGTACGGCTTTGTGTAGTGTGTATTTTCTATATCAGAATTTATTTTGCAGAGGATCAGAATACAATTTTCTGTAATTTATATTCTTTTAATATTCTTATAAAAATAGATTTAGAAAAGTGGTAGAAACTGGTTCAAAAACCAGTTTTATAATAATAATAATAAAAAAAACAGTTCAACATTCCTATCCAGTTTAAAACTAATGCAGTAAGAACCAGTTTAGAATAGGTTCAGAACCATTTTACCAAAAAATAAACCACTTTCTCAAATTATAAAATCGTTCAGTTTAAAAACGGTTCAGCTCAGTTTGGTTTTTAATTAAAAAGAAAAAAAAAAAGCATGCATAGCCCTGATCTCAGTCAGCTAATCTTAATCACAGGTTCAGTAAAAATTTACCTTTATCTCTAACCTGTGAGAAATCAAGGCTTGATGCAAGAGACTAATGAACAGAGTCCGAAAAAAGATCTAACATTCACATTTCTAAGTTGAAAGCCTCTTCCATAAGGTGGTCAGGTAGAAGGAATGACTTCATTACTGAATAAAAGTTCATGTCAATGCCACGAGGGAAAATACTTATAAGTGCCTTTTTCAAAATTACTTTTTATTCACAAGAGCTTATATGTTATACTGTATTACTGATCAACCAGAAACAGATGAGTTAATTAAAGCTATTATCAGATTCCTATACATACTGCTCATTACAAGCATTAAATACGAGGGTTGTATAAATCAAAATATGTCAATTATAGTATTTCAGCTTCAAATAGATCCATAAAACACAAAATATTTGGATTTTAGTAGCTACTAGTTTAATACTGAAAGATTAGAAAAGTTAACCAGTAATTAAATTGAAATTTGAATTATGAATTAGCTTAGTTTGGGTACAAATTTTATCTGACTATCAAAACAAATAAACCACCTCATCGAAAAAAATAAATAAATTAATTACATCCTTTTTTTAGCTTCAACCAGTGGCTTTTAATGTGCACGTATTACAACCAGATGTTGCTACAAAACTTAACACCACTAGATAACCATGAGATAGGCTGAAAGAACACCAACATTTGACAAAATGGTCTCACAATCTGTTTGTTAACATCACCTCATCATTTTCAACTTTCAAAGAAATGACTGACCTTGAACGTAAATAGGTTTTTGTGATAGTCCAAGAGCTGACATATTTGCACCCAAAATCTGAACATCTCCCATGACATCGTCTGAAGAAAAGGACTTCTGCAAAGTGGCATTAGTTAATGTCTTCAAAAATGATAATGGGGCTTCAAACACTCTGGCAACTTTTTCATCAGCTCCACTAACAAAACGATGATTCCCTTTACTATGAATAACTGCCATACAATTTATATCATGCCCATGAACTTGAGGGCGAGCTATTTCATGCCAAAATTCTCCATCTTGAAGAGAAGCCTCAACTTTCCATGGGGCATAAATTCTAGTTGTCTGCAATTTTTCACATAGCAACAACAACTTTCAAAGCCAATAAAAATTCAAATAAAATATTTAGTTATTGATGGAAATACCAATAGTGGAAATTAAAACAATTAACAAGCATCTAGAATTTCATTATTTTGCTCTTCAAAAGCACAAAATTCACATAGTCAATGTTCATACATGAATTCGATAACGGAGTGCAAGCCACTTTTAAAATCCAAGGTCATATGACATCATAAAAGATATATTAATAGACATGATTTATCAACAATATATATCTTTTGTGGACATAGTGTGTTTAAAATAAATACCTGGTCATGACTGACGGACATAATATAATCACCAGATCTAGCCCATGCAATATCGGTCACTGACGCAAAATGACCAGAGGGAACCTTTTGTGGTAGCCAATTATCATTACCAACATTCTTCCAAAGATGGAAGGATCCACCATATCCATGTGCTAAAATTGAATCTCCATTTGGGCTCCAATGGCCACCATAGAACCCAAGAGCACAGTGGCTTAGTTCTCCGACAGTAACAACATTCATCCAGACACCAGAAGTCTTTTCAGGTTGCCAAATCATCATAGTCTTGTCCATAGATGCAGATAAGATACTTTGTGGTTGATAATAGGCATCCCCTTCCATAGATGCAACCAAAGGGGGTTGCCACATTACTGAATATACCCAATCCTCATGTCCAATTAAAAGAGATTCTAAGGATATCTGAAAAGAAGATGAACCAGCCACTAGTACAGGACCTTCTATATAGGATGATAAACTTATTTCTCCTTTCTTGTATAAGTCATGTCCATTGGACATAGAGCTGCGAAATGCCATCTTCCAAATTCGTATGCCTTTATCCTGAGATGAACTCACCAGAAAAATATCGTTTACTTTCCCATTGATGCTTATAGGTAATGAGAAGTCCAAACTCCGGATCCAATCTGAATGCCCTTTTAATTCACATGCATGTACAAGCTGGATTCACAGATAAAAGAAAAGTTAAATAACTTAAAACACAAGCCAGCGGATAAAACTACACCAAACCAAATTTTTATGTTAATAACCTACATCTATGAGGATGAAGATACCTTTCCTGTCTTTCCACCACAATAAAGGTGAATCTTGTTATCCAATCCTCCCATTGCAAGGACAAGTTGCCCACAATCTCCAGGCAATTCAGCTAATGATAGGGCTACCATTGATTTAGAACCAACCGAGAAAGAATCCAGGCACGATAATTTACAGTCACCTAAAATATTGAAGAAAGTCTTAATAAAGATTGTAAAATTACATGCATGGAAGTAAAAGCTGAAAAAGGTCATTCTCATTGAGAATTGTAGCTTACCTCTGCCAGTCATTGGAAATACAAGTTCCCATACACAAACAGTGCAGTCTGAAGAAGTAGATGCAAATATTGCCTCAGTCTGAGAAACCATAATTCCACTCATGCATGTAACACCTTTCTTGTGTAATTGTGGAAGTTGTAACACGTGCCTCCACTACAAAAATTCAAATACAAATATGAAGAAAAAAAATTATAATTCTATCTAAGTTCTCTGCTGACAAATGTCTCTCACAAAACATAATTCTTAAATTTTTATTTATTAAAACAAAAACTGAGGAAGGAAAAAAGAAAACAAAGGAACAAATTGTACCTTGCCATCAGTAAGGGACAGTTCCCACAAAATAATAGCACCATCTGCATCTCCAGATAGCAAATAATGCTGCTCCAATTGTTTTGCTGCACAAAAAAAAAGGGAAGATGGAACATTAACCATTTTTTATAAACGTTGAATCCACAACAAGCCAAACAGCCTGATTCAAGTGCAACTCCACGCAAAAAAAGAACTTGTAGAGTTCAAGTTAATGAGAGATGAGGAAAGAGAGTACCTTTAAATAGGAACTTGCTGGTAGGGAGCCAATGGGTGCAATTCACAACTGCCTTGTGACCCGGAAGAGTAGTCAAAATTTGAGAAGTCTGGGAAAAAGAAAAAAGAAAAAAAGGAATAAGAAAAAAGAAGAAAAAGAGTGAGGGAAAGAGTAGAAGAGAGAGTGAAAGGGAAGGGAGGGACCTTGGGGCAGAAAATAGCAACGGCGTTGTGAGCACCAAAAGAGAGCAAACCAGAAGCACCCCATGAAACGTTGTTGACTATTCTGTTGCATCCTGCTCCAATGAACAACCTTTTCACTTCAACTTCACCGCCGCCACTGGCCATTCTCACTGTCACAGACGGAAGAAAGTTTGAAGGCTGCGAAAGCTTTTGATTTTGGATTCTCTGCCGAGAAGGGAGACGTCGCCGCCATCCTTGGAATCAACAAAAACTATTGGGCCCTCAATTGGGCTTCTCTTCTCATTATTTTGTAATCTTTGTTGGACATTTTTTCCTTAAAGAAATAATAAGATTTAAATATATTTTCAACTTTTTAAATTAGGATATTTTTTATTTTTATTCTTTAATTAAAAATTATATTTTTTTGTCCTGTTTGGGGTTATTTTAGTTTAATTTTTTAAATTTATAAAACAAAAATTAATTTCATTTTAAATTTTCAAAATTTTAAAAACAACATTATTATTATATTATTATTATGCTTTTTCAAATATAAAATATTGTTAAATCTTAACTAAGTTTTTCCTTCATAAAAATCGTAGATCAGCTATGGGTGTCAAATCAACCTAAACTAAAATTGAAAACCGATAAAAAATTTGAAAATCAATAAAAAATTAAAATTGTTTGGTCTGTTTGGTTTATTAAAATCTTAAACTATGTGATTTGGTTGACTCTTCGATTTAAAATTTGAAAATCAATTCAAATTAAATGGTTAATGATTGGTTTGATTTAGGTCAAATTTTATAATATTTTTAAACTAAACTAATGGAATTACACTTGGCTTTTTTTATTTAGTTTGAGTTATTTTTTTACGATTAAAGTCAAATCAAACCACGTCACGAATACTCTTCTTGATCGATAGTCAGAAGTTTCAACTAATGATTAATGATCGAGGTGGTGGACAGCTAGTGACTAGCGATCGAATATAGTAATCAATGCTAGACAATTAGAAGTGGCGGTTAGTAACTCGATAACTTGTAATCATAGACGGTAACGAGTAGCGTCAAGTGATGAGTTTAAATATAAAATGAAATAAAAATCTTAAAACTAAATTTTATTATTTTTTAAATTAGATGAAAAATATTTTAAAACTAAAAATTAGAACCTTTTCTAAGATTTATTTTTAAAATAAACTAAAAATTAAAAACTTCAAATCATTTGACTCTGACCTAATATGTTTAAGGTGGCGGCTTGGAGGACATATTATGTATGAGAGGGAGGAGGATTCTTTGTCATTAGAGATTTGAGAAAATAGAATTTAAAAATAGTGATTTTTTTTGTTATTGTCTTAAAAACACCTACATTTTTTAGAGATTAAATATGTAAATTTAGTAATAGTTAAAAATCGTAAAAAAAAAAAAAACACAGTTTGAAGTTCAACAAACAAAGATGTGACCAAAGACCCAATTTGCATTATTTTTAAAAGAGGAGATAAAGTTCACTTTAATAATTTATTGGAAGTATTTGTCTAAAAATAAAGCGTAGGACTTTTGCTTTATGAGCTAAAACACTATTTTTAAGAATGTTATTCTCATGAAGTTTTATTTATTTTTTTCATATTCTCATAATGTTTTAATTTCTCATTCTCCTACTTTTTATTTCATAGTAAAATACTAAAATTGGACTTTCATACAAATATTAGACGTTACTTATAAATATGTTATAATTTATATTTTTTATTTAAATTATTTTAAAATTTAAAACATTTCAAATTACATAATTTTAAATTTACTTATGCATAACAATTTTAATTTTATTATTTTTAAGAATAAAATTCTTAAAAATATAATAGCAATACACGTCCCTAAGACAAGTACAGTTAAGTTTTTAAGAATTTTATATAATGGAATAAAACATTACATAAAATTTTGTTATGTTTTACTCTTTTTAACTTTTAATTTTTTTTGTCATGATATGTCCAATTGTTTATAACAACTTATGCATCTTTCGGTGACATTGTGAGTGTCTTTTGTTTTTATTTTCACAAAAAAATAAAAAATAATAGTAAAAATACATTTGATTACAATTTAGAAACATTTTTTCTAGAAACATTTTAAAAAAACAATTGAAAAAAATGTTGTTTTTGGTGTTTTTAAAAATTAAAAATATGTAAAAACTTAATAACAATTTTGTAATCATATTATAAAACTATATATAAATGTATTTTAAATTATATATAAATATTTTATAATATTTTACTAAAATTTATTAAAATTTTTACAATATTATTTTTTGAAAATAGACATATATATATATATATATATATATATATATGAAAACAAATATATTTTCTTATTGAAAACTTTAAAATGAAAATTGCTTTTAAAAAAATAAAAATAAAGTGTTTGTTTGGTAACAATATTATAAAACTGTTTTCAGTATTTTAGTATTTAAAAACTAAAAAACTTGTTTGGGTAGTATTTTCTGAAAATATTCGAAAACAGTTATGGTTTTATAGTCTTTAAAAACTAAAATACAAGAACAATTGAAAATAGTTTTTTTTTTCTATTTTTATTTTGAAAACTCAAAATACAATCAAAACATGTTGTTTTTTGCTTTTTACTAATGAAATTTTAATAAATATGAACAAGTTTTTCTATTTTTATATCTTCAAAACAATTTTTAAATAAGCACTTAACAAACAAGTTTTTCTTTTATTTTCTTCTCATTTGAAAATTTTTTTCAAAAACTAAAAAATAAAACCGAACAAATCAAGCCCAAAAACATTTTCTTAAACCAAACATCACATTTCTTGTTTAAGCAATTTAGCTAGGATTTTTTTTTTACTTTTCAATTTGGGTTGTTTTACACTTATTATCTTTAGTTTTAACTTTAACTTTAAATTATTTTGAATATCAATATTATATTATAAAAACTATCAACGGATCCTACTACTATCAGCTTGTCAGCTCATGTCATGTCACATATTAGCATATGGTGTGTTTGGTAAAACTAGCTAAAAGCTAGTTGAAAGCTGAAAAACTAGCTGAAAGCTGAAAAGTTAGCTGAAAGTTGAAAATTGAAAGTTGAAAAACTAATTGAAAACTAAAAAACTAATTGCAAGTCTTTTAGTAAAACTATATGATCAACTAGCTAAAAATTGTAAAATGACAAATAAAGATATCATTACCCATTCGATCAACAATAATGTATTGATAATAATTATAATATATTTTAATAATCTAATAATTATATATTTAAATTATAAATTATTGTAATTATATATTTAAATTATAAATTTCTATTATAACATATTTAAATTATAATTACATATTTAAAGTAAAAATTTATATAATTACATATTTAAATAACAAATTACTATAATTAATATTTAAATTGTAATTTTATAAAATTATATATTTATATTATAAATCACTATAATTACATTAACGAAAGAGAGAGAAATGAAGAAAAAAGACTTTATAATGTGATGAGAGAGAATTCATGGAAACAATGCATTAATTAATGAAAGATAAACATGTAAAAATAAAACAACTAGTAGCTGAAAACAGGAGATCTTTTGAAAAAGTTCATAAAGTACCTTTTAGGAAAAAGCTATTAGATCCTAAAAAAGCTCATAGATTTTTTCTACTCAAATGGAACTAAAATAATTTTAGATACCATTTTATCTAGTTTTTTAGCTTTCAGCTAGCTGAAATGACAAATTAAATACACTCATATCTAAACATTATTTTATAGTGGTTATCACGATTCATTTTACTAGGAGTGTGTTTGGTTTTCCATTTCAGTTAACTGAAAAGATTTCAACTTTTTAGGAGCTACTAGCTTTTTCAAAAAAGTTACTACAAGTAGTTTTTCCAAAAGATATCATATTTTCAGCTACTAACTTATTTTATTTTTACATGTTTACCCTTTGTTAATTAATGTATTGTTCTTCACTAATTCTCTCTCATGACATTATATAATCTCTATCCTTCATTAATGTAAATATAGTAATTCATAATATAAATATATAATCAGTTTTTCTAATGTGTGTCCGAAGGCACATTAAGAGTTATTAGAATCCAATTTCCAATGTAACTTTTGATATATTTATTACGCGAGAAAATGAAGATAGTTAAATAGCATTAAATATGTTTTCAAATATTAATTTACTTCCAATTTTAACCTTGGTTGTTGCACTTGTGAGGCACCTCCTATTTGTTACAATGGAAAAAGGTAAAGTACAATTGAAAGGAAAAAAATTACATTTTGGCGTTTCAACTGTTGTAAAATCGTATATTGGATGTATTCCATGTTCGTGGTACGTCTCTCCCTGCAGAGTTTGTAATTTGTATGCTCTTTTCCATACGACTTGTTGGATGCGGTATGGGCTGATTCATTTAGGTGAGATTTTGTTTGTTACCTGGTGGGGTTGTGCCCTTTTTAGTACTACATTGCCTTCTTGGAAGCATATTGGGGTGACCCTTTTGATGATTGCTTCTCTAATGTGGGCAAGGGAGTGAAGTTCTGCTATGACCTCCAGTTGGTTCGGCGCAGGGAGGCTGACTAGGATTCGTCAAAGAGATCTACTCGTGATGATGGTTCAAAAACTTCAATAGGTATCATGGTTCAAAAATTTTCATTACATTATACTCAATATCAAAGCATACATACAATAATTTCAAAGTTCAAAATAAAATATAACATAGTACACACAATCTCAGCTCGCCCAGTGAACCTCATCATCTGTGAAGACCTAGGGTAGCTTTTCTAGTGATAGCTGTCGCTCAACGAGACCCTACAGATGACAAAACCTCTATTGTCAAAACCAACCAATCTGCTGACATATAACTATACATTCTTATAGCATACATATCATAATTCATCTATTTCTTTACACCATGTTCACACAATTTCCATATAAAAATAATGATCATGTAAACATAACAACAATGCCTCTAAATTCAAATAACAGTATCTCTACACCATTTTCTTATATACATATCAGCAATACGACTTTTAACCACAGTCCGACATACTTCACTCTAAAGCGTCCTGTCTTTTTGCATCAGCACTACTATCTGCTCCCATGCAAAGCACGATCATCACAGTTATACAGAAAACATAAACATTGCAAGGGTGAGCTTACATAATACAAACATACCATTACATCATTCATAAATCGTGAAAGTTACACATTTATATTTAGTACCATCAACACACATTCACTGATAGTAAACAACCAATCAATTACTCTTATGTTCCTCATGAACATAAACTCTGAAATTTAGAAGAAATAGGATAGTTTCTTATCTTATTATTATGAGGTTATTAACCTCTATAAATATACATGAGTCAGCTACATATTTTAGGAAATGCAGACTGCCAATCCTAAAACAGATCCCTATAATTATGGAATTAATTAAACATAAATGATCCTAATAAAAACAACACACAACTGTTGCATGAATACAGCACATCAAATATAAAGACATCCTAAAATTACCTCACGTCAATTACTGCTGCACAAATCACGGTTTTTGACACTCCCCCTCAAGCTGGTGAATAAGTGTTTTCCATTCCCAGCTTGGATATAATTCTTTCAAAGTTAGTGCAGTTCAGTCCCTTGGTGAGGATGTCTGCAAGTTGGTTCTGAGTAGACACATATGGTGTGCAAATCATGCCACTGTCAAGTTTTTCCTTGATAAAGTGTCTATCAACTTCAATATGTTTAGTTCTATCATGTTGCACCGGGTTGTGGGCTATGCTAATTGCCGATTTATTGTCACAGTATAATCTCATAGGTTCGTCCCACTTTATCTTCAAGTCTTCCAATATAATCTTCAGCCATAGAAGTTCACATATTCCGTGAGCCATTGCCCGAAATTCCGCTTCAGCACTTGATCTAGCCACTACACTTTGTTTTTTACTCTTCCAAGTGACTAAGTTTCCACCAAGGAAGGTACAGTATCCCGTGGTTGATCTTCTATCTACAACTGACCCTGCATAATCTGCATCTGTATATGCTTCAAGACTTACACTCTTGTTTCATTTGAACAAAATTCCTCTTCCAGGGGTTCTTTTTAAGTACTGAACAATTCTAAGGGCAGCTTGTAGATGAGCTTTCTTTGGTTGGTGCATAAATTGACTAACTAGACTTACAGCAAAAGCAATGTCTGGTCTAGTATAAGATAAGTAGATAAGCCTGCCCACAAGTCTTTGATACATCTCCTTGTCCACAGCAATATCCTCCTCCATACTTCCCAATTTTATATTTGGATCAACTGGAGTGTTTGCTAGTCTGCAGCCTGTCTTCCCTGTTTTTTTAAGCAAGTCAGTAATATACTTTTGTTGAGATATAAAGATCCCTTTCTTGGAATGAGCCACTTCAATTCCCAAAAAATATTTAAGTCTCCCTAGCATCTTGATCTCAAATTCAGTGGCAATACATTCACTTAACACTTGTTGTTCCTGCTTGTCGTCCCCACTTACTATAATATCATCTACATACACTAATAAAAGTGTTACTCCTCCTGAAACTGAATGTTTGATAAATAATGTGTGATCTCCTTGGCTCTGTTTGTAGCCCAAACCTGTCATGACCTTGGTAAATCTTCCAAACCATGCTCTTGGGGATTGTTTCAGCCCATATAGAGCCTTTCTTAGTTTGCAAACAGTTTCAGCAGTAACATGTTCGTTGTAACCAGGTGGCAATTCCATGTATATTTCTTCTTCAAGATCTCCATGCAAAAAGGCATTCTTCACATCAAATTGTTGCAGATCCCAATCATTATTAGCTGCTAATGACAATATTACTCTGACCGTGTTCATCTTAGCAACCGGGGCAAATGTTTCCAAGTAATCAACTCCATAGGTTTGAGTGAAGCCTTTAGCCACCAACCTTGCTTTGTGACGTTCGATTGTCCCATCGGCCCGATACTTTATTGTATACACCCACTTACATCCAACTGGTTTTTTTCCAGGAGGTAAGATGACAAGTTCCCATGTTCTATTTTTGTGTAACGCCTCTATTTCCACATCCATGACATGTTTCCATTTCCTGTCAGTCAATGCTTCAGATACAGAGGAAGGTGTGTGTGTGGAGTTGAGGTTAGTGAGAAAAGTTTTATGGGTAGGAGAGAATTTTTCAAAGGATAAAAAATTTGACAATGGGTAACGTGGTTGTTGGGTGCATGTTCTAGTTCCCTTTCTAAGGGCAATGGGCAAGTCCAGATTTTGGTCCACCTGTGCTTCTATATTTTCAGACAAGAGTTCATTAGAATCACTTAAATTTATAGGATTTGAAGGTGTTACCTCATGCAGTGACGGTGGGTTGGATTCTTGGACATTGCCGGATCTTGGAATGGCCTCAGGTGCAGGTGCAGGCTGTTTCATTGGTTCAGGTGCAGATGTAGGAGGTCTCACTGGTTCAGGTGGTTCAGGTGCAGAATGCTCAATACTTCCCTTAGTTTCAGGTACAATTTCAGGTCCGAACATCATATTTGGGAACATGAGAGTCTCATATTTCTCTCTTACTGTCTCCCCCTGAAGATGAGGTTGTTTAAAGTAACTTTCTTGTTCATTGAAGGTGACATCTCTTGACACATAGAATCTTTTTGAGAGGGGTTGAAAACATTTGTACCCCTTTTGTGTGGTAGAGTACCCTAAGAAGACACACTTAACAGCCCTAGGATCCAACTTTCCCCTTTCATTACTATGAACATGCACAAAGGATACACACCCAAAAATCCTAGGTTGGAGTTTATTTGTAGGGTCTAAGTGTGGGTAGAATGAGGATAGAACTTCCATGAGACTTTTTGAGTTTAAAATTTTAGTGGGTAACCTATTAATTAGGTAGGTGGCAGTAAGAAGAGTTTCCCCCCAAAATCTCTTAGGAACATGGTTTTGAAAAAGTAGAGCTCTAGTTTGATCTAATAGGTGCCCATTTTTCCTTTCTGCAATTCCATTCTGTTGAGGTGTGTTCACACATGAGGACTCATGGATTATCCCTTCCCGTTGGCAAAAGGAGTTTAGTACAAGATTAAAGTAGTCCTTGGCATTGTCAGACCTAATTCTTTTGATACTAACTCCAAATTGATTTTTAATCATTGAGACAAATTGGATAAAAACGGAGCTGACTTCAGATTTTTGTTTTAATAAAAACACCCAAGTCACCCGGGTGCAATCATCAATGAATGTTAAAAACCATTTAGCACCTGAGATATTAGGAACATAAGCAGGACCTCATACATCAGTGTGAACAAGAGAAAACGGGAGAGAACTCATCTTATTGCTAATGGGAAAAGGTACACGCTTGTGTTTCGCAAACTCATGCACCTCACAATGGAGACTCTCCACATTTAAATTTTTAAACAGGGAAGGAAACAACACTTTTATGACTCGGAATGACGGATGTCCTAGCCGGTAATGGTAAAGTTGAACTTTCTCTTTATTGGTAATGATGGATGTAGATATAAGACTCTTGGTAGGCAGATTAGGATTCTCCATGTAGTATAGGCCATTCCATTCTCTAGCATGTCCAATCGTCCTCCCCGAGTTCTTGTCCTGCAATATACAAGCATTGCTGTAAAAGACAACATTACATGAAAGATCTTTGGTGAGTTTTTGTATAGAAATCAGGTTGGTAGATAGTTTAGGGACATGAAGGATATTTTTTAAAGTCATGGATGGGCTTATTTGGACCTCTCCTTGTCCGGCTGCAGTTATAAGGGTTCCATCTGCGGTGGAAATTTTCTTGTTGCTAGGACATGGGGAATATGTGGAGAAGTATTTGGGTAAGGGGGTCATATGGTCAGTGGCTCCAGAGTCTAATATCCAGTAATGTGTAAATGGTGTATCTGAAACATTGAGCCCAAACAAAAATGGAAACTTACCAGAATATGTCAATGAGCACGTACATGTACTTGTGGGCTTCTCCAATTTACTAAGAATTGATCTTACCCGTTCTATTTCTTCATGATTCAACTGTACAGATTCTTCACTTTGCCCATTAGCAATGTATGCTTGTCCTTGCCCTCCTTTTTTGTGTAAGCCTCCTTTCGGCCCCCATTCTCGGCTTGAGTTTTCTCCTTTCGATCCCCATTCTCTGCTTGAGGTCTTTCCATCTTTCTGCCCCCATTCTCGGCTTGGGGGTTTTCCGTGTAATTTCCAACATTTTCCCCTTGTGTGGCGCGGCTTGTTACAATAAGTACACCAAGCCTCCTCATGTTTTTTCTCCATACTGGGAACCCAATTTTTTCTCTGGTTAGCAATCATAATTGTTTCTCCTTCGGCTATCATTGCAGAGCTTTCGATGGTTGGGTTTTCCAGCATCAGCCCTCTCCTGCTTTCTTCACTCCGGATAATGGCCACCACTTCATTAAGCCCTAGAACTTTTTCTTTTCCCAGGATTTGGACTCGGACTTGGTCATATTCAGGGTTTAGGCCTACCAAAAAATCATAGACCCTATCTTGTTCAATATACTCCTTTAGAATTGCTGAGTCCTCTAAGCACTTTGCTTTTATAACTCGATAGTGATCCAATTCCATCCATAGAGACTTGAGTTGATTGACATATTCTGTGACTGATTTATTTCCCTGTTTGGCAGCCACTGGTTTCACTTTTACATCATAGATTTGAGCAGTATCCTTCGCCTTAGAATAAGTTTGTTCAACTGCCTCCCAAATTTCCTTTGCTGATTTCAGAAACATACAGGTATCACTGATTTCTGGAATCATCGAATTCCACAGCCACACCATAATCATAGAGTCTTCTTCATCCCATGATTTGAATTTAGGATCAGTTTCATTAGGTGCATTACCGTTCAAGTGACTGATCTTCCCTTTTCCTTTCAAGATGGTCCTAATGATTTGAGACCATTTGAGATAGTTATTCCCATTTAACTGATAAGTTGGATGAATATTCTGCATTTCTCCAACGGTTTGAGGGCTGTCCCCAGTTTCCAGGTTCACGACTTGAGCCATAACAAGGTGAGATTAAGGTAGAGAATTCTGCTGCAATGAAGGCTAGCACCAAGACTTAAAGGTAGCGCAACAATGAAGGCTGCAATTTTAGGTTATAGGTCGCGCAGCAATGAAGGTTGCGGTTTAGGTTTGATGGCACGGTCAGAGACTCCCAGGGATCGGGTGCTCTGATACCATCTGAAATTTAGAAGAAATAGGATAGTTTCTTATCTTATTATTATGAGGTTATTAACCTCTATAAATATACATGAGTCAGCTACATATTTTAGGAAATGCAGACTGCCAATCCTAAAACAGATCCCTATAAGTATGGAATTAATCAAACATAAATGATCCTAATAAAAACAACACACAACTGTTGCATGAATACAGCACATCAAATATAAAGACATCCTAAAATTACGTCACGTCAATTACTGCTGCACAAATCACGGTTTTTGACATAAACACTCACAATCAATCAACAATAATTATGCTCCATTTGAAAATAAAAATTAACAACCAATCAATTACATTTATGCTCCACCTGAACATAAACATTCAATATATTCAACTAACGCTTTCCAGAAAGACTCACTACATTGAATTCAGATACCAAGGTAGTGGCTCATATTACTTCATTTACACTAGTATCTATTTGTTGCACCTGATAACCAATTGAAGTCTGAGCATATTCACTGAATAACCAACTGATGCCTAGTATATCATTGCCCGAAACAGGGCCCTAACACTACAACATGTTGTTATCCAAGTATATCCTATGGTGTATTATCTCTCGACACAGGGCTCTAACACTACATCACCACCCAAAATACGGTCTTAGCACTAGGATCACTTAAACCTATCGACATCCCTAATTCAATGCATCATCTCAAGAGCTCTGTTACCTCATCGTAACAGTCCACAACACAATTCATTAATACTCCTTATTAATGAATTACAATCTCCAATCATCCATAAACACAATTCCAACAACTCATCATTCACACACAGTACATAATTTCACATATTACTCAAAGCAAGCATAAACTCAACACATCATCATGCATTTAATACAACACCTCATCATTACGCATTTATAACCGACATACATGCTATCTTAAACAGCTCATTCATACCACCAAAATATATGTTATCACACATAACTCAATAATGCAATTAACATGCATGTTATCCTAAATAACTCAACTATGAAATCCAAATATATGCGATCTCAAATAACTCAAATCACATATCAACAAATACACTAACTCAATTAGCTCACATTACAATCGACAAATATGCTAACTCAATTAGCTTACATCACAATCAACAAATACGCTAACTCAATTAGCTCAAATCAAAATCAAATTCGCACTAACTTAAATAGATAAAAACACAATTAAAATACATAGTTATCTTAAATAGCTCACAACATAGTCAAAATACTCGTTATCTCAAACAACTCAAACCTCTCAACTATCAAATTACTGATCCATTAACAAAACATCAACAAAAGAGCTTCTCTTACCTATTTCTCCATAAAGCCCATTAAAACCAAAAGGGAAGAATCAACAAAGAAATTACACAAGAACCCCAACTTCAACTAGATCCAAAGAAAATTAGAATTTCCAAAGGAATCCCCTTTTGAAAACGAAATGATCGAAAATGATAAAAAAAAAAGTTTAAAAAACTACGATCAGACATACCCATACTGGTCACCTCTCAGAATCAGGAGGAATGGAAGAAACCGTGTCTGATTCTATCAACAAAACATCGACCAGGCAAGCCATAGTCCATCACAGTCAAGAAGAACAAAATTTCAAAAGAAAAAGAAAGGGAGAAAGAAGAAGAAAAAGGAAGTTGGGATGTATTTAGTAACTTTCACTTGCTATTTGCACCTCCTCATTTCTCTTATTAAATAAATTTCTTAAATCCTTCCAAAATTTAGCTAAAACCTTCCGTAAAAAAGAGTAATAATTATTCTCACCTCCTTATCCTTCTACCATCAATAAAAAATAACCATAAAGCATTAACATCAATAATAAACCCACCATACTTCAATTCAATTAATAATTTAAGTAAAAACTTAAATTTAATTTCTTTCACTATATTAAATTAGATATAATTGAATATTTAATTATCTATAATATTTAAATATCCTTTTGTACTTGAGGTCATACTCAGATAACTTTACCGACCACTTCATCATCTGATCGTCAAGGTCAGGTTTTTGGAGTATTTGGCAGAGAGGTTGGTTTGTCCATACTATTATAGGGAAGAAGCCCTAGAAGTAATGCCTGAGTGTTTTTTGCAGAGGTTACAAGTGCTAAGACAAGTTTGTCTAGCTTCTGGTAACATACCAAGAAAGTAAAGTGATGCAATCAAAGAGTTGATGGATCTCCTTTAAACTGTTAGGGCTTCTCATCTCTAGGACTGCGAAGCAATGATCGAGGTTAGCCTCAATTTCCTTATGTGTGCATAAAGTCGATAACTTAACCCCAAAAGAGCATATTTCAGAGTTTAGCTTCAGTTTGTGTAGGTTGAGGGTGTTAAAGCCTTCTTGCAAGTTAGTTATGTGTTAGTTCACTCTATAGGACTTAACTACCATGTCATCGACATATGCTTCTATATTCCACCCTATCATACCCACGAGTATCTTGTCTATTAGTCTTTAGTATGTTGCCCTTGTGTTTTTTAGTCCAAACGGCCCGAAAGAGCATTTTTCAGGGTTGAGCTTCAATTTGTGTCGGTTGAGGGTGTCAAAGGCTTCTTGCAAATCAGTTATGTGTTTGTCCGCTCTGGAGGACTTAACCACCATGTCATCGACATATGCTTCTATATTCCACCCTATCATACCCACGAGTATCTTGTCTATTAGTCTTTAGTATGTTGCCCCTGCGTTTTTCAGTCCAAACGGTATAAATTTGCATTAATAGCTACTTTTTCCTCCAATGAATGTATTTTTGTCTTCTTCAGTGATGTGCATTCTAATTTGGTTATAATCGGAGTATGCGTCCATTAAGCTTAAAAGTTTGCACCCTGACACTCTGTCTACTAGGCAGTCAATGTTGGGGCACGAGTATGAACCTTTGGGGCATGCTTTGTTGAGATCTGTGAAGTTGAGGCACATCTTCCACTTGCCGCATTTTTCTTGATCATGACTACATTGGCCAACCATGTCAGGTAATGTATCTCTCAGATGTGGTTAGCCACCAGTAACTTACGGTCTCTTCGACGGCAACAATTGTTTTCTCAGGGGTGATTTTTCCCCTCTTCTGTATGACAGGTCATGCCCTTAGGGCTAGAGCTAACTTATGACAAAGGAAATCGAGGTCATCCTGGGCATGTCTGCGGGGCTTCATGCAAAAACGTGCATGTTTTTTCTTAAGACGTTTATTAGTTTTTCTTCCATGGTTTGGCCAAGGGAGGTATCAATTTGCATTGCTTTGCTAGGGGAACACTTTATTTTTCTTTAGTTCTTCTATGAGTCTCGGCCTCTGGTTGTCTGTCTCTCGGAGGTTTCTAGTGCTTATTGTGTTAATGTTGCTGTAGAGGGCCATATGTGTGTTCCGTCTTACTCGTAGACTTTTTTGGTAACATTTTCATGTGACATCCAAGTTGGTTTTGATAAAACTGACCATTTCGTCTAACAGGGGGGACTTCACTTTGAGGTGGGTGGTCGACACCATGGCTTGCAATTTGTTGAGATTGGGCCTGCTTAAGAGGATATTGTACGCTGAAGAGGCATTGACCACTAGGAATTTTATGGGATCATGTTGGCTTTATCCCCGTCACATAAGGTTGTCTTGAGGTCGACGAGTCCTCACACTTTGAGGTTGTAGGCAATCTCTTGGGATCTTTAGGCCAACGAAAGTGTCCCAGTATAGGAAATCTATCGAGATGTCTTGATTGACCAAGATCCTCTTCACATTGTATCCCATGACAATTGTTGAGATGATGACTGAGTCGTTGTTGTGTGGGATGTGCCTTCAAAGTAATTGTCTAAAAAGGTGATGACAGGTGTCTGAATGGGTGGTTTGGAGTTGACCGTTAACATCAAGTGAACATATCATTTTTTGGTCGAAGACGTCTATTCTCCCCCCGAGAATCCCCTGCTATGGTGTTGAAGTTGCCGAACACGACCCTTAGGTTGGTGTTGAGGCTTTCGTGTTGGTCAATTGTCTTGGGGTTCTCTTCACGGGTTTGGGTCGCTTGTCAACCCGTTTTTTCTTTTCTTTGGGTGTATTTCTTTAGCTCTCGTTGTCTGGTCACGTTTTCAATTTTCCATGTGATGGAGCATTTCTCTATGTCACGCCCTCAAGTTTTGTGGAATCCACACCACTTGCCTCCTTTAGGCTCTATTTGTCGGCCTGGGTAGGAGGTGGGGAGTTGTATCGGTTTGGTGTGGTAGACTTCCTTTAGAATTTACTGCATGGGAATCGTTAATGGAGTCATCTCATATGGCTCTAGAGATCAAGGTTTGGTCGATTTTGATGCCTATCATTATGCTGGTGGTAGGACCTTCCTCCAATGCTCCTGAGGTTTGGGATGCTCGGTCGGTGGTCGTCTATGTCTCGCCTCCCGCCATTCAAACTCTCGTTTGCACTCCATGGCTTCATTGACCTTTATTTCCCAACGTCCTTGGCTCGGATGCTAACTAGTGAAGTGAGTCTTCAATGAATTGGGGATTCTACAAAAGGCTTTAACTGTAATCCCTTGCCGAATGTTGTGATTGCCATCTCTTGGCTCGAATTGGGGATTTGCACGTGTTGGTCATGGGGGAAATCTAGAAGAAGGGTTCAATAGATTCCAAAAATATTTTCACAAAATTTCTTTTTCTAAATATGAGAGTTTTAAAAAATCACACCTTTAGAAATTCAAAATCTACCTTAAGAATTTCAAAACCAGTTTTCAAATAAAAATTGAAACAATGTTTAAGAGTCAATTATTTCTAAGATTTGAAACACCAAACTTGACTAACTCTTAATTCCACAACAATGATTTCCAAATCAACACTTAACCAATTCACAATGAATTTCAAGATTCAATTTAATCAATACAAATATTCAACCTTACTAATATGAAATTGAAAGATATAACTTTCTCAATAAAAGATTCAACTTTCCAAATAGCAAGATTCAATTTTATTAATACAAAGATTCAATTCTATTTTGCTGTAGTACAAATCAATATAATTCAATCAAGATAGCTATTCAAAAAACATAAAGAGTTAAATGATAGAGAGAATTTGTACATGTTGTTTTATATTAGTTTAGTTAGTATGAGCTACATCCAGTTCCAGACTTAGCCTTTCACTAATCTGTTTTCCACTAAAAATCATATATGCACACCACACATACATATTTTTATAGAAAGATACAAAACAACACAAAGATATAGGTTTCCCCTTACACCTTATAAAAGTTTGTTATACTATGACACTTTGTCACTCACAACACCCCATTGCAAGATTTCATAATAACCTCAAGAACTCATCAAGAGATTATTAAAAAATGAGTAAAAACACAATAAAATGGGTAAAGAACAATATCACCTGTTCATGACAAATACCCACAACAATAAAACGTAGTACAACAACCCTTTCTCTTCCAATCAAAAAATCTTGATTATCAACTCATAAATTTATGGATTTTTCTTTTATTTCAATGAGTTTCTTTCTTGTAAATTCATTTTCTCTCTTTTAAAACCTATAGTCCCTTCATTCTCTTAAAAAAATTGTTTCAAAATGGTTTTATGTGAGTAACAGACCAAGGTAATCAATTAACTTTCGCAACCACTTAATTACCTGACAGTTCTCTAAAAACAGACCCAAAAATGCATGTTCTCTATGATAGTCGATTAACATTTTCAGGTAATCAATTATTCTAGAGAGCTTGTAATTGAGATGCCAAAATTTTTTGCTAGTAATCGATTATCTAAAAAGGGTAATCGATTAACATATGAAAATTTTCAGATTTTATGACTTTCTTGCTTGATCCCATTTATGTAATCTATTACCACTCAAGTGATCTACTACCCATGAGGTAATTTAAGTCCTAACTTAGTAATTTTGATTCCTTTATTTTCCAAACAATACACAATCATAAAAATCAAGATTCAATCATGGAATTACTACTCATCCACACACTTATGCCTAACTAAACAATCAATACAAGTACCACACCTATCAAATGTGTTTGGTACCATAAAATGAGTTAATAAAACTAAGTTAAACTACAAAACCAAAACTCCAAGGACTTGAGATG
Organism: Psophocarpus tetragonolobus; assembly: GCA_037954015.1. Classification (NCBI taxonomy): domain Eukaryota; kingdom Viridiplantae; phylum Streptophyta; class Magnoliopsida; order Fabales; family Fabaceae; genus Psophocarpus; species Psophocarpus tetragonolobus. The sequence continues at coordinate 6,553,017 of CM075692.1, read as the reverse complement.
TTTCACCAAAGTTGCTTTCGAACCTTCAATCTCAATAACACGATCACATTGTTGAACTGTGTCATGAACCCTTGAGGGACTTGTCATGTTGTTGGCATATGTCGAACAAGTCATAGGGGGGGTCGTTGCTTGTTGGCAACGTATTGCTGGATGAATAAGTGGGTGAAGTCCTCAAAGTTGTGTATGTAGGAGTCGAGAAACGTACTGAACCAGTTTAGAGCAACTCTTTTAAGGGTTCCAATGAACATTTTGCGGTGAATGGGGTCCTTATTACTGCTGATCATCATTTGGGCTTGAAAGTTCTTCAGGTGTTGTTCAAGGTCAAAGTTTTCCTCAAAGGCTTCCATTTTGGGGACGAGGTAGTATGGGGGATCGAGGCATCGAGGTTGTTGGTTGAGAAAGGTTGGATATCCCTGGGGTGCTTCGTTTGTGTGTTGTCCTTCGAATCTTCATAGGTTGACGACCTGAGCTTGTAGTTCAACTTTTGTTGCGTCAACTCTAGCAATGACTTCATCGTTTGTCCTTCTTAGCTCTGCTAGCTCTTGCAGTATTTGTTCCTTGATGGGATGTTCCTCTCCGCCAACAGTGGGAGAGCGAGAGGATGTTGCTCGTACCATTCCTTGGGATGAGAGGGTCCACCGATAGAGGTGTAGGTAATGTCTTTACAAGGTCCCTACGGTGGACGCCAAAGGTTCTTGAATCTATGTACACCCTAGTGAGAGTATACCTGGATTGAGAGCATTAAATTTAAGGAGTGAATATTGGTTACCTTTTGAGGGTGTAGATGGATGTATTTATAGGTATTCTGAAGAGGGGGTATCCCGGGGGGTCTGAGATCCCCTTATCTTGCTATGATTAGGTGTTGGGATTCTAGGTATATGCCATCGATATAGATAAAGTGTGAAGATAACGCAAGGCAAAGATTACAGAAACATATACAAAGAAGGGGACAATTATTGAATAAGCTCATGACTAGTAGGTGTGGGCAGTCTTATCCCTTTGATGGTTGGTCGACGTTGGGTGTTCCTTAAGAGAGGGGTTGGTTCATTGGAGTAAGGGGTGCACAACCTCGAAGCCACATGTGTTAGTAAAGCACTAAGTGGCTTAACAAGTTGGTAGGTTGATCACAGAAGACCCAGGGGTACATAACCCTAGAGCCACGAGTGCTAATGGAGCACGAAGTGACTTAATGAGTAGGTTGGTCTGTCGTAGACGACTTAGGTGTACATCAATATTATATTATAAAAACTATCAACTCATGTCACATATTAGCTTATTAGTTAAACACTATTTTATATGGGTTATCACGATTCATTTGACTAAGTTTGACTTAATAACAATATTTCTTTTTTTAAGTCACAGAAAAATAAAATTGAACTAAATTTAAAACATAAACTATCAAATTACTTTTTAAAAATATACAAAAACAAAATAAAAAATATATATAAAGTAAAAGATTAATAACATTTCTTTTGAACGTTTTCTATTTTTATTTTTAAAGAAAATAAAAAATAATAGTAAAAATATATTTGATTATATTTTAGAAAATATTTTCATCAAAAACATTTTAAAAACAAAAAAAAAATTATTTTCAGTATTTTTAAAAGTTAACATTAGGTGAAAACTTAGTAATTATATAAAAAATAATATATAAATGTATTTTAAATTATATATAAATAATTTATAATATTTTTGTTAAAATTGATTAAATTTAACAATATTATTTTTTTAAAAATAGAAAAAATATAAAAATAAACATATTTTTTTAATATTAAAAACTTAAAAATAAAAAAAAAATTCAAAAAATGCAAAAAAAAAAAAAAAAAAAAATTCTCTACACAAACGGCTTAAATCATTACGTATCCCTCGCGAGGCAAGATATGTTAAATTGAATAGAATAGACACGGATAGAGTACTAGTTTACTTTTCAAATGAATTTATTTTTGTGGTTGATCCAACTCCAAATTTGCAATGCAGAAGACATAATTTTGGACAACCGCCATAACAATTTGACTGAGACAAAACATACAACCTACCGAGTGAAAATGTTGGAGACAGAAACGAGAAACACGAGTACCAAAACTATATACCGATTACCACATAAAGCAAAGTAATGAGATAGATGCGAAGCCTTGTGCTACCCAAAATGTCAACCATGTCCATGTCCATTTCCATGTTCTTCCAATCCGACATGCTATCTGCGCTCTGCAGAGGCAGAGGCTCTTCCACCTTCCCACGCGCCACCGCGCCCTTCCGCCTCAGGGCTTTCTCCACCGCCATCGCCGATAAGCCCTCCGTTTGCACCGCCGACGAACTTCACTATGTCTCCCTCTCCAATTCCGATTGGAAACTCGCTCTCTGGCGCTACAACCCTGCGCCTCTCGTTAGTTTTCTTTCTTCTTTCAAATCGCATCTAATTTTATTCTCTCTTTATAATTTGTTACGTAGTTCTTGCGATACAATGTTTGTTTCATAGGCACCTCCGCGGAATCATCCTCTGTTGCTCTTGTCTGGAGTGGGAACTAACGCCATTGGATATGACCTTTCGCCTGAGGTATTTAACTTCTTCTTTTTCAAATCCCTCCTTCGTAATTGTGCAGTTGTGTGTGTTTCTGTTCTGTATTCACTTTCCCTTTAAAGCCTACTTGTCGTATGCTCTGTCTGTTTCTTTCGTTTTCATTTTTCGCATCTTGGAATTTGTTGTTGGTACTTGTGTAATTATTTTCAGTCAACATTGGAATATGAGTTGCTTGTGCTGCTAAACTTGTTATGGAATTTGGTGGGGCGATTAATTAAATCATTTTCATCATAACTGACAACCTATTATCTACAAACACTAATAATACAAATCTCATTCCCTCCTTTAGCAACAGCATAGTCGGTAAAGAAGATAGCCTTCATGTCCAGTTCATTAAGTGACCATGATTCTATTCTTCTTTCTTATACTTGCATCTGGCGGTATAAGAATCTCATAACTTCTTTTTTCCCAAAAAATGCTTGGATACTTCACAAATGCAGATTGATGAAGTAGGCAAGAGGATAAACGTTGGATATATATCCAATTTGAATTGGATATGTGAAACAAAGGCAGGTATTGGATCTTCATAACTATCCTTTTATTTTGGCAACCACACATCTCTCCTTGTTTTGTCGTACTCTTAACATTTTTCTTTAGCATTATGAACATAAGATCTTAAAGCATGGTGATAACAACGTTTATGAGCCTAGAAACCAGAAGCTTTTGAGTTTTAACATTAATGTATTATTTTAAATTGCAATTTGATTGCCAAATATAGAATACTTCTTCCCCTAACGAATGCTCCAAAGATACTTCTTTTGATTCTATATTATGCTTTCCTCCCTGTTGTTCTGGTTAAAGTTTAATTTTCCCTCCGTATTATTCTAGGCAACCAACCTGTGTTTGAGTAACTAATGATGCTGTCTGCTTAATTTATGCTGGTTAGTACTATTTTCTTCTCTGATTTTATGTATTAGCTTTCCACTGACACATTACGCATGTTATGTACTGCAGTCATCATTTGCACGTTATATGTCTGGTCAGGGATTCGAAACTTGGATTCTTGAAGTACGAGGAGCTGGATTGAGTCTTCAGGGTTCAAATTCCAAAGATATTAAACAGTCTGCCCATGCAATTTCTGAGCAGATGGAAACTGCTTCAGAAAGTGCAACCAATGGAGCTGTGGACTCAAACAAAGAATTCAATAACACCTCTTATGTGGTATCTGAATCTGAGATTTCTGCCGCAAATGGTGTAGAAATTGACAATATCGCAATCAATGGAGACCTAACTAGGTTAGCTACTGTTTGGGATGAGTCAAAGTTGGTGGCAAGATTGACCGAGACTCTTATGTTTTTGTCTGAAAGAGTCTCTGGTTTTCTTAGTGAAAGTCAATCAAAGGTTATGTTTACCAAATTTTTAGATCAGATTTCAAAACTTTTGGTGGGTTCTCCATTATATGAACAATTCAATGAGGTTAGGGGAAAGCTTTCAAATTTGTTTGAAACAAAGCAAAACTCTGGTATTACTAATCAAATAATTGATCTAAGTCAAAAACTAGTAAATATTATCGAGGAAGGTCAGCTATCTGTTTCTCCCCCGTTATTTGATTTACAAGCTCGCTTTACTTCTACAATAGAAGATTTTCAGAAGCAACTTGACTTGCTAGTGAAATATGATTGGGACTTCGATCATTACTTGGAAGAAGATGTTCCTGCAGCAGTAAGTTGACATCCTATTACGTTGGAAGGCATAAATCAATTCACTTTTTTAATTGTATTGACAGTAATTAACAAGTATATCGTTAGCATTTAGCAATACCTTTTTCTTCTATTATTTACAGGAAACTTTCTCTGGCTGTATTTACCTTATACGAATTTTTTGGCTTTACCTATACAGATAGAATACATACTGAAACAAAGCATGCCTAACGATGGAAAATTGCTTGCAATTGGACACTCCATGGGTGGTATTTTGCTTTATTCCATGCTGTCACGGTTTGGTAAGTTTCAGCTTTTTGAAATTGGTAGTATCAAATGACCATTAGCCATCTTACACTTCATTTGTTCTTATATTATGATCTTGGGTGTTCTCTGTTTGACTCTAATGCCAATCATTCTTTAGTTTCTTTTTTTTTTTTGGGGGGGGGGGGGGATTATAATATCTGGACTTAGAAATTCTTGTAATAAGATGATAGTATAATGATGTTCATCTATGGAAGATAGGTTAATTCTGTTCAGATGTTGGATTGACCGAATATACGGTTGGTCATTAGACATCAAGACTTTGGTTTGGATCAGTCTTTAGTCAATATTTACTTTGGGAGGAGGAAAATGCTATATAGCAACGTTGTCTATGAAAATGATTAGTCTACAATATATATATTTTTAGTCTGATTGAACATCCATGATTGACTATTTACTAGACTGAAACAGAAGCAGCTGTAAATCTTGATAACAGGATCAAACTTAGAAGTTAGAACTTTATGAAATTTCATCCTGTTTCAGTATACCCGAAGTCCCACGTTGCTTAGGAGTCGAGACCAAGGGTCGTTTATAAACGCCCTCCTCTCATATCCCCTTGAGGCGTCTTTTCAGGACAACACTATGACGGAGCCCTCGAACTCCAAAGCGGAAATACCTCGGATGCGGTGACCCACCCTAACGATGTTGCGGGACCAGCGGTAAGAACATTGGCACCCACCGTGAGGTACAACCCCAACTCTCACACCCCTTAGCCACAACAACTCTCACACCTCTTCCAACTCATTCAACAGGAGCAATTGCAGCTTCTTCTATTCTCTGTATTCCTACCCGTTAGGAGCTCATAACTCCTTCTCACTTTGCTTGGATTGCACCTTGAGCTGAGCCAGGTGCAGATATGCTGACAACCTTGACAATTCTTCTTTTTGTTCCTATTGTGAAGAGCTTTTTCAACCTCCTCGAGGGGAACCAAACAACTTTTAGAGTGGGGTTACGCCCTTTCCTACAGGGAACTCGGGGGACTTGTTTTAATACACCTGAAATCTCATATCGCTTAGTAGTCAAGGCCAAGAATCATTTATAAACACTTTTCTCCCTTAATCCTCCTCTCCCTCTCTAGGCACTTTTTCAGGACGAAACCGTGATGGAGCCATCAAGCTCCAAAGCGGACAATACCTTAAATGTGGTGACCCACCTAACAATGTCCTGGTACTAAGGGTAGGAATACATCCTTATATTGATTGAATATATGATCAAATATAATGATAGATTACATACTTCTTTTGAAGTCTTTATGCATGTTTACCCTTCTGAATAAGATATGGAAATAATAAACAGAGGAATTTATGATTTTAAAAATGAGAGTAGGATTCAACCTGTTATACATATCTACTTTCTAATGGATAATTCTTACATAGATTGGTATTACTCCCAACTCACTTCTATCCTTCTATTTTGTCATATCACTATTTTGTGTTGTAGCTTATAAAAATTGTCAATACATAGTAGCACATGTTACTACTTACTAGTAAGCATAGAAGTCTAAATCTTGGTCTGCAAGCGGAGCATCTCCTCTACATTTACGGGCACATGTATTTTCATCAGCTTAGACATGTATAAAATGAATATTTATACTGAATATGTGTTTTAATTTCATCCAAGGTGTTGAAGGAAATGAATCCAAATTGGCTGCAGTAGTTACATTGGCATCATCTTTGGACTACACATCATCCAAATCAACTCTGAAGTTACTCTTACCCCTAGTAAGTGGATGGTTTAGTTGTTTCTGGTTATTTCCTAGATAATTTTTAGTGATTAACTTGCCATGATATATGGCAAGGTACTAAATTTAGTCACTTGTTGCACAGGCAGATCCAGCACAGGCTCTAAATGTCCCTGTTGTTCCTTTAGGGGCAATGTTGGCAGCAGCTTATCCTCTTTCATCCCGTCCACCATATGTATTCTCATGGCTAAATACTTTGATTTCAGCTGAGGACATGATGCATCCAGATTTATTAAAGAGACTTGTTTTAAATAACTTCTGTAAGTATTTCTATCCATTAGAAATTTAAAATTATTCATGTGCCTACGGCTAATAAACTTAGGTCTGGTTGTGAACATGGTATCAGAGCTGCTTTCAGCTAGTGGTTAGGAGTTTGATTCTTGTTCCCATTCTTTTGAAATTTAACACAAAGTGAAATGAGCTTGCGCCTAGGCTTTTACTGCCCTTTAGATAGTAACTTCATTTCAGAACCAGAGTGATAAGTCAATATCTGGGTTGTCATTTGAAAACTGTTGTTAAATCTAAATTATTAATTCTTGTCTTTCATAATTATTGAATTCAATTCATTTCCAAAGCATGGGTGATATTTTAAAGGATATGGTCCATATGGATTGTGGAGTGCTTGATGGTTGGATAAATACTGTAATGCAAAAAATGAACTATTCCTTAGCCTTTTATATTCTCCTAAGAAAGTGTGAAAGAGCAATCCATTCTTATAATGTGTATTATAATCAAATCTTGTGGAATACACTCTTTGAACTTAACAGTTGGTTTGCTCATACTTGTTTGTTTTGGACTCTTATCAGAACCTCTGTTCAATATGCTCTTTTTCTAATGCTTATTTCAGTAATTATAACTGTCCCAGTGACTCCATTTTAGAGATATTAAGAATTGTGTGTTCATTATTATTTTACAGAATATTCAGATAATATATTCAGGTGGATCTTAAATCATAATAATGATTGAATTTCATTTAAGTGTATGTTAAGATAATGAAAAGGAAAAATAATTCCTCTGCTTTCACTAGGACATTGAACCTTGAGAACATAGATAAGAGGGTAAGATATTAAACTATTTAGGAAGGATGTACTGAAGTAATGAACAGCAGGTGATGATTTAATTTGTTTAGTTAAAATTAAGTGGTACAAATGTCATAATCCTGCTGGATGTGCTTTCTAGACGTTATTATTTTGACTACAACCAACAAATAGGATACTTGGGGTTAGAACTTATTTAGTCCGGAATAACACTGTTATAGGCAGTCGGGCACATAAAATTTTATTGTTTTGTTAAGAAAATTATATATTGACTAATTAATATTAATATCGTCTGACCTTCGCATGATGCAATTACAACTGGCAGGCACCATACCTGCAAAACTTGTTTTGCAGCTCACTACAGCATTTCGAGAGCGTGGTTTATGTAACAGGAATGGAACCTTTTTTTACAAGGACCATCTACACAAAAGCAACACCCCTATCTTAGCTATTGCTGGAGACCAGGATCTGATTTGCCCACCTGAAGCCGTGGAAGGTATTTTTTTTATCATAGGTTTAGATTTTTATTTGCCTGTTTTGTGGTTTCAAGAAGTGAATATTCTTAAAAGGTATTTTATTGAACAGAAACCGTTAAGCTAATTCCTGAGCACCTGGTTACCTATAAAGTTTTTGGAGAACCTGGAGGCCCACATTATGCTCATTATGATTTGGTTGGAGGAAGGATGGTATGAACTTATATTCCTTTGGTTGTTGTTGTTAATGTTATTTTAGATTAGGAAATTGTCAAGAAGGAAAGAATAACAGGCTCAGTATTATATTTTGATTAATTGGTTATGGACTTCTTGGTTGTCCTCACACAAATTTACTAGTTACCATGTTTCCTTTCGGTTCATTATTAATTTTTGTCCATTTTCAATTGTGTCGTATTTAAGCATTGTTTGTTTCTGTCGTGCCGAGAATTTGTTTTGACATAAAGAATTGGTCTATATTATTTTATGCATACTGCTGCTTTCTTTGTGATGTCTTCTCTATGATTATTTTGAGCACAGGCGGTGGAACAGCTGTATCCGTGTATAATTGAATTTCTTAGTTGTCACGACAAGTGATGTACAACATCAATTTTCATCAAATACATTCTTTTTGGATCTTGCTTGATAACTACATCCTAAACAGGTATGAGTTGTCTTTCTTTTATTGCCTTTTTGTACATCCTGTTAGAGCTTATGCAACGTATTAAAAATATGATTTGATTACATTAAGTAGTATATTATCTTTAGGAATTTAGTTGTTATTTACATTTATTTTGTTTTCCTTTTATTGTATTTATCACTCATTATAAATAAGAATTTCATGTGTGCTCTATACATACAATTATAGTCATAAACTCTTACATGATATCAAGAGCTTAGGGTTTCGATCTCTCTCTCTTTTTTTTTCTTATTTTTCCCTTTTTTTTCTGGTGCCGTACATTGCAAAGCCTGGAATAGCCACTTCCGGTGAGACCCACCCACTGTGCATGAGATCCACGCGCCTCCGATTGCTGCCGTGCCTTCGCTGCCGCCTACTCCCTTCTCTGGCGAGCCTCCCGCCACCATTCTCTGTGCCATCCATCATCGTTTCGAGACTGTTTGACTCTTACTTCAAAATCTTTCACCAATAATATGGTCAATTCTTCATGGTTGTTACCCTTGCTAGACTCCCATCTAAACTTTCATAATTAGATTCTATCAACCCCCACTATTCCCACCTATGACATAGTCCAAGAACAATTGTTGCAACTTTCAATGTCGTGTTCTTTTGGGTCCCTTTCCACACCTACTGGAGAATCCTTTGCACTTATCTCAAATTCCTCTCATTTTAATGGCCGTGGTTATCGCGGTGGACGTCGGTGTCATTATTTTAATCGATGGGGCACATTAAATCAGAATGTCGCACCAAAGCTACTCGGTTAGCTAATGTGGCTTAAGTCACGAATTCTTCCACCTCAGATATTACTATCTCTGCCTCTGAATTTAATGAGTTCCTTCAGTTGCATGCTGTCAATGAAGCCAAGGATGTTGCATCACCTTTTACTGTTGTGGCTTAGTTGGGTAATCCTGTAGCTTTTATTTCTCAATCTCATTCTCTTGGACCTTGGATCCTTGATTCCGGTGCCTCTGATCACATGACTGGTAATCAATCCTTTTTTTCTGCCAAGTCTCTAAAATGTCTTTTTCTAGGTTACTCCCGCCTCCAGAAAGGTTACCGATGTTTCTATCCACAACTTCAAAGGTACCTTGTCTCCACTGATGTTACCTTTTTTGCAAACACTCCCTTCTTTTTTTCAACCATCACAAGTGTTCCTCTGAAGGTTCCACCTACTGTTCCAGTTGTTCTTACTCCAACCACTCTTGTTTCTCCAATCCCATCTCCACTACTCACCTATCATCATCGGAAATAGGCTTAACCACCACCGTCTGCTCCTCTAGGCTCTAGCATCATCCCCCGTTCCAACTGCTCTTCCAATGTCGTCAAATGCATCAAAAACTTCTTCTTGCCATTCTCAAAGGTATTCGGTCGACTTGTAATCCTAGTCGTAAATATACCTTTGCTATTAATTATGACCGTTTATCTCCATCTAATTACTTCTTTGTTTCCTCCTTGGATTCTGTCTCTATTCCTGAATCTACAGGTGAAGCCATGACTGACCACAATTGGCAACAAGCGATGTTGACAGAAATGACTGCATTAGAAGCTAGTAACACATGGAAACTCACCCCTTACCTCCTGACAAGTTTACCGTTGGCTGCTGGTGGGTCTATATAGTGAAGGTTGCACCTAATGACACTATTGATTGTTATGAAACTCGTTTGGTGGCTAAGGGTTATACTCAAATTTATGGGCTTAATTATGGTGATACTTTTTTCTCGGTGGCCAAAATCACATCTATTCGCCTTTTTTTTTGCTATGATTGTCATTCACCATTGATCTCTGTTGGACATAAAAAATGCATTCCTAAAAAATAACTTGCAGAAGGAGGTTTACATAGATTAGCCACCTGGCTTTATAGTTTTCGGTGATTGTTCCCTTGTTTGTGAACTTCGTTTATCATTTTATGGTTTGAAGTAATCTTCGCATGCCTGGTTTAGTTAGTTCAGTTTTGCCTTACTTGAATTTGGTATGACTTGTACTAAAGTTGATCACATTGTTTTCTCTTTTCACTCTTCCATTGACTTGTGCATCTACATGGTTGTCTATGTTGATGACATAGTCATAATTGGTGATGACTCTGAGGGGATCCTTCGTTTCAAGTCTCATCTTCATAATCACTTTCAGACTAAGGACTTGGGATCACTTCGATACTTTCTCGGCATTGAAGTTGCTCAATCCTCCATTGACATTATTATTTCCCAGCGCAAGTATGCTTTAGATATCTTGACTGAGTTGAGAATACTTGATTGTCACCTGAGTGACTCACCTACAGACCCACATGTAAAGCTTGTTCCAGGTCAGGGGGAGCTTTGAAAGACCCTGGAAGATACCGTTGTCTAGTGAACAAACTTAGTTACCTCACAGTCACTAGACCAGACATTACCTCTGCAGTTAATGTGCTTAGCCGGTTCCTACAGAAGTCTTGTGACGGTCATTGGACAACAGCCATGCGTATTCTTCGGTACCTCAAGAATGCATTAAGTCGCGGATTGATATATGAAGATAAAGGCAATTCTAAAATTATATGTTACTCTGATGCTAATTGGGTAGACTCATAGTCAAACAGGAGGTCCACTACTGGATATTATGTTCTTATTGGAGGAAACTTAATCTCATGGAAGACTAAGAAGCAAAAACAGTTTCAAAATCCAGTGCTGAAGCAGAATACCGTGCCATGACAATGGCTACGTGTGAGATCATATGGCTCAAACAACTACTCCAACAATTAAAATTTGGAGATCTTGGTGGTACGAAACTGATATGTGATAATCAAGATGCTATACACATTGCATCAAATCCGGTCTTCCATGAATGAACTAAACACATAAAGATTGATTGTTACTTTATAAGAGAGAAAGTGCTCTCTGGAGAAATTACCACTGAATTTGCTAATTCAATTGACCAACTTGCACACATGCTCACTGAACCCCTCAAAGGTTCTCATGTTGATAGTATATGTAACAAGTTTGATTCATATGATATAATATGCTTCAGCTTGAGGGAGTATTAAAAATATGATTTGATTACATTAAATAGTATATTATTTTAGGGATTTAGTCATTATTTACATTTATTGTTTCCTTTTATTGTATCTATCACTCATTATAAATAAGAATTTATGTGTGCTTTAAACACACAATTTAAGTCATAAATTCTTACACTGTTGCTTATGTGCTTGTTGATGGTAAAAACAACTGAGACAAGATTATTTTTTTGGTTCTTTTACCAGGTACATTAAATTATGAAGAAAAGCTGAAAGAATTTATCAGACCTTTTGTGTTTTGGTGTGAAGGGGTCCACATTTTTTTGTTTCCTAACCATAGCAGCAAAAGGTAGCACTCTGATATATGATGGAGGATATAGAAATAGGAAATATCAGGAGTTTTTTTACAACATTGCTTCTAAATTGCTGTACAGAAATTCTTATACGTTACCCTTCATTATGACTGTAACCTGCCTTTGGTTTCTTAATCTGTTTCACCATGTGGTGTGTGTCGTTGATAGGCTCCTCCAAGAGTTCCTAGTTCCTAGATATCCATGATGTTTGAATACTTGAAAATTATTGACATATTTGTATCATATCCATTTAGGATATTACAGGACTCGCAGCTCGTTTTGGTTTGATTTTTACACATGCGAAAAAAAATAATTTGAATTAATTAAACACAAGTAATATGCATTTGATTTTTCATGTAATATTAAATTTCAACTAAATTAAATTTAACTTTGGATTTTTTTTTACTTTTGAATTTATTTTAAATTTGATAACTAATAAAGTAAATTGATATAGTACAAAATCTGACAACCACTTAAGTTTTAATTATTGCTTAAAAAATGACATTTACTTGTTAATAGGTTATAGATAACAAAAAAATAACATGTAATGATCGATAATGATATTTTTTTGATACAATAATAATGATATAATCAAATTTATTTCCCATTGAATTATTTACTCACATGTTTCCCCAAAGTTACAATTAGAGGTGTAGTTTGATTTTAATAATAGGAATTGGATTAAGCCAAATTGAAATGAAAGACATTTTTTTCTTTTATAAGTTTAGTTCAATTTTGAGCATCTCTATTACATATCGATAAACATTATATGATTTGTCTTCTGATCAAAATGTGACTCTAATTTTTCATCTTTTTATATGTTTTTTTATTTGGACAGATGAAATTAATACCATAGCGTAAATTATAGCATGAGACATAGAGAGAAGCTCCTGAAGTATAAGAGTTTGGGAGAACCATGGAGAGATTCTTAGGGAGAATTACATCACAAAAGTTAGCTGGTGTAATTTAGGAGTCTAAGGCCTTATAAATCTTATATAAAAAAAAACCTTATAAATCATACAGTAAAATTTTGTACTTCTAATGTGGATCTTATATTTTGAGTGAAACAACCTTTTTACATTTCCCTTTTTTGCTATTTGGTTCTTCATAAATCCTCATTTTCCAAATATACCCTCATCTATTTTTGGAGCTTTCATGTAATTATAGAAGTGTTTTCTATTTTTTTTTTAAATAACAATTATGTTCACTTCTTGTAGGATATTCATATTAGTGTAATATTTTTAAATATATAATAAATATTAATGCAATATTTTTACGTTGAAAAGAATAAGTGTGAAAAATAAAAAGTAGAATTGTACATAATTAAATAAAAGATGTTACTATTATTTGTTCAAATTCTAATGTCAAATTTATGAGTTCTTATTTAAGTTATTTAAATTGTCTATTTTTATTTAAAAAGAGAGACTTCTTTTTCGCACTTATACTCTCAATAAATCCAGGCCTCTATTTTTTATGACGTACACAATGACACACTGAGAATTATCTAAATCAACCCTTGGTTTAGTTAAAACAATCCTCGTAGCCGGAGCTTAGTACTCAAGAAGTTTGTGTCAAATGCTCTTTTGCTAATAATCAAGCCTGCCAAGTGCAAATTTTGAATCATAGTGTTCATTTAAAATACTGAGATATCTTTCATATCAGTATTAAAATATCGGATGCCATATGCCTCCATTGTTATAATTGATCCAAGAATGCTGCGGTTACAGAAACTTGCTTTCCATAGTTCTAATCTATGCGGTTTGTTCAGATCAATATTGAAGTAATCTATTGTAATTTGCTACGACTAGTAAACAATACATTTGTCCTCTCTACTTGTAACCCATAAAAAAATGAAAAGGAACAAGAAAAGACATTTCCTGCTGCTAAAGCATAGTGGCATGGGATGCTGTAATCTGACCAGATCTTTGTTCCCTTGAAAAGTGATACTCCTTTAATATGTGGATAACTAGACAAATATTCAAATGTGAGCTTTATGCCTAAATATCTCCAGTCCACACGTTGCTTAGATAAGTTCAAGGACTAAATTGTAGAATTTTAAAAATTCAAGCAAAAGCACAAAAGGTTCAGGCCCTAAACCCTAATAATCAAGTCCACTTATATTCTCTTTTTTGAATAAAAACTTAAACTTACAGGCAAGTTAATGAATCCCTAGAAGCATGTCAATTGGATTCAAGTATTTTATTAATCTTTGCAAATTGGCACGGATTTTCTTCTGACAAAAAAAGCTAATATTTAAAGGTGTGGCTTTATTTGAACAAGTATAGTGTCACTTTTTGACATGAGAATACTGTATAATGATTGATTTCTATTACCTGAACACCTGTGGATCCTATGCAAGATCCGGAGTGAATATTAGTATCCATTATGGTCTTGACATCAAAGTATTGTAAAATGATGCACAGAAATGTTTTGTGCAAATATTAGTATCCACTATGCATTTACCCTATCAACAACAAAATGGATACACGGTAAGCTTTCAGATTATGAACCATTATGATAATATTTCTAAAATTAGAAGCGCCATCTCTGCCTCTATTACACTACAGATGCTGCTAAGAGATTACCAAAACAGAACTCACGATAAAGTATTAGCTTCTCTAGTATAATTAGCCAACCGATAATTTTCACTCTAAATGAATTTATGTGTTCAATAGAATTTTCTAGTTGCTGTCCTCGGGTTACTATCACCATGAAATAATATTGTCATAAAAAGAGTCTGAGCATTTGTAGCAATGTCAGGAAGCAGAATCCAGAATAACTTCTGTTAGGATCAATTTAGCCATCCTTTGTTCTTGGCGTGTCTTGTTTTTACCTTGTGTTCCATGTTGACAGTAACAGAAGATAAGCTTTGTGCATTTAATGATTGATAATGGAGGACGCTTCCTTGTCTTCCATGTGCTCTTTCATGTCTCATTTAGATGCTCAACATTATCACTATAAATAGCTAAGTATACAAATGCAACTCACTAGATCTTCACTAACAATACCTACGTTGAGAATTTATATCCATCCGTTCCCAATGGATTCAAACACATCAAGCTTCCATTTGAACTCTTCAACTTTGCACTCTGTTTTCTACCAAGACAACCAAGATGATGGCATAATTGATCTGGGTCTTAGCCTCGGAACTGTTCAACATGCTTACCATTCCTCTGGCAACTGTATGGACTCACCCCGACCCCCTTCTTTCATTCTTTTAATTCTTCACCTCTTTTAATTTTCCATACACACTAGTCAGTTTTTTTTTTTTAATTACTAAATCAGAATTGTTATATATAGTAATTTTATTTACTTTTATTGTATTTATCTTAAAAATATACTTAATATGATATTTTATTGTATGATAATGTAAAAATAGTTACATTATAAAAATTAAAATCTAAAAAAATCATAATTTAGTCCAGTTCAGTCATGTCACTGATGTCAGGTGTAATGATTTTTGTATGCTGGTGATCAATCTGAGACTGAATTATATGACTTTTATTTTTTGGTGTACTAATAATATTAGCATGAAATCAACCAGTAATTATTTTCAAGTCATAGCATAAAGAATAACAGTATGAATTGGAAGCAGTGTATGATGATGAGCTTATGGGTTGGCCGCACAATATGAATATGAAGAATTCAAGTAGAATGCATTGTAGAGGTGTGGATGAAAATGCAGATGAAGAGATAGAGGGGGTCCAGAGCAACGAGAGATGGGCTTATGTGAAGGTTAACATGGACGGGATTAGCATTGGTAGGAAAATTTGTGTACTTGATCACGGTGGATACTCAAGTCTGGCACTCCAATTAGAAGACATGTTTGGTAAGCCAATGCACACTTGTAAGATATTTTTAGTATAACTAGTAACATGTTTTTCAATTTATTATTCCATTAAGGAAGCCAATCTGTTTGTGGATTACGATTGTTCCAACCGGGATCAGAGTACTCATTGTTATACAAGGACAGACAAGATAATTGGAGGCATGTCGGTGATGTACCATGGAAGTAGGTCCCATTTTACTTTCCACATTCTATCATAGCTCTTCTTATCAATCATTCTAACCTCTTTTCATTTTCTCTTTCACTTGTTTTTATTTTGTCGCAGGGAGTTTATAGAATGTGTGAAGCGGTTGAGGATTGCAAACAAGAATATGGCCATTGTTTCGAGTTCATCCAGATACACCTAAATTTGTGTCTCTTACTTTAGTAGAAATTAAATTAATCAAAGTTGTTTTTGATGTCCTTCGTTATGTGGTTTGAATGGATTCAATTAGTACACATGGTATCTTCTTGGCTTGTCCTTTTCTTGATAGAAACATACCGTACGTGATATGTAATCATTAAAATGGAATACTAATTAATAATCAGATCCAACTTCCAAATTTCAAACAAGGACCTGAGAGTTGAGGGTAGAGACTTGTCAGTGCCAGATTGTTTCATTAAATTAATGCCTAGTAAATAGCAATGACTTGAGGACAACTGTTGTCCGTTATTTCTCAGTAAGTTCATGCAACTAAATAGGAAAATACAGTTGTCTCAACTTGCTTTCATTGTTACAGTCACATGTTTCGCTCCATTGGCTTAGATATCACACTTCTTTATTCCTATTCATCCTATTTGTTGAGCCTAATTGATAACTTGTTTTAGGTCATAATAGATTACTTCACAAGTTACGAGTGAGAGTTGGGTCTAATTTAAGACATTAGTAATTCATAAAGCAGCAAATTAATCTTCGAATTTCGAACAGTGAGAAATGTGTTAATATTACTATTTCATAATGAAACAAACTAATACTCCACCAGCGAGAAATGTGTTAATGTTTGGTGTCTAACAATAATGAAAGCATTTAAATGAATATGAGATTAATTAGTATATATCGATATTATAAAATTTTTTATTCATATAACTTTTAAAGTATTATATTTGTCGACATGTAGATTTTGACAGAACAAAAAAAAATAACTTAAAAATTAGAGGAGTTGTCACAAATATTTATTAAGGAAAACATAAAAAAAAACTTTAAGTAAAAAATAGTCTACGAAACTAAATTTTAAGTTCAGGAGTTGATTACGTGTAGAGAATGTATTAGTACCCTACAACATTCTTCATAAAGACAGTTAGTAAATGAGTTACCTCATATTAAACGTGCAAAATTAAATAACTTTAAAAATACTCATTTCCACCTTAAAACACAAAGATCATTATTATTTATTGATTTTAACATTTTTAACAAGAGTTCTATTATTGAGAAATTTATTCTTTATTAAGAATTTTTTTTTTTTATGTTTTTGAGCCCGATAAGAAATGATTTCTGTTCCTACATATCTCCAATGCAAAAGAGAATCAGAGTTCGCATAGTTCTTTTGAGAAAATATTTGTGTGTTTATATTTTATCTTTGATTTTTTAGTTGTGTTGAGACTTAAGATTTCTTGAACTATCACAACTCATGCATCCCAATTTTTGGAGTGGTCAAAAGTGTACATCTAAGCAGACTCACTGGATTGTCTTTTATCCGTGACGATTATTTTTTAATCTTTATGGATTTTGCCTAGTAGTTTATTTTTAGAAATGAGACTTAGGACAATAAGTTGTCATAACTTATGCCTTAAGATCTCAAGATAAAGAAGATGTCATATCTAGTCACACCTATTTATTTGGAAACTTATGAAATTTTATTACAATCTTACTTTTGAAACTTATGAAATTTTTGTAATAAGAAGATAGTTAAGAAGTTTAAAAAAAAAAAAAAGAAACTTGTGAAATTTGTAATTTTGCATTTAAACAAAGCTTAAGATGAAAAACGTGAATTATTTCAAGATAATGGAATATTATTCAAGTGTATGATAACAAAGTGACCAAGACTTTTCTTTTAGCACCCCCTTTATTTTCTATTTGCACCTCTCAATGTTTATAATTTCCTTCAAAATTTCAAAACATCCATTTATCCTAAGTTTCTTGACAAAACATCACCTACCCTTACGGTTGCACACACACCTCTACCCATCTCTTTGAAAGAGTACCCTCACTCTTTTCGAACATACATGGCAGAGGTGAAAAAATATATTTGTTCAAAGAGGGTGAGAGTGAGGGTGGGAGATGGAGAAGCTAATGTAATATTTCAAAAAGATAGGTAAAAGTGCGCATGCAACCATGAAGTTGAGTGATACTCTGTAAAAAAATTTAGGGTAAAAGAGGGTAAAGATGTTTTGGGATTTTGCAAAAATTGTAAACATTGAGGGGTATGTGAATAGGAAATAAAGGAGTGCTAAAAAAAATTGCCTAAGGACTAAAGACGAAAAGATGACAACAAGCCTATTAGAAGATGACATAACTAGTACTAAAGGAGGAACCATTATTAGATGCAAGAATGAGTGTTGGCTCCTTAGAACTTGAACCCTATTTAGAATTAGAATTCTCTGTCTTCAGGATCAGGACTTCTTTCAAAATTTCGAGAACTTTTGTCTCCAAAAATACCTCTCTTTGAAATGAGTCATACCTCTTTATCTATAGCCAAAGTCTGTGATGTGACCATGCCTAGCCAAGGACCTATCACTAGGGTCATGGCTAGAAGGATTGAAGAAGACCTAGCCCTTGCAGACAAAGGAAGACTTCACCTCCTGTGGAGAGTGAAGATATTAGGCTAGGGACTTTAGTTAATAAAATGTAATTTTCCTTTATTTTAATTTTTAGGAGCATTAGAAATTTAATTTGGGACATGTATTTAGTCCATTTTTTATTTTAGGAGGTGTTTTAGGAATTTAGAGGGTGAATTTAGCTTTTTGGGTCTTTATGAAGGAAATAAGGGGTAGCCTTGATATCTACACCCCTCTTTTCCTACATAAACCCCCTAAGCTAATAAGAAGGAATCTTGGCCCTTGGTTTGAGAAACTTGGGCACCAAGTTTGATGATCTAAGGAGGGAATTATTTCTCAATCCTCCTCCCTTAGATCTCTCCTTTTAATCCTAGCCCTTCTTTTGTTAGGTTATCTTGTTCAAGAGGTTAGCTACCTTTATAAATAGGAGTTTCTCCCCTCACTTGTATTTTTTATACTTGAATTTAATCCTAGAGACCATATTGGTTGTGAGGTTCTTACCTTTGAGTGTCCCTCATTCTCCTTTGTGAGAGCTTCTAAGAGTTATCAAGGGACCCCTCCCTTGTGGTCTCTCCTCTTTGGCTTATCAAACCTAGTATTTGTGGCGCCTCACCTCATTCCTTTCCTCTTCATAAATCCATTTCCCTTCCAAGTGACCTTAGAAAGGATCCTTTGGGCACGTGATAATCAAATATCACATCAGTCTGGGTCTGCTCGCTAAGTGAATTTTGGTTGACAAGCAAATAAAATATAAAAAATAAATTCGCTTAGCCATGAATGGTCGTTGAGCGACGCCTTTCAAAATTTTGTCTCATATCACTTAACGATAGAGCTTCACTAAGTGAGTAACAATTCTTAATATTGAAGAAATTTTCACATCACTTAGCAACAGAGTTTCGCTAAGCGAGTGCACTATCATTGCTAAAGCAAACATCCTTACTTAGCAAAAATAGTGAAGAAAACAAAATTCTGTCTCACGTCGCTTAGCGACAGAGCTTCGTTAAGCAAACATCCTTCTCTTAGGGTTTAGGGTTTAGTGTCACTAAGCAAGCATCCCTCGCTTAGCGAAAAAGAATCCTTAAAAATGAAGAAAACACAATTCTATCTCACACTACTTAGCGACGAAGTTTTGCTAAGCGAACATCCTTTGTTTAGCGAAAATGAATCTTTAACAGTGAAAAAAACACAATTGGGTCTGACATCGCTTAACGATGAAGTTTCACTAAGCGAGCATCATTCACTTCGCCACAAAGAATCCTTCATGATAAAGAGAGTTAAATATGTTTAATGGATTCTTAACAGAAAATTCCTTCCTAAAAATCTTCCCCTCTTTTTCTCATTGAATTGTTCTATGCTTGCTCCAAAGCGAGATTCATTTTCTTCATCTACTTCAAAGGGAGATCCAATTCTTTGTCTTTCCTAGATTACTAAATAACTCTCCTTGTACATTTTCTAAAATTGTTTTAAAAACCTTTAAGAACATTTTCGTTTACAAAGAACTATTTTTAAAACCTAATGTTTTAAAACTTTTTTTAAATTTAAATAACTGTTTTAAAATAACTTATTTAAAAAGTTTTTTTAAAAATATATATATATATATACTTTCTATATTTATATTGCATATCCCCAAAAACTTTTAAATCATAATTATATACTTATCCAACAAATTATACAAATTTTTTCAATAAATTATATTAAATGAATTTAACATAAATGAATAAACAATACTCATATATTGCAATTGTACACCTTGTTCAAACATATATATATATATATAACTAACGTTCACAAAAGGACCAAAATGTGATAAGCACAATAGAGTCAAAATGTTCTAAGTACAAAAGATTCAAAATATTCCAATACTAAAGGGCCAAAATGTTCTAAGCACAAAAGGGTCTTTGTAGCAGCATCGCTAAATACCTACAACAAATGCAAAAAAATAAAATGTTATGTTAATAAGTGCTCACATTAAAGAGAATTAAAATATCACCAAATGCCATGTTATTTCAAATAAGTTGCAATGCAAAGAAAAAAAATTGCTATATTTATAAAATTAGTCATCAATATTCCTACAATTAAATTATATAATGTTGTTTATCTTATGAGAAGTAATAAATTTGATTTCCAATATTCTTAGTTAACCAATTCTATGTATGATTTGTTAAGACCAAAGTCGTCATATGAGCAACAACAATAACTAGATGTTCAAGAAGTGAGAAACTAGGGGATTACTGTGACAATTATATGAATAAAAATAATGTAAATTATTATCTGCTCTCAATTCTTTTAAATACCCTCTTGAATGATGGTGAACATCCTATGCATGACATAATATCCACACTCTCAACCTTCGTTTGTCGATTACACTAAAGATTAATAACTAATTATAATAATAGTTCTATAACATAGTTAATTTAGAAATTCAAAGATTGTAAATTACTTAGTTTAGGCTTAATCCATTAAGGTGTCATTTGTTTAATTATGTGTTGTCACTCAACATTTGAAACCTTATGTAAACACTATATTACAAATAAAAATGCATTACGTAAAAAATACTTATGTGACAAACAACAAAGAAAATGTGTTACAAATTAAACCTTACCTATTCACCAGTTGCTTTATATCATTTTGAGGTGGTCTCCTTGCCGAGCATAACCATACTGCAATGTTCTCCTTAGGCACAAGTACTAGTAGTTGCCAATGATGACCAATCAATTAGAATTAAAAATAAAATAAAACACACACACACACACACACGTAAACAAGATTTGTTATTAAGTGATACTAACTCATTATAGTAAGGTGCCAAGTAAATCTATTTTTTTGAACGGTCCAAATCTTTTTAAAATATATTGTGTTATTTCTTCACATATATTTCCTGACTTTTGTATGTTTAGGGGTTCAAGGAATCCATGCACTTTATCTTTGCTTGCATCCATGGATAATTTATTACAAAACATAACATGTTATAAAATATCAATACTAATTCAATACATGTAATTATGTAAGCAGACAAAAAATAATGTGTACTTGCAAGATCCACAATTATATAATGGATATGTTGAGTCACATACTTCCATCATGTATTTCAAAAACATCGGCGTGGTTTATATAAAGTGGCGCATCAATATGAACACCAAATACATTCGTATCCCATGGAACCTTCAAAGGTTTCATTTATAGCATTGGTGTAAATTTCAATAATTCACCAATCGGATTTTCCATAGGTTGTACTAGTTTTGATTTTGTCGTGCCAACAACTGGAACTTGTTCCTCCGACTATTTAATATTCTAAACATTCAACATGATAGAATAGTAGTAAACAAACTATTTTCATAATGATAATTTTTAATGCATAAAAGCTTGAACTACCTTGGCTAACAAAGGCTTTACCACCATAAGCACAAGATGTGATTAGTAATTTTTAACACATAAGCACAGGATGTGATAGTAATTATAATGATCGAGACACAACAGAAACACTATAATAGGTGAGGTAAAAACACATAAGCATTATATATAGCAAGTAAACAGGTTTGGTTCATAACCAAACCAAATAGGTGAAGTGACAATTAGTCAAGGACCTGCAAAGATTTCCAGAACTTCCCAGAAAATGGTTGGA
Source organism: Psophocarpus tetragonolobus (assembly GCA_037954015.1). Lineage (NCBI taxonomy): Eukaryota > Viridiplantae > Streptophyta > Magnoliopsida > Fabales > Fabaceae > Psophocarpus > Psophocarpus tetragonolobus. Next base: position 6,530,986 of record CM075692.1, on the reverse strand, counting down.
AATAAAACAAGTGCACAATCCTCATTTCTTTAATAACATAAATAGAGTATTTCCCATGAATGCTAGTATATTTGGCTGTCAAAATATTGGACACCATGTGAGGCAACAATTTCAAAGCATAAGAGACCAAAAAATCCTAAAACAAAAAATTTGAAAATCATATCCATTCTCCAAAGATTGAAAATTTAAAGTAAATAAAAAATTAGTTCACTAGAAAGATGTTGTTATTGGTGTGTGGACATGTCGATGAAGGTCACTACGTAGATAAAAAGGTCATCGTCTAAGATGAAGGTTACCAAAATGACAAAATCAAAATCGTGAAAGAAGAGGGGAGTAGGGTTTCAAAAGAGAGAACGATGGAATAAGGATTTGAAGAAGCGTTTCATAGATTGGAGGTACAATGCACTGGAACTAAAATGAAGGGAAGGGATGAGTTAAAAACTTTTTTTTTTGCTAAATTACTATCGATACCCCTCTATTTTGTCACTTTTGTACTTTTTGCCGCCCCTCCCCCCTTTTTTTCACTTATGGCCCCCTAAACTTTATAAAAAGTGTAGCTTTTGTCCTTCCATCATAAATTAAGAATTAATTAAAGTATAATTAATATAATGTTAATTTTAAAATATACAAAAGTAGGTCTTGGCAAGGTTTAAACCTAAGACCTTATGTTCATAGGTTAAACACCTTACCACTACATCACATGTTTTTACTAGTTATACTTTGAAATTTAAATCTAGTTAAACTATCATTAAGGTTAATTTCAAAAATACCAGAACCACAAATAAAAATATACACAACAAACCAAGAATTGAACTCAGTACATGAAATTCCAAAACAAGCAATTATACCACTAGACCAAGCACTCACATTAATTTAAACATGTCTTTCAACTTCTTTTGTTTTCATTCTCTAGTATATTTTTGTTGTAAATTAAAAAGTGAATGGAGAGACATGGTAGTGTGTAGGATGACATGCTTGAATTTTTTAAATGGAAACATTTTTTAAATTCTGAAAATAAAAAATTTAAAACTAAAAATTAAAACTAAAAGTTAAAATTATGAATTTAATTTATATATTTATTAATATTTTTTAATTTAAATAAAGAATTAAATAAAGTTAAAAATAAAGATAGAAATTAAAATTAAGAATTAAAATTTAAATTAAAATTTGAAACTTATAATATAAATTTAAATTTTATATATAAAATATAAATTTAAAATTTAAAAACTAAAAATTAAAACTAAAATCTAAAATTTATAATTTAAAAATTAAAAATATATATAAAATATAAATTTAAAATTAAAAATTAAAACTAAAAGTTAAAATTATAAATTTAATTTATATATTTATTAATAATTTTTAATTTAAATAAAAAATTAAATAAAGATGGAGATTAAAATTAAGAATTAAAATTTAAATTAAAAGTTGAAAATAATAAATTAAATTTGAAAATTATAAAATTGAAATTTATATTATAATTTTCAAATTTTAATTGAAATTTTAATTCTAATTTTAATTTCTATCTTTATTTTTAACTTTATTTAAATTAAAATTATTAATAAATATATAAATTAAATTTATAATTTTAAATTTTAGTTTTGATTTTAAATTTATGTTATATATATTTTTAACTTTTAAATTTTATATTTTAGTTTTAATTTTTAGTTTTTAATTTTTTATTTTTCAGAATTTTAAAAATGTTTCCATTTAAAAATTCAAGCATGTCATCCCACACACCACCATGCCTCTCCATTCACTTTTTAATTTACAAAAAAAGAATATACAAGAGAATGAAAACAAAAGAAGTTGAAAGACATGTTTAAACTAATGTGAGTATTTAGTCTAGTGGTATGATTGTTTGTTTTAGAACTGTATGTACTGAGTTTGATTCTTGGTATGTGAAATTGGTGTATATTTTCATTTGTGATTTTAGTGTTTTTGAAATTAACCTTAATGATAGTTTAACTATATTTAAATTTCAAAGTATAACTAGTAAAAGCATCTGATGTAGTTGTAAATTGTTTACTCTATCTAAACGGAAGGGCAAAAGTTACACTTTTTATAAAGTTTAGGGACAAAAAGTACGAAAATGACAAAATAGAGAGACACCAATAGTAATTTAGCCTGATTTGTGAGACACTTTTTTGTAATCTGTTTTCAAAAACATCTAAAAACCTAGAATATACCATTGCACTCTATATAAAAATGATTTTCAAATAACCGCTACAAACTATCGTTTTAGAAAGAGTATTTTCTAGTAGTGTTAATTAATAAACTAAAAAAAAATTACCATAAATGAAGGGTCGTAATTAAATGTTAGTATAAAAATTTATAAGATATATAGTGTGGAACTGAGTGATGACTTATGTATTCAGTTAGTTTGATTAAACTACTATTAAACTACTAATGTTGACTACCCACATAGTTTGATTAACCAGTTTCTCATGTTGACACATGTAAAAAACCTCAAACTTTAGTTTTAAAGGAGAAAAGTAGACTTCAAAGTTTAATTTTAGAAGACAAAAATTTCCTCCTATTTTTATGCAAAATATAAGTTTTTTACTCATGTATCAGAGTGAGAAATCATTTAATCAAAGCATGTAAAGTCAACATCAATATTTTAATCATCACTAATTATCATCTAACGAAGAATTCAAATATAATAAAATTATAAAATAGAAAAACAAAAATGTTAACAGTTAAAAATAGAAAGACAAATTGTAAGCACCTTAATGGGTTAAGGTGGTCCGTAAATTATAACTTATAAGATAAGGTTCTCCGTAAATTATCTAAAGCAGCAGCACTAATGGGTTAAACATGATGCGTTGTCTGTGTCTAAAGAACAGTGTGGTTGCTGAATTCTTGTCATGTCTGAGTCTTGGTTGGTGTGTGGTAATGAGATTTAGGAAGGTGGAAAGACACTGCTGGAGTTCGTATTTTCTTAATTCATGAATGGTGTGATCTTATCGCATCACATCACATCACATCACATCACCAAGGCAGCTAAGAATGTCAATTGTGTATACTATACAACGCTCAACTGATTGGACGTTTTATTCCTAAGTTCTTTTGTTAGTTATTTTTTCATCATCCTCCTTTCTTCTCCATAATGATACTTATTTTTCATAAGATATGTAGCTAACTTTTTCTTCTTCTTCTTAATTTTCGAATTAATAAAATTATGTGAAGATTGACCATAATAATAAACATCACATATTTTGCTTACACTTCAATTGCATTATTACACAAGTTCGCTTTTCACGTCCAAACAAATATTTATGATTCATGATTTTTAAAAATAAGCATGATTTCTTATACAATTATGAGTGTTTAACTGGGAAAAACTAATATTTTATAGTGTTGTAAATTAAATTAAGAGTAAACAATAATATTTCTGAAATTTAGTGTAATTATATATATAGTTCTTACTTTTTTTTAAATATTATTTTTTATCCCCAAAGAAATATTAGTATAAGGCTTAAGATGAGTATTAATGTAATGTTTTTAAATATATAGAAAATATTAGTGTAATATTTTTAAAATTAAAAGAAGGATAGAAAATAAAACATGTTTTAATAAAAGTTAAAGGATGATTGCTATAATTTATTTTTAAATTGATATTTACTTATAATAATTAATTAAATTTTTAAATCAATAAAAATTTAATAAATTTAAACTGCTTATAAGAATCACCGTTAGAGCAAAACTAATTAAAAATTATATAAATTATTTATGAGTGATGTGACTCGGTAAAATTCATTTAGAATAGATAAAAAGCATTTAATGATTTTCGCGTAAACAATTAACATTGAAGTTACTCTTCTTACCTTTAACTTAATTTAAGAAATGAGTTGAATTTAACCAAATTCTAAATACATATATTGACACACATCTAATATTAATGTAAGAAATAAAATCATGTTTTATTATTTTATATATCATTATTGTTATTATTATTAATAATGTATTAAATAGTTAATATTCATAATACACTGAATATAATTTTATTTATAAATATTAAAATAATGGGAATAGATAAATAAGGAAATTTTGGAAGAGATACAATATTAATTAGTTAATATAATAGAAGCTATTCGAAAATAACAAACTAGCTTACGAAGCCAACTAAATTATATGTGTTACGAAACAGAACTGAAATATAAAATTAAATAATATAAAAATTAGAGAAAGATTAAGTAAAATATATATAATTAATATTAATATTTTTTAAAATAATATCTTTATCAAGAGAAATTAATTACATTATGTTCTTATCAAAAGAATTTTAATTAAAATTTAAAACATAATAATACTCGTGATAAAATAAAATTTGTATTATATAACTTATAAGATATTAAAAGCAACAAGAAATTAAATAATAACCAAGTTTACAACCTTTTGAAGATATTTACAGCTTGACATTGGATATTCATTACTTGTGTAAATGTTGATAGTTGAGTTAAAAGTTTAAAATAAAAAATCAACCTAATTAAACCAATAAATCATTACTTCTGTAACTGTTGATAGTTGAAATCTAATAATTATTACTCTTCTTCCAATCTATTCATTTTAATCAAATCTAATAATGATTTTATAATTTATATTAAATATATTTTTATTAATAATATTCACTTAATTTTTATTTATTTATCAACTTCACTCTTATTGTTGTTTTTTATATTGATGATTTTATCTAACTTTTTTTCTAATGATTTTATATCATTATGTTATTAAAGTATTATAAACTAAAATTTATTTTAATTTGACTTAAATAAAATTGATACCTACAATTATTTTTTTTATTTTAGACATTGTCCCCCCATATTTTAAAATTGTGATATTATGTCCCCAATTTTTTTTTTAAAAAATATGTGAATTGATATTCTTTCTTTAAATTATTGACCTTGACAAAACTGTTAACGTATTGACTACGACATCTAAGAAATTAGATAGCGTGACACATAATTATTGCTTAATAAAATGATTAAGTTAATAATTTATGATTTATGTGGGTATTATATGTCATGTTCTTTTACCTACTAATAACCCTAAAATGTTAAATTAATTTTTTTCTTAAGCAATAATTATGTGTTACATTACCTAATTTCTTACACGTGATAGTCAATACACTCTCAATTAATAGTCAACGTCAATAACTTATGAAAGGGGTATCAATTCACACATTTTTTAAATTTGAGGCATAATGTCACAATTTTAAAATACAAGGACACAATGTCTAAAATTGAAAAATTTTGAGGCATCAATTCTATTTAAGCCTTTTAATTATTATTAATTCAATTGAAAAATTTATGAACTATTATTGTTTACAACCGTAATAACAAGATATATATATATATATAGAGAGAGAGAGAGAGGGAGAGAGAGAGAGAGAGAGAGAGGGAGAGAGAGAGAGAGAGAGAGGGAGGGAGGGAGAGGACAATTGTAGGATTTCAATAAATGGTTTAGATTGAATTGTTAATTAAACATGCTCATATAGTTCTCTCCCATATAATCCTTTCACATAAAGTTCTTAATTTTAACCTTTTGAATTTAACAAATTTCACATATAGAAATACATTTTAGACGCGTACACCAAACAATTATTTATTATGTATTGTAATGTTATTGAGATATTAAAAATGTCATGTGTAGTAAACTACCAGGACTTATAAACGTGCAACTCTCTCTCATCACCCTCACTGAATTCTCTGCAAGATCACCACTGCCAACAACGACGACCACAGTAGTCATGGTGGTATCGATTGTGGTAAAGGGATGATCCTGTTAGCGACGACGTGGGGGTGTCAGCGGCGATGGTGGTGGCAGTGTCAGTAGTGATGGTGGGAGTGACAGCGGTGGTCGCTACCATTGGTAGCGATGGTAGTGGTGGTATCGGCTATGGTGGTGGAGACCTTACAAAGGATTTTAGGCATTAAGTTTTTTTATAAGTCATAGTAATTTACTACACATGACTCTTTTAATATTTCAATAACAATACAATACATAATAAGTAATTGTTTGGTATACTCACCTAAAATATATTTTTATATGTGAAATTTTTTAAATTCAAAAGGTTAAAATTAAGAACTTTGTAAAAGGTTTCTCCGTGAGAGAGTCAGGTGAGCGTGTTTAATTAACAATTCAAGTTTAACCATTTATTAAAATCTTATAGTTATTATATTTTCTCATTTCTCATTTCTGAGTATGGGGATAGAGATATAGGTCGGGAGGAGTTTCGAAAGTAGGGATGAAAATAAAAATGTCATACTCGTCCCCACCTTGTTGCCATGCCCCCTCCTCTGTCCCTCAATCTCCCTCTTTCTCTGTCTCTCTCTAAATTGATTTATATGAATTAGTTCTATTAGTACAATTTAAAGTTGTGAGAAAATTTGTTTTGCTGATAACATTTTCATTGATTTTAAACTCTTGACGAATAATCCTTTATAGGGATATAAATAGACCAATTATATATATTGGAGTATATGTGTGAGTTGAGTTAAAGTCTTATATTGTGTGAAAATTGAAAAGTTAAATAATATATAAGTGAGAAAGACCTACAAACTTAAAGCTTAAGATTTTGGGTTAAAGGTAGTGTCATTTTCTCATATATATATATATATATATATATATATATATATATATATATATATATATATATAGACTTGTTTCTCCAAAATTGGGGTTTTTTCACATTATGTTATTGTGTTATTTATTTAATTTTACTTCTCTATTTAAAGAATAATTCTTAAGAAGTAACGATGTCTTCTTTTATTTAACTCTAGTTTTAGAATCAATGGTTGTAATCGAATTATAAAAATTGACTATAAATTTTCTACATTATATATAAATTAAAAATTAAGTAATATATAAATAAAAAATATTTTCAAACTCAATGCTCTAAGGTTTTGAATCGAAGCATTTTCAGTAAATGGACCCGTATTTAGCCAACAATATACTAAGGTGACTTTAGCATATATCTATATTCTTGTACCTTTCTTTCTCAAACTTTGTGATTAAGCGAAAGAATAACAAAAGACAAACGTAACGAGTTTGAAACCCAAATTGATCCTCACACTTTATTTCATGAGTTGTTTCACTGCAAACTAATAATTAACATAGCTGTCTGGTCCAGGATAAGTGGATACTATGGATGAATGGTAGTACATTTTTTTTATACGGGGCTAGTTTTTAGTATTGAGTTTTATGAGCTATCTATGGCAGTGCTTAAAGTTGCTTTTGATCCAAAATTTCTTAGTTGATATATATCGCATGCAAAATGTTTTAAAGTTTCAAATTAAAAATGTTTACGATTCGAATTATAATTCTTTATGTTGACAAATGCAATAATCTATAACAGGATTTATCATAAATCGTAATACATGAGCGTTGTCAAGAAAGAGACTTGTCTATATTCTTCATTTATAACCGGACCAAAAAAAAAAAAAAACTCCAGTTGTTTTAGATATGATTATTCTAAGATTGTTTTTTGTGACTGATTATTCTAAGATGTAAAACGAGTGAACAAAAGAATTGATTTTTGTAAATATATATTAATCATTTTAAGTTACTTGCATTTCATAATTATGGTAATTTATTGACTTTTGAAATATTTTTGTTGATCTCTAACAAAAAAAGGAGAAGCGGATTTGAAAGTGACATTGATAAAGACGAGATTGTGGTTGGGAGTTGGGATGGCCTAACGATGTGGCGCGAATTGTGGTGAATTGGAGTCCAACTGTACGGCCAAAATTGTTGGCTGTCATTTGTATTTAACACCAAATTAATCTCTTCACTTTCACTTTCACTTTCACTTTCACATGGTTTGCCGCGAATTGAGTGCCAAAACCTACAATATTAAAAATTAATGTTTTGAAAACATGAGAAAAATCAAATAGAAAAAAAAAAGTCTTTTTCTTTTTAAACTCTATTTTTTATTCTCATTGTCCCGAGGTTGTGTAAGTTGTTGAGTTGTTAACATTGATGACTACTTGTGAGTTTGTTAACTACATATAAAAATTTAAATAACATGACACATAATTACTGTTTAATAAAATAATTAATTTAATATTATATAATTTAGATAAGTATTAGTAGATAAAAAAGTAAAAGAAGGTAACATCTAATATTCATGAAAACTTTAAATTATTAACTTAATTCTTTTATTAAGTAGTAATTAAATATGATGTGACCTAATTTTTTTTACTTATGTCAGTCAACTTATTCACAATTCTATTAATGTCAACAACTCACATAGACGTATCAATTCAAACATTTTAAAAATTTGAACATAATATTACGATTTTAAAATAAAAAAACACAGTCTAAAATTGAAAAAAATTTGAGAACATTATTTGTATTTAAGTTTTTTTTTACTGTCTTATTTGATTTTTTTTACTTGATGTTCACTGGTTTAATATACTATAATAATTATATTAAATAAAAATATCATAAAATTTATAATATTAAAACATAAAAGTATCTTAAATGTCATAATATAAAAAAAATTAAAAATATAATTATAAAAAAAACAAAAAAAAATCTTACTAAATACACATTTGTATTGATAAAGCTAACCTCTTTTAATTAAAGGAATTAACTTATGAAAAAGAAAACGCATTTACTAAAATCTAAAAATTTTAAAAAAAAATTGTGAACTAATCAAATCATCAATTTCAGCTATTTTACCTATGCATGTACAACTTTTGTAGTATTGTGCACATCTGACCACAATCAAACCGGACAAAAAACTAATTCCTAATTTGATTGTCGAATGGTTTCGAGAACTAAAAACATAAATCACTGTTGATTTTAATAACTTGGAAGCTACTGGTATATTTCTACTTTCTTCCTAGTGACAAAGAAAGCCCATCATATGGGAAAATAAACAAAACTTAAAGCGTCTTTTTCATCTTCTAAAATAACTCATAAATTAAACTTCCCATTTGGTGCGAATTACATATAGATGAAAAGTAAGGAAAAGTTTTTTAACCAATCATAAAAACTCTACAATTCATGGTAGGATCAGTTAAAATTTTTACATCCACTCAGATTTCTCCACATAATATTGTTGTGAAGTTCGTAAGCAAATTTTCCGTACTAAATATTTAATTTTCCTAAAAAAGGAAAATTATTCACTGATGCATAATGAACGTAGATGACTTGGATTAAATAAAACTAATTTTTATAAATTAAAACTAGATGAAGGCAGTAAAAAAAGGGGATCTGGGAGAAATTGATGAGTTCTGGTTTTGCTCAAACAAATTGAATTTCTTTTCTGGTGCTCCAATTACAATGATTCATCAGCTTGTGGATATTGTTAAACGTGATCGAGACAAGAGAGTAAAAAAAGCTGGATTCAGTGTATAGCTAGCTCCCTGAAATTTCTTAATCAGAAGAGGAAAGGGTGAGTCTATCGAAAGCATCAAGCACGTGCCTCATTGTAGGTCTCTTTTCAGGGCTGGTATGGACACAGGCCAATGCAATCTTCAAAGCTCCAATAATCTCCTCTTCTTTATCTACATCTTCAGCCAAGAAAGGGTCTAAAACCTCTAAGAGTGGCTTCTTTTCCTCAATGCAGAACTGAATCCACTGAACAAGGTCCATTTCTGAGTTGTTACCCACTTGGACAATGGATGGTCTTCCTGTGATTATTTCCAACAATATCACACCATATGAGTAAACATCCCACTTCTGTGATGGCTTCACCACTTTCACTGCTTCTGGAGCCTGATAACCGTTACCCAAAACATTGGTTGTGACTTCTGTGGACATGCTCTTCTGTCTTCCATGTACTTTCTCTGCAGCCACCCGGTTGGACTGCAAGCTCGGGGACCCTCCAGCAATGGTTGCAAGCCGCCCCACTCCAAAGTCACAAATGTGGGCTTCCATTTTTTGTCCAAGTAGTATGTTACTTGGCTTTAGGTCTCCATGCACATATTTTTTAGGGCTAAATTCATGCAGATACACCAATCCCTTTGCAGTTCCTTTCATGATTTTCAATCTATAGGACCAAGATAGTGGTGTGAATGTGTCATCCCCAACCTTCCCTGAACATATAATATGGAACCAAAAATCAAATCAACAAAAACAAAGTGTTAGGTTAGCCAAAAGATTAGTAATTGCCAATGTGCTCGACAAAACTTACCATGAATTGCTGTAGCAAGGCTTCCATTGGCTATATAATCATATATGAGAAGCTTCTCATCAACAGACCAGTAATAGGCTCTCAGAGTTGCTACATTTGGATGTCTTAACTTCCCTATTGCTTCTACCTCTGTTTGGAACTCTTTAAATCTTTGAGAACCTCCCTCCCCCAATCTCCTCACAGCTAAAGCAAGTCCATCTTCAAGCACCACTTTGTACATAATCCCTATTCCACTCTTACCCAGCACAAAAGCTGAAGCCTTGAGAAGCTCATCCAAATCAAAATTCACGTGGGAATCTAATGGGACAAGATCATATTGCTCAACATTATTATCAGATAGGACCTCAGATTCATCCTTTCTGAAGCAGAAGCACTTTTTCCTCCCTTTCCTTCCCTTGCTAGCCCCATCTTCATCCAGATCCTGGTTGAAACCACAAACCCTTGAGTAGCAAAAAGAGAACAGCAAACCTAACAGGCAAATTCCAATTATATCACCCACAATAATGCTAACCAAAGCTCCCTTACTTAGCCCTTTGGTATTCTCACTTCCCCTAGAATCATTTCCATCTTGAGGAATAAATGGTTCAAAGGGGGGAGGTGAACTAGCATATGGAGTATCAGAACCACATGAACTCTTCAAAGGAGGACCACATAGACCAGGATTGCCAATAAAAGCAGTCGGTCCTCTATTCATCAAAGCACCATTTTGTGGTATTGGACCATTTAAATTGTTGTAAGTAAGATCAATGTAAACCTTCTCAGGAAGATTACCAAGGCTAGCTGGAATTGAACCGCTAAAATGATTGTGAGACAAATCAACAGTTCCTTGAAGTCTTGACAGATTTCCCAAGTCACTGTCAATTGACCCATTGAATTGATTGAAAGAAAGGTCCAGTTTTTCCAGAGAAAGCAAACCAGTACTTAACCCATCTGGCAAAGGGCCAGTGAAATTGTTCCGACTGAGAACAAGGGTTCGGAGTCTCTTGCATTGGACAATTGCAGCAGGCAACGACCCATTGAAGAAATTTTGTGATAAATCTAGCATTTGAAGGTACCTGAGGTTCTGAATCTCGCTTGGAACAGACCCAGAAAGTGAATTGCCAAAAAGGAACAAGCTTTGAAGTCCCTGAGCCTGAAAGAGCTGCGCCGGCAAGTTTCCAAAGAGCTTGTTGTTTCTGAAGTTAACATGGCGGAGCTGGGAGAGAGATCCCAGAGAAGAAGGAAGAGAGCCATAGAGTTTCCTCTTTGGGATGCTAATGGCTACAACAGTTTGGTCTTTGCAAGTGATCCCATTCCATGAACAAGGGTTCGCATCAGAAGAATTCCAGTTACTCATGGAGCCTTGTGGGTCTGTGAGGAAGTGCTTGAGTGTCAAAAGCACAGAGCCTTCGGCATTGAGAGAATGCACCAGAGGTGAAAGAGAGTTGCAGCAGAGAAGGAAAAACAGGAAAACAAAGGGAAACATCTCTTCTTCCTCAAAGTAAGTGACCGTTGTAGCAAATCTAAAATGAAAGGGAAAGAAGAAGGGTCAGCGAGGAGGGAAGGTTAGCTTAAGCATAAGGTGGTTTGAGTTTGAGTTATGGAAAAGGAGAAGAAAACAGGGGTGGGGATGGACAGACAGTGAGAGAAAAGCTTAAACAGAATGGTGAGAAAGAAAGCAAGTGTTGAAGAATGGGAAAGCAAAGACCAAAGCCTCGGGGAGAGTTGTAAGGCTGTTAATGTTAATGTTAACGAGAGACAGCGGGGAGAGAGAAATAACAACTTAATACCATTAACATTCTCAAATTCTCGCCATAATTCTTTTGGCAAACAAAATAAGACCATGTGCGGCAAAAAGTTACCTAAAAAGTCACGCAAAAGCTAGCTGTAACTCAGAGAAAAATGATATATACCTTATATCTTGTTAGAGTATATTTTATATATTATTACGTACCTAAGGAGAAAAAAAAAATATAAATATAGAATGAGAAAGATAAAAAAAAAAGTATTAATAAGTGTATAAAATAAAAAGATTATATGTATCATCATTCAAATCAAAATGGATAGCTTTTTTTTTTTCTTTGAAATCAGAATGGTTATATATATATATATGTAATTTTAAATTTCTTTTACATGATTATATTAACTTTACTTTTTCTTGTTACAAAGAAGACTTTATTTTTTCTTATTAACAATGTTAACAACAAGAAATAAATAAGAAATAAAATTATATATAAATATAAGAAAATGAACTATTTTACGTATAAAAAGTAAAAAATAAAGTCAATAAGATAATAAATGAGTATGTTTTTATATTAATTTATTGCTTAAATAAGTTTTTTATCCTTAAAATTTTATAAAAAATTACTTTTAGTCTTTAAAATTGAAAAATATTTTTTAGTCATTGATTCACTTTTACTACTTCTTTGGTTAACCCTGTTAAAAAAATTGGTGATAGAAAACATATTTTTGTATTTATGAATCATTTTTTTTTTCTCAATCGTAGTCTCTCAATCTTCAATTTCACATTCGATACAATCCAAAACACCGGAACTTATAAACCGACAATTTTAATAAAAAAATTTAATTTTAAAATTAAATAAATATTTTTAAATTTCAAATAAGCAAAGTAATTTTTGAATTTTACGAAAAAAAATTATGTAAGCCATAATTTATTAAAAAGACCTGAGTCGATGTAATGGCGGGAGATTAAAATAAATTGAAAAAGTATTAGATTTAAATATTGATACTATATTTATATTCTTAATAATCAAAAGTTATCTTTCTGAATTAAAATGAGTTACTGTAAAGGAGTTTTATATTTATTTTCAATCAGAAATTTTTATTTATATAACATTGAATCTTTATTTATATAACATTTAAAGTATTAATTAATAATTTTGTTAGGTTGTGATTGAATATCAATGTAAATTTTTTTACATTATCAATGTATACTCATTAAACTCTTAAAATTATAGCTTAATTTTATTTTTATTTTATTTTTAAATGACATAATTTCAGTTTTTTAAGGTTTTAACTAAGAGTGTGCAAAAAAAATTAATTCATATATTATCCATTTAGATTGATTTTAATGAATTGATTTCATGTCCAAATCCATTTTTTGTAACTTTATATTTAATCTAATTAATTGGATATGGATTGAATATATATTTAAAATATTAAAAATTTAAACTAATTGCATATAATAATATGTATTTAAAATAACATATGCATATATTTAAAACAACAAAGGCTTAATCTTCATACAAAACATAAAGAAAAAATAAAGATGTAATTGTTCTAGTTTATTTCTTAGACGACATCAAACAAGATATTGTATTTTTTGAAATGTATAGTTTATCCTTGTTTTTTTAATAACCATCAACCACTAGTATATAGAATTATCAATAATACGTTCCAAATTTCCCTTGTGTTTTGAAGGAGGTAAAAATTTTGAAAATCAAAATGACATTCATGGAAGCTTAATAATTATACAAAAAATTACAATTTAAAATATCATATGAACAAAAATAAAGGATCTTCATACATTAAAAAAAATAAAGATGTAACTATTGAGCGAAATAGAAAGTGCAACATGCTATTAGTGCATCATTCTCCCATCTTTATTGTATGCACCACAGATACGTGGGTGTAACTTTGATGATTTTCTCTTCTAGTGTGACCCTATGCTTCTATGAAAAAACTCATACTACTGTGGTGCTTAACAAATTTTAACTTTATTTTCAATTAGACTTATTTAGCTACTATGGATTTTATATGTAGTATTTTGTAGCAATCAAATAATTTGTGTGGGTAAATATAATTGAAATTGATTTTAATATTAAGACTAGTTGTTACAAGGGGAAAAATTATAACTTTAACATAAAATATAATTTCAAAAATAAAAAATATAAAAAATTTGACTCTTCTATTATTTCAAATTATGGAATTCAATATACATATTTCTATTATATATTATCCATGTTTTTTATTCATTATATTTCCATTAGATTTTAGAAAAACTCTCTTTTTGAGAGTCTACCTATAGATGTTATTAGTTATAATTTATTAGAAATCACCCATTTTTGTATGTTCATTTATCATTAAATGATTATCTTTTTTTAAAAATCGGTGATATTCAATAATTATAATCAGTCATAGGAAAAGTTTCTCATAGAATTTTCTTAACATTTTTCTTAATCATAAACCTATCAAAGTCAAAAAAATGTTAAAGTCTAACCAAATATAATCCAACTTAACCAAACATCCAACAAGTTTAGTAGGTTGAACCTAAAAAGCTCACTATTTTAAATGAGTTCAAATTTTTAAGACTAAGTGAATTCTCTAAAATAAAATGTTACAAACTCATGAAGAATACGATGTTTGAAGCTGAATTATATCGAATTAAAAATAAAAAATTGAAAAAAAAATTCACAACAAAATCAATTTAATTTGACATGATTTGGTTTTTTTAATTTTTAAACTGCATAATTTGGTTCAGTTTAATATGTTAAAATGTACAAGACTGAAACTAATCTTTCACCTTGGTTTTGTAGAAAATTTGCAATAACATATATATATATATATATATATATATATAAATAATTACTCCTTACTTTTAAGTTTTTTATATGAAATTAATCTTTAATTAATATTTTAATAAGACTATTTTATTTAATTTTATTAAATACAAAATGACAACAAGTAATAGGTAATGTTTAAATGGATTTTGTACTTTAACTTTAATAATTGTTTCTTTCATATAATTTTGTTGCAAACAAGTAAATTTTTATACAATTTTAAAAATAAAATATTTAATATATTTTTTAATACTTAATAATAAAAATTTTAAACTATAAAACCAAATCAAAACAAACTATAAAATATTAGTGTGGTTTGATTTGGATTTAAGATTAATTTAAACCAAACCAAATTAAATCACTTTTTCTTTGTTTAATTCAAAATAATTTTAAACTCAAAACTTCATTGTGACCTTTAAAAAACATTTCTCACCTCACAACTGGCTATCTTTATTAATATCTCATCCTATGACAACATCAAGCAAATTAAAGTACACAATATTATTTGTGCGCTAATAATATTATTCTACTAAATTAGCATGTTAATTTTTGTTAGCAATAAATATTAAATTGATAACTTTTTCTCATTTCCTTCCAACCTTTGTTTATTATATTATATATATACACGTGAGAGTAACTTATAATAATACTTTCTGAGGTTTAGTGGAATGATGTTAGTGTAAGTTTCAAAATCAATAGAATATTTTTAAACATGTATAGAGTACAAATGTAATTTTTAAATTATTTTAGGGGGTATCTATCCTATTTTTATTAATTTTACAAATATTAATACTATAGTTTTTTGTTCAATAAAATTTTAAGCCTTGTAACTATAGATTTTCACATTACATTATTTCTTAAGGTTTTCATGATAGCACAATTGTGCATAACAAATTAGTCAGAACTTTCTATGGATCTACTATATCTTAAAAATTAGTTTTTTTTTTTCATAGAAGTTTTAAGAGAAGGCAAAGTAATATGAGGATTGCAAAAGTCTTATAAATTACAATATTTACATAAAGTTAAGGAGAAATTTATAGTTACAAGACTTGAAATTTTATTGGACAAAAAAATTATAGTATCAATATCCCTAAAATTAACAAAGTTGGGATAGATTTTCGCATTATTTTATATATCATCAAACAAAATAAAAGAAATGTAGAAATGTTGTATCTTTAATTTCTTCTATTTTTTTATCAAACAAAATATAAAAATAATCTGAGCTTTTTCTTTTCGTTCCTTTTAGTTATTTTCCTCACCTAAACACGCACTACATAAACTTTCATATTTTTTTTTTTTGAAAAGCTAAGCATATATTCATTAGGAGAAACAAATTATTTCTTAAAATACAACCTGATTACAAGGTCCTCGGTATGCTAATTGAACATATCATGACATACTCATCTATCTCATATTTAATAGACAAAATATAGGGTTAGCATACCAATCAGAAAAGACACACCCCCTATTAAAACTAATGGAATATGAAAGCCATCTCCACGAGAATGTCTTTATGAGCATCAAAATGTCAACAAAATCCTTCGGTACGTTATAAAAAACAATCTGATTTCTAGTGATCCAAATTCCCCAACACCCAGCCAGCCAGAACACATACCTGCACTTCTTCTTTCGCTTACCAACCACCCATGCTGATGACGAAAGGAACAGTTGATACAAATCCCCCATAATAGGTCCTTGAATCCCCAGCCATCTAATAATACTATTCCATACTGATTGAGCCTTGGCACACGTTAGGAATAAATGATTTCTTTCCTCAGTAGCACTGTTGCAAAAGACGCACAGTGTATCCTGGCCTGAGATGTCCACACCTCTCTTCAAGAGATTGTCTGTGGTCGGTAATTTTTACACTACCTAATTAATCGTCACTTTTAATTTTACACTACCTAATTAAGAAGACATGAATTTTTTTTTTACGTTTGTACAGTGTAATTTGGATAATCATCTGTGACCCTCTAATCGTTGTCAGATCCGATGATATAAGTTTTAAAACTTTAAGTTATTTCCCATTTAAAAATGATAATAGTAAAATAAGCAGCATAAGGTAGGCACAAGAATAGTGTTTGGAACGCTGTAAGTTGAGAAAAGAGAAGTGTTACGAGAGTAGTAAAAGTACTTTTGGTGAATAAACTAATTAAGAGTTAAAGAGAGTGAGCATTGTGATCTTGCACACCACGTGTCAGTGCACCGCAAATACCACGATACATAAAAGGAGAAGCGGGCGATAAATTGCCATGTGATCTCGCAAGACGCTACGAAGTGAGTGGTCCCATTCACTAATGTTTATATTTTTAATTCATCATTCCAAATTAATTTTATTAAATTAAATGCAATACTAAATTATCCAACATTATTACTTCATTTTTTCTTCTTCCTTTCCCATATCTTTTCTTTCTTCTTCCGTACAAATTGTTGATTTCTTCACAAAATTCCATTCTAATCAGTATTTTTATTTCTTAACTACCAAATTTTCTATGCTTCTCGTAGATGCATTATGAATTTGAGAAAGGATGTTAAATAATATTATTTTGTTGATTAATTTATGTTTATTTAAACGAACAAATTTAGATGATAGTATTAAATTTATTTATAAATATAATATTTTTCAAATTTATCTTCCATACGAATTTACTCTCTTCTTTAATTTAAATAGAAGAGACAAAGAAAAAATTAACAATAAAATTTAATTATCCAAAGAGTATTTTAGTAAAAATAAAATGTAAAATAACCTTTTATAGAAATGAAAAAAAGAATCTTAAAATAACGTTTATGGTTAGGAAAACATAACATGCCTTTACATCTATTATAGCGACAGACTGGAAATTTGATGTGTTTTTTATATAATTTTCTTTCTAAAAAATGCCAGTTAGAATTTTAAATTATACAATTAAAATATTAAGCTATATGTTATACTTTGCTAAAATATTAAGAAAAAAATACGTGTTTTGATAAATTCATAAAATAAATAGTAAATGACATTAAATTTAAGTTTTTATTTAAATTATTAATTAAATTGAAGTGTGATGAATTTATTATTGATGTTGATGATTTGTAGTGATATTCGGTAGATAGTACAAGGGTGGAGATGTGAGAAATAATTATTATTATTTTATTTCAAAAGATTTTAATTGAGTTTTAAGAAGTCTTTAGAAAGCCCATTATTATAGGGGAGGAGTTTATTTAGCAATACTAAATACACCTCATGATATATATAAACTTTCACTTTCAATTTTCTTTCTTCTTTAGATATTTTCTTCTAAAACCATTGTACCTCTCTCTCACTCACCGCAAGT
Source organism: Psophocarpus tetragonolobus (assembly GCA_037954015.1). Lineage (NCBI taxonomy): Eukaryota > Viridiplantae > Streptophyta > Magnoliopsida > Fabales > Fabaceae > Psophocarpus > Psophocarpus tetragonolobus. Next base: position 6,512,972 of record CM075692.1, on the reverse strand, counting down.
TCGGTTACTTGCATGGTGACTTTCAGGTTGACGAAATTTGATGTAATCTTTTCCATTGTTCTTGATTCTGAGACTTTATCAGTATAGGTATATTTTATTGTAGTTTTCTAAATATTTTTTCAATCGTTTTCAATCTTGTTGTTCCCATTAAAAGGGAATTTCTTTGAAAATCCTATTTTCTAAGGTTCTTGTTTAATTTGAGATTTTTGTCAGACTCCTGTGAAATTTCTTCAGGTGAATTTCCTCTTCTTTTTTTTTAGTTAGCTTTGAAAAGGAGAAATAGATAAAGAAAGTTAAATCTTTGATTTTAATTTGAGAAATTATGATTTAATAGTAAGAAGTTAATTTATTTTGAGCAACCGAGCTTTTGATTATGATTTGAGTGGGATGCAAAATTGGGTGTTTTGGTGTGATTAAGAATTTGAGTTTTGTTCTTAAAATGAGTTGTGATTGAATTGATTGATTTGTAATATGAAATAATTTGAGATATATGATGTGTTTCATAGTTGATAATTATTATGGAAGTGATGTTTGATCTTGAATTGAACGATTTAGTGGATAGTTTGGATGTGACGATTACAATAGGGTAACTTAGCTTTGGTTGAATTGAATCTCTGTGATTGAAATTGAATTTGTTGAAATGATGATGATATATTTGGATTTGTGAAATGCATGATGAATAATATATTTATTGATGTTGTTGGTTACAGACAGTTACAATTGGGTAACTTAGCCTTAGATGATATGTTTTGTGGAGTACATTGATTTTAGGGACAGAACTAAGGTCAATGTAATCCAGAGTATCAGATATGCAATGAGATATTTTTCTTATTTACATTGTGGTCCTGGTACTAGATATGCAAGGAAGTGCCTTAAGGACATACTCAGATAATGACTGTGTGTCACAGGGTGTAAGGTAGACACTAGACATCAGTTTGTGGTTGTCAGATGAGTATTATTTAGACTTAAATTGGTGGTACAGTGCAACTTGGACTCCCGTTGCTAATTGGAAGGGTCTTAAGCTACCTTAGTGTCCGGATTCAATGTAAATATTTTGGAATATGTCGAATCTAAACATGATGTTATATGAAAAGTTTGTATTAAAGGGAATATAACTGTGTTTGATTTGATTGATTGTGATATTTAATTAATATGTGATTGATTGATTGTTAGTGCTTATGTTTAGGTGGAACATAAGTGTGATTAATTAGTCGCTATGTTCAGGTGGAACATAAGTGTGATTGTTTGATTGCTAGTACTTATGTTCAGGTGAAACATAAGTGTGATTAATTATTTATTAATGTTTATGTTCAGGTAAAGCATAAGTGTGATTAGTGTTTATGTTTAAGTGGAGCATAAGTGTGATTGTTTGGTTGTGAGTGTTTATGTTTAGGTGAGGCATAAGAGTGATTGATTGGTTGAGTTATCATTATTGTGATTAAGATTAAATATAAATATAATTTTTTGTTATGTTTAAGTTTATGTTGATTTATAGGGCATGAGTTTACCCTTACATTATGTGTGTATTCTGTATGACTATAATGATTATACTTTATAAGGAGTATATGTCAGTGATGATGGTGGAGATCAAAACTAGCAGGGTTGGAAGAGGGTCAGAGGCAACAAAGAAAGTTGTTAATTTTGTAATAGAGATAGTTTAAATTTAATGTATGTATATGTATACACAGATAGACTTTTTTGAGAAAGTTGAGTGTATGGATTGACTGAGATTGTAAGCTATGTTTTAAGTATGTTATAATGACTGGAGTTAGGTTAGGCTAAATTATGTAATAGTTATGTTTTAACGGAGAAATGTCGTGTTATGCATTTGTGTAGTGTAAATTAAGTATTGGTTATGTTTTTCACTGTAAAAAGGGCATGTAATGTATCTATGTAGATAATATGTTATGAATGTGTTAAATGGTAAATAGTATATTTATGTATGATTGAATAACATGGAATAAATTTGAGTATTATGCAGTAGAGGTTATGTTTTTTACTGTAAAAAGGGCATGAATGTGTGAAATTATAAAGAGTATATTTATGTGTGATTGAATAACATGGAATAAATTTGAGTATTATGCAGTAGAGGTTTTGTTATCTGCAGAGTTTTGCTGGGTGGTAGGTCTTGCTCAGCGAGCTTTATCCTAAGTTAGGATTAAATTGCAGTTTTGTGCCCAATGAAAGATCTAAATTAGTGCAAAGTTGTTTCAAGTTGAATTATTAAGGATTTGCACTCAGCAACATATCTTGCTGAGTGAAGTTCCTATTACTGGAACAGTCTGATATAGGATTCTCGCTAGATAAGCTACCTTAGGTCCTGCCAAGCACGAGGTTCACTAGGTGAACTGGAATTGTGTATACTATGTTGTATATTGCTTTGAACTTTGAAATTATTGTGATGTTTGGTGTAATATTGAATGTGATGTAATGAAAATTTTATATATCAATATTTTGAAAATATAAATGGTAAGTAAATAGAATAGTTAAGAGAAATAATGGTGTAAATAGTATAAATATTTTGGGATGTTACAATAACATAATTTGTTGTGGATAGTCATATTCTTCCTTAAATATGTGGTCTTGATTGAACATCTAATAAGTACTTATGAGAAATAAATACTTATTGAAATATGATAATCCCTTGAAATTGAATGAATTTAGTACATAGAATCATTATTCTTGAACATTCAACAAAAAAATATCATATGAAACAAAAAAAAATGATTTTATACATTTAAGACATATTATTATAAAATATAAAAAAATTATCATAATTATATACTAAGAATGGATGTGTTGAACATCTCACATTTTTCTTTTCACTCTTTTAATTTTTTTCTTGCAAAATTGTATATTAAGCATAAATGTATTGCTACCGATGGCTTGGTTATTCAAAAGTTTGCCCTCGTATCTTCCATCATATAAGAGAACATGTTAATATTGCCCATGGAAGGTTAAGAAAGATATGTTAATCATAATATGGATAACTACTTTGTAGATTTTTAAAAGACTTAAATTTTGTGTACAAGAGGTTTTCCAAAAAGTTTTGGTTACGACTTAGAAGTTTCAACTTAACTTACTTGTCAAATGGAAATGGAGAATTTTTTAGAAAGGTTCTTAATTTTGACATAGCACTGTTTTTTCAAGCCCTAAAACTTGCTTCTATCTCTATTTGGTGGAATGATCTGATTAGATCAAATACTTGGTTTAGTGTCCATTCCATTAGGAGAGTTGGTTTTTTTGTCTCATAAGTGGCTTGGCAATTATGTTTTTCAAACTAAATTTGAAAGATTATTTAATATCTTCTTTGATAAAAGTATTACTGTGGCTTATATGATCCACAGTTCAAGCACTACCTCTTTTGTGGTGTAGGCCTGTAGGGTGAAGACGTCCTTTTTTTACTTGGGAAGAGGCTATTTAAGTTTATAACATGGTTAAAGTGATTCTTGGATCTGGTTTCTTAGCCCTGATGAAGGTTTCTTTGGCTCAGGCTTATAAAATCATTCAACAGACATCTTTCTGATTTTGGAACCACTGTTGTTTGGGCTAAATCTCTTTGGCTGAGCTCTACACCCTCTGAAATCATTACTTTTTGTTGGAAACTTTTTATATGACAAACTCCCAACTATTGAACAGTTATATAGAAAGAAAATTCACATTGAAGATTATAATTCATCTTGTATATTTTGTAATTTACAATGGGAAACTGTTGGAGTGCAAGTGAGTTGAAGTCCCACATTGGTAAGAAATTGGGAAGTTGAGTAATATATAAGTGAGAAAGACCCATAACTTAATGCCTTAAAGTTTTGGGTTGAAGGTGGTGTCATGTTCTCTTATATATGGCCTCATGTCCCTTGTTTATACACCTCCCCGATGTTTAACCCCCTCGGATTGGATCCCAACAACTGGTATCAGAGCCAACGGTTGTGATCGATTAAGGTTGGCGGTGGATTCCCTTCATCAAAAGTCCTCCTGACAAGAGTTTCAGGAGGCGTGTCCCCTTAAGTTTAAGGGCGATGTGAATAAGGGGTCGTTTACAATGTGGAAGTGTGAGTTGAGCTCGTCCCTAAAGTTGGAGGGAGTTTACAATGTGGAAAGGACTCACACTTAAGGGGGAGATTGTTGAAGTGCAAGTGTGAGTTGAAGTCCTACATTGGTAAGAAAGTTGGTGTCATATTCTCTTATATATGGACTCGTGTCCCTAAAGTTGGAGGGAGTTTACAATGTGGAAAGGACTCACACTTAAGGGGGAGATTGTTGGAGTGCAAGTGTGAGTTAAAGTCCTACATTGGTAAGAAAGTTGGTGTCATATTCTCTTATATATGGACTCGTGTCTCTTGGTTATATATCTCTTTTACTGAATTGCCCACATATTGTTCATATTTTGTATGAGGTGTTTAAATGGTTGGGGGTGGACTTTGTTATTCCTCAACATTCCGACTCATTCAATTTGGGTTCATCTTTCCTATTTGGAAACATAAAAGTTGGAGACATCTTATTTGACATATCAGAAAATCAATCATATTTGCGAATAAACAATTTGATGGAGGGTTGTTGTTTCACAGGATTGTAGCTTTTTCTTGGCAATAGTTTCTATATAAAAGGAAGAGACACTCACCTATTCCTTTTCTGCTTGGGTGATGAATCTCTTTCAGTGTATTTCCTTTTTTTTTAATATTATTTTTGTCTTTCGTTATAATTTTTCCGGTCAATTATGTATACTAGCTATACAAAGTTGTATTTTTATTGCCTTCTTTAAACTTTTGTAATTTTTTGCAATAGAGATCTTATTTGTTGCCTTCACAATATATATACATGCATATCATGAAAGTAAAAGATCTTCTGTGAAAGAGTGAGAAGAATAAATCTCAGTCATTAAAATAAAAATTAATGGTTGAAATTAAATTATATATATATATATATTTATTGATTCTCTTTTTTAATATTTATTATTTTTCCCCTCTTAATGTGACCAGAATACTATATTAGTAGTATAACAATTAGATAGTTTATTTGTTAGGTATTGAGGGGTTATCTAATTTGAGTAAGAGGAACTTCTAATTTGCTTTTGTAAATGTTCTAAACTCTTTTTTATCATTATTTATGATTAAGACCTCTCGTTATACTGAATGAATTTTTTTTTTCAAAAGAAATTAGTGCACTATAATATTTTACAATTTGATAATATTATTTAACTATAAACTATCACTTATATGATTTTAAAATAATTATTATACAAATTAATAAATTTATACTGATTTAACATTGATAGTGAGTATTAAATAAATTATTTCAATACCAAAATAAAGTATTTTTTATAATATAAATTTAATACTCTTAAGTAGTATAAAATGAGAAAAAGATTTATAGCGTACAAAATTTTATATTTGTATTTAACCATTTCATTACAATCATTCATTTATTGTGAGTTTGTTGAATTTATGAATTCATATTTTAAGGTTCATATAAATGAAAAATTATAGTTAAAAAATATTATAAAATTATTTTATTTAATACATACTAATTAAAATTTATTTATGATACATATTAAATAAAGAGTATTTTATGCATTGATTTACACGTTATAACTTAGTACATTGTTTCATTTTTTCTAATTAGGGATAAAATCATATTTTATTAAATAATTACCTTTTAATTTTATTTAAAGTCAATCCTCTTATTATTATCCTAAACAATTTAAATGCAATGGGCAATTATCTCTAAAAAAAATATTAAATAAGAAAACATGATTTTTGAAAAATGATGTATTTTCTAAAAATTTTGAATTTTTTATTCTAAATTATCAATCATTTTTAAATATATAAATTTTCACTAATTAAATTTTAATAATAAAAAATTTAAAGGTGTGATGTTGGAAAACTTTATATATAAGTGTAAATGATGTGGTCCACGTGGATATAGTAACGGAAATTGGAGCGTGATCCTTTCTGTCCATTGTGCGCGCCCCATGCCCCACCATGCATTACCGTCAGAGTGCCCCATATATTTTCCCAGCTCCTCGAGCTTTTCGTGTTTCGTTTTAGATTTTTTTTTTTTTTAAATAATTTTTGTTTTAAATTTTTTAATATTTAAAATTATTTATTTATTATTTTTAAAAAATAATTTTTTTAAATTTAATAAATATTTTAGTAAAAATATTATAAAATATTTAAATGTATAATTTAAAATGTATTTATATAATTATTATTACTATCGAAACCACATGCGTTTCTGCACTTGTGTATTCACATTTTTATTTTAATATGTTTAACAATTTTGGAGTTTTAGTTTAATATTCTTTGTAAATTTTTATATTTTCAAATATAAATTATTATGTGACATGTTTTGAAATATATTTCGTTAATTTTATATTTTTTGTTTATAATAACATGATAAAAACATGTCAGATCATCAATGACAAGTATCCAATGAATATGAAAAAATATAAAGAGAAGAAAGTTTGAATAGAACTCAAAATATTGTCGTGTCTGTGTATTTCCATGTTTATTAAGAATATTTATTATGAAATGTATACATATATTAATCATGTTTAAGGAAGATTGATTTGTGATAAGGTGAAAATTGTGAAAATGTATATATATTAATAGGAGAACTTATGTATTTGCGAAAGTAGGAACTATCATAAAATGTTTAGAAGATAAAATAGTCATAAAATGTGGATACCAAAAGATCATATTCCAATTATAATATATATATATATATATATAGTATATAATATAATATCATATATTATAAATTATAGATATAGTTGAACAATTATGTATGTTGGATACCAATATTTTAAAGTAATTTTTTGCTTAAAGTTAGAAAGTTAGTCTAGTGGTAAAATTTACGTTTGGAGAGTGAGAGATTGTGGGCTTGACTCTCTTTTATGACAAAGTAAATTGTTTTTAATTATAAAATAGGTGTAAGGATAGAATATGTATTTTGAAAAGTAAATGTAAAAAGGAGGTATTCCCTTTATTAATAGTATAGATAATATAGATTAATAATATATATATATATATATATAATATAATATAATATCATATATTATAAATTATAGATATAGTTGGACAATTATGTATGTTGAATATCAATATTTTAAAGTAACTTTTTGCTTGAAGTTATAAGGTTAGTCTAGTAGGAAAGTTTATCTTTGGGAAGTGAGAGGTTGTGAGTTTGACTTCCTCTTATGACAAAGTAATTTTTTTTAATTTTAAAATAGGTGTAAGGGTAGAATAGACATTTTGAAAAGTGGACATCAAAATGAGGTGTTCCCTTTATTAATAATATGTAATATAATATCATATATTATAAATTATAGATATAGTTCGACAATTATGTATATCAGATATCAATATTTTAAAGTATTTTTTTGTTTAAAGTTATAAAGTTTGTCTAGTGGTAAAGTTTAAGTTTAGGAAGTGAGAGATTGTAGGTTTGAGTCCCTCTTTTGACAAAGTTTTTTTTTTAAAAAAATTTTAAAATAGGTGTAAGGGTAGAATATGTATTTTGAAAAGTGGACCCTCAAAATGAGGCATTCTCTTTATCAATTGTATAGATATATAATATATAATATAATATCACATATTATGAATTGTAGATATAATTGGACAATTATGTATGTTTGATATCAATATTTTAGAGTAATTTTTGCTTAAAATTATAAGATTTGTCTAGTGGTAAAATTTACATTTTGAGAGTGAGAAGTTGTGAGTTTGAGTCTCTTTTATGACAAAGTAATTTATTTTTTAATATTAAAATAAGTGTAAGGGTAGAATAAGTATTTTTAAAAGTGAACATCAAAAAGAGATATTCTCTTTATAGATATAATATATAATATAATATAATATATTATAAATTACAGATATAGTTAAACAATTATGTATGTTAGATATCAATATTTTAAAATAATTTTTTTCTTGAAATTATAAGGTTGATCTAGTGGGAAAATTTATGTTTGGGAAGAGAGAGATTGTGGGTTTGACTCCCTTTTATGACAAAGTAATTTTTTTTAAATTTTAAAATAGGTGTAAAGATAAAATAAGTATTTCAAAAAGTGAACGTCAAAATTGGGTATTCCCTTTATTAATAGTATATATATATATATATATAGTATATAATATAATATCATATATTATAAATTGTAGATATAGGTGAACAATTATGTATGCTGGATATTAATATTTTAAAGTAATTTTTTGCTTAAAGTTATAAAGTTTGTCTCATGGTAAAGTTTACGTTTCACATAGTTTCTGTTTTTAAAAAACCTGCTTTTTTTTTTCTTTTCTCCGCTTTTTTTGAAAATGTTTTAAAAGAAAATATTTTCTAAATTAGAATCAAGCATATTTTGACTACTGTTTTCTATAAAAATGAAAACAAAAAACACTCAAAACAAACAATATGCCGTTTGATTTGAGAAAACATTTTTTGTTTTTATTTTTTATTTTTATTTTCAAGTTTCCAACATTAAAAAGATATGTTTGTTTTCACTTGATATTTTTCATTTTCAAAAAATAATATTGTTAAATTTAATCAATTTTAGTAAAAATATTATAAAGTATTCATATGAATAATTTAAAATACATTTATATAATTTTTGTTATAATTGCAATATTTTTATTAAATTTTTACATAGTTTTAATTTTTGGGAACATTGAAAACAATTTTTTTATGTTTTCTATTTTCAATTATTTTTTAAAAATATTTTCTAAACCAAACATATTTTTAACATTATTTTTTATAAAAATAAAACAAAAAACACTCAAAAAATAAAGTCACATAGGCTTTCTTTATACTTCTCATTGTTAGTTTTTGTTTGAAATATTGAAAATCAAATACAAACTGCAAAGTCGATTATAAAATAATTTTTTTCTCTGTTTGATCGGTGTTTGAATTTTAATATAAATATAAATAAATAAAATAAAATATTATATTTATAATATTTTATTTTATAATATGTGATTTTTTTGCGGTAAGTAATAGTAAATATTAAATCATTTATAGTACTTTTATTTATTATAAATGTGCATATATTAATTTTAAATCTTAAAAATATATTAATATTTATAAAAATAGTATTAAACATCAAGTAATGCATAATTTATTATCATGTTACGGAAAAATGGTAATATAAATTCAAAATGATGCTAAATAGAAAAAAATAATATTCAACTAAAAATATATTTTATGAAATATAATATTATCGAATTAATTTTTTGAAATAATATGGAAAAAAAATTATGAAAGTTTAGTTAAGAAAATTTAAATTATGAAAAATACAAATAAAACCATTAAATCAAACCAAAATAAAATAGGAAGATATTGATTTGAATTTTAAGTTATATCTAAATCAAACCACATCTTCATTTTATGTTTGATTTGGATAAATTTTCACTTAAAAATCAAAGCAAATCACATGCAAACATTACTAGTTTTTTACATGTGCAAAGTACAAAGATATTTTTATCTTGTTTACTTAACGAATATGTAATTATTCAGTAAAAAACTTCAATATTAGAAAAAAAATTGAGAGTTCCTATAAAAAAAAATAGAAAAATCAATTGTTTTTTAAACAACAATTATTACAACTAATATATCAATACATTTCAATCAAACACAACGCTGTGGAATGAACCATAGAAGTCACAGTAATTTTGATTGATTATTTGAGATTATATATCTTCGTTTTGCCACATCATTTATAATTTTACGGTAATTGTCACATAGGTGTGATATACACGTGTGACACATAGACTTTTGTTTTGGCATATAATAGTTACAACATATATTTCCTTCGAGTCACATCATGGGCAACCTTATCATAGCATATGAATTAGTATAGCACATGAATTAGTACTCCAACATTTGTTTTCTTCCTACTGAATTAAGTAATGAATGTTGTAAGCTACAAATCATAACAAATAATTAGTTTTATGAAAAAAAAGTTTATAATAACAAAAATGAAATTTAAATTTATGATTTCATACAAACAACTCAAACCCCTTTTTTATTATTGTAATAACTATCTAATGTATTATTGTTATGTAATTTTGTTTAAATATTTTATCTTACATAAATTGTAATTCATCAAGAAATAAATTCATCTTGACATAAAAAAAAGATTTATAATAGTTTAAAATATTTAATAAAATTTTGATCATTTTACATTATTTAAAATATAAAAATTATGTTAAATCACATCATATCCATTAAACAAAAATGACATGATCAAAACTCTCACTCCATGTATCATAGATAATATTTGATCATATGTTATCATCAATCTCGTCAATTCTATTAAATGATAATCTTTAAAAACATAATTTATTGTATATTTTTGTTGTTAATTGAAATACCTGTTCTCAGATAGTCTCGTGTTTACCTTGGTTCTTCCCTAATTTTATGGAAATTCAAGAAGTATGCTACTATATCTAGAAGTTCTTCTGAAGCTGAATATATGACACTTGCTAGTGTCGTTTGTGAGTTACAATGGTTGACCTTTTTGCTCTAAGAAGTTGCAATTCCATTCATTTAGCTAGCTACATTATATTGTGACAATAAATCTGCTCTTCATATTGCTGCAAATAATGTATTCCATGAATGAACTAAACATGTTGAATTTGAATGTCGTATTGTCAAAGAGAAAGTTCAAAATGGTTTAGTCAAGCTTCTTACAATTTCTTCTAACAATCAATTAACTGATATATACACAAAGGCCCTTTCTTCTGCAAGTTTCAAATTCTCGTATGTTAAGCTTGGAATGAATGACAATCATTCCAACTTGAGGGGGGATCTTAGCTAACATTAGTTAGTTGATTATCTTAGTTAGTTAATTAACCACATCAATTAATAGTTAGTTAGGTTGTATATAAAGTTATTCTAACTAACTTTGTAACTAACTTCTCATTTTATGAATTTATCAATGAAATAATTCTATGTCCTCTCTCTTTTCCTCTAAGTCTCTTCCATTTTCCTTTCGAAATAAGCATGGATTTTTCCATTATTGATAAAAATAATTTCACCTACCATAATAATTGCAAGCCACTTTGGAATCGCATAAAAGAACATTTACCAGTTAGAAGAAGAAGAAAGAAAGGGTCGGGGAACATAGGAGTTGTGCAAGGGTAAGAAGAAAGGAAAAAATTGCTAGATTAAAAAAAGAGAAGGAAAGAATGCTAGAAGAAGATGAATAGAGTTAGAGACAACATGAAAGAGGAGCTACACTAGGTTAACAAGAGAGGGTCTAGATGGATATAATAATTAGGGAATTGTGATTTTATATTCATGTTGTTGGTACAAGGTATTTGTTTAAAGTGAATTAAGAAATTGGGTTTGCAAATAGATTAGGCCAAAGTCGGAGAAACTAAGAAATTTCTTTTAACAATTACCATACTTTTTTTGTCACCTACCATGACATTGAAATTCCTAAAATGCTCTAGCTTTTACAATTCTATAGACCAATATCACAAAAAAAATTACATACCCACTGACCAATTGGTTCGTATCATATTCAACAAGCGGATAATTGCCTAAATTACCTATTTTTATACAGGTAAAATAGATCAATTATCCTAATTCCAACTCATTTAAAACATTGATTTTCTCATTTTGATACAGAATTAGGATATTTAGGAAAATTAATTATAAATTTACTTTTTGTATATTTTACTTTTATTTTCTTATTTTCCATTATTTGAGTCAAGTTTTGAAGAAGGCTAGAATAAGTGTTGGAAGAATTGAAGTCTAACTAGTGTTGTAACAAAGTTCACACACCAAATCAGGGATTTTTGGTAGGTCTAGAGCCAACACCTAATGGCCAAGGAATGGCCACCCAATGACGATGAAGTGGCCGCCCAACACCTATAAACCCGAGAGGGAGTATTTTTTGCTAATGGCCGCTCGACACTCACAACGTGGCTGCCCAACGTCCGTGCATGAACATAACCCCATTTTAAAATAAAAATTCACGTCTTGTGAGTGAGATAAGGAGAAACACCCAGTTGACCTAGGGCTTCATCCTAGCACACATTCTACCCTTTTACTACCCCATTTCCACCATATTTTGTAGCCTCAATCCCTCAATCATGCTCTCCGCCTGCATGAAAGATTAGGTTATGTGGTTAATGTTTTGTTTGTAACTATGCCTAAACTCTATTGTATTTTTTCATGTTATCAATATAATGTGTATTGCTCATTGTTAGAGTTCTTTTTTAGCTTATGCTTTGATTTTATATCTATTGTGGATTTTACTTGTTGAATGAGCTTGAGAGAGAATTTTAACTTATAAAATGAGAAGAGCTCCCAACGAGATTTATTGTTTGAGAGAGAGAGTAAAACTCATTAGTCATCTTACGTTCATTTACTTAAAGCAAGTTATTTGACTATGCATTATGCGCGAGAGTGATAGTCTAATACTTAAATAACTTAGTTCCTTACTTGTGAGAGATTGAGGTTAAATATATTTTTATGGGTGATGGGAACGTGAGTTATAAACATTGATTTGTGAGTCATGTATGCATTAGAGGGATGACATAGTGAGAATGAAACCTTACCAAGCTTCTTATTGTATTAACTTTAGTTTAATATTTATGCACTTTATTTTCTGTCAATATATAACTAGTTCAAAGTAATTTCCTATTTATTTGCAATCAATTAGTATTAAGATTCTCAAAGTATCAATCTAGTCCCTATGAGATCAACTCGATATATTTATCGGATACTACATACGACTAGTGCATTTGTCGAAAGTATAGTAGAAAATTTGCTCAACATAAGCCTATGGACCACTTGACCCGTATCACCTAATATTTGAGGTGTGCAATTTTTACTTACAGACTACTTAGAATGTATTAATGATGATGTGAAGTCAAAGGGTGAGGTTGACGAGGTTATGGGTAATGGTTCTTCAGTTATCCTTCACTTTTAGGCATCATGGTGTGAAGTTTCCAAGCACATGGACTGGACCAACTTTTCTTTAACCTTTCCACTAATTTTCTCGATGCCCACTTCTTAAGGGTTCCTTTTTGTTCACAACCTTCTTTTCCATTTTCTCTTTGCTTTCTTTACATATTTATCATCATAATTTCCATTGAAGGCAAGGAGCAACCTGAGGTATTCAAGGCTTATTTTGTCTCTGTCATTTCTTCCTTTGCCTTTCTGCAAGGTATCCTTATCATGCATTCTTTCACTATGTTTATTGTTTAGTACTATTCGTTTATGGGTGTATTGAACTTGGTGTTTATGTTTTAAGGTTAAAAGGGGTAAAATGAAAAAAAGAGATAGTAGTACTAGGTTAAAAAGGGTTAGTTAGAGGTAATTTAAATATTTTAAAGTTTGTTAATGATAGGTGGAAAAAGAAAAAGAGGTAGATGTTAAAAGAATTTCTCCAATGTTCACATTTATAAACATTATCAATCATGTTTAATTATTGACAACATACAAATGTAAAACTGAATCGAACTAATTTAACCTAAATAACTCGATAACAAATTCTAACCTACCAAACCTTTTTTTTTCCAATTTTTGTGGTTTTTGGTTGAGTTGAGGTTGATTACTCTCTCTTATATGAGCTATACAATGCTGTTATAAAAAATTTTAATATACTTTTTTCTTGTAACACAATCTACAAGTCTCAATAGATTATACTATATAATCCTCATACACTTTATTAACATCCTGACTCACATAAAAAATACAAATACATATTACTAAAACCTTTGAACACATGTTATCTAAATATACACTAAAAGTAATAATAAAATATTTATATTTTTTTATAATAAAATATATTTATTAATTTTTTTTCTTCATAAGAATGTTATCAGATAATATAGATTATTGTAACTCAAATTACATTATGTAATAATAACTATTACAAAATATAATCCTGTAACTAATATTAGAAGATTACACACACGTACGTACGTCTATATATATATATATTTATTATAATTCTCTTGATCTAATCGATTCATATTTTAAAAATAATATAAATAAAAAATTATAATTAAATATTAATTTACAACTCTTTTACATTATAAATACATACTAATTAAATTCTATTTATAATGCATCACTTAATTGTGTCAAATTTATTTATGTGAGGCACGGTTCCACCACAAATTCAGCGTATAACAGGTTTTGTAATTTTCTGTTTAGTTTAATTATATTTTCTAATAAAAAAATTCCAATTCCGCTACAATGCACATGTAGATATAATTAAATAAAGAATTATGAAAATATATACTTATGGTCTTACCCAGGGGTAACAATGCGATTAATTGACTTTTTAAAAAGATATTATTATTAAAGTATTAAATATGATTTGATTTGTAATGAAAGTGAAAATGGTGTGTGATTAATATATAAGTAGCTTATTTGAAAGATAAATGGTAAGCAATGAGATGGGGGAAGGAGAATGGAGAATGAGGGAAAGTGGAATGAAGAGTGTGGTTGAAGCCATTCACTGTTCTCCTTTCGAAGCCGTTCTCCATCTGGCTGGTGGAGCTTCTCAGGTGGTTGGGTCTTTGCTATCAGTTCCCGGTGCTTCTAATACTGTCCTCCAAGTTGTGGTCCCTTACTCTAAGATGTCTCTTATTCAGTTACTCCGAAAGGTCTTTCCTTTTCGTCTTCCCCTTTTTCTTTTCTTCTCTTCTCTTCTCTTCTCTTCTCACTTTTCGCTGCAGATTCCATCCCAGTTTTGTAGCCAACAAACTGCTCAAGATTTGGCTTTATTGGCTTATAATCGCGCTCTCCAGCTCTCCACCCCAGGTTCACCATTACCAACCCCACTCATTTTGAAATCCAACTCTATCAGCTTTTCTCACCTGCTTTTACATCTTGTTTAGGATCCCCTGTTGTTGGTGTGGGTTTCACTGGTTCTTTGGCTACCACTCATCCGAAAATTGGGGAACACAGGTATTCTCTACAAATACTGCTTTATCAAACCTCACTCTCTTCACCTCTTCATTGCCTTACTCCTCTGTTTATACTACTTTCCATCTCTCAACCTAGTCTTCTATCTTGTCAGATTAAAAGACTACCACAGGGATGGCAATAGGTTAATTCTACTTATCATGAGAACAGGGGTGGGTTAAATTATAACGTTCTTGGGTTCTAGATCAAGTTTTGTAGGCAAGCACTGAGAAACATTGTTTGGAATTTAAGAAATTCTAAAATAAGCTGCTGGAACCATTTTGGACACCAATTAAAATCAAAATTGATAACAAGCTTCTCATCATCTCCAGCTTATTGCACACTTGCAGTGCATATAATGTTTTTCAATGTTATCTTCCTATTACTTGCCCTTGACTTCCTATGCATATATATTTTTCTTAGTTTATTAGTACTAGGCGGTGCAACAGTAAGATTGCTGCCTTGTGACTTCAATATCATGTTTTCAGAAAATAGTCTTTCTGCCTGGGGTTGTAACTTGTAAGGTTGTCTAGATTTGCCCTCCCTAGACCCCACCAGGTGGGAACATGTTGCACCCAGCAGCAATTTGTATTATTCATTGGTTTATAGTACAACAAAATCTTGGTACAAGCTAAGCTCAACTACAGTTATGTGCATTACTTTTGCTTTTCACGTTACCTCTGGATTTATTTTTGTCAATCTAGGTTCATGACTCTGAAGTCTGAATCTTGTTAATTTGTCACATATTTGAAGAGACTCTTTTCAGATTTCACATTTGTGCTTACCCTCTTCGTCTAAATGTGATAATTGTGATTTTGGGGGAACACTAGTCGCATGTGAACTTCTTATAATTTTATGTTCATTTGCAGATTTTATATGTCAACAAGAACAGCTGACCAACTTTGGGTATCAAGAGTGACCTTGACTAAGGTATTGTTATCCTATTTGTTGTTCAATATGTTACTCTGAATTTGATGCTAATCATGTGACTATAATATATATATGTTATTTCATGTAAAAATATTTAATTATTCTGCAAACTGTTGAATTTTAGGGGCTTCGAACTCGAGAAGAAGAGGATAGAGTTTCTAGTCATCTTTTGATCAAGGTGTGGAAAAAATTGTGAATATTTTTGTTCTGCTATTTATTTGCACCTGAGTTTTTCTTCTGTTTTTTTTTTTTTTTATTTCTTCCTTTTTAGGATTATGCAAAAGAAATTGGAGATCTTGTAAAATGAGAACAAGAATATTTGGAATTAAAATTTCAGTTTATTTGTTTTTCCTTAAGTTGTATTAGTACTGGCCCAGTGGGCAAACTTCCTTTTGGTTTTTTTCTAAAGTTGCAAACTTTACCACATATTTGTTTTAAAATCTTACTTTGATTTGGCTTTCTTTTTGTGCCCCCCCCTTCCTTCTGGTTCTAGGCAATTGCAAATGCATGCAAAGTTCCAGCAGCATCTGTGTCAGTGTTGAGTGAATCAGATGTATCTGATGAATGTGAAACCCAATTCAATGAAGATCAACAGTTAGAACAACTTATAAATGGTCAAATATGCTTAAAAATTTACCCATTTGCAAATGGTATGGTTAAACCTTTTAGCATAAGCATTATCAATTATTAATGAAGTTACCTTTTTGTAATACTTATTGATAATTTTTTTATCTTTTGGTTGCAGATATACCAGCCGAAAGGAAAATAATAATGCCTGGTTCTTTCAATCCATTACATGACGGGCATCTCAAGCTTATGGATGTTGCTACTCGGTACATAAACTTGTGTATTTGTTGAAAAACGATAAAAAAAAATTATAGGTGAATTTAATGAACTAGTCATATAATGTGAATGGCTTGTTTCTTATTTTTTCTGGTTTTATTTTAATATGCTTATTATGGATATGTGCCTTTAGAAGTTACTTTTTTTAATTGCCTTTAGAAGTTAGTCTAAAATATTTTATGATGATATTCATAATTCTCTTCGTATCAAATCTATTTGGAGATTCAAATTAGGACCAAATATCTATATGCATGATGATTTATTTAAATTTTGTTCCTTTTGTTCATAATTTTATTCAATAATTCTCTTATTAATAATACATCTATGCAGCATATGTGGTGAAGGGTATCCTTGCTTTGAAATATCTGCAGTCAATGCAGACAAACCTCCGTTGTCAGTGTCTCAGATTAAAGATCGCATCAAGCAATTTGAAGAAGTTGGTGAGGTTCTTTTTTGCTATCCCAAATTCTATATTAAACACACACAAGTCTTAACTTATAATGACACAAAGTTTCTTAAGTATCGTTTCGTCTACCAGTTTATAAAGGGGGCTCTGCTTCCATTTTTATATCCAAGAATTGGTTCTTACCTTTCTATTTGCACAGTGAATACTGAACAGGATTCACGTGTTTTGTTTTAACTTTTAAGTTCAATACTTTAGGATAAGCTCATATGACAGTATGATACTTGGAGTTTAATACTGTTTGAGTACTTAGTTTGTCATTGTTTCATGCACCGTCAAAAATAGTAATGATTTCTTCTATTGCAGGAAAGACAGTAATTATATCCAATCAGCCTTATTTTTATAAGAAAGCTGAACTCTTCCCAGGCAGTGCTTTTGTAATTGGGGCCGATACAGCAGTGAGGCTTATTAATGTATGAAAATTACTTAATGCTTGGATTAATACTTGAAATTTTCATTAGTTGTATTCGGCATGTAAGCCTGTTGTCTTCCTCATGATTTTTTTTAATATTTTACTTGTGGACAGAGCTTTTGCTGTTGTAGAAAAGCGCCTTTTATTCATTAACATGTTATTTCAGAAGACATTGCTTATGCCATTTTCTTGTAGCTGAAGGGATAGAGCAATCTGACTGTCATGTTTCTCGATTCCATAATTTATCAATCTGCAGCCCTACGGTTTATGTCATGACATTCTTGAAGTGGACTGATTTTTGTGAAACAAAACTGCATATTTATTGTAAGAATGTTTCCCATTGTATGGCACACTGAAATTGTTATTTTTCCTTAAAGATAACTTGATCGTGGTAAGTAAGATAGGGACTATTTCTGACATACTGACTATTTTGAATAAAGACCTACCTACTGGATTGGCTGTGTTAAGTCTTTAACTAGCTTATTAGGTGGATTGACTCTTATATTTCATGTAAAACAAAAACAAATATAATTATATTTATATAAAGTTGCTTAGTAAAAGCAACTCTATTGTTTTCTAATGCAAACTTTTACAAACGAGAAACAAAATAAAACAGAACAATATTTTTGTAATTGAAAGTAAGCAAAAATTCTCAGATCAAATTGGCGAACTAGAAGAAACAAGAAATGTCTCATTCTCTGTTTCCTGTGTCTGCTGCTTTATCGTGGAAGATTATCACTTTGTAGTTAAAAATAACTGTAGTTTTTGTTGCTTCAATAGATTTTATTAACTATTATCTTCAAATACTTTGGTGTAACTCTTGCAGCCAAAATACTATGATGGTAACTACAACAAGATGCTAAACATACTTGTTGGTTGTAAAGAAACAGGTTGCACTTTCCTCGTCGGTGGTCGGAATGTAGATGGTGCTTTCAAGGTATTACTGCTCAAAAAAAGAGGGATTCTAATTATGATACTTTTCTCGGTGTTAGTGAGGCCGTTGTGTGGTGTTACAGGTTCTTGAAGATATTGATGTTCCAGAAGAACTAAAAGACATGTTTGTCTCCGTTCCAGCTGAACAGTTCCGCATGGATATATCCTCCACTGAAATAAGAAAAAGAAGCATTTTGTAAATAATTTTATGGCTAAAGGTCTATAGATATAATGTATACTGTATGGAGGATGAAATCACTAACAGAAAATGGTTTATATGTTTTGAACTATAGGTCATAAATTCGTGGCGTTCTATTTTTTTATAATAAAAAAGAACAATTTTCATTTTCATGATCACTGCAGTTATGAAAAGTCGGAATGGGAGACGTGTCTATATTGTTTGATTCATGCGTAAGGCACGACACATAAAATGGGAATGGGAGACGTGTCTATATTGTGTTCACGCTTCGTAGTTTTCTGTAGTTGTAAAAGACAATAATGTCACTGTGCAACGTTGATTGGAAAAGAGTGAAGGATGAAGGTTTTTAGACTTCTAGTTAGTTGGGGTTAGAGAAGTGTGAATGCTAGTAGTTTTACCCCGCAAGGAGAGAGACTGTCACGGCATAGCTGTCTCGAAAATTTTCAAGTTACTAAGCAAAAATTGAAAAAATGCTTAAAAATTAAAAAAATGTTTTGTATAACGAAGTTGTGTCTCATTATTTTGAATAATGAAAATGAAATTAAAAGGGTGTTTGAATAGGAAATTTTAAAAGGGAATTTATTTTTGGGAATTTCAAAATTTTTGTAATGAAATATATTGTTTGGAACAAGAATTTAAAAAGAAGTTGTAATTTTAATAAATTTTTAAAGCATTTTAATTAGTTAAGTAGGTAGAATTTTAAATTTTTTAAAGTAAAAATCTGAAAATTTTAAAATTTATTTTTCTTTTATTAAAACTGTTTGAGGGTATTTTTTGTTTGACATCTGCTAAGTTGTTTTCACATCGATTGAGATTAATTTTTGGTTGATGTTAATAAGGATTATTTTTTAGTTGATTTTTTTCATTCTTTTAGGATATGTTGATAAATTTTTTTGTTAATATTAGTTGAAGTTACTTATCAGCATGCAGTTCCATAACATTAACACACCACTTTGTCTTACTCAACGATGTTGTGATAAGTGTGTTGACGAAATTTGGATTCATGCTCTTATGATTGAGTCACCATATTATGAGAGTTTCATGTAAGGTATACTGAACTCCAATGTGTCGGTCACAATAATGTGACCTATTTCACACCTATGGGAGATGTTTTGAAACCTTAGTATGACATACGAATCTCTAGAGCATCAGACACAAAACTGTGGCCTCCCATAGTATTATTGTGAGAGGTGTGTTGATGACCACATTTAGGTCCACACTCTTTTGGCTGATCCTATCTTATTGTGGGAGTTGTGTGTTAGTTAAGTATAGGAAACTTCGATGAGTCATCCATAACATTGTGGAGTACTCCACAACGTTGTGGGAGATGCATTGAAATCAATAAGTGTAACATGCAAAACTCAAGAGTGTTAGTCAGAGGGTTGCATCCTATTTCACAGTACTATGAGATATGCGCTGATTTGGGTCTATAGTATAGTGACCAATTCCATTTTGTTATGGGAGTTGCTTGTGAGGTATACAGACCTCTATACGCTAGGCACAATGTTATGAATTATTTCACATTATTATATATATATATATATATATATATATATATATATATATATATATATATATATATATATATATATATATATATATATATATATATACACACTTACATACATACAATTGGAGAGTTTTTTGCTAACATTGGTCGAAAAGATATCTATAATCAATGTTGGTTAAAAAATATAACTTTTGTTAAATAAAATAGCTTTGACTGACATTGACATAAAAAGAACTTTGGCTAATGTTAACGAAAGATTTTATATTGACATTAACTGAAAAGGAAATAAATATATAATTTATGTATTTAGTTTATCTAGCTAATTTATAATATGAAGAAAAAATAGGTAGTAAATAAATACATAAATATACAGGAAATAATATATTTATAAATAATTAAATGGAGATAAATGAATAAATAAGTAACAGATAGTTTGTTTGTAGAATGTGTGACAAAGTGCTAGAAATAAACCTTCATTTGTTCGTTTCTTGACCATTGTTTATTAGAGTCTAGATTGATATATGCGCATGGTGGGAAATCTTTATAGACCTAAATATCAACAATGTTCACACACATTCAATTCTTGGGATTAGTTAACAACAACACAAGAGCTAAGAAAATTTGGTCTTTTGTGTGGTTTGCAATCATGTGACAACTATTAAAGACATGAAATACGTCAATTTTCAAGTCAAAACCTCTCGATGTTTAGAATTTCATTCTAGCAGTTAAATTGTGTTCGTGGGAATGGAGTAGGTGACAAAATTAATCTCACATAATTTTCTAAAATGAATTATAAATCCATATTTTTGTGTATAAGAGATGACTTTTACATTTCTTTTACATTTCTTTTGTGTATAATATTGAATTCAAATAAGATAGATAGGACTAAAATATTATACAGAAAAAGTTTATACTGGTTTACTTTCAATCACCAAGAGCTACTACATCCAATCTTTAAATCACCATCTTACCATCTTTGCAATTTATAGAAATATCGTTGAACTCACCTTGATAATAGACTACTACAGGCTGGAAAACGTATTTTCTTTTCACAACAACTGAACACAATAAACCCTTGAGTTAGAGCCATTAATTGACCAAACGATTCTCAGTTATATTTATTGTAATTATACGTGTTATTTCTCCTGTATCCTCGGTTAGAGATACAAATTAACTATATATATATGTTGTAAGAAAATATTAAGACTCAAAAGTCATGTACTTAAATTTTATTTTACAATTTCATTCGATTTAATCACGTTTTTTTATCATTTTTAAGATATTTATTATAAAAATTAATAAATTTATTATAAACATCTATTTTTAAGATTCAAAAGTTCATTATAAACAATGAACTGTAAAATCTAAAACGATTTTGTGAACACATCTATTTTTTCTTTATTAAAATAAAAAATCAACTTAGATAAACATCCAAAACCGCAACTTCATCAATTAGTATCTTCTTTTAATCAATTAAACTGATAATTTTTAATTCTTGTAATCCATCAAGCTACTATCTGATTGGTTAATATGTTCTACATTGAATTAAGAGCACTAAGTGGATTAAATAAATTAAGGGTTGGAGTAAGAATAATATTAGTAAGGTGGAAGAGACAATTAAAGAACTAAAGGATAAATAGTGAGTTTGGATAGAAGTGTGGAGGATGGGCAACTTGGAAATGAAGGTGTTAGTCTCAGAATGAAAGCTATTGGTGAATTAAACAAATGAAGCTTATTTCAAGAAACCATTCTTGCTTAGAGGGCAAAGTTTGTGGCTAAAGGAAGGCGATAGGAATACTCATTTTTTCCATGCCTCTATTAACAGGAGGAAGAAAGTGAATGCAATTTTAGGAGTTATGGTGGATGGGGAGTGGGTGGAAGAGCCTTAGTTAGTGAAACAAGAAATAAAAAGCTTTTTTCAAGATAGATTTCAGTTGACGGGAGAGGATGCAGTCAAATTGGATGGGGTGAAATTTAACTGTATTTCGGCTTTCCAAAGAGAAGAGTTAGAGAGAGAATTCTCTATTGAGGAGATCAAACCAGTAGTCTGGGAGTGTGATGGTTCAAAAGCCCCTGGACCAGATGGTCACATTATGCAGTTTGTGAGATTCTTCTGGGATATGCTGAAGGAGGATGTGAGTAAGGTTTTGGCAGAATTTCATCAAAATGGGAAACTCCCTAAGGGGTCTAACTCTTTTTTTATTTCCTTGATTTCAAAGAAGGAGTGCCCTGGAGGGCTTGGGGACTTCAGTCTATCTCTTTGATTAGAGTTATCTATTAAATTATAGCAAAGATGTTAGCAGCTAGAATGCAAAAGGTGCTTACCAATATTATCACAGAAACCCAAATTGTCTTTGTTAAAGGGAGACAACATCTACATAGTGTGCTAATTATCAATGAAGTGATTCAAGAGTCAAAGAAGCGGGAGAAACCTTTACTGTTATTTAAAGCTGATTTCGAGAAGGCCTACGACTCTGTGAGCCGGTCCTTTTTATTTTATATGCTTAAGCGGTTTGGGTTCGGGGAAAAGTGGATTGGTTTGATCCGAGGGTGCCTTCAGTCTTCATCAATATCAGTTCTTGTAAATGGAAGTGCTATGAAGGAGTTTTCTATGCAGAAGGGCCTTAGGCAGGGGATTCGATGGCTTTGTTGGTCCCAGGGAGAATCTAGAAGAGGGGGGGAGGTTGAATAGATTCACCAAATTATTTTTCAAATTTTTTCTATTCAACAGTATTAGAGTATTTTAAAAAACAACCCCTTTAAAAAAAATTTAAAATCTACCTCATTTTTCAAAAATGGGTTTTCAAGAATTCAACCCTTAAGGCAAAGCACCAAATAATTCAATTTCTCCAATAATGATTTTAAATGAAATAGAAGAAAAAATTAGCAAGAATTCTATTTCAAGTAATTCAGAATCAAAAGGAAATGGTAGAAGGAATGAAAATCAAACCCACAAAAGTATAGGTCAAAACCCAAATTTAAAATCACGAAAATGAATAAAAAAAATTTGATCCACAACAAGAAAACTTAATGAATCAAATACAGTTGCAAAAACCCAGTTGTTAGTGCTCCAAGAATTCAATAAAGACTGAAATTAAAGAGTATAAGGAAGAGAGAATTTGCACAATGATTTATATTGGTTCGATCCACTCGACCTACATTCAGTTTACAGACTTAGTCTTCTCCTAATCTGCTTTTCACTAAAATCTCAGTACATGCATACCACACATACAGATTTTAATCCCAGAAAGATTTAAACCACAAAAGAAGAGGTTTCCTATTGCACCCCACAAGAGTTTGCTACACCGTGACATCCCGCCACTCACAATGTCTCACTTGCAACACCCCACTGCAAGATTTCCCAACAATCTCAAGAATACCTCAAGAGATTGTTAATCTTGTGCAAAAACACAAAGAAAGGTACAAAACAATATCACCTGAAGTGAAGAATTGATTTAAGAGTAAAAACAAAGAAAGGAAAAGCAAAACCAAAACTTCATCAAACTTCAATGTAATACCTTTGGTTCCAACAGACCCCTTTCTTATTTTTAATTTTGGCGAAAAGGCTTAGGGGTTGATAAAGAAAGCCCTCTCGGAGAATTTGTTATCAAGCATTAAGCTAGGTGGAAATAGGCTTCAATTTGTCAGCCAACAATATGTGGATGACACAATTTTTATGCTTTCCCCTGAACTACAAAGTGTGTACACTCTGAAGTGTATTCTCATATGCTATGAATTAGCTTTAGGGCTAAAGATTAATTTTCATGAGAGAAGCTTGAGGGGAGTGAGGGTGAAAATGGAGGAGGTTTTTCCTTTTGCACAGATCCTTAATTGCAGGGTGCTTTGGATGCTATTATCTTATCTAGGGATTTCAGTGGAGGTAAATGCTAGGTGTGAGAGGGTTTAGAAACTAGTTCTGGACAAAATGAGAGTTAAATTGAATTCGAGGAGACAAAAAAAGCTTTACTTGGGAGGGTGGATTTGCTTGATCAAATTCACCATTTGATCTATTCCTCTTTATTTCTTATCTTTTTTCAGGGTCCAAAAAAGGTGTCAAAGGCTATCCAATCATTGCAAAGGAACTTTTTGTGGGGAGGCTCAAACGAAGGCAACAAAGTTGCTTGGGTCAAATGGGACCAAGTGTGAAAACAAAAAAGTCAAGGAGGGTTTAGGATTAAAGATGTGGTTACGTTTAATAGATGGAAAGTGGCATTGGAAGGTACTTAGTTGGGGGAATGCTCTTTGGATCCAAGCTATAGAGGCTAGATATGGAGATGATATTAGAAGAAGTTTGGTAGTTCGGCAGAGCAATGAGAGGTTCCAGTGGTGGAATGGCATTTTGGAGGTTACCTCTGAGGTGGGATCAGGTGAATGATTCTCTAGGGATCTTAAACCTTTAGTAGGGGATGGATCCTTATTTAAGCTTTGGGAAGGGGGGTAACTGGTGCATGGAGGACTTAAATGTGTATTTCCTAGGCTGTATGCTCTATCCAGCCAAAGAGAGAATTTATTGTGTGAGGTTGGGGGTTGGTGCAATAACATATGGAAATGGAGATTTACTTGGCAAAGAGTTTTATTTAGTTGGGAGGTTGAGTGTGTAAGGGAGTTGGAGGAGATTTTGGGAGGGATCCCTTTGAGAGAGGGAGTTCAAGGATGAGTGGGGGTGGGGTGATAATGGTAGTGGCTCAGGAGAATACTCAGTAAAGACAACATATTGCTTGGTGCGAGGAGATTCTCAGGAGGTCAATTCTCCATTTTTTAATATGTTATGGAAGGCTAAGGCTCCATATAAGGTGTTAGCGTTTGTTTGGAAGAATGCTCTGAAAGAATTCCATCCAAGGTCGAATTGGCAAAATGGAGGATTATTTTTGCAGATGATATTTTTTGCCCTATCTGCGACTGTCTACTAGAATTTGTAAGCCACTTTTCATGTAACTCAAGTTATTGTGTATAGATGAGATGTTTCAGATGTCTTGACTTTGTGTTTGCTCTAACTAATGAGTGTATATCTAGTTATTAGAATTTTCTGGTATGTCTAATTTTCTTGGGAAATCATTAGTGGAAGTATTTAGTGTAATTTGGTTGGCCTTTTTGTGGGGAATTTGGCTAGCAAGGAATGATGCTATCTTTAAGGATGTGTCTTTCAATGTAGATGAGGTATGACATTTGGCTGTGCAAAAGTCCTGGATGTGGATTAAATGTTTGTTCAAAGTATCGACAGTCTCTTTCAGTAAGTGATGCTTCAAACCAGTTCTGTGTATCGCTAGGATTGGGAAGTGATATTTTGTGTTTTATTGTTGGAGTTCTCTGATCTTTTGGGTATTTGGTTGTAAAGGGGTTTCACCAATGATGTGAATGCCGAAGACAATGACTTTTCATTTTTGTAATGTTTCATTAATTTAGGAATTAATGTAACATGCAATTAATCATATGTGATAATTGCGTGATAATGGAGTATTTAATTTTTCTTTTGAGAGTTATGATTTTGAACAACCACCTAGTTCTATAAATAGGGGTTGAATTGTACTCAAAGGACAACCATTGAATTAGTGAAATTATAGTTGGGTTTTACCCTTTTGTGAGAGATGAATTTCTCTTTAGAACTTATCAAGGAATTTTTCCTTGTGGCGTTCTCCTAGACTTATCAAGGGTAAATCACCACCCTTGTGGCGTCATATGACTTATCTTCCATCCTTGGAAGTGGCGTCATCTATCTTTTCGTTAAACCATTTTCATCCTTTCCATTTTCTTGTTTACCCAATTCTCATTGTTTTGTTAACTTATTACCTTCCAACCTAGATAGATCCGCAAAACGAATCCAACCTGTCATGTCTTGTGACAATTGATAGTAATATTATTCATTAATAAATTTTACCTTAAAAAAAAAATCAATTGATAATCGAATGAAACATAAAGGATATCAAAACTTCTAGTTTCCCCTATTTTCGTAATAATTAATTAGTTAAGTTGTTCACTATCCATGCCATCAATTATAGTATGTTTAATTAATAATCGAATGAAACTTAAAGGATATCAAAACACTTCTAAGTACGATTTAATCTATTACACAACCTTGGAAATATCTTATAACATGACGAAATTGAGGTTTTTCTAAATTGCCTCGATATATACTCAACTTTAACTTTTCAAAAAACATTTATGAAGACTTATGACATGTTCTATTAATCAAATTTGAAGCATTCACGGATTGATGTCAAGGCACCTGTGTTCAGGATTTTTGGCAATATACACAACATAGTGGATACTATCACATGCTTGTGGATATCTTTGGTATGTTTCTGGTGTCCTGGTGCATCGTTCACAGATTCGTGAGATTTCCAACAAGGTTGTGATCGGGGCTCAGATCACGTGCAGTGACTACAGGAGCGTGGGAAATAACATTACTATGTGGTTCTCACGAATGTCTCTGGTGCATACAGTGTCCCAGCGCATTGTTCACATGACTATGAGATTTTCCCAACACTTTGATTGACACATTGATAAAGTTCAGTGACCTCAAGGTGAGAGATTCAAAAGATTGAGACTGTTTTTTTGTTTTTTGTTTTTTTAAAAAAATACTAAGATGAAAAACCTCTTTGGTTGTTATTTTTTGATGATGCATAACTAAGAAAATACTAACAAAATTATAATTTTTTTGTTGATAAAAACTATTTTTGAGTAAGGAATAAAGAAGGGAAAGGGAGGAGGGTGAAGGTGAGTTGATTTGATTAAAGGCATTTACTTTGGGTGGTACAATGAAACATTTGATAGCATATTTGACTACATCGAAAAAAAGAGAAGCATGTGCGAAATGGATAAGGTGGAACTGGTTTGGTTAGTTGGTTCCTTGACAAATCACAATCACAGGCGTGGCTGAACCTCAAACACCACATCCGGCGGTGCATGCAGCGTTTCCACAATTGTTGTCTTGGGAGGCTTTTTTGGGCACTCCATCAGCACAGAAGAAGATGATAGCCGCAAGAAGAGACAGGATGAAACATAGCATAAAAACAAGACTTTCAATTCCAAGCTCTTCACCACCCTTATTCACTATTCCCATCTTCATCTTGTGCTTCCAAGTTTGTGCCAGCATTTAAGGCTAATAAGTAAGGTCCAAACTCCAAAGATAAACAAATGCTGCTACCTCCAAATGGTTACTGTCCTTTCGGGCTACCAAAGGTGACGTGGAACAGTCTCATGCTACAAAGGGAAAATAACATGTGAATGTGAATGGTCCTCAAACTTCCCATTATTATAATCTTCTTCACTTTTGCTTTCTCCATTTTTTTCCTTTTCTTTTCTTTTTAATTTCTCTCTTTCCTTTTTCTGCTATACATCCAAAGTAGGGCAATTAATCTTAAATTTTACATCACGGGTTAAACTTTACTCGGTTCTTGAAGTGGGTAAATAAAAAAATAAATAGAAAGAAGATGAAAAAATTATGAGCAGATGATTATCAATTTTTTCAAAAATTGATGTCTACTTTTTTAAAATACTTATTTTATTCTTACACCTATTTTAAAATTAAAAAATAAATTATTTTATCATAAAAAAAACTTGAACCCAGAACCTCTCAATCCTTACACATAAACTTTATCCCTATAAACCTTATAACTTTTGCAAAAAATTACTTTAAATATTGGTATCCAACATACATAATTGTCCAACTATATCTATAATTTATATTATATATTATATATTATATAATGGGAATATGACATTTTGATGTCTACATTTTATGACTATTCTCACTCTCGCAAATATAACTTCTCTGTGTTAATATATACACATTTTTACAATTTTTATCTTATCACAAATCAATCTTTCTTAAATATGATTAATATATATATATATATATATATATATATATATATATATATTTCATGATAAATATTCTTAATAAACATGCAAATACATATGTGTGACAATATTTTGAGTTCTATTCAAACTCTCTCCTCTTTCCATTTTTTCATATTCATTGCATATTTGACATATCCGTTGATGATCTGACATATTTTTATGATGTTATCATAAACAAAAAATATAAAATTAATAAAATATATTTCAAAACATGTCACATAATTTATATTTCAAAATATAAAAATTTACAAAAAATATTAAATTAAAACCCTAAAATTATTATAATATATTAAAATAAAAATGTGAATACACAGACCCACATCGCCTGTGTTTTTGCTAGCTATATATAAAGTATACAACCGCTTATATGGAGGTTTGGTTTGTAGCCAACCTCACAAGTATGAATACAATCCTCATCCTTAAGTCACAATTATTTTGTTTAACTTTCTCTATATCAAAATAAGTCTAAATTAAGATTTTGTTAGTTTAAGAAAGTTTCTTTAATTTTAATTAGTGAGCAAGAGTAATTACATGGACACTTTAGTTGACATGATATGTCAAATGACATATAGAATTAAGCATATTAGTCGAGGTATGTTTTCTTTTGTTCTAGGAGAATCTAAAAGGAGTTGAATAGATTCATAAAAAATAATTTTAAGTTTTTTCTATTAAAAAATAATATTAGAGTCTTAAAAAATACCCCTTTAAAAAAATTTTCAAAATTTACCTTATAGTTTTCAAGAATCAGTTTTCAAGAAAGAGGTGAGACAAAGTAAAGATTCAACTTTTTCAATATTTTTTTATAACAAGCTTGATGTATAACAATCCTTCCAATGATGGTTTACAATTTCACTTATTGAAAATACAATATGAATTGCAATAACAAACTTATTAACCACCAAAGGAATCTGTAAAGAAAGAGTAAAATCAAGCTTTAATCATACAATTCTTACTTCACCAAATATTACTTTCTTTTATTTAAAAAACCTTTACACTATATTATTATTATATTTCTGTCTATTTCCCATAAAATTATATAAAATAAAAAGAAATCAATATTATCATGTCATGCAGATTCTCCATCTTTTATTTTTAAGTGATAGCAGCAAAGTCTAAACATTATTGACTTCTTCTTTATTACCTTTTGTAAACATTATTATTTTTAAATTATTATATAATATAAAGATTTATCATATATCCTTTTATAATAATTATTAATATAATTTAGTATTATTTTATAAAGCATTTAAGTATATTTTCACACTTAGTAAATTAATTAATTAATACAAACTAATTATTAAATTTTATGTCATTATTTTTATCTATTCTAAAAAAACAATTATTAAGACTATATTAGGAAACATAAATAGTTAATTAAAATTTAAACAATTAACTGACAATCAAAATCCCTTAATTTAATTTATTAAATTATAAGTATATGATAAAATTATTTATTAAGAGTGTGTGTACAACATATATTTTTTTAATATAAATCCCTTTACTATTTTTTGTATTAATTATTAATCTAATTATTAAATATTTTAATATAAACTCAATGGTAATTTGTATAAAATTTGAGATAAATTGAGTATTTATAATTATAGTAAAAGAATAATGAAAAAAGTAATATTTATAATTAACGTTAATTTATAGTCATTTGTTACTAAACCATATAAAAACCCTTACACCGTACTCTCTAACTACCAGTTTACACTTTCCAATTTCCAACTTCACCACTGCTCTCACCATAGCTCTCACCATAATGTTTTGTCCATTACCTTTACTTGGTTGAGAGATTCAAAAATAAATTTGAAATAGTACTAAAGCTCCTGTCATTTTAAATTTATTTCTCACATAAATTCTTAAATCAAACACACTCACTTTATTTCCATCGTCTTTTAGTGGGAAAACTGTTAGTAGATGTTATTTTGCCAAATATAAGGGTTTAGGGAATTTAATTTAAGAAGATTATACTTGCTCAATTTAGTTCCATCTCCAAGAAATAACTCTTGTTTAACATTTTATTTAACATATTTATGAGAGTGGTGTTACCCTTATAAACTCACATTACGCTCTCATAAAAAATGAGTTATGGATCATATTTTTTGTTTAGACAGATGTGTTCGTTATATTAAATTTGTAGATTCATGATTTTTGTCTTATTGATGTATTGAGATATAGTACTTCTTGAGCTTGTATATAGTTTTTAATAAAATTATTTTGCTTATAAATAAAAAATTTAAGAAAATTACATATTAATTCACTTACATAAAGAGGTATTAATATCACTTTTTTTTTCTTTTTTCCCCCAATTTTTGCTTGATTTTTTACCATTGATTTACGTGCATTTTATTTTTATTCAGGTTTAATTTAATAAAAGGAGCTACATAGGTAATTTGGACTTTAAGTCCAAGTTCAATGAGTTAATTATTTTTTTGGTAGTACATCCTAAATGCTTTTAGAAACATGAAACTATTTGCAAAGGCAAATGAAAACTCATGTCTCCTACCCGTGTCTAGAATATAGGGGAATTATTGATACAATTATCTTTTACTATATCTTACACATCTTTGTGAGCATAGTCACACTATTGTAGTTACAAAGTTTTAATTTTAACTTTAATTTGATGGTAGAAGAGACCTTTTTGTTATACTAACATGATACAAGAGTTAGGATAGAATATCATTTGAGTTTAATTGGTATACACGGTCAGTTAAAGATTTTTATACCGACATTTAATCACAACCCTTCATTCATGATAAGTTTGTTAACTTTACTAATTAGTACTTTAAAAGTCACATAAATGAAAAGTTATGATTGAATAAAAGTCCTTTACACTAACCGTGTATACCAATTAAATTCATATAATTTTCCTCTTAATTATTTTAGTTTGTTTTTTCTATCCCTTTTTATTTTTCCTTTAGGATGTATATCATAACCAATATTTCTAAAAGAGTTTAACACTTATACAACTGACAATTAATTATAACTCTTCGTTTACATGACTTTTAAAGTATTAATGGGTAAAGTCAATAAATTTACCATATATTAAATATTGTAATATAATTGTAATTGTAAAACTTTTACATCAACAATATATAAGTGTTTTTCCTCATTTAAAATAATTATTAACATTCTTTGTATAAAAATTAAAAAGATAAATTTAAATTTACATGTTAATGCAAAGAGTTTAGTTGATATATATGATCAGTGTAAAAGATTTTTGCACTGACATCTATGTGACTTATTAATATCAATCATAACTTTTCATTTATCTAACTTTTTAAAGTACTAATGAGTAAAATCAATAATTTAACCATAAATAAAGGATTGTAATTAAATGTCAATATAAAAATCTTCATACTGAAAATATATACCAATTAAATTCTAATACAAATTGAGTAAATATCTCAACAAACTCTATCATAGTTAAAACAAATAAAAATTCCTAGAGTCGATCTAATAAAGGATTGGAATAATATAAAATTACATATTTTAACTTCACTGTGACCATTGTTAAAAGCCCCAAATACATTGTTCTATTAAATAAAGTCATAATTCAAATTTATCACTTAAAAGCCTAATGCATCGTGTAAATATATATTTCCTAATGCCTAGTTATGTTATAGTAATACTAAATATTATTTTAGAAAGTCATTATACATGTTAATGATCCTAGTATAAAATAAAAATATTTTTCATTAAATACTTTATTCGTCCTAAAATGAGTGACATTAAAAAAAGTAGTCTTAAAAATAAATGTTGCATTTAATTTTTCAATTTAATATTATTTTTTCACTGATACTGCTAATAATATTATCTAATTTTTCAATGTAATATTAATATTAAGATTAATTTTGTAAAATTAATACCCTCTTTTACTTATTTACTTATTACTGTCTCCATTTCTTTTTAAGTGTTTAATATTTAAGATATTCTTCTTTTTATTTAACTATTGTTCTTAAAGTTTGAAGTAATATTAATTTTTTAAAAAAACATATATTTATTATTTATTAATCAACAACCTAGGACAGAGAAAGAGTAGCTAGCATATTTTCAAATGAGGTCCTCCATTAAATGCCTTACAACTATATAATTGAGCTGTCTTGTGTTAAAATCAGATGAGTTTTTATAGAATTCCTGCATTAAAATCTGGATAGTTTCGTAACAACTTACTGAAACAATAATAATTAAAATCAATTGCACTAAAAGTGAACGACAATCTGAGACCCAATAATAATAAGTTGCATTAAAAGTGAACCACACAAAAACCAAGACCCATCTCTTGACACAAAAAACGGAGACAGAAGGATTAAGTCTGAATTTATCACCTAGGAAAACATTTATACGACCACAGCTTTCGACCCTCAATTGTATGAGCAATTGCTAAAGGAAAAAAAAAATAAAAATAATAAAGCTCTACTGACTGAAACCTCTACATTGGACGAAAGCTGATGAAAAGAGCAGCAGCAGAATTCATGCCCCGCAATGCCAACTATAAATTTTTCTCCATAGAGGACATTCACAATCCTAGCATTCATTCATTCCCAATCAATAATCACGCTATAATACATACAAAATCAAATGGTCCGAAGCAATAGTAAAGAAAAGAAAAGAAGCAATAAATGCAATATATGATGTACTTTTAAAAGAACCTATTGATAGTTGCAACAATGTTGGGATATCAATAAATGAAGACAGGTCAGCCAGAAAATAAAATAGATCACGAAATGTAACACAAGATAGATATCCCAGTATAGTATAGAAAAATGGTACATTGTAGCAAAATATTATGCGTGTGGTACACATAATAAAAACGTTAACGAGAAGGTTGAGAAGAACTTCTATTAGACTGCTCAGTAGCACTGGCAAGGCCTTGCAACATTCTCAAAATCTCACTTGTGTCTTCCAAGTAATACTTGGCTTTGCTAGGTTTCTGGCCAACGGTGCAAGGAAACACTTCTGCAACTGGAGATAGTGATGACTTTGCATTCATTATCACCCCAAACATGTCCTCATCTGATCTGTCATCCCCAATGCATAGAACAAAATCTGGAATCACTCCCTTTTGTTGCATTGTTAAGAGAAGACGTTCTGCTACGATGCCCTTACTCACACCCTGCACCAAAAGTTTAACAACAGAAAATAGTCAGTCAACCACATTACCGATGTTAGAATTAACTTCCCTGAAGAAAAACCAATTATCTCCTGTCATCTACACGGGTTCTTTAGAAGTAACCCATTTCTAAAATAGTACATCCCAATTATATTATGGGACCAACATAGCACATTGCATTATATAATAGGGTTGTTGAAACATGGTGGTGCCCCATTTATGAGCACCCCTACAATTAAATCACCTTGAAGGTCCAAATTTAAACATCGATCTTTTCCGACTAAAGGGGCAACGCAAGTGCATATAAACTTCTTCAACTAAATATGATCAACCTAGAACTATATTATAAGTGGAGAGATCTTTTTTTGTGAACTGACCTGAGGTTTTACTTCCACTATGTTTGGACTACTTTTAACAGAAACAGGCTCATTGGCAAGAACACTTTCCAGATGATCAAAGAGCTCCTTAGCTTGGCATGAACCAAAGTCTCGGTCGGCATACTCATAATTCCAAACAAGAGCGCTTTCTTTGGTCTCTATGTTAGAACCATCAGTTGTTTCCGTATACAACTGCATAACCGGCTCAGCAATCTGTTTCCACTCAAAATCGGGTACTGGAACACACGTTTCCCATTCTGCATTTTGATTTGTCCTGGAAAAAAAAAAGTATTTTTCCTCAACATTCTCTCATACATAAAATTAATCAGTGAGTTTAAATTGCTGTTAATGATAGAGAAGCCAAATATTATCCCTTAATCCTATAAAATTTGGACAAACAATTTCGTCATTCTTAAAATTAACAAAATAAACAAATAAAAAGAAAATCAATGATATGATTCGCAGTAACCACAAACTCTTCCTGTTCCTAACACACAAGGAAAACGGATGTACCTCACAAAGTAACCATGCTCGGCAGCAATGCCCATCCTTTCACAAGAAGAAAACCATTCAGTAAGAGTCTTTCTCTCCCTTCCACTAACAATGTAAACACAATTCTTGGTGTCTCTGCACAAAATGTTCAAGATGCCAACAGCTTCAGCATTAGGCGTTGTACTCATCGATCCAGGCTGCACCATAGTGCCATCATAATCCAAAAGAATTGCTCGGTTCTTAGTCCTCTTATAAGCTGAAACAATATGTTCCACTGATAGCTTTCTAAAGTTTGGATCCAAAGCAATCACACGAAAGCCTAAACCAAAACCAATTCCCCAGCATCTCCTCCTCAAATGATCTCTGCATGCCCTTTCCAGATCCTGCAAGAAGCTACGTGCCCAATATGCGACATCATGTGTACTAACATACCTATAATGCTTCTCATGCCGCATCTGCTTTTCAGCCTCTGGGACCATCAACGCAGAATCCATAGCTTCAGCAACAGCATCGATGTTCCACGGATTCACTCGAATTGCCCCACTTAACGACGGGGAGCAGCCAATAAACTCAGACACCACCAGCATACTCCTCTTTTGGGTTAGTGGGTCAGTCCCTAAAATCTCATCTATCTTCTCACTTCCTTGTCTACAAATGATGTATTCATAAGGTATAAGGTTCATCCCATCTCTCACTGCAGTAACGAGGCAACATTCTGAAATCACATAATAAGCAATTCGCTCATAACTCTGAAGTGGTGTATCAATCAAGACTACAGGTGTGTATCCAGGCCTTCCAAATGTATTATTTATCCTCTTCACCGTGGCATAAGTTTCACTTTGTACCTCCTGCACATCCTTTCCACGGCCTCTTGCTGGGTTTGCAATTTGCACCAGAACAACTTTGCCCCTCTTGTCAGGATGTTGTAAAAGCAATTGTTCCATCGCCAAAAGCTTCAAGCTGATCCCTTTGAATATATCCATGTCATCAACCCCAAGCATCACAGTTTGATCTCTGAACTGATTTTTTAACTCTGCAACCTTGCTCTCTGTCTCAGGATGACTCATGACTGATTGGAGCTGACCTATATGAATGCCAACAGGAAGAATTTTTATGCTTACAGTTCTTCCATAGTACTCAAGACCAATGTAGCCCCGCTTGGATTGGTAAGAAATCCCAAGCATTCTACTGCAACAGGAGAGGAAGTGCCTGGCATAATCAAAAGTATGAAACCCAATAAGGTCAGAATTCAGAAGGGCTCTAAGAAGTTCATCCCTAACAGGAAGTGTTCGGTATATCTCAGAGGAAGGAAATGGGCTATGGAGGAAGAATCCTAGCCTCACCCTATTAAATCTCTTCCTCAAAAATGTTGGAAGTACCATCAGATGGTAGTCATGAACCCACACAAAGTCATCATCAGGGCTAATGACTTCCATCACTTTATCTGCAAATATCTTGTTCACTGAAACATAAGCTTGCCAAAGGGACCTATCGAATCGACCACCAAGATCAGGTGACAGCGGAAGCATGTAGTGAAACAAAGGCCATAGATGTTGTTTGCAGAATCCATGATAGAATTTACTAAAAAGCTCAGGAGGGAGGAACGTTGGCACACATTTGAAAGTGTCGAGCAAGTGCTGTGCAACATCATCCTGCTCACTTGGCTCAATCTCTTCTTTAAGACAACCAATATAGATAGTTTCTACATCATCCCCAAGACCATCTTTCAGCTGTAAAAGAAGCGAGTCTTCATCCCATGTGAACTCCCAAGTACCATTGTCTTTTCTGTGTGCCTTTAGAGGAAGCTGGTTACCAACAATGATCATCCTCTCTTGAGAGACTGAGGATGGAGTTTCGGAGCCAACACTGTTGCTGGTCTCATCATCCAGTTCAGACAGTACTCCAGCTACAGTTGCCACACGAGGAAGCCTTTTCTTCTCGCGACCGAAAGATGGGGAGCCACAAGAAGTTAGATCTAACAAATTAGAGTATGACCTCGAAACCATTTTGAAGATCACCAAATGATGAGCTTTGGTGTACAAGATGCAGAAGCAGGCTTATATTAGTTGTTCACTCACACTCCTTCAAAAAACCATAATAAGGACGAAATTTCAGAAATCTGAAAACAAATTGAATGTCATTTATACCCGGACACTAATAAATCCAGCAGAATCAATATCACCTAATGTTACATTATAAGAAATACCAACAACAAAAGTTTCATATATTTTTTTACGCCTCAGAATTTCAAAAAATTCAGGTTTCGCTTTGGCACATAGTAGTTGACAGTACTCGTGAGAAAGTGCAGATAGGGAGATAAATCTAAAATCCTACACTAGAACCCCTTCAGCTGGCCTTGGCAGTAGTTGCATACTTCAAATTATGCTTCGAACACGTCCAACCAAAAAGGCAACCATAACAACAATTTGAGAAAATCCTTGATAGATAACATTTGAATCTATTAATAGAACTATTAATAATACAGCCTACCAAAAAGTAAAATTTATTCACTAACACTGAGAATTCGAGCAACGTTAAGGATGTCTCCGTGAACATTTAAATCGATCCAAACTTCAAGATGTATAAAAATGCACGATTAGCCCATCTTCATTTGATGAAAGAAGAAGCTCAAAAGTGGCCAGAGTAGCCCAAAGATGAATGAACAGAAGAGGAAGAAAGGAAGAAGCTTTACACAACAGCAATGAAGAAAAGTCCTACCCTTTGAAAACAAGAAGCAAGAGAGTGGTGGTGTGAGTTGAGATATGAAAGACAGTCACCAAAAGATTCTTCTTTCCTTTCTCTTCTCAGTCACACACACTCACCTTAGTGAGCGATGGTGTCAACTGGGAATCCCTTTTCTCCTACTTTTGTTTACAAAAACAGTAATTTCATAGTGATATTTTTTGCCTCATACAGCCAACTAGCGACAAATTGGATGTCTTTATACAAAGAACTTGATTCTCTCCTCCTCAAACACACGCACACACTCTCACTATGTCTCTATCTCAGTGATGTGTGATGACATGACTACCCCAACACAGTGAACTCCAACATCCTTAACCACGGTTAGTTTTTCTTAATGAAAGATTAACTACACCTAACCCTCCTCAAATTTGACGGTTGTGCCTTATTGCCACCACTAAGACACGCTTAATGCACACCATAGCGCGTATAATCACATCACCATTTTCCAGTTCCTGCATATATTCCCTTGTCATTCTCTTGTTTACAAAGTGGCCTTGTCTGGTTTTTCTAGGTTCTAATATATTCTATAACTAACTCATCAAATTTATTTAACGCAAACTAGTGTTTTAAGTTTCTTAAAATTGTCTTTTGGACATTACTAATGCCTGTTCAACAGAATTTATTTTATTATTATTCTGGTCAGATTCACATAGGGATAACTCATTAATTCTACTCTGCTTTATGTTTCGAAAATAGTTTAATAAATTCGTAATATGATTTATTTTCTTAGACAAGCTTGACCTTAGAATTTGCTTCGGAGTACATCACACGCGCAATGTTAGTGAACAACATTGTGTCTTTCTTAAATTGAGTACAACAAATGTCGACTCCACTGGAATCACTGGATAGAGCTTATTTAATGAACACAGTTTTTTTTTTTTTTTTTTTTAAATATTGTTGTTCTTTTAAAACAGGCTAATACAAATCTTAAGTATTATCATACAAATATTAGGAAGAACTAAAGAGGAGAAATATAAGAAGGGGTAAATTATGTAAAAAGGTAATAATAGAAAGCTACAAATATATAAATAGCATATGTTATTATGATGTACGTAAGTAATGGGGATGTTATATATCAAGTTATGTTTTTTGACATGTTTTTACAAATTTGCTGAAGAATATTATCAATTACTGGAGATATTTTATATTTAAAATGTAAGATACTTTTTTTGGTGAATAACAATAGACGGGTTAACTTACCAGTAGACTATGTAAAACACTCTATTTAAAAGATTTAAATATGTAACTTGAAATAGAATCATAAAGAGAAAAAAGAAGGGAGGGGTTATTCTATCCGTACAACTGAGTCCCCACTCCTTGTTTTTGCCAGTTCTTTTGCTGGTCCACAGATCACAGTGTAAATGACTACTCTACCACGTGCTTCTTCTTCTTTCTTTTGGTTTGTGGCGTCATTGAGCATTGCTATTTGCTAACCCATTTTAATTTTTTTTATATCACTTATTTTCTCCCTTCTCTTTTACACTTCGAGTCCTGCACCAGCCTTTTCTATATTTTTTCTTTTCTTTTTATTTGACTTCCTTTTCAGTCATGGAGCCTCAAGCTACCGTCACATTAGATTAAAAATCATTATTGTGACAATTTTTCTTCATTTAATCTTAGCGTAGTTGCTGATTTTCTGTTCCTGGTGGAGAGTAATAATTGTGACAGAGACGTAGTTTTGGGTAACAACGGGTTTAAAATCACACCAAATTCAACTGAAAATCAAACAGAAATAATACATCGTTTTAGTTTGAAGTGATTTAGTTTTTATAATTTTTAAATAATATAAATAGATTTGGTTTGTTATTTGAAATGTTAAAATTGTATTAAATTATATCAAACAATTTATGTTAGTTATTTTAATAAATTTTTTATAAACATATATAATTATTCATTATATCTAAAGATTATACGATTTTGATCCAATTTTTAGTATTAATTGATAAATAAATATTTTAGTAAAACTATTTTATTTAATTTTATTGGATATAATTTGATAACAATCATTAAAATCTAATAATTAAATGAATTGATCTTTTATACTTTATTTTAAAAACAACTACTTTTATATAATTTTGTTAGGAGTGAATAAATTTTTATACAATTTTAGAAATAAATTTTTTAAATATATTTTTTTAATACTTAATAATAGAAATTCTAAACTGCAAAACTAAACTCCAAAAGATTAATTTGGTTTGGTTTAAATTTGATAATTAATTTAAACCGAAACAAACAACACAACATTTATTTTTTTAGTTTGATTCAGACTGGTTCTAGACTCAAAACCGCAATAAAACACATAGTAATATATTATGTCCAAGGTAAGTAATAGTTAATAGAATGCGCATTCTCAGAAAATAGAAGCACGCTTTGGTTTGAGAAAATACTTTTTATTTTTATTTTCTAAAAATAATTTTTTAAGTTTTTAATATTTAAAAATATATTTATTTTAATTTAATATTTTCTATCTTACAAAAATAATATATATTTTTTATAAACAGAAAAATATATTAAAGATAAGATTAAATGAAAAATACAAGATATGTCGTCCATTTGTGAATTACAAAAGAGAAAAAAAAACATACTTACATCAATCATAAAAATAATATTGTTAAATTTAATTAATTTTAGTAAAAATATTATAAAATATTTATATGTATAATTTAAAATAAATTTATATATAGTTTTATTATAATTACAATATTGTTATTATATTTTCAATTTTAAATTTTAAATTTTGAAAACATTAAAACCAACTTTTTTCTGATTTTTTTTTTCATTTGTTTTTTAAAAAATTTTCAAAAAACTATTTTCAAAATTGTAATAAAACATATTTTCAGTTTTTTTTTTATTTTTGTAAAAATGAAAATAGGAAAAAACGTTAAACAAACATCACCTAATCTCTCCATTCAAAACCTAGTATTTTTAAATTACATCTTTATTTATATATTAATATATTAAATTTTATAATTTTTTATTTCAATAACTAAACATTTCTAAATAAGAAATTGATATCAATGGTAGTAGTTATAATTACGCATCAAATATAAACATTTTAATTAGTTTATAAATATATTATTAGTATTTTTAATGTAAATACACTAATTTTAAACAGTAACATGCAAAGTAACATGATTTAACATGTACGAAAAATAACTTGTTCCTTCATTTGTAATGAAGGATTGAATCTCTTGTTGAAGACATGTATTGGAAGAAGTAAGCCCCTTTTGAAAACCAAAAAGGTTAAATAAAAAATAACTTAAGGATAAGGTAGGTTTTTCATACTATAACTTTTAACAATTTTCATTTTTAATATCCCGTATTCGTATAATTGATATACGTTAGTTAATGTTTTTAACAATTCCCGTTAAGTCACTATTGGTTTGTCGACATGGAAATCACATGATTTTTTTTTATTTTTAAACAAATTAACTTTTCATATAAAAAAAAACTAAAATATGGTTTGTCAACGTGGAAATCACATGATTCTTTTTTATTTTTAAACAAATTAACTTTTCATATAAAAAAAGCTAAAATAAGTTTTTAATTTTTACCCATCTTGATTTACATCGAATCACAATTCTTCTTTATCGAATCACAATTCTTCTTCATGATAAATTTATTGATTTTTTTTGTTATTATTTTAAAAGTCACATTAAAAGTCATGATTGAATATCTCAGTGTATACCAATTAAACTCTTTTAATTTTCGTTTTTAGTAATCACTTTTACCAATTTTACTTTTTAGTCTATTATAAAATTTTATGTTGGTTTTCATACAAAGCTTTTTCCATTTGTGTTTTGATCAATCCTGTAAATTTCTCCATGGTGTAGCATTAGTTTTAATAATATTTAATTGTAGTTTATAGCATTTTAGGTTTTGACAATTTAAAACTATATAAATTGTTAAGATAAAATATAATAAACAATTTCTGAAAGTTGAAAGCCATAAAAATTGTTACATAATCATAACTCGTATTTGTATTCTTCTCAAATCAAAGGATGTATTTAAAACTTAAAACTCATATTTTAACCACACTATCTGCATCAAATCTTTTGTCGCTTGCTTCTTCCTTCTTCTATAAAAAAATATCGCATTATATATCATAAAAAAATCACACATAGCCACCGAATTATATTCATTTTTACCTTTTCTGAACTTTTTGTCGTTGACATGGTGAGTTTGAGTGAAATTCATGACCTAAAATGCAGTACCGAACAGTTAATTTTATTGATCTCTAAAAAGGTATTAGTAATAGACCATATTTATCCTTACTTAATGTTTACAAAAATTGATAAATATCACTATGCGATAGTTTATTAGAAAATATCATAATACATTTCTAACGACTTTTTAATTTTTTTTAAAAACATATATTTGCAATTTAGGTAAACTATGTTTTTGGTACATAAACTTTTTGTTGATCAGTCAAAATATACAAACATTTTTTCCATGCAACATTTGAATCATTTTGTTTATTTTAGTAGTTAAATGGTGAAATGTGTATTTATTAT
The DNA here is from genome assembly GCA_037954015.1 of Psophocarpus tetragonolobus. NCBI lineage: Eukaryota > Viridiplantae > Streptophyta > Magnoliopsida > Fabales > Fabaceae > Psophocarpus > Psophocarpus tetragonolobus. Next base: position 6,471,656 of record CM075692.1, on the reverse strand, counting down.
TATTTTATGGGTAACTATATTTTTTGTACATGAACTTTTTTCAAATTTATGATTTTGGTGTACAAACTTTTTGTTGACCGATCAAGATATACAAACATTTTTTTTGTTTGAAAACATTTGAGAAAAAAATATATCTCATAATAATCTTCAAAAAGTAACATTGTGTTTTAAAAAATATTCTGAAAGAAAATTTTAAAAACTATTATGCAATAAAAATTTAAATTGAGAAATGCAATTTTGTTCGTTATCTAAAAAATATTATGAAACAAAAGTGGTGAAGATAAAGGGAGAAAGGACACTAGGTGAGAAGGGAGAACAAGTACTATAGGCAAGGGAGGGGGAGGGGGGCTTTAATACATGAGGTAAGGACAGATGGAGTGGGGCGGAGGGGACACATAGGAATGGGTAGGTAGGGGAAGGGGGATTGTGAGTGTGAGAAAGAAGATGAATAGTAGATTTTTGGTTAAATATAATTGATGCTCTTAAAATTATTTTAATTTTAAACATTGTGTCCCATATTTAAAAATGAGAATTTATACCCTCTTCTGTGAATTGTTGGATTTGACCGTTAATTATAAATGTAGTGACCGTCACATTTAAGAAATTAGGTGACATGACATATTACTATTTAATAAAAGAGTTAATTTAGGGTTTAAATGAATATTAATAAGTAAAAGAATGTAACATATAATACCCATGTAAATCTAAAATGTTAAATTAACTTTTTTATTAAGCAGTAATTATGTGTCACATCACTTAATTTCTTATATGTAACGATCAACACTCTCACATTTAACAGTCAACATTAACAATTCATGAAAGAGGTACTAATTCACACATTTTTAAAATTTAGAGACATAATGTCACAGTTTTAAAATACGGGGCATAATGTCTAAAATTGAAAAAAATTAGGACATCAATTGTTTTTAAGCCTAATTTTTCAATTTGTAGCCCTAAAAGTCGCTACAAAATGTGATAAAAATTGCCCAAAAAATTAATTAGAAAATAATAATAAATAGAATGACACATCATCATTTAACAACAAAAATAAATAGAAGAACTAAGATGTTGGACGGAAAAAAAAAATATTTGCATATCTTGACTAGTAAAAAAAAATTATGTACCAAAATCATAAATTTGAAAAAGTTTATATTATAGAAAACATAATTAAACTATTTTATTAATTAAATTTTTGTATGACATCATCATTAACATCTATAATAAATAGAATAACTAAAATATTGGACAAAAACAATGTTTGTATATGTTGACCAGTCAACAAAAAGTTTATGTACCAAAATTATAAATTTAAAAAAGTTCATATACTTAAAACATAGACTCTTTACAATTTTGATTAAGAAATAATAACTTAAACAAAATTAATATTATATAAAAATAAAATACCTTAAAAATAACAATTACTTTAAAATTATTTATGATAAAAACTAGCACGGTAGTAGAATATAAAATTACTTTAGAATTTAAGTGAATATGCCTAACGATGAATTTAAGTGAATATGCCTAGTGAATATGGTTCATTTTCTGTGTTTGGGTTGGTTGCTACTTTCTACTTGTTCTTGTTTGAGCTAGCGCATATATGCCGACATATGAAGATCAATGTTGTTTTCAAGTGCTTCATAAATAATTTCTCGTCGTACTCTATCAAACTTAGGGTTGTGAGGTATGAACTAAGTAAAATCAATTGAACTAATACAATAAGATTGCAAAAGAATATGTGTGCATAAATGAGGGACATCTAAACAATTATATAGGAAATTCATAATGACTACTTTTTAACGAATAGTTCTAAAAACTAGTTTTTTAAGGCTAGGTTTTCAACTATTAGTTTTTCAACAACTAGTTTTTAATTGGCTAGTTTTTAACAGGTAATTGTAAATACTAAAATAAGAATGATTTAACATTAAACTACTTTTAAAGGCATTACAATATAATGACAGCTGCAACATGATTAAAAATAGTGGCACAAACACACAATTAACTACATAATTAAAATAGTGGCAGAGACACACAACTAGCAACATAATAATTACTCAAGTCCAAAGTCCTTCCAAATCGCTCGACAAAACTTTTCATGTTTTTTGCATTGCTCGTTGGTCATATTTGATGTGTCCTTCATAATAATGTCATATAACTTCTGCATACTTTCTGTCTTAATTGCTTGCGCGATTTCATTTTAGACAACATTTCTTTGTCGTATTTCAATTTGAATGCAACTCAAATCCACAACTGTTGTAGACAATGTCGCTCCTTTTCCTTTCACCTTTCTTTTGGTCGCCTTTTGTACCATTGGACGAGAGATTCATGTCAATATCTCTGCTTCAGAAACTTCAATCGATATTCAAGGATTAGATGACAATGAGTAAGTTCCACTTGTATTCAACTTTGTTCGTTTTGCAAGACCTTCGTTGCAAGTTCCTAACCATGTTGATTATTCCTTCAACATCCGTCATGCATGCTCAAGTGAAAAATCCTTTTGACAATCTTGCTTCCAAATAAGATAGGCACTAACCATGACATCATTCTCATTGCAACCACTTTTCTTTAAAGCATTAGCTTGGTTGTAGCAACCATTGAACTTTTGAATAATACTATGGTGATTTTTTTGCAATCGAGACCTCAATTGATTATTGGACCTTTCACTGTAATTGTGGCGAATGTTGTTGTAATGCTCAAGTACTCTTCTCCAAAATACATCTTTTGATTGACCATCACCAATGATTGGATCAATCGAGGCATTAAGTCATAAGTTGGAGAGAAGTTTATCCTCTTCAATTGAAAAAGAAAATGTGTGCATCCTTTTTATTTTGTGAATCACTCTCTCCTCCCTCATTTACTGTGACATTTTCTAATCCAATATGGGTAGAAAATTGTGGAAATTGTGTATCACATTCCTCACTTGACAGAGTTTGTGCATGACTACAACTAGTATGCGGTGGTAGTGGCAAGTACAAAAAATAATAAGGAAGAATTTGAGAAGTGTCATTTGTTGATGGTGGTGGTCGAGGAAGGAAAAGAATTGAATGAGAATGATTTTGCAAAATTTCGGTTAGTTGTGGCAAGAACAGAAAATAATAAGGAGAATTTTGAGAATTGTTATTTTTGGGCAGTGTTGGTCGTGGCAAGAACAGAGTTGAAAAAGAAGAATTAGTTATTTTCATATGGTGGAGGGATTTGTCACACTTGAAAAAAATCTTTATACTAAGATTTCCAATTATGTTGATTTGGATCCTTTTGACAAGAAAAAAATTGAACGCGACACAAATAATGACTATGCAGAGACAAAGAATGAGTGTGGAGAGAGGATGAAAATATTGGTGTGAAAATTTTGAACAATCATGACTCAATTTATAGGAAAAATTTAGCTAATTTTAAATTAAAAAAATAAATATTTTGCAACATTCACATTCCAACGTTCTACTCTATTTTCACTCTCCCCTTTCCTAACGCTCTCCTATTTTCAACTCAAATTTTTTCTCTCTCATACGCTCTTCCCCCTCCCCTTATCACTCTCCCTCTCATTCTCTCCGCTACACCACTCCTCCCTTTCCCCTTACTCAGCCACACCACTACTTCCCTTCCCTTCACTCAGTTACGTTGTGTCAGCCCTTCCCCTTCCTCTTTCTTCTTCTCTTCTTTTTCTGAAAACCTTGATCACACATTCTCTGCACCACCCTCTCCCCCTCTGCCGCGCCACCCCCAAGTTTTGATTTTTATTTTTTGTTTGTTATTTTTGTTTTTGTTTTTGTTTTGTTGATCTGTCTATTGTTGTTAATGATGTCGTTGTTGTGTGAATGGATTTATTTGCTCATTCCCATTGTTCTTTGTTTTTCACTTGATTTTGGGGTTTCAGTTGGGGAAGTTTGTTTTGGACACACATGAAAAAGAGAGGAAAAAAATAAAAAAAAAATGTTTTTTTTAGTAAAGGACTAATCTTGGGTGTTCTTAAAGAAAAACAGATTTTCACATAGAGATTACATTCTTTTTCTCCAACAATGTTCTTGCCAAGATCAAGATCAAGACTTCAAGAATACAAAATAAATGTTTGTTCTCCTTATAAAAGTTAAACATAGGTGTTTATGATAATTCCTTTACATCACATGTTTTTTCTAATGCTGACATTTTTAACAAAAGTATACATATTAAAGTTTAATTTTCATATAGTGTACAAGAATAAATGGTAGAATGACATTAGAGAAATTCTAACTAAAAAACTTTCTTCACATGTTTTTTAACCATTCTATTAATTAAAAATTATTGAAAAAAATAATGGATTTAACATCTCACTTAATATTTATCTTTCCTAATTTTATAATTATTAAAAAAATTCAATCAATAAAACATTGTATTAGAAAGTTTGTTGCTAGCATTCTTAAAATGATTTTCTTGAAGAAGGAAAAATTTTATTCAACAAAATAAAAAATATCCTTACGTCACAAGGTATGACATGAAGGTATTTGCCAAGTACAACAACAACAAGAATCAAGTACAAATTTTACATCCTCCCTCTCTTGCAAGAGTAAAGAATCGAACCAAATCAGTAATGAATCCCAGAGTTACCTTTTGCTAAACTTATTGAAGTAGTATACAGGATGAATAGACCAGTCATAGAAAGAAGCGGAAGAGATTTTGTATGATCTTTAACCCACAGTCAAGATCTTTGCAGAGCTTATTGCCAAACCTATTCTACATTGAAAGGCATGTCTTGAAATACCAAAGCGTTCCTAGCCAACCAAATACTCCACAGTGTAGCCAATCAGATTATGCTGAGAATTTGCACATGCTCTTTCCCTTTAACATTCATAATACCTAGATGTTACTATAAATTGGATTGACAATCTGAAGGCAAGACACATATGTATCCTAACCATCATAGTAGTTCATCCAGACTTGATAACTAGACTTGCAGGTTAAAAAACAAATGTTCCACATATTCTAGATTGATACTACAAACAGGGCAGGAAGTATCATATGATAGAATAATGTTACATTTTGCTAATTCAACCTTAGAGGGAATCCTGTTATGGGCTACCTTCCACGCAAATGCTGAAACCTTGGATGACACCTTGGACTTCCATAGCCTGTTAAAGCATTGGGAATCGTAACTTTGAGGCTGCTCATAGACTAAACTATAAACTTCTTTTACAGAATAGTTTAGATTATTCCTTGAACTTCCTTCCCAAGTCCAACCATATCTCACCCCTCTCCTTAATTGTATTCCTTCTAGAGTCCTCTCCAACTCTTTTACCCACTTCTTTCTAATTAGATAATGCATATAGTCTAGGAAAAACTGATTTTAGCCCTTGCGTCTCTCCCCACCCTTTTTCCCAAAATTTGAATAAAGATTCATCCCCTATCAAAGATTTGACATTTCCTACAATCCAATCTCCCACTCCTTCATTAGATGTTACATTCAAAATATCCTTCCACCACTGTGACCCCCCACTCCCCTGCCTTAAAGTCAACTTACTTCTAATGTCTCTCCCATATCTAGCCTATAGAATTTTGATCCAGAGGGAATCCTCTTCCCGAACGTACCTCCATCACCACTTCCCAAGGAGTGTTTTATTAAATGCCATCACATATTTGATTCCCAGACTACCTTGGCTTTTTTCTTTACACACCAACTCTTATTTGATCCATGCAACTTTGTTGTGCTCATTCGATCCTTCCCATAGAAAACGTCTTTGCATGCTCTGAATGGAAAAAGTCGCCTTCTTCAGAATACTAAAAAAAGACAAAAAATATAAAGGAATGAATAAGAGGGAGGATTTAATTAAATAAATCTGCCCTCCCAAGGATAAATTTTTTGACTTCCAAGATGTTAACCTTTCTCTTATTCTATCAAGAATCGATTTTTAGACCTTCTCACTCCTCACATTTGACCCCATTGGAACTCCCAGGTAGGAAAATGACAATTGCATTACCCTTCAGTTTAGATTCGTGCAAAGGACTGCAACATCTTATTATTTACCCCTATGCCCCAACCTACTCTTGTGGAAGTTGATTTTAAAACCAGAAGCCATTTTATAACACCTAAGAACACTCTTAAGTGAATACACATTCTATACTTCTAGAGTCACCATAAGAATACTGTCGTTAGCATATTGTTGAGAAACAACTTGTAGATCATTACTACCAATCTTAATACCTGATAATAGATTTACTTGTAGTGCATTCTTAATTAGACCCTCAAAACCTTTAGCTACGAATAGAAATAAGAATGGAGCCATTAGATCCTCTTGTCTTAAACCTCTTTGCATATGAAATTCTTGTGTAACGCTCTCATTCACCAGAACTGAAATAAATGATGATTGGAGACAACCTTGAATCCAACTCACCCATTTATCTCCAAACCTAAAACGCTTAAGCATATAAAACAGGAAATGTCAGCTAACTGCTCAATAGGTCTTCTCAAAATCTACTTTGAATACAAGTAGCGACTTTCAATGTTGTTTTGCTTCATGGACAATTTCATTTACAATAAACCACATTATCCAATAGTTGCCTCCCTTTGATAAATGCAGTTTGGATTTCTCAGATGATGCAAAACATTACACCTTGGAGCCTGTGAGCTAGCACTTTTCCAATGATTTTGTAGATCACATCGATCAAAGATAAACCATAAACTCTTAAAATGATTATATCAAAATTTGTGACCAACATATATTCTCTTATTCTAAAACTATAGTGATCTAAAATTAGCATACTTATTTAATATACTAGTGACTAAAATAACCTTATTTAATGAATATTATATTGTCAAAGTCATCATTGAAGTCATCATTGATAATCAATATTTTCATTAAATAATTATTTATTTACTTAGATAATCATAAAATCTAATGCATTCATGAAATATAAATAGCGATTTTTCTTTTGAAAATCAAGAAACCTCAATATATATATTATCAATGAAACAAATCTTTTCACTTTTTGTACATCAAGCAAAAAAGTGCAAAATATCCATCACTCCTAGATATCAACAAGTTACCACAGCATGTACCCTAACCTATATCAAATTATACTAACAACACACAAACCACATATTAGACTATATACTCTGTAAGCATAGTAAAGGATTGTTACACCAATGTGAGTGAGCATACCTCCTACCAAAACCAAAACGATACAATAATCATTTCTATTAAAACTGTACAATAATCATTTGCATGAAGTAAGTTGGATGAAAGACAAGATATCCAAAGAATCCAAAGTTTTATTATTAAATACTATGGAGTTTCTAGATATCTAAATACTCTAGCAAATGACATGCCAAAACAGATACATAATTTTCCTTCTATGTCTACCTACCACACATAATCTAGACATGTGAAACAATTGCAACAAATCATCAGGTAAAGGGGAAAGTATACCTAATCAATTCATCACCTTGTACCACAACCTCTATGAAAACATGCAGGATAAAAAAAATGCTTACAACCCTTTCGATGCTCCTTATACAACACAAAATTATGCATTTCTTGCTGCAAACACACGTCTCTCTCTTACAAGTTGATGATTTTTGGAATTTTGTTGAGCAGTAATTTCCACAAGAAAGCAGTTACCTTTTAGGAGTTTGTCCTTTCATAGCCACTTGGGGTTGTAAGGTTACCCTCCTTTCACAAATTGACCCTGCACATAACAACTTGTAGGCATCTGCCATAGTGAAGGGATTATTTGTAGCTGAGTTCCACACCTATTCATTAGAATTATTCTATTCAACTTGTACATTTTGCAACAATCCCACCAAAGTGAGTAGTACCTTTTCCTCCCACATAAAAAGGCTGCTTTGCAAGACCATTTCTAATGGGTCCCCCCTTCCACCACACCTCTCATTTGATGGACTGTTATATTCTTTTCCTGAGCCACAACATACAATCTTGGAAATAATTGTCTTAGTGGTTGTCCGCCTATCGACTTGTGAACCTAGAACAATGTATCAACCCCATCTCCTATTTTCCTTATTATATTGTTTGAAAACCAACCTAAACATGTTGTTGTCTCATTATCTATGACCCAAACATTCCTCCACCAAATGGAACATTTTGACCAAGCAAAAGAATGGTATGCGATGACTTCGAAAGACCTGTATCTACTTTGTAATTAACTGCACCAAATAGCCTTTTTATCATGTAAAAATCTTTATCTCCACTTTGCCATCAAACTTAAATTAAATTTGACCAAACATTTAAATCCTAGTCCTTCTTCTTTTTTAGGCAAACATACTTTTTCCCATTTGACCCAAGCTATCTTCCTCTCCTATGCATCACCTCCCCCCTAAAAAAAAATTATGTTGCAAAGATATTAAAGAGTCTACCACTTTTTTTGGTGCCTTGTGGAAAGAAAAGAAATACAAAGATAGATTGGAAAGACTAGAGTTGATCGTTACCAACTCCCTCCAAAAGACAAATTCTTTCCCTTCAACCCAGCTAAACTCTTTTTAAAATGATTCACCATTGGTACCATACATTTGAACGTTTTAAATTAATTCCAATCGAAACTCCCAATAATGTAAATGAAGATAGACTAAAAGAACAATTCAAAATACACCGTACCACAAAATCAACATTTAGATCTAAAAATAACTTTTATAGAAGTTAATTTTGAGCCCAATACTAATTCAAAACTTTTTAATATTACCTTCGACTAAACAAACTTACATATAAATAACGATATAACTTTACCTCAAGTTAACATTTTTATAACAAAAACATTTTTTTATAACAAAAAGTAATAAAAAAATGTTTAGAAAATGAAAGGATTAAAAGAATTAGAAAGGACAAAAATAAAATAATTTAGTATAGTTATACAGAAAAAAATATTTAAGTCTAAAATGATCTCACTTTTTATTTTTATTTTTATGAATGAAACATATCGAAAAGCATGAGAGAGAAGCTTGTGAGTTGTATTGGTAACTCAATGATTTGCCTGCCACTTTCATATAATAAGGCTATCATGATTCTGAATTGTGTTAAAGTTGGTTCTTGAGGTTGAGTGATTATGTCCACTTAGCTTGGATGCTTTGCTCTGCTAGTTCTACGGTTCTACCATTTGCAAAACTACAATCATTACAGTTTTAAAAAAAAAAGGAAACTAATGCAATCATTGCTGATGCGAAACTTGCTACTCATACCACACCTCATGCGTCATAATTAATATTCATTCTTCTTTTCTTAGTTACAACTTACAATAATTATTATCTACTTTTCTCTTTACTTGGTTTTCTTTTTCGTTTCTTGAAAAAAAAAAAAAACTCATAGTATGAGTATATAACCCTGACATAGCAACAATACAACATTAAACTTTAAGTTACCACACGTCAGCGTCAGACTTAAAAATTATTTACAGTGTTTCGATTGATAGGAAATAAAAAATGGAAAATAATTTGTGAGAAAGGGGAAGAAGAAAATTAGAGTGAAAATAAAGTGAATTTATTTGAAAAGGAGATTCTTTATTTGAAAGAAAAAAAAAAGAAAATTATGTATATAAAAACAATATTGAGGATTAAAACCTTACTCCATATTTTTATACTTTCCTTAGGCTTAAAAATATACTTTTTATTTTTCTATTTGAGTGATTTTTGAGATTTGACTTTTATATTTTTTTAATTTAAACATTTTGCTCCTCTTGTTTTCAAAATTCTCAATAAATGTTCAGATATTAACTTTGATTTATTGATAGTCGTCAATAAAACGGTGTACTCGGAGCACTGATTGCAAATTTAAAAAATGTGAAAAAAAATCCTTAATTAACGCAAAATGTAAAAAAAAACTAAATACATGATTTAAATATCTATTATAAAAAGGATAAAATGCTATTTTAGTTATTTATCCTTGTAGTATGTGAGCATTTTGTTGGGCACTGCACATTAATTCTTTTGGTATGCAATTAAGTATTGTACATTTCTTTACCCAAAATTTAGGCTACACAAATGCTCTATATATTTGATATTTAACTAATCCGAGTTTCAAAAATGAGTGACTATGTAAGAATATAAAGATAAGTAGGAAATCCATAAATTCCCTACTAAAACCACATAGGCACCTAGTTTATATAAAATGATACTCAGATTATTGTGGTTACAAAATGTCAATTGAGCAAACACTTAGATAATTGGTCAAAAAAAAATTCATAAGTACTTCAATAGTGCAAAATTGTACTCAATAGGAGTACTATCATAATAAGCACTTTTTTTACAAAGTAGAAAATCATATTCGATAGGAGTATTGCATCTACAATATACTTATAGAATTTTGACCAAACAAAATGTGAAATTTTGGGTAAAGAAATGCACAATACTTAATTGCATACCAAAAGAATTAATGTGCAATGCCCAACAAAATGCTCTTAACATCCATTAAAGATGTCTATTAAGATACAATGAATTATGTATCTCAATTAAAATAGGACAAAAATAAATAGTCAAGTCCTATAAAGTATGTCATATCATAATTAAATGTGCACAAGAATATATGACAATACAGATAGATAAGTCTCGAGACATGATACAAAATTATATACTTCTAAAATTTTGATCAATTAAAATATGAAAATTGGGTAAAAGAGATGCACAATGCATAATTGTATGCCAAAAGGATTAATGTGCAGTACCCAACAAAATGACCTTAACATCAGTTAAAGATGTCTACAAAGATACAATGGATTTTATGCATCTCAATAAAAATAGGACAAAAATAAATAGAGAAACCCTATAGAATATGTCATATCATAATTAAATCTGCACACGTTTATATGACAATAAAAATATATAAGTTTTGAGAGATAATACAAGATTATATATACTCCCACTAATCCTTAATATACCAAAAAAATATTAGAATTATCATTAGGGTACACTAGTATTAAAAGTTCTAGTGATAGTGGGATGATGACTTTATAATATAATAATAAAAGTGAATTAAAATTCACTATTATTCTACTTAAGGAATTAAAAAATAGTAGAATAACAAATGATTAATGAGAGAAGTGGTTAAAATAACAAGAATATGAAACCTACAAATTCATCCATAAAAATAAATAATTCTCACAAATGGTTTCATAATTAACCACATATTAATCAATCTTTACAAAAATATTGACCCCTATGAGGATCTTGAAAAAATAATTACATGAGTGAGAAAATGGATCACTTGATAATTTTACATAAAATATGAAATCATAAGCAAGTTCTCAAGTAATCATAAACAAAAATCAAGTGCTACAATAAACAATATTTACACATACTTGAGAATAAAATATGATTACACGCAGCGGAAGAATGAGACCTATTCTTGCATATATTAAGGATATAATAATAAATAGTCTCTAACTCTCATAACAATTTATAATGGACATAGGTTTATTTATATATCCCAAAATAAAGCCTCTAGCTTTTACAAGAATACCATTAACAATATTATAAAATATGGTATGGAGAAATTAATCTCTTAAAATTTGGGATTCCTATATTGTCCTTACAAGAATTGCATACTAATATTGCAAATCAATAGAGAGTTTGTTATACAAGAAAATATTTTACAAGAGACCAATATAAAATCCTTAATATAGATCCCAACAATGTGATAACAAATAATGTGATAAGAAAAAAAAATTTTTATCAAGAACATTTGTTTTTTTTTTTTTTTTGCACATGTATGATTAATAGGACATTTAAGGTAAAAATCTTATATCACGAAAATTTATTTTATAAGATATTAATTAAAATTCTAATATACAAAATCCTTCCACTTGATAAAGAAAAAATAAGTTGATATAACAAAAAAATACCCAGAGGGCTAAATAAAATTCAACTATTTCTTTATCAATATATATATATATATATATATATATAAAATTTGCACCACAAAAAATGCAACATTTTTTTTTGTTTTGAAGGAAAAATGTCCAATTAAAAGTTATAAGTCATTATGGAACAAAAAAAATGAGAGTGTAAATTTTGGTTCCATATAAATATAACTAAACATGATCAAATGAGTGAAATAAACTGAACATTACAAAAATAGGAAAACATTATGTAATTCTAAAAGGTCAGTTAAAAAAGAATCCCTAAAGAAATTACAATGTACTATAACTTATATCAATAAAATCCTAATACCGATAGGGTATTAAAAAATCATTAACATAAGCCAAGAAAAATACATTGTATAACACCAAATTACATTAATAACAATACACCGATAGAGTATAGTTATCATCAATGCAATAAAAAAAATAATTATATCACAAAATTCACATAAATGCATCCAAAATAGTGAAATTATAATTATGTAAATGAAAAAAGAAATTATGCATATTGTCCAATAAATTTGCATAATTTTAATCATATATATTATATGACCAACATACAAAATTCACATTATTATACCCATGATAGACAAGTAATAATAATGCAAATTAATAAAGAAAATTATGCTCATAAGAGAAAGACAATTAAGATTGTGCATAATTAATAAAATAACCTAAAATGAATTTATAAATGATAATTCAATATTAAAGATAGTACAGTATAATTGGAGAATACAAATACAGTAAAGAATTATCACAATGAAAATAGGTAAAAAATTCAAGATTATAATAGTAAAAAGAAATTTAATTTAATCTTGAATTAATCAAATTTTTTTTTATACTAAAAAATACCAATAATATAAAAATATTAAATAAATATGGTATTTTTGAAAAAATAAGAATATAAAAAATTAGCAACAACATTCAATGCTTTTGAGAATGAATTTAACACACGAATCATCATACATGATCGTATCAAAACGACAAAGTTCTCCCTTGACCAAATCACAAAAATATGGGTATAAAAATGAGTCCAGGCAACCCCATTAATACTTTCCAAAGTAAAAGTTAACACAAATATATTATGTTACCCACACAAATGACTCATATTGGTCAAACATAAAAAAAGGAAAATCATTAAGTAATTTTAAAAACAATTTACCCCATAATTATTTAAAAGAAAACTAGGTTTTAAAGGGGTAGCACTTAAAAAAAAGTTTCAATATATTATTTACCCATGTAAGAATAAGGGAATGAAACTTTAACATGTTATTTTAACAATAACAAGTAGCGTAAACCCTAATTTTTTTTTTGTGAAAAAACTAATAGTGAACTATATTATAAAATTTCACTAATAACACAAAAAATCTTCAATTCAAATTTAATTTTCTAATAGAAAACAACCATAATTCTCTAATAGAAAACAACGTATCTAATTTGGCTCTGATACCCATTGATGGAAATAAAAGGAAACCTTAAATCAGTAGATACAAGATTATAGTATGTATAGAGAATTAAATATAAAAGGATAGAGGAAAGAGAATTTGTGTACCTCAAATATATTGAATTGAAGTTCTTGATTTTCAAGAACAAAAAATCCTAGGAATGATTATTGTAGAGATATGAGTTCAATAAGAGATATTGAAGTTCTTAATTAAATCAGTAGATACAATAAGAGATATTGTAGAGATATTGAAGTTCTTAATTAAATATTTTTTTATTCATTGATCAAATACTTAATTTTGGAGTTTTATAACTCATATGGTTTGGTTAAGTTTTGATGCCTTAGATGAGTGGGAGTCTGAAAACTTTCTTGTGAGATATGTGTGAAGTAATATCATTTTAGTAACATATCTCTTAGCATTTTTGGATGTTTGAGATCATGTAGTATCATATTATTGAACTACATTATTCTATATACTTTATGAGAAATATTTATGATATATATCCCTATCGGATATTATTTTGTAGCTCAAATTTCTCATTGTCTAATATAAGATTTGTCTATAATTGTCATTCTAGCTTAATGATTTATCTTTGTATTATTGATTAATACCATCCAAGTGGGAGAATGTTGGAAATAATAGTTGATTGATATTAATCAATTATATTTTATCATTATCTGACAATTTAAGATATGGTGATAATCATATCTTATAATATCTTTATGATTATTTGAATGGGATTATAGTAAGATTGACTCTGTTATGGGTTGAGTCAATCATTAAAAGCCCATTTGAGGGGTCTCTGCCTACCCTGGGGGATTATAAACTTGTCATCCCATTAAACAAATTACAACAACAATACACATTCTCTAGAATAATCCCCTAGAAAGTAGGTAGTAAAACCCTCAAGAGTTCTTATTGAACTCATATCTCTACAATAATCATTCCTAGGGTTTTTTGTTCTTGAAAATCAAGAACTTCAATTCAATATATTTGAGGTACACAAATTCTCTTTCCTCTATCCTTTTATATTTAATTCTCTATACATACTATAATCTTGTATCTACTGATTTAAGGTTTCCTTTTATTTCCATCATTAATATATGAAGAGAGAGAGCATGGAGTCCACTGCTGGAAAGATTGAAGTCAACGATGTCATTATGGAAGCAAAAAAAAATTATCTCTAATGGGAGGTTTTGCCTTATCAAATCCCCTATCTCCTCCATTCCTATTTTTTTATAACATCAGTGGCCTACACTATTCAATGTATGCAAAGGAGGTTCCTGTGGGTGGTTTCGAAGAAAACAAAAACTAGCTTGGATCAAATGGGTTGGGGTGTGCAAGAAGATTAAGTTCATAAAGCATTGCTTGGAAAATAGACATGAAGGATCCTAAGTGGAGAATATGCTCTTTTGGTAAAAGTTATTGAGGCCAAATATGGTGATATTAGAAGCAGATTAAGTTCATAACAATGGAAATGAGGCTCTCAATAGTGGATGAATATTGTCATTGTTACTTCAAGCAAAGGGATGAGAGACAAGTTTAAAGGATACATAAAGCCCAGTAATTGGATATGGGTCATTGTTTAAGTTCTAGGAAAGGGCTTGGGTTGGAGGGAGCTAGGAAGTTTCAAATAAATTTTTCTTGGATTATTCGCTATGTATAACAAAAAAGATGCTCTAATCTCGAAGGTTGGAAAATGGTGAAACAATAATTGGGAGTGAAATTTGACTTGGAAAAGACCCCTACTCAACTGGAAGAGAAATTGGGTGAATGATTTGGAGAGGGTCATTGAAGGGGTAAATGTTAACCTTGAAGGGGTAAATGTTAACCTTGAAAAAAAGAGAGAGCTGGAAGTGGGTTAATAATAATGACAATGAAGATAGGTTTACTATTCATGAGGCATATAGATAGAAAGATATATGAACAATAATTCTCCTTTTTTTAATATCATTTGAAAACAAAGAATTCATCATAAAGTGACTACTTTTGCATGGAAGGTAGCTCATAACTGAATCCCAACTAAGGTGGAACTAACAAAAAGAGGGATTTAAAATGGAAATATTTGTCTTGTGTGTCAAGCTGAAAATTGTATCTTACTTGCTATTTCCCTGTATGATTGCATATCAGGTATGAATATACTGTTATAAGTGACTTGGAACCTTCCAGCAGAAATGTTCATCTTACTTATGGCAACATATCACCAATGCAAAAGGAAAGGAACAGAAAAGTGGTTTAGTTACTATTTAGCAGTTAATGGTCAATATGGCTTATTCATAACGTTCTAGTGTTTAAAAGATCTCTATTTTGGGAATTACTGATATGGTCGGTAGTCATTCAAACATATTCGTTTGTATTCAGGGTCTTTTAAAAAAAATTTCTTTTACATTCTATCGATGGTCGGTACAGCCATAACATTGTCTTAGCAAATAACATATTGGGTAACATAATAGTTATTATGGAGTCTTGTATTGGTAATTATTGTCAATGTGATGGGTCAGATTCTCATTGTTTTAACATGTCTATGTAATATGTTTCTTGTTATTTGTAATCATGTAAATAGTGTAAATTATTTCTTATAATTAGGGCTTGTTTATTTTTTAATAAAATATATTTTTCTTTAAAGAAAAAACATAAAAGCTACATTGAACTTATGTGAGGCTAACAATCACTTTAGACATGTTCACTTAATTAATATGTTTTTTTAATAGGTCAAATGTTAGTGTTGTTAGTAATGTTAGTAGTGAGGATTGAACTTTCGACCTTTTTCCACCTCCTTCCTTCCTAAGCCAACTGAGTTACCTTATATATCTGATATAATTAATTAATCTACTTAATATCCATAATTGTAAAATTAGCTCAAACATATAATTAAGTATTTAAAATTTGACTAATTATTCATCTCATCCATGCATACGCGGCATAGGTAGGTACTGTACTATTTAAATATAAAAGAATTAATTCTTTAATTAGTTATTTTTTTTTCCTATTTTACTAATTTTAAGATTTTGTCATCCACATTTTCAACATTCACAATTGGTGTCCAATACATTAGTAACGGTCAACAAGTCAAAGTTAAAAAATTATAAAGTTGATTTAATGATAAAGTTTACGGGAAGAAGATGAGATGAAAAGATCAACAAAATCTCAAAAATCACTAAATAAGAAAGACAAAAAGGTGCATTAAATATGAGTGGGCAAATGGAGGTTTCTATCACATTTCATATCATCAAGACTTGAGGACATAACCTACACTTCATGGAACTCATTAGTGATATTGTAGAAGCTTAGAAGGTATTTTCTCTTGTGTGATTGGTGAGCCTTTTGACATATTTAGAAAATGTGATAATTTTTAATAACAAAACAACAAATGTTTAGGCAATCATTTTTGCACGAATTGTTTTTTTGTGTTTATCTAGTAGAAGAGTTTGATTATTATTGTTTTATGTGAGGAGGACAGTGTTTATCCTGGTATGTAATCTGTTTTCTTAAAAAAAATTGTGTTACGTTCAGATGACATGTGCTTTCTTATGCTATCATCTGCAATATACTTTCTAACTTATAAAAAAAATGTATTTAAGTTTTTTTTTCTTATTAGAGCTAGTTGTGTCAACCCTAAAAAATTCAGCCTCAATTATTTTAAATCAGTTAGATAAATAAAACACGTTTTTGTAAAATATTATTGAAAGTATAATTTTTACAAAGATTAACATATAATATTAATTGATTAATTCCGTCTCTTAAAAAATATACAATCTTTTAATTTATTAATTATATCATTATATGTGTTAGGAATTATTTATTTTCAAACACTTTCACATATATTTTTTTTCACTTGTTTCTTTAAGGAGATGTTTGTTTCAAATTATGCTATTATATTCACATGAATTTTATTTTTAAAAATAATAAAATGAAAATATCATGTTTGGGTAAATTTAAAATTGTGTTTGATTATTTTTTATATTTCTTGAAATATTTTTAAATTTTAAAATAATTTAACTTAAAAATATTACATTCTTATATTTATATTTTCGAGAATAATATTTTAGTGTATAAAACAAACGTGACCTAATATAATTTTACTATGACTTCATCGCAGTTTCTAATAAAATTTTATACTTTATTATTTTCTTAACTGTCTAGAGGCTAACTAATAAGATCCTCATTTTTTTTTTCTTTAAGCTATAGTGCGTTGAGAGTTTGGTTATCGACACTCTATCTCATTCTTTGTAGCACTAGGCGTGGAGCTCCATTAATTAGCATGAGAAAATTAAACACTTTTCAACCTTCAACACTTATGTTTGGAATGAAATAAATTTGAATTAAAATATTTTAATTATGTGTTTCGTATGTGGATGTTTATGTTTTTATTTTTATTTTAAATTTGACGGTATAAGTTTTTTTTTTTAAAAAAAAATAGTTCCTAATTCAATACTTTTCATTTTTTGTCATTGTTATTAATACTATTAAAAAAATGCTAATGATAACATGGTCACATACTCACATTTATGTTTTCACATGCTACCTCACCAATTGGTGACACTATTATGTATCACATCATCAATATTATGTCAATAAATTATCACTCAAAAGTATAAAGTCAACTACATATATTATCATATTATCATAATGTGAGAGTAACTAAAAATGAAAAAAAAAACTTATAAAGAATAAATATAAAAAAAAGAAATTTATAGAATTAAATATTAAAAACTAAACATAGGAGTAAAAATGAAAAAAAAAATAATAGAAGATTAAATGAAAAGAAGTACTTACAATAAATAAAAACGAAAAATACATGGAGTAAAGAAAAATTGTTATAGAACAAACAAATATTTACTATGAATAAGATTTGTTATATAACATACCTACAATTAATGTTTTTTATTACCTTTTAGTCCATGTCATTAAGGTTTAAATATTTGTTTGTTCTATAACATACCTGCATTAAATTGTTAATAGAAACATTGAAGGTGATTTAATGACATGGACTAAAAGGTAATAAAAAACATTAATTGTAGGTATGTTATATTCTATGAATAAGATCTCTTTACCTTATTCTTACACTATATTTACTTTCTTATTAATGTCCAACTTTTACCAAAATTTTATCATATATTGAATAAAATTAATTATTACATTTGATAACTATCTAAAATTTAGTTTAATAAAAAAATATAAAAAATGCAATACACTCCTCTTAACAAACTTTATAATTTTTTAAATTTATTAAAATCTAGTAAAGTGATTCGTGTTTCACATATATAAGTTTTTTAACTAAAATTTAGTTAATAAAATTAATATTTTTTTTTAAAAAGTAATAATTGAGATAATTATTTGTAAGATTTTTTAATTTTAAATACAAATATTTAAAGTTGTTAGTGTAAGGATGATAATTGTAACTTAATTTAGAGAAAATAAAAGAGATAAAAGATATTGTATTATGTTGTGAGCTGTAAAATAATGCATAACAAATCACTAAAACAAATGATAAGGGAAGTAAATAAATAGGTTTTGAACATCTATCGTCTCTTGGGAACATTCATGTGGTCTAGTTCATTTACTGCTATGTTTCCTTCATAAATAAGGAAAAACTTGTTTGTTATAAATTGTCGAGTTGGTTGATCAAGAAATGAATGGAAGAAAAATGCACAAAAGAAAGGATTGAAGAACTTAGTGTGAGAAACAAAGGATAAAAATTGACAAGTGATAACGACTGAACAACTTTTATAATACTTTTGAATACAAAATAACAAGAAAAAATTATTTAATGACAAATTCATTATTAATATTTCTCAAAATATTATATATCATAATAAATATAACTAATTAACTACATTTATTGTAAGTTTGTAGTGATTATTCTTAAATTTGTGGTATAAAATTAGAATGTAACATACTTAAAAGTTAAAATACATTTGAAAAACAAAATATTAGAGAAAAATTAAAAATAACCGTTGTTCAAATATTTTCTAAAGAATAAGTGTTCAAAATTTGATAACAATATAATTTATAATTAACTATATATATAGTTTTCAATTAACTGTATAGGGATATTAGATATGTTTAATAAATAAAAATTATTTGTTTGTATATATACTTACATACATAGTTTCCAATAGATATATAGATAGATATCATATATGTTTGATAAATAAATTTATACATTATATTTAAATATTTGTTTGTTCTAACAGTTTTTCTTTTATTGCATGTATTTTTTTTTAAATTTTTGTTCCTTTTAAGTTTTTCATTTTTAATCCTTGTATTTTTTTCATTTTTAGTCATTATAATTTTTTTTTCATATTTTGTTCATGTAAGTTTTTTTTTTAGTTTTTTTAGACATCATGATGACTTGATTTTATTCTAACTTAGTACTGATAAAATATAATGTGACATTAATGATGTATTATTTTACTAAAGTAACACATGATAGCAAAATTAACTATTATTGATGTGGCATGTGATGACATTAACATGTTATCATGATGATGTCATTATTAACATTTTTTAACAAATATTAACCGTAGAGATAAAAAATAAAATATATTAAAATAAAAGGAGTAAATTTAATTATCATATACTTTTATATTGTTTTTTTTGTTTTATACACTATTATTAAATTTAACCAATTCTAATTTTAAATACTAAGGTACCATATCAAAATTTGGTGTATAAAAGATGTATCTTAATTAAATTTAAATTACTTCAGAAAAATTCATAAGTTTTTTCTCATCATAGAATAGAGAAAAAAATTATGTCACATCTATTAGCAAGAAAGTTCTTAATCTAATAATATTTTATCTCTTCATTTTTCATTTAATAAAATAAATTTTTTCATTATTAATAATCACTAAAGATATTTATTAATAGTTTTTAAAAATAAATTTATTTTTAAAATATTTTTATTTATTTTCAAATCATTAAAATTGTAAAATTCATATAATACATACAAAAGACTTTTTTCTTTTTGAAAGAAGAAGGTTAATGTGTTAGTTTTGTTAATAGAAATTCAAATTCACAATTCCTTCTTTTTTATCTTATCTTCATATCAACTTTATAATTCTTATACAGAAAACTTGATAATGTATGCTAAAAATATACTTGTCAAAAGGACATACGTAAAATTGGGAAATATAAAATTTCTCTTTAAATAATTTGTCACTATTTTTAACAGATAATTAATTTGAAATAAATTTGTGTTATAATCTGTCCGTGTTAATTATTAGTGCAAACTTATATAATCACATATGGTTATATGTCATGCTCCAATGACCAAGGAATATTCCTTTTATTTTTTTTGAGAGTCAAAACCAGGATGATGGACTTGTGACCCTAATGAAAGCGATGACCTAACTCTACACTAATCATATAATTTTTAGATGTTTTTTTTCAAATTACACTTACCTTGCAAAACAAAAAATTATGAGATATAAGCATATGTTTTTTGTCTGTATTTTATTTGAAAAAAGTATTTTTAAAAGAATAAATATTGTATTTATTTTCAATGTAATATTTTTATTTTTAATAATGTTATTGCAATTCTTTAATTTAATATTAAGATTAATTTTATAAAATTATTATTCTTGTTATCTGTTCTGAGAAGAGTTTAATTGGTATACACGATTAGTGTAAAGATTTTTACACTGACATTCAATCGCAACCCTTCATTCATGATAATTTGTTGACTTAACTAGTTAGTACTCTAGAAATCACATAAATGAAAAGTTATGATTTTACACGTACCAATTAAACTTTTAAGAATTAGTTTTATCTATATGTATAAAACAACTTATGGATGGAGTATTTAATGTATTACAATTAACAAATTAATTTATAACTGTGATTTAAAAAATGTATTAAAATGTTTATAGTTGTCGATCAATATTATTACGTATTAAATTATATTATCATTTTTAGTGTAAAAAAGGACATAGTATTTTTTGCACCAGGGTAAGAACACATATATTCCTTTTTTTTTTAATCATTATTTTCATACCTCTAAAGAGATGCTAGTATAAAGTTTAGGAAGATTACCCGTGTAATGTTTAAAAAAATATAAAAAAGTGTATGTAATATTTTTAAATTTAAAGAAAAGTTAGTGTTAAAAAAAGTGAAATTATGTTTAATAATATTTTTTCACATCCTGAAGTTTAGTGTAAATACATATTTTTTTACTTTTTTTAACTATTATATTTGTATCTAAAATTTAACAATTATCTATTTTCTATGTTTTTTTAGTATTTTTTCTTTCACTTTTGTGTAAATATATAATTATAGTATTTTCTTATGAAAGGTGTGTTTTAATATATTGGTATAATCGTAGGTACATTTTTTTTTTTGGCATTGGAATGCACGATGGAAGGGCTCCGATGCTAATTACCATTCTCATCTAATTTATCCCTTTTCTTATAATTTTTGTTTCCTTTTTTGGTTGATACTTATGACAATAAAGAGTTAATCCGACCTTGATTAGGGATGGACGTACTAAAATAAAGAAAAAATACAATATGTTAAACTCTTAACATATTGTATTTTTTTTTTATTTTAAATGTTTCTTTTTTGTTTGAAGGCTTCATCTATGTGTTTTTGTTTTATTCTTGTGTTTAATCAAGATCTATTTGAATATTTCAACAATAGATATGTAGATAATGTATGAGATAGTTTAAGTCATTTCACTAAGATATTAGAGTTAAGACGACATTTTTTAATACAGAAATGTATGAAGGAACTTGAATAGAAGTTTTTATTAAATTTGTTGGATTGTGAAGTTTACTGAACATAACGCTTAATTATAATTGTTTTATTATCGTTTATTTTTTTTTCTTTTATTTTTTACACACTTATATTCATATTAGTTTTATTTTCACGTGTTACTTAGAATTTTTTAATTTATCAAATTTATTGAATAGCAAACTTTTAGTATTACACAAGTTTTTAAGAAGCCGACTTTTACTTATTAAAATATTATAACCATTTATTTATGATTACCATTAATGTTTTAAAAATTTTGTAAATAAAAAATTATTATTTAACGTTAATAAAAATATTAATTAAATTTTGAAAGTTTATTGATTTATTAAGTATATATTAATTAAATTCTATAAAAATTGTTTCAAATTTTTTTGCAAACTTTTCTTATGATTGGTTAAATTTTATTTGAAAGTTTACCAACTTTAAGGTAGAGAGTTTTTTTTATATATATAATAGCTTTAAGATAGAGAGTTATTAGTGGCAAGTTTCCACAAAAAATTTCAAAACATTAATCATTTTCTTTTTAACTTAAAATTTATATTTTATGTTAATTTTACACGCATACATTTTTCTAATCTCTCTCATGTACATGTCTTATATAAGTTATTTTACTGTTTCATTATATCTTTATGTATCTCTTATTATTGTTGTGATTTCTAAGCAAGATACACAATGCCATTTAGATATGTATAAAATAATTTATTATTTTTTAAAATATTAAAATAAAATTGCTTTACATTTTATTAGCATTTTTCTGTGGATATCCACATTTTATATATCTTAAAGTGTTTTTTGGCTAAAATGTATTTTTGATGTCCTTTAATTTTTTATCGTAATTTTGACATTCTTGTGTGTTTCATTTTCATGATTTAGTGTATAGCTTTATAAAATATAATATTTTGGTCAACTTTTAATCTTATATATGTTTTATTTCTTTTATTTTGACTAGACATAACATATTTATTTAATACTATGAAAATTAATTTAATAACTAAAATAAAGAAATTAAAGATTATATTAAAATTATAATTTTTAAAATTTAAAAACTCAAATCACAAATAAAAATTTAAAAAATGATAAAAATTATAATTTAATCTTATTTTTCGTCTCAGGGTAATTTGATCAACATTAAAATTAAAAATATTATTAATTTTTTTATACATTTTAAAATTATCATATTTACTGAAGTGGGTGACAGTAAGGAAAAGTTTGTGCTTTGATATACTATAATAATGTGAACGAAGGCGAGAGATTAATTTGATTTTGTTCTTTAATTTTTGAAAAAAAATTAACTAAAATTTTAAAAAATTGTTTTTTTTTAAAAGAAAATCCTGTTTGATAAGTATTATTTGAAAATTGTTTTAGAGATATGAAAATGAAAAAAAATATTATATTTACAAAAAATCATTAATAAGAAATAAAAGACAACATATTCTCATTGTATTTTAAATCTTTAAAACAAAAATAAAAAACTGAAAAGTAATTTAAGAAAATATTATCTAAATAAAATTTTTAATTTTTAAATACTAAAATAATAAAAACAGTTTTATAAATAGGTTTTCAAACAAACATATGACCTGAGCATGTGTGTGTTGCAATGAACAGTGGAAGAAGTTACTGCATGCTTGAGTCCATAGTTGAAAATGTTATGATTTGAAAGACCAGAACTATGCTTAAAGTTGGGGTTTACATGGCTTAATTTGTTCCCCTATAGAAAAAGACATCTAACTGTCTACAAATAATAAAGAGTAGAAGTGGTACCCAACCCCACCAATTATTGTCCTAAATTGATTCTCCTGCAGCCACCGAAAATGAATTAGTGGTAATAATTGTCATCAAAAGATAGTGTAAATAAAAATAGTATGAAAACAGTGGTGATTTATGAACAGATCTTCTTTATTGGAGTTGGGTTGTTGGAGAGAGAAAGTTACATGTGTAATAAGCACTGTGTGAGGAAAATATCAGAGTAATTGAAGTAATGGATAAAATAAAATGAAAGAGACAAAGAGTTGTTGGAACTTGGAAGGTCGAATCAACGTTGCATTATCTCCGGCCGGTTATAATGCATGCTGGTAGCTTATTTGTACCTACAAAGCTACACTGCATTCTTTATTTTCACTGGGATACCCAAGTAAATAAAATACTATAAAATTTTCTTTCATCTTTAAATATAAAATATATATATATATATATGAAGTGTATGTATGATGTTAAATTTAAGGATAATTAGTATGAATGAATAAAAATAATGAAATTATATCTAATCTAATAAAAATTTAGAAAAAATACCATAATTTTCTCAATTTTCTATTTTAGACAATAACTACTTTATAAATAATTTTTTCCATTAAACATGTAGAATAATTATATACTTATAATATACTTATAATGGATTAAAAAGAAAAAATGCAAAATAAATCAATATTGAGATTGTTGTAAAAAGTATATACACTTTTTTTAATAAAGTAAAAATTCTACACATAAGTTTAACATATTTGGGAAATTTTTATAAATTTAGAAGGATCATCCGATTGGAACACGACTAGAAAGTAAACTACACTACAATGTGTTTTAAAAATTACCACCTTAATTATAAATAAAAGAAAATTACTCTTTCAAGTCAAAAGTATCACAAGGTAAAATTCATGACATCGTGATAAATAAATAGGTTTTGATGTTTTATATATATATATATATAATAAGTCAAAATTATAACAAGGTAAATTTTGTGACCTGGTAAAAAATTGTTGAAAAATACAATTTTATATTTTTTAGAATATTTATCCATTTTGATTGGAAAAAAAATGAAAAGTAACTAGAAGAAAGACGAGAAAGAAAATTTGGAATAAAAAGAAATTATAATTGAATACTTCTAAGAAATAAAATTATTCTTAAAAAGTTGGATATATAGAAATTATATTTGTATATTTGTTTTAATCTTACAAGTTAGGAGTCTTATATATTCAAACATGCATAATAACATTTTTTAGATAGAGAAAAGTGAAGATATAAGATGTTTCGATAAGTTGACTAAGATCAAGGAAATAAAGAAAAGAATTGTGGGTTTGATTACCGTTAAACAAAATTAATATTACCGGTAATATTAATATTTCATCTATAAAAACTATACATTTTTTATATAAATGTAAATTGAATAAAAAATATCATATGGTATATTTGTTAAAATATAGCATATTTTTAAAAATTATATCATTCATCATATAATGTAATAAAATGTATAATTTTTAATAAAAACCCGTGTCTAATTTTAAACATATATATTTACTTTTTTAAATATATATATATATAATTCTAATATTTTTAAAAATTATTTAAAATATAAAAATTATGTACATGCCACTAACGAGGCCGGAATAATCGTATTTGGAGGATGTAGAATGATGGCAGCTGATCTGTTCAACATTGTGGAGGCCGAAGCATTAATTGTTATATATGTAGCAGAGCATTGACAGAAAGATGAAAGACAAAAAGAAAGAAGAAGGGTTGCTCTAGAAAATTGTTTCTAGCTAGTGGTTGAGCACCAGTCTCAATAACAATGTGTTCCTTTCTTATTCATTGCTAAAAATTGATAGCCCACCTTCCATTGAATTATGCAGTAGCTAACTGATTTCCCAAATTATCAATCTCTTTGATCCATACTCACTTTCTTGTTAGTTAAATTTCATTTCAATGCCGCTAGCTAGTTTGGATTTAAATTGGAAAATATTATTTGGTACGAAAAACATCATAATACGAACCAATTGCAATGATTTTTGTCAATCGCTTGAGTTTATTTTCTTATTTTAGTTTTAAAATAACCAATAAAAAATAGCAGCTAGCAGTCATAAATTTAGTCCAACAGAAACGAGTGTAAAAAAAAGCGGAGAAAGTAAAGTATCATGGTTCTATGACAAAAGAATCTATATATCCTCTGGGAACTTGAGGAGCAGATACGAAGAAAGTAAAGTATCATGGTAGATACCAAGAAAGTATGGTAACATGGTATTTTAAGTATATTTCCTTCATTGTATACGTTCATCAATCCAGTTTTTTAAGTCATTCTAGTTGACACGTCCTTTCTAATGATGCGTCTATTAAAGGGATTGATTGAGAGATAAGTAGTCACATTTATATATTAAAGTTTTTAGTATGGCTGACTTTTGCGTTATAACGTCACCTTTAATTATAAAAGTTGTAATATATATTAAATAATATGAACCTTCCATTATTCCATCACCCTAAATGTTTCATAGAAATATGTGGTTGCAAAGTAAATTAGTGGTACAGTTAGGTTATATTTTATTTCGTGCATTGCATATCTAAACATCATTTGTTCTTCTTTTCTTTCACAGGTCCCCTTGGAATCTTGTTGAGAACTTTAGTGTCCAATGTGTTGAACAATCTCTGCACGTCTTGGTTTCCTTTGCTTGCTAGATAATTCACCTCATTTTCATACCTCTCATACATAACCGGAAGGGTCACCAGGCAGAGGAACACTGTAGAAGAAAGATCTAGCAGTTCAGCATAGTGAGAAGGATCAGTTATTTGAAGCTTCATAAAATGAAATTGGGATCTCACTGATATATAGAAGATTCAAAGTCGTAAAATAATTCCCAACAGCTGACATGATCCAGAGACCCGCAACTGTCTGAAGTTTCAATGACAGGGTGTTATCTTACAATTAATTATGAAAATAGTCTGAAAAGGAATGTGAGAGTTATTGAAAATGGTATCTCAATACCAGAAAGAAGAATGACAGGTCTTTCCCAGTTGAAATGTCATAAAATATCCTGAGGAACGAGTTGAGCTTTTGAAACAAGAATCTAAAGGTGGGTTCGGGGATTTGAAAATCATAGAGTTGAGGAAGGCTCCTGCAAAGAAACTGACTAATTTTACTCCACTAATTATATATGAAGAAAGCTTTTAAATTAAGGATTGCATAAATTAATGAACACAATTAAGATTACATTACCATGTTATAAGTCCAGCTGCATTATACCATACGAATAGGATGAGCATAATGGCCATGAGGATGTGACAAAGTAGAGTAAGAAAATTGTATTCGACCACTTCAAAGAGGAACCAAATGATGGAGAACCCAGCTACCATTGTTGCCGATGATATCTTGTCTTTCCATAGCAAAATATCAGCAACTGCAAAACCAGATCACAAAAAAGAATATCAGAAATAAAGGTTGTTCTCCATTTTGATCTTATAGGAGGGTTAAGCTAAGATTCTAACATGACACCTCCCTAATAACAGGGTTTGTGGTGTTTTCATCATTTTATTTTTCGGGCAAAAACTTATTATACATAATGAAGATGTTTTGTTTACTCCGGGGTAAAGATTGAGATGAATATCATACATGAATCCTATTCTGAGCGTTTTCTATGAGCTTATTAGGGGAGAAATATTTGAGCATGTGATATTATATTAAAAAATGGGTTTTAGTTTAGTATAAATTATTGGGATTAATATTGAAAGTAATTAAAAAGAATAAGTTTAAAGTTTGTTATCTTAAAGAGTAGTGTAGTGGAAATTTGGAGATGGTCTATGTTGAACTTAATTAGTGAGTAGAATATAGGTGATGAAAGAGACGTGAAGTTTGTAAAACATCTTACGCTTTCCACCGCCAAGGACAGCATGAAGAGGTCTTTGACGGTCTAACAAACCTGGCCTCTGCGCAGATGCACGGGGACGAACAATTGGTGGCATGGTTTAGAATTGAAATTAATTATATATATATATATATTTTGATTCTCCGGAACCGTAGAACTGTTGTGATTCATGCGCCATGGTGCCAACTTATATGTAATGTATTATGGTTCTAAGCTTTGCAACCAAGAAATTTAATCAACTCTTCATTCCATGGAGGAAAGGTATGGCTTTGGCATGCTTTTCAAGTTTTATTTCCTCCTGTGCGCGGTGCCGTGTGCCCACACAAAATGCTATCTTGTTTTGTTTTTTCGTATTTCCTATTTACTTTCGTCGGAATCACCTCAGAACCACCCACGCTTGTCATGTTTGCGTTCCATACATATTCAATATATGATAATTCAACGTACAAAATTTATGATGATTTCGAATCCTATATTGTGCTATATAATAAAGGACAATTCTATTATATAAATTGTTCACACCAATTCTTATAATATATAGAGATAGAAAGAGAAGCAACACAGGTATATAAATGTAACGGGAGAAAAATAACAAAAAATAAATAAGTTTAATGTTACTTTTTATACTCTTATTTAATCATAATTCATACTTTTAAAATATTAATAGATAAAAATAATAAATTAACTTACCATATAATTATAATGGGACGACCGTGTAACTCATGAGTCTTTTTCTCAAAATACGTCATACGAATCATAAATTAATTTTCATGATAAACCATGTTTTGTCACAAAGTAACGTGTTGACGGGAGAGTTATTACTTTATATATGTGCTTTCAGCAACCCTTATTTTAAGCTTTGTTAAAATTTAAGGTCTTTGAACTCAACCCACGACCCATGACAGCTTTTTGCCAAACGGCCCAATTCGATTGGTATTATATCGTACAAATATGTATTGTCACAAGTTATTATGTATTTTAAAATAGAGAAATTAAATAAATAGGCAAACTGCCTCTTTACATGATGCTCCATACTAATTCTTCAAGTTGCTTTTTATGCATCTCTTTCCGGATCATCTAAGTGGCGAATCCAGAAATTTTCATGTAATGAGATATGTATATTTTTAAAATAAAAATTAAAAAATATTAAAACTTTATATATGTATATGAAAATTGATAAGATTAAACAAAAACTTTTAAAATTTGAGAAGAAGAAAATTTTCAATAAAAAAAATATTATAGTGTTAAATTAGAGAGGACACATAGTTAATTTATCTAAATAAAGTCATTAAAAGAAGAAACAACCAAATAAAAAAATGGAAAAAAAGTGAACAAGTGTTTTGTGGAAGATGGAAGAAAAGAATTAATGCAATAGTCAGTTCAAAGTTAAAAACAATAAAATATTAACTTATTTATATTAAAATAAAATATTAACTTCTCTTTTAATTGTTTTTAAATAAAAATTACAAAAATTGAAATAAAGAAAATTTTAACTAATCTTTTTATTTAGTATTAAATAAAAATTGTAACTGAATTACAACATAAAATATTAACTTATATTTTCAATTTAACTAATATCTTCGTAATTATTAACAAATATTTTTTTATTTGTCTAAAAGGTTTAAGTTACCTATTGAATTTAAATATATATTATATAAAATATTTAAATTAATTATTTTTACTAATTTCGGTAGAAAAATGACTATTTTTATTTATAACTACTTAAATTTCTTTTTTCTTAAATAAAAATTATATCTGAAAAAAAATTTGTTTTTAAAAATTATAACTACCAAATTATAACTATTAAAATTTACTTTGTTAACTTTTAAAATAATAATATTTGACTATTAAATTACCAAAATAAATTATAATTATCATATGTAGTTTGTTTTCAAAAATTATTTATAACATATGAATAGTGAGAGCAAAATTTATATTTTGTTAAAAAACTAAACAGTTACAATAACAAAATATATATATATATATATATATATATATTATAAAATAAAATAATATAAGTTAGTAAGTACAACTGTCCCATACTCCATAGCAGATTCCCTCCAGTTCAATCCATATATACAGTAATAATTCATCTACTAATGGAATGAAATAATTCATATTAAAAGTTTACAAATTTTTAGATTATATAATATGAAATATGTTAAAATTTAACTTGTTTCAAATTACTTAATCTAGAACTTTGTAGACTTCTCATTCAGATTATGTCATCAGTAAACAGTAAAAATAATTAAAAAAATTTCATTTATATAAAAAACAGTAAAAATATATTGCATAAACTCATTCGTAATTTGAAAAATTATGTTAATAATTTTTGGAAAAAATACTAACAAACAAAATGCAGCAGGAACAAAAAATTAGCAAGAGAAAAAAGAAGAAAATTTACCTCTTTTGCGATTGTTAGCAAGCAGCATGAGAAAATCTCAAAATACATAGTTACTAGCAAGGCAAAGGCACAGTAAAGAGGGGAAATGGTAAAAGTAAATTTTTGAAGAATTAAAAGTAAAGAGGAATTTTGGGTAGTTAATAATATTGGTTTAAGAGATGATGTAACAGTGTAATATTTTTTATTTATATACGTGTAAAGTGTAATGTTTTTTCATTTAAGAGATGTGTGTAGAAAGGAGTATCAATGTTATGTTTTTAAAACAAAGAAGAGATGTAAGATTTTAAAAAAATAAAACATTAGTATAATTTAAAAGAATTTCAGAGAGTGTGAGTATAAATTACTCTCTTTTTTTATATATAAATTTACTTATTAGATTATAAAAGTGTAGTCGATGATTTTCTATCAAATGTATTAATTGTCTCCTCCAAATTTAGACAATTATTATCATTATCATTAAATTTAAATATACTTTGGTCTCCATAAAAAATCTTATTTTAGTTTTACTCTTAAAAAAAAGTTTAGTACCATTTTTTTTAATTTTAATTCGTATTCATAAATTAACTAATGATGTAACAATAATTTAGTAATCCATTCACTTGTAACATCATTAAATAATCTAATAGAACAGTAATGTGTAGCTTCTTACAATTAACTATATTTTTCAACATTTATCAACTTTTTTTTTTTTAAATTTATTATTTTGAAGTATAACTACTTTTAAATTATATCAATTTTAATCCATAAATTAAATACTACATCTATTCCTATTTTTATAAGATCCAACTTAAAATAATTATTATTTTTCATTCAATAAAAGAAAACAACTGCTTATTCATTTTTTTTATATAAGATTTAATTTATATAGTATCATGTTAGTAATACTACACCGGTATAGCTAGTGTCATAGTGAGTTGATGGTTTAGCGATCAAACTAGAAATGGCAACATGTTTGGTATAGGTGATGGTTCCTTGTTACTTGATCTACCACAAAATACCTGTCGTCACTTGCTTAAAACCCGTTAGGTACTCATTATAAAAATACATGCACTGGTATCCATGATCATGGGTACCCAGAGATATTTGTTAAAAATATTATTTTTCAATGAAGTTTTATCAAACAAATAATTTATTTATTGAAAAACTTAGAAATAAAATTATACTATTTTCTATAAGATTAATTAGATCTAAAAATATATTAATATATATTATATATATGCACACACACACACAAAATTATTAATATAAATAGAATCTTTATTTTACATTACTGACATTTTTATAAAAAAATAATTCTATTTATTATGCACTTTTTACAAAAAAAACATTAATAATAATAAAATTTGATAATTAGCATTGATAATTATACTGTAACGATGTTAGTAATTTGCTGATATGGCTAACGAAAGTTGACTTTGGACCATGTGCTTATCAAGTTATTATTCTTGAAAATAAGTATGAAGCGCTCTTCTCTCTCCTGAGAACCCTACCTAACAAAAATGAAAAAGCAACTCCTTAGAGAATGATGATTGAGTGAGAAAGTGTTGAGGTTCAGTTAGGGATCGAGTAAATTCATTAAACTACAGGTGCGTGTAAGTTTCCTTGGTTTGTTGTTGTTCAGTTGTATAAAAGTTTACCTATGACTTTTTCTTCTGGCAATGTTTGAAGGGTCTGGTCGATTATGATCATCTGCAACAACGTGGTCGTTTTCGTCAAGAATAAGATAGAGATGTTGTTTGTGTGGTGAGAGAGCTTACATATACACATCAAGTCACAAAAACAATCTAGGAAGGATTTATTGGAGATACCCTAATTGGAATGTATAATATTTTACTGAATCTATTTGGTTTGTGATGTTTGTGCCTAAGAATAATTAACAATGACATCTTTGTCTAGGGTCAAAATTTGTGCAATGGAGAAGATATGGAAGTTGTAAAAGAAGCTTAAAGTGGAGAGTAAGAAAGATACATTATGTATTGTGTTTTGAGTATGTTGAGCAATCACTATAATTATGTGTACTATGTTGTTAATTTTTAAAATTAGGAAGTAAGTTAGGATTTGTTAGTTCTTAACATTTAGTTTAGCACTTTGTAAAATGGTGCTTTAAAGTAATAATATGTATTTTGTATAAGGTCGTTTGTAATATAGTGAAGTTGTTTATGGAATAAAAGAAATTTTTTTTAAGTTGCCACCCTTGTTTGTGTTGATATTTTGTGATAAAGAAATGAGTTTTTTTTTTAAAATTAAATTGTTAATCTTTTTGAGGTTTATGTGTTGTCATAAGAAATGAGGAATGTCTAAATAATTGGGAAGAATAACATCCTGATAAGTCACTTATCCATTAAAAAATTTTGAAAGTCACATGATAAAATATGCCAGAACATAACAAAATATACTAACTAATAAAGAAATGGCTTATACAATGGCCTAATTACATGTTGAACCACTTGAATAAAAACAATAAAGTTAGGACCATTACACTGCTATAATCTTGTATAACTATAGGCCAACATACTAAAGACATATTCTACTCTTCCAACCAAACAAAAGATATCCCAACTAAATCTAATTCAAAATAAGCATTAACCAATGCCCAAGATTTGTTGTAGCACTAGTAATGTTAGCTAGTAGGAGCTATAAAACCACCCCTAAGTCTCTTTAGTTTCCTTAGCGAAAATCAATGAAGAATATTTATTATTGACATTATCAATAGTTGTTCTCAATAGTTGATCACCATATTTATTCATTAAACAACAACCATAAACTCCAATTAGTGGCTTACAACTAGTTAATAATCTTTTTTTACATCAATCAAGACACATAAAAAGCATTGAATTTTGATTCTTCTTCTCCTTCATGCCTTATTACATTGATTTTGCAAGTATTTCATAGATTCACCCTTGTCAGTTGAGTTGCATACTTTCATAGCATTTTGAATTGTGTAGTTGCATTACCATCAATTGCTTCATTTACCAATTATTTATTAGTTGTACACTTTATGATACCAATTTGCTAAGTTTTTCTCATCATCTCAACAATTTTAGAAATTTTCATTCTATTAAACATGCAAAATTTATCGATAAGAAAATGTCATCCAAGTAGCCTTTACATTTTTGTTTTAAAAAACCGTACTACAAGTATGGGTATCAAGAAACGTACTTACTATGAACATTGTCTTATTCACCACTTTGCTAATACAAATAATGAAGTCACAATCTTGTTTATTCATTGTTCTTACCCTAAAAACATCATTTTAAACAAATTTTATTACAACCCCATTCAGTACAAAATTCTCTTAAATAGTTTCCTTAAACTTTTTTAATGATGAAAACTTCATACCAATCTTAAACTTCAAATCATTAAACATATTTTCCTTTTCTGAAAACCTCAAACTTTGACTTATACACTTCATTTTCATGTTTTGACTCACTATTAAGTTCTTCACTATGGTATTCATGTTCCAATCCATGCATGTGATTAAGATCAACATGTATGAAATCCGCAAAATCCAACTTCAACATTGTTTTCACATTTATTACTATTAGTATTTTCGACACACATCCTTACCTTCTTATCTTTTTTTGGAATTGATACAATATTAACAATCCATTTTGTACCTTTCAAAATAGTGTAATTTTGTCTGTTTTCTCTTTGCTTTTAACCATTGTCCAACTATTCAAATTTATTCATCTCCTCTCTTTTAATTATTTTTTTAAATTTTTGTATTTTTATTTTATTAAATATATTATTTTAAAAAATTAAGCATTGGAGAGGTTGAAGATGTTTATCATTCAAGAGTTAGTTATCGTTGCTTCTTACCTCATCGTTAGTTTTGTTTTTTTTTTCTTCCACTGTTGTGAGGCCCACATTGGATTCACATCAAGTAACCAAGCAACCTCCTCAACCTACTTTAAGTAATGTGGTTGCAGGTATGATTAGTAAAAAGTAAAGATGATTTTATTTTAATAGTGTTTGACTCATTACTTATTTGAACTTAATAAGGAGCAACAACATCATTGAGAAGCATCCTAGATATCATTAGATATATATATATATATATATGTATATTTCTTTATTTATTTTTATATAATGCATAAATTTTACTACTAATTTCTTATAAATAAATTGTGTGTCATTTGTGTTTTAAGGAACATAATGATGCATGTCTTATGAAATTGTATTCATACTCACAACATTTGGAGTTAAATGGGGGTATCTAGTATTTCAAATTTCTTCTCCCAACAAAATTTTGAGTATTGGTTTCATGCAAATCTGAATTATGCCAAAAAATGGTGGTGCTAACGTGTGAGCTCAAACATTTGGTATTATTCTAGATCAAGTATGATGGAGGTGGAATAATTTTATTTTTAATAACAAGCATTGATTGACTAATTAAGTAGTCTAGTTTGTTAAGTTCCTCCAAATTGATCTCAAGCAGATTCATCAAATGGGGTAATTATGCAAGATTCTTATGTGAAATATTCAAAACTAAGTAGTCATTATGCTTGGAGACCCCAAGCATTGGCATTCTCAAGCTTAATTGTAATGTTATTCTCCATTCCCAAACAAATGTGATAGACCATTAGTTGTGTTTTTCGTGATTACAAGGGTAAGTTTGTTATTGACTTCTCCCTTATGATACCCTATTATGACGTTACTAATGTTGAGTTACTAGCAACCATGCAAGCTTTAATCCTAGTGTATGAGCATGATTTTCAAAACTTGTCTATTGAATCAAACTCTTTCAGTATGATTCAATCTAATTATGAAATATGATTGTTCTATTGATTACAAGTACTTTACTTTAGTCGAATTGATTTATAAACAATGTGGAAAAACTCATTCTTGCAATTTTGATTTTGTTTCATGTAAATTGAATATGTCAGATAATAATTTTGTTAAACTAGACTATTGATTAGGACAATGCTCTTCTTTATTTTGTTATTGAGTCTTTATCTATTTTTTACATAAAAGATTTAAGTTAAGTTCTATAGTTTCTAATTATTTAATATAATATTCTATTAGTTGAACTACCGTGGATTTCGCTAAAAAAAATCACAAAAAAAAATTGCTCATAAAGACAAGTGGTCTTTATTTTTTTTTAGTTTTCTTTTTGTACAAAACAGTAAATAAAATCATGAAAGAAGCGTACTAATATGTTGACCACCAATCATTTTGCACATCTCACATGGCTGAAAGTCATTCAGCATTAAGCGTGATATGCTACAGAATGTCTCTTAAATAATTTAAAACAATGCAACATAAGAAAAGATCCCCAACAAAAACTGCTAATTTATTATTGATGTGTCTGATTTAGAAAAACTCCAACCCTTTATCAACCAAATTACAGATATGTTTGCATAAATTTATCTTCTTACAACAACAAAAATAAAAAAAGTTTGTTCTGATTTGATATTTTTTATTTATAGAATTTTCATATTTGATTGGCTATTTGAGACGTTGTTATGAGTTGGATGAAATTTGAACCCCTTTTGGTGTCTTGCCTGTTATAAGAACTGAGAGGAACACGTTTCACACTCATGTCGTTCTCCTTCAGCCTTCAGGCGCCACCAAATTTCTTATTCATCTTCATTTATTTAGTTTAATAAAACAATTATATATAGTCGTCGACAGTCAAATTAAGTTATGTTAAAGTATTCATAAAATTTTAATTTTTCACAGAATAAGTTATCATTTATCACCCTGTGTCTATCAAAAAAATCTTTCACTTCTTTTTCTTCTCCTTTTATCGCCAAATAATATTTTTCTATAAATTAGGCTCTCTAGTCTCTTGTCAGGTAATGCCTAAATCAAATAAGCAAAATTATGATGTTGATAAATCATTAACATATCTTTGATCCACCTAGAATCTAACCTAAATCGGCTAGTATGTAAACAACCCGTCAAAAAATGAAGGCTAAATTGCTAATGTAATCACACATATTTTTAATAATTTTCTTCCACTGATATTTATCATTAGTAGTTGTTAATAAGTATAGGTCATGCTATTAACTAATTATCATAATTATCTGGTTATGCTTTGAAAGCTTCTAGAGAGAGGATTAGACATTGAAGTTGTAACAAAAAAAGAGAGATTGAAGTTTCATACAACGTAACATAGTTCATATATTATCAAACTCGTATAATAATTTTGTTTGTGGTGAAATTTGTTTGTGATAAAAAAATATTTAAAATTAATAAATTATTATTTTTTATTTTAAAAATCAAATAAATTTATATTTATTTGAGGAATTTTTAGAATATAAAAGTGTAGATTTGTGTGAATTCTTTTTAATTAAATTGGTTGTAATTAATGAAGCTCGGAAAAAATGAATGTTGAGAACATGATTTTACTTATTGAAGTTTAATGTTGTTCACAAAAGAATTGATTTTAAGAGAAATAACTATTCAATAAAGTAAAGAAAATGCAATGGAAATTCTTAAAGAAAATCTCAAAGTTCTAATACTAATGAAAGCAATAAAAGCAAAAATGTAAACCTCAGAAGAAAAACCTCAAAGTTCTAATACTAATAAAGCAGTAAATGCATGAATGTAAAGGAACAATAAAGAAAATTTATAGAATTAACTGCCCTCAAAAGTGATAAAAATATACACCCTAATTTCCTCATTTATTACCATACCTAAGTGTCTTGAGTTTACAAGATCTTGTGTGTAAATGTTTCAACTTCGATCTTATTATAAGTAAAGGGTATTTATAAGAAATTTTACAGCAGACACATGTCATTGAAATTTGAAAAAAAATAGTATTTTATTCCCATGGAAATAAACTACAAAAAACTTCCTGACTTTTAATAACTAGCCTAACTTCCACATTGATTCATGGCCTTTGTTTGCTGAATTTTGACTTTAGTCCTTTTTAACAGCTTTTATCTTTCAAAAATGTCTTTGTTCTTTGGAATACCTTGATCTTCAAATCTCAATCTTTCTTCCTGAGTCATATTGCTCGAGCCTTCATTTAATGGTAGACTACCCCTTCAATCTCAAGATTCTTTCCTTATTGTCCCCTTTAAATGTTGTCTTCGTGAATCTCAACACACTCAACATTCAAAGTCACCATTAAACCTTGTTTACTTTAATCTAATATTGTAATATTTCGAGATATAAAAATATGGACAAAAAATCTCATATTCACTTAAATTTATTTTATTCACCCAAATAAATTTTTTAAATGTAAAAATTACAAAAGAAAAAAAAAGTGTTTTTAGAATGATACAACTTAATTTTAAATAATTAGCCAGACACTTTTGTTTCAAATGATGGTATAAAACCTAACCCGAGTCGAATGAGTCAAATCCATTAGCAATGAATACACAAATAATAAAGCAAAGGCCAAAGGGGGTCCTCCGCAAATTGATGATGATAGGTAAAAAATACATGGCCCCAACTTAAGCTCTAATCCCCATCCACGTAACATAACACTTGCCAATTGCCATTGCCATTAATGATATGGCTTTTATAGTGATCATAAGCTTTATCCTAAGGTCAGGTAATGCTCATGAATAGTTTATAAAATGCCAAGGTCCTCTAAATTGAATATAACTTGTCTTCAAAAATGAAGATCTGGTATTCAACATTTTGCATCATGGTTAGTTTGACAGACAGAGATGTCAATGGCAGGAGTGATGCAGCTGAGTGCATGTGGCAGCCCCATGACCTCCTTCAGCTATTTGCTGTAGCAAACTGAAGGAACAAAGGCCTTGCCTTTGCAAGTATTTGAAAGACCCAACCTGAAGAAGCTTGTTAACTCTCCCAATGCTGGAAATTAAGGTTGCAAATGCATGTGGCTCCCCATTCCCCCACTTGCTAGACTTGAGTCATATATACTGTTTTTCTATGTTTGGGATCATCCATCAAGTGGGACAGCTCCTCTGCATGTCTCTCAGTCTGGTCTGTGCGCCCCTTAAAAATCTTAATTGTCAGCTGTTGGAGAATTTGATCTTGTGTACCACTTATGCATCCATTAATCAATGTAGTTTGCTCATTATGAACTCAGCATTTATTTTCTCCATCGTACAAATAATTGCTCTTCATTGTCAGACTAAATTATTATTAAATCACTTTACATGATTAACCAGTTATGACTTTTGACACAATCATTTACTCATTTTTGTTTCAATGAATATTTAAAGTACCTAGTATGTGTGACAAAAAAATAAATAAACCTCCCGTTTTGGTATGGATATGGCCCAATATGTTTTTTAGAGGTGCTCAATGACATTTTTATATTTGGATCAATTACTTTTCATTAAGCTATTTGATTGATGATATTTTTCCCCTTCCATGATTAAAAAGTTCAACCAAATTCTTCAATCATTTAAAAATACTATAATCATACCGTTTTTTTCCTATTAGTTTAGTTGATGAAGATAAATATTTTTACATTAATTTCTAATACAAACATAAAACAAAAAAAAAAGTTTTTAAATCAGTTGTAAATGCAATTAATATTCTTACGTCGATTAACAACTGATGTAAAAATATCTATTTTTGCAAACCAAACTAAAAAAGTGACAAAAATAATATGATCGTAGTATTTTTAAATAATTGGAAGACATGGTTGTACATTTTAATAATTAAAAGACTCAATTGAAATGTTTTAAACAAATTGGTTAAAATTTTTAAGAATTAAGAACCAGTTACACTTTTAATTATCATTAAGTAGCCAAATCAACCAACTCTATAATTAAGTTTGTTTGTTTTTTACGGGACATCATTGTATTTTATATCTCTTTCAATTATAAGAGTTAAAGTAAAGATGATTGCAATAAATTGTAAATATTCTAATGTTTAAATAAAATTTAAGATTTATCTCTCCGAATCACTGGTTCAGATTTATCATATTTATATTTGAGGACTCTTTCATGGGAAAATAAAAGAAAATAATGAGAAATTCTTTATTTGAGAAATAATGCCTTTTTATTTGAGAAATTCAATAATTATAATAAACAATGAAACAAGGGTATGTTCTTATTTTCAAAGAAAAAAATAGAAACCTTAATACTTTTTCAAAATTTAAAAATAAATAACTTAAGTAAACAAGATTAAGTACTCGTTATATAATAAACTTATACAAAAATAATACTAGTTGAGAAAAGACAAGATTAACTTCTTTATAAACTAAGGTTGGTTTGGTTTATACATAATTGAAAATCATCATTCAAAGAAATTATATAAAATAATTTTTATAAATTAATTTATACATAAGTTTATTTACGAATGATGAAATAGTACTTTGAAAAAACCCAGAAAAAAATCTATCTATTCCATACCAACTTCATTACACTTCATTTCCATACCAACTTAATTACACTTCATATCTCCAAATTTTTTAACATTTTGATATTATTATGTCTCCCAACTTTTTAAAATATTGTGTTTCTCAATTTTTAAAATTATTTTAAATTGTACTCACTACTTGTTAAATTAGTATTACAAATTTAACAATCATTCTCAATTTATAAATGATAATAAATTTAAAAATTAAAAACACAATATCACACTGTTAAAAAATTGAGAAACAAAACGTTAAAAATTGAGAACACAAAGTATATTAAGTCTTTTCAAACTAGACTTGTTTTTCTTCTTCATATATAAAGTCCAAAGTTATTGTTGTTAAAAAT
Source organism: Psophocarpus tetragonolobus (assembly GCA_037954015.1). NCBI lineage: Eukaryota > Viridiplantae > Streptophyta > Magnoliopsida > Fabales > Fabaceae > Psophocarpus > Psophocarpus tetragonolobus. The sequence goes on along the minus strand of CM075692.1, from coordinate 6,431,968 downwards.
TGTTACCAACACTAATTAGTATATATATATATATATATATTTATTTTTATTTTTTTATTTATCTGACTACTTAGTATAGTTTCTTTTTCAATAATGAAACTATTTACAAATAGAACCATATACTCATCTTAATTCCAATTCCAAATTTCATATCACAAATATACCCATTACAAACAATCAATCTTAGAATAAATCAATAAACAAAATATACAACCAAGTAAAATCTACTAACAAAGTAAATACAAATTAACAAATGAAAATAAATAAAATAAAAAATAGAAAAAGAAAAGAAAAAGAAAACTTCTCTGCTCTGCACTAGAACCGGTTACTCCTCCTCCCTTCCAGTAAGCCATCTACAAGTCAACTACTCTTTTCCTACAACCTACCATCTCAAGGTAAAATAAGGGAAGCCTTTTGTTCAGCTTTAGTCACCCCTCTTGATAGCCTTTTCAGTCGCCACCAACTTAAATTCAGGGTTTCAAAGATTTGTTCCCAAAAATCATAAAATTAGCATGATTGTATTTTTAGGAGTCAAGATTATAAAAGGGAGATTTTTTCGAAGGAAAATTGGAGGAGAATGAAACGATAAAGAGAATTTGGGGCTAGAAGCAAAGGGAGTTTATATGTTCCTATAAACATCCAATTTTGTTTGGCATTTTAAATTTTTATTAATATTTTATTTTCAGGTTTTGTGCCTAAAATAAGGTTTTTTTGGCCTAAAATAAGGTTTTTTTGGCCTAAAATAAGGTTTTTTTAGAGTCCAATCCATGAAGACTGAGTGCATTTAGCTAGTGTGATAGTGTAAACAACAAGAATTCATGAAAGAACTCAATTGGGCTGACAAACAATACGAAGGGGTGCATTTAGTATACTATAGGGTGTAAATAGAAATATGCATAAAAAAAGAGAGAAGAAAAAGCACCTTAATCTCTCAATTTTTCACTAGTTACTCCTTATCTCCATGACTATCATATTCCCCTCAAGCCACCCTATTTCCATCCACCAACAAGGTTCCTTGATTCTTGGAATATTGGTCACTAAAAAGCACAACACGCATTCATGGAGCCTCACCTTTTAAAAGTTCCATAAACCAATACTCTCAAAAAAAAAAAAAAGGAAGGGGGAGGTTCTTTACTCCATCATCGAAGAATTCTTTCCCTCATTTTTTTTTCATTCACCTCTCACTATTCCATTTGATCTTTTAGTTTCACCTCACCATCTCCTCCCTTCCTTATTTACCATCTTTTTCTTCTCTCTCAACAACACTCACAACACAACTCTCACTTTCATTTTTTTTCGCTCATCATCATAAAAGCTCACCCCACACAAAGCAAGGGTCACACCAGTACATCAAACGTGTTCATGTCATTGCACCCACCACTCAAGGGCACACCGAGCTCTTCAACACAGAAGACTCTCCTATGCATAAACCTTAAATGCGTCTTTTTCAGTTTGTCTTAACTTCACCTTTTCTTTTCCACCTTTTTTTTCTTTTATTTGACTAATGAGTGATTATAAGTTCTTTATAGCAATATTGGTTATTAATTTATTGTTTTGCTAAACATGTGTTTATATTGTTGTAGTTCACAATTGGTTTCTAACTTATAAAAATCATGTTTGTTATTTATGTTTTATACTTTGCAATTTCTACTCACTACACATTTTCCATTGTTAATGATAAGTTGCATGTGTGTCTCTCTGTGATTTTGTTATGATTTTCCTTTTATTATAATTTTGTTTCTTTTCTTTTTTATGACTGTAACTCTAGTTTTAGTATCTTCATCATTTGTATTTGTCTCATTCTTTATTAGTTTCCTTTTTTCTTTAAATTATGTTTTTAATTTCTGTTTCAATATGGTATATATTATTATCATTGTTAGATTTCATGGTGATCAATTTTAGGCAGGTAAATAAATATAAATTAGCTTTATAAAAGTTGCAAACAAATTTCAATCTTTCTTTTATGTTCATTAGTGGTACAAATGTCTAATCATACAATGATAAACTATTTCATATTTAGTATTCTTAAAAAAGTGCCAATATTAAAATAGTATATATATATATATATATAATAAATAGAAATACAAATTATTAGAAAAAAGGGTTAATTAGATGTTACATCGTTTTAATCCCAAAATTTTAAGATATTAATTGTGACAACTTATTGTCTAAATCTCCTATATAAGAAATAAAAGTATTAGTCAAAATTATGCTCAATGATAATAATAATAATTTTATTTTTAAAAAAAAATAATTTAAAATCGTATCTTTATAATTTATTGAGAAGAATAATCAATTTATTTAAATTTATTATTAAGTAAAAAATAAGGTTAATTAAATGTAACATTTTTTTATCTTCCGAGATTTGAGAATACAAATTGTGACAATTTTACGTACTCAAATTTTTTCCTCAATTAGTTTTGATAATAATTACTACTATTTTTTCTAGAAATAATTAACAATAAAAACATAAACATATACACTTTCTCTTTTACCATTTATACTCGTAATCTCTTGAATGGAGATTAAAAGATTAATTAAATGTAATGTTTTTTTATTTTTGAGATTTTAAGATATAAGTTTTAATAATTTTTTGTTTTAAATTTTTTTTTAAACATAAATTATTTTCCAATGAAGATAGTGGGACCATGACCTCTCTCTACTTTGACCAGCACCATGAACCTTTAAATTTCCGCCACTCTGACTGAATCAAACCCAAAGCGGCAACGATTATGTGGTGGAGTTTCGCAGAACAGCCACCGTTGATAGTCTTTTTCGAAGATTCGGCACTACCACTCTCTACCTTTCCCACTATGATTCTTCACTATTGTCATTTACGGATTCCAATCACTCGTTTTGCCCCTTTAGATCCATTGTTCTTATTTTATGAATGGCCAACAAAAAAATGGACTTGTTTGTACGCATGTGTGTTGCTATCATGGGTATAATTTTTTTTTTTTTTTTTTCTTTTACTCCTTACAAGCTTTTCTAAAGTTTCTGTTTTTCTTTGTTTTTAAATTCTTTTATATTATTTTATGAGGAGATGCATTATGTATTATGTGATAGTTTATTGTTTTATTCTGTTATTTTTTATTTTCTCTTTTAGCTTTTGTTATAGAAATAATTGTTTTTTACTACTTTTATATATATATATATAAAAGGAAACATTTAAAATCTTACCATTACAATATAGTTAGAAAAATAACAATTTAAAATAACTTATTTGATTAGGGAAAGAGAAGGTTAATCAAATGTGACATTTTTTGTCTTCTAAAATTTTAAGGATACAAATAGTGAAAGTTAGGTATACTCAACTTTCTCTCTTAATTAATACAAGTTATTAACAATATGTTTTCTTTCTAATAATAGTTTATAATAAAAACATAAAAATCTTAACTTTCATTTTACTATTTTTTATTTTAAATATTCTTTGATAGAGATAAAAGGATTAATTGATTTTTTATCTTATGATTTTAAGGAATAAGTTGTGACAACTTTTTTATCTTAAATTTTATTTCTAAAAAAAATTAAATTTGTATAAATTGTGATAATTTTGCGTATTTAAAATTCTCCATTAATTAATTCTAATTATAATAAAATTCTTCTATAAATATAATTTATAATAAAAATCTTAACTTTCTTATTACCATTTTATTTGTAATGTTTCTTTAATAGAAATAAAATGATTCATTAGATGTGACATCTTTCTAATCTTGAGATTTTAAGGCATAAGTTATGACAACTTTTTGTCATAAATCTTATGTATAAAAAATAAATTACTAGTCGAAATTATATTTCTAAAAAACAAAAATAATCTTAAAAGATAAAAATGTTCTAATAGATTGGCTTAGATGTACATCCTTGTCAATTTTAAATTTTAGGATGTATGAGCTATAATAGTTAAAAAATCCTAAGTTTAATGAAATAAAATTAAAAATAGAAATGTCAACACATACATAGTTACAAAAAACTATGTAAACTTTGATTCTCTATTACGCTAGAGATACATAGGAGCAGGAGCTAGCTCTTGTTGAGTCCAAAAACATAATTAATTAATTAATTAAAAATATTAATAACCATTTAAAAAAAAAGCAAACTTTTCATTAATAAAATTCTTGTTGAAATGTTAAAATCAATTAATAAAATAAAAATACTAATTGTATGGGTTGAAATAAATATTTTTAAAGTTACCTAATTTTTTCACATTTAATTAAAGGTATCTTAGGACAAACGTTGTAGGGTGCTAATATCTTCCCTACATGTAACTGACTCTTAAACTTAAAATTTGGTTTCGCAAACCAATTTTTATTTTAAGGGTTTTCTGATGTTTTCCTTAATAAATATTGGTGGTGACTCCCCTAATTTTTAACTTATTTTTCGTCATGCCGTTAAGACTCACATATGATGGCAACTCCACTATGAACTTGTGAGTCAAGCCTAAATTAAATGTGCAAAATTGATTACTTTTTTCTAAAATCCTCCCATTAGTTTTTGTTGTTTTCATTATTCTATTGTTAATATGATTGTTTGAATTTAAACCATTGGGTAAGTGACATACTTCTAGTATATATATATTCATGTTTATCTTGCATCTCACACATTTTTGGTATTTTCCCATAATTCACACACTACACATACATTTTCTTAACACACTTATGAGTGAGGTCTTATACTCAGGCATGAGCACAACTTAAGATAAGTGAGAGGTTGAGTAATGGTAATATTCTAGATGTACATACTGTTTGATCTTTTCAAGGATATTATTGCTTCTAATAGTTTACCTATGATTGTGATCAATATTAAGAGAAATGGTCCTTGGCTCTAGGAACCTCGCTTTAGAACCACAAAATCATCTATTTGTGAGGACTCACTTATTAAAAATAAATCTATTAGGCCTAACAGGGTATGTGCTTCTGAAATTTAACCACCCTCAATTAGGACACTTTGGGGATACATTCATTCTTACGTGTCATTTTGCTTCATCATTTTAAGTAGGCATTCTTCATCAAAACCACGACACCATAAAAAAATAATTTTTTTATTTAAAAAAACAAAAAAATTATTTAAACATTTTTCGATGCTTAAATGTGCCTTTAGTCCTAAAATTTAGTCTCCAATTAAAAAAAACGGAAACAAGGTGTTTTTAGTCCTTATTTCACTACACATAACAAAGAAAAAAGGAAAAATAGACAAGAAGGACTAAAAGATATTTTGTTCATTTGAAGGACCAAAATGTAACTTTTGTATCATTTGAGGGACTAAGAGCATAAATTTCAAAGGACTTAGACATGATTAAGGCAAATTGCATTCATCTCTTTTCTTTCATAATCATAAGTCTTTGCATCATTAAAATAATGGTGTCTTTACATTTTAAAGAACCTCATCAATTTGTGATGTTTGGCCCATGTGTTGTGGATCTAAGTCATTAAAAAAAACATTTCTTTTCATTCATGATAAAAGGTGTTCATCTTGATCCATTCTCAACCCATATCATCCTTTCATGGCATGCATTAACATTTGTCGTCCATGAAAAATAAAGTAAACCATTTCACATATCCATCTCATGTTCATCAACGAAAAAAAATGATGTTAAAAAGAGGGTTATACTCGCATCACATCATCATGTAGTTCATGCATTCTCATAAAATAAAATAAGAAAGAAAATAAGGGGGGGACATTCACATCTTCGTCATACATAGCTTTCACTTATAACATTACATCTCACCAATCACCATCATTATCAGTCCTTGCATCTTCATCCATTCTCACACAGCGTGATAAATAATATTGTTATTCTCATTTCACTCATCATTTTCCCATCCATTTTCTCAAATTAAAATAATATCATTCAACATGAAAAATTGCATTTTAGAATTATCATCTTGTTGATTCATTTGTTTTACCTCATACTTTCTCATAAAAAAAAGAAGAGAAAAAAACAACAAAAGCAGTCATACATGTTCGCATTCATGCATTCTCATTGTGCGTATTAAACATTCTCGACACTTCATATCATTTAAATAATCAACTCAATTCATATTATTAGCATACACATCTATGCATATCTATATTAAAAAACATAATTTTTTTTCATGCATAATTTTTCACTTTCAATCTTCATGTTAGTATCAAATAAAATTCATAGTCAAACATTTTTATTTTGCATTATAGAAAGTTTCATTATCTTCATCTGCTGCTCGTGTTGCCATCATGGGTATAATTTTTTTTCGCTTTTCTTTTACTCTTTAGCCGTTTTGGCCTAATAAGCTTTTCTAAATTTTCCGTTTTTATTTATTTTTTATATATTATTATTTTATTTGGAGATGCATTATGTATTATGTGATGGTTTATTTTTTTATTTTTTTTATTTCTCTTCTAGTTTCTGTTATAGGAATAATGATTTTTACTATATATATATATATATATAAGGAAACATTTAAAATCTTACCACTACAATTTAGTTAGGAAAATAAAAATTTAAAATAACTTATTTGACTAGGGAAAGAAAAGATTAATCAAATGTGACATTTTTTACCTTCTAAAATTTTAAGGATACAAATAGTGACAGTTAGGTATACTCAAATTGCTCTCTTAATTAATACTAGTTATTAAAAATATATTTTATTTCTAATAATAGTTTATAATAAAAACATAAAAATCTTAACTTTCATTTTACTATTTTTATTTTAAATATTTCTTTAATAGAGATAAAAGGATTAATTAGACATAACATCTATTTAATCTTGTGATTTTAATGCATAAGTTGTAATTGCATTTTTATCTTAAATCTTATCTCTAAAAAAATTTAAATTTGTATAAATTATGATAACATTGCTTATTTAAAATTCTCCATTAATTAATTCTGGTTATAATAAAATTCTTCTATAAGTATAATTTATAATAAAAATCTTAACTTTCTTGTTATCATTTTATTTGTAATGCTTCTTTAATAGATATAAAAGGATTAATTAGATCTAACATCTTTTTAATCTTGAAATTTTAAGACATAAGTTGTGACAATTTTTTTGTCTTAAATCTCATCTCTAAAAAATAAATTACTAGTCAAAATTATATTTTTAAAAAACAAAATAATCTAAAAAGATAAAAATGTTCCAATATATTGACCTGCGTGTATATCCTTGCCAATTTTAATTTTTGTATGTATGAATTGTGAGAATTCAAAAATCCTAAGTTTAATAAAATAAAATTAATTAATTAAAACATAAAAATATTAATAACCTTTTAAACTTAGATTAAAATATCACACTTAAAAATATTACAAGTATTCTTTACTATATCTTTCTCACACTTTCGTTGTATCATAAATCCTATCATCCTTGTATATCCTTCTCTTTCTTTTTTTATTTTTTTTTCACTAGCTGTGTAATAACATAATAGGTGTATATATATCATTTTTCTATGACATGTCAGATTTCGGCTCCTTTAGAAATCAACCGACACCAAATTCAAATATCAAAAGTGTGTTACAATTTTTTCTACGCATTCATTTTCTCTCTCCATCAAGATATAAAAAGAAAAGAAAAAGATATAAAAAAAAAGTGAGAGCCTAGTTAATTGGCCCTTTTTTTTAAATCTTAACTAAAATGTCTTTGCAAGAAATTTTCTAATTAGGAAGGACATCTCCAATGACATTCCTGTGAAATTCTCAAGTTTAAGAACTATTTCTTATACTCATCACATAGCAAAGGAAACTGACAACCGTTAGAGCTTGTACAAATAACATTCATGAAATTTCATAAGACCTTTTTAAATTCCTAGATGATGCCATTGGAAATGCTCTAGCTAATTTCTATGACAACAGCATAGCTGCACATGCAAGTGAGAAACTAAAAGCAAGTAGCTAGAGGATGCCAAAGTTGAATGATCAGCAAGTTTCAAAACTTTAAAACTAGAAGATTGGAATATATTAAACCAGCACCATACTACTACCATCTATCTATATCTTTCGAGCATTCTCCTATTACAGAATAAATACTATATATTCACCCGATAATACAAGAAGGACCACCAAAATTGAGTAAACCGAGAAACAAGCATCAGGCCTTATCAGAATCAGCACCTTGGTGGTGGTGTTGAGTGGCCAATCCGAGCCCTTCATTGCGGTGCTTCTCCCAGAAACCAGTGTCAGCCTTGGAGTGTGCCCAATAGTACAAAATAGCGGCCAACATAGACACCAAAGTCATGGCAGCTCCAGCAGCAAATACACCTTTGCGCAAGGTAGCACAAGACAAATCGTGATTCACAAAATACCCTCGGTACTTGGTGTGGTATGCATTCCTTGCAGACCCTGCTAACAAACACGCCACTGCCGCCAGAAAACTAATCCTGATCTCCCAATAGCAATAATTAAAAAAATCAGAAATTATCTTAACAGCAAAATGCACAATCAATTCACAACTGGGGTAGCTAAAGTGAGACTGCGAAAGTCTATTTAGTGATCTGTGGCCCAAAACTATGCGTTGCTAAAATAATTAGAAGATAAAATTGATGGGGATACAAGTATCTAAAGGTGAGATTGAAAGAGTGTATGGCTAATTGAGCGTTACCAAGAGAGGATGAAGGAGAAAACGGCGCAAGTGGCGGAGCAACCGGAGACGAGGCCTTTGCCGCAACAAAGGCATCGTGTGACGGCGTTAAGGACGGTGTGGCTGAGAAGCAAGAGTGCGACGGCGGCAAGGCCATACACGGTGGAGGCGTCGGTGGTGTAAACGCAGAAAGTTCGGTCGTCGTACTGGTCGGGGACCACTTTTGCCTGAAAATGGAAAAGGAATGAGATTTGAGAGGTGAATTGCGGAAAGAAAGAGAGAGGTAGGGTTACCTCGCTACGACGTCGTTCGGCGCCAACGGCGAAGACGAAGGCTATGAGATGCAGAGCGATGACGAGGACTATAATGGTAACAGAAACTGCCATGATTTCTATACTCTTCTCCTCTACTTCCCTTCTGTTTCTCTCACTCACTGTCACTTCCGTTTTCTTTTCTCTGCTCCGTCTTTCTTATTATTAATTCATTTTGTATCACCCCTTTTGTCAACCTAATTCTACCTTTTTTTCTTTTATTCCCACTTATCAACTTCATTTCAAATACCCTTTTCAAATTAAACTTCATTCAATTTCTAATTTTTTTTTACATTTTACGTATTTATAACAGACTATATGATTATCGAATATTATAAATCATGAGAGATATTTTATTTTTGAGTTAAATTGTGAGGGTAAACATTCTTACAATAACATTCAATCATTTATATGTATTTGTTATTATTTTATTTTTGAGTTTAATTATGGGTGTAAACTTTACTTGTTATTATTTTAAAAGTTACATAAATATAAAGTTATGATTGAATTTTACATGATCAATTCAACTCTTTATATTATTAATACTTAAAAATTGAATGGTATATATATAATGTGTGAAATAAAAAACAATACTTTATAATTATTAATAAAAATAAAGAAATTATATGCACCAAAGATTTCCGTATTTGTTTCTCTTAAATACATGTAAAAACTTTCGTGCAAATAATTTCTTTATTTTTATTAATAATTATAACAGTATTATGTTTTTTATTTATAAAGGTGTAAAGTGAAGCAAAATTAATAATTTTTTTTGTTAAACAATTCATCAAGATGGAAATAGAGTCTCCTTGTGTTTTTTTGTGAATATAGGATCTCCTTGTTGAAAAAGGTAGAAACAGGCTATAATTTTATATTTATCTTTTTTTAAAATTCTATGTAACATTTTATTTTATTTTTTCTATTCTCTTTAATTTTTATCTTTTCTATTTGTTTCTTGAACACCAAACATACTTTAGGCTATTTTGGAGCTTGAGTTGAGTTTGGGAATGGCATTTGTGGACGTTAGAGTAAAAGTTTGCTTGGCTGAGGGACATTTTATGGGGAAAAAATGAATGAGATATACCAAAATGATGGGTTATAGACAGAGTGTGTGGAAGTACAGGAAGATTGGTAGACTGCAATCAAAACGACAAAGCGTGTAATGATTTTGGTGAGTGATTGAGTGTATTTGTGAGATAGTGGGACCCACCTAAACAATTCAATTCATTATGCAAGTTGGGTGGGGCCTATTTACTTACTACGAATAACTGAGTCAAAACAAAAATTAGCTGGAACACGGTTGTCTCTGCTCGGAGCGCCGCTAGCCTTCACTATCACTGGATTCAAGGTTGCCCTGTTTCCGGGTAACATCAAGAATAAAAAGAAACATAACAAAATTAGTAACCACTCTCCAAACGAGTCTTTATTGTTTAAGAAATTAATAAATAAAAATATCTCATGAACTTAATTAATTATAAATTTTAAATAATTATTAAATTCTAATTTCAAAGCACACACTTTGTTTGAAAAACATGTTTTGTGATTGGGATGGCAACTCCGGATCCGGGTACGGGTTTGGGGCGGTGAAATAGCAAAACTGTAAAAAAGCTACGAGTTATTTAACTCAGTATCGTGAAAATCGGGTTAATCATTAACCAGGTCATTATAGTGGGTAACTGATTACTAGTGGGACCGATTCAATTTAATTTATTTTATATATAAAACATATATATATATAAATATAATATCGCAATTCTCACATTTACATTCATAAATTACATTAAAAAAATAAGAAGAAAATAAAAAAATAAGAAATTATATTATTTATTTATTTATTTTAAAAAAACCAAACTCGACCCAACCTAAATTACCCGTTTTTGCTTGAATCAGCCAGTTCAAACTAGGTCAATTACATACCCAATCTGTTAGAGAAATTAATTCAGTTATGTGTCTGAGTTCTGACCCAATTGGTCCGATTAGTTTTTACAACTATAATTAAACTTACAAATAACAAATGACAAACAGAGGAAGAAATGGCTAGCAATCTCTTATTTGTGTTTACTTGTATGTTGTCACCATATTCACATCATTGTCGTGCACTGGCCATGGCAACAGATCAAACTGATTGGATTTGCCTCTTCTATTTTCAATCCTGAAAAGTACAAAGCTAGGATGAGACAAATATAAAGAAGGCGAAAATAAAATTTTAATCTTTGTCTCGGTAGAGTATTTTTAGGTTTAAGTATATTTATGAGTATCTGTTATATTATTTTTAATAATTTAAATTTATTTATGATTTATTTATATATTAAGTTATTAATTATATTAATTTATTAATTATATTTAATTTATAATTAAATAAATTATATGTTAAATTATTAATTACAATCTTATTTTATAATTTATAAAATATAAATTTATATATAAACATGTAAAATTAAAAATATATATACTAAATTTTGTTTAATATAAAAATAAAGACGGAGGGAAAACAACAAACTCTGTCAAATTTTATCCTGATCCACAATTTTTTTATGCGAAAAACAGGACGAAAACCAACAGGAATTTTCTTTGTCAAAATGGAAATGGATATAGGGTGCTAACTGCGGAGCCACTATGATTGTAATCGCTAATTGTAACTCATACCTCACTTCACTAAAATTACCGGTTACGTTAACTTAATTTACAACAAGTATGACTGTCGGTGCAGATGTTATCAATGAAAAATTAATTATTTTCACTTTTTAAGAAACGTACATTTTATATTAAATTTTAATATAATTTTAAAAGTTTAATGGTATACATTTTTACACTAACAGTCAATCATAACTCTTCATGGTAAATTTATTGACTTTACTAATTACTATTTTAAAAAATAATCATGATTGACGATTATGATAAAAATCTTTTACATTAACAGTGTATACTAATTAAACTCTAATTTTAATTTGTCAGTATATTTATGTACGTTATTATTAATTAATAATTTAATTGGTTTTACATAAATATTTAATAATAATTTTTTATTTATATAATTTTTTAAAATAATAATAAATAAAACTAACAAAATTATTATAAATAAAAAGTTGTCATAAAAGACTATTATTAAACATAAAATGTTTTGGTCTTTTGGACGTGTCCTTGCCGTGGGCACACACGGGCAGAGATTTAGTTACGTCTTTTAAGTCTTTGCTCGGTTTGATTTGACTGATAGTTGAACTTGAAGGAATAAATTGGTACATAAATAATATAGTAAAGTGAAGCAAAATATTAGAGATCTGTTTGTTTTTTGTTTACGCTCTGCTTGTTTTCTCATACAACATTTCATGGAAGATGGAAATAGGGTCTCCTTGTTTGGTTTTACTGATTTTAAGAAATTGATTTAAAAAAAGTGAAACCCACAGTATTATTTTACACTTTTATCTTTTTTTAAATATATAATATTTTATATTATCTTTTCTATTTTACATTTCTACCTTTTCATTTTTCTATTCTCTAACCACCAAACATACGTAGGCTATTTATTTTTCTTCTTAATAAATTAAAAATAATCTAAAATTGTTGGATTGAAGTAAAATAAAATGAAATTGAAAAGAAATATTTGAATTAAAAATTTTTGGTAGATAAAAACGATAAAAAGAGAAATTCATATTTTATTCTTATTATTTAAAAAGCTTATTTTCTCTTCCACTAACCAAACCATACTCTTCCAATTTTTTTCTTTTGGATAATATCCTCTTCCATAGTTCCATTCTTTATCACCAACTTTTATCCTCTTTCTATTTTTTCTAAACAAAATAATGCAGTAAAATAATAAGAAGATCTTTAACAATAGAGTACAAGTACAATCAGATAAGTAGATTTGACACTTAATCAAAACTTTAACATATATATAATTTATTACATATATAATATCAAAATAAATAAAGTTTGATAAATATTTACTTATTAATTTATTAATATTTTTCAAATATCAGTAGTGATAAAGTCTTATATGATTCCTTGCATCTTAATTTTTTAAATTATTAAATTTTTTTATTATAAAATAATCTTAAATTACTTAATCAACAATATAATAAATTAATTTTTTTATCAAAAGAAACTAAAAATATTATTTAAAGAGATAATAAAATTTCAAAGACTTAAAATTATAAATTTATTATTCCCTATTGTTCTATTTATAAGACTCAAGATAAAAGAGATGGTTATTTTTTTTATAAAATTATTATTTTTAGACTTAAAATACACTTAATCAAGTGAAATATAGTAGTGAGAAATATATTGAAAATTATATTAAAACATATTTAATAAATCTCAATTAATTCTTAAAATCTACATATTTAATAAATTATTTATTATATTAAATTAAAGTTAAATTATTAAAAAAAGTCTCAACTATTGATTTATCTAATCTAAACTATTTATTAGTTTTATTTTTATAAATATTTTCCAAATGCTAAAATATAATTAAAAAATAAAATTAAAAACATTTATTACAGTTATCATTTCTCGTTTTACACATATTTTCTAAGTTCATATGTTTATTACATTTTAAATATGAAAATTGAGTTGTAATAAAAATTTAATGAATGATTACTTACAATAACTAACTTGCTCAGCAAAAAAATTAGATAAATAACTTTATAAAAATACTTATATAAAGGATACACATTAAATATAAATTGAAATGTAATTGAATTTCAAAGTATATACTTAACAAAATTGTTAGAATTAAATATTAATGAGTTAACTAGTAGATTAGTTAAAAAAATGTTAATAAGTATGTTGATATGCAAATTGTTTCCTAACCTCAAAAGCTTTGTTCAAAACGTTTTAAAGACCTAATTTTACAACAACATAATGAACGAGAGACTTTGGCAAAGGATTCATAAAATTGTTTTTATTATTTTAGTATTTAAAATATAAAAAAAAAACTTATTTGATTAGTGTTTTTTTAAACAATTGTTGACATAGTTTTTATTTTTTAGTTTTTAAAAACTAAAAAAATGAAGAGTAGTTTTTTTTCTTAGTTTTGTACTTTTTTTAAAAATCAAAATATAAATTTTTTCATTAATAGATTTTTCATAAATATGAATAAGTATTTTTATTTTTACATCTTCAAAATAATTTTCAAAAAACACTTATTCAACAAGTATTTTTTTCTCTTTTTTAAAAACTATTTTCCAAAAATCTTCTAAAAAACTTAAAAATAAAACCAAATCAATAAACCCTAAAGTTTATAGTGTCTATTTGCAAAAGAGAAGCTTGAGAATTAATGGAGACAAAATTAAATTTTGGATGTCTATTCAATGAAAGAGTAAAGTTTAAGCAAGCATAGTGATATTTTTCCTTTTATAATGAACCTTTTTTTTATCATTTAGTATTGTTATTTTTCTATTATTTTACCAGATCTAAATAAATTTTTTACCGAGTAACTATTTTTTATTCTATTTAAACAAAAAATAATAATATTTTATAACATAAAATTGTAATAATTGCTAATAATTATATTCTTATTGCTAAATAAAATAATTATTATGTATTTTGTAAAATTTTAAGTTAATTAATGAATTTTAGAAATTCAATTTAAATTTTTAAAATGGTTAAAGTAAACCAAATTGAGAAAAACTTTTTCTATCTTTCTATTTTTGTTTTTATCACTTAATACAAACGAATTTTATATTTAATATTTTTTTTACTTAAAACAAATATTTTTATGTTTCCTTTTTATTATATTAATATATATCAACAGAATATATTATCATTATAACTAACAACTGTTATTTTTATTTTAAATATAATTTTTATTATTAATGAATGTTTTTATATTTTATTAATTATAAAAAGTAATAAAATTAAAAATTAATTATTAATATATATTTTATTTCAAATTTTAAAACATTTGATGATAAAAAAATATTTTAATTTAATTTTTAGTATTATAAAATTATAATATTATATTTATTTAATCTTTTATTTAATATTATTATTGTTATTTTATTAATGTTGATTCAACTACAATTTCATATTTTAATCTCGTTGAACCAATGTCTTGAATAATTGAATTTGAATGAATAATATAAATATTTAAAAACATTACAATAACAACTTTTCTTAATATTTAAAATTTTGTGATGGTTACTTTATTGGTTTATTCGAGAAGTTTTGGAAGTTAACTTAGAATCCAAGAAAGTTGCATGTAAGTTATTCAAGTCTTTCCATTTCAATTATTATTACTTATATTTATTAGTGAATATTATTTGGGAAATTAAAGATATCAAATTTATAATTCATATAAAGCTCTATTTCATGGATATACTTAAATAGATTTGGCTACTTTTAGAATTGTGAATTAAGTTTATGAGTGGGTAGAGTTGATAATCAGATGCACTTCAACGGGTAAAGTTGATAAATATTTGGTCATTCTTAAATTTGACTACTCTTAGAATTGTGAATTAAGTCTAAATTAGTTTTTTAAACTCACATAATCATAGTCAAAACTCAAGTCTAATCTCTTAAGTTTGGAGATTTTGTTGACTTAATCAGCAAACTCAGACTTATCTGCCTCACTTAATATGTATTTGCTTGAATCTATTTTTATGTTTTGTTTGTACATTTTAGTTTTAATTTTAACACTTTAATATTTAGTGTTTTAGGATATTAGTCAATTATTAATGTTGTATATGTTAGTGTAATAATTAGATTTTAATTTAAAAAATAAAATAAAAAATTTAATTTTTTTTTGCAGAAAACTAGGTTTTTATTTTTCAATTTTTTTGTTGAACTCGTTGTCGATCCACTTATCCTTATGTTTGGTGGATCAAATATGAACTTAGAAAAAAATTTAATTATAATTTGTATTTCTCAATCTATTCAATTACTGACATTTTAACTATTTATTTTTAATTACTTACATGTTGTTCTTCCATTTTATAAATTGTGACATTTGAACTATTGGAAACTCCAGGGCAAAGGTTTAAAAATGGTCTTTTCAAGGCGTGCTAGACATTGTATTGAAAGGCTTATTCGAGTAATCACGCAAGTTTCTCAGGATACCACACAAACTGAGGCTACAAAACTGAAAAAATAAAATGAGAATGTAGAGAAAAAGGGGGAAAGAAGCATAAAGAAGAGAGTTTTGATATTTCTATGGTAGTGGGAACCAAAGACATTATATATAGTGTGTAGGTTGCACGCTAAAGTCCCCTTCAAGTAGTCGTTAGATTGATAGGTAATGGGAACCAGAGACATTATATATAGTGTGCAGGTTGCACGCTCATACCCCTTTTAGGTAGTCTTTAGATTTGCAAGTATTTGTTGGAAGCAATATAAGTGTGCGTTAAATACAGTTAATACGACGATTGCATTAAATACAATGGTTGGGTTTTAATTGAATTTAAAGATGCAACGATAAAATCAATCCAACAATCATAATGATTACTAATGGTTTTAAAAACCACATTTACAAATAGGCTACTGAAAAATAATTTTTAAAAATAATTTTTGCAATTCTCACAAGGCCAATTAATCATGTATGCACGGGACAAATCGACAAATTTGCACTACAACAAACACATAAGGCCCAAACTCATGTGTGCGAGACTTCCCTATCTTGCTAGTCTCTTCACCAAACCTTGTTCACTTGTTTTAATATATATTCTTCTCATATATCTCATCTAAGTAATGTTAGACTTTGACTCTTTGTAATATAGTTAAATTTCACAACAATTCCTTGCATATTACAAAAGTCAAAGTAACTTTTGAAAATAAGAAATCTCTGGTTAGGTTCTTGATGCGTAAAATATGACCGTTTAAGGGCAAACATACCTTATGCAGTAGTTACAGTGGACCTAAGTCTGAATATCATTCTCAAAAGACTAGATCTAGTTCCTAAATAATTCAAATTGAGAGATAAAAGAACAATTAAGAGAATTGATGACTTAATATGTGAGTCACAATGATTCAGAGCAATATGCAGACAAGAAGAGAAAACATGTTTTAAAATTCAATGGATTGAGACCTAGGGTTATGATTTCCACTACAATGCTCTTACCCCCTATTTACTAATCAATTTCATTCTTTGTCATTTGTTGATCACCAAAACCACAATAGTTGTTGCAATGTGTTTGATCATTCACATCATACTATAATCCTAAATTGTTATCCAATTTGGCCATACAAGACTCGAAATTAAGGTCGGTTGCCTAATTAATCAATTGGAGGTTTACCCAATAAATTTGGTCAATTATATAAGAACAGATTAAATCGACTCACAGTTCAATCATTCAAGCATCAATGGTCATGAATATTCAAACAATTAATATATTAACAAATAAAATAGTGAAACGATTTAAATACCGCATAACATAGAATAAAATGAAAAGTACAACAGAGAATCACAAAGATTTTACATCACAGCATTAGAAAAAAAAGGGGTTTAGCTATGGCAGTGTAAAGCCAAACCACTTCGTTGTTAAAAAGAAAGAATTACTAATATAGAGCACTATCCAAAACTTTTTGTCCCGTTCCTTGCCTCTAGGTCCCAAATCTGACTCTTCATCCTAGCCTAAGCGAGTCTCTTTTTGTTTCTCATATTCTGGTATTTATAGGAAGGATTTGGGCTTTTTAGCACGAGTATGCTAGAATTAAGCACATTTATGCTTGTTTTAGTGTTTTCTCGCAATCTTAGTACACGATCATGCTCGAGAATTTGTAATCACAACACGACTATGTTGAATTAAGCATGATTGTGTTTCTTTTAGCTAACATTTTGGGTTGCTTTGACCTAGCACAATCGTGTCTAGATCTTCAATAATTGCTCTAAAAAGTCCTGATTTTGTCTATTTTTCTCCTAGTTTGTTAAGTACTTATCTAAAGTGAGAATAAACACTACAAAATGAGTTTTGTCAAAAAATATGTAGTTCTTTTCCTTACAAATATGTATTAAAAATGATAAAAATATGAGTCAAAATTCAGTTTATTAGTTCTCACGTTAGATGCATTGCATCAGACTGGTGTAAGAAGCTATATGAACCAAAAAAGTGTGTGTATGATAGTGGTCTCCTAATCACAATACACATCCACAACGTTTTATTGTTTTCACTGTGTTGTGCTTTTAGATATGTGTCTGCCCGATATTCATGAGTACTTTAGAGATTTGTCAAGATCTCATGAAGTGGTCTCACTTGACACTCATATAAGTGATTTCATCAAATGTATACTGCAAATCATACATCACCCATAAGGGATATGAAATTCATTAAAAACATTATAAAATGCTAAGCTTTCTCATAAAGTTTAACCTCTCATTAATGCATTATCTAGCACTTTCTCAAATCATAGAAAAGGACTAAAAAGGATATTGATATCAACTTTAGTGTTAGTAGAACTGACAATAACTTGTACTTACCCATATAAACTTTGTTTATAGGATCTCCAATTACAAATTTTAGGTTACTATCATTGTCTAATTTCAAGTTGCTTAAGTCTCATTCCCCTCGATGTTTCTAATATCATTTTTCTTCTCTACAGTTTTGTCAAAGGATCTGCTAACTTTCTTTCTAACTTCACAAAATTTATGAAAATTGTTTCATCCTTTAATAGCTAGTTTATCACATTGTCTTAATTTTATATGTCAAATCTTACTGTTGTAAGTTTTATTTTTTGCTGCAACTATTGCTGATTGTGAATCATAATTCATACGCACTGATGATGTTGGTTTCATTCTTAAAGGAATGTTAGTTGAGAAGTTTTCCAACCATTCAATATTAGTCATTTCTTGAGCAACAAACTTATATTCCATTTTTTATCTAACTATAATAGTTTGTCTGATTGATCTCCATGTAATTTCACCACCACTAAGTGTAAATACATAGCCACTAGTGGATTTTGTCTCATGTAAATCATAGATCCAGTTAGGATCATTATACCTTTTTAGTAAAGAGGAAAATCCATTGTATTCAATATCATAGTACATGTTATCTCTCAAATACGTCATGAGTCTGGTAAGTTTTTCCCAATGATCCTTATTAGAATTAGGGATAGGCAATAGGTCGGATCAGTCAGGTTCGAACTCAAAAAGCCCAATTCGAACCAACCCGCCCATTATACTTTTTAACCAATTTTTTAGCGTTTGAAATAATAGGTTGGATGGGTTACGAGTGTAACATTTGGATTTAAACGGGTTGGATTTACCATTTTTTCTGAACTATGAAATTTTAAATTCAAATTGTTCATATTTTTAGAATAAAAAATGCTATATTTTCTATAAGTTCCATCATTTTACTTTTTATTTCTTATGATAATGATCTAAAATCCATATTAAAACGATATTTCAATTAATTAAAATTCCAATTTAGATTGGTTGTTTTAATTGATTAATATACTCCTTATAAAACTAAGTTAGATAACACAGTAATAATTGATCACACATCTATAATAAATTAAGGCAACAAAACTATTAATTAACATACATCAGTTAAGTTTGGCAGAATCAAACATAGGAATTTAGATATCAGGAGTTTGCTTGATAATTAAATCATAAATAAATTAACTACAACACATCCTAAAAAATCCCATAAGAAACTTGGGGAAATTCCGAGTAAATTACCCTCAACTAGCAAGCAATGTAGCGAGATCAAGTACGTTGAAACAAAATAAAATAATTTTAAAACATAATTATATGCTCTAACTACTAGTAAGCAATACAAGAAGGTCATGCCACAATTTCATAAGTCAGGAAATATATTCAATATGCACCAAATGCAAAAGGTAGCGTAGATATAATAACAACAACTGAGAACCATTTTTTAATGAATTAAAGATATGACAATTGAGTTGTGGAAAAGTTGAAATTTGAGGTACCAATAGACAAGAAATAAAACATACATATACCAATAACATAAAAAACTAAAACAGAATATTATACACTTACGAAAAAGAACCAAATGTTAGGACCAATCCACTCTTGGAAAATGTGAATCGTTTAACACCAGTCATTCTACGCCTGTAACATTACAAGAGAAATAAACAAATGTTCACAGTGAAGTCAAATAATTCTATGTGTTGTAAAAGAAATAAAAAAAAAAAACATAAACACCTCCATGATGTAGAAGAAGTCAATTATAATTATTAAAAAAAGCTTTTGGATACATTTGAATCTTCCATTTGATTATATGCCAATCACTTCTTTTATTGTTATCACCAAAAGGTAACTAAGGTATATGAGTTTTTCAATTCATGAATCAATACTAAAACAAAAAATAAAATTAGTTTAGCCTAACAATTTCAAACTAGGCATTCAAAATAAAATTATGTGCTAGAGTTACACTTGATAAACTTTACAAACAATAATTCAATGTCAGATCCTTCTTCTAATAAATATGGAAAAGAATACATAATGATAGTCATACAATAAATAGAGTAAAGCATTCAAAATAGATCAGGTCAAAAACCACAAGGATTTCGCATCATGTCTCCCTAGAATTAAACCACCAAACAGAGCAACTACTATCCACTTGCTCTGCAAATAGTAACAATAAAACATTAACTTATAAAAATATAATTAAAAATTAATGTGATTTTGTGTGAGTATTTCATATTAATATGTCATATTATGTGGCACTTTAACTACTTGTGTCAATGTGGGATTCTTACGAGTAAAGTGAAGACTAGTGTACTAATGAAATGGTCGCAGCTTTCCTAGGTCTAAAGAGAAAGATGATCACTTGAAATTCTGTCTAAAATAAGATTGATTTGCCTATTCTTCTCTGGCAGAGTCTACTCCAAAGATTATTCTAACATTATTGCACGAGTTATCAATATTTTGATTAACGTAGAAATAAATTATATCTCTACTAAAGAGTAAGAACAATTTTCAAATAATTTTTAAAAAGCTACCAATTCAATAATTCAATTCATTTCATTTATTGATAACCTTATTTCTTGTTTAAATTTAACAAGTTTAATACATTATTTTATGTCTTGAAACAAACCAAAACTAGAATTTAATTCAAACAAGATCTACTGTCTATTTCTATAGAAGAAAATTAAAAAATATAGCTTGACCTTCCTAAACAATATACCTCACATAGAACACTTGTGTTCACAAAATAGGTGGATAAACATCACTGCACCTATTAAAATACAGCAAATCTACCTATAACACCACTGCACCTATTAATATACAACAAAATCATTCACTTAAGGAAAAATATACTTGGCACTCAAAACATAACAAGTTAATTTAATACACTATATTATGATACCCATGAGAGCCAAGACTAGGAAGATATGAAATTATGTATCTCTGAACTTAGTTATGCTATATTACATGTATTTATACCTGGGAAGCATAAAGGTTGAAAAGTACAAATCTGCATATAAATAACAAAAAGTATCTTAAATTTGTAAATAATTAATGAAAAATAAAGAGCTTAAATAAGTAGTAGACAACTAACCCAAAAGATACCCTTATGCTAGCTTCAAAGTAATTTTTCCAACTTAACACCATAGTAAGAAAATTATTCTAAGACTGAGGCATATCTCACAAATGACTCCAAAAAAACAAAATATATACTCCACTTTGTAAAGAAGAGACAAAATAACAAATTAGTAATAATTTATAAAGAAGAGATAAAACAATAAAAATAAGTACTGCAATTTGTAAGAACAAACACTAAAGATATTCTCTCAGTCACAACCCACAACTGTTGGTTGGGAGTGAGATGGTGAACCACATGTAGCTTGAGTTGAAGTACTAGCTCCAAAACTTGTTTCAGCAACTTGGAATTCTTTGAACCATGCATGTTAAATAAACAATCTTGAGAATGATACAAATATATTAAAATTCAAAAAATTCAAAGGCTAAAATAAAAAGTTTCTTACCTATTAAATTTTTTTTAGAAATCTCCAATTCTTCAATTAGATTCACTTCTTTTACTTGGTTTAAAGATTGCCTTAACCAATTTTTAACACAAATGAGTGTCTTGGCCATTGGTGTGTTTAATTAACTTCTATACATATCAAGAACCCTTCCATCAATATTGAATGTGATTTCTAAAGCAACAGTGAATATGAGAGTGACTAGTATATCTTTCACCATCGTAGATAAAACAAGAAAACAAGAATAATTGTTTTTCCACCAAATAAGAATGTCAAACTTGTCATCACCATCTACATTAGATTCATTAAGATAATTTTCAAGCTCATTTTGCTTGTCAATTACATTCTTTTCTTTTAAGTATTGCTTAAAGGCATTCACCCTTGCTATATGTGATGCAATTTTAACTTTGGATGTTTCAACAGTTGAAACACTTTCAAATATGGCTTGAATTAACTGTGCAAATTTATTTTGTGCTTCGTGGATAGATTTATACCAATTATACACTCTAAACAATTCATCTTTTACAATAGGCACCAAATTATCACTTTCATACATTTTCTTGAAAGACCATTCCAAATAAGATAGTTTGAAATGTGGGTCAAGAAAAACCCCAAAGTACAATAACGAATTGACATGCTCCAAACTATCCTAATACTTATCACATTTTTTCTTCATTTCACAACCCATTATGGCTAAAATAATGTTTAAATACATAGTATAATTTATTATTTCATCATGGACAAAGGTCAATTGGTTGAAAGCAGTGTGTATATTAACATGCAAAGAAGATGAAAACACCATAATAGCCTCATAAAAAATTTTCAAAAAACTTATAAAAGCTCAAACCTTAACCCAATCGATTAGTGCAGAGGAAGCAACGGTCCCAAAGAAAGACACATAATTAGAGTCTTCAAATGATAGCTTTTCAAAAACATCTTCAAACTTTTTAGCAACCTCTAACATCATGTAAGTTGAGTTCCATCTAGTGGAAACATCCAAACTTAACATTTTTTTACATGAAATTCCCAAACACTTAGCAATCTCTTTAAACTTTGTAAGCCTTTGTTGTGAGGATTTAACAAATCTAATAGCAGTACAAACATTTGCAACAGTATTCTTTTAAGCCATCAGTGACTATTAAATTGAAAATATAGGCACAACACCACATATGCAAGTATTCCCCATCCATGGCTAACTTATTTACAATCTTCATTCTCTTTTTCAAAAACTCCACAGCAACATCATTAATAGATGCATTATCAATAGTAATTGTGAACAAGTTCTTAAGGCCTTATTCCCTTAAAATTGATTCAATTTTTTTGCCTATTGTCTCTCCTTTATGATTAGGGATAAGTGAAAAGTTAATTATCCTCTTCTTATATTTTCACTTATTATCTATAAAATGTGCAGTGAGGTCCAACTAATTAAGGTTTTGGATAAATGTCCGACAATTTGTAGTTAGTGCTACCCTATTACAATCAGATCTAAACAACGCCTTAAGCCTTTTTCTTTTCAACATAATATAGTTGAAAACAATCCCTAGTCATTGTATATCTTGATGGGATACTAAATAGGGGTTGCAACTGTCTACAAAGGTTTTTAAAGCCTTCAACCTTAATCATCTTGAATGGCAGCTCATCAACAATTATGCACATAGTAAATTCCCTCCTACAAGCTTCAAAATTAAATCCATTATTTGCAACAGCTACACCTTCTCCAGTTCTAAAGGTAAAGGTTGTTTGGTTTGGGTCATTTATTGAGGCACCAGGCTTCTTAGGGCAACATTCCATGTAACTTTTTTTATAAGCATGTTAGAAGTTCCATAAAGCTTAGGAGCACACAAATACATCTTACCATAGCATTTACATGCAGCAATTGGTTCTAGAACTTCCTTTTCTAGCAAATTATCAAAGAAGGTCCACACAATAGAGGTTTCTCGAGCACTACTAGCATTCTCTTTCCTCTTTCTAGTTATTTTTTAAGACGATTGGTTCAACCAACTTTTCCAGCTTCAGTTTCAACTACTGGTTGTTGATTAGGTTGTGTAATACCACCCCCTGCTACTAATGATGCAGAATTGGTGGGATTGCAACCCATAGTGATTACATAGTTATGTATGTTAAGTTAATTTTTATTTCAAATTTAATATAAAAAATCATATATGAATTATTATAACACTAATAAAGATGCCTATTAACAAAAGCCACTAATAAAGATAGTACTTTATCATGTTTTGTGTGTATCATAAAAATCATATATAATAAAAAATTAAGGCAAACAATAGATACCTGATAAGACTTAACACAAAATAAGGCAAACAACAAGGAAAAAAGATGGGATAAAGGATTACCATGTTGTCCATCCATGTTAAAATCCTTTTTGTTGTCTATGATTACTCCAAGTTGCTAGAAATTTGTTTTTTAATTTTTAATGCCTACAAAAAATAGATAAATAAAATTTTCTAATAAAAATTATTAGCACAGTTAAAATTGTATACTGTGTAAGAATGTACAAATTATTTATAGCACATACATAATACTAATAAATGGAAAAAGTTAAATAAAAAATATTTATTACATCTATCAACACATCCTAATTATCACTTAGTAAAAGCTCAAATTGATTATATATATTGCATTAGATTATTATACATATTATATAACTATAGAAGATATCACTTGTGTCCTACCTAAGAAAGTTTGAAGGGGCAACTACGGTTTTTGTCTATGACCACACTTAAGTAAATATGCATCTTTCTTAATGGATACAATTGCTCGAACAGAGAAATGAAATTTTTAGTGTTCGAAAAAGGGAAAATTTGTTCTCTAAGTAAGGTAAATAAACCATATGAGAAAAATTAGAAAAACATAGAAACAAAATCAAAATAGTAGTTACATTAACTATTTTAACACAAAGTCTGAAACAGTCAAAACTAGATGTGTTTTGCAAAACTAGCAAAGTAGGTACTAGTTTCCAGTTTCCAAAACAAGAATATATACTATGTTGATGTATGTTTTTTTTAATAAAAACGGTGCCATGTGTTCCTTAAAGTACGAAAAATTCCAAAGAAACTCTCAAAATCAGGATAACAAACCAACTCAATGAGAAAGAAAATCAAAATAAGAAGATGAAAAAGAAGTTGCCTTTTGTAGAGAGTTAAGATGTTGTAGAAGACCTTTTTCCCCCTGATGGTGCAACACGAGGGATAGCACAGTAGATGAAAGCAAAGATGAAATAGGAACCCTAAGTCGAGAAGCAACGAGACATGAAAAATTCCAAAGAAACTCTCAAAACCAGGATAACAAACCAACTCAACAAGAAAGAAAACCAAAATAAGATGAAAAAGAAGTTACCTTTTGCAGAGAGACAAAATGTTATAGATGGTCTCCTTCCTCCTAGTGGTGTAACACGACAGATAGCGTGGCAGATGAACGACACATAAAAGTAGAGAGGAAATAGGAACCCTAAGCTAGAAGCAGCACAATGTTCTCTAAGCTGTTCTAGCTCTAATGTTTCTAACTTTCTATTGTTATCATGTGCTTTATGAATTTGATTTGTGAGGTTGAGCTTTAGTGTTTGTGGCTTAGCCTGTGTAATTTGAGCTTGGGTGAAAAATTACAAAGTATAGTATAACATATTATAACAAATATAATATATATATATATATATATTATAAAATATAATAATTAAATATATACATTTTTAATGGTTAGGTCGAGTATCGATGGTTTCTAAAAGTTCCAACCGAACCCACCCACCATTACCTACATAAAACAAATCTTTAACTGCCCAACTCGCTCATTAACCTAAAACTGATCAAATGCTCTTTTTTTCAATTTTTATGGTTTTAGGTCGAGTCACAAGTTTCTACCCAATCCTAATTAAAATTATGAGTGTATCTACTCAATGTACCTACCAGATATGTTATATCAAGCCTTGAGAAATTCATCAAGTACAGTAAACTCCCAATGATTTAGACATATTAAGTTTGAGAAACTGGCTCTCCTCTATTTTTCTTTAGTTGGGAGTTAGCGTCATAAAGGATACTCGTTTATAATCATAATAATCAAACTTCCTAAAAAGTTTCTCCACATAATGTTCTTAGGATAGTAATATACTATCTCCCTTATGATTTTCACTCCTAAATTACACTTGCCTCACTCATGTCTTTCATGCTAAGAATGATTTAGTTTCAAAACTTATATCATTACATGTATCAAATATTAACATGTCATCCACATACAAACATATAATGACATATTCATCATTCACAAGTTTTGTGTACACACATTTATCAACATCACTAGAACAAAAACCATTAGCAACTAAAGTCTCATTAAACTTTTCATGCCATTGCTTTGGTGTTTGTTTGAAACCATATAGGGATTTTAAGAGTTTATACACTTTGTTTTCTTGACCAAGAATCACGCATCCCTCAGGTTGGATCATGTAAATCTCTTCCTCTAGATCACCATTAAAGAAAGTTCTCTTAACGTCCATCTGATGAATCACCATCTTGTGAATATATACTAATGCTATAAGAACTCTAATAGAGAAAATCCTTGTAACAGACGCAAAGGTGTCAAAGTAATTTATGTTCTCCTTTTGAGTAAACTCTTTAACTACCAATCTAGCCTTATATTTAACCATAGATCCATAAGAGTTATACTTTCTCTTGAATATTCACTTACAACCAATTGGTTTTGCACCCTTAGGCAAGTCTACTAAGCTCCAAGTATTTTTTTTATACAATCAATCTCAATAGCTTGTTCCCAAATGTTTGCATTTGATGAACTAAAAGCTTTAGAAAAACTCAAAGGATCATCTTCAACTGGACATGTGTAAAAATCATCACTCAAAGATTTTTTTATCATTTGTCTCTTACTAAGCCTTAAGTCCTCTATCTTAGGTTCACGATAAGTTTCAACTTATTGCTCAATACTAGTGTTATCACCGGAGGTAGCAGATATACTAAGCTTTAAAGGGAATATGTCTCAAAGAATTCAACATTTTTAGTCTCTATGATGGTATTGTAATAAGTGAATTACTTTTAGTGACAAGAAACCTATAGGTTGCATTGTGCTCATCATAACCAAGAAACAGGCAATCAGAAGTCGTAGGTCCTATTTTATTTCTCTTAGGATCAGGTAACACAAGCTTAGCTAGGAACCCCACACTCTAAGATATTTTAGGTTAGGTGTATATCATTTCCATAACTCATAGGGTGTTTTTCCTGTTTTCTTATGAGGTATCCTATCTTGTAAAAAGCAAGAAGTTATAAAAGTTTTCCATAAAAGTTGTCAGGCGCATATGAACTAACCAGAAAGACATTCATAATTTTCTTAAGGGTTTTATTTTTCCTATTAGCTACTTCATTAGACTTAGGAGAATATGATAGGGTTACCTCATGGATAATACTTTTTTTCTCACAAAAGTCATTAAAAAAGTGTATTCACCATCCCTATCTGACCTTATCCTTTTTATCATTCTCCTTAATTTATTTTCAACTTCAACTTTATAAGAAAAAAATGCTAATTCGTCTTTATTTCTAATCAAATAAACTCTTTTATATCATGAGAAATCATCAATGAAGGTTATAAAATAACTTTTACCTCCTTTAAACATACATTGTTTTAAATCATCAAGATAAAAATGAATAAGACTAAGATCCAGTTTCACGTTGTACAAACAAACATAAGGTTTTAGTTAACTTAGATTCTACACATATTTCACATTTTCTACTTTGTTTATCATGCATGTTGATTAAGCCTAGTTGTTGTAATTTAATAACATATAAGGAATTAGCATGTCCTAATCTAACATGCCACATACCATATGAATCAATCATATAAGAAGAAAAGTATATGCCTTATTCTCATTAATCACTTCAGAAATATTAAGTACAAAGAGACCTTGATCACAATAACTTTTTTCCATAAACACATTGTCTTTTGTTACAATAATCTTATTAGACTCAAAAGCCACTTTTAGCCCAACAATTCTATAAAGACCAAGTTCATTCTAATTTTTGGCATACATAACACATCACTTAAAGTTAGTGTTTTTCCATATGTAAGCTTCAAAAGAACCTCTCATTTTCCTAGAACCAGAGTAGTACTAGAATCACCAAGAACACTTGTTCTTTTTCATCCCCTGCAATAGTAAAAGAGTACACATTTCTATCAGCACATGTGTTTGATAGCCTTAAATTCTATCACTTATTTGCTCACATTTGTTACAATATTTACTTGAGAAATGACTGCAACAATTATGTCATCTCCTTCAACCAAGTTAGCCTCAGGCTTGGGAGGATCATCATTTCTCATAATTTGGTATCTGCATTGGAATGCAAAATGTACAAACTTTCCACAAACAAAGTAGTTGCCTTTTTTTTTCTCTTGAAGAAGGGGTTTGAATTAGTATTTTGTGGGACATTATTGCTTTTATTCTTGTTATTCATGTTTTTGTGATAAGTTTTTATGTGTCTTTTGTGAGCAGGTTTATCTTGTACCACATTGGCCTTGACAAATAAGGCTTTGGTTTTGACAACATCACTTTCCTTCTTGTTGATATCTTCAATTATGATATGAGTGATGAGGTAAAAAAGGTGTCCCTATTTTTTAATTAGTAGCTCAACCACAAACTCATTAAGGAGAAAAATTATGATATGAGTGATGAGGTAAAAAAGGTGTCCCTATTTTTTAATTAGTAGCTCAACCACAAACTCATTAAGGAGAAATATGTTTTTTGTCTTGAGGTTTTCAAGTAGGAGAAATATGTTTTCTGTCTAAAGGTTTTCAAGTAGTTTGTGATTTTCATTTATTGTACCTTGATGTTTTTAGACACCCAAATTTTTTCAGGATTTTGGCATAATCCTTAATATAAAAAGGGGGAGAAATTAGAAGAAATAAATATACGAATTAAAAATAAATACAAAATAAAAATAAAAATATAATAACTAAAAATTAAAAAGAAAGAGAAATAATAAATACAAATAATAATAATAATAATAAAGAAAAATAAAAAAGGGAAAGAGGAATGGAGCAAGTTGCTCCTGCTTTAGCTGCCTCTTCTGCAGCTCCACTGCCCAGCCTGAGTCAGGTTGCAACTTCCTTCACTATGAAGTAAAAATTTCCTATAAAAAAGGCAAACGGACAGATGAGAAGGGAGGTTTTTTTAAAAAAAAAAAAACACAGACAAAAACAGGGAACCAAAAGAAGCATTGAGCCATAATAAAATACAAACTGAAGGAGCATAAGAGCCTCACAACAAAGTATAGAGAATAAATAGGTAATCATTCTTTACATTTGTCATTAATCTCTGATATTATTGCTAACTGTGATCATGCCTTGATTGCAAAATGTGAGAAACAATTTCTACCATAATTTAAAAATGTAGTAAAAAAATGTAGTCAAATAATGCTCAGAACCCACTCACTAGATACTAAATAGAAACAAGAGTAGAAAATCACCTTTGTATCTAGCCATGGGAAATGATTTTCGGTGATTGTGACTCCTCCTTCTGCCATCCTTTTTCACCTTTGCCATCTCCTTCATTCCCTCAAAACAGAACTCAATCCTCACCAAAGACTCTCAGTCATGCCACCATTAATAGCTTGAACCAGAACCATAACTACACTCCACCTTCACGGAATCAAAACATTGGTCGCCTCTATCACTTCTCCTTACCTTCATGTTTGTGCCATCATAGCCAAACACGACCTCATTGCAATCTTATGGCACTGCCAAACCTGAAACCACAAACATCCCAAAACGACCACGAACCACCTTCATTTAAATCCGCCACTTGCCGCATCTACTACCTGAGATATCGCCAACTCCATCAACCCTAAATCCCCCTTTTTTTTTCTTCTGCAATTGCTGAAGTTCGCCCTGTTTTGCTGTTTTAATTTGGCATTGAATCAAGCATTCAATTATTTATGTTGGGCCTACGTGTTCTTTGGGCTGCAGTTTGGATTACACACATTGAAATTGGATGAATGGAAGTGTAGCATTTCATTTGTCTTGACATATGTACTTAGTTTTAGTTTAGATGTGAAGCAAATAAAATAGGCTATGCTTTTAATTTAAAAGGTAACGCGCAGGCTATGTTTGAAAAGATAACATGCATCATGTACTAAACATAAAGCCCTCAAGTAGATTTAATACCAGTATTTAATAATAATAATAA
Organism: Psophocarpus tetragonolobus; assembly: GCA_037954015.1. Taxonomy (NCBI): domain Eukaryota; kingdom Viridiplantae; phylum Streptophyta; class Magnoliopsida; order Fabales; family Fabaceae; genus Psophocarpus; species Psophocarpus tetragonolobus. The sequence continues at coordinate 6,402,038 of CM075692.1, read as the reverse complement.
TTATTATTATTATAATTATAATAGTTTGAATTTAGATACTTTTAATTTAACTATTACTAAAATTTATCAAAAGTGATAACAACTTTATATCACTTCCTATATCGTTAAAATTCTAGTAATTATAATTACAAATTCTAAAAATAAATAAATAAACATAAAAATTTAGTCACTTTAGATGCATTTCTAATTTGACTATTATTAAAATTTATCAAAAGTGATAATCACTTTGAATACACCTCTAATTTGGTTTGTCATAAAATTATGGTCATTATAATTAAAATTATTAAATAAAGAAAAATAAAAACTTAGTAATGACTACTTTGGATGCACTTCTAATTTGGTCATTACTAAAATTCATCAAAAGTGATAACCACTTTGAATACACCTCTAATTTGGTTTGTCATAAAATTCTGGTCATTATAATTAAAATTATTAAATAAACAAAAATAAAAACTTAGTAATGGCTACTTTGGATACACTTCTAATTTGGCCATTGTAAAAGTATTTTCTAAAATAAACAAAAAAAAACATTGAAATTCAAATAACACAAACTATGTACACTCTTATTCTCCACATGTCAACAATGTTTTTTTCTTCATTCATGATCTAGTGATCATAGTTACCAACTATGAATCTTTGTATGAGGCCCAAACTTATGCATAAGACTTCCCCCTTTTGCTAGTCTCTTTAGTGAGCCTTGTTCACTTGTTTTAAGATATACTCTTCTCTTGTAGCTCATCTAAGCAATGTGGGACTTATAGTTATTAAGATGAAGACGAAACCAAAGACTATGAAAATGAAAACAATGAAGATGAACAACACAATCAAGCAATCGATGAACACCACAATGAGGATCAGGTTGGGTTTTTTCTCATCCTTTGACACCTAATTTTGGAAATTAAGGGTTCTACAAACCTAAATCAACCTACATATTTTATTTTAAACCCCTCCATATGGTTAGGTTTTTGTGGTCCAGTTAGGCTTGATAGTCCATTGGTTAGGACAATGACCCATTTTAATTTTTCTTGTCTAAATTTATATAAATTTAAATAATGTCAAATTCAAATAAACTCATGTCTATATAGATCTATGTTTCTTGACTTCTATGTACCTCTTCATATTGGTTCATTTTGACTTGATTTTATATGAATCTAAACTTTATTTAACTCTATCTATCATAGTTTATCAGGGGTCATCTTTTCGAACTTGATCTATTTTGTCATCTCTAGATTAAGTGAGTATTTCTCTCCCCTTATATGCCAATTTAGATCATATCATTGATCAATGTTGAATCTCCCGTCTATCTCATTGATAACTTGACATCTCAAGTGCAAAATTTGGCAAACTCATTTGGTGAATCTAAAGAGCATTTCTCTTAAATGAATTATATGATATCTTGTATTTCTTGCAAACATTTTATTTACAATCCCATGTTTGTTTGAAATTTTTTACATTCTTGAATTTTTCATCGATAAATGAGATATATGCATGTAGGATAATCTGGTCTCAGCATTTCCAATATGAATAATCGATGTTATTTTAGGTTGCATAATTAGTTGGTGCCTTCAACATAACTAACGAAGTCGTAGATAACATTAATTTGGACACCATTTAGCTTAATGTGACTTTGAGCGTTGAGTGTCACATTGTTTTAGTATTCGTGCTAGGGATATTGGTGGTTTCATAGTCACATAAATAATCGATGGAAGAGGTAGGAATTGAGGGAGGAAATTTTGCTTCCAATTCATGTTTTCTATCTTCTTCCCATAAATAAAAAATCATTATATTATTTCATAAAGAATTTAATTGGTATACATTGTCGATGTAAACGATTTTTACATTGATGTTCAATCATAATTTTTTATTTATGTGACTTTTAAAGTACTAATTAATAAAAGTCAACAAACTTACCATGAATGAAGACTGTAATAGAATGTCAGTGTAAAAATATTTACACTGACGGTATATACCAATTAAACTCTTTAATTAATGAATTATATAAAAAAAATTAAGTGCAACTTATTAAATATAACAAATTTTTATTAGAGGGATAGGATTGAAGAGAAAAAAATGGGAATAAAAGATTTTAATCCATGCATCGGATGTTGTTAAGCAAGGAATTCAACACCATATAAAGCAAATTATCAGAAAAATCTCATTGATAGTATAGAATACATGAATAGTACGTTTGTAAAAAAACATCGATTCCAATCTTAGAGTATACTTAGGAATATTATAATCAAGACTATAAATTATTTTTTAAATAATAAAATCTTTTAAAAAATAAGTTTGATGATTTAGGAATCTAACCTAATTCTTTAAAAAATATATTTAAAAAAATTATTTTTAAAAAGATAAAAAGTTGTAACTTATAAATATTTTTCAACTGTTTTCATACTCTTTTATTTTATAAAATCAGATTTTTTTGTTATATATGTTATATATATAAATAAGATTAATTATTATCAAATCATTTTTCAATAAAAAAAACTGATTTTAATTATAATCAATTATTAAAATAATATAATTTTTTCAATTTTTCCTATCACAATCTTAATTTTAATCTTAGATACGAAATATATTGTGATAGGAAGAAATACATACCTTACGTGGGCTCATAGTCTCTAAAAAAAAAATAGATCACTACTTACGATGATATATACTTCTGATTTATATTAATAAAAAATCTATCCTAATCTAAGTTAGATAAGAAATAAGATCTGTCTATCATAATCTATAATCTAGACTAAGTTCAAGAATGGAATAAGATTTGCATTTAAATTACATGATAAGATACTGATAAATATGATGTCCATTTAAAGCTACAGAATGACAATGATTCACTATGCAATAGTTAATTAACAATAATTACGATATGTTGAGTTAGTTAGGATTGTATCCATATAGGTTCAATAATTTCTTCCCGTTATAAATTATGACGAGTTGTTTGCATGTGCATGGAATTGAAGCGCTTGGCTCTCGATATGGAACTGAATCCCGACTCTAGGTACGTTGCAGGATTAAATAAATATTCATTTATGGTTTTGAATATTGCCTTGTTCTACACTTAGCTACTAAATTATTGTTGGTTCTTTGCTAGGGAAGGAGAAGGACAGTGGCCGTGGTTTCATGGAATCAAAGGAATGTTGGGATCTTCAATTCCCCACCTAGTGATGATGGCAAATCTATCAATTCTCAGGGTTCTCTTAGAAGTTGTGATGTACTAGCATCAAGTTGGGTATGGCCTGGTATCCTTAACTCTTGTGCTTTGACATTGTGTTTACAGAAGCACAAGCCACCTGTTCTGGCCAAATAAATAGTCAGCTGCATCATTATGAGATTTCCAAAAACCCGCAAACAGAACTCCTTTGCAACATTCAAGTTAGGCATGGGCCAAAGCTTCTTACTTAACCTTAGGACAATAAAAAAAAATTAATGCTTTTGGGTATATGAAGATTCCAAACCCAAGTTCTTGTTCCAACTGATGTCTATATTTCAAATTTAGATTTCACATGCTTCTTAGTTTACAATCATTAGAGTATATGGCTATGTCTTGGCAAATGGCAGCTGTCAACTGTGATCTTCCTTTCATAGTCTTGTCATTACTTGATATGTATACCGTATTAGCAAGTACCACATTGCATTGTTTTAGCAAATTTATTGGTACGGGAAGATATTTTTCTAAAATTTATTTAAAATTATGAAATATCCTTTTGTATTAGTTGGGGTTCTTCACTATTCTACTACAAAAACTTGCTTTTATTATCATGAGAAGATGTTTCTATTAAAGCACAGAATGTAAATTATAGATGCATGACCATGAAATCTTTGAGCGATGCTGCATCTGATAACCGTAGCCTGTTTTTTCCACTTTGCATCAACTGCTTTGTTGAGATATGCAATTTTTTTCAAGTTCACAAAGAGTATAGGCCCCGTGTGTCATCACATCCTACTGAGATGGACGGTGTCCATAAAATGCCTTAACCGGGTTTTGGTCTTGTTTAATCAAGTTCAAGGAATCGGGACTCCTAATGGTGGATATGAATGTCATCAATTAGCCAGCTCTCTTTTGTAGGCAACTGGTGAAGGGTTCCTTTGCTGACAACTGGTTGAGAGTGCTTAAGGTCAGTCACCCACTTTTCATGTGTTTAGCCTGTTATATTATTTGCTAGCTCCTCCTTTGGACCATTCTTGGATGTCATTCTTGCTGAAGTTATAGTTAATCACTTATTTAAGAGAAGGTAAAAGGAAAAAAATATGTCAAGCTCTCTGTCCTTTGTAATTTCTTTCATTTTTTGGTGCCGTAATAAGTGAAGGAATCATAAAGTAAAGGTATATATAAAATATAATAAAAGCAGGGAAACTGAGCAGTGCTGAGGGTAAATCGGATTAACGAGATAACATCATTAACTTTAAAGTCCGGTTTTGTTTTTCGTTACCATCTAAAATGGAGGTGAATCAATACATATGAACTTTGTTTGTATCTCTATATTTTACTTGATAAGTATTAGGTGGACTCACGTTTCTCAGCTGCATTACATTACCTGTAGAAATGTTTTGTTGATTTCTGACTTTTAGACAATTGTAAAATTCATGTTGAAAGAACTAGTTAAAAAGTTAACATATTCACAATTAATTTTACTATAAGAAAAGGTTAAAAATTATATTCCTTACTAAAAAAATTCCACTCATTGCATCCTATTCTTTCAACTCAAATACCAACATCTGACAATTACTACTGGTTGAATTTATTTCAAAGCAAAAGAAAAACACGAGTGATTTTTCTTTAGAAGGGGTTTTACTGTTAGAGAAGTTGACGTACACTACTAATAGTGCCATAATGATTTAAATTCGTGAGGGGTTTCTTCTTGCGATTTATCGCTACTCAACTCAACTAAATCTTAATACTTGGTTTTCTCATTTTGTTATTTCCTTTAATTAAACATTAATTGGAAGAAGGTCAACTAAATTTGATAATTGGATTTTTTTCAGTTTAACTAGCCATTAATCTGAACAAAGTGAACATGATGAATTTAAAAGGTATGCGCGCGGAGATTCTATGTTAGGTTATTGGATTTGATATATTTAATTATTTGGATTGAATACTATTGGGCCGTAGGTAAAAGTTCCAGAACCAGTGGCGCCAGTTTAACAGAACTAGAAGCCAATACAGGTAAAAGTAAGATAGATTTCCTATATAAGGTTATCCACACACAGTCCTAGAAAAACTTGATAAAAGTTAGTAATACTGACACTAGTGTACAGAATTCAGTATCTGTTTGGCAGAGATATAGATATAAGATATACCCCTTCCCATTTGCACGATTTGCCAAATGCCAATGTGGTCTATGTGGGGATGTGTTTGGGTTCAAGTTCCATTCCAACTATGCCCACCACTTCCCTTTTCAACACTTTACAATGCCAAGGAACAACTTTCATATCTGTATATCTGAACACTGCAACTGACTAAACTCAACTCAATATTTTACCCGTTTCACATAAAATTTCCCAACAGTTCCATTATCCATGCATGCATTGCTAAATATAGAACGTGTTACACACTTACAGTCACCACACGTTTGGCTCGTAGGAATTGAGCAACCAATTGTAGGAATATCTCATACTTTTATAATATTGCCTTGTAGATTGGCTAAGACTCACGCCAATCGTTTTGAAAGTTTAGTTTATTTATCACAACTCAGCTTTGATAAAGTTCTGGTTAAGTTGTTAATTAAATTAGTTTTTTTACATAGAAACTTAAATTTTGTTTGATGCGTAGTTAGAGGTCGTGACGACGAAGTAGGACTATGGTGACGATGGTGGTAGCGATGATTTGCAATGGTGCCATTATCGTAGTCGTCTTTCACCAACGTCGTCATCACCATTACTACTACCAACTCAACTTTACGTCATTGTCACTATCGTCATCATCGTCAATACTTCCACTACCACTACTCCATAATTGTTACCACTACCACCATTATTGGTATTGTTAGAGCAGTATCAATGATGGTTGTGACAATGAGGGTAGCAGTGTTCTAGCAGAGAATCTGAGAGAGCAGTGCATCAAACAAATATTTGGTTTGTGAGAGAAGATTATGTGTGAGAAAACTACGGTATTATTTAATTAACAATTCAAACTGAACTATTTATTAAAATCTTATTGTTATTATTATATTTTTTCATTTCTCACTGTAATATTTTTTTCTCACCTAAGTTTGTCTTTTATATATATTCCTTCTCTCCATTGAATAAATTATGAAGTACACCAATTTGTTCGTGTCATGTGTTTTTAGGGACCAATAGTATTCAATACAAATAACTTAATGAAACAAATATATAAAATCTAATTAGGGTGTTAATAGGTTCGGGTGCGAAATTGGTAATCTAAATAGAATTAATTAATTTGGTTCAATTTTTTTACTTGATAGAGTCTGGACAGGAGCCAAACCAAACAGAATCGATCATATTTGATTCATGGTTTTAACACTTCAAAACTCTTACTTAACCCAAAACAAACCAAAAGTATATATATTATATATTTATTTCATACTTTGCTTTATATTGAATTGCTTTAAATATATAGAATTTGTTGTTTATATTGTATTAAATTATTTTAATAGTTTAATTTGACTAATTTTGTATATATAAAGTACTTGATATTTTGTTACAAAATCATGAATTTAATAGATGAATGGATTTGACTAATTTGAGGAGTAAAATTATTTTTTATGATTTAATAAAAATATATTTGTTTTTTTTAATTTTTTTATCGATTTTTCCCAAATCTGAACCTAACCAACCGATTATCATTGGTTCAGTTAAGTTTGGATTAGAAAAAAAAATTGAGCAATCTTAACTAACTCAAACCAATTAAAATTAATTGGTTTGATTTTTTTTCCTCCAAAACCAAATCAACTTGAACCGATAACATCCTTGAATCCAATAACCTTATTCAATCTCCATATACAACTTCCCACCTTTAAATAAATAAATAATTTATCATTCTCAGATTAAATGTTTAATTAAAAATAAATTCTGAAGATAAATCCAATTATTCATGTTTAGTTTGGAAAAAAAAACATTTGTATCTGTTTAAGTAATTTTTTTCAGTAAATACTTGTAGAAGAAGCAAAAATAATAAAAGATGAATTAAACTTTTCATATAAATTAAAATTAATTTATGCAATTAACTTTTGTAAAAATCTCTTTAAATAACTTCAAAATTTGAGGTATACAAACGAATTTTAATTTATAAAAAATACCTTAATTTACTCTGATTTCTTACTTTCTTTCTAACTATTGCTTCGAAAAAAGTCATCCACCTTAATTGAGTGGATAAATCCCAATATCAGAATCCGTCATGACTTAAATTATGGCAGTCAGTAATATATGTAAATCATAATAACAAAAAACTATTATTTAAAATCTTGACATTTACCCTCCATGAACAGATTGAATCTATTCGGATTTTTGTTGGAAAGTTAAGGTTTATCTCAAATAACAATTTGTGTAAAAATAACTCTTTTTTTTTAGCTTTTAATTAAGAATTTAATTAGTATGTAATCAATATAAAAAATTTTAAACTGTCATTCAACCACAAACTCTTTGTTTCGGATAAGTATGATGATTTTATCCATTAATATTTTAAAAGTTACATAAATAAAGAGATATAATTAATCATAAAAACTTTTCTACATTAATTCAATTATTTAATTAAACTAAATTTTAAGTCACTTTTTTTTGTAAGCTAAAGAATTTTATTAAAGACTGAATGGTTGAGTATAAGCACAAGATGTGTCCCAGTTAATTTACACAATTTTAACATAGAATAAAATATATCCTTAAAAATGTTTGAACCATGTAGTATATAGGATTTATAACTCATTCAGCGTAAGAGCATGATGTCAATTTCTGAACATGACATCAATTCCTAAACTAATTCATCAATCACTTGTTGAATATTTTATCATTCTTACTTTTCCAAATTTGTCAAATTCCCCCAAACCAAATAAAAAACCATACTCTTTTCAGCACTAATGTGCCACTAACTAATCCCATGAATTGACTACAATGCTTCGAATCAAATTATGTAAGGTCATGAATAACCTCCACCAAGCACATAACTTTGACCAAACCTGGTAAGATAAGTGACAGTTCAAAAATATGTGTTTCTAGCTCTTCCTCACAAAATGCACATCCTGTGGTATCTTCTTGTAGTATTCCTCTCATATGTAAATTATTCCTTGTTACAATCTATCTTCTAATTTCATGTAAGACATTGTATCTTTAACAAAACCTCTTCTATACAGATTAATTTATAAATGTTGTCTGTCTATCATGACAGCTTTGCAATTGGTAATCTATATGTCGAACATATAGAGTACAAATTCTACCAACTATCTCCATTCATCGAGTCAATCATGTTCCTTTTTAAGTCACCTTTTAATTCGAAGTGAATGTGAAAAACAAAATCACAAACATGGTAAATCGAAACAAGTAAACAATCATTCCCTTATTAAGTTTAAAATAAGTTTCAAACATTGATTGATTGTATGTTTAGGGTTGAAAGAGGAAAACAATATTCAATAATTAGAATTTAGAAGAGTAATATTTTTAACCTTTTCGTGTAACCAAACTAACTGTAAGGTTATTCTACTGAGTTGACGATTGAAATAACTGAAAAAATTAAATAATTTTAATAATTATTTTTTGTTATAATCAAAATAAACTTTTATTTGAATAAATTTACTAAAAAATGATTATAATATCATTAATGTCATTTGAATGTAACAAAAAATAACCATAGTAAAACAATATAATAATAGATTAAAAAGAAAAAACTTTTAAAATATAATCATAAACCAACTTTTAAGATATAACTATAAATTTAATCTTTTTCAAACATGACAAAATACTTCAAATGAAGTAGGATTCTTCTAAACTCACTTTTAAAATACCATTCTGAAAATACAAAACCTTTTTAATTAGTTCAGTGGACACGAATTCTTCCATTATCTAAAAAGCAACGGGAACCTTCCTTGGTAATCTAAAAAGCAACAAATGATAAACTATAAGATGCAGCCAAGAAAGATAAACTATAAGAATTCAAATACAGAGAATTGGGGGCAATTCAAGCATGAGTATATCTAAAAAACATATCCAGTAAATTCCCGGATAAATTAAAGCTAAGTCCTATATAATTCATCACCAGGACAGAAAAAATGTAGCCTGTTCTCTTTAACAAAACCATGCCAACACATAAGCAACTGAGGTAGGATTCATTGATGTTAGCAAACAAACAAATCAGCCAGCACTTGAGAAGCTGCTTGTTAATCTGTACATCCACCATGAACACATTCTTAAGTAGCCCCAACACTGCCACTTGTCCAAAGCTTCACTGCTTTATTTACCATTACTTTTCTGATACTTTCACTTATTACGGGAGGAAACAAGGCAGAAAATTACAAAGGACAGGGCTTAACACCTTTTCTACATTTTTCTTTTAACTTTGTCAAATAAGTTATTAACTCCAAAAATCTAAGAAATGAACCAAAGGAGGTACTGGCAAATAGTAAGATCCAGCTCTTAAACGGCCACAGTATAATATTACAGTCACCTTACATCAACGGCAGAAAAACTGGAAATCTGGGTGACTGACTTGACGCCGTCTTAACCACTGGTCAGCATCCTGCAAAAGAGAGCTAGCCAATTGGCGTTCATGCCCACCATTAGGAGTCCACAGGGATCCTTTGAACTTATATGAAGCAAGACCAAAAGCAGGTAAAGACATTTTATGGATATTGTCCATCTCAGCAGGATGTGGCATTGGAGCCTGCACTCTTTGTGAACCTGGAAAAAAAAAATGCATTTATTAAAATAAATCAACAGGTGCAAATTAGAAAACAGATCATGGTTATCAAGTGTACCATCTCATGTAAAGACGATATAAAAACAGGTCTTTGTAGTAGAGAAATAAACAACCCCCAACCAATTCAAAATGACATTTCATAATTTCAAGCAAAAGCCTAAGCACGAGATATCATTTTACAATTTTTTTAAAAGTATCCTCATGGGCCAATAAAATTGCTAGAATCATTGAAAGAAAGCAATAAAATGATTCAATTTGGAGCTCACTGATACATATCAGGAATTACGAACAAAACAATGGAAGGCGTAAGCCATATAATCGTATAACAGTAAACTAAGGAACCACGTGGAACCCAAATATGGAAAGTAGAGACATCAATATGCACCCTATCCATGGCATGAGGAGCTTCTAAAATAACAGTTATGGAACCCTATACATAACTAAATAAAATTTTATTTTTGAACTTCTCATTATGTTCCAGATGGATGCGTATACATGTTGCTTATTCCAACTTAATGGTACATTCTCACATGTTGTAAGTTTCTAGCATACACAAGAAAAATATGTTGTGGTATGATACATGCAACCAGCTCTACACTTCCCAGTGGAAAGACACGAAGGTTGTACATATGGTAACATGAGATAAACTAGTTAATAGTTTAATGCCAACATATCTCAAAAATACGAAATTTATTCATTTAAGAAAACTTACTTAATGTAATACAATGTTTTATTATCTTTCCCGAGTTCTGTTATATAGCAAAAGCCACCAACGCAACTAAAATTCATCTTACCTCCGATTGGTGTATAAAGACGATGGTATGTCAGAAAACAAGCATCTAGATCTTTTAATGTTGGACCGGTTGGTATCCTGTAAATTGGATACCTACAAGCAAAACAGAGAACAAGTCAGTCCCTTATGCATCTGTAAAAGCTGCACATGAAAGAAGACAATTAAAGAAGAATACCAGGCTACAGATATCCAACTTGATGCTAGTATATCGCAACTTTTAAGGGTCACCAGTTCAGGGAATCGAAAAGCAAGGTCTGTTATCTATCAACCACATAAAAATAAAATATAATCAAATGGCTCAACAAAAAAGGAACAGGAATAACAAATGACCAAAATTCTGTTCCATTAGAAGTGAGGAAGACAAAAATATGGCAGGGTAAAGTCAGTTAGCAAACCTTATCAACCAAAGGCTCACGGCTGTAAGGAGGGTCCCGCTCAAGATACTCAAAAATCAAGTGACCCTGAGAATTGCCAGATTCACCATCATCACTGGAAAAACCATCTTGTGGGAGAGAGTGATGGTCTCTCAAAGTTAATCTACCCATCCATTGAGGTACTTCATCTGCCAGGTGGGGAAGAATAGTTTGTTCTCTCATTTTCAATCCCCTTTCATGCACAGGTTCACAATCACTGCTACCATCACTACTTGAGTCCCTGAAATCACTGTCACTATCTTCTCCAAGTTGCCTAACAAAGAACCAAACAATAACATTGTCATACAAGTAGTTGCTAACCCTCTGAGAACAAATAAGTTAGCATCGACACATCTGCACACCATAAAACTGAGGAAAAAAACAAATAGTTGCTTCGAAGTGTCCAACCAAGTAAAAACTGCATCTAACAAACAGTAAAGATCATCGTCTCAAGGAAATCAAAATTGTATAAAACCATAAATGACATTAATTTAATCCTACTCTTAGGTTTAAAGTGTCCATCCAAATAAAATGATAAAAAACCTTTAATCCTGCATACATAATTAAAATCCATCAACACCCAATAAAATATGCAACTTATCTATCCAAAACAACCCTATTATTTTGCCTGTATTTGATTTTGCATCCCTTCAAACAGTCATAAAAATGAATCATCGGTACACAGTCTAAAGCAAGCAATATACCTTGACTTTACAGTCGGCTTTACATTCTGGGAATAAATTTGAATCCCAGATAGATAGGGAACATAATACTGAACAACACTGTCCCTATCATTTAGTACGAGCGGAACACCAGCGCCATATGCACTCCACTCCCTGAAAGACTCCCACAAATCACCAAGAACAAAATAAGGCTGAAACTCAGCATCGCACGCCCTGAGTCCTCTCGTCGTCCTCTGCAAGATCCAAAAAAGATTTACACTTAACAGTTCCACACACAATGACACAAACACAAAAACAAAAGGGGGAAATTCATAAAAACGTCATTTTCTTTTTCTATTTCTGCACGAAAACCTTGCTTCTTTGTTAATTCACACACACACACAAAAATGTCCCTTCTATTCCATGGTCCCTTCCATAATTGAATGCACACTAGGTACAAACAAAAACATGAACCTTAAATGGAAATCCAATGAATCCAATTTCAATGAATGAAACACGATTTCAACAGCAACCCAGTTAAAAACCTTTTCAAAAGACTTGTTGCAGTGACTCGAAAGCAAACCTTTGGGAGATACTGAGCAGGCACGGAGGGTGTGATCGCCTGCAAGAACCGTTCCAGATTACTCAACCGGTTGGCCACCGGTTCACACGACGGAACAGCGCCACCCTTCTTTGCCTCGTCCGAACCAACTCGGTTCTCCGGCACCCGGTTGGCCGAATCAACCGATTTGTCTCTAACCGAGCGAGTGGCGGTGACGTCGCTGTGGGCCCTACGCAGTTTGTCATTTTCCATGGTGTGAAAAGACCGGCGAACCTTCGCCGGAGAATAGAAGCGATCCTCGCCGCGAGCGCGCCCAAAGTTCAATCCAGTACCCAACATTCCTATGGCCAATAAAAGAGAAAGAAAAGATAGAGCGGGGAAACAAAAACGGAACTTTTTATGTGAGGGTTGGATAAACCTGGAGTGTGGTCAACGGTGTTTGGGATAGAGGGAAATTGGATGGGAAGGAAGAGGATCTGTGTGTGGCGATATTAGGGTTTGGGTAAAGGGGTTGTTGTGGATGTTATGAGGAAGAAGGGTTTGAGTAGAGAGGAGTTGTTTCTGTGAATCGGAAAGGGAGGAAGAAATTGAAGGGGATGGGTCTCTGAGTTAAATACAGCAACGTTACATTCGTACATTTCCACTTTTTTTATTATAACTATTAAGGGTTTTATTTATTAAATAATTATTTCCATCTCTGACTATTTATTTAATACATTTATAGACTTTGTTAATTACGTGAATAAAGTGGAGGGAGTAAGGAAATGGATCTGGTCGTTGGATGAGGTGGGGGAGAAGGCTAAAAAGGTGATTTCGATGGAGGGCTAAGTGGAACCGATGAGAACACCCAAACGGAAAATTAATTATTAACTGATCTGGCTGCCTTTCAATATTCATTACTATAGTCTATAGACCTCACACCATAGACTATTACGCATTCTATAAAATTGTCTTAATTTCATGCTTACTTTTACACTTTTACCATCATCACACACAAAAAATATACCTTTGACCAAATTTTACTTTTCTTTAAAGAGTTTAATAAGTATCACTCACACCATAAAAAGTTTTACTTTTAATAACAAAGAGCAGTGATTTAATGTTACTACAAAACTTTTTTAAATATTAGTGCATGCTTGAAAATATATTTAAACATGATCACACACAAAAATACTTAAAAAGTAGTTACATAAGTTATTATGATTTATAAAATAGGAATTATTAATTTTAAAAGAATAATGAGTGAGAGTTTGTTTAAACTTAAAAATAAGTTATTTTAAAATAAGTTTTTTTTGTGAAATGATTTTAAAATAAGTAATTTATTTAAATATTTTTGTAAAAATAAAAATTTTGATGTTGGATATAGTCATAAATAGTTTTTTTTTAATTTACTACCTTTTATTTTTCTTATAAAATAATTTTATATTAGCTTATTTTGAAAAATTACTTAGAATATTCAGCTTCTATATTTTATAAAACTTAAGTAAAAATGTATAATAAGTGATTATTTTGTTTAAGAGATTAACATTTATGAGTTTAATTGGTATACACTAACATTCAATTACAACCCTTCTTACATGCATGATAAGTAAGTAAGTTTGTTGACTTTTCTAATTAGTACTTTAAAAGTCACATAAAAAAAAAAGTTAAGATTGAACCTCAGTAGAAAGATTTCTATCCTGACCGTGTATATCAATTAAACTCAACATTTATATATGGTAAATGTAAAAGAGTTTTACACTAACAATTAATAACAACCCTTTATTTATATGACTTTTAAAATATTAACAGTAAAAGTCAATAAATTATATATAAAGGATTTTTATGATTAACTTTCGGTACAACATTTTTTTACACTAATGATGTCTAAATATTTTTCTCTTTGTTTAAATAAATTATTTTTTTTCATAAAAATTTACACAAACTCACCTACTATTTAATTTTCATAACCGTTGACGATGAATATAAAGAAAGACATTTATTTTAAAAAATAAATTTTATTGAAAGTTACTTTAAAATTATGACAAAGAGAGAAAAGAGAGAAAAAACATAAATATTTATTTGATATTTGTTTTATGGTAGTTTTATAAAACTATTTTTATTATTTAAAAACTAAAAAATTTATTTGTTTATTGTTTTTTTAAAATAATTTTTAAAAATAGTTTTATTTTTTAGTTTTTAAAAACTAAAAAAAGGCAACAATTGTGAGTAGTGTACTTTTGTTTTAAAAATTCAAAAAAATATTTTTTATTTTTCATTAAAAAAAAATTCATAAAGTCTTTTTCATTTTCCATCTTCAAAATATTTTTTAAACAAGTCTTTTTCATCTTCTTTAAAAAAAATTGCAAACTATCTAAAAACTAAAAAATAAAATCAAATTCATCAAACGGTTAGCTTGATTTTTCTTCTCTATATGAAGTGGAATTATTAAATATCTTTATGGTATTATTTTATTAAATAAATATCATTTAATTTTATCTATGTGAATTTGTGCTTAAATTTAAAATTTTTAATAATAGTAATCATACTGAAACTAAAAAATGGATTTCATAATTATTTTTATCGGCAATTGTTAATAATTAATTGTTGTTTTAGAATGTTAACGGAAGGAATTATAAGGCAGCTCCTTTATTTTTCCTTTAAGTATTGAGGTAATCTAATGATTTATTAGTTTTATAAATTTTTTTATGTTGAATAATAGAAATTTTTATTTTATAAGGATAATATTATTTTTCATACTCGTCACGAGGACTGAAAAGAAATATATTAAAACTAAATATTTTTTGTTTAAATTTTTTAGTTAATTTAAAATTTATGGAAGAAAGAGAAAAAAACAGAAAATAGTTAAGTTCATTTTTTTATTTTCTCATAGGAAGTAGAAATCACTAAATGTATATTTAACTTTATATGAGTTTAATTATTTTACAATTTAAAAATTTTTACATATTTAATCACAACTTTTTATTTATAATAAATTATTTGACTTTATTTATTAACTCATACAAACAAATAACATATAATTGTTACCAAATGTGGGTGTAAATTATTTTACAGTATAAATATATATTAATTCAACTTGTTTTATATATGTAAACTTCTCTTTTTGTTGTTACATCTATTTGTGCTTAAATTTTAATTTTGTTAATAATAGTATTCGTACTAAAATTAAAAAGATAACTTAATGGTAATATTTAACCTTCAAATATTGTAATCATGCAATTTTAATTTGTTTTAATTATCTCAAATAAGATTTTCGAATATCTAAATGAGTAATTTTAGTCTTTTTATAATAAATGCGTAATATGTTAATAACTTACTATAAATTCATACCATTTTTAACTTACTTGAAATTAATCTAACCATCTCACATCCTCATAATCATGTTGAACAAATTTTTTAAAACTTTTGGTGATGATCTTTGTAAGTAATCAAACCTTTTATAATTTTATTTTTAAAATAAATTATTTTAACAACTTAATATTCTAATTTAATTATTAGAAATAATATTAATTTAATAAAAAATCTTAATTTTTACAAACTAATAATGGATGCTTATATAAGAATAAATGTGTAGGCATGACAACTGGGCGAGGCAGGGACGGATATGACATTTTCATCTCCATCCCCATACCTGGCGAGTATGAGATTTATGTCTACATCCTCATCCCCATCGGGTATCAGGTATACTCGTACCTGTTCCATACCCGCAGAAAAAATTATAATAATATTTTAGTAGAAAATAATTTATTTAAATAAAATTATATTAATTCAAAAGTTATCTAATAAATGCAAAGTTTGTAATTTATTAATTAAATATCAAACCTTTCTTTTTTTTAAGATAAATGAATATTTTAGTCATTAAAATAAGAGCAGGGTGAGGCGGGTACGGAGACGGGTATAGGTATGGGGTAGGTATGTATATCTTCATCCCCGACTTAATAAATTGGGTATTCCCCATACCCGTACCCATAGCCGGTCAAACCAAGGATTCCCCGTCAACTTCGGGGCGGGTTCGGAGATTACCCACGAGTACGGGTTTATTTGTCATCCCTACGTATGTGCTTAAGAAGAAATGTGAATATCATACTAGTTTTTTCTACTTCAAATTGTTAAATTCTATAGAAAATTAAAATCACACCATTCTAATACCTAAAAATATAAAAATTATAGTTAAAGCAAATAAAATTTAGAGTTACATTATTGTAGAAAAATAGTACCTAAAAGATTTTGTAAAACCATTTAATGAATGGAAGGAAAAAATGGTGGAGGGCTTATTAGAGAGTTTTAAAGGAGTTGTGGTGAGAAAGAGAGTACCTAATAAGTGGGTGTAGGAAGTGAAAAGTTCTAACCAATACTTGGTGTCCTTGACATTCAAGGTGCTAAAGGGAAGCTATCACTTACATGCTTTCTTCAAGATGCTATGGCCGAAAAGAGTGTCAATCAAGGTACAATTTTTTGCTTGATAGTTGGATGCAAATACCAGGTAGGTTTCCAATTAGGTGTAACTTGTTGAGAAGACGAATAATATGTTGAGGGGAACAGTTATATGGCTTATGTGGTGATGTAGAGAAGACAACATTCACATGTTCTTTAATTATCATATTCCATCATGAGTATGCCATGCGGTTTGTAGATGGTGGGGGGCTTTCTACGATGTTTGCAACTAGGGTCATACCTCATTACTATAAGTTTTTAGGCCTAATTGGTTGACTAACAGAGTATCGTAAAACATGGTCCCTATTGTGGTTTGCAATAATCTGATTATTATGGAAGGAAAGAAATGTTGTAGTTTTCAATGCATAATGAGTTATGAACCCATTTTATTATTGGTATAGTTCAATCTACATAATTATATTTGTGGGAGTGATGTCATACTTTCATACTTCTAAACTAGTCTCATATACTTATACTTAATGAGTTATGAACCATTTTTATTATGCAACGCGATACTAATATTTGGTTTTACTATTGTGTCGTTCACATATTACTTTCATTATTGTTATGGTTTTGAGTAAGGCACATTTTGTACTTTTTGTTTTTTATTAATAAAATTCTTCAGCTTATAAAACAATAAATTATCAACATAAGTTGATGGGTTTTTTCACATGTGTATCTAACCATTTCCTAATTTATACAAAATTAATTAAAAGTATTTAAAATTGAACCAAACTGAATTAAAAATAAAAAACAAAAAATATATTTAATTTGGGTAATTTGACTTTTATAATTTTCAAATTGTGGGGGTTCATTTCAATTTGTAGATTAGCATTTTGAAATTGCACCAAATCAAATCGTGCATGCTTAATTGTTTTAGCAAATTCACAAGATTATATATATATATATATATATATATATATATATATATATATATAATTACTCATTGCTTTATAAATTTTTATGATTTTGACTTAATCTTTACTTAGATTATTTAATTAATATTTAGTAGATGATGAATTATTATTTTATCAAAATTATTTGATTTAATTTCATTAGATACAATTTGACAACAAGTAATATGTAATGTTTAAATTGATTAATTGTTCGTATTTTAACTTTAATAATTTATATTTTTATATAATTTTGTTGAAAGCTATTAAAGTTTTATAAAATTTTAAAAGAGTTTAAGTAATATGTATTATCAATGTAAATTTATTATTTTTATTAATTAATACTAAATCATCTAAATAAAAAAATACGTGTAATACTTTTTTACATATATTAATTAAACTCGTTTTGAAAATAGATGTTTTTTAATGTATTTTTTAATACTTAGATTAGTTTAGTTCAAACTTTTTTATTATTCTAATCAAAACTAAATCGCATTTTTTTTTAGTTTGATCCACTAATTGTAAATTAAAAATCACATTGCAAACACATGTAGCTAGGATTAACCATTTTCACCATCTATTTAAAAAAAAAAAAAAAGAAGAAGAAGAAAATGGTACAAGTGACATGGATTTTCAACCTTATAGGTGAAGTCCAAAGTAGCAATTTATTACCTAATTTAAAATATAAAAAAACACTTATTGTGATAATTATAATTAACGCTTTTAATTATTTGCTTGGAGTTTCAGATATCTTTCCAAGCTTACTCCTTTGAAGTAATCATAAGATTAATTTTTGGTAAAAGTATTTTTCAGTTTAGGACTCGTACGTATTTAAAATTCCTTATCTCCGAATATGTTTTGTGAAAATCAAATTCAAGTATTTGATACCGGAAATGATAAAAATTAGACCGAATGTTAATTTTGATTCATTGTGTTTTATTTTTTTTATTTTGATAGATTAAGTTTTAAAATTTTGATTATAATTTTTTATTTTTGAAAATTTTTATTTTAGTCTATTTGTTCATATTTTATTAACTTTTAATAACTTTAAAATTTTGAACCAGTTAAATTAAAATAATAAAAAATAAAATGTTATTATCTTTACCAAAATATTATTAATTTTTTTAAATTATATTCATGTTAGTTATCACACTTGTGCTACAATTATTTCTCAACGAAATAATCACGGTAACTGCACACAATAATTTTTTTATTTACAGGGGACTTGCTCGGAGCTAAATCCTACCAAAATAAATTTTTTAGAAAATATAAATGATCAAAATAAAATTTTTACAACTTAATGTATCAAACTAAAAATTTTAAAATTTAATAGACCAAAAGCACATTTAGTCATAAAATTATATTGATTATTTAATTGTGGTTTCTTATATTTTTTGTGCCTATTATATCTACGTATTTAGTTTTCATTAATAATTCGAATAATTTTAATTTTTAGTTTATGCTATAATTATTTTTATTTACTTTTTGTAAAAAAAAATGTTACTTATGAAAAATGTGGAAACTAATTTAGTGAAACAGTAAAAAGAAAACAAAGGACATGGTACTATTTGGTAAAAAAATGGAAGAGATACTTTAATAAAATTAATTATTTAGCTAATTAATAAATATAAAATAAGAAAAAAATGGTGCATAATCAAACTATCGTATAAAAAAAAAGTTTTACCTTAATATTCAATTACAACTTTTTTATTTATTGTAAGTTAATATTTTAAAAATTATATAAACAAAAAATTTAATTAAAAATAGTATAAAATTTTTTTATTTTTAATTCATGTAAATTAAACTCTTATGAAATATCATAAAATCATGTTTGTATATATAATTTTATATAAAATATTCTTTTGATAGTTATATTTTTTAAGTATTTAAATTATAAGAGGGAAATTGTGATCCATGTATGGTTGACACAGGGAATACAATTTTTATAAAGTGTCAAGAAATGAGGAACTGAAATAACAAAGTTACAAAGGATGAGCTATATCATATGAATATGATTACGAAATTCAGCAATTATAACAATTAAAATTTTGGTTACAACTTAATTAATATTTACAACCAAGTGCCAATTTAAAAGTTATTTTTATAAATTGATGTAAAATATGCATTAAAATATGGAGGAAATTGAAGTCAAGATGCTTATTTTTTTGTATTATTATTATTTGGATTTAGAATTGAAAAGACAAAAACAGTGTTTTGGATGTGACTTGTGAGGATAGGTTCTGAATGATGGAGGGAAGTATGCGGAGAAAAGATCCGAAATTCACGACACGTGGTCATCTATGGTTGGTATGAACGAAGGCACTCGGATTCGTCATCAGCAAGCTGACACGTGTGGCTGTGTGAAAGTTTAGAATACGTTTACGGACCTGATTTAAGGCCGTAACACTCTGGAGGTTCTCTCTTTCTTATTTTCTCCTCAACATTTAAAAAATTCGGATCACCAAAATATACACATAAACACACCAACTTTTTTGTTATTTAAAGTTTAAAAATTAATTTAATGCTCTCTCTTTTATGAAAATGAGCATTTTAATATTATATTCATATTCTTTTAAAAATATTTATCGGTTCGAATTTTATTTTAACAAATTTTTATAGATTTTTTTACCAGACAAATGTATATAGATTAATACATGCCCACTTATCCTTTTATTTTTTAGTCTTTAAATTCATGAGATGTTGCAAAACACGATTACAAATAAGGATAACTAAATGAGAGAATCTATCGTACTTCTTTTTATTTAATAAGTATTGATATTTTTTTTCTCAATCAAAATATAACATAATATTTTTATAAATTAAAATAAATTTTGTTTATTTTTATAAATAAATTCTTTAAAAAAATTATTTTACTTTAAATCTTAAAAATATTTATTTTGATTTATTCCTCTTCAAAAGAATTCTTAGTGATAAAATAACCTCTATGTTTAAACTCACAATCATTTTTCTCTGCCTTTTCATCCAACACAAATAAGACTTGACTATGACTAGCAATTTCCTAATAATGATCTCCCTCTAATTTTCCTTCATAATATCTCTATCAAGGAACTTTTCTTTTCTAATCTTGAATTTATCACTCCGAACCTTCTTGGGAACATATTTTTTTGTTTTTAAAACGAAAAAAACTAGGATGAAAAAGAATACAAACACTATGAAAGTGAGCCAATGTTGTTAGGGTCGCAATCCAGCGAATGAGAGTTTCTTGATGTGGTTGTTACTGTAGCATGGCTGGAAGTCGGGATCAGAGCGGGATCACAAGAAGATAGGAACGCATGTGTCCGAGTCAAGATTGTAAAAATGGGGACAAGACATATCGTAGTCCCTACTTTAAAGTTCTAAACCCGAGATCTTCTCTTGAAAAGATATAGATTAAAGTAACTATTTTTATGAAATTTTATAGTAAAGTAATTTTTTTTAAGGATCTATGTATAAATAAATAAATAAAACTTATTTTAATTTATAAAAGAAAGATAGAAATTAAGTTTGTAATTTGATTGGTTAAAAAAAAAGAGAAGTATCAATACCTCTCAAATTATGGAAAGGCACGGTAGAATACTCCTAACTGAATTATGAATAGCACTGTCAAAACGAACATAACTCAAGGGAAGGATTAGGGAAGCCAAAAAATTGTAGGTTTCACAAGTCAAAAGCTAGATAAGGTGGTTTGAGATTCAGACCGGGTTAAACTGACCCATGGCTCACCAAAAAATCTCTAAATAGTCAAAAATGGAAATCTCATAACTAATTTCATACTTTATGTTGTGAATTTAATATTAGTCTTAAATATTTTATATATGTATATTGTTTTGATAATATTATTAAATAATTTGCATATTTTTCTGTAAAAAAATCCCACTCCAAAAAATAAAAAATGAGATTTTAAATTTATTTTTTTAAAAATTTGGTGGGTCAATCCACCTAACTCACCAAGTTGTACTGGGCTAGGCCAGACTAAGATTTCAAATATCCTTAGTTAGGTCACGTAGCCCAACCCATTTAATCTTCAACTCGTATGGGTCAGACTAACCTGTTTTAAGATCTCTGCTCATGGATGGAGGTATGTTGTAACTAGAGAGGGTTTGGACCTTCCTACCTTTTTATTTTATTTTTTTTTAATTATGACTTGTATTCCTATAATTTTAACTATTTTAAGAAAAAATTAATAAATAAAATAGTAATATTTAAAAAAATCATAAATTGTCAATATTATTTGAGTTAAAATAAATAAAGACTTATTATCTTTGTTTTTACATTTCTTCAATCACCTTATCTTTTTTCTCTTTTCTCTAGTGATCCACCTGAACTCTTATTAGTTCGTTACCTATTTTAATCCCGTGTCTACCTAATTTTTGTTTTTTTTTTTCCTTTTCAGTTCTACTTCCTATATTTTTTGTTTAAACATGTTTTTGGTCCTTGATAAATTAAAAAAAAAAATTGGTCCATAATAAATTATTTTTTGTATTTGGTACCTAATAAATTCATTTTCTTTTTGGCCCCTAAAGCATTGTCTAAGCCATGTTTTATAACTTTTTAAAGTGTTATCTAAAGAATTTTAGACACAAAATAAAATAAAAAATTCACTAGAGACCAAAAACAAAGAGAAAAAATTAATAATAACAAATAACAAAATTAAAAAATTTATTGGCTTGCATTTCAAAAATGTTCTTTTAAAGGTTGTGATGAGCCTGAGACATCAAATAATCGTGAAAACTTTTTGGACCTATCAAGTTTCCCAGATTCTTATAATGACAAAGTAGTAGAAGTTTTGGATAAAGCTCCACATAATGCTGTATATCAACTACACAAAAACAAATTTTGCATATATTAACAAAGAGAAAAACAATTATACATTGTCAGTGTAAAAGAGTTTTATATTGACAGTTAATCATTGCATGCTAAGTTTGTTAACTTTACCAATTAATACTTTAAAAGTCATTTAAACGAATGGTCATGATTAACCGCTAGTGTAAAACTCTTTTACATTGACAGTGTATAAGTGTTAAACTCCTTAACAAATAAAGTGAGAAATGTCATCCGTGTAAAAATTGGTGATGCAAATTGGCTTCATTTAGAAGAAAACAAAAAATTCTGGTCTGGTTAGGTCTAAATTCATGGTGGGTCAAATTGGGTCTATTTTGACACTGTAGTGATTTTACCTAATTTCAAAAGGATATTGCTAAACACACCTATATTTTTTCTAAGTCAACTGCCAACTCCTTTAAGGACATCTTTATTGGTGTTACTTAAATAACTTTTCTTAATTTATGCTTATTTTGTAAAGACCACTAGAGATATTTGACGTGGAGATTACAATAAGAAACGATTACTTAAATAAATCAATTGATGCTTAACTTAAAACAAGCAAAAATCATGCTAAGTATTGGACCCACCTAACTTACATAAGCAATTTTTTAGGGGTGCATCACTAGAGAGAATAATTGCTTAAATTAGATAAAATAAAATTTTTTTATGTGTCACTTAAGCAACTTGTGAGGAATGCACTAATAAAAATGCTCTGATACCAAATTTAATGAGATAAAAGGGTTTAATTTAGCAATATGAATATATAGAAAAAGTCGTTTCAAAATGTCAAATGTTAATACCATTGGAAATAGAATTGAAATAAATAAAGAGATTAATTTAACAAGGTGTAACAATTATTTTAACCATATCCATCAACTTAATTTCTCTTAAAATCATAAACATTAATATAAGGTTATGCATAATAATATAACAATAGTTAAAAAGAAACAAATAATATAAGGTTCAATAAAATGTTTTATGCATAAATTATTTTTTTTATATAAAATTATCCTTAATAAAATTTATTTCTCTTACTTCAATAATTAATTATTTCAAGGAATTAATTACAGTCTTTCAATAACATATCCTCCCATTTCAAAACTATAGTTAGTTAATGATAGTGTACACCTATTAAAAAAACATTAATTAATATATTTGTAGACCAAAGTATTCTTATTTGATGTCATGTCTTGTTAAACTATAATTAGTAATAATATTTTCATTTATGGATAGTAGTCATTGGTTTAATAACTAATATA
This sequence comes from Psophocarpus tetragonolobus, assembly GCA_037954015.1. NCBI lineage: Eukaryota > Viridiplantae > Streptophyta > Magnoliopsida > Fabales > Fabaceae > Psophocarpus > Psophocarpus tetragonolobus. Next base: position 6,378,327 of record CM075692.1, on the reverse strand, counting down.
ATTTAATGCAACAATAAATATAAATAAGGGTAAAGTTAAAAAAAATTACAAATGTAGTATTTTATTTGTAAACTATAGTTTTATAAGAAAACTAAAATACCAAAATCATAGTTTTAGAATATAGGAAGTATTCTAATTTTGTTTTTTGATGTGGAAAGACTTTAGAAATATGTATACTTTGTCCATTCTAATACATAATATATATATATATATATATATATATATATATATATATATATATATATTCTTTCACTGCAAGAAAAATATGATCCATTAATGTTTATGTAACTTTTATCCATATGAGTAATTTTGAAAAAAAAAAACTAATTTAAGATAATTTAATGGTCTCAACTAAATTAAACATTTTTTAGTTAGTTACTTGTTCCTTTTTGAAGAAAGTATTTTACAATACATAAAATATTTTATTATATATTAATATTTATTGAATTTTAAACTAAATAACTATAAAAGAACCAATGTAATATATAATCAAAGTCTAGTTATGGAATCAATAAAAATCATATTGTATTAATATAATTAATTTTTTAATATTTAATGTAAGTTATATTAGTGGTGGTATTATTTCTTGAAGATGGTTAAAACTTCATGGCAAGTGTACCAATTAAGTAGTATAGCTTAAAGAGTACAAATGAATGGTAAAAATGTTGACTAACAACTACTAAACATAGAACAAAGATAAAAACATAAAAGGGTAAAAGAAATGGGTTATTAAATATGGAGAAATGATTGAGATTTGACTTCACTAAACTTTCACCTAATACATAAATGAACATCTAATCATATTTATTATTCATATTTTTCATCACTCGTCAAAAGACCCTAAACTTAATCCTTACGAGTAAGGTGTAAGCTCATTTGTAGTTTCAATTATTAAACCTTTGATAACCTAAATCAAATAACTTGATTTAAGAAAAATAATTTAAAATGACCACTAAGTTTTATCTTATTCTCAGCACTAAACGTAATTAGGTGCTCTTACAAAATATAGAACAATAAAACATAAAAAAAAACACAAACATCGAATAATAAAATTTGATTAAATATCAAATAATACATAAGAGTTCATGGTAGTTACATTAAACCCCAACTAAGGAGAAACTAAACCATTTATGGAGGTGAAGAGTAATCCAAGTAGAGGAGGAATACAAAAAGAGAAGAGAAAATGGAATATGAGATGCAGAAGGGCTCGGAAGTGCCCTAGTTCAAGAAAGTGGTGAAGAAGTTTTTTTTCAGACAATAACACCTTTTATACCCGCTAGCATGAACCACCACCCAACAATAATAACACGACATTGAGTGCTTAACCTTAGTGTCTAGTGCAAATGCACCACTAATTCCATGAGTGTTGGATGGTGATGGTTCGAATAAATGCAAATTCTCTGTTTGCCACCTTTAGATGCTCTTGAACTAGGGGTTGGGCACTAATACTTCACGTAATGCCAAGTTTTTGATCTTTCAATCCACAAAGCTCAACAAAACATCCGCTCCTCGAGAGCTTGATGAGTCTTTTCGGGCCAAGTCTTCCTTTATCCTTCTAGCCATGACCCTAGTGAGAGAGCCCTTGGTAGGTAGGATTGCATCATCTCTTCCCCCATCGGAAGGATTTATGCTCAAATTTGAAGGGTCGTCCTCTTCCATGTCAAAACCTAAAAAAAGCATAAGGTCACCAACATTAAAAATGTTGCTAATTCCGTAATCCTCAAAAAGGTCTAACTTATATGCATTATTATTTATCTTCTCAAGGATTTGGAAGGGACCATCTCCTCGAGGGTTAAGTTTGGACTTCCTCTTAGAAGGAAAACGATCCTTTCTTTCTTAGGTGAAGCCAAACCCAATCACCTTTTTCGAAGATGATTTCCTTCCTCCCCTTGTTGTTATATGAAGCATACCCCTTAGATTGGTTTTTAATATTGGTTTTGACCCTCTCATGTAATTTTTTAACAAATTCAGCCCTAGCTTCCCCTTCTTTATGAAAAAGTTGGGTGTTAAGAAGTGGCAAAAAATCTAAAGGAGTGAGAGGATTAAAACCATGTACAACCTCAAAAGAGGAGTGCTTAGTGGTTTGATGGACCACTATTATATGCAAATTCAATGGGGGAAGATATTCATCCAAAGACTTGTGGTTGCCTTTTAAAAGTGCCTTCAACATAGTGGATAAGGATCTATTTAGCACCTCAGTTTGACCATCTGTTTGAGGATGACAAGTGGTAGAAAAGAGCAACTTAGTTCCTAGTCATGCCCAAAGAGTTTTCCAAAAATGGCCAAGGAACTTAGCATCCCTATCAGAGACTATAGTCGAGGGTATTCTGTGCAAGCGGACAACCTCACGAAAGAAAAGTCTTGCAATGTGACTCGCGTCATCCACTTTGTGACAGGGAATGAAATGAGCCATTTTGCTAAAGTGATCCGCTACCACAAAGAAGGTGTCTGCACCTCATTTGGTTCTTGGGAGCCCAAGGACAAAGTCCATACTAATATCGACCCAAGGTGTAAAGGGAGTGGGTAAAGGTGTGTAAAGTCCATGAGACATTACTCAGGATTTAGCTTGTAAACCAGCTATGCATCTCAAACAATGTCTTTGGACATCTTTTTTCACATGGGGCCAAAAAATTTTTTATTTCAATAGCATGAAGGTTTTATCAATTCCAAAATGCCCCATGCGCCCACCTTCATGACTTTCTTTTGTCAGAAATTTTCTAATTGATCTTCGAGGTACACAAAGTTTGCCCTCTTTGTACAAGTACCCCTCACATAGGTAGAAACCATCTTTGGATTTAGGAGATGAGATAGCATAAATGGTTCCAAAGTCTTAGTCAGAAAGATACATTTCCTTTATGTCATCAAATTCCAAAATTTGAGCACTAAGGGTGGCAAGGAGAGAATACCTCCTTGAAAGAGCATCGACCACCACATTTGTTTTTTCCTTTTTATATTTGATGACATAAGGAAAAGTTTCAAGAAATTCAACCTATTTAGCATACCTCTTGTTCAACTTTCCTTGCCCCCTTAAATACTTATGCGACTCGTGGTCACTATGAATGGTGAACTCCTTAGAAACAAGATAATGTTCCCAAGTTTGGAGGGCACGGATCAAGGCATAAAACTCCTTGTCGTAGGTGGGGGTAGTTGAGGTGGACACTGTTGAGGTTTTCACTAAAATAGGCAATTGGGTGCCCCTTTTGTAACAACACAACTCCCACACTCACTCCCGATGCATCACATTTTAGCTCGAAAGTTTTTGAAAAGTTTGGGAAAGCTAGAACGGCATTAATTAGTTTGTCCTTGAGCAGTTGAAAAACTTCTTCTTGTTTTTCACCCCTACAAGAAAGGGTCTTCCTTCTTCATCAAGCTATTGAGTGGTGAAGCTAGTGTGGAGAAATTAGGCACAAATCGCCTATAAAATCCCGTGAGACCATGAAAACTTTTAATCTCAGTCATACTAGTAGGGATGGGCCACTCTTGGATGACCTTAATTTTTTGGGGGTCCACTTGGACTCCTTGGGCACTAATGACAAAGCTCAAGAAAACTACGATAGGAAAACAAAAAATGCATTTTTCTAAGTTTACAAAAAGTTTATTTATTCTAAAGACAGATAAAACTTCCCTAAGATGTCCCTATGTTCATCTAAGGACCTACTATAAACTAAAATATTGTCAAAATAAACGACTACGAACTTACCAATGCAATCCTTAAGTATATGATTCATGAGGAGCATGAAAGTGCTTGGAGCATTAGTAAGCCCAAAAGACATCACCAACCATTCATAAAGACCGAATTTGGTGTTAAAAGTGGTTTTCCATTCATCTCCCTCTTTGATTCGAATTTGATGATAACCACTTCTAAGATCAATTTTTGAAAATATTTGAGCTCCATGCAATTCATCAAGCATATAATCCAGCATAGGGATTGGGTGCCTATACTTAATGGTGATGTTGTTGATGGTACAATAGTCCATACACATCCACCATTTCCTATCCTTTTTAGGTACCAATAAAACAGGGACTGCACAAGGACTAAGACTATTTTGAACCTAAGCCTTCTCCAACAAGTCTTGAACTTGAGACTCAATCTCTTTGGTCTTAATGGGGTTTGTCCTATATGTGGGCCTATTAGGTAGACTCGCGCTAGGAACAAGGTCAATTTGGTGTTCAATTCCCCTTATAAGTGGTAATCCTCTTGGAACTTCCTGAGGGAAAGGATCATCAAATTCTTTTAAAAGGTTTTGAACCCCTTTTGGAAGAGACTCAATTTCTAGACTTGTGGCAGTGCTAGAAGGTACCTTTTTACAAAGAAGGAGATAGAAAGGTCGATCAAGTAAGAAAGCTTCTTTAATGTCCAATTTTGTTGCAAAATAACTCTCTTTCCTAATAACCTCCTTGGAAAGGGTACCTCCTTCCGACTCTCCGTCTTTACCCTTTTCAAGCTTTAAATGTGGATGCTCTTTTTTTTTTTTGCTTTTGCTTTTGATTTTTTTTTCTCATCTCTTTTATTTTTCATGATGAGTTGATCCTCAGACACTTGAGAAGATGTTAGAGGAATAAACTTTATTTTCTTGCCCCTATAAGTGAGGATTATCTCATCAGAGTAGCCATGGTGAATGACTTGCTTGTCAAATTGCCAAGGTCTTCCTAACAAAGATATGATTGGCCTTCATTGGAACTATATTACATAATATCTCATCTTGATACTTTCCAATAGAGAATGGAACCTTCACTTGTTGGTTTACAACCATTTCCCCTTACTCATTAAGCCATTGGAGTTTGTAAGGTTTAAAATGAGGAATTGGTTGCAAGGCTAACTTCTCTACCAACCTTGAGCTATAACAATTGCAACAGGACCCACTATCCACAATGAGAGAACACGTTTTGTCTAAAAATTTACACCTTGTATGAAATATGTTCCCTCTTTGTGAGTAGTCAAGCTCAATTGCTTGGCTTCCAAGAAGGCTCCTAACCATTAAAAGGTCTCCATCATAAGGGTTTTCAACAATGTCATGCTCATGATGCTTATGACCCCCTTCTTCATCACTCTCATAAGAGGAGGAAAATGAGCTATTCTCACTAAAAATATCTTGGTCCCTTATGATCATGATTTTCTTATTGGGGCACTAAGAGGCAATGTGACCTCTCCCAAGACATTTAAAGCATTTGATACTACTAGTCCTATTGCTAGAACTAGCAGGGGGGGTTTTTCTCTATGATGCATGGGTTTATGTTCTTTATGCATGCGTTTGGATGGTTCCTCTTTGGGAGAGCTCTTAGAAGAGCTTCCTTGCTTAGGTCCCTCTTTGCATAATTGTAGGATGGATATTCTCTTTTTGCACCACCTTTTCTTTTTAACTGATTTTCCACCTTTATGCAAGTTGGACTAGGTCGTCTAGATTATTATATGGCAAGATCTTAACTTTGTCTCTTATCTCAAAGCTCAAGCCACTTAAGAACCTAGCTTCGGTGACCCTTAGTTCCTCGGTGTCGCTGTTCTCATCATGAAAAACTCCATGGTTTGTCTGTACTCCTCAACACTTGAGTTGTATTGCTTTAATCTTTGCAGTTTATCCAAGAGCTATCTTTCATAATAAGAAGGGACGTGTCTCCACCTCATAGCCCCCTTGAGATCATTCCAATAATCCATAGGAGGGTTACAAAGGCGACGCTTCTCATTGACCAAGGAGGTCCACCAATACATGACATGCCCTTGGAAGCTAAGGGTTACCAGTGGAACTTTTCTTTCTTCGCTAATGTTATAAAAATCATAGAGTTGCTTTACCTTTATGCAAAGTTAGACTAGGTCATCTAGATTATTATATGGCAAGAGCTTAACTTTGTCTCTTATGTCAGAGCTTAAGCCACTTAAGAACCTAGCTTTGGTGGCCCTCAGTTCCTCAGTGACATTCCTCTCATCATGAAAAGCTCCATGGTTTGTCTGTACTCCTCAACACTTGAGTTGTACTGCTTTAATCTTTGGAGTTTATCCAAGAGCTCTCTTTCATAATAAGAAGGGACGTGTCTCCGCTTCATAGCCCCCTTAAGATCACTCTAATAATCCATAGGAGGGTTACGAAGGCGGCACCTCTCATTGACCAAGGAGGTCCACCAATACATGGCATGCCCTTGGAAGCTAAGGGTTGCTAGCAAAACTTTTTTTTCTTCGCTAATGTTATAACAATCAAAGAGTTGCTCTACCTTAATTTTCCAATCAAGGTAGGCCTCCACATCTTCTTTGCCAAGAAAATGAGGGACATCTACTTTTTTTTCCCTATGAGAGTTTTAGGGTTATGATATCGATGCACTCTCCTCACCCTAGGTCTTTCATAAACTTCAATTTCACTCATCTAACTTGCCCTTGATGAGCTAGATCTATACCCTCTTCTTCTCTCCCTTTCTTCCCTCTCTCTTTCTCTTTCTTTTTCTCTTCTTTCTCTCTCATTTTCTTATTTTCTCTTTCTTTTCTTTCTCTTTCCTTTTGTTATCTTCTCTTCTCTTTCCTTTCTTTCCTTTTATTTTTCCTCTCTTTCCTTTCTCTCTTTTTCCTTTTCCTCACGCCTTCTTTCTTCCCTTATCTCTCTTTCTATTTTCTCTTGTCTTTCTTCTACCTTCCATTCTCTAAACTCACTCACAATTTATCTAAGTTGGTTAAATTGGGTGAACCTTCTTGATTGACACCTTCATTATATATGTGTGAGCTCATGTTGAAAATGTTTAGGAGAAGATCCTAAAGGCAACACTTTTCACTCTTTTGTTGTTTTCTCCCTAAGTGAATTACTTAAGAGTCTTTGGAACTCAAAAGATCTTCACACTAAGACGTAAAAGTAAGTAAAAAGAAAGTAAAACAAGGTAAGGATCTAAGCACGTGCACCTAAGGTGGAAGGATGAGGTACCAATTCCTTCCTCCACCTAAGCGAGAAACTACAAACTTATTACAATCAAATAGATGACCCTTATAGGCATCCAACACCTCAAATAAAATGGCCTTTAAACAAATATACCCAATTGGAAAGCTAAAAAGACTAAAGTGTTGGGGTTGTTGAAGTCTTTGATCAAACTTTTAGTGTTTGCCTCTCAAATTTTTGGTGTATCTCCTTGAATGATTTCTTCCTTAGCTTAGTTCAACTCTCCTCAAAAGTGCTACCCTTATGGAAAACTATTTTTTTGACATCTTTTTCCCTACAAAGTGGTGCACAAAGCAAGAGCAAGAGAATGCAAAAGAAGCAAAAGCAAGAAAAGCTTAAAGAAAGAAAGCACACATCCAAATGGATAAAATATATTTTTGGACAAACTCAAGGATTTTGGAAACAAGACAATAAAAAAGTAAAGGCTATCAAGTAAAGGTTAGAACTCAAAGGGAACTTAGGAAGGCACTAGAGTAGATTTTGGACCAAAAAAAGACAAAAAAAATTTCTATGGATTGCACAAAAAATTAAGCAAGATGGTCGAACCTTTAAAGGAGATAATTTAAGCAAGTTCTATGAAATTTAAGCACTCCTTTTAGTGACTTAAACAAATTAAAGTGCACTAATTTGTTTTGCTCTTCTATAACTCTTTTAATCACTTTTTACTAACACTTTTTTTTTCTTTTTATACGTATTCAATTCTTTTGATATATATATATATATATATATATATATATATATATATATATATATATATTCTTCTCTTTTTTTTTTGCACCACTCAAACAATTTTGAAGTGAAATATGATGGGAGAGTAGAGTCAATATGCGCTTGAACTAAATAGGTAAAAACAACCACCAAAAGTTGATAGGAAAGGTGCAAACCAAAAAAATTAAAGTAACTTAACATGCACTAGATTTTGGCTGTTTAGTAGAAAGCATTCAATGAGAGGTTTACAAGGTCTAGGCAAGTTTGATTGTTCAAGTTTTTAATCCCAAAACATGTGCCCAAATTATGCTCAAATTAGCCAAATTAACTCACCAAAGAGACTAGCCCAGTATTAAGCTACCAAAATGAATAGGAGATATTGAGAAGAAATTGAGCAATTTATTTTTTCTTTTTGAAAGAAATTTCATAAAAACATGCTATGAACTAAAGCATGTAGAACTTCTTATAAGACTTACTCAAGAGGAAAACTTCTCTTAGATGCTTAATTTCAAGAAGCAATCACACACTCTTTCATGAGAAAAAATGAAAAAGCTAAACAAGGAATTTAGATGACAATAAATGGTCTAAACATGACAATCTAAAGACAAAATAAGGAAGAATAAAAACTAAAAAAAATCAAGTTCAGAAAAATAAACAAACTCTCACCAAAGTCACAAGATGAAACGCTCAACAAGAAAAAGAAGAAAAAAATGGCAAGATAAACACAAAGTGTGATTTCTAAGAGTCCATACCACCTTGGGTGACTTTTTTTCACTAAGATAGTGAAATAATTACAAAGGCTCTCTTGGGAAGATCGCAAGAGTTTGAACAAGAAATTAAAGGTAAGAAAAGAAACCTAAAATATGACAAATGATTCAGTGAAAAGGACAAAGATAATTGAACCAACAAGAATAGAATTGCAAGGAAGTTAAATTGCAAGAATACAAAACTATAAAGTACTACTACACGACATAAAAAGGAAATGAAAATAACAATAAGGAAAGCAAGAAATAATGTAAAAAAACTGTAGAAAAATAGAAGAAATTGACGCCTAGACTAAGAGAACAAAAAAAGAGGAATGAACCTTCATGAAGAGGCTTTGATAGCAAATGATGCACTCTCTTGATTTCTTTGACCAAGGTTCCTTACTAGGAGGCTTACCACAAGAGAGAGGACCCTTGATAAAAGTTTAAAGGAAGAGAATCCTCAAGAGAGAGGTTTTTCAATGATACTTTACTATAGAATAATGCTCTTAAAGAGGCTTATATCAATTCCAAATTCAAGTGTGATGATTACAAGATAGACTAGGTGTATATATAGCCTAATGAGAGAGCTAGTCACTCAAAACTAGGAATGTGGGACTTTAGGCCTAATTAGGATTAGAGACACCTACTCTTAACCTATGAGGGGTGCAAAAGCTAATCCAAAGGTGTAGGAAGGAAGCCCAACACACCTTGGATAAAAGGCCCTAACTAAGCTTAACACCTACTCTCACTAACTAATAACACCTATTCTTCCTAATTACAAAGTAAATGGTCAAAATACATGGCCCAAAAGGAAATTAAGAGCTAATTAATATTTACAAAGGGAAATCTATGGACTATGGCCTAATATGTCTATCTCCATCATGAGTTGAAGTCTTGATGAGTCTTTTTGGGCCAAGTCTTCCTCTATCCTCCTAACCATGACTCTAGTGAGAGAGCTTTTGGTAGGTAGGATTGCATCAACATCCATGTCAAAAAAACGTCGAGAAGGAAAACTTTGTTGACATCTTCCACAACTTTGTGGAAGTGTCCACAACTTTATGAATAATTAACTAAGTAAAAAAAAAAACTATCTATGAATGTTGAACATATTTGTGAGAAGCAAAGTAGAAAATACCTTCTTTGACGTATTCCACACCTATTTGTCACTAGTCACATATCCATGTAGAAATCATGCTAAGTAGAAAACTCAATTTTAAGAATGATTTTATTTTATAAGGTTGATTATTTAATTAGTTACGACAAATAACAAGTTCAATAACCGATTATCAATATATTCGATTATGTAACCAGTTATAAATGTATAACCGATTATAATAAATGATAACCAATTTTGAAAGAATTATTATAATTATAGTTAGAGTTTAATTGGTATACAGAGTCAGTATAAAAATTTTTACACTGACATCTAATCACAACCCTTCATTCATGGTAAAATTATTGACTTTACTTATTACTACTTTAGAAGTTACATAAATGAAAAATTATGATTGAATGTCATTATAAAAATATTTTATACTAACGGTGTATATTAATTAAACTCTTATAGTTATTATAATTATTTTTGTATATAATTATTTATTGTTTATAATTAAATTATTAAAATAACTTAACCACAAATACCCTGAATAAAATCCTAAATAAGAAAAAATTAATATACTCTTATATGCCTATATAAAATTAAGCACATAAAGTCATTAGGATAGACACAGTTGGAGATAGGCAACTCAAGTGGTTGATGCAGTTACAAAATTTGGTCTATCCTTGAAAGATGAATGTAGAATTTTTTATTTTTGTCTACCGTTGTTTCTTTACAAATCAAATCAGCTGCTAAGTTATTTTCTTACAGAATTTATTTTTGTGCGACCGTTATTTTCTTCCCGCGTGGTTTTCAATAATATTTTCTTTTTGGGCCTGACCTATACCTTAAAGAAAACCAATTCTTAAAATTGGAGTTGACAGAAATAGTGACTTTGAGACTTGTGTTTGTTTTACTATTAAAATTTTACTATGAAAATATAGAAATAAAATGTAATATTTTTACGTATTTTGAAAATTTATTTTTGGATATTTTTATTTGTTATATTTTTATTTTAATACATTTTCTCTTTGGTGTAAAAGTGATATTTTCATATGAAAATATCATATTTTTTAACACACATGTAACTTTTTTTTTATTTAAATTAAAAAAAACATTCAAAGGATATCAAAACATAGTCACACACTGACACGTTTTTAATATACCCATAAATGATATTCTTAGTTATATTATTCCAGAAAATAAAATTCCTAAAATTATAATACGAAATCTTTATTAAATGATGTGTCTAGAGTATTTTATCCTTACCAACTCAAACTAGTAAACAAAATGGGATAATTGGGTTTAGGTCTGTACACAATATTGGGCATAATAGAGCAAACCAATTAAATCCAAACATTAATGGTTGCCATGTTTCTGGGCTGGGTAATGCTAATGGCTTTCATTTCATTATTTCGAAAACTTACAAATGAAAATATAAATTTTCTTTTTGTGTCAATTAAATATTGTGTTTACCAAATTGATAACACAGACAACAAGAGCCTGGATCAGTTTTAATTATTAATTACTAGTTAATATACTGTGACGATATGATCATGACATGACTATTATTTATACATTTAGATTTTTTTATCGTATTGTACATTCATGTTGTATTGGGCGATAGTAATTTTGCAAGCACGAAGCAATTTGTACATGAAAGAATGGGGGAATGACCATTAAGTATGTGCTAAAGGAAGGACTTTGATGTTTTGTAAGTGTGGTGGAAAATAGAACTGAAATGCATATGGGAAAGACCACAACATCGATGTCGATGCTCTGAAAAGGACTCTCCTTTTATTCTGTGCCAAGCACATATTGGTAATGGTTATTTTGCAAAAGTATTTTTCTTTCCAATACACAATATTGTTCACTAAAATATATTTTATAATTTTACTACAAGAGTTTTATAACCCTGAAAATGACATTTCTTATCCTCAATTGTCTATAAGGCTAGGCTTAAGCCTAATTAAATACTACCAAACATAACAATCTACTATTTATATAATTACATAAGCCATAAGATGTTGTTATACTTCACTAAATTGTAATAGGACAGTTTTATAACATTTTTTAACCTGAATTGTCTATAAGACTAGGCTTAAACATAACTAAAGTACTATCAAACATAACAATCTAATCATTTATATAATTACAGAAAACATAATGCGATATTGTTATACTTTATTAACTTGATTGTAAAAATCCCTTTGCATATGTCCCGACAACACTCTTTTGAAGACTTTATACTATAAAATTCTCGAAAAACTAAACTATACTTCCGTTTACCAATAACTACAAAAATTAATAAATATAGCTATTTAATTACACAATTTTACATTCCTTTTATATTATTACAAATATTTTATTTTTGACTTTGTCATGTCAACATTTTATTACATTATTTATATAAAAGATAATGTATTGCAATTTTTTCCCCATTAAAACCATGATTTATATTAGGATTGAATAAACAAACTTCTTAAAACTCATTGTTGTAACGATTTTTTTTTTATCCTTATGAATCAACATTTGTTATGGACTTTATAATAATTCACTTACAATTATGTACCAATTGAGTTAAAATCTTTTAACTATTGAAGTGATTTTGACTTGTTTAAATAAAGTTACAACTAAACTTTTTTCTTGATACAAATTATCAAGACAAAATTTGTATGTATGATGAAGTAAAAAAAGAAGAAGAAGAAAATTCACACTTAAAAAAGAAACAATTTATAATTAGAAAATAATGAATGAGATCACTATGAAGTTAGAGATTGCTTTTGCATGTAGATATCTCATAAACGATTTTTTTAACCATGCCCAAATTGTTGCCTCTAATTTGATTGACTAAAACCAGAAATACTCTAGGACATGCTTGAGAAGGAAAAAAATGACGAATAAGAGAAAGAAAGAAAAGTTATTATTTTTAAAGTAAGAGTTGCATAATAAATTACAAATATTTTAAAAATAAATAAATGATTAGAACATTAATTTTTCATATTACCTATAATTTTATTTTTATAAAAATAAATTAGAAATAATTTAGAAAATCAAAGTGTTGTCTTTTTTATTTTTTTTTATTTTCTCCAAACTTCTACTTTCAAATATCCTCTAAATACTTATATTTTTGGGAGGGAGGCGAGGATATATTATCCAAGAATTTAATTGTAACGCATTTACATATATTATCATCTAAGCTCAATTCATTACATATATTAATTTATTATTTTTATAATAATTATCTCAAAATTATTTTAATTAGTAATATTTTTTATCAGGTAACAATATAACTTCTTACATGAATAAAACATGAAAATTAAATTCTATTATCCAAATTATGGGATCGAACACTGCACTTGAAGCTTCTTTATCCCCTGTGCGAGGTGGAGAAGTTTTGTCTTTTTTACCTGTTTGTGTCATTTCATTTTCCTTTCCTTTGGGTCAAATATATGCCGTTGTCCTGAATTTATATTTATATTTGTATACAAGTTAGAGGCCCGGTTTAGCTACATTCCATGGTCAAGCACTCGTCTTTAAAAGCATTTCTTTTCCGATCTGTCTCTTTTTTTTTTTTTTATCGTATTAAGAAAAAATGCTACTTAAATTAAAAAATATGTTACTTTCAAACACCATGATTCGTTTTCTTCATTGTCCAGACAACATTGTCCTTGAAAGAAGGTTGAAGTTGATTTTTAACATTCAAATCAACTAATCCGAAAACATTATTAGTGTGTGAACTCTGGATAGTATTGTCTGTAAAAGGAAATATATGTATTCCGAACAATGTTCTTACATCAACAATCTTCTCCAATGAGTAAATAATAATTTTTTAATGAATGCAAGTTTCCATAATAACACTAAAAAGAAAGCTAAAAAGAAAATGGGGGATTAGGGTTCAACTACGCCACCACCATTGAAGGAGTTCGCTTAAGCACGTCGTTCATGCACGCCGTCGCCAGAATCATTGTAGGCTTCACGTGCTGCTGTTCACCTGTGCCGCGTCCTCCCTATTCTTCTTCAAGGTTAGCTTCTTCCCTCAACCAACGAGCAACAACATCAAATCGAGTAGATAAGAGCCAAACTGATAAACTAAAAACGGGGGAGAGTATAGGTGAGTTGAAAGAGGTGAAGAGAGTTAGGTCTAGAGATGAGAAATCTTCAGGGTCAAAGATGCATACCCTTGATCTTTTCTAGAGGTTTAAAGTATTTAGTGAAATGGTGTATGGAGAGGTAAGGGATGAAGTGTTTAGGCGCCACTCAAGGGAGATAAGCCTAAGGAAGGTTGGCTTCCACAAGGGATGAAACCCTTGATAAAAGCTAAAAGGACTCTCAAAAGAAAAGGTAGGGGACACTAAGAAAGAATTCAGCCAAAGCAAAATTTCTATTGATCAAAGTGTGTAAAAATACAAGAGTGGTAAGGAGCATTTATTTATAGAGGTAGCTAGCCTCTTGAACAAGACATAAAAGAAAGGAATGGCTAAGATTAAAAGGGAGAATCCAAGGGAGGAGGATTGAAGCCCAAAGTCCAATCAATCCTCTCCCTTAGCTTCTTAATTGGCGCCTAAGCAAGTAGATCTAAGGGTTAAGATCCCTTCTTATTAGCTTAGGAGATTTATTTAGAAAAAGAGGAGTGTAGTTATCAAACTATCCCCTTATAACCTAAATAAAGGCTCAAAAGCTATCCTTACCCCTTTTTATTACTAGAACACCTCCTAGAAAATTAAATGGACTAATACATGTCCAAAATAAAATCCTAGGCTACTCTAAGTAAAATAAATGAAAAATTCAAAATAATAAAAGCATAAAGAAATCCGCCCAAGCTAATAGTGAGTCATGGTTTGCACATCTTAATGGTCATATAGAGGTGAGGTCTTCCTCCATCTATTCTAGCCATGTCCTCTTCTATTTTTCTAGCCATGACCCTTGTGATAAGGCCCTTGCTTAGGGGGCATGCATTATCCCCTCCCTTTTGGGAAGGATTTGCCCTCAAATCTGATAGGTCCTCCTCTTCTTCATCAGTACCTACAAAAGGAATTAAGTCACACACATTAAAAATAGTACTGACACCATAGTCCTCAGGGAGATTTATAATGTATGCATTATTGTTCACTCTCTTGAGGACTTGAAAGGGACCATCCCATCGGGGGCTAGGCTTGGACTTCCTTTGAGTAGGGAAGCGATCTTCCTCAAATGAAGCCATACCCAATCCCTTTCATTGAAGATAATTTCTTTCCTTCCCCTATTAGCCTTAGCAGCATACCCTTTAGAGTGTCGTTCAATGTTGACGTTAACTCTCTCATGTAATTTTTTAACAAAATTCGCTTTAGCTAATCCTTCTTTATGAATGGAAGAAGGGAAAGGTCAAGGCAAAATATCAAGAGGTGTAAGAGGGTTGAAGCCATAAACAATCTCAAAGGGTGAGTGCTTGGTGGTTCTTTAGACCACCCTATTATATGAAAACTCTATATAGGAAAGGTACTCATCCCAAGACTTATGACTTCCCTTATGAAGTGCCCTTAGCATAATGGATAAGGATCTATTTACTACCTCAATTTTCCCATCAGTTTGGGGATGACATGTGGTAGAAAATAGGAGTTTAGTTCCTAGCCTAGCCCACAAAGTTTTCCAAAA
Organism: Psophocarpus tetragonolobus; assembly: GCA_037954015.1. NCBI lineage: Eukaryota > Viridiplantae > Streptophyta > Magnoliopsida > Fabales > Fabaceae > Psophocarpus > Psophocarpus tetragonolobus. The sequence continues at coordinate 6,363,232 of CM075692.1, read as the reverse complement.
GAAACTAAGGAACTTAACATCCCTATCAGACACTATGGATTGAGGTATGCCATGTAGACGAAAAACTTATTTGAAGAAAAGTCTTGCAATATTGCTCGCGTCATCTATTTTGTGGCAAGGTACGAAATGGGCCATTTTAGAAAACCTATCCACTACCACAAAGATAGAGTCTGCTCTCTTTTGGGTTCTAGGAAGTCCAAGGATGAAATCCATGCTTATGTCTACCCAAGGAACGGAGGGAGCTGGTAACGGTGTGTAAAGTCCATGAGGCATTACTTTCGATTTAGCTTGTAAACAAGCTATGCATCTAGAGCAATATCTTTGGACATCTCTTTTCATATGGGGCCAATGGAATTTTTCTTTTAAAATGAGCAAAGTTTTGTTTATTCCAAAATGCCCCATGAGCCCACCCTCATGACTTTCTCTCACAAGCAATTTTCTAAGAGATCCTTAGGGTACACAAAGTTTACTTTCTTTGAATAAGTACCCCTCACTCATATGAAACCCATCAGTAGGTTTGGACAAGGAGGTAGCAAAAATGGGGTCCAACTCTTGGTCAGAAGCATATTGGTCCTTAATATAATCAAATCCTAAGATTTGGGAGCTCAAAGTGGAAGAAGAGTATGTCTTCTAGATAGGGCATCAGCCATTACATTGTGCTTCCCTTTCTTGTATTTGATTATATAGGGAAAAGTTTCCAAAAACTCAACCCACTTTGCATGCTTCTTGTTGAGCTTACCTTGACCCTTCAAATATTTTAGTGACTCATAGTTACTATGAATGACAAACTCCTTGGGAATAAGGTAATGTTCCCAAGTTTGAAAGGCCCTTATTAAGGAGTAAAACTCTTTGTCATAGGTGGGGTAATTGAGGGCGGTACCATTTAGTTTTTCACTAAAATAAGCCACAGGGTGGCTTCCTTGCAATAACACAACACCTATGTCAACACTCGATGCATCACACTCTAGCGCAAAAGTTTTTGAAAAGTCAAGTAGAGCTAGAACAGGGGCATGGGTGAGTTTTTCCTTAATAAGCTCGAAGGCTTTTTGTTGTTTAATACCCCAAAGGAAGGGAACTTCCTTCTTCAGCAAATCATTGATTGGTGAGAAAAGTGTGGAGAAATTAGGCACAAAGCGCCTATAAAAACTCGCGAGACCATGAAAGCTCTTATCTCAGTCACACTTTTTGGGGTGGGTCATTCTTGGATGGTCTTGATTTTGTCGGGGTCCACATGAACCCCATCTTTATTGACTACAAAACCTAAAAACACCACACTCTCTACACAAAAATTACACTTTTTAAGGTTTCCATAGAGTTGGTGTGACCTAAGGATGCAAAAGACGCGCCTAAGATGACCTACATGCTCATCTAGGCTTTTGCTATACACTAAAATATCATCAAAATAAACTACACAAAATTTTCCTAAGCAATCCCTAAGGACATGATTCATAAGCCTCATGAAGGTGCTTGGGGCATTGGTAAGCCCAAAGGGCATTACTAACCACTCATAAAGCCCAAACTTGGTCTTAAAAGCGGTTTTCCACTCATCACCTTCCTTGATGCGAATTTAGTGATAACCACTCTTAAGATAAATTTTCGAAAATAATTGGGCCCCATGCAATTCATCAAGCATGTCATCAAGCCTAGGGATATGGTGCCTATATTTGATGGTGATGTTATTGATTGCTTGACAATCAATGCACATCCTCCATTGGGCACCAACAAGACTGGCACAGCATAAGGGCTTAGGCTCTCTTGAACCCAACCCTTCTCCAATAGTTCTTGGACTTGAGACTCAATCTCCTTGGTCTCCATGGGATTAGTCTTATAAGCAGGCCTATTAGGCAGGCTAGCCCCAGGTACCAAGTCTATTTGGTGTTCTATACCCCTAATTGGAGGAAGTCCTTCGGGAACTTCATTAGGGAATATATCACCAAACTCCTTTAAAAGCTTTTGAACCTCTTGAGGTAGGTTCTCATGTCCAAGTTCTATGGTAGTGCTAGAACTAGAAGGGAAAGAAGTGGAGGGGGAAGAAATGGGGGATGCCTCTTTGCAAAGGAGGAGATAGAAAGGTCTGTTAGTTAAGGGGGCTTCCTTTAAATCCAATTTTGTCGCAAATAAACTCCCTTTACTAATGACTTTCTTGGAAGGGGCACCAACTTCCAACTCAACCTCCTTACCCCTTTCAAGCTTTAGGGGTAAAACTTTGCTTTTTTTTTTCTCCTCATATCTCTTATGTTTCATGATGAGTTGGTCCTCCGCCACTTGTGAAGGTGTTAGCAGACACAACTTAATGTGCTTATCCTTATGATTGAAGGATGATGTTATTGGAATGACCATGGTGTATGACTTTCTTATAAAATTACCATGGTCTTCCTAGCAAGATATGGTCAGCTTCCATTGGGACTATGTCACACAGGATCTCATCTTTATAAGACCTAATGGAAATTGGAACTTTAACTTGCTCATTGACCTCCATTTCCCTTTGCTCATTGAGCCATTGAAGCTTGTAAGGCTTAGGGTGGGGAAGTGGGGTCAAGACTAGCTTTTCCACCAACCTTGAGCTACAACAATTGCAGCATGACCCACTATCTACAATGAGAGAACATATTTTGTCATTGACCTTACAACGAGTGTGGAATATGTTCTCCCTTTGATATGAGGACACTTTCAAAGGTTGGCTTCCAAGAAACCTTCTTATCATCAAGAGGTCTCCTTCACATGCATAAGCGGTTTCATTACAATCAGATTGGTATGCTTGAACCCCTTCTCCTTCGCTTTCACTAGAGGAGTGTGAGCTAGACTCACTACTATAAACATCTTGGACCCTTATGATGATGTTTCTCTTAGTAGGGCATTGAGAGGCAATGTGGCCTCTCCCAAGATATTTAAAGCATTTGATACTACTAACTTTCTCATGAGAGTTAGTAGTAGGGGTTTTTTTCTCTACATGTGATGTTTTATGCTCTTTGAAGTGCTTGGGATGTTCTTCTTTGGGGTAACTCTTGAAAGAGTTCCCCTTAGGTTGGTCCCTCTTTACATAAGATGGGTTATCCTTTTTAAAAGTTTTCCTTCTAAGTTGGTTTTCCACCTTGATGCAAAGTTGGACTAACTCATCAAGGGAATTGTATGAGAAGATCTCCACCTTATCACGAATTTCGGAGCTCAACCACACAAAAACCTTGCCATAGTGGCCTTGGGTTCCTCAATGATACCCGCCCTCCAGATAAGAAGTTCCATCTTTTGTCTATACTCTTCTATACTAAGGTTGGTTTGCCTTAGTCTTTGGAGTCTATCCAAAAGATCTCTTTCATACCAAGAGGGAATATGCCTTCTTCTTAGAGCACTTCTAAGATCATTCCAATATCTTATAGAAGGCATATTGGTGCGGATTCTCTCATTGGTTAACCCAACCCACCGATGCATGACATGCCCTTGGAAGCTAAGGGTTGCCATTGGAACCTTTCTTTCTTCTCTTACCTCATGGCAAGTGAAGAGTTGTTCTACCTTGATTTCCCAATCAAGGTAGGTTTCCACATCTTCCTTCCCATGAAATAGGGGGAGATCAATTTTGGGCTCCCTTGGAGGGGCCCCATTATTATGCATGGATGAATGAGAGTTTCTCTTAGGATTATTGTAGTATTCTTCCTCACTTTGACTCCTATGGGTATGGCTAGATGGGGAACCTAAGACCATCTCTTTCATTTTGTAATTTTCACCATTCCCATGCTTTCTTTTTTCTTCTTCTTTCTCTTTCTTTTCTTTCTCTCCTTTTTTCATCTTCTCTCCTTTCTCTTATTCTTCTCTCTTTTTTCTCTCTTTTCTTCCTCTCTTTCTTTTATTTTTCTTTTCTCCTTGGCCTCTTTTTCTCTCCTTTTTTCTTCTCTTATCTCTTGTTCTTTTTCCATCCACTCCCTAAAGTCCATGTTTAAGTTTTAGAGTGTAATCTTTAGAAATATTTCTTTGGTTTACACTCTTGTTTGATGAATTACTATGAGCACTAGAGTGGGTGTGTGATGTCATTGTGCTTGAATTTCTAAGAGGAAAAAGATGGCCAAAAAATTTTCACAAAGCACTCCTCCCTTTTGTATGTTTCCTCACCTAAAATGGCTTTGATGAGTCTTTGGAACTCTTTAGCCTTCTAAGTGTTTTGACAAGAAATTAAAGAAAGACTTGAAAGACAAAAAAAAAAATTTAAAAAGGTAAGGGATCTAAAAACGTGCTCCTAAGGTGTTGAAAGAACTGTACCAATTCTTCCTTCTTCACCTAATTTTCGAGAAACTAAAGCTAAAAGAAATTAAAACTAATTATTACAATAAAAAAGGGAAGGCCTTAAGGGCACTCAAACTCTCAATTCTAAAGGAAGAATTAATTACAACCAAATTAAAAATGCAAAATTTAAAGTCTTCAAGTCCTTTGGTCTCCGAATGTGCTCTAAAGCTCACGACTAGTGTTTGCCCCTTTGAGTTGGTCCTTTAAGCTCTTAGTTCAAGTTTCCAAAGTATACTACCCTTGTGGTAAGTTCTTTCTTGAAGCTTATTAGAAAGTAGCACTATTACACAAACCAAATAAACCAAAGAAAGTAGCAAGGGATATGCAAAATAGAAACTTAAAAGCAATAAAAGGAGAAACACAACAAAGGACACTAACCAATTGGTAAGATTAATTTGACAAGACTAGAAAGAATTTGAAAAAAGAAGACAAGCAATAATTAAAGGTAAAAAATAAAGAAAGCACACAAAGGAATATATAAGAAAGACACTAGAGTGGAATGAAAAACAAACTAAACAAGACTCCAAAATTTCACAAATTGCAGTAACTTTAAAATTGTAGTGGCCGAATTCTTTTAAGAAGGTTCTCAAGCTCTTACAAGTAATTTTAAGTCCTCAGAGTGTCTTAATCAAATAGGTACACAAGTTTTTTTCATAATTTTTTTTGTTCTTTCTTTGGAATTCTTTTCCTCTCTTTTTGTTTTTGAACTTCAACTTCTTTGGTTTGTTTTATCCTTTTCTTTTTTTTTTAAACTTAATGTTGATGTACCTAGCTTAATGGAAAGAAAAATTAATGAGGAATAACAATATTATAATCGCTTGAGCTAAAGGTAAAAGGAACAAGCCACCAAAATTGTAAACAAATACAACTAGTGAACATTAAAATGAAAGAAACAACAAATTTTAGTAGCCCCAATTGCCACTGAACTAATGGTATTTTAGGAGTACTTTAAGGCTTTTAAATGAGTGATTTGGTTTCCCAAGTTCAACTCACAATTTGTCCAAACAATTGTACTCAAAAGAATAACCAATAGTGAAAGCAAAACCAAGGGGGAAACTACCAAAAGCATGCGCAAACAAAAAAGAATACAAAGGATTGAATTGAGAAATTATTTAAAAATATTTAGAAACTAGAATGCTTGAATTAAAAGCATAAACACATAAGAACACAAACAAGAGGATCACCTCTTAGAAGCTCAATCCAAAGATGTTTTATAAGGCTTTTTGTAAAATAAGAAAAGGTTAAACCTAAGGAAGTTTATATGACATGAAAGGAAACTAACATGACCATTTTTTGACAAAACCTAGAGATTATAAAAGTAAAAATAAACCTATAAAGTGAGAAAAATTTTCAGCAAGAAATGCACCAGTGATTAGCCCAAAAGGAAAGCCACAAGGTTATGCAAAATGCACACTTATGTGGACTTACACTACCTCTTTTGTTTAGGCACCTAACCTCAGAACATTAAACATAAAATAAAGCTATACTAAGGGCAAGAACACTTAAAATGCAGTAAAAGATGCAATGAAAAGAACAAAATAAAATTGCATCAACAATAAAGACAATAGAGAATAGAATAAGGAAAATTAAGAAACTACTAATATCAACTTCAAGACATGAAATGAAAGAAATAAACAACAAGGGAAGACAAGAATAAAATTGCGGAAATGAAGTAAACAATATATAAGAATGCACAAAATTAAAAAGATAGAGAAAAAGAAATTTTGACCTCTAGAACCTATACTCTAGATACCAAATGATGCATAGCCTTGATCTTTTCTAGAGGTTTAAAGTATTTAGTGAAATGGTATATGAAGAGGTAAGGGATGAAATGTTTAGGCGCTACTTAAGGGAGATAAGCCTAAGGAAGGTTGGCTTGCCACAAGGGATGGAATCCTTAATAAAAGCTAAGGGAACTCTCAAAAGAGAAGGTAGGGGACACTAAGAAGGAATTTAGCCCAAGCAAAATTTTTATTGATCAAAGTGTGTAAAAATACAAGAGTGGTGAGGAGCACTTATTTATAGAGGTAGCTAGCCTCTTGAACAAGACATAAAAGAAAGGAACACTAAGATTAAAAGGGAGAATCTAAGGGAGGAGGATTGAAGCCCAAAGTCCAATCAATCTTCTCCCTTAGCTTCTTAATTGGCACCTAAGCAAGTAGATCTAAGAGCCAAGATCCCTTCTTATTAGCTTAGGGGTTTTATTTAGGAAAAGAGGGGTGTAGTTATCAAACTATCCCTTTATAACCTAAATAAAGGCCCAAAAACTATCCTTACCCCTTTTTATTACTAGAACACCTCCTAGAAAATTAAATGGACTAATACATGTCCAAAATAAAATCTTAGGCTCCTATAAGTAAAATAATGAAAAATTAAAAATAATAAAAGCATAAAGAAATCCGCCCAAGCTAATAGTGAGTCATGGTTTGCACATTTTGATGGTCATATAGAGGTGAGGTCTTCCTCCATCTATTCTAGCCATGCCCTCTTCTATTCTTCTAGCCATGGCCTTTGTGATAGGGCACTTGCTTGGGGGGCATGCATCATTTCCCAATTCATGATAGGGGAGGTTTGGTCATTTAAAAAATGAGGTAACAACCTTTTATTTCACGCATTTTTCGGAAATTTCAGGGTTAGGGACATATGGGAGGTATTCAAGATGTATGGAGATATAAGAGAAGTGATGATTCCAAATAAGAAGGATAAAAAATGTTTTCAATTCAGATTTGCTTGTTTTGCAGAGGTAAGGGATGTGAGATTGTTGACGCAGTGGGTAAATTATCCACGATTCAGAAAAGTAGTGGGAGATGTGGGTCAACATTGGTATGTTGGAAGAAATTTGAAGGATGAAAGTAGTGGTAAAAGATTTAAAGATCAGGATGCTGTGGAGGTTAAACTAGGCGGTGTGAAAAAGCAGTCATATGCAAATGTGCTAAAATCCTTATCAGGAAGATTTATCAGGAAAGATGTTAACTTGGGGAGGTTAGATAATATGCAATTTTTTAATTTCTCTTACTAATCTAATCAAAAAGTGATATCCAAGCTTTCTAAGGCTTATGTTGGGAAGGTTAATATGAAAGGAGCTTCATATACAACTTAGCTTAAGCTTCACCAAAAGGGTATCTTTGGGATCATAGCGACTCCCATGGGTATGAATTTGGTCCTGTTGGAGACTAATGGTGAAAAGGATATAAAGAACTATAGCAATTGTAAGTTAGATTAGGTGCAAGAGTGGTTCTTGAAGGTTACACAATGGGACCCTTCTCTTATGGACTTAAAAAGAAGAATATGGTTAAAATGTTTTGGTATTCCTCCCCACATTTGGGATGAAGATTTTTTTTGCAAGATTAGTTTTTTCTATGGTGAATTCTTATATATGGATTAAGCAACAAAAACAAGGGAGCAATTAGATGTGGCTCGCCTAGCAATGAATACTTCAGTGCATGAAGTTATTAATTATTTATTGCGTATCCAGGTTGATGATAGATTGTATGTTATTAAAATTATTAAGGAAGAGCTTGTGGAGAAATGGCCTAAGTAGGTAGGCGTGGGGTACAATGACACCTCCAAGGAGATTTCTAGCTTGGAAGGGGGTGATGAGATTGATCCAATTATTATTGAACAAAGGTTGGGGGCATTACGAAGAGAAGTAGAGCTGGGGAAGGTATAAGATGCAAAACCAAAAGAAGGCTCAAATTGGAATTTGAATCTCAGTTGCCCTACCATTGCTCTAAGCGGTTCACCTAAAGTGTAGAGGAAAAAGAGAATAGAATCTACTTTGTTCAAACATGGACAAGTGGCTAGTTTAATGATATTTAGTAGGTTAGGCCTATGACTTGTTGAGGAGGGTACAAATAGCTTTTGTGCAGGTGTAGAGATTAATAACTGCAACTCGGGGGCTCAACCTCCTTTTTTTTTTCAAATGAAAAATTGTTATGTAGAAGACTTACGCTCTCCTGGAGTGTCCCTGCCCAAGGAGGTTTGTGGTCACACCCAAGCGATCTTATTTGGATGTCTTAACTAGGTAATCACTTATTGCAAATCGATTGGTGGTTTCGTGCATTCATTCTTTGTCGTGTTGGACTGTAGTGTCGAGCAAGCGTCACCAACTAGGACCTTTATCAGCAATGAATATAGCTCGTCGGAATCCAGGGGCGGTCTGATGATCTAGATGCTAATCCTATTGAAGTAGAGGTATGGAGAAGGACGCAAAGTAAGAACGTTAATAGTGGAGATCGTAATGGGAATAAACTTGACAGTTTCAGCAAAATTAACTACAAAGAGGTTCTCTGAACAGGCATCTTCATCTTATGTTTTAAGGTATCCCACTAATCATATCTTGGTCCCCTTTTTCTTTGAATCAGGAGGTAAATAGGTTGGGGGAGGTAAGGGTCAAGTTAACGAAATCAACGAATATGTGGAAAGCAATCCAAGAGTTGGGGGTTATCGGGTCTGAGTCTGAAGCTGTGTATATTAATGAGATTGATATGGAGGTTAGGGATAAAACTGAAATGGCAGGTGATGGCTGTCTAATTTACCTATTTTTACATAGGTAAAATAGAGTAATTATAATAATTCTTTCTTATTTAAAATCTTTTTTTCCTCTTATTTTGTTTAAAATTAGATTTTGTTAGAAATTTAGGTTTAGATTTAAGTTTATGTATATTTATGTTTATTTGCTTGTTTTTAATGGTTTTGAGTTAGGTTTTAGGAAGGACCAAAGAAGTGAAAAAAAAAAGAAAATTTGGTAAGCGTTTGTCATGAGCGTCTAATGTTCATCCTTTGGAGCACTTACATCTGCTAGCAGGCACCCATCGGCTAAGTTCGTTGCTGCCCAACGCCCGTGAGTCTAGGTGTTCGCGTCTACAAGACGAGTGTCCATCGCCTAATGTTCATACTACTTTACCCTTAAGGAGTCTTATGGCACTTAACAACCACTTTTTGACCACTGGGTGCCCATGGTTCGAAATGTAAAATTAAAAGGGCGAGTTTCAGTTAATTTGGGAGGTTCCATGCTCTCTCTTGACCTAAGGTTACACACTTGCTGGCGTAGGGCATGTTCAACCATCTTCATCAATCCTTTAGCTTATCCACCCTTATGGTTAGCTAGGTTTTGGATTTAGTTAGGTTTTTATGTAATTTTACTTGAACTTTTGTGTATATTTATATTTTTAATCTAAGTTTAATTTCCATCGTTGGTGTTCTTCTTTACCTTGCTCTTTATTTCTAAATATTTTGTGGGTTTTACCTGTTGAATGAGTCCGAGAGGGGATTTTGACTTGTAAAGCGAGAATAGCTTCCAATGGGTGTTATTGCTTGAGAGAGAGTAATACTCATTGACATCTTAAGCTCCTTTACTTAATGCAAGTTGTTTGACTTTAGATTATGCGTGAGAGCGATAATTTAATACTCAAATAACTCAATTCCTTGCTTGTGAGAGATCAGGGTTAAATATATTTTTATGGGTGATGAAAACGTGGTTAGTGAATGAAAGTTTTGAGTCTATTTATGCACTTGAGGGATGGTTTAATGAGTCAAATCCAACTAAATTGCATAGTGTAACTGTTGTATTTTTATTTACCTTAGCTTTATTTAGTTTATGTTTGGTAGTTTTAGTTTATTTCTATATTCCGTTCATACAAGTAGAAAATATTGATGTTTCTGAGTATTAACAAGTCTATATGGATCAACCCAATATATTTATCGGTTACTACATACGACTAATGCACTTGCTGTGATTATTATAGAAAACTTTTTGACCCTTATAAGCAGGTAGTAGGAAATTACAAGTTAATTAATAAAGATCCTTTCGTTAAATATTTGTCAGTTCAGGGAAAAGGGTAAAACGTAGGCTTATAAGGAGAAAGCTAATGAAAGAGAACATACATGTGTGCTTATTATAGGAAACGAAATGCGGATTAATTGAATTGTGAGAGGTAGAAGAATTGTGGGCTAATGGTGATTATGAGTCGCAAATTAAACCAACAGATAGGCTGAGAGGGCGTTTGATCACTATTTGGCAAAAAGGTTATTTAAGGCAAAATTTATGTTACCTGGTGATGGTTTTTTGGGGTTGGGTTTCTTTAAAGGAAGTGTTCAAGATTTATATGTTCTGGGTAAATGTTTATGCCCCGTGCTCTAAAGAGGGGAAGCAAAAGCTTTGGTGTATGACAAAAAGGGGAATGTTGGTGGCTTTTTGGTGTTTTGGTAGGGATTTCAACGCAGTGGCTTCCTTGGTGGAGGTTAAAGGGTCATCTAGTTATCATTCAAAAGATGAAATGGAAGAATTCAACCAATTTATGGGATTTATGGAGGTTGTTAACGTTTCGGTATATGGGAACAAATTCACTTGGATATCACCCAGTGGATCGTCTTGTAGTAGGTTAGACTACTTTCTTATTTCTCAGAATTTGAGTGACTTCTGGAAAATATCGGCTCAATGGATTGGTTCAAGAGAGTTCTCTTATCATAGATGGATTTTGCTAAAAGATAATAGGATGAATTGGGGGAGGGGGAGGGGGGAAAGCCATTCAAATTTTTTAAGTCTTGGATTGAGCATCCAACTTTTAGGGAATTGGTTAAAAATAATTGGAATTTTGATATTGGGGGGTGGTCTATGCTTCAGTTTAAAGAAAAGTTGAAAAGGTTGAAAGGTTTGTTGAAGAAATGAAGCAAAAAGGAATTTTTAATTGAAGAAGACGTATTAAAAGATAAAATCGAAGAGTTGGAGGTAGTTGATATTAAACTTCAAAGGAGTTGTGAAAGGCGATTCTTTCTGAATATTGGTGTAAAGCTAGGGTTCGGGAACATGAGGTCTTGTAGAAATCCAAAATTAGGTGGGCTTTGGAAGGGGATTACAACTAAAAGTTCTTCTATAATTTCTTCAAGATGAAATGTTCAAAGAATCAAATTTTGGCAGTCAAGTCTGAGCAGGGGTGGATTGAAGAGGTGGCAAAGGTGAAGGCTAAAGTATTGGATCATTACAAACAAGTGTTTTCGGACTTATAGCTGACCAAACCTAATCTTGATCGGGTAGACTTTGAGCAAATTTTTGAACTGGACCAGAACAGGTTGGAAGAACTTTTTTCCAGAGAGGAGGTTAAAGAAGAAATTTGGTCTTCCGAAGGGGGTAAAACCCCTGACCCAGATGGTTTTGGGATGAATTTTTATAAAGCATATTGAGAAATGATTGGAGACGATCTGGTGGAAGGTATTCAGGAATTTTACCAGTCTGGGAAACTCCCTAAAGCGGTTACTTCTTCTTTCATTGCGTTGATCCCGAAGGTGGTTAGTCATCAAGATTTGTCTTAATATAGGCCTATCCCTCTTATTTCGAGTGTCCATAAGATTATTTCTAAAATCTTAGTGGGGAGAGTCAAGAAAGTGCTTAATGGGGTATCTAAGGGATAAACAACTTTTCTTTTGAGCAAATCAATTCTGGATGGGGTTTTAGTCACTAATGAGGTCATTGACTAAGGCATAGATTTCAAAAATTGTCTTTTATGTTTAAAGTAGATTTTGAGAAAACCCATGATTCAGTCAATTGGCACGTTGATGCACTCCCTTGATCTCTTCAACCAAGGTTCCTTCCTCTAAGAAAATGGAGGATGGAGAGGCTAGAAATGGGGGAGGGTTGACGCCACTTTCTAGGAGAAAGATGAGTAAAAAATTTTATGTTGCTTGCCACAACGGAGAGGTCCCTTGGTAAAAGCTTTAAGGAAGAGAATCCTCAAGAGAGAAGTTTCTCAAAAATGACACTCAAGAATAAAAACTCAAAAGAGTCTTACTTCATTCAATCAAGTGTGATTTGTACAAGAGGGACTAGGTGTATTTATAGCCCAAAGAGGGAGTAAGACACTCAAAACTAGACAATGTGGGACTTGGGCCTAATTAGGATTAGGAGCACTAATCCCTCTTAGGCCAACTAAAAGTGGTGCCTAGCCTTAAGCTAGGAAGTATCACGACCTAATCAAGGGGGTGTGGAAAAAGATCCACACTCATTTGGGTTATTAGGCCTTTTACTCACCTTACTTCCCTTCCTAAGCTAATTACACCCTAAACTCTAAAAACTAGCATAAGTGGCCGAAATACATGGCCTAAAAGGAAATTAAAAGCTAAATAATATTTACAAGAGGAAAGCTAAGGATTATGGCCTAAAATATCTGTCTCCGTCATGAGCTAGGGTCTTGATGAGTCTTTCCAGGGCAAGTCCTCTTCAATCGTCCTAGCCGTTGCGCTAGTGAGAGAACCCTTGGTAGGTAGGATTGCATCACACTTTCTTAATTATATGTGTGGCAAGTTAGGTTGTGGCATGAGATGAAGGATGTGGATTGCTTCTTTAATCAGAAATAGTTTCATCTTTATTCTGGTTAATGGTAGTCCAATTGTTGAATTTCAATCACAAAGGGGCATTAAACAAGGAGATTCATTTTCTCCTTTTTTATTTTTGGTGGTGGTAGATGGTTTGACAAGGTTGTTTAGGAATGTTGTGCTAAATGGAGGCTACAAACATATCAAGGTAGGAGAATTGGCTAAATGCTCTCTGTTGCAATACAAAAATGACATAATTATCATGGGGGAGATAAATCTTCACACTGTATAGATGGTGAAGCTAATTTAAGGGGCTTTGAGTTGGTGTCGGGATTGAAAGTAAATTTTCATAAGAGTCACTTCTTTAGCTTAAATGTTGATAACCTTTTCTTTCATGCTGCGGGATGTTTGTTAAACTGTGTTATGAGTTACCTCCATTTAAATTTCAAGGCATTCCAATAGGTGTTAATCCTAGGGCTGTGTTTTCATGGAAACCAGTGGTTGAAAACTTTAAAAAGAGGCTAGCTTTATGGAAGGCTAAAAGCAGTTCCTTTGGTGGTAGATTGGTTATGTTGAATGTAGTTCTCACGAGTATCCCTTTGTACTTCTTTTCATTTTATAAGGCCATAAGAAAGTCATCAATTGTTTAAGTAGATTACAAAGGAACTTTTTGTGTGTGGGGGGGGGGGGAGGGGGGATAACAAAATTTTGTGGGTCAGTTGGGAAAAAGTCTGCATAGGTAAAAAGGAGGGAGGTTATGGGGTCAAGTGGCTTTTGAAATTCAACCTTAGTTTGTTGGCCAAATAGAGATGGAGGTTCTTCAATGAACACAAAGCTATTTGGTGTAATCTTTTGAGGAGTAGATGTGGAGCCTCTCATTTCATTCTTGGTTAAGTTCCAAGTTCATCCAAGTGTTCTTTATGGTGGAAAGATGTGTGATCAATAGATGACAACTGTATGCCATGTCCTGGTTAGTTTTCAAATAATTTGAGGCAGAAAATTGGTAATGGGTTGGATACTCTTTTTTGGAAACAAAATTGGTTAGGTAGTGGCACATTGGTAGAAAGGTGCCCTAAATTATTCTCTTTAGTTGTGAATAAGGATATTTCTATGCATAGTTTTATAGAGGTATGGTCTGGTGTTTTCAAAGACCATTGAGTTTGGATATTAGCAAGAGATAACTCGTTTTCTGTATCAACTACATATACTACATTATGTGAAGGTTTTAATCAACAGAGATCGGTGTCTAAGGATTCTAATTTTTTATTGGCAGTGGAAAGACAAACTTCCTTCTAAGGTTATTGCATTCTCGTGGAGACTATTACTCAATAGGCTTCTGACTATTAATAACCTGATTAGGAGAGGTCTAAGTCTTATTGGAGATTAGAGCTATGTCTGTTGTACAAAGAGCATCGAGAGAGTTCCAACCATTTTTTTTATCTTGTAAGATATCTCAGTCTGTTTGGGGCAGGGTGTTGAGGTGGTTAGATGTACCTACTCTGCTACCAAATAAGTTACATATTTTGTTTCATTTAGGTGATTCTTGGACAGTAGGTAGATATAGAAAGAAAATTAGATACTTATTTTGGCATATGGTGTGTTGGGTTATTTGGATATCTAGAAACTCTATAGCTTTTTATGATAAAACATTGAAGTCTCTTGATATTATAACCTTTATATAGGTGACTTCCTGGAAGTGGTTATTATATGGATTTGGTTTTCATTAGAAGATCTGTATTTTCTGATTGGTGCTATAATCCTCTCGAATGTTTGTTAATGATGCAAGGCATAATTTGTTTTCTTTGGTGGTATGTGTAATTTCTAGGTATTGTATAAGAAAGATTAGAATTTGAGGTGAAAAATTACTTACACGGTATGAGTATTTTGTTGTTGCTATTCTGCAATTGAATTTTACTTCTATTTTGCTACTATTGTACAAGGTAAGAGTATTTTGTTGTTGTTTTTCTATTGTTTGTAATAGAGATTGAGCTTTTGTATAGCTATGAAAACTTTGACTAAATGAATGAATATATGTCTGTGTTTCTAAAAAAAAAAAAACTTCTACAAACTAGTTAATTCAAATTTTTAAAAACCAACTTCAAACTCCTTCTATAGACCATGTTGTTTGGACAATGAAGAGAGAAAATGGACCATGCTGCCTTGAGGTAACCGTTTTATTTAATATAATAGGTTAGAAAAAAAGAAGAGCTAGGTGGCAAAAGAACAACCAACTGTTTAAATGATAAATTAGGTTAAATCAAGCCCACAATGATTCAATAAAAATCTGATAAAAATCTCCTTAACCCTTCATAGCATTTATTTTGCTCCACAATTAAAATTGGTGAGCACAAAGACCAAATCCAAATCAAAGTAGTAACTGTAAACGAAGCCTAATGAATAAACGATACCAAGAAATTGCCAAATCAAATATGCACAACAGTCATAATTTCTCAATATATGATTATTAATGACTAGGCATGATTGGAATTTAAACCCAAACCAGGGTAAGTTGAAAAGTATTTTTTTTAATAGTAGGCAGAAGGTATAGATCAACCCAATATTTGAATAAAGTATTTACAATTCCATATTTAAATTAGTAATTAAATCTGTGATGACAAATCTTAATTAAGGAATGAAATCACTTGTGTGAATAATTTTGATCAAAAGTAAATAGGCAACAGTAACACTCAACTATTAGAACACAATGGTGTTGAAGTATAAGACAATGGGAGACAGAGAGAATGAATGTGTAATTCTCAATATTTTCCATTATATGTAGAACCAGTTACAAGTTGGTATTTATACAACTAACCAAAGTGAATAGTAATAACTACCATAACTGTATTTTATTTTGGATTACTAACTAACATTCCTCTTTAATCCAAAATAGTCTAAATATATTACATCCAACAAATCTCTCAAAACTTCAAATCTCTCTTGTTTAGTGGCTTTGTAAACACATCTGCCACCTGATTTTCAGTCTTACAATACACTAGCTCCAGTCTTCCTTTGCTTACTTGCTCTCTTAGAAAGTGGAACTCTGTCTCTATATGTTTGCTCCTTCCATGCACCACTGAGTTCTTGGATAGATTTATGGCTGATTTGTTGTCAACACACAGCTAGACCGACTTCTTGTACTCCAACTTTAACTCTTTTAGCAAAGCTTCCAACCATAGACTTTGGCAAACTGCTTCTGCAACTACAATGTACTTAGCCTCACAGGAGGATAGTGTTACAATTTCTTGTTTCTTTGAGCACCAATTTACTGACCGATTCAAGTATTTGAACAAATAGCCAAAAGTACTCTTCTTTTCTACCTTATCTCCACACCAATCAGAATCAATGAAAACTTCAATTTTCCTTTCAATTTGTTTATTTCCTCTTGGGAACAATAAGCCATAATCTTGTGTTCTTCTGAGATATCTCAGTATGTGCTTGGCTGCCACCATGTGAGGTGTTATGGGGTCACTCATAAAACTACTAATTAAGCCAACTCCATAGCAGATATTAGGTTTGCTATTGCACATAAACCTTAGGGACCCTACATTCTGTTTGAATAAGGTTCCATCAATAAATTTCTCTACTAATTCTGCAATCATTTCAGGATTGCTACTATTGGTGTGGATGCTGAGTTACAATTATCCTTGTTGAACCTATTCAACACTTCACTTGTGTATCTTTTTTGGTGCAACCGTATTCCTTCTCGGGTGTGTACAAACTCCATGCCAGGAAGTAGCTCAGATTTCCCAAATCATACATCTCAATTTTTTATTTCATTCTGCTCTTGAATTGCTCAATTTTAGCCTCCACATCTCTTATGACAATTAAGTCATCTACATAGAGACATACCAACAGTAAACTTCTGTGCTGAATTTCTTTCACATACACTCAAATTCTATTGTACACCTTGTAAAACCAAGTTGGGATAGAAATGCATCAATCACTTTATTTTATGCTTGAGGAGCTTGTTTTAGGCCATATAATGCCTTTCTTAGCCTGTACACTTGCTGTTATTTCCCCTTCAACTCAAATCCTAGTGGTTGTAACATATACACTTTCTCTTCTAAAGGGCCATTTAGAAAGGCTGATTTCACATCTAGCTGCCACACTTTCCAATTCCTAGAGCTAGCTACTGCAATAACAAGTCTGATTGTTTCCAACCTCGCAACATGAGCATAAACCTCTTTGTAATCAATTTCTTGTTGCTACAGAAATCCCTTTGCCACTAACCTGGCCTTGTACTTGGCAATGGTGCCTTCTGGCTTCAGTTTCAGTTTATACATCCACTTTACATCAATCGGGTGTTTGTTAAGTGGAAGATCAATTAGCTCTCATGTTTTGTTCTTCTCAATTGCCTCCATTTCTTCATCCATTGCATGCTTCCATTCTCTTATGTCTAGTGTCTGCTTCTAAGTCAATGGTTCAACATCAGCTAGGAAAGCAAAATGAACCAGCTCCTCATTATCAGAGCTTACACTGTCACTTAGTACTTCATGATCTACAAGTCCAGTAAAGGGAAATCTTATTCTCTATGATTTCCTTGCTGTAGGCTAAGAGGGGCTTAAATCTATCACTTGTTTAGTATATGTTCTTCCTTCAATGAAACATGGTGCATTATCCTTATTTTTATTTTCCCAATTCCATGAGGCAGCCTCATCAACTGTGACATCCTTGTTGATTATCACTTGCTGCTTAACTGGATCATGCAACTTGTAAGCACCAGTTAGGCGGTACCCAACTAGTATAAGTGCTTCACTCTTGTCATCCAATTTCCTCCTCCTTTCATAAGGGATATTCCTGTAGCATAATGACCCAAAAATTCTCAGATGATGCACAATAGGCTTGTTTTCAGACCAGGCTTCTTCGAGTGTGCTTTTCTTGAGTCTCTTTGTAGGGCACCTATTCAACACATAGGCAATAGTAGTCACTACCTCACCCTAGTAACTATGAGGTAAACCCTTTCCTTTAAGCATGCACCTTGTTGTATCAAGCAAAGTTCTATTTCTTTTCTCAGCCAGGCCATTATGTTGGGGAGTATAGGGTGTTGTTACTTCATGTTCTACACCCTTGGCAACACAGAATTTTGCAAATTCTTTAGAGTTGTATTCACTACCACATCTATTCTGAGTATTTTGACTCTACGTCCAATTTGCCTTTCCACAAGTGCAAAAAATTTCACAAACTTAACATTTCACTTTTCTCTCTCAGTAAGAATATCCAGATTTTCCAGGTTAATTTATCTATAAAGGTCAAGAAATACTTGTTTCCTCCTAGAGATGAGGTATCAAAGGGGCCACAGACATCTGAGTAAACAACACCAATAGGTTGTTTGGCTCTTTAAGGTGCAACATTCTTGAAACATTTCCTTGCTTGCTTTCCAATCAAGCATCCTTCATAGAGTTTTTCCTAGTGGTGTACCAATAGGAGACCAATCAGCATTTCTTTTCTGCTCAATTGGTGCAGACTTTTGAAGTTTAGGTGGCTATACCTCTAATTCAACAACTAGCTTTCTTCCTCTGTGTTGTGTTGATGGTGGAGAAGCATTGAATAGCGACAACATTTAGGTTAATCTTGAAGATTCTATTTTTTTATAGAGGTGTCTTGAATATAAACCTCTTTTTGGAGTCATAAATTTTAATGTGATTCTGTAACATTTCCATGGTGAAGCCTTTTTCCAGCAGTTGCCCCAGACTCAACAAGTTATTCTTCATTGTTGGCACATACAATACATCATTCATGTATGCTGTCTTCCTATCCTTGCAGGTACTCAGAACCTTCCCAATTCCTTCTGTAGAAATTGTGCTGTTGTTACCAAACCTGACATTTATCTTTACACTTTTATTAAGGTCAACTAGCTAATGCTTTTTTTTCTAGTCATATGATTTGAACACTCAATGTCAAGGTACCATGAGGAGTTGTCTTCATCTTGGTTTGTAGTCACCATGAGTAGCACTTTAGCAAGATTGGCTTCATCATTCTTCTTGCCTTTGTTGGTGTCATTTCCATTCTTGCCATACCAACATTCGTAAGAAAAATGACCATATTTCTCATAGTTATAACACTTCACATTTTTCTTATCTTGGTTCTTTCTTCTGCCTCTTCCTTTTTGCTGATTGCCTCCCCTTGAGATTGTGTTCTCTCTCTGATTATTGCTAGCGCCATCAAGAAAATGATCCTGAGAGTTAGAGCTATTGACTTCTCCATTCTTGCCTCCTCTACCTCTTCCTCTGTATCGTTTGTTCTAGCCTCTACGACCTCTGCTTTTGTGATAACTTCTGGCTTGGAAGGCCTATTCTTCCATCTTCTCACCATTCTTTCTTTCAAGAAGTTGTTGCTCATATGCCTCTAGGGAATTTTGCAACTCTTCAATAGTCATGGCCTTTGTATTCTTGGATTCTTCTATGGCAATAGCTATATGATCAAACCGAAGAGGTAGGGTTCTAAGTACATTTTCAACGATCTTGGAGTCAACCATCTTCTTATCGCATGCGCACATTGAGTTTGTCACCATCTAAACTCTATTGAAATACTCTGCAATGGTTTCTTGCTCGATCATAGACAATAACTCATATTGCTTTCAATAACTCATATTGCTTTCAAAGGGACTGCAATTTCACCTTCTTTGTTTTTCAAGAATTGTCATATGCTTGTTGCTAAGTGTCCCACGCCTGTTTTGAAGATGTTGCCTTCGAAATATTTTGAAAAACCATTGCAGAAACACACTAAGGTAGCAATAGCCTAGCCTTGTATCTAGTTTCTTGTTCTCTTTATACACCTTTTTCTGTTCTTTTGAGCCATGTCTGGGGAGTTCTTGGAACCCATACTTCACTACTTATTCAATTTCTTGGAACCTAAAGATAGCATCCATCTTTACACACCAATGGTCATAACCTTTCCCATCAAACATAGAGAGATTACCAGTAATGGAACTCGCGGTTGCCATGGAGCTTAGGCGTAACAATGCTTCAATCTTGGTGTCTTTCCTTTCGCATGACCCTTTTACTCACAATTCATGATACCAACTCTTGGTGCTGAAGTATGAGAGAATGGGAAACAGATGGATTAAATGTGCAATTTCAGTATTTTCCACCATATGGAAGACCAGTTACAAGCTAGTATTTATACAGCTAACCAAAGAGAACAATAATAATTATTGCCTTTTATTTTGGATTAGTAACTAATATCAACTAGACACGAGATGATACGGGAGAGGTAATAGGTAATTAAAAAGAAAAAAAATTATTCACGTGCACTTTCACATGACAGGAGGATTTTGTTGTCTAGATTAGCAGAACAAGAACAAGTAGGATAATTGTGAACTTAAAATGAATGATGTTTCTTGTGATTTAAGATCCGGCCTGGCACTGTACATCAAAGTCCAAATCGAAATAAACAAGTGGTGAGAGAGTGGCAATAAGGTCAACCTAGGCTAAACGGGATCCATTTAAATAAAAGTAGGATGATAATTGTTTGTGGAGATGATAGATTCAAAGATAAGAGGTAGAAACAACTAGACAACTGCTTTTCACTCAAAGATGTCAGAACCCAAGGTCAAACACGTAGGCGGCCATATCCTCACTGTGCACATGTTTTTGGTATAATCCTTCTTCAATGTTCTCCATCTCCATCAACAACCACAACCCTCCAAAATGAACCAAAACACCCTCTTCTTCTTTATCCTCAAACCCCTCTCTTCTCCCCTCATCCATTCCTACATAATCCTCTTCTATCTCCTCGCCAAAAACACCTTCTGCTATGTGGACCCCAGATTCGTGGCATGTTCACCCAAAACCTGCGCCAACGCCAACGCTTACAATAATCAAAGCATAAGCTATCCATTTTACATCCAAGGAATACAAAAACCTTTCTGTGGGTACCCTGGTTTTGGCATCTCTTGTGCCCCAGATGGTTTCCCAATCCTCAACCTTTCCAATACCAATTACATCATTCACCAGATATTCTACCACAATCAGTCCCTGCGAGTCTCCAATGCTGCGTTCCCAAACAGCAGCGGTGGTTGTTTTCATCGTACCCAGAATCTCACTCTCCCACCCACAAAAGAGTTCAGTATTGTTCCGAATCAAAGGGACATTAGATTGTTCTACGGGTGTGAGTTATCAGCTTGGGTACTGGAAGAGCACAAAAAGGGGTGTTATGGAGAAAATAATAGGAGTACAGTTATGGCAATGTATAAGGAAGAAAGCAGCAGGAATAACGTGTCAAGGAGTTGCAGGGGCGAGGTTGTGGAAACGGTGGGGGAAGATGGAATAGGGATTGAAGAGGCGTTGGAAAGAGGATTGTTGCTAAATTGGACGGCGAGTGACTGCAACGTCTGCAACAGGACTGGAGGGAGGTGCGGCTTTGATTTGGAAGCACACACTTTCAAGTGTTACTGCACTGACAGAGTTCATTCTGCCAAATGTGATGATCCTGGTTTGTCTCTTTTGCTTAATCTTTTCATCACTTTATGGACACACATCCTTCCATGCCCACATCTTTGCTTCCTTTCCTAACTCTTCCCTTCTTCTTATTATTAAAAATTAACTTTTAATTCTTACATACACAACATTAAGAAAATGTTTCTTTTTTTTTTTAAAAATTATTTTTATTTTCACATTTTTAACATTCAAAAATTAATTTTTTATTTTTTAGTATTTTTTTAAAAAATATTTTTAATACAATTATTTTTTAAATTATAACTAAATATATTTTCACTATTATTTTTATTTTTTAAAAAATAAAAATAAAAAACGTACATCATAAATGTTACCAAAAAAACTTAAAATGTTACAAAAAAAAATTTAAGTTTTGATCTCCTTTTTAACTTAAAATATTAAGATTTACAGTTAAATTATACTGCACTAAAAATGAAATAATTATAAGAATTAAGTGAATTATTTAACTTGAGATATAAGGGATTTCATTTTATTAAAGAAAGAGATGAAAAAAAGTTTGAGTATATATAAAGGCTTGCTACTGCTAGAAGTTTTAATTTAAAACTATTTCATTGTAATTGGTGTGTTTTATGTTGGGACAAAATATTAACCATCTTGTTTTTATTTATATTGCCCAAAAAAAAAACTATAAAACAAGAAAACACAACACGGTAAACATAAAACAAATAACAGTGGTGATTTTTTTACCTAATTCTTACTTTATGTTTATATCTGTAACAAATTTTTTAAATAATTGAAAAACTTGTAAGTCATCCACATTATGACTCATTCTGTCAGTAATCCCAGTTTGATTCTTTTTATATCATAATTTTCATTTATAAAATAATATTTTTTTAGATAATATCTTAGAAATTTAAAATTAAAATAATTTAAATTGTATTTAATTTTATTCTAATAAAAATAATGCAGAATTGAAATTACACAAATATATATATATATATATATATAAATAATATAGTTATGCATTTAATTTAATTTATAATTGAAAATGGAACAAATATATGTTTTTTAGCGGTTCCTGGATTTTTTCTTCTTCTAATTTATAAAGAAAGAAGGTAAAAATAAAATAAAGGGACACCAGACAGGACACATGCCCAAATCACATTAAAATCCTTCAATTGGGTTGACAAAAGAAGGGATGGAGATTGATCAATATGGAATGGTGGTTACGTGAGTGAAAAAGAGGTGAGAAAGTACCAAAAGTGATTAGTCAAGTGGCAATTCTATTTTACCTATTTAAAGTTGGCAGAGAACTTTTTCAAATATAGATTTTTTTTTATATTACTTAGTACTTACAATAATATTTTGAATGAGAAATAATAATACTGCTATAATTTTAAATTAATGTTAATATATTTTTTAAATAAAAAAAGTCCCACTTGTATCATTCAAAGTTTCAAACTTTAAAAGTAGTTGACTTAAAACAAAATTTGAATATTCCAAACAACTTCTAATTATTTTAGGACGGTTTTCCACTTTTGAATCCTGGATAGCTCTTATACTTTTCTACGCATTATTACTATTCATTATTATTGACAATAAGCTTAATTTCAAAACTTGACAAGAAGCAGAAAATGTAATAACAGATCTCAAAATATAATGGCAAATAATTATTTTCTGAATAATATATTAGAGATCATCAAATTGTTTTAAGGTACTAAACCAGATTTTATATTGTAATTCGTTTTTTTATTTTTGAGAAAACTATTTTCGTAATAGATAGTGGTATTAGACTTGAGAGTTTATATAAATTTGTGAAAGTTTCATAAATTCGATATGTAATCTCAAAATTTTACTTTATATAAAAAATAATAAAATAACTATAAATAACATACTAATTAAATATTTTAATACCAAAATAATAAACTAAAAATAGAATATACTGAATTTACCAATAAAAGTTGACATATAAGTTAATTTGATGATAACTAGTAAACTCATAAACTTAAAAGAGTTAGCGAATTGATTTGAGAATTTGATAATTATAACTTAAATAATTTAATATTTTCACTTTATTTGGTGAAAAAAAGGATGAAAATTGAAAATAAATAATTATAAGAAAAAGAAATAATATAATATTTTTTTTATGAAAAGAGATATTCCTAATAAGCAATCAACTTTTGCTAACAAGTGAACTCATCAATATGTTTTTCATTTCTATCCTAATAAGCATTCAACTTTTGATTTTCCTTGAAAAGTATACCTAATTTATACTGACATATTACCTGAAAAAGCAAGTAAGAGATTATGTGGGTTGACAATATTATAATATATGTATTTGTTTTATAAGTAAATATTAATTGTTATTAAGTTAGTTTTGATAATGAAAAGATTCGAAACAACGATTTCTTATTTATTTTTTTTACACATGTGAATTTTTTATTATTAGATCAACCTTATAACACCTTTATAACATCAGTATATACCTCATAGTATATATAGAGTACACGGATTTAAACTAGACTAACTTGAACTAGAAATGTTAAACTCTATATCAAGAAGACAAAGAAATATTAAGGAAATTCTATATAAAATTTTGCAAACATTTCTATGTTTTGGGCTTTTGTTCTGAGCTTTCTATGGGCCAAACTTACCCAATCTAGTCTAGATTTAAATCTGAAGCGCTTCCATCCGGTTAGTGTTGGGTGTCGTAATATGGAGGGCATTTCTCCCTGCAAGGCTGCAACCTATTCGAAGAGTGATATATGCTCAATTGTCATGAATTTGTAGATGTTAGTTAGATTAATATATTATTAACTTTAAAATTATAATTTATTTTTTATATTAGTATTCTTAAAAGTAAATGATCTAACTCTGTGTCAAGTCAACAACAAAATATCATAATTCATATTAAACCTTACAAATATTTTTTTTCTACCTTGTTAATATATTAAATTTTAATTTCTTTATAATTTGGATTATAACAAACATTTCAAGTTATTGTTATAGGTTCATGTAATTTATAATAATTTTTTAGGTCCCTCTGTGTCATAAGTGATAAATCCTATGCTGTTGCACCTTCAAACTATGTCTAGAGTTATCTTTCCTTTACTAGGTTAGCGGGCTATTATTAGGCTCTACTTTGTGTTTGCCTTATCAAAATTGTGACTTTAGTTTTTTTTAATGTTTGATAATATTTTCTAGCACATTCTTGCTTAATGCATTGGTCCGTTAAAATTCTAAATAGATTAATAAGAATTGTGAAGTTACTTCCCCTAAATTTAAAAGTCAACATTTATAAATGTTGAATGGTACTTGTTATTGTCTCATGAACTAGCCGTGAGGGCTAATATTGGAGTTGAGTCCGGGATAAGATCTTTTTAGTCCCAGATGATCTTTGTCCTTGTGTTCGAATCCAATGAGGAGGTAACCTACAAAAGTCATTATGATGCTCCAATCAGTATTTTGCTAAGATCAACTTGGAGCTAGAGTAAGGCTGCAATAAATGCAGTCACAACAATCATCTTTACATGCTAACTTACCTAGTATTTATAAGTAATAGTATGGACTATGATCCCTGGACTTTAAGCTAGTTAATTATAGTTTTAGGTTAATCTGTTATGTTTGTGTTGCAATCACACTGCAAGATTGAGACTAAGATGACCTCAGTTCGAGATGATCTTGGCTGGAGACTTTAGTCCCCTATAAAAGTTTCACAAAAATAAAAATACTTCACGATTTAGAAAGTTGTCATTTCTTTAAAAAAAAAAAAAGAAAAGAAAGAATTTTCCATTTGAGTGAATAATATAGTTATCGGAGCGTTTTCATACTCATTGATTTTCCTCCCTACTTGTTGAGGCAAGTGTTTTGAACGACTCAATAGAATGTAAGATTAAGTTGGCTAGAAAAATAAAGTTAGGTCTATAGAAATGAGCATAGATAATTGATTTGATTATCTTTTATCAATCAATCAATATGTTATCTTTTGAGTCTTATTTTCTCTACCTGGCCTATGATTATTAATTATTGTCCCTCTCATTATCTAATTACCAACATATGGTATCAAAGCTATACAAAGATTTTGTTGCAATTTATAGCCACCAAAGCAGGAGAAAAAAGTACCATAACCTTACACCAATCAAACAAACCTAAACACATAATTCTATTCTATACTTGTTGCCTTGTGTCCCCCAGTTAACGATGCCATTATAAAAGCAAGCCCCCAAAGTCTGAACAAAGAAGAGGAATAAAAGGAATGAAGAATTGCTCGTGAATACTAGTTTGGAAGCTTTGAACTCGAGAACAATGATAAGAAGTTAAAAAAAGGCTCAAATGAAAATGAGCAATAGAAAAATGAGATCAATTCCACGCATGTGGAGTTAACTGAGAGGTTTTAAATTAGAGTCAAATAAGAAGAAAACAAAACTTGAAGGAAGAACAATCAACAAAGGGTGAGAGTGCGAAACACAAAACACAATTTTCAATTTTGAAGATATCTGATTGTTGTTGAGGGAAACACTGAACAAGAAGGGGATTGAAACGTACCCCATTCAATCCATGTTCACCAACATCATTCTCAATGGTTTTGATTTGGCTGTTATTAATAATTAGGGTAAAACATTGACTTCTGTTTAGTTTAGACAAATGTTCCAGCTTGCTACATATTGCTTTCATCAGGTTATGGTTCGCTTTAAGTTTCATCTTCTTCTGTCATGGAGTTGTTATTAAGATTGACTTCTGGTTTGCCTTGGGTGCCTTAAAACATAAATCAAACTTAGGGTTTTGAATAGAATGTTGAAATTGTTGAAAGGAACCTCACCTGGTTTACTGATACACTTTGTTGATTTTTCTTTTTTGCTTAAAGCTGACTATGGTTACCATTGCCACTTGCCAGCCTGTGTAGGGTAGGGGGAATAAGTATATGATTAGTTAGATTTATTATTTCTAATTTTCTATCCAAATTATGCTGGTGAACTTTATAACTTTCACCGTTTTCTTTTAGTCCGTTTCATATTTTTTTCCTTTTAAATTAAACATGAAACAAATATATTTGTTTATGGTGTAACTTAAAGTGTGAACGTAGTCGCTTAAAACGTCATTGGCTGCTGTTTTTTTCTAACAAATAGTAAGTGTTTCAACCTCAGAGACCTTGTAGTTCCAATCCAAATTGTTGTGGACTCTGGACCCTCCCCTTCTGATATTTGTTTAATATTCATTACCATGCACACCAGTGTTTTTCGTTCTCATTTGCGTCTCATACAAAGTTTATAAAGCCTCCTTGACCAAGAGAAGATTTAAATGGCGGAGGGAAGTTTTTAAGCAGAGTGAGTTTAGAAATTATAGTGAACAAAGTAGTCAAGTCTTTGTGCTTGTCAAAATTCAAAAAGAGTAAGAATTGGTCTCAGTTCCGTAGGGGAGGCAGATATGTATGCATGTCTTGGTTTCCCACTCCCTCTTTCATCTTCCATGGAACCAAGGAGTATTCCGCACTCGTTTCTAATTCAACTGGCGTATCAAGCGCTTCAAGTTTAGTTTACTTTATAGTTTAGAGGATCAAATCCTAGTTGAATTATATTCACTTTTTTCTCATATCATAGATTAGACTCGAGGCAGGAAGAATGAGTCCAGGTTGTGAACTTGTATTACTGCTTTTGTAGTGTGACGTTATGCCACTTGTGTTGGGGGCCGGCTACCGCTACCAACAAGAGTGTCCACCTTCATTCCACTGTGGATTTCTGGGCAATATCAGTTTCCCCTTTACTATAACAGAACGCCAGAACTGTGGCTTCTTGCCCATAAAGGATTGTGATGATCCCAATCAACAGAAGCCTAAAATGATCCAATTACACAAAAATGGAAAATGGTTTTAGCTTTTATTTCTATCCCACACACAGCTTATAACTTTTCTACTTAGAGACCAACGTCTCTATAAACTTCTGCAGTCCGATGATTGTGAAGCTTTCAGAAACAGTTATACTCTTCCTCATACTTCTCAACTCTGTTCTGGTGCAATAGCAGCCCTCCCACAGATGTAAATATTTTGCACAGGGTTTCAATTGCAGTCTGCAACTGCAATTTCCTCCTTACAACCACATTGGTCCGCAATTGTGGTATGATTTTGAATCGCACAAAATTCTGCAACGCATTGCAATATGTCTACAACTTAACTATAATGGAGCCGGAACCTTAACACTATTTTATTCCATTTTTTTGTCAAAAAAATATTAAATTTAGATTATAATATTCTATTTTAAACTTCTTAAGGTCCATAATTAAACAGTTATAGTTACATGAGAGTTGAAATACTAAATCTTAAATGAATAAAATGTTGTATGCTATCTTACCAATAAAAAATATATATATAACAATAATTAGAATAATTGTAAAATTCTTTTTTACATTTAGTGTAAACATATAATAATTAGAAATGCATAACTATACAAAGTGCTCTAACTAGGATCTCTATTACAAGCGTAACTGCAGATATCCTAATGTGAATTAATTTAACTGACGAATGTGGACATTGTCACTGTCGCCACCGAGGGCACTGTCAACTTGACCACAGACAAATTTTGTTGTGTCAATGGTATAGTAATAGTACAACAAAAACCCTGGAAACCCAGGCACCCATGAATGCAATGCACTAATAGTTGTTGCCTTTATATGCTTTCACACTATATCCTTTTAAATGTTTCCTTCACAATTTGTGAATCATTATGTA
Source organism: Psophocarpus tetragonolobus (assembly GCA_037954015.1). NCBI lineage: Eukaryota > Viridiplantae > Streptophyta > Magnoliopsida > Fabales > Fabaceae > Psophocarpus > Psophocarpus tetragonolobus. The sequence continues at coordinate 6,335,533 of CM075692.1, read as the reverse complement.
TTCTGTAAAATGCCCCAACCCTAGTTCCTTCTCTGATTTCATAAACAGAATCAAACATGAGAAGTGACATTAATGTGCCTAATCCAGTTTCTCTTCCGGTCTTAAAATTTCAAATCCAGAATTTACTATTCTTAGGTGGCAAGATCTCAGTTTCTTTGATTGATGGTTTAGGGTTTAGCATGCCATATTTTTCTCTCCATCTTCACACTTCTAATCTGTTTTTCTGTTTTTGTCTGCTTTAATTTTTTTTCTTCTAATTGCTGCAGTTACCACGATTACAAAGAAAGCAAGGTTGAGTTTGAAGGCCAAACTGGGTATAGGTAATGTACTGTTTACATAACTTGATATTCCTTCTCAACAAGGTTCCAAAATCACTGCTCTTCTTCAGTGTGTTGAATTCAGAGGATCTGCTGATTTCTTTTCTTAACGCCCTTTTTTTCCTAACTTAAAAAATTTTGTATAACTATTCATCAACAAAGTAAAAGCAATCATGATTCATGAACTCTATTATGTTTCCTAGTATATTCAATTGATATATTATTCTCTTGGCCCGTTTTCACAGGTTTAGGTATTGGAATCCCATGCGTGATGGTAATTGGGTTGCTGTTTCTCTTTCTACTCTACAGACGAAAACATACTACCTCCGGTGGCGGACAATTGGTGTCAAGAGATTCTTATTCTGATTCATCCTCAAATCCTCATCAAGAAAGTAGTAGCGGTTACTTTGGAGTTCCACTCTTCTCTTACGAGCAGCTTAAAGAAGCAACAAACAATTTCGACGATACTAAAGAACTTGGAGATGGAGGCTTCGGTACTGTCTACTATGGTAAGCTACTTAATCAAACATTACACTATTAATTGACAGTTTAACACACATTACTCTGCCTTGTTGAAGAAATTGTCGTATGGTTCCAATCTCCTATTTGTCCAAAGTCTGAAGCTACAATATGAGTTTGTGGTCTGCAACAATATGTCTACATAATATATAGCACAGTTTAATTAATTCTTTCCTCATAAACTAAGAAAGTTGGCTACTTATCACTTGGAGATTGGATAAAACTATGAACAGGTGGAGATTCATGACAACCATACACACGTGATAGTCCTGAACTACACAATAATTTCGTGTTTTGTTCTTTCTGTATCGCTTAGGGAAACTCCCAGATGGACGGGAAGTTGCGGTAAAGCGCTTATACGAGCACAACTGGCGGCGAGTAGAACAGTTCATGAACGAAGTTAAGATCCTCACAAGATTGCGTCACAAACACCTTGTGTCACTCTATGGCTGCACTTCACGGCACAGTCGTGAACTTCTGCTTGTGTATGAATACATTTCAAACGGTACTGTTGCGTGTCATATCCACGGAGAATCAGCGAAGGCTGGCTTTCTACCTTGGTGTACACGAATGAAAATTGCCATAGAAACAGCAAGTGCATTGGCTTATCTCCACGCCTCAGACATCATTCACCGTGACGTGAAAACAAACAACATTCTCCTGGACAACAACTATTGTGTTAAGGTAGCAGATTTTGGGCTTTCAAGAGACTTCCCCAACAACGTCACACATGTCTCAACGGCTCCACAAGGGTCACCGGGTTACCTTGATCCTGAATATTACAATTGTTACCAGGTTACTAGTAAGAGTGATGTGTATAGCTTTGGGGTTGTTCTTATTGAGCTAATATCATCCAAGCCTGCGGTTGATATGAACAGAAGCAGGGATGAGATTAACTTGTCAAATCTAGCCATAAGGAAGATTCAAGAAAGTGCAATTGGAGAGCTGGTTGATCCTAGTCTTGGATTTGATTCAGATAGTGGGGTTAAGGGGATGATAGTTTCAGTGGCGGGGTTGGCTTTGCAGTGTTTGGAAAAGGAAAAGGAATTAAGACCTTCCATGTGTGAGGTGTTACATGAACTAAAGAGAATTGAGAATGCGAAGGTTGAGGTAGAGGTTCGAAACGAGGCCGATGTTCACAACGGAGTTTCACATAGTTGTGCACATTCACCACCACCTGCCTCACCTGAGTGGGATGAAGTTGGATTGTTGACAAATATGAAGCCTACTTCCCCAAACTCTGTCATTGATAAATGGGAAAGTAAATGTACTACGCCTAATATCAGTGGTTAATCACTTGTTCTATTCTTAATTGTTCAGAATCCATTTTTATCATATCAACTTTCAGTTTTCACCACTCCTTTTTCGTGGTATTCGCCCGTATAATTGTGAATAGGATGATCGTTTATACGTCACGTTGTGGTCAAGCAAAGTGTTGAGGTGATGAGCCATCAGTACATGCCAATATGAGAAAAATCAATAAAAAAAAAGATGACCTGTCATCCACAGAAAGTTTGCTATGCTGTTCTTCTTACAAGAAAGTTTGCTATTCTGATGTAGCTACAATTATCAGCATTTCACTGATTTTTTTTTTTAAAATAAAAATAATATACATAGACTGATACACATAGGAATGAGTATGGGTTCAAATCATGGAATGCAAATAATAATAGTAAAAATTATTTAACACATATAATTGCTAAATTATGTAAAATATTTATAATTACATTTGTTTTAAAATGATTCAATGTTATATTTAGAAAATATATTTATATTGAAAACAAACTAATGAAACTTATATATTAAAAATATATTTTATGTAACACCGCAGATTTTGAGTAATAATATTTAATATACAATAAATATATATAATAGTTTATATATATATATATATATATATATATATATATATATATATATATGTATGTATGTATATTATATATAAAGAGTGATTACCTAGTGAGAAAAATATTTATTTATTATGAGAGATATTATATATAACAGTTTACATTAAAATATTTCACTTAAAAATATTATGTATCTTCTTTATCGTAACTCACTCCACCCTTAATATTACTCTTATTTCTGCTTCCATCATCGGTTTGTTGTTGCCATTACCACCACCATTGATAGTTACCATCACCCGTCGATAGGGGTAATGCTGAGGGTGGAGTGGAGATGAGTTATGGTGAATAAAATACATTATATTTTTAATTGAGTTATTTAAATGAATCGTTATTTTTAATATTATGTTTATCATTTATTTTTTTCATATATCATATAAACCCTTTTTCTCACTAAATGGCTCTTTCCAAAGCTGATATTTGAACTTTTTCTTTTTGTATCATTTTAAATAACTATGAATTAAAGTATTACTGTAAAATATTAGTTACATGGACTTATAACTCCCTAACGTATAACACTTATCTAAAGTATAACTACCTTTGTTTTCTCTCTGGGACAAATTGTATGATCTTGGAGTCAATCAGGTGGATTAAGCCTAGAATCCTGCCGACTGGTTGCTGCTGCTTGGTGTATGCTGTTGCTGTAGTGGGCTGGTTTCCTTTGCTTCCTACATTTATCAGCAGAAGGAAATTCTAGATCTGTCTAAATTGATTACGGTGAGGGCCAATTGCTCCATGAATTGTAGATTCTTTTGGTTGTGAATGCCATTTGATCCGGCTGATATATGGCTGTTATGGTTGGATGAAGGCTGGCACTATTTGGGTGTCGTCAGTTTTGATTGGCAGTATGCTGGTGACTTCTGGGGAGGGTAATCATATGTTTGACTTTTGTTGCCTGCTAAAGCTAAGTTGGTAGCTACCTGGAATATATGCTGGGCTGGATCTTATCATGAGAAATAGTTGGCTTTTAATGATTGATTATGCTGCTGGCTGGCTGCTGATACTTGTACCCTGCATATCACAATCTTGCTTACGACTATATCTTGGGAGGTTCAGTCAATTGTGGGGTCTGTTCAATTATATGCAGTAGTTTCGGCATTGTTCTCTTTTCAGTGCATATGTTTCAGTCAGTTGTAATTGCTTGCTGCATTATTGCCTATAGTTTGGACTGGTTTATTGAGTTGAGGCATTGGGATGGCTTTAGCTATTGGTAGTGGACTTACAAGGCTGTTGTACTTTTGTTTTTCCTTCCCTCTTTTATGCTTGCATAAAGTTTTATGATTGTATTATGCTATGTTTTGTGCGACTTCTCTTCCTTTTCTAGTATTTCATCCTATTTGTAAGCTCCTGCTATTGCAGCTCTGGTACCTTATATAAAATCTACTTGCTTACCAAAAAAGAAAAAGAGAATTAAATATCGAATCTTCAAATAAAAAAATCATTTCTCTACATATGAACACTATTGTACCAATTGCTATATGTAAACGACTCAATTGATAAAAAACATTGAGAAATTCAAAATCTCAACTGATACAATTGAAACACGAGAGTAAAATTTATGGTATTTAGAAAATCAAAAGTGTATTAAGCTAAATCTTAAAATAGATAAAATTATTTTTGTCATCAGCACTTACATACTCACTTTTTTTTTTCTTCCATTTCTTTTATCACGAGTGGTAGCATATAGGGTGTAAATATCACAAATGACTTATTTAGAGTCTATAACTTAGCTAGCATAAGGCCTAACATAAATAGATTTGACAAACCAATATGATGAATACTTTTTTTTTGTATGTTAGATACTATAAACTTAAATATTTTTATTTCTTATGTAGTAATTTCCACACTTTAAAATAGGTAAAGAAACAAATTTGTAGGTGAAACTATGAAGTTAAACTTTTATGTTGGTTAGACCATACTTATAATAAGTAAAAATGTCCACTAAACTTTATATTTTTAACTAATGTTTGACTCAGGTTTATGAAAATCTAGTTTTACTTAATTCATTTCCATGTCCTCATTATAATATAGGGATGAAAACCATATATGAGCTTATTTGGCATAACATTTGTTTTTTCATATAACACCTATAAATGTTATTCTCTTAACATATACATCACCTTGATGCATTAATTATATTTCTTATTGGCACAACATTTGTTTTTTCATATAACACCTATAAATGTTATTCTTTTAACATATACATCACTACGATGCATCAATCATATCACCAAAGTGCTAGAGATTCGATTTTGTTTTCTAAATTTTGAAAAAGAGTTTTTTAAAATTATTTTATTAAAGAAGAAAAAAAATTTTATTTGACAAGTATTGTTATTTGAAAACTATTTTAGAGATGTAAAAACAAAATTTGTCTATATTTATAAAAATGCTACTAATTAAAAGAAAAAAAATATTCTCTTTGTGTTGAGTTAAAAAAAAAAAGAAATTAAAATATAAAATTACTTACAATTTTTCTCTTTTTTAATTTTTTAAAAGTAAAAAATCAAAACTGTTTTAAAAAATTATTTTAAAAAAACTTAAGTAAACAATTTTTCTAATTTTAAAATATAAAATACTAAAAATAATTTTATAAATCTTCCACCAAACAATTAACTTGCATCATGTAGAATCCACGTACATCAATGTAATACCCTAAAATCACGGTTGCTATCATCATTACATTATTAATATTTCATATGATTATTTGCACGATGAGTATTTAAAATGGTATGAATTTTCTTTGTTTTTGTTGGTATAGTATTTAAATATGGAATTTTGTATTCTTCAACAGGTTTACTATTCGATAGTAGTAGAAGAACACAGCTTAGTGTACTGGTCGAATAAATATTTTTTTAGCATGATTGGTTTCACATGATTTTCAAAAACTTATATCTTAAACACGATTCGTCCATTTTCAACAAATTTCCAAACTAATACTTATACCATGTTTTTGAACCGAACCATTAGTCAGTATCCATTTCGTCTTGGTTATAAACAAAAGTCCTATCACATTTGATTATTTGTTAATATTTTTTTGGATGAACCAACATAAATACATAATCAAACACTAATTCCCTAATATTAAAATATATTCATGAGGTTAATTTCTTTCCATAGATATTATTTGATATACGCACGTTTAAAGTAGCTATTGCGTTATATACGTGCTCAAACTTATCTCTAAAATCTCATTTTATAATTATTTATGAATATATAATTTTTCTTTGTGTTTAATTTTTAAGAAATTTTTTATTTTATTTTTGACTCTAAATCTATTCCGATAATGCTTTAAAATTTTTAAAAATCGGTTCAAATACCTAAGGGACTAAAAACAAAAATAAACCTTTTTTAGGAAACAAAATAAAAAACTTGTTAGACACAATTTTTTATTAAGGATAAAAGCCAAATTAATCACTAATTTATGAAGAAGCAAAAACACCTTTAAGTGTTTAATTTATTTATATTTTTTGCAAAAATATCTAATAAAATTTCAACATTTTATCGTACCATCCTATACCTTGATATCTAATACTTTCTTAATTGAGCACACTGTCTCTTTGTCTGTCTTAATCTTTATACCTAATGCTTGCTCAAATTAAAACAAATAACTCTTAATTTTTTCCCTCTTCAATGCTCAAGTTTTCTCAAAAGTTTCATTCTGTTACCATGGGCGAAGGAATGAAGTTGTAAGTTTAAACTCTGAACTATAAATTGGGAAACTTACAAATTTGGAAGTTAATTCCCGTCTTGTCTTTGTGTCAACATTTATGTTTCACTAATACCTTGAAAGAATAACGATTAGTATCTACGTCTATTTTTCCCTAGGTCTTCTATATACACTCATTTTCCATCAACTTCTAAATCAAAAGATGTTATTTTAGATGAGTTGATAACACTCCGGTTGTTTCCATGCATTTTGAACCACAACTTTATTATCTTCCTTCCCTTTTTGTGTGTTTGTTCTATTCATGTAAATTTTAAAGTGACATTTGTTTCGATGCAAACACAACCTTAATATATATCAACCCTCAATATATTATAGTTGTTCTTGCACATGTTGAACGAGTTTTTATCCTTGATGTTTCATGCTTTCAATCCAATAGTTTCTCCTCGTCAATATAGGTGGGGTACCTGAAAAAACACTTTGATACTCAAGTTAGAGGGGAGTTTGACTAATGTACTTGAAAGTACGATATATCAGCATGAAAGTAAATTAATGATTGAGTAATAAAACTTGTACACGTGTTCTATTATTTATAACATGTTACCTTTTTGGGCTTATACCTTCGAAGGATGATTTGACCCATCTTTTATCTGATAAAAATAATTAGTATCTGAAAAATATAATTAGAGATAAGAGATAATTGAGGTTTTTATCTTATTCCTTTATTGGGAATATTTTATATCTTTTCCACTAATCATTGTTGGCTCTTCCTCTTGAGCAGGATATTAGGTTTCGTATTCCAGCCCAGGATATTGGCTTAGCCTATGTGGTAGGCTCGACCCTTGTGATAGGTTCAGCCTGGGGTAGGTTCGGTGAATGTTGCTGTTAGGGAGGCATGCTCTAACACGGTATGGGAATCCTGTAAGTGTGTAGATCCTAAGGTTTATGGGTTTTTCCCGCCTTGCACTATTTGAGGACTGTTCATGTTAGAGTAGGTAGGGTTAGTCAGAGATACGAAGCGATGACCATCCTGGGCCGTAGATCTTGGTTGATTTAACAGGGCCCTTTAATTTGCCTCTTGGGCCTCTATGGGTTTCCTCCCTATAAATAAGGAGATGAGTCACTTTCCCATTTCACTCTGCCCCTTTTTCATTCTAGAAATTTCGGTCCTTCATTTGTAGCTTCCTGTCCAGGTACTCCTAGTTTCCTTAGCCTCTTCATTTCTTTTAATTACGATGGTTTCAGAGTCTACTTCGTCAGTGAGGGAAGTGTCCCCTTCCTCAATTTTCGGCCCTCTTGTGCAGACGAGGGCCGATACTCCTGCCCAAGCAGAGGAGTGTACTTCCTTTGCTATTGAGGGTTCTGTTTAAGAGTCATTCTCTCAAGAGGAGCATTCTTCCTCTGAGAGAGCCTGACAGTATCCTCCTTGTTCCATCACTAGGTTTGAGTGAGTTAGTTTAGAGGTATCCAAATACCGCTTCCAAGTGATGACTCAAGAAGATTGAGTGTCTTTTTATGATGCTTATCCCTTCTATCCTTTAGATGACTCGACATTAGCACCTTTTATAATGCGGGGTTGCAGGAGTAATGGTACCCTAGATTCCAATTTAGGGTACACTTGCTTATTCAAAAACCTAGATATGGAGATCCTCTTTGATAGTTTCACCATGGGTGTGTTGTGCGTGATGAATTGCGCGCCCACCAGATCCATCCCAATGTCTAGGCTACTATACAGGTATTTAAGACTGCTTTTGTTTTTTGTATATGCAAACTACTCTAAGTCTTTTCTTTCATTTTTACCAGACCTCTCCTGTCAGTCCGGTTAGGTGACCTTCTGTTAGTCACGTGGATGAGCGACCCTTGTTTGAGGTGTGCACTACCTCTTACAAGGAGTTTAATTTCAAATTTATGAAGATTTTGTTAAAGCCTAGTCGCACGACCAACTACTTTTATGACCGTGAAGGAAGCTTTTGTTCCCCTTTAGTTGGCAATATGAGCCTCATTATTTTTCAGCTTTGCCCTTTGAGATGTTCTTTGAGCAAGAGAAGGTGGATGCGATGTTCCTGATGTCATTACCTAAGTGTTTTCTTGCTTCCTGAGTGCTCTGCTTGTGGCGTTCTACCAAACTGGTTTGGGACTTGGAAGGTAAATGATGGCTTTGTATGAGTTGGGTTTGCTTTCTTTTACATGTTTATGTTTTGCTAACCTTTGCATGTTTTGATAATGCAGGGATTATTGCTAGCATGTCTAGTGACGACAAGACTATCTTGCTTAATTTCTGTTTAGAGATCCAGGCTGGATCTCCTGCGGGGATCAATTTTAGGACTCCCTAGTTGCTTGGGATAGATCCTAACCCTACCTCGTAGGAGGCCCCTATCAACGTGATTCCTCCTTAGGCTGCCCCACTAAAGCCAAAGAAGCTGAAGTCTAAGTCAAGGTCGAAGAAGTGTCACCGTAGTGACGAGGGCGGTGCATCCAAGAGATCGAGGCACAAGTCGACCCTCCTCCTTTTTGGCCATTCCTCTGTTGGAACCAAAGACATTTCATTGAAGTTTTGGTTTTGTTTTTTCTTTCCTTGCTTCTGCTCTTCAATCAATTTTATGGTACAAAACATGTTTATAGGTGTGGTACTTGTATTATGTATTTAGATAGGCTTGAGAATGTGTTTGACATGGTTTTGGATAGCTTACATAGGCTATGTTGTGCTGGAAAAGCTTTAAAAATGGGATTTCGTGTATGGTAATCGATTACCTAAAAATAGTAATCGACTACCCTGCAAGAATTTTGAGATCAAGAATTAATGCTCTCTATGGTAATCAATTACTTGAAATCAATAATCGATTACTCTCGAGAACAAGCAATTTAGATCAGTTTTGTGAAGGAAATCAGGTAATCAATTAGGTAATCGGTTACCCTGCATCAAAACTGATATAAAGCATTTTGTAAACAAATTTTACAATTTTTTATCAATCCAATCAAGTTCTTGCTTCTCTTGTACAATTTACAGAATTCTCTCCAAGATTCATACCCATTTTTTATGGTTTGAAGGTGCTTTAATTTCAAGATTCAAGGAAGAGACTCTAGTGAGTTTTTATCTTTCCGTTTGGGTATTCTTCACTTCAGGTGATATTATTCTGTACCCTTTTTTGTGTTTTTGCATAAGTTTAACAATCTCTTGAGGAGTTCTTAAGATTCTTGGGAAATCTTGCAGTGGTTGCAAGTGAAGCGTTGTGAGTGGCAAGGTGTCACGGTGTAGCAAAATCTTGTGTGGTGCTAGAGGAAGTCTCTTTTGTGGTTTAAATATTTCTGGGATTAAAATCTATATGTGTGGTGTGCATGTACTGAGATTTTAGTGGTTTAAATAAGTATTTGTTTCACAACCTCCTGGTTTAGTAGATCACATGTTTCCTCATCATGTGTATAAGCTTAAGAAAGATCTCTATGAGCTTAAGCAAGCTCCAAGGCAATGGTATGAAAGGTTAAGTAAATTTCTCTTGTCTCAAAACTTTGAAAGATGAAAGGTAGATAAAACCCTATTCATTATTAGATCTTCTGAAGATATTCTGTTGGTTCAAGTGTATGTAGATGACATCATATTTGGTTCCACTAACACATCTCTCTGTGAGGGCTTTGTTTCCAAAATGCAGGGGGAGTTTGATATGTCAATGATGCGGGAACTGAACTTCTTCTTAGGCTTGCAAGTCAAGCAAATGGAAAAAAGAATCTTTCTTCATCAAACCAAATATTCAAAGAAGCTACTTAAGAAATTTGACATGGAATAGTGCAAAGTCTTCAACATTCCAATGGGAACCAACTACTATCTAGATGTTGAATAGAAACGACATCCAGTAGAAGTGGCCAAATATAGGGGAATAATAGGTTCTTTACTATATTTAACTACTAGTAGACCTGGCATTATGTTCAGTGTTTGTCTATGTACTAGGTATTAGCTGCACCAAAAGAATCACATGTGACTGCATTAAAAAGGATCATGAAGTACCTGAAAGGAACACTTGATATAGGATTGTGGTATCCCAAAGGTACAAATCCTTCCTTAATTGACTTTTTTGATTTAGACTTTGCAGGGTGCAAGTTAGATAGGAAAAGCACAAGTGGAACCTATCATCTATTTGGAAATAGCTTAGTATCATGCATCAGTAAAAAGCAAGCATGTGTTGCTTTATCTACTACTGAAGCTAAATACATAGCTGCTAGGAGTTTTTGTGCTCAATCCTTATGGCTAAAGCACCAACTTGAAGACTTTGACATCACAATCAATAAAATATCTCTCAAGTGTGACAATACTAGTGCAATAAATTGGACAAAGAATCCTATATTTCACTCAAAGACAAAACATATAGAGATTCGTCATCACTTTTTGAGAGATCATGTAGAGAAAGGAGATTGTGAAGTCCAATTCATAGAAACAGAGTTTCAACTAGTTGACATATTTACAACACCACTACCAAGAGAAAGGTTTTACAATCTCAGAAGAGAGCTTGGTATAGTAAGCACTCATGAACTTTGACTTTAACTATGTTTAATTGACCCTAGAAAGCATAAGTTGTATGGATTGGTTGTTATTAGATAAGTCATTGCATGAATTAGTTGAAATTAAATGCATTTGATCATTATCCATGCGTTAGAAGCATTGCATGATGATAGATTGGAATGATATGGCATAACCTTCATGACCAGGGATTTTTGTTCTGTAGTAATTGATTACCACTGTAGGTAATCGATTCCCTTAGAGGCTACATTTTTCAGAATCAGTCAAAGACCTTGTGGTAATCAATTTTCCAAAAAGCAGTAAGCAATTACCTGTATCTGTTTTTCTTTTCTTAGCTTAAATATCACAAGGGCACGAATCCAACTCATTCCAAAATCTCCAAATTGGTTCGAAGAGAAGTCTCTAGTGCAAACATTCTAAAAGAAGTTAGGGTTCTCCATAAACCCAAATCCTCTCAATCCTCCAATTTCTCTCATCTCAATCCCCAAATCTCTTGCCTTCAAACCCTAAATATGGAAGTGGGCAGTCCTAGCTAAAGGAAGAGGGTGAATCATACATCTACTGGAAGAGAATTCAAGCCAAAGCTTAACCCCAGGAAGTTATCTGCTCCAAAGCGTCTTGCTCAAGGCTCTCCTACCAAAACTATAGAATACTCTCATGAGTGGTTCTCCTCTCAAGAGTATCAGGACCGCTTCAATAGAAGTTATACGAGTAGGGAAGTAATATCTCCGAAGGTCTTCATCTTTTCTTGGCTCACTGAGAATGGGTTCAATTTTCATGATGACTTGGAGTTCCAAGGGCTGTCAAAATGTACTCAACTAAAAAGGAAATTTTACCCAGATTTCGTTAGGATATTTTACTCAAACTTGAAACAGGATGGTTATGGGAGTTTAATTTCTGAAGTAAAGAGGAAGAAGATTGTATTAACTGATGTGATGTTTTTTACTATTAGTGGAGTTACAAATTGTGGAATAAGTGTGAATGTGGATGACCTCAAGGGAGAACGAGGTTAATCACAGAGAAATGGAGGTTTTTAAGTCAATGCTGGTTAGACCTGATGAATGGGAATAAGGTAAGAGTGTGAGAAGGGATCCAAAGAAAAAGATTGTGTTTAACGCCGGAGGAATGAAAGTGGATGATAGGCTGCTTCACTACTCTATTGCTTGGATATTGGATGCTCATGGTAGCAATCATGCTTAGATCTTAGAGGAAGACATGATCTTAAGGTGTGCAATCAAGAACGGTATGAAGTGAATTTGGTAGATGTCATTAAGGACAACATGTTGAAGACTCGCCTTCTGGATAAGTACAAATGTCTATAATGTAGTCTTTATTTCAAAAGCTCTGGATAAGTTTGGAGTGGGCACCTCGAATGAAGCTAAGGAGTTTACTAAAGATGTTCACATTGTCAAAGACCATGCGTTAAAGATGATGAGACTGATTAAGACTGATGAAGGTTGGATAATAAAGGAAGAGATGCAAGCTGAAGATGAATATGAATTTGTGGAACCAAAGGTGCTACTCCTTTTGAGGAGATGATCTTAAAGCAAATAGGGGACTTGTAGACTTCACAGGAGAAAGAGTTCTAAAAGATCAAAGACTCCTTGGAATCAATTTCTGAGAGATTGGGTCTGTTGGATGTCCCCTTCCCTGGACCACAAGATTAGGATTTGTCAAACCATCTTCATCTTAGGACTAGGCATGTTAGGATTTGTATTGTCTTTGTGTATTGTCTTTCAACTTATCTTTTTTACATTTGTTGTCATGTTTACATGTTTTCTCAGCCTCTTGCATATTTACTTTTAATGTCAGAATTTAGAATCTTTGTGATGTAACTTGATTAAACTCATGTTCTTGTAATGACCATGTTGATTGAAATATCATTTGGATCATTCATGGAAGCTTATTTCTTGGTTCTAAATTTGTGTATTGGCTGATCTTTATTAATTGACTATTTTAAAAATGAATTTATTTAAGCTAACTTGAACCCTGTTTGATAAGGAACAAAGGTAGATATATATCTTTATATTTGTAAGATCGTGGAAGTTCACTTTCTGCATTTTTTTTTGTTATGGACTGTTTATGCAACATTTTTCGGCATAATTCTACAGATTTTCTTCATTTTTTGTGAAGCATTTGCATTGCACCAATTGGAGTCTCAATCTTGCTGAATTAATCCCTCCTAGCTATTTTACTTTCCCTAACATATCACTTGTTTTATATGCATCTTGTCTTTTCCACCTTTTTGTTTGAAGGGCCAAAGGGGGGAGAAGATTTGAAGAAGACTTGTAGAGGACTTGTAGAAGACATGGTGAAGATATTGATACAATTCTTAAGTGTATTAATTCAAGAGCAAAGGTACTAAATGATACTAGAAGAATGAAGCTTAGCTTAAGAGTGGTTTGGCTCATCAAAATAAAAAAAGGGGAGATTGTTAGACCCAAAGGCATTGCATTGAAGTTTTGGTTTTGTTTTTCCTCTCCTTGCTTTTGTTCTTAAATCAATTTTATGGTACCAAACGCGTTTATAGGTGTGGTACTTATATTGTGTGTTTAGACAAGCTTGAGAATGTGTTTGGGATGGTTTTGGATAGATTACATAGGCTGGGTTGTGTTGGAAAAGTTTCAAAAATGAGACTTTGTGTGGGTAATCGATTACCTAAAAACAGAAATCGATTACCCTGCGAGAATTTTGAGATCAGGAATTGGTGCTCTCTATGGTAATCAATTACTTGAAATCAGTAATTGATTACTCCCAAGAACAAACACTTTGGAGTAAATGAGAACACTAGTATAGATATGAAATTTACTAAGAGACAAACGATCGGATTCAATGTACTTTCTAATCTAACATCCCTCTTGAATATTTATGATATGATTTTATTAGTCCCATTCTCATTAATTAGTTTAATTTGATCCCTTAAAACTAAATCCTAAGATACTAGCTTCTCATCATGATTCTTCAATGAGTCAAAGTTAGTATCCAACATTCATCCGCATAAACTTGAGAAATACCAACTAACAGTATCAAATCTATTTCTAGAACTCAAAACCTTTAGGTGTTTGAAATAGATCGAGTTTCCAAAAATATTTTCCAACAAGATTCGAAAACCTGAAATCATAAAATGGTTGATCAGACCAGATTAAGCAATGAATGCAAAATCAAACACAACTAATGAAATAGGAATTATATATATATATATATATATATAAAGAGAGAATAGATTAAGAGTTACATTGAGTCCAATCAAAAGAGTTTAGCCTCTCATAGAGAGGGCCATTACAATCTAGAACAGAAGAGAAAGAGATAACAAAAAAAAAAAGAGAAGAGAGAGCTTCCTTTTCTTTTGAACTTCGCTTTCTTTTTTCTTTTCTTTTGCGTTCCTCTATTCACTGCCTTTTCTTTATTTCTCGCGTCTTTTAAATCAGCCAATTAGTGTAACAGGGCATCAAGAAAGAGAAGGATCCGCTCAGCGCCTTATAATCTACTGAGTGGATTGGAGTGTCCTTCAAGGTGAAGAAAGCTAATCCGTGGGGCGCACGTATAATCCGTTGAGTGGATTTAGGTGGACATGAGCTTGTGCTTGCAGCCCTGAATTTGCTAGGAACCTCAAAATGAGCTGAGTGGATTTGCCCCTGTGAGCTTCCTTTCTTTTCCTTAAGTCCTGCATCAAAGAAAGGTATACAAAATGAATCCTAAGTTGTACATTTTGTTGAGAAACCCAACAATTCTTACTTTTTCATCAGTTTGATACTTTGAAGAAAATTACAAGGTAGAATGTTACAAAATTGAGTAATTAAGTGCCTAATTGTTAATGTAATTCATCCTAATTTGGACACTTAACACAGATCAAATTCTTTTCATTCATTTGCTTGATATTAAATTTGGGTTTTGTCTCATATTTTGTGGTTTGATTTTCATTCTTTCTATCTTTTTTTTATTTCAAATTACTTGTAATAGGATTCTTGTTACGTTTTTGTTCTATTACCTTTGAAGTTATTATTGAAGGATTTGAATTGATTGGTACTTTGTCTTAAGGGTTGAATTCTTGAAAACCCATTTTTGAAAAAGGAGGCGGACTTTGAAAATTTCTAAAAGGGGCCGTTTTTTAAAATACTCTGATACTGTTGAATAGAAAAAAATTTAAAAAATAATTTGGTGAATCTATTGAACCCCCTTTTCTAGATTCCCTCCTGGGATCATCATCCTCCCCATTTCTGTATGAAGGGGTGTTCTTGTGAATGGCTATGATCTTGCCATTAAGCTGGCCGAGGATAAAACTTCCAGCCCTGTGCATGAGGCACTTAGTCAGACTAGGGCCCTCGCAAGTTGGAGGCACTACTCTGAGCAAATAGCTCAGGCCCAAACTCTGATATGTCATCTTGTGCCTTGAAGCTGAAGCTGAGGGTCTGAGACAAAGATTGTAGGAGGAAGAGGCTACTTTGAAGGCCACTATTGAGGAGTCCAGCAAGCTACCTGCAGATAATACTAACATGCAACAATGGATGTCAGACCTAAAAAAACAAAGGGACTTTACTGACACTAAATTGCACTAAATAGAGGATGACCGACCTTTCTTGAACTTAAGGTGAAGAATTTAACTGATAGATTGGCCAGGGCGACCCAGGAGCGAGATAAGGTCATGTAAGAGAAGGAGAAGTCCAAGGCCTGTTTTCAGGTGTATATAAAGAAAGGAAAGAAAACCATTGTTAAGGAGCATCATGCCAGTTTTCTCCAAGTTGTTCGTCAGGTCAAAGAGTTTTGTTATATCTTAAAGGGCTTTGAATTTGTTGCAGGAAAGGACTTCTGTAATGGAAGGTTTCTTTCCTTCAATGAGGTGCCAAAATAACAAGCACAAGAGTTGCATGAAAAGTAAATCAAGTGTTGACAGGAATGCTAGAACAACTTTATTATTGATGGAATAAGAGTGCTTCGTTAAACCTGTTCAGCAAAAGACCTCACTTTTTATGGAGAAAGAAAGGCGGAATTTAGGAAAAAATTCACTTGTTGTCTCTTACATAAGATTTAGATAAAGTAATGTTTCAAGTGTGTTGCATTCCATGTTCTCGACAAGGTATTGCCGTTGAGTTCGGCCAGTCTGTAAGTGTCATATTGTAGACTTTGGGTGACTCATAATGGACTTTCCTAGTTTGCAGCAAGTTTTTCATGTCGGTTGTATCTGTGTGCCTCTCTAGTAACCCTCTATACTAGGTCTCAATCAACAAAGTTCCTTGGCTTCACCTTGGTTTCATATCTTCTTTTCATCCTTTGCTTGTACGCTTCGACAATGGTATCATGGCAGAGTTCTTCAACAGTTTCCAATTCTTCCATCAATACTTCTTCATTGGTGGTTTCCTCGAAGTTGGTTCGTCGAAATGTTGGCTCTTCCACCTCTATCGGTAATATGACGTCAATCCCATTCGTTAGTCTGTAAGGGTCTCCTGTGTTCCAGAACTTCATCTACTTAGGCTCTCTTTGCTTCTCTTAGCCTTTTTCAAAGCTCTCACAGGATAATTTTATTTGTTGCTTCAGCTTGCCCATTAGTCTATGGGTGTTGACCAAAGATAATCAACGTTTGATGCTGAGGCTTGAGAGAATTCATTAAGTTTCCTGTCTGTAAATTACAGTCCATTATTAGAAATTAGTACTTCTGTATGCCGATTCGAGTAATTACATTTTTCCACTAGAATTTTTACACATTTTTGGTCATGATGGTGGCAAGTGGTTTGACCTCTATCTATTTGGTGAAGTGATCTATGGATACCAACAGAAACTTTCTCTTCCCAGTGACGATGGGGAAGGGCCAAGTATGTCCATTCCCAAAACTACAAATGGCCAGGGTGTTGGGATAAGAGTTAGGTCCCTTGTTGGTTGATGTATCAAGTTTCCAAATTTTTGGTAGGGATTGCACTTCTTAACGAATTATGTACAACCAATTTATAGGGTTGGCCAGTAATACCCGACCTTTAATACCTTTGATACCGTTGTTCTTCCCCGGAGTGGATTCCACTGACCCCCTCATGTATCTCTCATAGAACAGAAACTACTTGTTCTGCCGTAAGCATTTTAGCATAAGTCCGACAAAGCTTTTCTTAAATAGGTCTTGCCCTACCATTGAGTATCAGGCCACTTTTGTTTTTACGATTTGGACTTCAATAGGATTGTCCAAGAGTTGCTCATATTGTAGGTATTTGCTTATAGGCGTTCTCCAGTTATTAGGCTTTTCTTCAGACACTTGTGAATTTGGGTCTGGACTATCCTGGGCTGGCTTAATTCAAGGAATAAAAAGGTTTGTTTATGTCATGCTTCTTCTTGGTGCTGGCTAGTTAGGCCAATTGGTTGGCTCTGCTATTTTCCTCTCGAGGAATATGCCAAACCTCAGGCTTAAGGAAGTGTTCTCCCAACTATTTAACCAAATGGTAATAATGTAGAAGAGTGGCTTCCTTAACTTAGAATGTGCCATTAATCTATTCGACCATTACGTGTGAGTTTATGAGACATTTAACATGTTATGCGCCCATGTCTTGGGCTAGTTGTAACTCGACTACCATTAGTCCCCTTGGTCCTTCTAGAATAACTCTGGCTCCACTTCCTTGTCTGTTCGACGATCCATCAACCTGAGGGATCCACCAAGTACCAATGAACACTCCCTCGGGTTTCATTCTACTATGAAGTCGACTGTGACTTGTGCTTTAACCGGTCCCCATGGTTTATATCGTAGATCAAACTTTGACAGTTCAATGGCCAATCCGTCCATCCTTTCGGCTAATTCTGGTTTCTATAGAATTTTTGCCATTGGGCAGTCTGTTCAAATAGTGACTTAGTGGCCTTGAAAATATAGGTGGAGCCTCCTTATTACTGTAACAACCACTAATGTCGCTTTCTCAATGACCTAGTATTGTTTTTCAGTGTCCTTTAAGGTCTTGCTTATGAAGTATACTAAGACGTACTCACTTCCTCTGGTCTGGACTAGGAAAACATTGAAGGTGTGCTACGTGATGGTTATGTGTAGTATCAACCCAATGTTCAGGTTGGGCTTGGTCAGGATTGACAGAGCGGATAATATCTACTCGAGCTTTTGAAAAGAGAGTTCACATTCTAGTGTCCATGCAAAATGAGTAAACTTCTTCAATAGTTGAGACATGGGCCTGGTGGCTTCAGCAAAATGAGGTAAGGATTAGGGCATATCAGCTTGTTAGTCTCTACACTTCTTTAGAGTTCCTTAGGGATTGCATGTCTAGTATGACCTGACATTTGTTTGGGTTGACTTCTATTCTCGATTGGTCAACATGAACCCTAGAAATTTTTGTCTCTACACTCTGGAAACACACTTCTCTGGATTCAAGCTCATATTGTATCGTTGAATCAAGGTGGAGACTTCTCTTAGGTTCTTAGCTTGACTCCTGTCTTTTTCCATCCGTCTCTTCTTTTATGACATAGATTTGGCATGGGGACTGATCGCTAGTTTGTGACAGTGGAATCGAGGATCTATCCCTGACATGTCGATTGTAGACCAAGTGAAAAGGCCTGAGTTTCATTGGACTTGTTCCACTATGGCTTGTCTTATGGCCTTTGACAACTTGAAGTCTATTTTTGTGATTTGCCCGGGCTGTAAGCCGACTTGGAGCAGCTCAGTAGGCACTATTGGCTTGACATGATAGTCATTATTTAGTTGGGGGTCTAGATCCACCGTATCCCCGACATGTGCTCCCTACATGGCTACCAAGTTGACCCAGGGCCTTTGCTCTTCCACTATTGGGGTTACCCCGAAACTAGCCATGTAACATTCTTGGGCTATGTGTTGATCGACATGTATAGTGACGACTCTTCCCTCCGCAGAGGAAAATTTCATTGCTAGGTGGGGAGTCGACACAATAACCTCCAACATGTTTAGAGAGGGTCGACCCAATAGGATGTTGTATGAGGATTTTGCATGTACAACTACGTACTAGACCTTAATCACATGTTCCCCTTATCCTTCCAACCAAACTTAGTGAACGAATCGATGCACCCTCTAGTGCTCACTTTTTCTCTAGCAAACCCTATAAGTGGTTCATCGTAGGGCATCAGGTATGTCTCTCGATGTTATGTAAATTTTATATTTTTGTCTTTTGAAAATATATGGATGTGCAGGGAGAAAATTGGGAGGTAAAGGGAGAAAAACTCGATTATGAGGGATCCAAGTGAGAATGGTTATTTAAGAGAAATTCTTTTAACACCTACCATATTTCTTTTACCACCTACTATGACATTGAAATTTCCAAAATACCCTTACTCTACGGACCAACTGGTTCGAATAAAAAAATTACATACCTATGGATCAGCTGGTTCAGAGGCTAAAAAAATTATACACCTCTGGACCGACTGGTCTATATGAATAAAATATTTACACACCTACTAACTTGATTAATAGGTTTTAAGAAAATTAGACAACGGACAGTTGGTCTGTAGACACAAAAAAATTACACATCTATAGATTAACTAGTCCATATTTAAAAGAAAAGACTAACGGAAAACCATCAAAATTTTATTTTTTTAAAATTTTTTAAGGAATCATATTTTTTTTTAAAAATTATGTTTAGACTTATGAAACACTTATTCTATAAGCTAATCTCAATTTTCTTTTGCAAGAGTTATCAGAATTTCAAATTTTAAAATTTTATATTTATAAATTTTTATTATATAATTTATTTATAATATAATATTTTAATAAAATTTTTATTTTTATCCGTAAATATAAAAAATTATATTTCATGATTTTATATTTAAAATTTTTACTGTAAATATTAAAATTTGAATATAATATTTTATATTTTTAAAATTTTATATTTTTGAAAATTTATATTTTATAATATAATTTTTTTATAAATATAATATTTTAAAATTTTATTTATATTTATATTTAAAAAGATTTTATTACTATGGAACAAGTGGTCCGTAAGTAAAAAAAATTTATATTTTAAAAATATAAAATTTTAAAATATTATGTTATTTAAAAATTCTATTATTAAAATATAATTTTTTTTTTAAAAAAAAGAGAGATGAAAATTAGATTAAAAAATGTTAGGGATAATTTGGGTATTTTAAGGTTTGTTTTTAAGTAGTAGATAGGAAAAGAAACGAGAGTAGGTATTAATAGAATTTTACCTTATTTAATTATGCTTGATTATTTATTTTTGGTTTTCCTTAAATGGGTCAGTTTGTTTAGGTCCCTTTTTATTGAATAAATTTCTCATGGATTAGGGAAAGAAGAATTTATCCAGAATATGGCTAAGGGAGACACTGTTTAATGATGACGCGAAATAATATATGCATTGGGTTTGAGGAATAACAATATTTATAGGAGACAATAAGTCAAGATGCTCGAGTAAAATGACTCACGGAGAGAGATCAAGCATCAAGCAAATTGAAAGGGATTGTAAGTCAACAAGACAAGTATCAAAAGTCAATATAGAAGTTACTATCCATTGGGGTGGTTATTGGAAGTTAGAAAGTTTTTAATAATTTATTTCTATTTGAAAATAAAATAATATTTTATTTCATATGTTAGAACAAGTGTCTGTTATGGAGACTTCTATAAATATTCTTCACTTGCTCCAAAATAGGGGTGAGAACATTTACATTCATGCACTTTGAGGCAGTTCATTCTTCACATTTTCTTTATTGTTTTTCATTTACATCCATGCACGTATTGCCTTCTTAGGATTAGAACTTAGAGGTCTTATTTTGAAGTTTACGTTTCTGTATTTATTGCTTCTATTAGAAAAAGAATTGAAGTTTTTCTTCGAGATTTATATTACATTTGATTTACTTTCATTGTTCAATTTAATTGTATTTGAAACAATCTTTCGTGAACAATATTCAATACATCCTATTTGAGATTACTTTTCTTTTAAATCTGGACTTGACTGAACAAAATATGTTTTCATCAAATCTCTAACTTCCTAAGTCAACAGTTGATGTTTTAGGGCTTCATTCATTACAATTACAACCAACTTGACTAAAAAAAGATCACTTATGCTTACACTTTTGTATTCTAAAAGTTTCTCAAATAAATTCATGTATTCTAAAAGTTTCTCAAATAAATATGAATTTATTTGATTTTTAGACTTAGAAGTGATAATTTATTAAATTTAAATATTTTATTTTATTAAAAAGAATCTCAAAATAAACACTGTTATAAGAAAATAAGTGCATTTCATAAGCAAATATAACGAATCTCAAAATAAACTCTGTTATAAGAAAATAAGTGTATTTCATAAGCAAATATATTTTAAGATGAAGAAAAGGATACTACGATGAAAATTGTCGTTTGATGATGGGAAGGATATCTAATAGACGGATTGGAAAGTAAAAAGAAGAGGCATGAGAATAAAACGTTGAGTGTATAATTTATGATTGTGTTATTAAGTGTGTAGAAGATAAATTAGAAAATAGATGTGTAATTTTTTAATGAGTTTAATTAAAATATAATGATATTGTAAAGAAATTTTAAACTAATGTTTAATATACTTATTTACTTGTATGATTTTTAAAAGTATTAATTTTTTAAATCAATAATTTTTTTATATTAACCATGTATATTAATTAATTTTTTTAAAAAATTCCTAATGCTTTTTTTTCAAGAATTTAAATTCAAATGTTGTTTACTAAAAACAGATTAATGAATCAAAAGAGTTATAATTATAGTTTGTAATTGAATGATATATTTACAATACCTTGTAATGACACGTGTCATTAGAAAATTTAAAATGATACATATACTCCAAAATCTTTAAAACGGTTACAGAAGCATCATGCTGATTCTAACACATGTACATATATTATGTAACATTACTATTTTTGTAACAAATTGTAATATACTATATTCAAATTTCAAATTAGATATTAGAGTCAGGTATTAAAAAGTAGTGAAATTTCAAATTAGATATTAGAGTTAGGTATTAAAAAAAAATAGTTATGTATGTGAAAAACTTATAAAATAAATAATTATAGTATATAAATTATTTTTACTAAATTTGTAAAATCTTTTTTTCCAAATTCGCTATGTGGAATCAAATTTGCTCATTAGATTAAAAAAATTCGGTCAACAGATTTAACAACAACAAATCTTTAAAAAAAAACATCACTAAGTGAACAATTCGTTGCTAAAAACAGAATTGCACTTTGTGAAGCTTCCATGACTTAGTGAAGTGAGACAAAAGTACCTAAAGTTCGCTGAACGAATTTTAAATCACTCAGCGAAAGTCCTCTATGATCACTTAGCAAGCATAATTTTGCTCAGCGTATGTGTGCAAACTTCTGAGAAAGGAAGAGAAAGAACTCTTAAGAGGGAAGAAGAAGAAGAAAGTTCTTGAGGGAGATTAAAGATTCAAAGATTCTTTACCACTTTTCATCAAACTCTTACTAAGGTAAGAGAGAAGTGAGATTTATAAACCTTTGTGGTGTTAATTTTAGTAGACTGATATGTTTTTAGTTTTCTATTTTATTGATTATTAATACTCCTAAAACTAAGTTTTGGATTAATATACTAATGTTTAGTTGGTTGCATTTAACTATGTTAACTTTATTCACTCTAGATAATATTTCTGATTCTTTGTTTATTTTCTCCAGATATTATTTCTGGTCCTTTTTTTATTTTCTCAAAATATTATTTATTTTTGGTCCTTTTTTTATTTTCTCCTGATATTACTTCTGGTCTTTTATTATTTATTTCCAGATATTACTTATGGTCATTTAATTATTATTTCCATATGCTATTTCTGGTCTCTTACTTATTACTTTTGGTTTTTTATTTATGATTTTCATATATTATTTTTGGTCCTTTTATCTGCAAATATTGCAATTTGATTCTTGTTATGATTATTTAAGTTATTCCCCAAATATTATAGTATGATTATGTGTAATTATTTGTCAATTGTTCTATCCTTCATTTTTCTAGAAGTTATATTTTAATCCTTTTCTATTTTGTATTATTTTAGATAATACATTATGATTCGTTGATATAATTTATTTCAAGCTTTGCTTTGAATCTCAAAATAAATTTTTGGATTGGTTGATAACTATCCTATAAGTTTATATGTGTTTCAAAGGATTTTTAGTTATATGTTAAATTTTATGGTAGAATATATTCAAAGGATCTTGTGAACGTTTAGTTGAGAAAGTTTTATAATAAATATGATATTTCTTAAAATCACTAAAGACAATTCAAGTATATTCTATGGTTGCAGTTTAGTCTGACATTTCACATTAGAAATATGTCTTTTAGTATTAAAAATATATATTAATATGACTATTGATATTATTTTTACTGATGAAAGTATAATTGGAAATGAGAAATTAATTTATGATATGATCTTTTGATTTTTCGAGGATGATTCCTAAATGATTCTGTGAATAATGATTAGAGTATAAGTACTATGTGATAGTGATTGTCAAGTCTAGTAACCTTTGAGACTGTGTTGAGGTGTTGTGAGGTGAACATAGCAAAATCCTAAGTTCCTTGGTGAAGGTACCCATGAGTATCGTGTTTGGGAAGTCACAACTTGGTACACTGTGAGATGAAAGACAAGATCAGAGTGGATGATTTTAAATAAATGAATATTCGGGATGATCTATGTTGGCACATGGACTAAGGATATTCATCAAGTGGGTGAATATTCAAGGTAGTCCATGTTGACACTTATATGAGATATTCATAGAGTTAGAACTTTCCATAAATGCTCAGCATCTCATGATTGGTAGGGTATATCCTTCTCAAGCTGAAATAGTGTCTGTTTGCATTTGTGTTCATGATGGGCAAAAGGCCCGATTGTGTTTTATGATGGGCAAAAGGACCAATTGGCAATTGGCTAGATTTTTGTGATAGGCAGGTAGCCCGATTGACAGATAGTTAGAATTTTATTATGGGAAGATGACCCAGTCTCGAGAAAATTATTGTACTAACTAGGGAAAGATATACAACTATCATTCACTTTCTAAACAGATCCTTAATGAATTGGGTGAATCATCATGAATTGGTTATGGATCCATACCTAGAGTTGATTAGGATTAAGTTCTGTTATTGAAATGAGTATGGTTGAGTAATAGGTCAAATTTTAGGCCCCGTTAAGTTTTATTAAGATTAACATTGATGATTTATAAAAATCTCATTCATTTTGCATATTTCCTTTCATGTGTTTCTTCCCAAATATGATAATGGTACGAATAAAGGATGAACTTGACCAACAGGAGATGTTGCAGATTCAAAGGGTTTCTTCTAAATGTGTTGATCTTCTGAGTAAGTTATTCTATAATATTTATGTAACTTTAGTTTCATAAGGAATCTACTGCTCTGAATTAGGACTTTAAGAGGTAACTATGTCAATTAATGTATTTCTGTTTAAATGAATTTTTGTAAGGAACTATATTTTGACTCACAAGGTTTATAAAAAAATTATGTTTCTTAATGTAAGATTAAATTTTTGCTATCTCTCATATTTTTAGAAATAATTTTGGATAAGAATTAAGGACATTACATATATGTGAATATATTCCTAGATTTATTAATATCGATTCATTTCTAAATATAAATTTTTTTGTATAATTTATACTCATTAATAACGTTTGTTAATTAAGATAATAATATTAAATTAATTAATAATTTGTATTATTTTTAAAATTATTCATATAATTATTAATACTTGTCATCTTATCTCTCTTAATCTAATAATTAATATTTTTAAATAAAAGTTTAATTAATATATATTGTTAGTGTAAAATTTTTTTATATTGTCAGTGCATACTGATTAAGTTCTTTAAACAATTACTTTATGTGTGTTAATCATTTGCTCCAATATAGAAAATAAATTTATCTTATTAATATATTATACTTATCATAATTAATTAAAAAATATTTTGATAGAAAAATAATATAAGAGATACAATTTAAAAATATTTTTATCAACTGAAAATAATTAATCTTTTAGGGCCGTACAGGTGAGCATAAGAAAACTAACTAGATAATTACAATGTTTAATTATATTTAGGTTTAGAGTTTAATAGTATACAATTAGTGTAAAAAGTTTTACACTGATATTCAATCACAATTTTTCATTTACAGTAAATTTGTTGATTTTATCGGCTAATATTTAAAAAATCATATAAAATTAAGAGTTGTAATTAAACATTAGTGTAAAACTCTTTTAGATTGTCGGTGCATGTTAATTAAAGTCAATTTTAGTATCTCAATTTTTATTAGCGGTAAGGATAGAACCTACAATTACACTTGGTTTCTTCCTTAACCAACTTGACCACCTTATATCTCCTAATTTTATATTTTAATGTATTTTATGTTAAGGAAATTTTGCTTCTATTTATTCTCTTAAATTGTTTGACTTATTATATTTAAGTCTATAAAAGTATTTATTTATTAAATTCAAGTTTTTTCGTTAGTTTATTTAATCAAAGCTTTTCTTATTCTTATGTTTTTTGTATTAAAATCTGTATAGATAAAATATTATTTTTGCTATTTCCAAACAATAATTTTTAAATAATTAATAAATAAAATGTTTCTATTAAAAATCACAGTGAGAATGTCAAATGTGGCACTTTTTATTTATTAATATTATCCATTTTTGTGTGTAACCCACATAATACTTTGAAAAAAAATATGATTGCAGTCGTTAAAATTTGAGAGTAAACTTTATTGCTCAAGAACTAAAATTCTCGGACTAAAAATGTAAATGAACAATCATAATGATCTATATGATATCAAATCACGTGTTTACAATCTTGATTGGTTATATACATGTAATAAATTTATATTATAACATGTGATGTATAAACGGAGAAAGAAAAGATTTTTCTGAAACTTGGGGTAGTTTTGAGTCAACGTGATGAATATACTATATCAAATCAAATTAATTAGTTTAATTTGACTTTTATTATTTGATTAGGTCTAAATTCAATTCAAATTAATTAGAATGAATTATGATTGATTCAATTTATAATTTTCATATTTCAAAATTGTAACTTAACGCGAACTAGTCCAAAAATATATATATTATTATATATTTATTTTATATTTTAAATTTATACAATTTTTTATTTGTATTATATTATGTTAATTTAATAATTTAATTTGATTAATTTAGTATATACAAAACATTTGATAATTTCTTGTAAAATTATAAGTTTAATATACTAATAGACTTACTTGTTTTAGATATAAAATTATTTTTTTATAATTTAATAAGTTTTTTTTTTTTTTATTTTTTATCATTTTTTCTTAAATCGAACTGAATTATTCTAGTTATCATGTGATTTGATTGAGATAAAAAATTTTCAAAATATTGAACGATCCATTAATTAGAATTAATTAATTTTATTTTTATTTATTTTTAAAATCAAATCAACCTGTAAACACCATAGAAAGAGGGTACTAGAAAGTAAAAACGTTGTGGAGACGGGAAATGAGGCGTAGGAATGGGTTGAAGTGCGTTTGATCTCTGCTGTCGTTGACTTGTCACGTTAATACGACCCTCACCCCTTGTTATTTCTGTGACTCTTCCAACGTCATTTGGTGCTCTGTGTTTTGTTCTCTACAGCTCGCAAGTATTGAAATCTCTTAAGTGCATTTCCAAACTCTAGTTGATTCTGGACCCTCCCCTTGTGGGCACACAACTGTTTTCCATTGTCATTTGCGTCTGATACACGGTTTATGAAGCCTCTTAGACCAAGATGGAGAGGGAAGTTTTGAAGCACAGTTAGTGAGTTAAGAGAGCGAACAAACAAGTCAAGTCTTTTTGCTTGTTTCAAAAGGCAAGTACCAGATATGTATGTATGTCTTGGTTTCACACATTTTCGTGCAAACCTGTCTCAAGGGGTATTTCACAGTCATTTTTTTATTCATCTGGCGTATAAAAACAATTAAGAACCTAATTTGGAGTTTGTGGTTAGGAAGGATGAGTTCATTTTGTTATGTTTTGCAGTATCTTCAATGAATATTTTCTCTTGGCCCACTTCCACAGGTTTAGGCGTTGGAATACCATTCATATTGATGATTGGGTTGTTTCTCTTACTCTACAAACGAAAACATGCTACCTCAGGTGGACAATTGAAGTCAAGAGATTCTTATTCTGATTCCTCCTCAAATCATCATCGCAGTAGCAGCGAGTACCTTGGAGTGTCACTCTACTCTTACGCCCAGCTTAAAGAAGCAACAAACAATTTCCACCACACTAAAGAACTTGGAGATGGAGGCTACGGTACTGTCTACTATGGTAGGTTTCTGAATTGAAAACTTCACTATGATTTGACCCAAGTTATAACTCAATTAAAAAGTATTACTAAGCCTTATGGTGTCAGTAAAATAAGTGACATGAATAATATCCAAGTGTGACATAGAAATTGATGGGGGTTATGGAAAAATAATAATCTTAAATCAGACAATAGTTTCTCATCTTCTTGTTGCATCACTTAGACCTTTAAATTATAACACATGGAAACTCCCAGATGGACGGGAAGTTGCAGTGAAGCGCTTATACGAGCATAACTGGCTGCGAGTAGAACAGTTCATGAATGAAGTTAAGATCCTGACATGTTTGCATCACAAACACCTTGTGTCACTATATGGCTGCACTTCACGGCACAGTGGTGAACTTGTGCTTGTGTATGAATACATATCAAACGGTACTGTAGCGTGTCATCTGCACGGAGAATTAGCAAAGAGTGGGTTACTAAAGTGGTCAACACGAATGAAAATTGCAATAGAGACAGCAAGTGCCTTGGTTTATCTGCATGCCTCAGACATCATTCACCGGGACGTGAAAACAAACAACATTCTACTGGACGACAATTATAGCGTGAATGTTTGCAAAGGGAAAAGGATATGAGACCTTCCATGTGTGAGGTGTTGGATGAACTCAAAAGGATTGACTTAGAGATACATGTTCAAGACGGGGCAAATGTTGATATTACTTGTGCACATTCACCTGAGTGGGATGAGGTTGGATTGCTCAACAATATCAACCAAACAGTCCCTCATAAATGGGAAAGCAAATCTTCTACGCCTAATATCAGTGGTTAGTCACCTGTTCTATTTTTAATTCTTCATAATCTTATTTTACCATTTACCTTATCCACTTTTTGTTTCCACCCTTTTAATTCACTCAGCGGCTTGTATAATTGTAAGTACCAAGATCGGATATCTCCACTCGCGTATTAAAACAAGTGTATGATGCATCACATAATTGTTAAATAATTTGTATTTAATTTTAGTATATGGAATAAATTATAATCTATTTTAAGAAAATTACAATTTTTTAATTTTTAAACTTTTTCAGTTGTATATTTTTATTAACTTATATAAATTTGGTAAAAAATTACTTTTTTTTTTAATTATAAACAATAGTTGTTTAGTGAAACAATTAATTCACTTTTTAAGCAATTTCAATTGTTATATAAGATTGTCTAATGAGAAGATTGATTAATCTATTTTTTAAGCAAATTGAATTACTATATAGGATTGTTTCAATAAAAAAATTACTTCAAACGACTTATTAATTTTTTAAGTAACTTGCATGTGCTTTTATTCAAAACCAATACATTCTACTAAACCTTATGTGTCGGGTTTTAAAGTAGTGGTGGAAACATGCAACTAATTTATTATAAATTTTTGCCTAAATGTTTATTTTCATTTTATTTGATTTTTTTGTATTTTATTAGTTTTAATAATTTTAAAATTTTGAAATACTGAAATTAAAATAGGAGTATGTAAAAATGTTATTATCTTTATTTTTAATCTTATTAATCTTTTTTATATATTGTAATCATTATTGTCCTTTCCGATGCCATTCATTTTCAATATCATAAATTAAATAGGGAGGAAAAAGTAAATGTGTACATATATTTTTATAAATAACTAAAATAAAATTTTCAAAAACACATGATCATAATGAAAATTTTAAAATCTAATTTACAAAAAAAAAAAAAAACTAAAACATAATAGTTCAAAATTAATGATTAGCCTAAATTTTTTCACATGTTATTGCTACAGATAAAAAAATCAAAAATAAAAATTTCTATTATTTTAAAATTTTATTCTAAAAGAATTATACTCTACTAAGCCTTCAATTAATCATTTAAAATCTATTAAAACTCGAAACAAAGTTGATAAAATGTGCGATTATTAAAAAATATTACTTCTTTAGTATTTAGTTTTGTTCTTGTAACTTTTTTAATACTTATAATTTTTATTTTTTTTACTATATTGGGTAAATAAGTAGTCTACCTGTTTAAGTCCATAACCCACAAAGTTCATCCTGCAATACACTTAATTTTAAGTATTCTATCTAGCCAAACCCACAGTTATCCTGCATAGGCTGCAAACTAAATAGGTCCACCAGTCCTGTAAATCAAAATAAAATTTTAAATCATCTTTTTTTATTTATAAATTATTTTCATTATTTAGGGAGAAAAAAAAAACAAAATCAATTAATTTAAAATTATTTTAACCCTTATGATGTTGTGATTCTCTTTTGTTGCATATAGGTAGAAATGTTAACGCGTTGATTTGGTTCAGTTTTAAGAAGAGAAAAATATAAATAAATTATTTTTTAATTAGTTCAGTTTGAATTTGAAAAAAAAAATCTAAATTGAATTAAATTAATAATAATATAATTGGTTAGGTTCAATTCACTAACAATCCGATCAAGTTAAAAAGAAAATATGAACTATTTTTTAAAAATCAAACAAAGAAATTCTCAATTGCCATAAAGAAGATTGGTAAGGCCTTTGGCATAAAAATGAAATAAAAAATTGTCCTTAATGCTTAACAAAATTTGAGGTAAATTAATCTCCTTGTCCACAAGGATTCCTAAAATGTAACATTTCCCTCCCATTGTGAGATTTTACGAGCACAACATTCTTTTCCCGAGCTTGTGTATGATAGAAGAGGACTTACACTTTAGCTTTAGGTGATTAGGTCTTTAGTGTTTAGTTTAGAGTATATGCAAACACAACTAACAATAAAACAATTCTCTATGTGCAATTATACCCCAAAATGACACAATAATTAAAAGTAATAATGAAATATGTGTATTTCAATCTGGGGTATAATTGAACTATTCAATTTAGATTGGATTTTTAAATTCCAAATCCATGAATTAAACTGATTTTAATGGTTTTCAATTAGGTAGTTTCGATTTTTTAAACAGGCGAAAAATTCAAATTAATTTAATTGGTTCAATTCATATAATTGAGTTTGTTGATTTGATCTAGACCCATGAACACTCTTATATATTGCAATTTTGCAACTACACTTCCCAAAGAGCTACATGCATGTTACATAAGTATTTCAAATAAGTAAAGTTTTCTCCTCAAGGACTCTACCAAATACTATGAATTTGCTAATTAGTAAACTTGATAGGATTAATAATTAATTAGAGAAATGAGAATAAAAGTGAAATGACGATAAAATGTAAGGATATAAACAATGATGAAACAATGGTGATGGAGCATAGGTGTTGATCCCACTTGGAAATCTAGGCGGTTGAATAGATTCGTTAAAAATAGTAATTTTTTTTCTAAAATGGTTTTATTGTAATTTAAAATTTCTTTCAAATCAATGAAGACCCTTTAGAAAATCAAAATCTTTTCAAATAGTCAATAATAGCAGTGGAGATTTAGATTATGAAAAACAATTGAAAGAACCCATGATTTTGAGATTCCTAAAAAATTAATAAGTAGTTAAATTATATGACAGAATGATCAATTGATCATGTAGATTCATGATGTTAATGAGAAGATTAAATGCACAAATGCTAGTTAAAGGTTATGCACGATAGTTAAGAATCACAAGTATAAAGTTCAAATTCACAAGTTATGTGAGGATTCCCAAACTTCAAATTTTAATGAATTACCAATAGGTTTAACAATCCAAGTCAAACTCTTTTCATTATAGATTTGAGCACAAAGCCTATAACTAACATTGTCTTGAACCATGCAAGAGAATCACCTTGTGAAACATCATCATAAGAAACCACTAAGAAACTCTGTCCTAGAATTCTAACCACTGCGTGAAACTATATCGCAAGGATTTACTAGAAAAGCCTATTCTATACCTCAGTCAAAAGCAGCCAAAACACTTGTGATCCTATCACAAGAAATCATTGAGAAACCCTATCCTAGAATAATAAACCAATTGTGAGAGTAAAAGACAGAACTATCACACCTAGATTGTGCAAATGTAAATAATTAAGATCAAATCACAAGTGAAAGCCAAATCATGTTCTTGATCAAGGTTGCTCAAAAGATTTGTAAAGAATGAGTGATGAAGCAATCTTGATTTTATCAAAAGTGTGTCTTAATGGACTAATAAGAGCTAAAAGATTTCTAAAGAGTTAGGTTAGCCTTTTAGGGTTGTAAGAATGATGTGAAAATATAAGAATAACTTTTCTAAAATATGTGATTATTTTCTTAACCTAATTTTGGAAACAGGCTTCCTTTAAATAGAGAAAAGTTAGGTTGAGGCCAATTTAATTGATTACAAAAATGGGTAATCAAAGAAGCATAATCATGTTAAAAAGCCCAAATTTTTTCAATAAATACTAGAAGATGAGAGACAAAAAGCACTGACATTGTCTCAGACGAAAAGTTATATTTGTAACCTGGAGGTGAAGAATGACAAGGAATTTTTAGATTAAGTTGATTAATAGTGATCCATATAGTAATTATTTCTTGTTGGATGTACTGTGTAATTATTAAGGTGTTTTGGCTATATATTATTCATGTTTGGCTAATCTCATTTTTCTGGGATTGTGATGTAAACTCTTTGTGATTCCTCCTTGTACTTTGTATTATCATTCAATGTAATTCAGTGATTAATTTGGACATCCTAATTATTTGAATAGTTATGACCTTTGATCGTTGAATAGTTGATTTAGGAAGTAAGCAGGTCATCGCTCCAATAGGATTGACCATTTTCATACGCATACCTCTAAATGATTATTAAAGAAACTAATTCGAATTTGGAATTTTGCATGCCCAAACTGGTTAAAAAATTAGGGTTATAGTGTGGTGTGAATGAATAAAAACATCACAACAATTTTGGTAAAATATTGGTGATTAATGAATAACAAAGAATGAAATTGCTTAGGAAATAAGGGGTAAAAACATTGTAGTAGTAATCAGAACCCTAGGCCTTAATCAATTGAATTCTAAACTTATTATTTTGTTCTTGTTTGCTACTATTCTGAGTTTGAACTATTGAGTACATAAACACTACATAATTGTTAAGCACTATGTTTCTTTTATTCCATTAATTGAGTTATTTGAGAACTAGATCTGGTTCTTTGGAGATGATATTCAAACTTAGGTTCATTGTTGCTATTGTGTAGGGTTTGTTTGCCCTTAAGCGATCATATTTACTCATCAAAAAGCATGCTTGTAGCTTTTTGAAATAAACTTAAGACTTATTGAATGTAAACTAAAGCACACAAGCATAAGTTCTAAAACAATCAATACAATGTCACATCCATACATGTTTGACATATTTCAAAAAGAAAAAAATGAGAACTCAAAAACCAAAAAATAAAGTATAAGAATTATGACCACCATGTTCAATAGTAAGGAACTCAACTAACTTCATAACACATAAAATCAATAAGAATAACTTCTATCGAATATCATTCACACATTCCTTAAACGGTAAACATCATTTTAATTCTAACCCTTTATAAAAAAGACCTAAACTACCCAATCACCCACCAATATCTTAGTGAAATAAGTACATACTTTGTGGTTATGCAAAAGGATAAAACAAAGACTCATAAACGTCGTTCTATTCCTAAATACAATATCTATACAATGTTTTTCTCAACTCTAGTTCTAAAGCATCTTTCAATACCTTTAAGCAAGACGAAACATATTTTAGGCTGATAAAATATAAAAAAAACATTAAAAGAACACACCATGTGAAATAAAGCTTAGTAAAAGGATAAAATAGTTTCATGAATATTGTTTAGTACATGATCCCTCCAACTAGAGTGAGATTAACTCCTAATTACAATGAGGAGCAATAAAAATGTATGAATATTACTAGAGATGGAGAATAAAATGGATGAAATGGAGAATGACAATGCCAGAGCCTTATTTCCTTGAGTATGAAGTTTCCTAATTTAGAAGTTATGTTGCTTTAATATAAATATATATCTTTTTTCTTTGGCTTATTACACATTTTTGTTGAGTGAGGACCTTTTGATGTGCATGATTGTGAGGCATATTGCTAAGTGACTAGTGCTCGATCAATGAGATAAACCCTTTGCCAACCAATAGGAAAATTCCCCTATATATTTGTTCAACGACCACAATACGCTAAGTGAGAAAACTCTGTCAGTGTAATCTTCAAATGTTGGTTTTTACTCAACTAGGATTACTCCTCATATGTATGTTTCTCTCATTAATTGGTGTACTTCATGCCAAAAATTGTACCTACAATTATACAAATATGTTAAAAAGTTGAAATGTCATTGAAAAGTTCTAATAATGATGGTTTGTTATTCTCTGTAGGTCTTCCATACTCATATGACATTATTTTATTAAGTTTTATATTAATTATTGATTATTTTTATGTAGGAATATTTTGAAAGGAAATATGGATGAAAACAACAATAAAATGGATAAGTGGACCAAAGTTTCAAAGAAACATAAGTGTATGATATGAGCTAGGCTTATAATGTAACAAGCTCATGTTCTTATTTCTTTTATATGGTTAATTGATGTGAAAAAATTACAAGTGTACAATGTCGTCGAATAATAATAAAAATTATAGGGACAATGTGTTTGACAAAGAAATAATTGTAAATAATTTCAGAGGTAATTTAAAATTAATATATAGAAAAATCAAAGTTTTATAATTAAAAATAAAAAATTTAAATTAATATGAATTTCAGAGAAACTAATTCAATAATAAGATAATAAATTAAATATAGACAAAATCTAAAATAAAAAAAATCCTAATTAAAATAAAACATAGATTTTATGATTTTTTGTTTGTATTTAAGAAAAAGGAAATATTGGATAAAATAAAAGAAAAACTAATTCAAATATTGAACTTCAAATTTAGGAAACTTTCAAGAACGGTGTTTCACACCATGACTTCCTATTGAATCAATTTTAATTACCTTTATACTCTTATTGGGGTGAAGTCGTCCCTTCTCAAGATACAGATGTGTATTTAATTGAATTAAACCTTATTTTCATGGCAGCTATGTTCAATTAAATTGATTAAGTTCTTTGTTAATTCATTAAGTTTTCGAAAAGTTAAATTTACTTTTGTTATTCCTAAGTTTCTTTCCTAGATTCCAATTATTTAGGTTCACCTTTGAGTTTTGTCCTAATTATTTATTACTATGAAAATGATGATCAAACATGTTGCATCGCTAAAATCACTAGAAAAGAAATAATGAGAACATAAAAATACTTTGCTCAAGCATAATAGTGTTGAGGGCTATGCCCCAATCCTAGAATGAAAAGGTCTACTCATGCATAGTCATGAGTATAGACAACAAGAAAATAAACAAGAGCAAACCTGAAAAACAAAGAGTGAAAGAAAGGGAGGAAAAGCTCCAAGCCTTCTCTTTATGCCCATCATCGTAGCCCCTGTTTCACAACAGTAGTTTTCTATTTGAACTAATGGGTTTTCTAATGTTTTAGCCTAAAAATAAACTAAAATAACTTAAACTGATTACACAAAAAAGTTCATATTTTGCACGGTAGTACCATCCTCTAAACTTGATTAATAATTTCATTTTTTTAAATTGCCTCAAAAGCTCTAAGTTTCACTCCAATGCTCTAAATCAGTCTAAGAGCGCATTAAATCCTAGTAAATCATATACTAAAACACAAAAAATACTAAAAAGTGTAACAAGTTCCAAAATAAAATAAAAAAGATACATAAAATGTAAAGAATAAGCCTAAGTGACACACAAATAAATAAAATACCAATTAAATTATGACCTAAAAATAGCTAAAAATGCAACACATCATTAATTGAAATGAGAGGATCAATCAATTTCTCATAATGGAACTTATTAACAATTGAGTTTGAATAAATTGCATGTTCAAACAATTTGTTAAAACCTCCAACTCATCTCCACTTTTTCGCTATAAGCTTTTAAGGGCGAATTTGGGGTTAATTGATGAAAGGATTACTAATTGTTGAGTGTCAATAAATCCTAGCTAGTAATTTATTTGTATGAGAGTTTATAATCATTATAATTTGATTTAATTGGAGTTAGAATCAAGGAAATGTTTTGAGTCTTATGAAATTGTAATCCCAATCTTCTTAATCCATATGTTTTCTCTATCAAATACAATTTCAGTTCTATTTTATTTTAATTAGAGTTGATAATCATTATAATTTGATTTAATTGGAGTTTAGAATCAAGAAAATGTTTTTAGTCTTGTGAAATTGTAATCCTAATCTTCTTAATCCATATATTTTCTCTATCAAATACAAATATAATTGCAATTCTATTTTATTTTAATTGTTTCATTCTATCATAAAACAACCTTAAGATTTAATTGGATCATAATATCATTTATTTAACAAGGAACATGTTGATGAAAATATTGCAACAAAAAATAATTTAAGATATTGATTGGAGTACAATATAGTCGTCTTCATAGAGAATCGTGCAATTACCTAATTAGTTTAAGTGAATTACTTTGATCACAAATTTGGTGTATAAGTAACAAAAATTTAAACTATAATTGGAAAAACAATTAGTCCAATGATTGGTGGGCAAAGAAGAATTTATAATAAGTTTGAGAGTGTTATTGGGGTTGTACTTCACCAAATATCAATTACAAGTGCAGAGAACATTCACTTAATCAATTCATTAATTTTTATCAAGTCTTCATAGAAAATTTTACTGGACTCATAAAATTGAGAATATTGCATTACTCACAAATTTAAACTCGAAACGTGACTAACAAATTATATTATTAACAAATATGTGACTCGCTTAAGTGCTCTTTTCTCTCGCTTGAACGCTTCTAGGATAACCCACTTAAGCGAGCACAATGGCTTCATAACTCATCTATGTGTAGGCTCACTTAAGCAAGCCTAATGGCTGCTCGAAATTGACATTAATAGAAACATGATCTTGATAAAAGAGATAATGCGACAAAATGATAGGGCTAACAATGAATAGGTGAAACTTGTAAGATTTGATAACTGGATCGATTTGTTGATGCCAATGCAAGTAGTTATAATCATCAAGCTTTTTTGAAAAAAAAATGTAGGAAATTGTTCAAAGGAGAAGAGGAAGGGATTAGGGAAGCCACGGAAGAGCTCGTGAAGAACACAAAGGCTTTAAGAATCAATTGAAGATATTGAAAAAAATTTACGACTCATACCACCTAAGAAATTAGAGAGAAACTTGAGAGGAATGATAAAAAAATTTGATTTATTAAACTAAGAAAAGAAGAGATACAAGATAGAGTTATGTAGAGCTAAGAAGATCTAACAAAACAGAACAAACAACCAAAACAAAAAGAAAAAATTAAAACATAGAGCAATAGCAGAAAGCTAAGAATATAAAGATATAAACCAAATACAATAATTATAGTGTAATAATGTGATATTGAATATAGATTAGTTCTTATTAAAAAAATACTCACTTTGTGCTCTAAATTTCTAACTGTTTAGTTGTGTTTATCATTGCTACAAGTTAGATAAATTTGTAGTACGAAGTAGGAACAAATTGAGGATAACAGGTCATTTACTTTAGGTATTTTTTGTTTTCATTTTCATAAAAAGTAGAAGTAGAAATATGTTTAGTTACAATTTAGAAAAAATTTTCAAAAATCAATTAAAAATGAAAAACAAGAATTTTTTTTTAATATTTTTAAAAATCAAAACTATGTAAAATTTAATCACAATATTGTAATTATAATATATATTTAATTACATATAGATATCTTATAATATTTTCACTAAAATTGATTAAATTTAAAAATTCTATATTTTTACTAAATTTGATTAAACTTTATCAATTTAAAAATAATAAAATTGTATATTTTTTGAAAATAGAAAATACTAAAAAATAAATATGTTTTCTGAATATTAATTTATTTTTCAAAAATAAAAATAAAAAGTGAAAAAAAATAATCTCAAACTCCCATAAATTGGATTTTTGGAAAACAGAGCATAAATAAAAAGAAAAATTGTGGATTTGGAGTAGTCAACCCAAATATTACCGAAATAGTGTAGTTTGATCATTCAACGACCAATTACACCATTTCATTTGGCGTATTTAAGTCAAGCACTTGACTTGAACCAAATACATCAAATCATTTGGTTATTTAGACTGTTGTTGTTGGAGTGATGATAATAATTTCAAATAAATATGAGAAATTATGTCTATGTGTTATCTGTCTTGAGATCCTACAACAAGTTGAGGCAAAGGAGCAATACTTCCTAAACTGACATGAAAGACTATGTTAACATCAAGAAGGACATTTAAAAAGGGAGATAATAAATGAAAAGTTTTTCAAGATCGAAAAGTTGCATCAAACAAACTTTATCAAGTCAAATCTTGATCTCGAGAGGGTGGATAAAAGGAGTGCTTGCTTGAGTCAATGACTAAAAGGGGACTCCCTACATAATATCTTTTTACTCAAGATAAGGACATTAAAATAAAGAATGTGGCTTAACGGGGATAGGTTGAGAATAAAGATGCTCAAGGAGGCATGTCCTTTTGCAAGAGGCAAGTTGGAGAGATATCGAGAGCCAAAATAGATCCATGGATAAAAGTAAAAAATGTGGAGGTTACTCTCCATGGAGTTAGTTACTAGGAATTACGTAAGTTTATTTTTCGTTAGGAATAAAATAATATTTTCTTTTTAAATTTTAGGGACAAGTATCCATTGTAAAAATGACTATATATACTCTTCACTTACACCCAAATAGGGGTTGGAACATTCACACAAAATCTTGTAAACTCAAGACACCTAGGATATGGTAACGAGTGAAGAGATTTACATATATGTTCTTCTCACTTTTGAGGGCAGTTTTTCTACAAGTTTCATTTATTGTTCTTTCTTACTACTTTATTAGGAATAACACTTTGAGGTTTTCCTTTTGAGGTTTACATTTCTGCATTTATTGCTTTCATTAGAAGTAGAATTGTACTTACCAAAAAACGGTGAGTGCGTTCTCCGACAAGTCCACCAAGTGAATCCTTCAAAATGCAGCGTCAGAGGTACCTATAAAAGACATTTCGATGCTTAAGTCAGTTAGAGCTATTTTCTATTCTATCTTAGGTGCAGTGTACCATACCTTTCCTTTTGTTTTTATCATTGAGGTATTAATGTGATTAATTGAGGCTTTTATTACTCTTTAATGGCCCTTTTAATACTCCTTAATATGGCTTTAATTTAGGTATTGATTGAGGTCTTTTGCAAAGAAGTCATTTGAAAGAGATCGTCTGGATAAAGTCACCTATAAGAGGTCATTTGGAAGAGGTTGTTTGGGAAGAGGTCATTTGAAAGAGGTCGTCTGGAAAAGGTCATCTAGTAGAAGTTGTTTGAAAGAGGTTATTCGAAAGAGTTCATTGGGAGAAGGCCATCCAAAATAGGTTGTCTGGAAGAGGTTATTTGGTAGAGGTCGTCTAAAAGAGGTAATTTGAAAGAGGTCATTAGGTAGAGGTCGTTTGGGAGAGGTCATCTAGTAAAAGTCGTTTAGAAGAGGTCATCTGGTAAAGGTTGTTTGGGAGAGTCATCTGGCAAAGGTCATCTGTTAGAGGTCATTTGGGAGAGGTCACTTGGTAAAGGTCATATAGGAGAGATCATCTGGTAGAGGTCGTCTAGGAAGAGGTCATCCAAAAGAGGTCATCTAGTAGAGGTCGTCAGGATAGTACATAAGCCTTTTGAGCTCCGAGACTCACAAGTGAGGTGCTGGAGCTAGAAGTGGAGGCACCCTGACACGTGGGGTATTGCCATGTGGTTCTGAGAAGGCAGTGGAGTAGGCCCTCCTTTTTGCTAATGTAAAGGAGTCTCATTTTGACGTCAATAGAGAGGTTAAGGACAAATAGTTAATAGATGAGGGAGGCGGTGAGGAAGAAGAACGGGATGAGGGGATGGTGGTGACATGGCATCCAAGTAGTTTTCGGTAAAAATGTTCTTTTCTTCTTCTTTGTGAGGTGAAGTAACATTGTTCTGGCCTTTGGTGTATTGATGTTGCTTTATATGTTTCCTCTCTTTACGTATTTAGTTGAGTTATTCAAGTCGTGTTTGGTATGTAAGTTATTTGTGTGTTGTGAGTTGATAAGTGAGTCACGAGTTGCCATACTTGTTTGTTTTTGCACGTTATTGTGAGTCACGATTCCGCTGTTAAGACGAGTGCGTTGTGAGTTCTTGAGTAATTGTCTTTAAGTTTGTGAGTTCGTGTTTGACTCGTAAGTGGAAGGCTTATGTTTGGCCTTTATGATTTTGCTTTCGACTCGTGAGTGAGAGGCTCACATTCGACTTTACGAGTTCGCGTTTGACTTGTGAGTGGAAGGCTCAAACTTGGCCTTTACGAGTTCGAGTTTGACTCATGAGTAGAAAAATTGCGTCCGGCCTTTGCGAATTCACGTTTGAGTTGTGAGTGGAAGGCTTGCGTTCAACCTTTATGAGTTCGTGTTCGACTTGTGAGTGGAAGGCTTGTGTTCGACCTTTACGAGTTTGTATTCAACTTGTGAGTGGAAGGATCACATTCGACCTTTACGAGTTCGCGTTCAACTCATGAGTCGAAGACTCACACTCGGCCTTTACGAGTTCACGTTCGACTCGTGAGTTGAAGGCTCGCATTCGACCTTTATAAGTTTGTGTTTGACTTGTGAGTGGAAGAGGACTCGATCCATGGGATTGGTGTTGTTATGTCGGGGTTGAGGAGAGGAGGAGAGCCATTGATTCACAGGATCTCGAAATATGTGCTGCCATTATCAGTGGAGTTCTCTACAACATCATGTATTGTTTGAATATGGAAATTTGACGAAACTAAGGAATTACAAGGTAACAGCTGAAGTGGAGAGCATATAATTGGTGGACTAAACAAGCAACTTAATATAATAACCTTATGAAGAAATAATGCAGTTTCAAAATCAAATGAGCTAAACTTGTAAACATTTGCTATGTCGTGGTTTGGAGTTCATGTCTCTTCCATAACATAACTCGGGTGAATCTCAAGTCAGTGGGGATCAGAAAACGTCGAAGCTTCTCGTGGAAGGCAAGCATCACATTTTGATCACAAGTGAGTTACCTTACGTGAAAAAGGTCCCTCACCTTGGCAACATCATTGAATGTGTGTTGAGTGCTGATGTGTTTGCTCACTACTGTTGTCTTTGTGGTTATAACGCTATTTACATCTGTAGTATTGATAAGTATGGAACCGCCATAGAGACCAAAATCATGGAGGAAAACTGCTCTCCCAAACAGATTTGTGAAACCATGCTATACATAAGGAGGTGTATAACTGGTTTAACATAAGTTTTGAGGAATTTGGGTGAATGCCTTTGTGGTTATAACATTGTTTACATATACTAGCATACTTTTCCTTATCTTTGTGGTGGTCGAGGAAAGTTTTACCAAGGCTCCATTGTGGGTGCCAAATGTACTTATCGGAAAATAATGAATGGGTTATGCTACAAGTCCACCAAGTGAATCCTTCGAAATGCGACATTGAGGGTACCTGCAAGAGAGACCCCGATGCTCAAGTTAGTCAGGGCTATTTTGTGTTCTGTCTTAGGTGAAGTGTACCATACATTTCCTTTTGATTTTATCATTGAGGTACTAATGTGACTTTAATTAATACTTTTATTACTCTTTAATGGCCTTTTAATACTCTTTAATGTGGCTTTAATTTAGATATTGATTTCCTGATTGAGGTCTTTTGCGAAGAGGTCATTTGAAAGAGATCGTCGGGATAAGGTCACCTAGAATAAGTTGTCTGGAAGAGGTCATTTGAAAGAGGTCGTTTAGAAGAGGTCATCTGAGGGCTTGTCTCGGTACATACCCAAAGTCCCACATCGCTTAGAAATCGAGGCCAAGGATTGTTTATAAATACCCTCTTCCTTTAACCTACGAAGGAGCCTTTTCAGGGCATAACCGTGACGGAGCCACAACCTCAAAAGTGGACAATATCTCAGGTAGGTAACCGTAACGATGTTCAGACTAGTGGTAGGAATATTGGCGCCATCTGTGGGGAGCATGCCGCGCTTTCATACCTCCTAGCCTCAACTGGGGGCTTGTTCCGGTACATACCCAAAGTCCTACATCGCTTAGGAATCGAGGCCAAGGGTTTTTTATAAACCGTGAGCAACAACCTACAAAGTGGACAATACCTCATCACATTTTGATCTAAACTCAATTGAACAAAATTATGTTGTCAGATTTCATTAATTACAATCAATTTGATTAAAAAGAATTCATACACAAATAAACTATTGTATTCTAAAAGTTCCTCAAATAAATATAGATTTGTTTGGTTTTTAGAGTTAGAAGTGATAATTTATTGATTTTAAATATTTTTATTACAAAAGAATTTCACCAGAAATAGCTGTACAGAAAACAAATTTTAGCGAGAGTGCACTTTTTGTTTACATGCTCCATATCTGCTAAACATTCTATGTCCTCTCCAATTCATTCTTCATTGTTTATAAACTTTCTCGCGTAAGCATACAAAAACCACGTCATGCGTAACCAACCAATTAAGAAGCATTAAACTGAAACGAAACACGCCGCAGACAAATAAATATGTAGGTTGATAAATTTGATGGTAGTTATTTATGAGAGAAAATGAGAGAAACATGCATATGAATTGATTAAATAGCGAAAGCTAAACAAAGCGAAAACGAAGCGAACGATACTTGAGAAAGAGAAAAGGAGCG
The DNA here is from genome assembly GCA_037954015.1 of Psophocarpus tetragonolobus. Lineage (NCBI taxonomy): Eukaryota > Viridiplantae > Streptophyta > Magnoliopsida > Fabales > Fabaceae > Psophocarpus > Psophocarpus tetragonolobus. The sequence goes on along the minus strand of CM075692.1, from coordinate 6,293,705 downwards.
AATGAAGGAGAGTCATGAAGAAGATACACAAAATAGACATTTCTGTACTTCGAAGAAAAGGTTCACAAAAACCATTTGAAAACTTTTTTTTTTTTTTCTAAATACGTTAAATTATTTAGGGTATTTGGTTCAAATACGTCTATTGGTTTGACGTATTTAAATAAGGTCAGGTACTATGTAATTTTTCTAATTTTTTTAAGGCTCTACTTGTCAATAAAGCCCCCCTAAATTTTGTTTATGGCAATGCTACGAAATTCTCTCCTTATTTCCTTCTCGGGAAATCTTGAGCCAATAAAGATACTGAGTTTGTCAAGACGCGTTTTCCAACAATGTATACTTGTCCTCTGACTTTTGTCGTCAACCATTACTCACTATCCAATATCCATTCCTTCCCTCTTTTTTTGAACCACTAATTCTCCCTGTCATAGCCTATTTCATTTAATATGTGCTAATCCAATGATCTCATTTTGTAATTATCTATGAAAATAAATAATAAAAAAATAATTTGTAGTGAAGTTTTCTCCCTATTATTGTATTTTTTCCCCCTCTTCTTTCAAAATCCCGTTGCTTCTAATTGCCATTTTATCTTCTGTACTGAAGTTTTCCGAAAAGTTCCAATGTGTTTGTTAGTCGCCGTTATTATCATAGGATTGAAGATCTTAATTAGTTCTAACTTTGGACTGTAAATTAGCAAACGTGTTAATTTTGGAATTGTCAATTGACTCAATTCCCGTATCCTGTATAGTCAATAGAAGAAATTGAAGGGAATAGGAGTGGGGTCAGGCTTCATTTCTGTGATAACGAAGGCAATAACGTATTTGTATCTATGTTCACATCTATTTTTCTCCAAGTCTTCCATGCTCATTTTCCTAGTCAACTTGCGAATCAAATAAGTTGTTTTACTTGAGTTTATCATACGTCCACATTCCACATGTATATATAGTGAAACTAGTGTAACATCACGTATACTACATTATAATTAACAAAAATCCTATTATTGTTAAGAGAGTTATCACTTGTCCCTAAAATTATCGGGAATTTGGTATGGCTCTAGTTGATTTGTTCTGCTTCTTGTTTGCTTACCTGGTTGTATCAGCTGGTTACGGAAATGGGCACATAGTTTGTCCACATTCCTTTACTAGTGGCCATGTTGGAACTTTCCATTACCCTTTTACCAAGGCGGAACAACCAGACTGTGGCTTGCTACCCATACATAATTATGATAATCCTCAATTTCCCATAACTATCCAGTTGGAGAAAAAAGGAAAAATAATAGAGCTTAATGGCATCACTCAGCAGAATGCCATTTCAATTTTTGATCAAGATTTTCACAAGCGTTTACTAAAAAGCGCCTGTGACACATTGAACGATAGTTATAGTCTTCCTTCTTCTCCTTTATATTCTATTCATATAAAATTTAATGTGACACTGTTCCGATGCAAGCATGGTCACCATATAAAACCCCCAACACATTATTTTAATTACACGTGCCATCAGTATGGTTTTGATATCTATTATGATAGGCTTTCCTCTCCTAATAAGAATGAGGCTCACAGCCTTTTCTCATCCTGCTCAGCTATTCAGTTACCTAAAAAAGACACGACTGATACCAGACATTCTATCCTTTGTATCTGCTGAAATGATTGTTGAAGTAGTATTATCTAATGATTGTTTTGAGTGCTATAATCACACAGGAGGCCAATGTCGGATCGACAACAATCAAAGTTTCTTCTGTGAGAAAGGTACGCTTCCCATAAATTTCTCATATATTCCTTAATTCGGGTCACTGAGTTTTCTACATCTGGCCAGAGAGTTTGCCGTGAATGAAGTCTCGTATTTTCTCTTTACTTCTTCAGTGACAAGATTCAAGTTGATTGTTCAATGCTAACATTTTTTTTAACACAGTGTATCCTCCGATCGAAAATCAAGGATTCATTTCTCAAGGTAAATTCATCTAATTAAGTTACTAACTTCTCCGAGAAAAGTTTTTCCCCTGTACATGACCACATATGCTTCCCGTTACTGGCATCATGGCAAATTGCTAATTAGAATTAGTTTGACTGTAAAAAATTTATAAACTAATTTATCGTTTACTTAAAAAATTTCTGCAATATAACTTCATCTGCAGGGCCAAAGAATAAGACTAAAATTTTGAAGCTGATACTTGGACTAGTAACAGGTAACGTTGGTAATATGGTAATATTTATTTTTTCTTTAATCGTTGTCCAGGGAATGAGATCGAAATATGAGATCTATTGCAGGTTTAAGTGTTATATTGTTTGCTATTGTGATCATTGGATGCATAGTGTTTAGACGAAAACATATACTCCTTCAGACCAATCAAGCAACGAACACACCGATGTAATTGATCCTAGCACAAATCCAAACCCAGAAAATGACAGGTTCTACTTTGGAGTCCCTCTCTTATCTTACAAGGAGCTTGAGGAAGCCACATATAATTTCCACCACGCCAGACAACTTGGAAGTGGTGGCTTTGGAAGAGTTTATTATGGTAAACCATTCTTCCATCTTGATTCTTGATGGTACTTTTTCTACCTTATTATGTTTAATTTCAATGAATAACTAGTGACGTGGCTCTTAACAATCAGGAAAACTGCGAGATGGACGAGAAGTTGCTATCAAACGCCTATATGAACACAACTTGAGGCGAGTAGAACAGTTCATGAACGAAGTTCGCATTCTCACTCGCTTGCACTTCACGTCACAGTCATGAACTACTGCTTGTGTACGAACATGTTCCAAATGGCACTGTTGCGTTCCATCTTCATCACGGCTCTCTTCCATGGCACATAAGAATGAAAATTGCTATAGAGACCGCAAGTGCATTGGCTTATCTGCATGCTTCTGACATCATCCACCGTGATGTCCAAACTCAAAACATTCTTCTTACGGAAAGCTTCAGTGTTAAGGTTGTAGATTTTGGTCTTTCAAGGTTGTTCCCAAACGATGTCACGCATGTTTCCACTGCTCCACTAGGGACCCCTGGTTATGTTGACCCAGAATATCACCAATGCTACCAACTTACTAACAAGAGTGATGTGTATAGTTTTGGGGTTGTGCTTATTGAGCTAATATCATCCATGCCAGCTATTGCTATGAGAAGGCGCAGAGATGAGATTAACTTGTCGAATCTAGCCATAAAGAAGATTCAGCAAAGTGCATTTAGTGAGCTGGTTGATCCTTCTCTTGGTTTTGAATTTAATTCAGACAGTGAGGTAAAGAGGATGATGGTTTCGGTGGCAGAATTGGCTTTTCAGTGTTTGCAGAGGGACAAGGAATTGAGACCCTCTATGGATGAGGTTTTGAAGATTCTGAGGGAATGATATGGTTGAGCATCTAGATGAAGAAGATTTACGTCCACCCTCTCTACCTTCACCAGATTGGGATCAAAATGGATTGCTGAAAGTGAAAAAGATGACGGTACATCATCCTTCACCTAGAGCCGTCACAGATACATGCCAAAGTGACTCTACTAAGTCTAATGTCAGTGCTTAGTTTTGACGCACTTAAATTAGCTAGGTATTCTTACAGTTTTTTATGAAGAAGAAGAAGGAGACGAGGTTAATTATACTGATAATTAAACGGTAATAGATTTCAGCATTAGGTTGTAAACAAAGTAATATTTGATTAGTTTTTATTTATATCTAAGAACTTTTAAATAATTTTGGTGTCTACATATACGGATGTGAAATCCAATTTTTTATGGGAGAACAACTCTAACATAATTTTTGGTTAAGAGAAAATAGAAGGAAAAGAAGAAATTTTTATTAAGGTTTGTTGTTTGGTTTAATTTTTAGTTTTTACAACCTTAATTGACACATTTTATGGCAGAGATGATGTTTCTATTAACTAAATTTAGAACATTAGATTGTGACACTTTCCAAGAAAATCCTTGAATGTTTAGTGGAATACTTTTCAACCATAGCAATTTCAGAAAACAAATCTCTTATTCCCATAAGAACAAGGTATTTCGATTTTACTGGATGCTTGTTAGATGATTTGTTTTTTAATATCCATTTATATGGCACAAATTAATTAAACTTAATGCACATTTTTACCTAAAACTTTTGTGAAGTTAATGTTAACACGACTATAGTTAATTATTATTTACATAATAATTGATTATTTATTTATAATAATAAATTAATTGTATGTAAGTAGACATCTTTAAAATATAAGATAATTAATTATTTATTATTTGTGTAATGAAACATGTATAAAATACAAAATAATCAATTTAATTAAAATAATCGATCATTGTGGAGTTAAAGTTAATATTAATATGTGGTAGTTAGTCTTCAATCTAACCAAAGTGCCGATTAAAAAAATTAAAAATATAAAATCATAATATCTTAAATTAAAATTGAAATTAAAATTTTTTAAATTACAAAAACTGAGAGTCATAATATAAAATTAATTAAGTCAATTAATTAAATAATTTCTAATCCCAAAACAATGATATTCTCTACTAAATTTTAATGAATATAATAACACAACAAAAAAGACTTTTTCCCATCCCATATCCTTTCATGAAGATCAAATTTGAGAAGTAGTTTGGCCATAAACATTGTTTTTCACTTGTAAAGATAGAGTCCTTCCACCACTTTCAATATGTGCTCCTACTTTTGACTCATCTTCGTCTTCCATCTCCTTTTGTTTTTCTAGCAACTTTATATTAAAATCCTAAGATTCTTCATCTCCAAACCTGCTATTTTATTTTTGAAACTCCATTCAATGCAACCTAGGGAATGTTTTGTTTCTTTCCTATAAAAAACTTCTACAGAAATAATCAAATAAAAAGATTTTTTCCCTATAATCAACATTAATGGGCAACCCCCAAATATTTGAATGGAGTGGAGCTAATTTTAAAATTAAATGCATAAGCTATTGTCTTTTTCCAACACTTAGAAGATACACCGATTTCCATTAATTGGTTCTTTTGCAAATTGATCTTTATTTCTTATGATAGCTCAAACAATTAGAGATTTACTTCAATGGAGAACATATTATAAGATTGGTCTAGTGGCTGTCCACACCTAGAAAGAAAAGAGGAGGAAAAAGTCGTGAGTTTGAATTTCTGTACTAATAAAACTAATACTTTAACACCTAATATTTGTGATATGATTCCCTTTAGCTTTGTTTAGAATCGATTTAGGATCTATAGGAAATAGGTTTTTTGACTTAACAAAATTAGACAAGAAGATTAAGAAATTAAGCGTTCAAAACATAGAATTGAAACACAAAATTTAAATAAAGTAAAAATGAAGCAACGATAAACAAAACACAACATGAACAATTGAACCGAATAAGGTGTAGACTGGATGAAAACTCAAAGCAAAATTGTATTTTTAGATTATTTCAATTTTAGGCATGGAAATTGAGAAAAAAAGAAACGAATTTGGTGAAAGGTGTCACACTCTCAAGAATGGAAGATAAGCATAGAGATTAAGGGGTGTTTAACATTTTATAAATCTCTAAATTCTTGGATTACTGTGAACCCAGGAGAAATCTCTCACAGAACTTGGCAAAGTGCAAAATAGAAATTTTGTTTGTATTTCCAAGAGTTATGCACAACCTCTAAAAAAGGTTTTTCCAATTCGGTGAAAGTTACAAAGAAACTCTCCTAATTAAACCAAATTAATATACTTAAAACTAGAAATGTAATTGCCCAAAATTAAATAGCACTCAACCCACTAATTGTAATTAAGGGATTGCATTAATAATGTTAATTAAATTCAGACCAAAATAAAAAAACAATACTTTTATTTGCATAATAATCTAGCCACTATCACCAAGTCAAGTCACCTACTTTTATTAGTTGCTACCAAGTCTTGTTGTGAAGCTTCATTGGCTCTCCTTGTTCTTGCTCTTGTCATAGGTCCCCTAAGTCTTTCAAGTACTTCAAGCTTCTTGCTCTTATCATGCCTCATCGATTTGCCTATAAATAAAAATGAAGAACACATTGCTCCAACTTTTCTGCTACTTAATGATCAATATATCATTTCACAAACTGTAAATGCGATCCAAACATCTTTTAAATCAAAATCAATGAACAACCTTTTATCAATTGTCTCATTTGTTATTACAGTTATACCCTTCATAATAATAAGAAGAAAAGAGAAAGAGTAAGTCTCTTCGTCTCAATCCTTTACTTACAATAAATATTTTGGTTGAGTTACCGTTCATAGGATGCAAATTCTTAGGGTAGATACTCATTTTGTAATCCATTTTCACTTTTCGTTGAATCCCAAATTAATCGCCATAAAGTCTTGATGTTTGCATCACACACAAGCTCATAAGTAATGAGCACACTATCTATAGTTTTTCTGTCTTTTTATAAAAACAAATTATTCACATCAATAATAGAATGCAAGACCTTTTTCAATTATTGACCAACAATTTTAGACATTTTACACATATATCTAATAAAAATATGGCATAAATTTGAAGCTTACATTCTTGTACTTTAAAATAGAGAGAATTGGTCTCTCAATTTTATCAAATCTACAATTTTTTTCTTTTTATCAAACTAAAAATAAGGGTGTTTGTTAGATCAGATGATCCAAAGACTTAATCTGATTCAAACAAATATAAATAGATTCTATTGTGTTTTTCTTATGATTTGGTGAAATAACATCCAACACAATTAAGTTCAATCCATTATAGATTGGATGACGAGCTCGTTAAGTTGAACTTGAGATCCAACTAATCAACCCGACTACAATATTAAATTATTATTATTATTATTATTATTATTTAAAAATATATTTTTTTATTGTTTTTCTTTTGATATTATCTATTTTGTTAGTTTGGACAAATTGTGTAATTTTTTTTTTATTTTCATGGCTTGGTTCGCTTGGACAAATAGCGTTTACTTTTATTTTGAAAAGAAATGTTTCTTTAGTTATTATTGATTGAAAATTTTTATATGTTATAATTTATTTTATTTTTTATATGTAATTTGTAACTATGATTTATTGTTTATTTTTATGTTATAATAATGATATGGTCTACTTTTTTTTTAAAAAAATATCCTAAAAAAGCTAACGAAAAAATTCTAAAATTTAATTTCTTAAAAATATTTTTAAAATATGTAACCAAATTAACTCAATCCAATCATATATTCAAAGATGAGTTAGGTTGAATTGAGTTTAATGAGAAAAAAAAAAAGAAGAAACCCAATCCTATGTATTATGATTAAATTATGTCTTGAGTTTATCTAAAGGTGATCCAACTCAACATGTGTGTATCCCTAACTAAAATGATTGATTGTTACCAAATTAACAATAAGTGTGACTTAGATTAAATAAATAATCTCATGTTAACTCAGTTAATTTGAGTGATATCAAGTTAATTTTTTAATAAAAAATACTTTTAATTTTGGAAAAAAGGACAAAAATAGTAAATTATATAAAATTAGAAGAACAAATGTCTCTATTTCAAAATAAAGGACCAAAATTATAAGTTTTGAAAAATAAAGGAACTAAATACCTATATTTTAAAATAAAGAGACAAAAATTGCAAATTTTGAAAAATGAAGTAACCCAAATTGCATTTAATACTGGTTAGGTAATTCATTAAGAATTCAAAATCTTAACTAAAAAATTATTTTTTAGAAAGATTCTGAAATAAAAAATTATTTAAAGAACAAGTTGTCAATATTTTAAATTTTAAAATGTTAAAATTCGTTTAACTATATTATTTATTCAATCAGTAAAATTTTTTTAATTTATTTACAGGACGAAAAGTAAAAATAAGCAACATCTTAAATTTTCTAAAATAAATAGTTTAAAAATTAAAATTATATTCATTATAAAATCTTATTAGTGTTTTATTTTCTACCTCCCATTATTCCCATTTCTCTATAGACTTACAAAACATTAAATTTAACGATATTGATTGCATTGATTATTAACATTAATTAATAAAGTATTTAATTCTTATTATTTTTAATAAACAATAGAATCAACATATTAAATGTAATTCTACTGTTATTATTAAAATTAAATTTAACTACCATATTACTTTTAATAAATAATGCAATTAAGATCATTAAATTTAATCTTAGGATGATTATTAAATCCTCCCATATTTTTTCTCACATGACAAATATGTTTTATAAATGGGACATATTTAGTGACAAAAGTATTTTTATGTGAGAGTATGAAAGTTTAATGTTAGCCACCATATAATAATAGAGTTTGAAACTTATATGACTTTTAAAATAATATTAATTGACAAAGTCAACAAACTTACTCTGTATAAAGGGAGAGTTATGATTGAATGTCAAATGTAAAACCAAACCAATGTATAAGTGTTTTTCATAATAATATATGTCCTTTCTTAAAGATATCACATGTCTCATTCACTGTAACTTACCGTCACTGTCGTTATCATCATCACCACTACTCCTGCTGTTACCGCCACCACCATCGCTGCCACCATTATCACCATCAGTTGTCATCATCATCATCACCACCACCACCACTGCTACAGACCATTACCATCACTGCCACCACCACCATTGACACCACTAGTGGTGACAATTATAAGTTACAATAAATGAGACACGTAATATCTCTAAATGAGTTGTTTTAATCTCAACTATATATTATGATCTAGTGGCTAACATTAAACTCTCTCTTACCATTAAATTTCAAGAAAACGAATGTTTAAGAAAAAGAGTAAGGGCTTGATTGGTGTGGTTTTGTTTTTTAGTTTTTTAAAAGAGTTTTCAAAAATAGTTTTCAACTAGCCCTGACTTTCTTCCACTTCAACCAACCTTCGTCTATCACATCATATCTCACAGTTGTCAACCCTTGAAGAGATTCCCACATTTCTTGCTAAAGCGGCTTTCATGCAAGCAAGCCTTTGTAATGCGCCAACCAATCCCAGGACATTGATTTTCACAAGAAAGGACCTTTAAATGATACATCAAAAGAAATTCTCAAATCAATGCATATACTTACTTAATAATTAAAACAAAGGATAAAGAGTAGATGCCACTAGAGAGACTGCATAAAAACGATTTCCAAGAAGAAAAAAAAAACTTGTTTAGCAAATGATATTTGAAAACTATTTTGAAGATGTAAAAATGGAAAAATTTGTTAATGTTTATTAGAATTTCATTAATGAAAAGCAAAAAACAACATATTCTGATTATATTTTGAGTTTTCAAAACAAAAACTGAGAACTGAAAAGCAAAACTCCTTTCCGCTGTTCTAGTTTTTTAGTTTTTAAAAACTAAAATACCAAAACTGTTTTCAGAAAACACTACCCAAACAAGTTTTTTAGTTTTTAAAAACTAAAATATTGGAAACAGTTTTATAAAACTGTTGCCAAACAAGCACTAAGTTTGTTAAATTTATTGATGTTGGAGTAATTGTATCCTTCCAAAATAATATATATTTAAACTTACTCCCGTCTAAAAGACTTACTGTTGGTCTCTCCATTTATTTATTTATTTTTTAAATCTAAGGGTGGTTATGAATTATTAATTTTAATATATATATATATATATATATATATATATATTATTTTATTTTATTTGAAAACGTCAAGGAAAAGAAAGAGGGTCTTTGTAGTTTGTTTCTTGTTCCAACCAAGCATATAGGAAAGATAATTTGAACGTTAAATCATTGTGTTTTGACTATTTTTTAGCTTTATCATAGTTAATTTTGTAATGATATAAATTAATTATAAAATAATTAGAAATTTTGAACATTTCAAAAGTACAATTATTCTAGATACAATCGTTATAATTTTTTAAAATTAGAAAACTAGAGAGTCATTTTCGCATTTAACTAGTGTATCAAGCACAACAGAACAATGATATATATATAATATATATAGTGTACAGATTTGAAAAAGAAAAGGTGCAGTAAACTTTGACGGCGGGATTTCGTGTTGTTCCAATTTTATAATCCAAATTCTCAAGATTCCTGGCCACCTCTCCTAAGTCATAATTCATAAGGGGGGTTCCCTTGTATGGGGCATTGAATGCATTTGTTGATATCCAAATAACATTTCCTTAACTTCATCTTTGCTCGGCAATTCTAGACATTCCTAATGGCCTCCCTTCTTATTTTGAAATCACTAATAATGTTTTGGTCACAGCTTCAGCTTCTTGTTTTAGCTGAGGATGAGAAATGTCCACCATCTTTCAATTGTGGATATCTAGGCCACATTAAGTTTCCTTTTACAAGCTCAAAGCAACCTCACTGCGGCTTATTGGCTATAAATGGGTGTGAAGAACAGGATCAACTCGCAACAAAAACCGTCCAACTAAGCACCTCAACATCTACATCCTACGGTGTTCTAAAAGTTGAACCTCGTACCATAATTATCACAGATGATGAACAAAGTAATTACTTGCGAACCCAAAGTTGCAAAGCCTTCAGCAACAATTTTACTCTTCCTCACACCTCTCCTTTGGCTTCTTTCCGCATCAAATATAGTATCACTATCTTCAGATGCAATCACTCCCTAAATGTCCCCCTTCCCAGATACTTCTATAAATATTCAAACTGTTCTGAGTACGATATCTACTATGGCTATCCAAATACTGAAATTCCTCTAGATATCAACTGGTCCAACTCTTTAGCACCATGTTCAACCGTTCAACTTGCAATAGAAGGAACGTCTACTGAGGACCCCTTTCAATTTCTAACTGCTAGTATCGCTATTGAAGTACGACTATCTAAAGATTGTGAAAGGTGTCTTCGTCATGGAAAAGGTCAATGTTTTCTTGAAAGTGAAGGGAAACTCAGTTGTCCCAAAGGTATGCAATTCATTTTTACACTTTCCGGTTAAAATATGTGCAGGCGAAACAGGAGAGGATGACTCAATCAGGTTCCGGCATCTTCCAAAGGTTCATAAAAAACTTTAAATAAAATATTACCGGAAAACATGTAATTCAAGAATGTATTTTATTTTGACGCATACTCCCTCTTTGATTATTTTACTGGAAAACTTTAGCAGGCACATAGCTAGCATGGTGCGTAGAATTAGTCCAACCAAAATTTTCTGCCTTGTATTTCAGAATTTGGTACTGAAAGAACTTTATATATAGTTAGTTGTAAATTAATTTATTGCTTTAATTTGTACTGCAGAGAATACAAATTTAGCGTGGAAGTTAGGACTAGGTAACTTTCCCTCTTTTCTTATTTGTCAATCTGAGCACCATACATTCTATGTCTGATGTCTCTTGTGTTCTGATGTTCTTTTCCCCTTTTTTTCATTTTGATAACTTATGCCTCATTTTAACACAAGTTATCCATCCCAATCATTCTTAAGGATCATCTCGTACTAACAGAATATCTCCCTCTTTATTGGTTTCCAGGAATTGGACTCCCGGGCATTATTATAATTGGGCTACTGATTATATGGCACCGCAAACCGAAGTGTGTGTCTCATTTCTACTCAAATCCAAACCCAGAGAGTGCAAGTATCTACTTTGGAGTCCCAGTCTTCACCTATAAGGATCTAGAAACAGCAACAAAACGTTTTGACCGTTCAAGACAACTAGGAGAAGGAGGATTTGGGATTGTATACTATGGTATGTGTCAAACAAACCCCACTTTTCTGTAATAAATTATGGGTCTTCACTCTTCCATGTACTCAAGTAAATGTTGCTCTCATCCCAAACAACAATTTTACTGACTAGGAAAACTTGACGATGGACGTGAAGTTGCTGTGAAGCGCCTATATGAGCACAATTATAGGCGATTAGAACAGTTCATGAATGAAGTAAAGATCCTGACACGCTTGCGCCACAAAAACTTAGTATCTTTTTATGGCTGCACTTCACGTGAGAGTCGTGAACTATTGCTTGTGTACGAATACATTTCAAATGGGACTGTGGCCAGTCACCTCCATCATGAGGGATCAACAAATCCAGGCCTTTTGCCTTGGTCCATCCGAATGAAAGTGGCCATAGAAACTGCCACTGCTTTGGCCTATCTCCATGCCTCTGACGTCATTCACCGCGATGTCAAAACAAACAACATTCTCCTTGACAACACGTTTTGTGTTAAAGTTGCAGATTTTGGACTGTCAAGATCGTTCCCCAATGATGTGAGTCACGTTTCCACAGCTCCACAAGGAACTCCTGGCTATGTTGATCCGGAATATCATCGATGCTTCCGGCTCACTAACAAGAGTGATGTGTATAGTTTTGGAGTTGTACTTATTGAGCTAATATCTTCTATGCCAGCAATTGATCTGACCCGAGATAAGGATGAAAAAAACTTGGCAGATCTAGCCATAAAGAAGATTCAAAAAAGTGTAATTGCTGAGCTCGTGGATCCATCCCTTGGTTTTGACTCAAATAGTGATGTTCAAAGGCAAATAACTTCTGTAGCAGAATTGGCTTTTCAGTGCTTGCAACGGGACAAAGAATTGAGACCCTCTATGGATGATGTTTTCGAGGTGCTGAGGAGAATTCAAACTCCCAATAAAGATGAACTTGGAAATCTAGAGGAATTACCGGAAGCTCACTGTGAATGTCCCATTCCTCCTCCTTCGCCAAATCATGATAAGGTTCAATTGTTCAAAAATATGAAACTGGTTTCTTCACCAAATACTGTGACAGATAAATGGGATAGCATATCCACCGGTCCTAATGTAAGTGATCAATCACTAAGCGAATTCTAATATAAAATTTGTAACTCATTAAATGTAACTTTGATTTTCTTCAATACTTATTATAAGGCTGTAAATTGTACATAAAGTCTTATCTTCTACTACCAAACATGAAAATTAATTATTCAATAAAAAGAAAAAAATGAACTTAACAAAAAAAAAACAAAAATTAATTGGCAACAGTTATGTAAATTCCAAAAATAAAATATAAAAAATACTAGTAATATATGTTTTATTTTTCATTGTATATTTAGTGAAAATCATTTAGGTATCACTAGAATTTATTTTACATTTAGTTGCATCTTATTTTGAAATTAATAAACCGAATTTCTAACTGAAAGTAAAAATATGTGTAAACAAAGTATGATGGTACCGATGACAATATGTTTAAAATATATATATATATATATGTTGTAACATCCGGACTTATCTGTTGCATGCATAGCATCTTTCTTATTCTCTCCTAGTTGTTAGATCCTTGGGTTTCTGGTATCAGAGCCTGATGGGGAAATAAAATTTTATTTTTCTGGATCTAAGTTTACTTTCTCATTCAAATTATGATTTAATACTATTCTGTTCTGGAGATGCAGACTTTTAATCTGTTGTTCTTTCTTCTGAAAACCTGGGTACTTGCCCTTGATTTTCGAAAACTGCGGTTTTGTAAGCCTTGTCGGGTTGAAAAACTCATGAGGTGTGACGCAGATAACTGGTACTGTGCGGATTACCGCCTTGTAAATCCAGCTCTTTTCTGTCTTTCTCTTTTCTGTTTTCTTCTCTGTTAATATTTTTTGTTGAAAAGTTTTGTTTATCTCTTTTGTTATTATGACTTCATTGAGTAATGGTTCATGGTGTCAACGGTTTGGCCTGAGGCTGGATTGGCAGTAAGGCCCGAGGGAGGCGGTAAGTCCATGTTGCCTATGTGTCTTTGCCGGATGTCTCTACCATGGATGGTTATTTCATTGACGAAGTAATTCTGAAAGAGATAATGTTCTGTAAATTTTGTAATTCGGTAAGTTTATCTTTTTTCTATTAAAAAAAAAAAAGTTTTGTCTGTAACCTGGAAACTGGAATACCTTTGGATGATAATTTTGTGTTAAACTTAGATTTAGATCCAGAATAATAGTTTCTTATAGAACCAAATTAAGGTAATGATACTGGAAGATTTCTTAACAATGAGTTCTTTGCTTCGCTCCCTCTCTCGTCGCTTTTCTGTTAAATCTTCTTCATCCTCTTCTCCTTCTACCAACAATCTGCTCACTAAGCAAAATCAATCGGTTGAGGAAATACCTCCCAAAAATAACATCTTCGAAGAAGAAGTCTGCTTTGAGGATATCAATCAAGCCATCGATAATTGGGAAATCCCTAAAATCCCTCAGGATGAACTCTATAGTCCTGATGAATCCAAACATGTCCGTAGTTCTGACTACATAATTAGGACTGCAGAAAATAATATCCCTTTGGATCCCCAAGCTGGTGAGGAATTCCATCTTCTTACCAAACAATCGATAGCTGAACATTCTAGGAAGTACAAATACCTCCACATAGGATGTGTTCAAGTAGCTGTCAAGCCCCTTGTTAGGGAAGGTCTTAATGCCTCAATCCTCATGTGCCTTCGCGATATTAGGCATAATGACATTCACGATTCCCTCATAGGAACTGTAGAAACCAGTCTAGGACATGGTCCTGTTTATTTCAATTGTTTTCCAAACAAAACGGTGAGTCTTTTAGATCGAAATGTCTTAGATTCATTGTTTCTAAACACTCGTCTGCATGGGTTAAACATGAAAGAAGGTTCTATCCCTGCAGCTCTTCTCTATCGAATCCAATACAAGGTCATGAACACTTGTAACTCATGGGTTCTCCTTAAAACCAACGATCGGGAAACAACTTTGTTTGTCACAGATATGACTAGGGCAAATGTTGCTGTTCCCAAACTCATCAAATGGGATGAGGTAGAGTTACCAACCTCTTGGCAACTCGAAAAAGCTACACCAACCCTTCCTCGTCAAACCCCTGAATTCCAGGAAATTATACAATCTGAGGCTGGTAAGGTAGAAATCATCTTTGATCGGAGAAATTCTTTCTCTTCAAGATCCGAAGCTTCTAGATCGGCCTATACTAGTGCCAGAAGATCTTTTTCTATAGCTTCCCAATCAAATCAGAGTTCAATTCCCAGAATTATTACTCCAGAAATCAATCTTCAAGGGTTAGATAACTCATCTTCTATCCCTAGAAATATCTACAGTAGGACTGAGGAAGACATTTCTTCAGAAATACATTCTCCTACTCAATCTGAAATGTAGTATGGTCAACTATAAATAGTTACACCATAGACAAACCAACCCTTCGTAAGGAATTCTACTCTGAGACTTGGACCTCTCAGAGGAAATGGTTTCTTAGCAAGTTTAAGGGTGACCATAGGTCAAAAATCATCGATTCTTTTTATGAATTTCTTAACAAAGTCCAAACTCATGTCTGTTTCTTTGATTGGTTAAATGTCTACCTTCATAGGAACAAAATCTATCCTCCTTGGACAATTACAATCACAGAAGATCTCTCTGTCAATACCTTAACTGTCTGGCACCGTAAGAATGGTCAACTCATTAAGTCCGACCTGCCTCCGTCTAGCAGTTATTTCATTCCAGACTTAGAGGATAAGTATTTAGCTTCGCCCTTTAAGTACAAATCAGATGAAACCATAGGAGCCCAAGATATTAAAGCCCTTATGGAACAAAACAATTATACCAATAAATACCTCCAAGTTTTAGGAGAAAACCTTGTAGGAAAAGCCTCGTCTTCAGGAACCAAAGACGATGAGACCTCTTCCATTTCCAAACCATTGTTTAAACCTTTTAGTCTAACTACCGAGACTAGAAATAAATTTAGGCTTATTCATCAGAATTGGACTAAAGCCTTAGGAAAATCCAATCCAGATAACTCTGTAGTTATTCCTGATACCCCTAGTTCTTCACAGGTAGGATCTGTTAAGCTAGGACCAATCACTAGGAGTGTCTCCCAAAAAGACCAATCTCTTAGGATTAACAAATTAGGAACTTCTTCCATAGGTTCCGAGTCTGAGGATGCTGCATCTAGCAGTAAGTCTGTTCCTCAAATCAATCCTGTTATTAGCAAGGCTCTCAACTGGAAGCAGCCTTCTAAACTCTACTATAATCGAGCTACTGCTCCTGATCTCCTTCTTGAGGAAAAGAATCATCAAAGTCTTCGATCATTCAACGCAAATCAAATCAATGAATGGAACATAGATGGTCAAACTGAGTATAACATCCTTAATACTCTTCAACATATGACTATGGTCTCCACTGCATATCAGACTGCTTTAGATAGCACTGATGAGACTATAGTAGAAATCTTGACCGCTGGCTTTTCTGGTCAACTCAAAGGCTGGTGGGATAATTATGTTTCCGACACTGAGAAACATGAAATCTTTACGGCAGTCAAAACGGACGCTGAAGGAACCGTCCTTACTGACAAAGGGAAACCTATTCCCGACGCCGTTAATACATTAATTATGGCCATTGTCAAACATTTCATCGGAGATCCCTCCATCTACAAAAATCGTTCCGGAGATCTCCTCTCAACTCTTAAGTGTAAGACCTTAGAAAATTTTAGGTGGTATAGGGACACCTTCCTTACTCGAGTCTACACTAGAGACGACTGTCACCAACCTTTTTGGAAAGAAACATTCCTAGCTGGACTCCCAAAATCCTTAGGAGACAAAGTTAGGGAAAAAATTCGTTCTCAGTTTAACGGAGAAATCCCTTATGATCAGTTAAGTTATGGTAATATCATAGCTTATGTTCAAAAGGTTGCTCTTAAAATCTGTCAGGACGACAACATTCAAAAACAATTAGCCAGAGAAAAGGCTCAGAATCGCAGAGATTTAGGGAATTTCTGTCTACAATTCGGTCTTCCTTGTTCTAAAAAACCGGGAAAGACTACCCATAGAAAACATTCTCAGCAACAGCTGAATAAACCCAAACGCAGAGTCTATAGGTTTAAGACTCGCCAGTCCAATATCAAACATGGTAGGCCTCCTGATCCTAATCTTCATAAGCAAAACACTAATCCTCCCAATCTTTCTAGAGAAACTATAACATGTTATAAGTGTGGCCGTAAAGGTCACTTAGCAAGATTTTGTCGAGTCTCCTCTAAGATTCGTGAACTTAATCTTGATCCTATCATCCAGGATCAACTTAGTAATTTTTTGATAAATTCTTCTGAAAATTCCTCAGAAGAAGAAGAAGAAAATACAAAAATCTCTTCTGATGACATCCAAGCTGACGATGATCTTTCCTCCTCTAGTAGCGAAAGTTCTGAATCTCCACTCATCAATGTCATTCACAATGATGAGCAGAATCTATTGCTTGATGCTCTAGAATCTATCCAAGACCCTCAGGATAGGAAGGAGTATCTTGAAAAACTAAAGGCAATCCTTTCCAAACCCAAACCTACGCGTTCAGAAAATAGGTTTGTCAATAACAAGTTTGATCTTACTCAAACTCTCAAACGACTGGAAAAATCTTCAGCCAAACCAGTCACTATTCAGGACCTCCAGGCTGAAATTCGTTCTCTCAAATCTGAGGTCCGAGAACTCAAAACCCAATCACAGTTGCACGAGACTATCATATCTCAAATAACTGCAGCTTTATCTGATAACATGGTTCCAGATAACCATGAAAACTGTAATCAGGATTATGAGTCTGATCATAATTCATCAAACGAAGATACCCTTTTCAATAATCTCATCAATCAGTGTAGCATTCAAAAGTTTTATATTGATGTTACCATTATCGTAGATGATTTTGTTCTCAAAACTATCGCTCTATTTGATACCGGAGCAGATTCAAATTGTATTTTGGAAGGACTTATTCCGACCAAATACTTCCACAAAACTTTCGAAAGACTTAGGACTGCTAGTGGATCAAAACTAGAAATCCAGTATAAGCTTCCTTCGGCAATCATCCAAAAGGATAATCTTCAGGTAGAAACTCCATTTCTCCTGATAAAAAACCTTAAGAATGATGTCATCTTAGGGTCACCATTCATCAAGACTATCTTCCCTATTCAGATTTCCGGTGAAGGTATAACCACCCAGCATTTGGGAAAAACAATCTTATTTAAATTCCTAGACAAACCTGTCCATAGGAATATTAATCAAGTTGATCGAAAACTTAATCAGATTAACTTTCTTAAAGAAGAAATTTCCTTTAAGCAGATCGAGAGTCAACTTTCTCTCCCTCATGTCAAAAAACGTATCAAGAGTCTTTCTGATCGTTTTCAATCTACCATCTGTTCTGACCTTCCTAATGCTTTCTGGGATAGGAGAAAACACATGGTTAATCTTCCTTACGAAAAGGATTTCACAGATAGACAAATCCCGACCAAAGCTCGGCCAATCCAAATGAGTCATGATCTTGTCACTCATTGTCAAAACGAAATCAAGGACCTTTTGTCCAAAGGATTAATCAGAAAGAGCAAAAGCCTTTGGTCTTGCGCAGCTTTCTATGTTAACAAAGCCTCCGAAATTGAGCGAGGCGCCCCAAGACTGGTTATCAATTACAAACCGCTTAATCAAGCTCTTCAATGGATCAGATATCCAATTCCAAACAAGAAATATTTACTCTCCCGTCTTCATTCGGCGAAAATCTTTTCTAAATTCGATATGAAATCTGGATTTTGGCAAATCCAAATCAATCCCAGTGATCGCTACAAGACGGCCTTCACTGTTCCCTTTGGGCAGTACGAATGGAACGTAATGCCCTTTGGTCTCAAGAATGCTCCATCAGAGTTTCAAAACATAATGAATGACATATTCAATCCATATTCCAATTTCTGCATTGTCTATATCGATGATGTTCTTATCTTTTCCCAATCTGTGGATCAACACTTTAAACATCTTGAAATCTTTTTCAAAGCAAACGAAACGGCCTAGCCATTTCTAAAACTAAAATCTGTCTATTTCAGACTAAAATCAAATTCCTTGGCCATTACATTTTTCAAGGAACTATCAAACCAATTTGTCAAGTTATTGAATTTGCTGACAAATTCCCCAATCAAATTTTAGAAAAATCACAACTTCAAAGATTTTTGGGTTGTCTAAATTATGTCGCTGACTTCTTTCCTCAGCTTAGTATCATCTCTAAACCTCTTCATGACAGACTCAAAAAGTCTCCTCCACCGTGGACCGATATCCACACCAACCTAGTCAAACAGATCAAACGGCAGGTCAAAGTTTTACCCTATCTATATCTGCCAAATCCCAATCTCCTTAAGATTGTTGAAACCGATGCCTCTGACTTAGGTTATGGTGGTGTTCTCAAACAGCGCATGCATCATACTGAGCATTGCATTGCATTTACCTCAAAACATTGGAACAAAGCCCAACAAAATTATTCCACTATTAAAAAGGAAGTTTTGGCTATTGTTCTTTGTATCTCAAAATTCCAATCTGATTTATTAAATAAAAAATTTTTAGACCGGGTTGATTGCAAGTCAACCAAAGAAATTTTGCAAAAGGATGTAAAAAATCTTGCATCAAAACAAATTTTTGCCCGTTGGCAAGCAATCTTAAGTATTTTTTATTTCGAGATAGAATACATCAAAGGTACTTCAAACACTCTTCCTGACTATCTGACTCGTGAATTTCTTCAGGGTCGGACACATGTAAGATGCCCCCGAAATTAAAAATGAAGGTCGCCTCCTCTAGAGGCCGGGGAAAAGCAGTTCAGGGATCATCCCGGACAGAAAAATCATCTTCCTCCATTGAGGATACCCAAACCGTTCAAGTCGCCTTACAGACTGTAAATCAAGGGTCATCTACCCAGACTGGATCTTCAACCCAGCAGGCTACCATTAAGTCTGAGTCATCAACTCAGCAGGCCATCACCAAAACGGGGTCATCTACTCCGCAAATAGCAAAAGGGTCTTCTACCCTATTAACTAAACCATCCGACTATGCGATGGCTATCCCAACCCTTCAAGCCCTTCAAGACTGTGGGCTGACCAATCTTCCATCCAGATCATGGAAACAGATCTTTTCAGAAGAAACAGATGACCTCTTCTGGAGCCAAAACCTGAAATCCATTATTTCAGACATAGCCCAATCCAAAATAACTTTAAATCCAAAAGCATTGGTAGAGCAGCCTCAGCCAATTGCTCAAAAACAACCTTCTTCCTATCAACCAAAAGAAGGAAGGTTTTACCCAACAATCCAAATGGAACCTGAATTCTGGGATTCCAATCCAAACAAGATTTGCGAAAAAATCTTTCCACCAACATTTTTGTTTAAACCTCTTAGTCTCAATAAGACTAGGAAATTTTATGAATTTATTTTGGTGATTCAAAATCTGTTTCGATAAAACATAATTTTGATAAAAATGATAACACTATTATCACACATTCCACTCTTCAAATTTTAAAAGTTCTTACTTTTAAAGATTTTGAAACGAAACCAAACCAGGTAAGAAAATTTTCCCAGCCTTTTGACCCGATTGGTTATACTTACTAGGATTATATTCAAGCTTGGACCAATATATTTTGGTTTCAAAACAAAAATCATCGGCACTCGTGGCTGATATATTTTAAGAAAAATGTTCGTTATTTCTTCCCTCAGTGGTTTGCTGAGTGGTGGGACTTTTTCGGACCAATTCAATCTATCCTTCCTGAAGATATCAAGGCAGGATTTAATCAGTTCAAATCAAGAATTGAAGAAGGAAACAATCCGTTTCATCCATCTCTTCGGTTCTTCTCAATCTTTTCCTTAGCATGGATTTTTGCCTGGCAACATCAGTACCAGAAAAATGCAACAAATCCCAAGCTTTTGCCAATGTTAGGGAAACAAGCTTCGGTAAAATGGTGGGATCAGTTTAATGCCTCCCATGCCAATTCACAAGGAGTGGCTTTATGGTTCCAGAAGAACCCAAAAAGCCTCAAATCGGCAGACCCAAAGACCTGCCAGTTTCTCAACCGCAAAGCCAAGATTGCAGCTGCCCTTGCAGCATCAACAGATGATGAAGCCTTGGCCAAGAATTTTCATCAGATATTGAATCTCCTTTCGACTGACTCAGAAGCCAGTTCGTCTAAAGGAAAGACCAAGAAAGAAGTCAGTTCGTCTGCATCCTCTTCCTCCGGTTCATTTTACCAGATCGAAGAGTCTGACGAATACTGACTCCAAAACTCGCAGACATTTTGCGAAGGTTACTGTTCAATCACTGTTCACTGTAGCGGAGCCGCCAGTCACTGTACACTGTTCACTGTAGCGGTAAATCAAGTCACTGTTGTAATAGTAACTTTTCAATTTCTATAAATTGTAATCGAGGGTTCAGTTGTGGGGGAGCTCTAACGGAAACTCAGAGCCTCTCTCTCCTCTCTCTTCCCTCTACTCTGTAATTTTCTTCAATCAATACAACATTTTTGTATTATTTCTGCTGCATACTCTTTGCATAATCCGGCCTTATGCTTTGGTATAACTGTTGCATGCATTAGCATAACATCCGGTCTTGTGCGGACTACCGCCGTGTAACATCCGGACTTATCTGTTGCATGCATAGCATCTTTACTATTCTCTCCTAGTTTGTAGATCCGTGGGTTTCATATATATATATAAAACAATTAAGGTGAGAAGAAAAATTATAATGAAAAATAAGAAAACTTAAAAATAATCCTTGATAAACGATTTAAGTTAAGTATCTCATTAAACAAAGTTACATGATCTTCTCACACACAGAATTTCTTACACGAATGCAATTGATGTTGCTCCCGTTTAAGTTATAATGAGAAATTAAAAAAAAAAAAATGACAGTAACAAACGGTTTGAGTTGTTAATTGTCTCACTTGAAACTTCTCTCTTGCAAACACCTTAACGTGTTGTTTTCTCTCCACTTGCACACTGCTGCCACCATCACCGTAAGTACGCCACCGCCAGCACAAAAGAAGTGAATTCCCGAACCTCTGTCAATGCATTTTGGGCTCTAACCTGAGTCGTGGAGGCCTTAAAATCAACGTAAAATAAGTACTAAGTGCTTAGCAATTCCAACATTAGCGTCATCCACCAGTTGAATCGATGCGGCCGCGATTCAATCTTCGTCAAACTGATGTTGCAAAACAAGAACGCGGAAAGCACTTTGAAAAGCATATAAATTCGGTTGTCGAGCACGAAAACAATGCGCGTCTTGAAGGGATGGTACGTGCACAGAATAATGGGCTCTCTCGCCAACTTCACAAATCGTGTGATGTCATCCATGGTCTCTCACACAAACTCCTTCCAAACGCTACGGAGTGCCATGAGACAGAGGGAGATGAACCTCCTCCACTATATCCAGACGGTGCGGAAGAAGAAGTCGTACTTACAGTGGATAGAGTCATGGAGGAAGTCTTCGACTGAAAGAACGACTTAGTGGCAGCCATTGTGGAATGGTGGTGAAAAGACCGTGACAACTTTATTAAATCTTACTATTATTATTATATATCATGTTTTCTCATTTCATTGTAACTTACTTTAGTTGTCCTTTTTATTTAATTTTGTTCTTATTTAGGATTTGTTGAAGTATGGTTTATATATTCAACTTGAATGAATTAATCTAATAATTCTAAATGCTAAGAATAGTTTTGGAATCATTAGTTGATCAAATTTCTAATTTTAAGATAAGGTTTCTAGTTTAGTAGTTAAGGGAATGATATTGAACTAGAATTCTTATAATTTCCTTGTTAAGGGATTAACTTCAATGATTTTTTTGAATCTAATAACATTGAGGAATGGAAGGTATGTGTTGAAAATAAAAGAATTGCATAAGAATGAAATGGGTAAAATTCAATCCCAATATCTCTTTTTATTAATTATTTAATTATTACTTTTACTCATTTAGATTTTAATTCTTTTTAGTTGTTATTCAATATACAAAATTGTATATCCATAGTTGATATACGAGTCTCGATGACAACGAACAATAATTTAACATTAAAGAAGTTACCACCAATGTTTATTAAGAAAAACATTATTCAAAACCTTTAAAAAATAGCCTTTAAAACCAAATTTTGATATTACAAGGAAAGTATTAACATCCTACAACATAGATTTATTGCTACAATATTGGTATTAAACTTGAATCAACCAATAGCCAAAACAAAGGAAAGAATTGATTATATTTTTTATATTATCTCATCTCTTCTTATAAATAGACTAATGATCTATTTAAGATTACTATACAATATATTATTTATATTGGTTAATCAATTGGAAGATTTCCTATAAGCATAATACTTATTAGAATTAGATGTTAATTATTATACCAATTGCAAAATCTCTCTAGCATAAAGACGATTAGATCTAATTAAATGTACAAAATTAAATAACCTTCAAAATTTATTTCACCCCTTGAAATATACAAACTATTTTTTATATTTTATTGATTTTAACATTTTAACATTAAGAGGAATTTATTATTTATAAAATATCATTATTATTCTTTTTAATTAATTTATATTTTTTTGTTCGGCTCAGCAGGAGTGAGCTCGTGTTCCTACATATCTTCAAGTGAAATCAAATGTCAAAATTCACGTAATTCTTTGTAGAAAATATTTGTGGATTGATATTTTTTAATTTAATTTTTTTTACTTTATTAAACTTAAGATTTTTTAACTAGCACAACTCAGTTCTAAAATTTAAAATTAACAAGAATGAACATCAAAGTCAATCCATTAGAATATTTTTATCTTGTAGGTTATTTTTATCTTTTCGAAATATAATTTTGACCAGTAGTTTTGTTTTTTTAGATATGGGATTTGAGACAAAAATTATCATAACTTATTTCTTAAAATCTCGGAATTAAAAAATATCACATCTAATTACTTCTTTTATCTATACTAAAAATATTATAAATAAAAATGATAAAAAGAAAGTTATATTTTTATTATAAATTATTTTTAGAGAAAGAATTTTATCTAACTAAAATTAATTAAGGGAGAAATTTAAATATACAAAGTTATCACAATTTAGATCTCAAAATTTTTATTAGAAATAGATAATTCTAAATATTTTCATTAAACAAAATTTAGGAATTTTCCTTTTTAATGAAATAGATATATAAATGAAAGATTATTATTATCATTACTTTAGTAAAAACTGAATTAAATGTCAATTCATTATTCACATATTTGTGTCAATATCTTAACTAGACTGAAATAAGTACAAAGAAAAAAACAAAATTGAGAAAGAAAGAAAAACAAAAGAAGAAAAAAATGAAGTAAAATATTGTTTTTAGCTTGAATATAAAGATTGGGTTTCAAAACCCACCTGAAGGAAAAGCGTGGGCAAGGGCCCTTAGTTCTTGCACGAATAAGAATAAGAAGAAAAAGAACAAGAAAGAAAGAATTTGCCAATGAATAAAGTGCCCCGCTGCAGTTTAACAAAATAAAAGGGATCGAAATCACTAAATGAGGAGAAAGTCAACATGTCGTGGCCGAGAAAGAGGAGAAAGCGAGAATACAGTGGAGGCATAGGAACGTCAAGTCATAAATAGTTTCCAGTGTCACCTTAATAGTTGAGTATCGTTTCCGGCACTAGCAAACGAGATAATGACTTTCTCGTTTCTTTTCTTTTTCTCATTTCTCTTTTTAATCCATTCTTAATTGCAGGGAAGGGAGTGGAGTGGTAAGTGGTGAAATTGGTAACTATTGTGTTAGCTTTTTTTTTTCATAAATAAATATTAATTGTTATTGTGTTTTTGGAGAAATTCAAATTCATAATATTTCCCTTTATCATTTTCCCACTTAGACTTTTGTCAAAAATCAATCTTATAACAGTTGTATTAGCCTTTAACTTGAAATCAATTGAACCTTTCATTGCTCTAATTATGAATCCTTTTTGCAACCCCTTTTGTATTCTTTGTAAAATTTCTCTTTTTGCTTTTTTTTTTATACCCTCTGATTGTATTTATACACATAATCTCTTCTTTTATCTTATTATTTTAAAATCAAAGTTTTTATGCATATAATAGTTCTCTACCGCATTTTTGTTTGGCTGCAAGTCTAAAATGTTCGTGGTTGAAGAGGAATAAAGTGGTTGCAGACAATGAGAAAACAAAGGGCGCAATGACGCTGCTGAACAAAAGCAAGTTAGTAGAGCTCTACACTAATTTTTTAATATTTAATTTACTTTTATTTTTAATTTTAGTTTTGTTGACTAGCTGGCTATATTATTTTTTGTTTATTGAATTTGATTGAGATTCAAGGACTTATGCAAAAGTCCTTTTTTTCTTCATTTTTTGTGTTTTCTTTTTACACCCTTCACCATGGTAAATACACCTCCGTATTATGGGCCTTATATTTCTGTTTACACCTTCTTGCATGCTATGTATACTCTTCTTCGCTTTAAGAACCCAAAAGATTTTATTTTCAAAATCTATTATTTATACTCACAAATGTTGCTAAATGCATCACCTAATACTACTTTTAAGCCCAATGAAGTTTCTTTATAGATTTTTGTTATTTATACCATCACGCTAACTAAATGCACTTGGTCTTTGTGGGGTATATTTAGCAAAGATGTGAGTGTAAATAGTTTTTTTATAGGCAAATGTTAATTGTTAGTGTGTTAGTTTTGTTAGTGGAGGAATTCTCACCTACAACTTCTCCCTCCCCATCTCCTTACATATGAGCTTTGTCACCAGACCAACCTTATGAATCCTTATAAGTGTAAATAGTAAAATCCTATTTTTGTTGTTTTTTATCTTTTTGTTTTTTTTAGTAAATTGAGCAAAAAACCCTCATTTTAGGCACAAAAAGTGGAAGTTAAATGTTAATATAAAGTATTAAAAGCCAAACAAATTTGAGTGTCTACATCGATATTTACTTTACTTAGGATAGTTTGAATTATATAATATCTTTCAAGCCTCTATGGATATAATATGATATTTATTGGTACTACAAATGATTGATGCATTTTCCAAAAAGATCAAGAGTCCCTTAGGTACAATGTCTAGACTTGAAGTCTATTGTTATTATTGAGTGGTGTATGCTTGCCTACCTAGGTGTATTTTGTACACATCAAGTTTTTGAATGTTAATATGTTAGTTTAGGGTTTTCATGGCATTGCATCACATGAACAATTAGACAATGTCTCATTATGTCAAAGGCAACTTGTCTATCAAAGAAAATTTAACCTTTTTCAAATAGAGTGAAATATCAAACGGGTCTCTGAAAAATTGAAGCACTAGCACCTAGGTCTCTGAAAAAATTTTAGAGGTATCCAAGTCCTTGAATCATTTTGTTGTCTGCATATTATTACCTACGTTACTAACACCATTTAGTATGTGCCCAATTAGCTGTTAAGTGTCTCGCTAGCAGAGTTTCTCTCTCATATGTGTCATTATCACGTCATAGGGATTTAAGTCATCAGAGTGAAAATATCATTTTGGTCTTCGAAAGATTAAAGTTGTTGTATCTAGATCTTTGAAGATTTTTTTATAGGCATTCAGGTCCTTAAAAGATTTTTAGAAGCCTCCAAGTTCTTGAAAGATTTTCAGAGGCATCTAGGTCTTTGAATTTTTCTAGCGTTTGCAAATAGTCCCTCAATTACTGACGATATTAAACAACTATACAATTAACAATTAACAGCTATGTTGTTAGTCTTTCTCTCTTATGCATAACATTCCAATTGCTTACGTGATATCCACTTTTATTTTATTTTATTTTTTAAATTAAAACATTTGTGGAGGTTCTTATGGTGAAAAATAGTTGTGTGGTTCTACGTATTAGTTTGATATTTCACTGAAAGTATAAGAACTTTAAACAATCAAGTTATTATAATATAATAAAGTTTCCGCTTCATATTAGTTTGATATTTTACTTTGATGCTAACAAAACATGTTGCAAATTCACTTGGTATTGATTTTATTTTCTTCCATATTTTTAATTGAAAAGGGAATATGGAGGGGAGAGGCATAAATGGAGAGAATTTTATTTTATTTTCTAGCAGTTTAAAAACCTCTACAAATGTTTTTTAATTTAAAAAACAAATAAAATAAAAAATGGGTGTCATGTAAGCAATTAAATTGTTATATATAAGAGAGAAGGACTGACAGCATATCAAGTAACTGTTGATTGTATAATTGTTTAATGTTGTTAGTAATTGAGGTCCTATGTGCAAATGCTAGAAGAATTCAAGGACCTAAATGCTTCTAAAAATCTTTCAAAGACCTGAATGCTTCTAAAAATCTTTCAAGGACCTAAGTGCTTGTAAAAAATCTTTCAAGGACCTATATACGACAACTTTAATCTTTCGAAGTCCAAAATGATGTTTTCACTCTGATGACTTGAATCCTGTGACATAGACAATGACGTGAAATGTCATATAACAAAGAGAAACTCTACCAGTGTGGCACTTACTAAACAGTGTCAACAATGTAAGGACTAATATGCAAATAGAAAAATTATTCAAGGACCTGGATGTCTCTAAAATTTTGAGAAACCAGGTGTTAGTGCTTGAATCTTTCAGAAACCCGTTTGGTATTTCACTCTTTTCAAATCTTCTATCTAAAAGTTCAACATTCAAATTTATTGACAAGTACCTGAATGACAACAAAGTAACTCAAAAGAATGCCAAACATAGAACCAGAACTAAGAGAAGCAATCTAGCTATACACAAGCTCAACAAACTTCACAGAAAATGTATACTTGCATGATATGACAACACAGTGCCTCTCTTCAACAACTACATGCATCCAATGCTTATATAAAAGACATTCATGCATGAAGAACAATGACAAAAATATATTTATAAAAAAACCAAAGACTAGCAAATAATTAATTCGTGATCAGATTGTCTAGAGGCAAGAGTGACTTAGTATAAAAAAAATATTCAGGACTTAAACTCAGGGGAAGTTTAAGGATAGAGGCAAGAGTGATTAAGAATAAGCTAGAAGTGACAATAAAAATATCTGTTTTGTATATCAATGCACATATAGTGGAACTTCCAAGTGTTTCTTAAAAGAGAACTCGAGTTAGAGTAAACCAATACAAAAATATATTGTTGCTACCTTCTATTGAAACATTTTTCTTTTGTGTCCACTTTTGATTTGAGTTGTTTTATAAGAAAGTCTTTATGAAGACGTTTTTAAATTAGTAGATTGTCTACCATCTTAAGAATCTTCTTAAGCTTCTTAAGAGAGTGTTTGCAAAAACTTTCTTATAGCTTTATACAACTTTCCTTCCAAAGTTAACCCGTTATTTCAAATATATGTATTTGGACAACCCTTTAAATTAACATTGCTTCCCCATGATGATCTTCTTATTTATTAGATGATAGAGCTACACTACCAACATCTACGGCTTGGAATAAATAAAAAATATTATTATATTAATATAAATTATGTGTAAATTTCTTAATTTATTAATTATTTTAAACAACTTGAATAAAAAAAAGTATAATATACTTTATAAAAGGAAATATTTTTTAATTAGACACCTAACTAATATAGGAACCAAATAATACAGCAAGGTATGTGGTCTCATTCTTTATTTATCTAATAAGTAGATTTTTTTTACACAAACAACCAATTAATGTACAAAACAATATACTGATTAAAATACTTTACACAAAGACTTATGTACAAAACATTTAAGTAGTGAGTTCTATTATTTTAATAACATATCAATACACTACTGATTCCCTCACAATTAAAGTTTTTGAAGAATTTTAGATAAATAAAAGATTATATAGTACACCTTTAAGAGAGTGTGGATGACTTGATAATAGGAAGGGGACTACACAAACTGCATGTAAAAGAGTCTTTAACATCAAATCCTAGACATCAATATGAAGAGGTCTCAAGGAAACGAAAATAAATTCATGCCTTGTGCTTTCTTCTATCTTTATTAATGCACAACCAAGAAAAATAACTTCCTTTTCACATATTAGTAAGAAAACCAGCTTTCTAATCAAAAGATTAACACATTAGTGTACGAAATTAGAAGTAAGGAAAATTGCTAGTTCAGGGGATTTTGGCAGAGACAATTTCAACTCATACAACACAAATACCCCGGAAAGAAAAATCATTAAACAAGACTCTGGATTTGTGTAATAATTGCACTTTCTAAAGAAAAAAAAAAAACTCGAAGTAAACCGCTGTATATAGCAAGATTCAAAATTTCAATTCAAAAGAAAAGAACACAAAATTATAAATGCAATCAAAACCTATCACTGGACTTACATTGTATGATAGATTATCTTCAAGTGCGTTTCGAAAAATTTAATATCTTATTCTCAAACCCTAAACTTACGAAATTTATAGTCAAAATTGGGCACAGGTGGTGCATCAAAACTCTTTAGAATCTTGGTTTTGCTTCCAAAGACAATGAAAACGTCCTCTTTCTTCCTCGAAACTTAGATAAATAATGTAACTAGAATAATTTGAGAATTTTGTGATAAACAGAAAGGGAAGAAAACAAACATTATAATTAACTTACGATTGTTGTGTTTGAGATTCGAGTAGGAAAATAATGTGTATTGTTGAAAGTGAGGGCACCGTGGCGTTTCGTAATGAGAACGTGAAGGCACCTACTGACCTACACTAGGGTGGTTCTAAAACAAGCTCACAAGAAATGAAGTGTAGAAATGTCTCTGTATTGTATTATGAATATACAAGTATGTGAGTTTCTTACATAATGGAATGAAGGCTAGCCCTGTAAGAGTGAAGCAGAATATAGAGCAATAACAAAATAGAAATTTCCCCAAAGGGCCTAAGAGAGAGACACCAGAATCCAACCGTTCCATTAATTCTTATACAGTGACCCCTCTCCACACGTAATCCTTCAATGCTTGATTGGTCTTCCTAGTTTGCTCACTTTTTCTGTTAACCTTGGTTTCCTCACCCTCTACCACTTGGATAATGATTTTCATAGGTTCTTTTCTTTCCCGTTCATCATTACCATGAGAATCTTTGTCCAATGACCCTTCTATCCTCATATTTCCTCCCTCATAAAAATCAACCTTGTCTTCGAGGTTGAAGTTAGGATAATCTATGTGGATAACAGTGTTATCTTCCCATGTAGCTTGGGTTGCATATAAACCATCCCATTGTATCAGCACTTGGACAGCATGTTGATCACCTTGACTATGGTTCGAGAATCTAGAATTTTGCTTGGTTGAATAATAGGGCCAAACTCATTGGTGAGTAAAGGAAGTGGCAGATATTTGATGATCACCTTTACATTTCTACAATAAGGACACATGGAAGACTGGATGGATTTTAGCTGAAACAAGCAAGAGTAACTTGTAAGCTACTGACCCAATTTTTTGGATTATGGGAAAAGGATCAAAATATCTGAGTTCTAGTTTCCGATGCTTTCGAAGAACTACTGAATCCTGACTGTAAGGTTGTAATTTGACCAACATTAGTTCACCTACCTCAAACTTTAGTGAAATACGTTTTTTATCAGTAAATTTCTTCATATGATGTTGATCTTTAATCAAATGAGCTTTTAGCTGAATGTTGGTTAAATTTCATTGTTGCAACAACTCTTATAAGGAGGGTGGATCAGTGTAATCCAATTGGTAAGAGGAAATCGTTGAGGGATCTCTACCCTACACCGCTCAAAAAGGATTCGAGCCATTGCTAGCTTGGAAGGAACTATTGACCAAAATTCTGCCCATGGAAGTAACTTACTCCATTCCCTTGGATTATCCATATTGAAACTCCTCAAATACATCTCTAAACATCGATTGAGGGCCTCCGATTGTCCGTCACTTTAGGGGTGATATGCTGAGCTCATGGCAAGGGACGTGCCACTCAATTTGAACAATTGTTGCCAAAATTCCTTGTGAAAACTCTATCGTGATCTGATACAATTGGTTTTGGAAAGCCATGCAATTTCACAATTTGTTTCATGAACACTTCAGCAGCTTGCTTGCTGGTATGATCAGTTTTGAGTGTGGCAAAGTGAGCATATTTAGATAATCGGTCTATAACTACCAAAATAACTATATAACCCTAAGAGGGAGGTAACCCAATAATAAAGTCCATGGTCAAGTCTTCCCAAATTTGGGCATATATGGGAAGAGGTGCAATAGGCTACCAGGTAGCGTGTCTCGTTTTAGCTTATTGACATAAGAGACATTGTTGCACATGGTTCTTAATGTCCTGAGACACATCTTTCCAAAAATTGGGTAGAAATTATATCCATAGTACGTGTTATGCCAGCATGTCCTCGAATAGAAGAATTGTAGAATTCTTGGAGAACTCGCTGAATCAAGGGATGCTTAGGAGGAATTATCAATCAGTGTTTCCAATAAAGCAACTAATCTTGTGCAGAATAGTTTCGACGAAGGGTTACCTTGGTTGCATACAGGAAGAATTTCATTGCACTGAGAATTTTGAAAAGTAGCATAGGAATTTGTTAAACCAAATGGTAAGACAAACTATTCACAGTGTCCTTGGTCCCTGTATGGCTACCCGCCAAGGATCAGGGACGGGTTCGGGGACAATTATGGGGTCAGGGACAGGGAACATAGTACTCGTCCCTGCTCTTTTGCCATCCCTATATACAATTATACTAAACATATGATTTGAATATTTATTTTAATATTCAAATAAATTAGTATTTTATATTTATTTTTTAAAATGTGATATTAAGAATAAAATCGAGTATAAGTGCATTTATAAGATAAAAATAATATGTTATTGAAAATAAATGATGCGGTCATTTTGGAAGTCAAGTGGCGAATGAAGAAATTGAAAAGGATGATATATGTTGTGTGTAAAGTTTGAAGAACGTGCAGCATACTTTTGACTATGGGGTTTGTATTGTTCTGAAGCTAGTAAGTAGTAACCCTCTCCGCATAAAGAGGGAGTTTTATATTCTATTATGATGCATTGAAAACATATTTATTTATATGCAAAACCAGTTCCTTCCTTGGCTTCTTCTTAGCCTTCACATTTCTAATGGTCTCCCTTCTTAATTTGACATCAGTAATAACTATATTTTTGTGGCAGCTTCTGGTTGTTGTCTCAGCTAATGAGGATGGAGAGTGTCCTCCATCTTACGATTGTGGATATCTTGGCCAAATTAAGTTTCCTTTCACTACCGCAAGAATGTACCCTGTTCTAAAGGTTGACGAACCTCGTACCATAATTATCTCAGACGAGGAACTTGATAAATATTTGCAAAACAGAAGTTGCAAAGCCTTCAGCAACAATCTCACTCTTCCTCACTCCTCTCCTTTAGCCTCTTTCTACAACAAATATAATATCACTATCTTCAGATGCCATCACTCCCTCAGCAACACTTCCCTTCCAAGTTATTTTCATAAATATTCAAACTGCTCCGATCAGTACTTTATCTACTATGCCAATCCAAATACTCAAACTACTCTGCCTTCTGACTGGCCCAAGTCTTTAGCACCGTGCTCAACGGTTCAGCTTACAACACAGGGACTGTCTACTGACGATCCCTTTCATTTTCTAACTGCTGCCATGGTTCTTGAACTACAGTTATCTGATGATTGTGAGAAGTGTCTTCGTCTTGGAAAAAGCCAATGTTTACCTGACACTAAAGGAAAACTCTATTGTGAAGGTATGCAATTCTTGTTTGTATATTGTTGGATTAAAAATTGTGTAGGGTAGGAGAGGATGTCTCGGTCTGGTCCTGAAAAATAACTTGGTCGTTTGTTCTAAATTAATTTCTTCCTTTAATTCCTGCTGCAGAGCATCAAAATTTGGCGTGGAGGATAGGACTTGGTAACTTTCCTTCGTTTCTTATTTGTCATTTCCGAGCACCATACATTCCATGTCTGACGTCTCTTGTATTCATTGCCACTTACGATGATTTTTTCCCTCAATTTAGCCTTCCTTTTCACTCTTTCACGTTGTTAAGAATAATCTTCAACTAATAGAATTTCTCAATCTTTATTAATTTTCAGGTATTGGACTCCCGGGCATTATTATAATTGGGCTACTGATTATCTGGCGCTGCAAACCAACATGTGTTTCTGATTTCTACTCAAATCCATATCCTGAGACTGCGAGTATCTACTATGGGATCCCTGTCTTCACCTATAGGGATCTTGAAAGGGCAACAAAACGTTTTGACCACTCAAGAGAACTAGGACAAGGAGGAT
Organism: Psophocarpus tetragonolobus; assembly: GCA_037954015.1. NCBI lineage: Eukaryota > Viridiplantae > Streptophyta > Magnoliopsida > Fabales > Fabaceae > Psophocarpus > Psophocarpus tetragonolobus. Next base: position 6,260,911 of record CM075692.1, on the reverse strand, counting down.
TTGGGATTGTTTACCACGGTATGTGTCTCACAAACACCACTTTTCTATAATAAAAATAAAATTTAATCCGTATGATCGTGTGAAAGAGCTGTTCCTACTATGGTAAATAACAACTCTATATTTCTATTTATAGAATTTTTAAATATCAATAAGGTTTCAAATAAATATATTTTATGGGAGACCTTATCTAAAATTTGTTAATATAGGAGGATCCAAACATATTTAGGCTAAAATAAAATAATAAATTAAAGAGGGTCTTCATGTACTGGAATAAATTTTGCTTTCATCTCAAATGTCAATTTTAATTTTACTGAGTAGGAAAACTCAACGATGGACGTGAAGTTGCTGTGAAGCGCCTATACGAGCACAGTCATAGGCGATTAGAACAATTCATGAATGAAATAAAGATCCTCACACGTTTGCGCCACACAAATTTAGTGTCTCTTTACGGCTGCACTTCACGTCGGAGTCGTGAACTATTGCTTGTGTATGAATACATTTCAAATGGGACTGTGGCGAGTCACCTTCATCATGAGGGATCAACAAATCCAGGCATTTTGCCATGGCCAATCCGAATGAAAGTGGCCATAGAAACTGCCACTGCTTTGGCCTACCTGCATGACTCTGACATCATTCACCGTGATGTCAAAACGAACAACATTCTGCTTGACAACACGTTTTGTGTTAAAGTTGCAGATTTTGGAGTGTCAAGACTGTTCCCGAATGATGTCACCCACGTTTCCACAGCTCCACAAGGCACCCCTGGCTATGTTGACCCGGAATATCATAGAAGCTACCAGCTTACAAACAAGAGCGATGTGTATAGTTTTGGGGTTGTGCTTATTGAGCTAATATCATCTATGCCAGCAATTGATATGACGAGGGATAAGGATGAAATAAACTTGGCAGATCTAGCCATAAGGAAGATTCATAAAAGTGCAATTGCTGAGCTGGTGGATCCTTTCCTTGATTTTGAGTCAAATAGTGATGTAAAAAGGCAGATAACTGCAGTAGCAGAACTGGCTTTTCAGTGCTTGCAACGGGACAGGGAATTAAGACCCTCCATGGATCAAGTGTTGGAGGTGCTGAGGACAATTGGAAGTTGGAAGGATGAAAATGGGTATCTTGAGGAACTAAAAGTTGACTGTCAATGTCCATTACCATTAACTCCTCCTTCACCAGATCATGATGAGGTGAATTTGTTGAAAAATATGAACCTGCTGCTCTCTTCACCAAAGGCTGTCACAGAAAAATGGGATAGTCATTCCACCAGTCCTAATGTTAGTGGTCAATCGCTAAGCCCAGTGTAATATACTATTACTACGTTGCCATTTGTAACTCATCAATCATCATCAGATGCTATTAATACAAATTTCATTCTACACCAATAAGACAGACGGTTCTTGCTTATATGTTACTGGTTCAGAGTTACAAAAAAAAAAAAAAAGAAGAAGAAATTTACATAATTTTATTTTCGTCCAATACTTATATTATCAAGTTCGAATTGGACATAAAGGAATCAAAATACCAAACGCGAAAAATTGGCAAGAATTTTTTTTTTTATTAGTAGGAATTAAAGACCTTCGAAAGAGTTATTTAAAATCTAAAACATATTTGAAAAATGTTAATAATATATATTTTAGAATTATTTTTTACTATCATTTCTATTTGGTAATCGTATGGATTTTATTAAATACGTATATTTCATTTTTCATTTAGCTGCATCTTATTCTCAAATTAGTGAAATCTTACTAACATAAAACAAAAGTCGTGTATAGTGAAATCTTCTTCTCACAAATATCTTCATTCAAAGATAATTGTATATATTTAAGATATCATCTAGAATTAGATGAGTTTCTCTTTTTCAAAATTTGAACCTTAGTTCTTATAATTTATTTTTTATAATTTCATTTCTCGTCATAAATAGTAAGAATCACAAATAAACTTGTATCCATAAGTACAGATTAAAAATATAGTTCATGGGTCTAAATTGATTTATCCAATTGTTAAGTAACAGATCTTGACTGACATGTGATAGTAATTTAATGATGTGATAAATAATAATTTTGTGATTTAAAGATGATTTGTATAATGAGAAATAATTTTAATTAATTAAATCACTTTAAAATCATATAATTAAAAAATTAGGAGTTATTAAATTTTATTCTTTTTAGCTTTTTAGGATTTACTTTTATGTGTAATTTTAATTTTTTTTTTGTTTTTTTAAAGAAATTATGTGTGCTTTATTTACAAACGTTTATGTTTATTATTTTACTTCTTATGTTTTATGGAAAACAAAATAACTCTAAAAATTTCCTTACAAATCCACATATCTAATCATATATGATTCATTCTTAATTGGATTGGATCAGATAATTTTTTTTTTTTACAAATCTGATTCAATCCCATCTGATTAAAATTTTATCAGATCAGATTTTATTTTACCTCAAATCTGATCCATGAACACCCCTAGTAAAATATATTTTGAACAATATTTGAAAAATGTCTAAAACACGCAAGATTTAATTATAATTGGATGAAATTTATTATTAAATTAAATAATTTGAGAAAAACACATATTTTGTTTATTATTTAACTAGTTTGGAGGCATTTGTTTCAAATATATCTTGTATTATATTCTTAATAATCTCATTTTTAGAAATAATAAAACTTTGTTTGGATAGATTTAAAATTGTATTTGATTATATTTTTATATTTCTTGGAATGATTTTGAATTTTAAAATAATTTAAGTAAAAAAATAAAAATTACATATATATTTATAAATAACTTTCAATATTTTCATAATAAAAAAAATAGAAAGTTAAAACATTTTCAAAAATAAAATATCTAAAAGAAAGAAAACTATTTATACATTCTCGAAAATTATGGTCTAATTCATAAACCAAACACTTGTTTAATTGGGCAGTTCATTCATTCTAGGAAGCAGCATATTCCAAGACATGACTGCATGAGTTTGAAAGGGAGAGAGAAAATGAGAAATCAACCAAAGCGTTTTGACACAGTCTCACAGGGTAAGTGCTTGTAGTTGTGGCTATCACCCTCCATTCTAAAAACTCTGTCTTCTATGTTTAATTATCTACCTCCTATCCATTATACAACTCCATAAACTGCCAAAGCTGTGCAATATAAAGTATGGACCTTTTAGATATGCAACCATTAACGTCTCCAATCCATTGTTATTTTCAATTTTTTCCACACATTTTTGTAGACCCACTTTTCTACCGCCTTGTGCAAGTTTAACAAGCTAATAAAACAAAAAATAGTGACTTTGAAAGCGTCAGAGGAAAACAATAAAGTCTTCTGCCTTGTATGGTTGTTTGTGTCAAGTATGCAGCTCGTCAAATGGTTTGCAACTTATCCCTCATCATCGAGTTTCATAGAATAGACGCTTACTCACCGTCTCAGAACACAGATCTAATAAACCAGGACATAATACTTAAGAGGAGACATTGAAGGCAAATGATTTTTTTTTTTTTTCTAGAGAGCTCACTGTGTGTTTCTTTTCTAGGCTCATTTCTTTTTTTCTAATTTTCAAGAAGACATTTTTATAATAAGATGGAATAAGGTTGGACTCGACCTTTTTATAGGTGCATAATACTTAATAGAATAGGCTTGGATTCGACCTTTTTATAATAAGATGGAATAGGTTCGAACTTAACCTTTGATGATAAGATGGAATCAACTCAACCTTTGATGATAAGATGGAATAACCTTTAATAAAATAAGCTCGGACTCAGTTCTTAATATTATTATTATAAAGAAAATCAGTTATTCATCTAAGATATTCTTTTCTTTTAGAAATATTATAGAAGTATATAATTATTTTATATGCTAAACATCTCTATTTCCTTTCTTAGAATAATGTGCCTACTACCACTTATTTTCATGTTCCTTCCCAATTTTGTTCCATAACAATAGAGGTACATGCACCACCTTTTGACTTTTAAAAAGCCACATGATATCTTGCCCTAATATTCACATTCACATGTATGAATGGCTCATACTTTCATGTTACCATACAATTTACATACACATGTATGAATGTCTTATCCCTTCATGTTACCATACAATTTTCACATCTCTTTTGTAATACAACTTGTTGTGTTCCACATTATACTTCTCAACAAGATTAATTTCTCCATATGTTTCTTTCAAGACTGATGTTGGCATTGTGCTTTTATTTTAACAAATATCTTTGCAATCTCAAAAAAAGTTATATGCCAATTTGATAACAAATAATATAATTGATACTTATAGTATTGACTTCAATTTTATTAAGAGCTATAATATCTCACATAAAATCATAAGATCACCCATTTATAAAATAATTATTGTAGTAAGAAGAATTAAAATTACCAAAAAGTAATTACCTTGTATATTACTGTTAGAGTTTTAGATGCCTTTAGAGTCCTTACTCAAGTGAGATATCAAGGACTTTAATTGATTTGATTTTTTTTTTAGTTTTTGAAAAGAATTTTCAAGAATAGTTTTCAAAATCTATTTTCAGAAAAAAAAGAAAAAAAAAACTTGTTTGATAAGTATTATTTTAAAACTATTTTGAAGATGTAAAATGGAAAAACGTGTTCATATTTGTTAAAATTTTATTAATAAAAAGCAAAAACAACATATTCTGATTGTATTTTGAGTTTTTAAAACAAAAATAGAAAACTAAAAAGCAAAACTACTTTTTGTTGTTCCTGTTTTTAGTTTTTTAAAACTAAGAAACAAAAATTGTTTTCGAAAACTATTTTCAAAAAACACTACCTAAACGAGTTTTTTAGTTTTTAAATACTAAAATACTAAACAGTTTTATAAAATTGTTGTCAAACAAGCACCACTTCTCTAGTTTTATGTTGTTTTTTTTTGTAACACTATAATAATTAACTTCCAGAATATTATAAGTTAAAGACATTGTTAATGTATTATACAAAATGAAATTACAAAAAAAAAAATCATCATGTGACGAATATGATATCAAGCTACTAAGATCATAATAAACCATGAATAAAGGGTTGACTTAGCCTGCCTCTCCCATCATGACTTTCATTCATGAAGGACAAAAGCAATGATGATCAGAAGAGTCTTTAGGGTTCCGTTCTGGGGGAATGACCTACTAAGGGCTGACACCTGACCTCTCCTCCCTTCGTGAGGAATAAATCCTTTCACGATACATGTATTTTCCAACATATTTATATATTGAATAAATATTAGAAAACCTCAAAAAGAGAAGGTGGTAATAAACAAAATAATGACAACAATATTTTGTATAAATTGGTACAAGAAGAATGTCACAAAATATATTATAATGATAATATTTGAATTATTAAATTTAAATATATTAATAATAACATAATGTAATACTTTTCATCATAACATTAAGGAATGTCCATGTAATATTAGTTGTTATTCATGATATAAATAATTATAAAGTATAACAAAGAGAGACATCATCTTAAATATTGCACTTGGATAAGATTTTATTTTAACTGTGTTAATGCACGTCATCATGCTAAATTGTATAATATATTAAAATATTAGACATTAATTTTGTCTCTCTTTAAAATCATGCTAGCATACGGGTCAATATAAGGCATGAAAAAGATCAACAATTGATGTCAAAAAAATAAATTAGCCCTGACTTCTTTCATTAGTGAGATATTTGTTTCGGATATATGAATTGAAAAAAACAATTGTTTTGGATATATGGATTGAATTGATTATTCATTCTTACTTTTTCCTCTCTTTCTTTCTTTTATTTTGTTACTAGCATATTGTTGGTAGTGACAAAGGAAAGTTTACCTTGGCCCCACAGTGAATTCGGATGCATGGATTGAATGATCATTTATCCTTACTTTTTCCTCTCTTTTCTCCTTTTATTTACCAACATGTTGTTGGTGGTGACGAGGGAAAGTTTCCCTTGACCCCATAGTGAGCGTCAAATATAGAGTTTTCCGAAAAATGCACAGTATAATGTTGTCAAAAGAGTATCGTCAGGAATACATAAAATTTGAGTCTGTACATACCAAGGTACCCCATTTATATTGTAGAATTTGATAATTGGACCATGATTATTGTCATTTATAGTTCTTTTAAATCCTTTTAATAATAATCAGACATTATGTTTTATGCTTTATATAAAATTAAATAATATTATAATAATAATTTAACTGTGATAGATGATTATGCTTTCTATTATACATTATATGTTAAGTAGTTTTATTCGTAATTACGAATATAATTTCATTTTTCAGAAAACAGTATACCACATACCAGAGACGGATGACAAATGCTCATTCTCTATGTATTTTTAATCTGAATATAAATATATTATTATATGATTTTTAACCACGCAATCAAAGTTAATATCTCTTATGGTTTATTTATAATATATTTTGCTTTAAAATATGATAATTTGGTATTTGTTATAATATATGAAAATATAATTAATTGAAAATGGAATTAAAATGTGTAATTAAGGAAAAAATATTACATTAGTAGGAGTTTAAAAATATTACTAATAGTTCGGAATATATTTTACTATGTTATATAATAGTGGGCATGCATTAATTACTTTTGAAAACAAATTTTAATTTTTTTACAAATTAAATATTAGTTATTAATGTATTAATAGGTCAAATGTTAAATAAATAAGTTTAAATTTTTAATTTGTTTACAGATAAATGTTAAATAAATGTTTTATTATAGTACTTCTATGTCTCATTCTTTTTTACAGATTAAATCTATTTCAACAATGTTATTTTTAATTTCTTAAAAGTAATAATTTGAATTGATTTAAAAATATTTTTATACACCACGCATAAGTGATAAACAAATTGCATGTTTGAGTAATAGTTGTTTTTTTAAGTTTTGTTTTTTTTTTAAATAACATATGAGACTTTTTATAAGTTAAATTTAAAAAGAAAATATTTTTTAAAAAAGCTGTGTATATTAGTTAAATTTTTTTTTATATTTATTTTGTTAAGTTTGTCTAAACATGTAGTTGCAATATTATTTTCTTAAAAGTAATAGTTTTTGGAATCAATTGGCGAGTGAATATAGGCAGTAATGATGTTAACCAAACAGCAATCAAGCTTGTCCGCTTCAACAATGGAGAAAAACTGTCCTAAGTTACACAAGTTAACAGCTATCTGTGCCACACTATTTCCATTTTCTACCATGATTTCAACAAGCTTGTGGAAAATGGTAGTTGTAAGGCCTTGAGCTATAATATAATATAACTGCACCTCTCAATACAAAGTAAATCATTCAAATAATTTCATCAACTATACCCACTCCGTATGTTCCTCCTTACTCGTCTTTTGACCTCCTCTAACTCTTGTTCCATGCTTCAACCTCCAGTCATACAATATTCTCAGATATCGAAACACCCCTTTACATTTTTAACTGCCCAAATTACTATTCAGTTCAAGTTTTCCGATCACTGTAACCACTGTTCCCCAAGAGGATCCCGTTGTCGATTTCACAGCAATGCAAAATTTTATTGCGCCACAAGGTAATAAATACATTATTCGATGGTTGCATTTGCATGAATATATTACCATGTTTTTTCACCGTATCTTCACTTTCTTTTCTTTTTTTAATTTCTTAACTGCTAAAGTTAGCCAACTACTTCTGTATTTAAGCTACTTGACTGTAATATAGAACTTTGCTTCGTTAGCATTATTTAACTAGGCTCACTGTATTTGAATTATGCAGGAAAAGTACAGTTTCTGCCCGGAGGCTAGCATTGATGATAGGTAACGTACAGGGCTTAAGATTCAAATTATCAAAGGTGCAAACAACAAAAATGTGCAAAAAGAGAAACAAAGAGAGAGAATGGCTCGATTAAATCAGCATAAATCTCATTCTAATTATGATTGAATTAGTTAAAGAGTTTATACATAATGAACTATGAAGAAGGATGTGGCTAAGGGCTCAGGATTGTGGTATTCAGGGTTCAACTTCATCTTTTATGTCTTACAAATGAGAAGGTTGTTGAGAATCCAGTCTTAAGCTGGGAATGTATGTTAAGCATTCCTAACTTGGAATATGACTCTCGAAAAACATGAGGTGGCAATGGCTTGGTGAAGATGTTGGTCAATTGCATGTTGGAGGAGATAGGGAGGAGCTTGATTAAACCAACATTGACCTTGTCACGAACAATATGACAATCTATGTCTATATGCTTGGTGTGCTCATGGAAGACTTGATTGGAAGCAATTTGAAGGATGTTATCATTGTCTAAGAGCAAGAGAGAGGGGCGATTGAAGGAGGCTTTGAAGTTCTCTAAGAGGTATGTGAGTCATTGCACCTCACAAGTGATAGAGGTCATGACTCGATATTCTGCCTCCGACAAGCTTTTCGAGACTGTATCTTGTTTCTTGGAATGCCATGCTATAAGAGAGTGGTCAATATAAATAGAAAAGACCATGCCAGAGCATCTAGTATCTGAACAACCAACCCAATTCAAGTCACTAAGCATTGATTTGGAGATGTTGGAGTTGGATAGTAAACACCCAAACCAGGGGCCTGTTTTAGGTATCTAAGGATCTGAAAAGTGGCCTTGAGATGAGCATTAGTGGGTTTGGACATGAACTAACTAAGGTATTGGACATAGTAGGTGATGTCCGACCTTGTAGTAGTGAGGTAAATGAGTCAGCCAATGAGTCTTCTATAGGGTGAGCGATCAAGCAGTGGCTCACCAGCAGCGGAATGAAGGAGGGTGGTATAGTCCATGGGGAGTGGAAACAAGGTGACAATCAAGCATACCTATGTCAAAAAGAACATCAAGAGGATACTTGCATTGACAAAGGTGAATCCCAGACTTAGTGTAGGCAACCTCAAGGCCAAGGAAGAATTTGAGATCACTCAGGTTTTGATCTGAAAAGTGGACTCAAAGAGGGAGGTGATATGCTGAGAGGTTGTTGCAAGCTAAGATGATATCATTGATGTACACAAGGAGAGCAGTGATGGAGGAACCAGAGAATTTCAGAAAGAGAGAGTGATCTACAATGGAATGGTTATATCTATGAGAGAGGAGAAATGTAGATAATTTGGCAAACCATTGTCGACTTGTTTGCTTGAGGCCATAGAGAGATTTTTGAAGCTTCCAAACTTGCCCAGGTTGGGAAGGTAAGCCCGGGGAAATGATGTGTGAAAACCGTAAGTGTACGATGTCGTCAAGTAATAAAAATAATCATTCATCCATAGGGACTGTGCGTTTGAAAAAGAATAATTGTATATAATTTTTATTAATTTTAATTTCTTTTTATTAAAATAAAAGAATCAAAGTTCTCTAATTGATAAAAATAAAAATAAGGTAATAGTGAATTCTAAAATTAAAATAAGATGATAGTTTCAAATAATATAATATCAAAGATTGGAAAATCATAAATAAAATAAAATGTAGTTTTTTTTAGATTTTTAATATATTTGATATCTGATAAAATAAAGGAGGAAACAATTCAAATATTTGAAAATTCAAATTTTAGAAAACTTCCAGGATTGGGGATGTCACACCATGATTGCCTATTGAATCAAAATTAATTATCTTTTATGCTATTACTGGTTCTCTGTGAAGGTGAACTAACCTAAGGTAACCTTCGTCCTCTTTCAATGTACGAAAGTGTATCTAATTGAATTGACCCATACTTTCGTGGTAGCTATGTTCAATTAAACTTATTAAGTTCCTTGCTAATTCATTAAGTCCTCAAAAGGTTAAACCTACTTTCGTGATTTAATTCCTAAGTTTCTTCCCTAGGGTTCTAATAATTAAATTCACCTTTCAGTCTTTTCCTAATTATCTATTACTACAAAAATGGTGATCAAGCGTATTGCATCGGTAAAATCAATAGAAAAGAAATCAAGAGAAACCAAAATAAGAACACTAAAAATACTTAATTCATCATCAATAGAGTCAAGGGTTAAACCCTAATCCTAGAATAAAATGTTTACTTACACATGTTCATGATTATAGACCAAAAGAAAATAAAATTCATTAAACCAAAAATAAAGAGTGAAAGAGGGGAAAGGAGAAACTCCAAGTCTTGTTCTCTATGTTGTCTTTGATAAGAAAATTCAGAACCCTAGTTTCAAACTAAAACTCTCTATTTAAACTAATGGGCCTCCCTCATTAAACCTAAAAATGTCATAAAATAGAGCATTTAAACCGATTACATAAGGGAATGCATATTTTTGCACGGGAGTACAATCTTTCATTAATTAACTCATAATTTATTTTTTTTCTTCAAAATTTCCTCCAGAGCTCCAAGCTTCACTCCAATGCTCCAAATTAGTCCAAAAGTGCATCAATATCTACCAAATTATATCCTAAACACCAAAAAACACTAAAAGCATAACAAATTCCAAAATATAACTAAAAACACCTAAAATGCAAATATTGAACCTAAATAACATAAAAATAGATAAATTTATAATTAAAATAAAACTTAAAAATAGATAAAAATGCAATGCATTATCCTGCAGGACCATGAGCAGGGTAGGGTTTTGCAACGCGACTTGGGCTGGGGTGAGCTAGTGTGCTTGTTAGGCTCATTGTACTTGTGTCGTTGTTTATTCGTCCGACTTTTGCCTTATGTTGAAGAGATCAACCATAAAGAGGGCTAGGTGTTGGTTCAGATGTGTTATGTGGTGATGACTCGGGCTATTGCATAGGCACATGTTGGTAGATATCAGTGCTAGGTGTAGGCATGGGATGGTCAAAGTTAGTTGGTTAGGAGGTGAGATAAAGGGATTGGTTTTCGTAAAATATCACATTTTTTGATACTTCAATTTGGTGTGTGTGTTTAAGTTGAATAAAAGATAGTATTTGGCGTAGTGTTTTGAACCCGAGAAATATGCAATGATTTGCTTAAGTGTTAAGCTTGGTTCTGTGTGTTATTAAGGTCGAGGCATAATAGAAGCAGCCAAACACAAGCAAATGTTCCTACATCACATTGTTTTCCAAAGAGTTTTTCATATGGTGGAGCATGTTTGAGGAAGGGTGCTGGTATGTAATTTATGATGAATGTTGCATGAGTTAATGCAAAAGACAAAAATGTAGTGGGCAGATTGCTTTGATAGAGAAGGGCCCTAGTGATGATTAACAAATGTTGATGTTTCCGTTCAACAATGCCATTTTGTTGGGGTATTTCATTACAAGTGGTGTGATGCACTATGCCTTTAGATTGGTAAAAGCTTTCCATTTTGAATTTATTTCCATTATCAGACCGGATAACCTTAATTTGAGAATTGAATTGGTTAGCTGCATAATTTGTGAAATTTATGATGTGTTCTCTTGTTTCAGATTTAGCATGCATCAAATAAACTCAAGTATAGTGTAAGTGGTCATCTACAACAGTCAAAAAGTATTTGTGACCTTGCATATAAAGTTTGGAGCAAGGGCCCCATATTTCAACATGTACAAGTTCAAAGTGTTTCAATGCATGTGAATCGCTTAATGAGAATGAAAGTCTTTTCTATTTGGCATGATGACGGACATTACAAACCAAATTTTTATTTTCTTCACCATGATTGGAAATACAAGTGTAGTAATGAGACATAGCATGTAATCACTCTTAAGACAAATGTCCAAGCCTAAAACGCCAAAGATGAATGAGAATGGTTTTACAAAGGAGATGAGTTATGACAAACATAGTAAGAGGGGCATTTAGGTTGCTAACAAACAAAGTGTAAAGGCCAGCATGCTCATTAATTGTACCAATCTTTTTCCTCGATCTCACATCCTGAATAGTGCACAATGTATAAGATAAAATTAGCTCACAGTTAATTGGTTCTACAAGCTTAGAGATAGAAATCAGATTGTAATTGAATGAAGCGATAAATAACACATCATTAAGAAAGAAAACATGTGTGAATATCACTGTGCCAGAGTGGATAGCCTTAACTTGTTGACTTGTTGGTAATTTGACATTAACAGGATTGATGCTTTTGTAGTTAGTGAAGTACTTTAGTGAAGAAGATACGTGGTCTTTGGCACCGAATCTAGTATCCAAGGTGTTGTGTATTTTGACTCAATTGAAGAAGTGCTGTGTGTGCTGATACCTTTACTTTGTGTATTACAGGTGGTGATAGAGCCTATCTGGTTGACATGAGAGGAATTGATGCTAGTGGATGCAGGAACAACTGAGCCTCTTATGCTGGATTGATGGATTAAGGCCATTAGTGTCTAGTACTCCTTTAATGAAAGCTTGTGCTCACGAGTCTCATTGGGATTTTGCTTATTATGTTGATTGTCATTCCCTTTTCACCTTTTCAGCCACGATTTGGTTAATGCTAGGATTCTTTCCATAGAGTTTATATCCTGGAGGGAAGCAGTGCTTCCTATAACACACATCCATGATGTGGTCAGATCTACCATAGTTTGCACACATCTTGTTTACCTTGTTTGAGCCATTACTTTGCTGACTTCTGTTGCCACCTTTATCATATGTAAATCTATGCTTTCGGTAGCACACGTTCTTAATGTGGCCATTTCTTCCACAAAATTGGTACCTCCTTCATTGGCTATTGAGTTCTTGCTTCCCAGATTCAATGCAGCGGCAAAACTACTACCTTATGCTATCTTTCTTGCTACACCACATAGGAGAAAATTTTTTTGATAGATTGGAGAGACTCCATGATCAGAATGTTAGACTTAACATTGTTGAAATGTTTGTTTGGTCCCCTTAAGAATTGTATAGCCTGATCCTCAGTTTTCCTCTTTACTATGGCATCTGCCACTCCACGGTCACATTTAATCGAACATTTGCAAACTGGATTCAGCCTAAAACTCTCTAACTCATTCCATATTATTCTCAATTTAGTGAAATACTCAGTAATGGTGGAATCACCTTGTCTAATTGAAGCTGCCTCTAATTGCAAGTCTGAAATTCGAATTTTGTCTCCTTGTAAATACCTAGCACAAAGATCCTTCCAAATTGTTTCAGATCTATCCATCTACATGATGCTTTGGCAAATTTGAGGAGTTACAGAGTGAAGAATCCAAGAAACCACCATGTTTTTGCCTCTCCTCCATGCCGAGTAAAGTCTATCACTTTCATCAGGTTCAGGTGCTCTTCTGTCAATGAATTCTAGTTTGTTCTTCACACTTAGAGTCATAGCCTTCACCTAACACCATGCATTGTAATTCTTCTCATCAAGAAAGGGAGAGACAAGAACGATGGTTGGATTCTATCCCGGATGTAGGCAAAAATAATTGTGAATGTTCACCATGGGATCAAGTTCGTTGCTCATGATTAAAGAAGACTATGCCATTGATGATGAAGGAATTAGAGTAGGTGCAATAGAGCTCTTCTAGATGAAGAGATCTTATACCATATCAAAAGTGAAAACAAGAAAAATGTGTGAAAAGAGGAACAGAGAGAAAGAATGGCTCGATCAAATCAACATAAATCTCATTCTAATTATGATTGAATTAGTTAAAGAGTTTATATACAATGAATTATGAAGAAGGAAATAGGTGTTGAAAGTCCAAGCCCAAAACAAAAAAAGAATAAACTAAGCAGTAACAAAAATAACTGCCAAATAACAGAAATAATGAAAACTTTATCTTTTATGTCTTTTGAATGATAAGTTTGCTGAGACATATAGTTTCACTCCCAAATTTAAGGCTCATTTATTTAAGGTCTAATTATTTTACAAGCAACTCAACTTTTATCAAATTTTTAGTTGAACAATAATATTTCAACACTTTATAGTTTTAAATGTTTCATCAGCAATTCTCACTTCAATTTATCTTTATATATGTCACCTATTATTCTTGTATTTTTTTTCTTTTGGTTCCTTTCTCATTAATTAGTATTTTTAAATTGGTTTATTAATATAATTTCACTATATTTTTTAATAATTCTTTTAATATATGATTTTTATTTTTTTCTTTTAGGTGAAGGCTATGACTCTAAGAGACATTAATCAGCATAACTCTTTATTTAAACCATATATGATTTTTATTCCATCTTTCCCTCTATGGTTCATTCATTAGTTATGAGGTTGAAAAAAATGAGTGTTAATTGTAGAACTAATTAAAAGTCAAAACATTTGAAGGCATTGGTCTTGGACCATGGATCATATTTGGATTCTTTCTAACGTTACGTCACTGCAAACGTAAATATGGTGAACCTAAGAACATTTGTGGTGATCCCTCCCAAAGTCGTGACTCTAAGGTGGACAGGATCTTTTTTGTGTTTACCATGGTTTATATATACTATACTATATAGCTCATTTAACATTAATTATACACTATACAAAGAATCTTATTGATTCACTTGAGAGATGGAAGGGAAGTTGCAATCAAACATCTATTTCAGCACAACTACAAGAGAGTGGAGAAGTTTATGAATGAAATAGAGATCCTTACTCGCTTACGCCACAGAAATCTTGTGTCCCTCTATGGCTGCACTTCACGTCATGACCACGAGTTACTTCTGGTATATGAATACATTCCTAACGACACTGTTGCTAGCCATCTCCATGGTGATTTAGCAAGGTTTGGTTTGTTGACATGGCCTATTCGAATGCAAATTGCAATAGAGACTGCTACTGCATTGGCCTATCTCCATGCTTCAAACATCATCCATTGTGAGGCCGAATGAATTAAGTGAGTCATTTTTTTTTAAAAATAATTACTTAAATGAGTTTGTGTTAAAAAAAATTTTACTAAAGTAGGTATATTTTGTGGTTTGACTTAATCAAACCGCAATTAACCATTGTAGTTTTAATGTCATTTCAACTGTGGACTTATATGGCATTGCATCTAGGGGCACAAATGTTGCATTAAAAATACAACTAGCAATTGCAGTTTGACCAGTCAGCCATAAAACTGCAATTCGCAATTGCAGTATGATTGTCTTATACGGGTGTCTCATTTGTGTTCATCGTTACAGATTGACACGTATTCCAATGCATATAAACCATAACAGTGACTTGCGGTTTGCTATTTTTTTTTGGTCCCTTACTTCACCCAATGGATGTGTGACACAAATTTTTGCATATGTAAAATCACAACTGCAAGTTGCGGTTTGTGTGGACATTAACAAGTTGTTACCAATAACCAACAGATATGAAGCAATACAAATTTTCATGGACATGAAACTACATATCAGACTTGCAGATTGTGTGGGTATTATACAGACTTCTGTTACAATGCATTAACTACCAGTTATTGCACGCACACATAAACCGCATATCAGACTTTGGTTTATGTGACCTATTTCCTTCTATAAATTGAACTCGTATGGCACTTCAAAATTCACAACCAGAAAAGTTTCCAAATATCAGTAAAAGTGATTATTTTCTTTCCAAATATTTAGGTATTTTTGTTTTATTTTAAGAAAATAAATTTTTGATTCCTTATTATTTTGTTTTCTTGTATAATATTTAGAATTTAAAACAAAAAAAAATTATATCAAAATATTGTACAAGGAAAGAAATAAGGAATCAAAATTTTATTTTCTTCAAATAAAACAAAATACTTGAATATTTGGAAAGAAAATCATAACTTTTATTGATATTTGGGAACTTTTCTAATTGTGACTTTTGAAGTGTCATATGGGTTCAATTTATAGAAGAAAATAGGTCACATAAACTGCAAGTTTGATATGTGATTTATGTGTGCAATAATTGGTAGTTAATGCACTGTAATGGAAGTCAGTACAATGCCCACACAAATTATAAGTCTGATTTGCGGTTTAATGTCTCTGAAAATTCGTGTTGATTCATATATGTTGGTTATTGGTAACACCTAGTTAATATCCACATAGACTTGCAGTTGCGATTTTACCTGTACAAAAATATGTATCACACATCCATTTAGTAAAGCAGGAGATTAGGGGGGAAAAAAAAATAGAAAACCGCAGGTCGTTGTTATGACTAGTTATATGTATTGAGAATGTGCATCAGTCTATAATCACCGGACAAAAATGAGACACTGTTTTAAGATCAATCAAACCACCATTACGACTTACGATTTTATGACTGTTTAGTCAAACTACAACTGGTAGTTGCATTTATAATATAACATTTGTGTGTCAAGTAAACACATAATTGACATGATAATAAAACTGTAATGGTAAGTCAAACTACAAAACAAACTCATCTTATAAATTTTTTTAAAACAAACATATTTAGATAATTATTTTAAAAACAGACCCCACTTAAATCAATAAAAAAGATGGTAACTTCAGTGACAGGATTGGCCTTTCTGTGTCTTCAACGAGAAAATGAATTACGGCCTTCTATGGAAGAAGTTCTGGACGCCTTCAAGAAAATTGAAAGTGGAAATTATGAGCATGAGAAAGTAGAGAGAGGAGATGATATGATGGCATCATCTCTTCCACTTCCTCTAGTGAAATACTACATCAACCTCCGCCAGTTTCACAGGACTGGTGTCAAGTTGGAATTTGGAATAATAATAATCTAACAACTTCGCCAAAGTCCTTTACCGAGAAGTGGGAAAGTGAATCTAAGACGTCCAACGTGACTGGTTAATCACCTTTTTTGTCTAGCAATAACAGTAGTTTTTCACGTTTCGGTAGTAAAAACATAATATATAGCCCAACTCCTTTTTTTTCCTTCAATGTTCCTAGTTACATTACAGTAATGATTGATGCAGAGTTTCAAAGAGACAAAGACTGTAGAAAAAAGTAAGAAAATTCAAAAAAGAAAAATCAAAGGGAGAAGCAAACTTTTGTATGTAGGCCGAGTAAAAGAAAATCTTTAAATGTCATTTAATTTGTTATTTGTCATCGAAATCAATGTAACTACAAATTAATTAATAATTAGTAATGCTTGGTGACTTTACATTTGATAGGAAGTGTAGCAGCAGAAAATTAGCAGATTTGTTCCGCAAGATGAGTGTGCCACGTCAGGAACGGTGCAAGTATTCAACGTATTTTATTGGAAACAAAAAAAGCGACATCGGAAAATGGTTGGGTCCTACTTGTGAGTCATGATTGTAAGATGATGGTCTGAGTCACAGTACCAGTCTTTAATCCAAAGTATCAAAGGAAGAAATTAAAGGAAAGTAATGAATGTGTAAGGAAGAAAAGATGCAACCCTTCCCAAAATAGATGCCATGCTTGTTAGAAGCAATCAATGAGCTTTGTCGACTCTGAATAATCAATATTCAAATTCAAACTCACTTTAACACTCTTTTAATAGAGCGGAGAAGAAAGAGAAGGAAATAACTTGGAAGATGGCAGCACTGCAGAAATTCAAGCTGTTGGCGACGCGGTGTGGAGTGGGGGAAAGCCCAAGCCAGAGCCCAAGGACGAGCCCACTAGTTCAATTCCGGCGGCCCAAAACGAGTCTGCGTAGTCTGCTAAGCCTGAATCGATCAGGTCGGCGACAAGAGGGCGTGGTGGAGAAGGATTCGATGCGGAGACACTCACTGAAGGATCTGTTTGTGGCTTCGCCACCTCGAGTGCAAGAAGTTCATGAAACTACTCCAATGTTGGTTTCTCATTCTTGGAGTAATGTAGCCGGTTCGACCAACCCGGCTTGGGTCCGTTTTCGTTGCAGGTACTTGTTCAAAAGGAAACATTGGCGCCCCCTCCTCCTCACTATTCCCGAATAATCTGTTCTTCCATATCAAACTTTTGCTTCTCTATTTAAGCCTCCTTAAATATCATATCATTGCATTTTCATTTCCCTCACCCTGTCTATTATTCATTTGCTTATGCCAAATTCATCAGATTGCCACATACGTATAACAACAATCTCTTAGATTGCGGTCGGTGAATGTTAATAATAATTTAAGTTATTTGTCTCCTTCAAAATCTTTTTTTGTTTTGGAGAAGCTCTTCCTTTTGTTTCTTATAGTACTTTTTGAAAAAATTTAAAAAAAAAAAAAAGTTAAATTAGAATTGGGTCATGAAAGGCGTGAGACGCGTTATGGGTTGGGATAAGAGAAGAATGCTTTCATAAAGCAAGAAGAATCAATGTGGAGATAAGGGAAAAGATAAATAGACACATGCTTCTGAAACATTCATAAACAATGCCTTTTTCTTGTTTGGAATTGAAAATACATTACCTAAAACCTTCATTCTTTCTTTAAAATTAAAACTGAATAAGTCTATTCTTCCACATAAATTGAGGCGGGAATTAGAAAGTAATACTCGATCAGCTAGACTAATTGAAATTATTATTTGTACCATGTTCTTCCACTTAAACTTGTCCATCACTTTTTAATGGCTGCACATATGCAAATACATGCAAAAATAAATTATTAAAAAAATATAAAGATTATGGTTTTAATGTTTTATCCACGTTTAAAAACACGTGTTTTTGAAAAACTTCATTTCTCTTAATCTTCTGGAATATTGCTTCCAAACATAAGACTCCTAAGTGTGAAGCTGATATATATTCTTTGGTGTTAGGCAGGTATAATATTATTGATTTCTACTTTTTGTTTTGTTTTAGTTATTTGATTGACTCTTTTTTAAGTTCAGTCCTGTCCATGGGTCAAAATAAGTTTTTTCTTTAAAAAAAATTAAATTTTAAATCCTGTAATATTACTAAAAAATTAATTTAAATTTTAAAAATAAAAAACAAAACAATTCATACTATTTTCTGAGATAACAAATTAAATATGATACATAAATATTAAATTTATTATCCATCATGATAACATAAGAATAATTATAACAATTAAACATTTAAATAGTAAATATCATAAAATAATATATAATAATAATTAAACAACATAATTAATCAAGGAACCTTGGCTAGATTGTAGAGCTGTCAAAGTGGGTCACTCTGACACGTTGAGTCCAACCTACCTTGAACCACTTAGTAAGCGGGCTGACCCAACTCTGCTCACCATCCTTTCATGCTTTAAAAAGTGAGTTCGATCCGGCCCACCACGGGTTGGTAAGTTAAACGGGCTAGGTCACCAACCCACTGAAAATTCAAAAAATATTTTTTGAGAAAAAACCTTTTACTATTTTTAAAAGCATTAATTTTTTTGCGAATGAAAAACTTTAAATTTTAAATAACTTATGATAACATTATTTTTAAATTTCATGAGTTTAAAATAAAACAAAAATATTTAAATAATATTCTCCACTAAAAATCTACATTTACCATGTGTTAAATATTATTTTAAAAATATAAAATATTAATTAAATGATACTAACAAACTAAAAAATATATTCTAATAGAATATAGAACAAATATGTAACATAATAATTTAAAACTTAAAAAAAATCATATTCACATTAAAAAAAATTAGGTGGGTTTGAGGTCAAATTAACTCAGATGGGTCGAGTTGTAAGTGAGTCAACCCATTTATTCGGTATAATAAATCCGTATTTTAATTTATGAACTCCATCCTTCTCAGACTCGTGGTGGGTAGGGCCAATTCACAAGTCTAAACTCATTTTAACAGTTGTACTAGATTGTAAACATAGTAAAGTCATGTTAAATTTGGAGTTATAAGGTTCAATTTTTGTTTATTTTATTTTTTAATAATATAATATATTAATATTATTATTTAATATATATTTATATTTTTAAAAATTTATATTTTTATTCGGACTAGTCCAACTCAAGTTCATTTACATAGTTGAACCAAATAGACTGGCCAAAGAGAATTTCTCCCTGTACCTCTATAGTTTCTTCCTACACCTCCATAATTTTTCTAAAATGACAAAAATATCCTAGGTAAAAAAAAGTGCAAATTTCATTACCTCTCTCATAAAAAGATTTGTAATTTTTTTATAATAGATAATCAATTAAAATGTTAATTTGATGATATAAACATGCATACATGCATGATACGTTGATATTAATTTATATATAGAATAAAATAAATGTACCTTAAGTACAACACTGGACACAATTTCATAAAGAACCTCTACATTGCACTTGTAATCATCATGGAGATAGGTGTGATAAACTTTCTCAAGGATCTCAGAGTCAACAAGATCAAAGGGGTTTGGCAACTGAAGTTTCTGCTGCTTAGAATCAGCCCCATTAGAGAGTGACATCATGATGTAGGTCTGAAATAGAATTTGTAAATTTTTTTACAAGTTCAGAAGGGTCCATCAGGACTTGTAAAAGAATTTGCAAATTTTTTTGAGTCCAGACAGTCTCATTCAGATTTATAAATAAATTTGCAAATTTTTTATGAGGCCAGACTGACTCATCCGAATTTATAAAAAAATTTGTAATTTTTTCACAAGATAGGTAATGAAATTTTTACTTTTTACCTAGAACATTTTTTTCTCATTTTAAAAAATTATAGAGATGCAGAAAGAAACTATAGAGGAACAGAGAGAAATTCTCTTAACCAAAAAAAGTTCATTTCTATTTGGATCTCTTTTTTTTAGAACATAACTGATCCATTTTGTAGACCCACGAATCAAATCATTTTGATAACTCTATAAATTATTACTTAAGCATGTCAATTTCGATTTATAAGTGCTTGTGGTGGGTACTCTTACTACCTCTTTAATATATATTTTTTTCTGATAAAAAATAAAATATAGAAACATTTGGCATTTCCCTTTTTTTAAGGCTTAAATGGTAACGGTAAGATGGTTTAAGAAATAAAACATTAGTTTCT
Source organism: Psophocarpus tetragonolobus (assembly GCA_037954015.1). Classification (NCBI taxonomy): domain Eukaryota; kingdom Viridiplantae; phylum Streptophyta; class Magnoliopsida; order Fabales; family Fabaceae; genus Psophocarpus; species Psophocarpus tetragonolobus. Next base: position 6,240,305 of record CM075692.1, on the reverse strand, counting down.
TTTAAATATGGCCATTGGTCCAGATTGTTATGCTCCTCCAATTTGCATATAATTCCGATAGAAAGTTAGATTAATTCAAAGGAGACAAATTAATGGTAAGTAATTTATCAAATTGTGTACATATCTGTCCGTATAACCTCAGTGAAAAGTGAAAACCTTTTGGGCCCGACATGGAGTTAGTTGTCATTACTTGGTTAATAATTGTCAGTCACAGATAATGTCAATCCCAGGCCCAACAGCTAAGAAAGAAAATGAACGTGCTCTTTCGAGTTTCTAGCATGTAGTTATGATCTACACACCATTTATTGGACAGCTATCAAATGGTTGAATACACTACCTCCGTGGCAAACTTTAAGACACAATTTTAACATATTTTTTTCTTTTCTATTCAAACTCTATTGTTTATTAGTTATTATTTTATTAAATACTTATTTTATAATAAATCTTTTTTCTCTGTTATTAAAGTATATATTATTAAGTAAAAAAAATTAGTTTAATTGATATACATTGTCACTGAAATTTAATCACAACTCTTTATTCATAATAGATTTGTTGATTTTATTCATTAGTATTTTAAAAGAGTTACATAAATGAAAAATCATTATTAGATGTCAGTGTAAAATTTTTTTACACTGACAGTGTATAACTCTAACAATAAAATTAAAGGTAATTTTAAAAATTAATCTTAAATTTCAAGTTTTCAACTAAATTAATTATTTTTTAAAAATTATAAATTAGGATATTCTTGTTTTATTAGTTTCAAATGAGATTGAATTTCATAAGGCTATATGTTTTGTGTGTATAATGAGAGATTTTAAAAAGAGAAAAATAGAGTAAAAAGAAATAGGAAAGAAGAGAAAATAAATAGAAAATAGATAAATTTTTAAATTGTTTGAATTCAAAGAAATAAATTAGAAGTAGAAGATAAAGAAAAAAGAATGTGTAATAAAAAATATTTATCCTTCTAAATATATTTACATTTTAAAACATACAAATGATTTTTTTTAATGAATCCATTAGTTTTTCCTTCCTTTTCTTTAACAAAAACCATTTCAACATTGAAGATAATTTTTTTGTTGTGGATCCACTATTTTTTTTTCTTTTCCTATTTTTCTTCCTTTCCAAACAAGAAAAATATCATTCTGTCTTTTTTTTGGCTATACTTTTCTTTTCCCAAAATTTATTTAACCAAACAATGCAATAAAATAGTACCAACACCGAAGCAAAATTTAAAATCAGCATTTACATGAGTAATTACTAACTTTTTATTTTAATGATCGTCATAAATCAAATTTATAATTTTTATTTTTAAAATAAAAAAATTCTATCCAATAAAATTTATAATTACTAATTTTTTATATATAATAAATTTATTGACTTCCCTAATTAATATTTAATAAATTTATTCACAACTTTTTATTCAACATCTTGGTAATACATGAGTATTAAATCAATAAAATATACTCCCACAAAAAGGCCTCTCCGCCATAACCTTCCCCCATGGCATACCTTTGTTTGACCAACATTTTTCCACCATGGTTGTATCTTAATCTATCCTCCTCTAATAGTGTAGCTAGTTACGCTCTTTTCCCTCACTTGAGGTTGTAGAAACAGTTCGCAGGACATAACGCACCTTATCGATGGTTGGATTCAATTGAGGAGGAGGAGCACTTAAGGGACCCAGCATACAGCCTCATTATAATAATCCCTTATCTTTGTGCCCATCGAGAACTGACAAGAAGACTACAATTGGAAGATGATAGATGCGGGATAGGTAAGACTTTTGGGCTACCCTTGCTCCTTCTGCCAAAAAATAAATAATTCAATTTCGGTAATGTTATGACAGACCGACACCGACTCCATACCCTAACTAAGTCGATCTACCAATAAAAATCCTTACTAGGTAATTTACTAGTTCTGAGTGACAATAATACATAAACATCATAAACAAAGATACATCTTATACAACAATATATTTCTTTAGACATATTTGCTCCTTAATATTTCTACTATTTTATTTGATTAATTAATAAGTGGTTAAAAAAAAAAAGAAACCACTCCCTTAATAATGTAACTGTATCTTCTCTTTTTAACTTTTAATTTTAAGTCTATTTCATTCTCATTCTTCGTATTAATGACAAATTTAATATAATATAAAATAAAAACATAAATAAAATTGGTAGTTTTGGTGTCCATATTTCTTTAGACATATTTGCCCCTTAGTATCCCTACTATTTTTTAATTAATAAGTGGTTGAAAAAAAAAAACAAACCCCCTTAAAAATGTAATGATATCCTCTCTCTTTAAATTTTAACTTTAAGTACAATTAATTGAGTTTAACACACATGTACTGACAGTGTAAAAGAGTTTTACATTGACATTTAATCATAACCATCCATTTATATGAGTTTCTTTTAAAGTATTAATTGGTGAAGTCAACAAACTTATCATATATAAAGAGTTGTGATTAAATGTCAATGTAAAATTATTTACATGGTAGTATATAAGTGTTTTCCCCCTTCATTCTCATTCTTGATATTAATAACAAATTTAACATAACATAAAATTAATATAATAAAAATGTGAATAGAAAAGTGAGGTAACTCTTGAGCTTTCACTAATTTAAATAAAGTAACTTATATATGAATATTTGTTATTTCATGTTTTAAATAAAAATAAATTATTATTTTGAAACAAATAAACATACAAAACTATAAAGACGTAGAATAAGATGTATGGCAATCTTTATTTTGTAAGGAAAATTTACTATTTAAGAGTAAAAAGAATGTTAAAGTTCTTAAATTTGATATAGTATAATAAGATCCTATAAACTGAGTTAAGACTAAAAATAGTTCATGACAAGAGAAGCTTTTAGCTCTGGGTTAAAAGTAAGTAACGAGAATCTTTTAGCATTAGGACTTGAACAATGGTATCAATATGTCTATCCAAAATTATTATCTAGTTGCCCTTAAGCAAATGGTTTATATTACAAGCAAGTCTTTATGCAATGAAAGAACTTATTTGGATTGCTTAATTGAAAATTGTGTTAGGTGATTTATAGTGTTAGATAAGCATGAAGCAACTCTAACACAAATTCACTCCAATGATAAGAAATTCTAAGGTCCTATTTGAGGTGGTTACGAGTTTTTTATTTTTGGTTTTGAAATATATTTTTAAAACCAAAATGTGTTTAGCAAACTAGTTCTAATTTGGTTTTTAGTTATTTTTTAAAGTTTTCATCCAATTTAAAAAATAATAAAATTTGGTTTTCAAAATTTAGTTTTTGTTTTTATTTATAGTTTCTCACTTTACGTCACTTAACACCATTGACGACTCACCTTCGACTGGTAATCACTGATTACCACCTTCAATCGATAGTCACTAATAGCCATCTGAATCGACAAACATCTTCAACCAACAGTCATTCACCACCACTTTCGACTAGTAGTCACCAACTGTCACCTCTAACTGTTAGTCACCAACCACACCTTTGACCAATGATCAACAACCATAACTTTTGACAACCATTCACCAATCCCCACCTCCAAGCTCTACCTTTAACATTGACCACCACCTCTAACTGTTAACCATTGACTGTTGATTTTCGATCTTTAAAGAGGAAAGATTCTATTACAGTTAAGATTTGAAAATAATATTTCAAATTTAGAAACCAAAAAAATGTTGTTTTTCAAAATTTTAAAAACTTAAAACCAAAACTAGTTTTTGTGTTTATAAATTTTAAAATTGGAAACCAAAAATCGCCAAAACAAGGTCTAGGAAACTCCAAGAAATTTCGCTTTTATATTTTTTTTATTTTCACTAATTAAGTATTAGGTGGTCCCATATTAAATATATTATTTTAATGGGAAGCAATCGTTCCTTCCTCAAGCAACTCAACCTCAGCTAAGCCATAAACAGGCAAAGCCAAGCCTAAAGTAAAAGAATTCAAGGCAAAAGTAGATTAAGTCAAGTCAAATATAGACTTACTTAAATCAAACATAGACGCGTTGCATGAAGGCAAAAACACATTCTGAGAATACAAAAATGCTTCCTTAGAAAATGAAGATGTAATTTCTACTCTTATAAGGACACAAACTCATCATATGAAAAAACAAACAAGGTATCAAGATAAAAAGACCTCAATAAGAGGATGCCTCACATAAAAAGAAAGAAAATGAAGTATTTGAAGAATGAAGATACAAAAATAAAAAACTTGATGAATGAAGATATAGATATAGATATCAAGGAAAGTCATGGATATGAATAGGTATACACAAACGATATGAAGATGCAACATATAAATGAGAACAAACAACTGATAGAGATTAAAGAGTTGTCGAGTCGTAAATGTAGAATCAAGCACAACAATGTGAAGAAGAGACTCAAACACTAACGTGAAAGCAAGACACAAATGAACATGTCATCACATGTTTAAAAGCTCTCTAAATATGCTCATATCATTATTATTTTTTTACATATTCAATTTGACTTTAGCAAACAACAATCATCTTCAAGAACATGTACGTTTCAAATGGGAAATTTTAATTGTACAAGTAGACTAAATATAAAATGGACAATGGGTGCCTAAAAGTTATTATCCACTTTGAGCAAAGTGTTTTATGATTTTCTGCATGTTGGTAGCCACTTATTAGAACCACTTGGTTCAAAAAGAAGATAAGTGGTATGTGAAATTAGAAATAGTGACTAGTCAATTATATAACATACCAAATAAGTATTTAATGTTGCCTAGATGAGTAGACACACCAGTTTCATCCTCTCTCCTTTAAGTGGGACAATCATCATATTTTGAAAAGACTATGAGTGTGTTTGGTTTGCTATTTCAGCTAGCTGAAAATTGAAAACTAGCTGAAATGGTTTCAGTTCCATTTTAATAGCAAAAGACTATGAGTCTTTTTTAGAAGCTACTAGCTTTTTCAAAAAAGCTACTTCAAGTAGCTTTTTCAAAAGAGCTATTCCAAGTAGTTTTTTTTCAAAAGATCTCCTATTTTCAACTACTAACTGATTTTCTTTCACAACTTTATCCTTCAATAATTAATGTATTATTCCTCACTAATTCTCTCTCTTCACATGATACAAGTATACAACTTTTCTCTCCTTCATTTATCTTTCCTTCATTAATGTAATTATAGTTATTTATAGTTTAAATATATAATTATAAAAAATATAATTTAAATGTTTAATTTAAAATTTATATATTTAATTATAAAAACTATAATTATAATAATTTATATTTTAAATATGTAATTAATTTATATTATTAAAATATATTATAATTATTTTAAATATTTCATTGTTGATCTAATGATTAGTGGTGTCCTTATTTGTCATTTTACAATTTTCAACTAGTTGATCAGTTAGTTTTACCAAATACTTACAACTAGCTTTTCAAGTAGTTTTGTCAAATACATCCTATAAATAGAAAAGTTGAAGCATTTGAACAGAAGAAGATACAACATAACAAAACTACTTTGTGCATTCTTTGAGCAACTCACTCTTCTGTTTTCCTTTATACAGTATATTCTTTAAAACTCTAGTCATTTGGTATATCTTGAGAGTGTGACAAATAGAATCTCATTATACATCCATCTTTAAGACATAGAATTACTATCGAGCCTTTTACTTATAAATCACTAAAACTATTATTTTATTAAAGAGTTTGAAGAGGCTTGGTGAAAGAATAATATGTATATAGTTTGGAGAATGAGATACTACTAAAAGAATACTTAGGTTGTTACTCGAAAAGGTTAGTTAAAGACTACTTGAGTAAATATCTTGGAGAGACTATTAAAATACTATTTATATCTCGTTGAAGATAGTGGATGTAAAGGATAGGGTTCGTGAGGGTTAGGTGAGTTGTAGTGAGGAGGAAGACAAGTGAAAGTGGGACTAGGGATCATAGGGATAGGTGAGATACGAGGAGGAGGAAAATAGGTGAGAGATGATGGGTTGCAAAAGGAGGAAGACAGGTGGGTGAGAGATGGTAAGTTGCAAGAAGGAGGAACTCAAATGGGTGATGGAAAATAGATTATGGAGAGGAGGAAGACAAGTTAGTGGGGGGAAAGGTTGGATAAGAGGAGAAGGAAGACTTAAGGCAAAAATAGTTTTGCACTCCCCTTTATCTTTCTCTAAGAGGTTCCAAGTACCATGAAAATGGATTATGGAGGGGGAAAGAAATGGAGGTGGGACGCCACTCTCAAAGAGAGATAAGCCAAAATGTGTAGGTTTGTCACAAAGGAAGAAACCCTTGATAAAAATCAACTAGGAAAAGGTTTCTTAAAAGAAAGGATCCTCAAGACCATTTACTAAAAATGTGTTGACAAATATACTATTTTCATTCAATTCAAAGGTGAGGAATATAAGAGGGGAGCTAAATATATAGCCCAATGAGAGAGTTTGGGCACATATTTCTAGATAATGTGAGACTTGAGTTTAATTAACATTAAAGCTAATTAATCCAAGTTAGTAGGCCCTAAAAGCTAATCTAGTGAGGGTTGCAAATAGCTCATCCGACAATAGAGGAGAGTGAGCCCAAAACAACTAAAAAAGGAACTCATGTTAAGTCTACTCCTCCAAAAATAACTAAATGCACCTATTCTACCTAAACTAAAGAGAAATGGCCTAAATACAATAGTCTTGAAGGAAAATAGCTCACGTTCTAATTAACTAAAGGAAAATAAAATATTTACAAGCTAAAATAATTAATACTATGACTTTTAATTCTTCAATGAGCTCTTTTCTTGCAAAGTTTTCCTATTGTCCTCCTAGCCAAGGTGCATACTAGGTGAGATTGCATCATTTCCTCTCCTTTGGGAAGGATTTAATCTCAAATCCTGAAGTCTTTCTTCCTCTTTTTCAAAGTCTACAAGAAAATAAGGAAAGCAGTAAGTATACACAGACAAGTGATTTTGGGGAGAGTGAGAGGTCTATAAGGAGACCTCTTAGGAATGAGGTAGTGGAGTTTGGCACTAAGAAAAAAGGTTTTAGCGTGCATGTGCCTCCACATAGCAGCTCCACATCCTTCTCTATTGCACTAGATGTTAGCCTCAAAGGTTTTGAAGTAGTAGGTGAGACTAGTCTAGGTGCAACAGAACACTCATCAAGTCATATTTGAGGGTGTGGATCAAAGTGCTCAAAAGGTATAGACACATCCTCAAATTTAACTTGTTCTTTTTGTAAAGGTTGGCAGGAAGATTTCTCTATTTAAAGAACCTCCTTTGAAAGTAAAGGTGAATCTTCTTTAGACTCAGTCTTCCTACCAACAACCTTATTTACATTTTTATCCCTTTCTCTCTTAAGCTTCATGGTCCTTTTATCCTTTATAACCTCAGTAGGGGTAAGAGGAATTAAGGTAATCTTTTTCCCCTTATGAGAAAGAGTGATTTTATTAGTAAGGTCATTGTGCAAAGCTTCCCTATCATGTTGTCATGGCCTTCCCAACAACCTGTGACTAACTTCCATAGGAACTACATCACATAAAACTTTGTCTTGATACTTCCCTATGGAGAAGATAATCTCTACTTGTTCTCTTACTACCACACCTTGTTCATCATTAAGTCTATGCAAAGAATAAGGTAAAAGATGAGGAGTAGTAGTAAGTGCTAACTTTTCCACACCCTTGTGCTATAACAATTGCCACGTGATCCACCATCCACATTGAGAGAACAAGTTTTGCCAAAAATTTTGCATCTTTTCTGAAAAAAAAACATTCTCTCTTTGTGTTTGGGTGTCTTTACAAGGATGGCTTCCAAGAAGCCTTTTTCACTTTGAAGAGATCGTCACATGAATGGGTACCTTTTTCATTTAATGTTCCCCTTAAAGTCCTTTTTTCTTTTGGGGAAAAACAAAGCAATGTGTCATTTTTCTAAACACTTAAAACATCTAGGATTTTCTAGAACAAGTGTTCAAACTAGTGAAGGTATCACTTTCACTCAAGGGTTTCTCTATTTTTCTTTTAGATAACTCTCTTTTATTTCTATAAGGGATTGAATTTTTCCTAAGAGACTTCTTAGGTTCATCTATTTCACTAGAAGAGATTTGGAGGTCAAGTTTTGTGCTAGGCTCTTCTAAGTCCCTAATGGATATAGATACTTCACTAAGGACACTCTCAAAGCACCATTCTCCTTTTCTTTATTCTCTTTTTCCCTTCTCTTTCTCTATAACTCTTTTTTCTCTTTTCTATCTTTTCTCTTTCCTTTTCTTTTTCCACTCGTTCTTTTTTTCTTTTTATTTTCTCTCTTGTCAATTCTTCTCTCTTGTCAATTCTTTTCTCTTTGCTCTCTTTCTCATTTTTCTTTTTCTTTTCTCTCTTCCCATTTTTTTTTCTCTTTTCTCTTTCCCCTTTTGCCATTCCTTTTCTCTTTGTTCTTTTTCTCTTTCCTCTCTTTCTGTTTGCCATCTTTCTTTTTCTCTTCTTTCTTTTCTTTCTTGACTCTCTTTTTCTTTTTGTTCCTTCTCTTTTCTTTTTTCTATATCTAGTTTTTCTTGTTCTCTTTTTCTCCTCTCTTTTTATTTTCGCTCATTTTCCCAAATTCTTTTCTTTGTTTTTCTACTCTCTCCCAATAAAAAAAGTATGAGTATGTTGGCAAGGTGGCTTTATAGCTAAAGTAATAGTCATTCTTCTCACCTCTCCCTTTTTCACACTCTTCTTTTATTCTATTCTCATATTTTTGTTTTTCTCTTTTATCTTCCCTAGTTTTATTACTACTCCCAACACTCTTAGATGTGTGTGAAGACATTTCAAAGTCCAAGGCCTAGGGAACTAAGATGAAAACACTCATCTCTTTTTAATTTTTCTCAACTAAAAGTGACTTAAGCCTTTGGAACTTAAGCACTTATCTAAAATGTGAATGCAAATAAAGAAATTAAAAGCAAAGTTAAGGATTCTAATGTGTTCCTAAGTATGAATAAGGGGTACCAATTCCTTATCATACTAAACGAGAAACTAAGAATTATTACACACAAAAGAGGTGACACTCATGTGAACCTAACACCTCTAATTAAAACAGTCTTTAAAATACACCCAAATTAAAATGAAAAAAATAAAAGAAAGCTTGAATGTTGCTTCTTTGTTAAGTGCTCTTCACAAGTGTATCACTCTAGTCTTGGCCTCCTTTTCAAGTCTTCCTTTCCTTGGTTTAAATCAACACTTCCTAAGGATACTACCCTTGTGGAGGTTTTCAACAAATTGTCACCTAAGCAAGAAAGTAACGCCCAACAAGTATCTAGGGAAGCAAGATTTTGAAAGTTCACAAAAACAAGAAAAGCACCAACAAGAATAGGTACAAATTCAAGTGGAAAGAATTTATTTAGACAAACACAATGAAAGCAATACAAGACAAGCAAGCAACAAAGGTGTAAAAAGTAAGTTGACACACAAAAAGAACCTAGAATAGGTCTAGAATGAAATGTACTAAAAATAAAAATGACTCAACAAAATTTCTATGATTTGCACCAATTTTAATTCAAGTTGGCTGAATCATCAACAAGCCCATAAAAGCAATTTTTAATTACTTTTAATACTCCTTTAAATGATTTAAATAAATTTGAGGTACTTCTTTTTTTAAAAAAACACTTCTTCTAACACTTTTTTTACCTCTTTTCTTTGATTTTTCTTTTTTTTAAATGATTTTGCTACACCTCTTTGCAAAAGTTTAAAGCAAATATGACGAGGAATACAATGTAAATATGCGCTTGAATTAAAGATAAGAAATCCGCCACAAATTATTTTTTTAAACAAAGTGCAACCAAAGAAAAGCAACTTAAAAATGCACTAGAATTAAGGTGACTAAAAGTAAAGTACAAAGACGAGATTTAGTAGTGTTCTTATATGAGCTTAAATGCTTAATGTTCAGCCCAATTAACACACCAAATTAAGTCTCCAATTCAGCAAAAATAAAGCACCAAAAAGGCTAGTACAAAATTTAACCTACAAAGACAATATGAAAGAAATGGACTCTAGGAAAAGAATTGAGCAATTATTGAGCAAAAATTTTTTAAAACATGCTATGATCTAAAACATGTGAGACTTCTTAGACATGAACTTACAAGAGGTTACTCCTCTTAACTGCTCAATTCCTCAACAATCAACAAATTTTAGAGATGCACAACACGTTTTTTAGTGAAAAATTAAAGGTAAAACAATGTGAAATTAGAAGACAATTAAAGGACTAAACATGACTAAGACATAACTTGAAAGAGTAAAAACTAAGATTAAATGACTCAAAAATAGCCAACACAAGATGCCCAAAACAGAGAAATAAGTGAAGTAAAAATAGAATTGAAACACAAAGATAGAAGAATGTGCATCCAAATATCAAGACCACAATTATGTGACTTCCTTCACAAAATTTGTGAAATCATTACAATGATCTTCTTAAGAATACACTAGAATAATAACAAATAGGTAAAGTGTAGAAAAATAAAGGAACCTAAAGCACAAAATGATTCAATGCAAGGACTAGAAATTAAACCATAAAAAACAAGTAAATTGCAAGAAATTTAAATGACAAAAATTAAAACTACAAGATAATAAACTAACAAGACATAAAAGGCAATTTAATGACAATAAAGGAGCTGGAAAAAAATTGCGGCAAAATAGCAAGGAAAAATAAGAGAAAAAGAAGAAGAAATGAACATCAATGGAGTAGGCTGTTGATACCAAATGATGCAAAAAAAGATTTTGAACTCCTCTTTGTCTTTCTCCAAGAGGTTCCAAGCACCATAAAAATGGATTATGGAGGGGGGAAAAATGGAGGTGGGGTGTCACTCTCAAAGAGAGATAAGCCAAAATGTTTAGGTTTGTAACAAAGGAATGAACTTTGATCAAAATCAACTAGGAAGAGTTACTCAAAAAAGAGGATCTCCAAAACCTTTTACTAAGAATGTTCTCACAAAGAGACTATTTTCATTCAATTCAAAGATAAGGAATACAAGAAGGACGAGTATATATAGCCCAAATAGAGAGCTTAGACACACATTTCAAGACAATATGAGACTTGGGCTTAATTAGCATTAAAGCTAATTAATCCAAGTTAGGCCCTAAAGTGGCACCTAAAAAAGGAATTCACACTAAGTCTACTCTTTCAAAAGTAACTAAAGACACATTTTCTTCCTAAACTAAAGAGAAATGACCTAAATACAATGGTTTTGACGTAAAATAGCTCACGCCCTAATTAACTAAGGAAAAATAAAATATTTACAAGCTAAAATAATCAAGACTATGACTTTTAATTCTTCAATAAGTTTTCTTCTAGCCAAGATACATACTAGATGGGATTGCATCAAAACTAAGATAAGGTACTTAGTCTAAAACATGTGTTTTGAAGTAACAATTTATTTTTAAACATCGTACAAAGTAGGTACTTCTAAGGTTATAAAATTATGATATGCTATCTAGAATAACTATTTCAATCCATATCCAAGAATAATTATTTCGAATAACATATATTGTTTTTAAAACTTCTTAATCCTCAATTTTTTACCACCCACACCCCTTGTAAAGGAGTAAGGAAAGATATAATTGGAATATTAAAATATATGAAGGTACAAATAAAAATTAATTGGGTGGAAGAGAAAAACCTTATATAGGAATTGGTTCAATTAAAAATGCTTGGCTTTTTGTTCCTAAATAATAATTGGACTACTAAGTCCATTAATGATAAAAAAAATTAATTAATGAAACGGAGATGATATTTTTTGCTTAATTAATTTTTTCGTTCCAAAATTTTTTAAAATGTTGAATTTAGTCTCATTATTTTTTTTTCAGATTTAATTTTTGTTCCACAATTCTTTAAATATTAATAACTGTAATATCATCTCACTATTATTTTTATATTTTATCCTATAACTTTTAAATAACTTTAATATCATCTATTTCTTCAAATTAAAGTTAACATTGTTAATGTCTACCATTGGTGACAATTCTAATCATTAAAATGTCATTGTAAGATGACATTAAAGTTATTTAAAAAAAGTTATAAACATTAACAATATTACTGTATTAACTAAATTATCTATATTAAAGCTATTTAAAGGATTATAGAAAAATAGATGAAAAAAATAGTGAAATGATATTAAAGTTATTTGAAAAATTATTATACAAAATTAAATTTAAAAATACTAATAATAAAATTAAGCATTTTAAAAAATAGTGGGACAAACGAATATAATTTTAACCATTTAGAATTTACTTCTTAATTGATTATTATGAAGACCTACATAAAATATTTTCATAACAAAAAAAGCTATTGTTCGTTGATAATAATTTATCTTCGTTAATTGTTTGGTCCTTAGGAAGGCGCTTTACTTTTTAAAAAGAAAACACAACATAAAGAATATACTCTTTTTTCATATTTTCAAAACAAAAATAATTAAAATCAACCACGATACAGAAAATCTTTAAAGAACTACGTCACCTCGAATTTCTTATTACACTAGAGAATATGTAGGATTGATAATCAAATTATCAAACTCTTTTCATTCGAATGATATGTTATTTATTTATATATTTTAATTAATTTTATTTATTTATCATAAAATAAATATTTTTAAATTAATTAGAAAAATTCTCATGTTGCAGGTAAAATATATCCTACGTGTATCGAGTCTTGAACTACAATTTGGTTTTTAAAGACCAATTTCTTTATATCATGCATATTATAGATATTTTTATAAACATAGTGGGAAGAGTGAAACTTCATTTTTTTTAAAAGGTATAATTAATGTTGAGGTTCATATGTTCAGGTACTTTCACTAAGTTTATCGTTGGATTTCTAAATAAGTATTTTTTTGTAATTAACTACTTGAATTGTTATTTTTTTCCTTAATTGGATCTTCTGTTTAATTAGTAATTACTATCATGAAAAATTAAACATAGATATCTAATTAGTTTTGACTTTTGACCTTGTATAGTTGTATCAATACAACATATAAATTCAAATTTGTACAAGCTGGGACTTGAATCCACGTTCCCTCATTTGCCAAAAATATTTTAGAAATCCTATGAGATTATGATACAAATTGTGTTTTTGTGTTTTAGAACAAAAATATGATTTCTATTGAGATTGATTTACATGGTTTTGTAATATTTTAATTAATAATTATTTAAACAACTGTTTGATTCAATTTAAATTTTGTGTGATTCATGTGACAATACTTAATAGTATTGCTGAAAACATTTTAGGCCCTAAACCAATGTATCTATTTCTTTTTTTTACTAAGCCAACAACACATAAGTCGTGTCTCATTTACAAGTACATGTAGACTGTAATATAAGAAACAGTATAATAATAGAGATCAAATCTTGTCAAACAGATAAACACATAAACTAAGGTTCATAATTCACCATGGCTACGAACTCAATTGAATTGTAAGAGTTATCTCCCTAATATTCTAACTTTGTTCCTTAAATATTATAGTATTTTGTATCTTCTAAATGTGCAACAACCCAACAAACCACACAAACGATCATGCTCGACACACTTGTTTTGCCTCACTCACAAAGTCATGAAATTGCTGATAATGTTTGCAAAAACCATAGTGGAAGCCTGACTGAATTTCCCACCATGCGCATAATGCTCTTCCACACCTGGACACTCATTAAACAAGTGAAAAATAAGTGTTGTAAAGTTTCACTATCGAGATTGCAAAACGGACAACTTACTATTTCTAAACCAATGTATGCCGAATAATAATTATTTATTTAATTAAACTTGGCAGATGAATACTCCACACTTATAATACAAAAATAAGCAAAAGTTTAATTAATACGTAGACGAACTCACAAGATGTGACTCTGCCAAACCACATTAACAAAAAAAAACACATATAAGAGAGATACTACAGTCCCTCAGTGCAATACAAAGGATTCATGAACCATTTAGCATGGGAATTATATACTAATTTTTGTGCATGACATCATTTCCATGAGTGCAGTCGAATAGCCTGAATAATTTCTTGAATATCAACTAGGTATGATTTGAATATCGCAACATTTCTAGCCCTCTAGAGTTGTCACCCCTACAAACCACACAAAAGATCAAACCATTTGTCATGTCTTAAAGTCACCCACCAATCCCCGAAATTGGTAAAAATGATTATGAAGCTCAGTTGTCAAAGCTGTAGAGAAGCCTAACCATTTGCAAATCACATTCCAGATATTGGACGATATTATTATTATTATTATTATTATTATTATTATTATTATTATTATTATTATTATTATTATTATTATTGTAATTTTAAAGATTTTATGAAGAATTTTGTAATTAAATATGGGACAAGAAAGAAAGATATAAACATAATCCATATAGCATTCTCTCTAAAATTAGTCATATCTAACAATATTTTTTCTAAAATCTACCTTAAATATGAAAATGTCACATTTTTCAACTTCATTTTCTAAAAAATAAAAAGTAAACTTCCTAAACCTATAATAAATACAACCTCTAGATATTTTAAAAGCAATAAACCAAGAGTTTAATATTTATGTATAGATATTTACACTCACATGACATTCAATTACAATTATTCATATATTCAGGTATGATAAATTTATTAACTTTATCCATTAATTCTTTAAAAGTAATATAAAAGATGAACTGTGATTAAATGTTAGTGTAAAACTCATTTTACACCATGGGTACAAGAGCCTTTTTCTCTTAAACTAATACCTATTTTTATATTACAATGTACTCCTTAATTTTGAAAAACATTTGTGATAACTTAAATTATTGTAAGGAATGTTAGTGTTGTTTTTTTATGCTTTTATTATTTGTGTATGCTAATTTAGATAATTTGAATGTTTTTTTTAATTTGTATACTTTCATGGTAGCATTTAATAGTACGTTGTTCACGATATTTCTTTGTTTTTATGTTTGATTTAGTTGATATGAAAGAAATAAGATAATTAAAATAAAAAGAATGAGTTGAAATAATGAAAAATAAAATGAAAATTAAAAGGGTTTAATCGAAGAGAAATAGAGATAATCCCTGTAAATTTAACCAAACACCATAACTTATTTGCATTATCTCTAAAATTGTTTCCATACTCAATGTTAAATAGATAGGTTAAAGGGGTTGCTTTTTACTTTTAATTCACGCTGTTCAACGGATATATGCTTTTTAAAACGGTAGGCCCAAGCTGCAGCATGCAATGGTTGTTTGCCCCCTGTACGTGGAGCAAATTGGCCTCTTCCTCAGGGCCCATAAAGGCCCAGTTTCCCTAATGCTTACCAATACTTATGATTTTGTACAGTAAATTTGAATTGACACTTACTAAATTTTTAATTTTATCTAGTAATGAATAAAATACTAATATATTTTTAATGATTTTACTCTTTACCGATGCTGGAGAATAAAAAAAATTGGTGATATCTTGTCAAAGACTAATTTTTTTATGTCTTTTATTGTTTAGTTAAAAAGAATTAAAAAATGTTTAATTAATGTGAAATTGTTTCATTTGATTGTTAATTTTGATATTCATTTTTAAATACACGATTATTCAGTTTTACGCTTCAAATAAATACTATTATAATTCCTAGAAATACAAGTTTAAAGAAAAACATAATTAGTAGTTAATATATTTTTCATCTTTATAATTTATTAATATCTAAATATATGGAATATTTTCTTGGAAAAATTAATATATAAATATATTTAATATTTTGTTGTTTAAGTGTAAAATTTATTTTAAAATTTTAAATTTGAAACAAATATTGTTTTAAATAACTAAAAAATTTTGAAATAATATTTTTTTAATTTTTAAAATCAAATTTATTTAAAATTTTAATTTATAATTTGAAAAATAAATTGAGATATGTTCTAACATTTTTTTAAAAATGGAAGGCGTAGCTAAAAAAAGGAAAAAAGTACAAAAATAAGTTAATGTGAAATTGTCTTAGTTTGATTATTAATTTTGAGATTGAGTTCTAAATACATGATTATTTCAAATAAATACTATTATAACTCCTAAAAAATACAAGTTTAAAGAAAAACTTAATTAGTAGTTAATGTATTTTTTATCTTTATAATTTATTAATATATAAATATATTTAATATTTGCTTGTTTATTGTGAAATTTATTTTAAAATTTTAAATTTGAAATAAATATTATTTTAAATTTGAAATTTGAAACAAATATTATTTTAAATTTGAAATTTGAAACAAATATTGTATTTTTTAATTATTATATTAAATTTTATAGTTAAAGTTATTTAAAAATTTTAATTATTTTCATTTATAATTTGAAAAATAAATTGAGATATGTTCTAACATTTTTTTAAAATGGAAGTCACAACTAAAAAAGGGAAAATAAGTACTAAAATAAGTTACCATTTGTTTGTGCTTTCTTTTTTTAGTTCAAATAAACGTGTTTAAAATATTCGTTTATGATTTTTTATTTTCTTTTTGTTTTCGTTAATATTGACTTTATTTTATCTTTGAATATTGCATTTAAAATTTTTCAGTTTAAATACCATTATAGGCAATTATTTAATAATTATATTGACTTTTTTTTTAATTTATAATTTTGCATTTTTTTATTCTTCAACAACGGCAACCATTTGCCGTAGAGTAAAAAAATTTACAAATTTGTTTACTCTTCGGCAAACGATGATCAAAGAGATAAAAAAATAATAATTATACTAAAAGCGTAATTCATTAAAAAATTAAATAATTATACTAAAAAAAATAAGAAATTAAATTACTCTACTAAAAAAATAAGAAATTAAGTAATTATACTACACTACACTAACCAAATATTTAATTAAATAATTATACTAAATACGTAATTCATTAAGTAAATTAATATAATAAACATGTAATTATTATAATAAAAAATTATAAATTAAATAAATATATTAAAAATAATAAATTAAGTATAGTAAAAATTAATTAAATTACTATACTAAAAAAAATAAGAAATTAAATAATTATACTACATGTAATTAACAAAACTAACCAAATATTTAATTAAATAGCTATATTAAACACATAATTCATTAAATAAATTAATAATAAATATATATTTATTATAATGAAAAAATAATAAATTAAACAATTATACTAAAAATAATAAAATAAGTACAGTAAAAATTAATTAAATTACTGTACTAAAAAATAAGAATTAAATTATTATATTAAAAAAATAGAATAATTATACATTAACCAATAGGTGAAGCGAGAGGACGAGGTAAAAAAATAAAGTGAGAAAAGAGTGTAAAGGTTCATAAAATAATACAAAGAAGATAAAAGAAACAAAAGATAAGGTATAAAATGAAAATTTAAAAAAAAAATAAAAGAGTAAATATTACTCCACGTTAGAATAAATGTTAATGCAATTTAATGTTAATTCAATTCAAATTGCTTGGTTAAAGCATGAACATTGATACATCACACACGGACCAGACAAAAGAAAAAAAAAAAAAAAAACAGAATGAACATTGATATTTAGAAAAAAAGAAGAAAGAAAACAAAAGCATGAGCCGTGATCCAATACACCTACTTGGCCTGGGAATCCTCACTAAGATCTCAGGCTGGTGAAAGATTGCCAAGGGTCAATAGTACTACTACTATATGTCCATATATACACGATATAACTTGGAGAATGTGTCTTTCTTCCTATTTTGTACTAGACTGACTTTATTAACAATTATTCGAACATGCTCTTGTCTCACTTTAACTTTATTCGGCAGCTACATCTAGTGTGACATTTTAGATAAATTCTGCACTTACTCGGCAGCTACATCTAGTGTGACATTTTAGATAAATGCTGCACTTACAAATTACCACAGAGCAAGCTGCAGCAAGTGACGTTTGTGGACTTCAGCTTAGATAGATGGAGCTGGAGAACTAGTACGGATGAAGTATTCTTAATTACTGAGGCTTATCGGTTTTGCGCTCGCAACAGCCGACGCCTAGACTAATTCAAGTGGAACCCAGGGATTTGCGACGAATGTGGAAAGATAGACTACCCTCTAAGGTAATTGCTTTCTTATGGAGACTACTGCTAGATAGGCTACCAACCACGGCTAATCTATTGAAGAGAGGCATTGACATCCCACGGGAGGAGGCCCTATGTGTCTTCTGTCACAATGCTACTGAAGATACGAACCATCTGTTCCTAAGGTGTGCAAAGGCTCAATATGTGTGGAACAACGTTATTAGGTGGCTGGGAATTCAAGGACCTATTCCGGGGGATGTGTCTCAGCTTTTTCTTTCATCGGCAGCATGGGTGGTTGGCAAACGAAAGAAGCAGTGTAGGTATGTGTTCTGACTAGCTGGGGTTTGGAGTATCTGGATTACTAGAAACTGACTAGCTGGGGTTTGGAGTATCTGGATTACTAGAAACCAGATTGTTTTTTATGAAGTACATATCATATTCCTTTGGTTTTAATAGGGGGTGCAGGTTTCATCGGCAGCATGGGTGGTTGGCAAACGAAAGAAGCAGTGTAGCTATGTGTTCTGACTAGTTGGGGTTTGGAGTATCTGGATTACTAGAAACCAGATTGTTTTTTATGAAGTACATATCATAGTTATGTCCATAAAGGTAATATCGTGGCAATGACTATCATATTCCTTTGGTTTTAATAGGGGGTGCAGGTTCTCGGATTGGTATGCCAATCCCAGATTATGCTTGTTAAATATGAGATAGGTAGATAGTTTGTCATATACTCCAATAGGATATGGAGGAGTAAATAATCTACTTTGTATTCTAAGAAACAATTTGTTTTTTTAATGAATATATGGTTAGCTTTAAAAAAAAAAAAATGACCACACAGCTCTTGTCTTATTGGTACAATTTAAAAAGACCGCTTCTGTTATTTTTCCAAGCCTTTAGTATCTTTTTCAATTTCAAGTTAACATAATTTTGGGTGGTCACTATATGCTGATATTGAGTAAACACAAATTTGTCTCCAATAATTTGAATGTGAAAAAAAATAGAAGTTTTCTTTGATAACACTAATCATATGCAGAATAAATACAAGTTTTACATGGACCAAATATAAAC
Organism: Psophocarpus tetragonolobus; assembly: GCA_037954015.1. Taxonomy (NCBI): domain Eukaryota; kingdom Viridiplantae; phylum Streptophyta; class Magnoliopsida; order Fabales; family Fabaceae; genus Psophocarpus; species Psophocarpus tetragonolobus. The sequence goes on along the minus strand of CM075692.1, from coordinate 6,221,278 downwards.
AGTGGAAGCACAATGGTCAGCATGTTTGAGATATTTAAAAAAATTACAGGATTAAATCAAATTGCTTAAATTCACTGTACTGTTGCATGATGCTACAACACAAACCTAGTTGGCTATTTGTTGTTTTATGATAACCATACAATCTGAAAGTCACTATCAAAAGTAGCATAGAATAGAACTCCCAAATGATACAGCTTTATCCCAACTACTACTTTTAATCCAATTTCTTTGATGTATATAATCCATCGGCCAAAAACTGCATATTAAATGCTTGTTTCAATGGCATCACCAAGTGGCTGTACCACAGCAGCCACATGATAAACAATGCCCCACTATAGCAACATAGATAAGAAAGAGTACTCCGAGGCAACTCAGGTCAGGCATATCCTAAACCTCTCAGAAAGCTATCTTTATACATCATACTCTAGGGAGTGGAACGAATTTACTTCTGTTGTTTGCATATACCTTCAAAATCACAGTGGTCACCTCAAAATCACGTTAAAAAGGTCTTTCTCTCAATGTAACAATGTGTTGCATCACATTTACCGTAAAATTGAAATTGATTTTGGCTTATTTCACTGCCACTTCAAACATATTATTTTATGTTTAAGTTTTTTTTTTTTTTTACATTCTTAATAGAAACTATTTTTTTCACATTTATACTGTCAATTAATTATAAATTTTTTATATGATTTTTTTAAATATTTATTAATAAAGTCAACAAAATAAAAAATTATAATTAATTATGTATTTTCTTCTTTATTTAATGACTACTCTTATAACTATTGTTTTAGTTACAGTATGTGAAAGATAAATAACTAATTTATATAACTGAAATTAAAGTAAATAAATATTTTTAGTTATAAAAATTATATAAATAAATATTTTAAATAATTATATAAATTATAATATTTATAGATTACTTTTTATCATAAAAACATTAATAACCATTTGATTTAAAAATAAATAGTTGAAATTATAAATAAATAAAATTATGATTAATTTTAGATTTTATAATATATGTACATGTATTTAATTTTACCAAAAATTTGAAGGAGATATATTTTAATCGACAATTATTATTGTACATTATCTTTTAAATCGATATTCACATTTTAGAAATTCAATTTTTTTTAATATGTAACAAACTGGCTTTAAATATATCTTTTGTCAATTAAGACACATTGAAACATGTATGTATGTATGTATGTATGTATGTATGTATGTATGTATGTAAGCATGTATGTATGTATGTATGTATGGACAATTCAAGTAAGAAAAATTATTATGGTGAAAAATAAGAAAACATAATAATCATAGTATTTTAATAAATAGTCTAGATTGAGTTGATAATTAAACAAACTCACATGATTCTCTCACCCAGAGACATCTCCCACAAACCAAAATTTGCTTAACGCATCGCTCTTTCTCATCACCCATGCATGTCCTTTGCAACATCGCCACTATCTCCACTCCACCACCCTCACCTCGACCGTTGGTAACGCCATCACTGACAACAATACCGACAATGGTGGTGGTGATGGGAACGACAATAAGGGTGACGATGGTGGCAATAATAGTGGGGGTGATAACGACACTGGTGGCACCATTCCACATCACTGTCATCAACACCCTTACTGTTGTCGCCACAATCGTAGTACTGTCACTCTCACTGTCAATGCTGCCACCACTACTGTTAGTACATCCATCATCGTCAGTGGTGGTATCGACAGTTGTGGTGATGACCTTTGCAAAGGATCCGCGAGCGTGACGAGAGAAAGAGCAACGAGTTAAACAAGAGTTTGGTTTGTAGGAGAGATTTCAGTGTGAGAGAACCACATGAGCTTGTTTAATTAACAACTCTGAATCATTTATTGAAATTTTATGGTTATTATTATGTTTTCTTATATAAAAAAATGGATGTTATAGAAGCAGTTGAAATGTTATGTATTAGAGATAAGGACTAATAGCATAGCAGTTAACTGTTGACTGTATAGTTGTCTAATGTCGTTAGTAACTAAGGGACTTATGTGCAAATGACAAAAAAATTCAAGGACCTAGTAGTTGTTTGGTAATAGCTTTATAAAACTGTTTTCAATATTTAGTATTTAAAAACTAAAAAACAGGAACAACTATTAGTAGTTTTGTTTTTTATTTTTCTATTTTTGTTTTAAAAAACTCAAAATACAATGAGAATATGATGCTTTTCATTAATGATATTTCTGTAAATATAAACAAGTTTTTTCATTTTTACATTTTCAAAACAGTTTTCAAATAGCATTTGTCAAACAAGTTTTTTTCTTCTCTTCTTCCAGAAAACAATGTCTGAAAGCTATTTTTGAAAAGTATTTTCAAAAACAAAAAAACCAAACCAAATCAATCAAGCCCCTAGATGCCTCTAAAAATCTTTTCGGGACTTGAATGTTTCTAAAAATCTTTCAAGGACATGAATTCCTGTAAACAATCTTTGAAGACCTAGACTCGACAACTTTAATCTTTTGATGACCAAAATGATGTTTTCACTCTGATGACTTAGATTCCTGTGACGTGGAATGTCACATATGAGAGAGAAACATTGTCAATAACTGATTAGACACTTACTAAATGATGTCAATAATGTAGGGACTAATATGCAAACGACAAAATAATTCAAGGACCTAAATGTCTCTAAAATTCTTTAAGAGATCCAAGTGTCAATGCTTCAAAATATATATATATATATATATATATATATATATATATATATATATATATATATATGAGGAAGGATCCATTTGCTTCAAAAGGAAGTTTAAAAGATTTATTCTTATCCTCATCATCTATTTTTTTTTAAATCTAAGTATTATAATGAGTAACTAATCTTTATCATTAAATTCTAAGAAAATAAAATGTTAGATGAAGAGTAAATTTCTTAAACTTACTCTTGAAGTAAATAGATATCTCTCTCTCTATATATATATATAAATATATATATATATATATAAATATATATATATATATATATATAAATATATATATATATATATATATATAAATAAGAGACTTACTTACTTCAAAAGTAACATCTTCCTTCATTTTCTTAAAATGTAAAGATTAAAATTAGTTACTCATTTCCTTATTTTCACCAATTTATCATTAAAAATGCCTTGAAATGAGGAATATTTTAAAAATAATTTATTCTTAAAACATTTCCTTATTTTCAATAAGATAAAAAAAAAACTAGTGAAAAGTTAAAACGTTTGGGGATGAGAATCGGATAATTTAATTTTTATCAACCATGCTGGTCACTAATATATGGTCCATGGATGTAAGGTCTAAGTAACTTTGGAAAATGAATTTGACTACTGAGCATCGGATACCAATGTAAGGGAACATTAGATTAATCGAATAGCTTTTTGTAGAGGAAACAATTTGGAGGGAACAATGGAAATGATATACTCATACAGTCACGTGCTTCTTGGTCTTTATTTTTGGCCTGAACCGCATGACAGTGTTCCCAAAATCGTAAAATATATGCAAGGGATTTGTGTACCCCTATAAAGAAATGCTAGCCGTCTCTTATTAATTCATGCAGCACCTGCATGATGTATATAGCTCCACATGAGGCAGATAAACATGCATCTCAGAAATTTAAATTTTTTTTCTTCCTAACCCTAACCCCACTTGCATACATTCACGACCAAATTTATCAGCCCTTTCATGTTTCTTTCAATCAATTTACTATAAATAAGCAAGATACAAAATCATTTCTTTTAGCAATTAGCCCTTTTTAACGTGTTCATCTCTTGAGGTGCCGAATTCTTAACATCATTCCGTACCATGTGTTATTTCAATAATTTTTAAATGAATTCAAAACATTTTACCCTTTTAATTTGGCTCAAGATTAAAACGAAACCATATAATATTTTTAATATAATTGGACTTAATTACAGGGATTAAATATAAAATAGCCCAGTTGACTTTTCAAAAAAAAATCTTATTTTTTTTGTTTTAGTTTCTAAGATCGTCAAAATTTACAATTTTGTCCCTGTCACTATGCTTTGTCACAAAAACATTAAAAATTACTTGATCAAGATGTCATGCAATGTTAGAGATACTAAAAATAAAACAAATTACAAGAACTAAAGATTTAAAAAAAACCAGAACTAAAATAAAAATAACTTAGGGAAACTAAAGATAGAAAAAAGAAATTAAAAAATGAAAAAAAAAATTCTTTGTAGGAAGGATAAAATATGTGCGTCCCATTTACAGTTCGCAAATAATACTACCTGGCTCAAGAGGATTAAGGGTCGATTGAGGTGATAAAGGCTGTTTTTACAGAATTTTGAGTTAATCTCACGATTGAAGGTAAACTTCTAAAAAAGTCATAGCTCATGGGGATTAATAGGTTGGAATGGTGGTTAGAGCAAACAACAAGATTATTAAATTGCAAAAAGAGAGTCTTCCCTTTAACTTATTTGGAGATGTCGTTGGGAATCAAGGTAAAGGGGAGGTAATGTAACGATCGGTGGTAGAAGTTGTTCCTAAAAGGTTGTCTTTGTGGGAGTGTAAGTACTTCTCTATGGAAGGAAGGATCGTGTTAATCAAAGCAGTTATGGTAGTGATACCATTTACTTTCTCTTATTTTATGAGGCTCTAACAATGATCATCTCTAAATTGGAGTCTCTATTTAAAGCTTTCTTGTGGGGAGGTTCTGAAGTGAACAGAAAGGTGCATTGGATATCCTGGGCAAAAGAATATAGGAGTAAGAAAGATGGTGGCTAGGGTTTATGTGATATTCATAAGTTCAATTTGGGCCTCCTAGGTAAATGGAAATAGAGAATCCTGATGGAGAATGATAGACTATGGGTTAAAGTGTTGCAATCTAAGTACCAACAGTTGGATGAGATTGGGTCAAGGAAGCGTCGAGCTTGGTCTAAATGGTGGTCTTATCTATAGTCCATAGAGAATGAGGGGCATGGGCTCCCTGGGTGGTGGTATCAGAATATTAAATGAAGTCTAGGGCACAAAAAGCGTTCTGCAGGACAAATGGGTAGGAGAGATGCGATTAAAGGAAAAATTTAGCAGATTATATGGCCTGGTGGTTCAGAAAAACACTTGTGTTATGGTAATGGAAGCAGTTGGAAGTGGAAATGGAGACAACCTTTGTTTGTGTGGGAAGAGGATCAGATGAAAGAGTTATTGAATATCTTAGGAAAGGTTAATTTAACTAAGGAGAAGGAAGATGGGTAGATATGGTTGGCGAACAGTTCACGGGTGTTCTTAGTAGCTTCGATCTATGAGAGTTTTAATGTCTACTTACTTCTAGCAAGTGCATAAGTCATGTTGTAGTATAGAACTTATTAGATCTGCTCGTCTCCTCAAGGACTTGGAAGATCATTCAGAATTTCAATCATTCCTTCATTAAAACCTTTTGCAAAAATTTAGATAAAGAAAACTAAATAACTAAATTGGAAAATAAAGTATATTTTTGTGATTTCTTATAAATAATTATAATAATGCAAAATGATCAGGGGTTTGATTTACTTCAAAATACTTGTAATTAGTAACCCTTACCTAAGTTCAATCATCTATTCCTGAATTGTTAGAGGCTTCTCTATCCCAACTCCTTAGCAATAGAGAACTAAGGCCCTGTTCGAAGTGGTTTTTTGTTTCTAATTTTGAAATTTATAAAAACAAAAACTAGTTTTGGCTTTAAGTTTTCAAATTTTTAGAAACAACATTGTTTTGTTTCCAAATTTAAAACATTGTTTTCAAATCTTAACCAAAACACTAGTTGGAGGTAGTGGTCGAGACAGTCGTTGAAGGTGGTGGTCGGTGATTGACAATCGAAAGTGGTTGTCAAAGATTGGTGATCTGAGGTGGTGGTTGGTGACTGGTGATCTGAGGTAACGGTCGATGATATCGGAGGTGATGGTCAGTGATCGCTAGTTGGAGGTGGCAGCCAATGATCGCTAGTTGGAGGTGGCAGTCAATGATTGTCAGTCAGAGGTGGTGGTCGGTGGCTGCCGGTCAGAGGTGGCAGCTAGTGACCACTGATCGGAGGTAGCGACCAGTGACTGTCGATCGGAGGTGACAACCGATGACTGCTAGCCAAAGGTAAAGTCTAGTGACTGCCGATCAGAAGTGGTGGTTGATAACCGTCGGACCGAGGTGGTCGAAGGTGGTGGTCAGTGATCGCCGGTCAAAGGCAACGACCAATCGCTGGTTGGAGGTGGCAACCAGTGATCACCAGTCAGAGGTGGCGATTAGTGATCGCCAGTTGGAGGTGATGGCCAGTAGTCACAATCAGAGGTGGTAGCCGGCGACCGCTGGTCGGAGGTGACGACCGATAACTACTGGTTAAAGGTAGGGGCTAGTGACTGCCGGTCAGAAGTGGCGGCTGATAACTGTCAGATCGAGATGACGGTCAATGACTGCTAGTCCGAGGTAGCGGCCAGTGACTTCCGGTTAAAGGTGGCAGCTAGTGACGGGCGGTCAAAGGTGATAGTCAATGATAACAAGTGACCTCAGGTAATGAACTTAAATAAAAAAAGAAATAAAAATTTGAAAACCAAATTTTATTATTTTTGAAATTGAGTGAAAATTGTTTAAAAAATAAATAAAAAACTAAAACAGAACTATTTTTACCGAACACATTTTTGTTTTGAAAATACATCTCAAAATAAAAATTCAGAAACTCAGAATCATCCTAAATGAGATTTTAACTAATGAGTTTGCAAAACTAAGTTTGCCTATAAATCACCATATGTATAGTTTTATTAAATCTATACAAGATATATGAAAGAGATTTGAGATGGATGATTACACCAGAGTTTGAATAAATTCTGGTCGAACTTTTTCCATACGTGACAAAAAAAAAAAAAGAATGAAGTGTTTATCCTTAAAAACCTCTAAGTTTTTATGAACTAATTAATTATCTGAAAGAAATTGTAACACTATTAAATGCGTTAAAAATCAAGAAAAATTATATTTCTTAAACTTTTATGTTATATTTATATTATTTTTATTTTTATATTTATATTATTTAATTAAAATATAATTAATAAATTAAGAATATTATTACAATTTTTTAAAATTGTAATAGTTAAGTTTCTCACAAGTTTCTCCAATATAATAAAAACTAAATCAAATAGAAATGAAATTTTAATTTTTAATCCATATAACTTTTTAAACTAAATTACTTCTCCATCTTTTATTATAAAATCTTTTACAAGAAAGACACACACGTTCCTTGATAAAAAAAAGAATAAAATTATTAGTAAATTATACTTATCATATCTCGTGAGATCTTCTCATTCTCATATTGTACTTAAACCTCTTGCTCTTTTAAAATTCTACATCAACATTCATTTTATTTTAGAAAACATTATACTAAAATTTTTTACTATACGTGTGTCTTTAAATTTTAAAAATATCACATACAGGTAAGTGGAAGAGTGAAAAAAACCAGGGATGTAAATATAATATGAAAAAATAATAGGAGTATTAGACTAATTTATTCTTTAGTTATTTATACGTATTAAATTTGTCATTTATTAATACTATTCTTTCAAAATTACCTTTATTCATACTTCACTGAATTATTCAATCTAGTTAATTAATGTTTGAAGAGAAAAAAAATGTTTTTTGATTAATAAGGTCTCAAATTTTAATAAGAGAGAGAAATAATTGCTTTGAAAAATTATTAATTGAATAATGATATATTTGAAAAATTAATTAATATATTTAGAAATTTAAAAATGATCTTATGAAACTGTTTGATAAATATCTTCTGATCGGGGAGAAGAGTCAAGTTCCTCTAAACCATATTTTATTGATATGCTTATCACCAAATCACAAAGGACTTAAATATTAATTAAAAACTAAGAGGTGTATGTTACCAAGATTTAGTAAAAAAAATTTTAAGGTGAAATATAATTTTTGTCCTTTACTTTAACACTTTTATATTTTAACTTAAATTATATGTTTATTTTATATTAAGTATTTGTTTCTACTCAAACTATGTGATTTTATCATTTATCTAGTTTTTTTTTTTCATTTCAGTTTCTAGATTTCTTTTTTAAATTCTAGTTTTTATAAGTTTTCATTTTTAATCATTAAGTTTATTTAGTTCTTCTAAATTTGTTTTTATTGTTAGTTATCGTAAATTCATTTTTTATTTTACCTAACAATTATAGCTGGGTTGATGACTAACTAAATTTGTAGGATAGGACTTGAGTTTGATTTTTTTTTTTTAATTTTTTTAACATTAATATGAAATTATGACAATTTTTTAAAGACAAATTTTATTCAGCAAAATCAAAATATCACCGAACATAAAAAATAACATGAAAATATTTGCAAAGCATAATAGCAGCAAATGATCTACAAATTTTACATTCCTCTTCTAAAATAAAGACAATAATCAATTCAGTACTAGATCTCAAAATTACCTCTGGTTAAACGTACTGAAAGACTGAACGGACCATAAAAAAAGAAGCAGAATCATTTTTATAACAAAAATGTAGGTAGGGGACAAAAATAAAAGTTTTGAAAATGTTTTTTTTAATAGACAACATTATTATATTTCATTAACAATGAAGGAAAGAAGATGTAAGGGAGTACAATCAAAATCTTAGATGCCATTATAAAATCTTGATGCCCTGAAAATTTTAAACATTAAAAAATTTAAAACAGAAAAGAAAACTTTCAACATCCAAAATTAGAAAAACTTTCACCCTAATTATAGAACAAATTAGTATAGTTTTTGCACATTTTGGACACAAAATATATCTATGAATTTGGATTTACGAATTAAAGAAAATAAAAAAGATCTTAAAAGGATGATAGAGGATAAATTTGGAGATTTTGAATAAGAAAGACAGTTGTATAGCAATGGCGTGGTTGTGGAGCAATAATGGTTGTTGTTTATTATAAGCAATTGTGTGCATGATACACAAAAGAGTGCAAACACCTAATTGGAATTCTCTTCTAATTTTGTCGGGGATCGTCAACTGGTTAAAAATTTAACTATTGAAGAGCGATTTATCTGTTTCATAGCTGACAAGTACGCGCTACCTTCTTATGCAAAGCTACGGTATATATTACTCCCCTGACACTTTAAGCTATCTGAAGCTTAATACCATACATTTTGGAGGGTGTAGATCGAGATTTTAATAAGATTGTTTTAGTATACAATTTTGAGTTTAATTGGTAATGTTAATGTAAAATTTTTTTATACCAGTAGTATATTAATTAAACTCTAAAATTTTTTGCATTTTAAAAATTTTAATTTTATAAGAATATAATCATTTATAAGAATTTATAGATTTTATAATTTAAATTTTAATAATTTATAACATAAATTCACTCAATTCTAAAACACTATGGTTTATAAGATTTTAATGGATTTTATATATTTTAAAAAAATGTTTAAAGATCGAAAAAGAATCAATACAAAAAGTCACTTTAAAAACATCGATACAAAAGATAACAAATAAATAATAAAATTTTTAATTTTTTAGGACATTCTAATTGAGTTTCAAAATTTTTAAGAAAATATCATTAGGCTGCCGAACAATTAAAATTCTAATTTAGAATTATCAATAAATTAAAATTTAAAAATTTAATTATTATTAATAAATAAATTTCACAACTTTTATCATCATTTTTGTTATCATATTGTTGTGTTTATAATCATTATTGCCACCATCTCCTAACTAGAAGTGTTTTTTATTTTTAATTTTTATCACAAAATTAATTTAATGGTGTATGTTATGGTGACAGTTATATCAATATTAATGGTGATAACACCGTGATGATAATGTTGATAGTGGTTAGGAGTGGTATCAATGCTCATGATAATTTGAGTAGCTCAATAATGGTATTCTAGTTGCAATGGATGTTGTAGGGATGACAACAGGGCGTAGCAGAGGCAGAGGCGAGTTTACCCTCCCTCTCGTTCCTGGAAAGTGCAGGGAGGTATAAAAAAGACGGGTAATGAACTTTAATCCTTGTCCTCATCCTCATTCTTGTCAGGTATTTTCGGGTTCAGGTATATATCTGGGTACCTTGTTATATTATTTTTTATAATTTATATTTAAATTTATGTATAATTTATTAAATAAATTATATGTTAATTTATTAATTATATTTAATTTATCAATTATTAAATAAATTATATACTAAGTTATTAATTATACTTTAATTTTAATGGTCCATAGGGGTGTGAATTTATACACAAATATGTGAGATTTTGTTTAACATATAATTTGTATATAAAACATAGAAGCCAGTTAGGGCGGGTGCAGGGACGGAGCAAGGCTAACAACATGAGTTTTTCCCATCAAAATCAAGGAGGGGGTAAGGCGGTACTCGCAGAGGTGACATGATTGTTTAGGGTTTAGGGTCACCTGGCTAAGATGACAACAATTACTATGATAGTAATGATTATGTTAGTTATTTAGATATTGTAATTATGATGGTGGAGATGGTGACAATAATGATGATAAACATGACAATATGATAACAAAAGTGAGGATATAAATCGTGAAATTTATTTATTAATAATAATTGAACTTTTAAATTTTAATTATTGATAATTCTAAATTAGAATTTTAATTGTTACATAGTCTAATGATATTTTCTTAATAATTTTTTTACTCTATGTAAATGTGTTGTAAAGTAGTAAATCTTGTTATCTATAATCTATAACTATTATAATGGGAATACCCTATTTTCATGATTACATTTACTTGAACTTTTTTGTCCTTAAGTAACTACTAAATTTTATGTAATTTATTTTTTTATGTAACTTTTCTTTTTTTTTTCTCTTTCAATTTTTATCTTTTATTTTTTTATTTAATAATATAAAGAGAGGCACGAGTATCTATAATATTAATAAAGGCAATTCTATCTTTTGATCTCCACTTTTTAAAATATTTATTTTACCATTATACCTATTTGAAAATTAAAAAATAAACTATTTTGTGATAAGAGAGATTTGAACCCACAACTTTTTTCTTGCCAAATATAAATTTTTTTCTTAAATCAACCTTATAACCTTAAGAACAAAATTACTTTAAAATATTTATATCCAACATACTTAATTACCCTACTATCTATAATTTGTATAATGAATAATTTATGATATTATATTTTATATTATCTATATTATTAATAAAGAGAATTCTCCCTTTTGATATCCACTTTTCAAAATACCTATTAGAAAGTTAAAAATTAAACTATTTTCTCATATGAGAGATTCAAACTCACAACCTCTTCATCATCAAATGTAAATTTTGTCACTAGATCAACCATATAACCTTAAGAACAAGATTACTTTAAAACATTTATAACCCACATACTTAAGGGTAAAATATGTATTTTGTATAATGATAATCAATAATATTATATTTATATTATCTATACTATTAATAAAAGGAATTCCCATTTTTTATCTTCACTTTTCAAAATACATATTTTACACTTATACCTATTTGAAAATTTAAAAAAAAAAACTATTTTTGTTATAAGAGGGTTTCGAACCACAACCTCTCATTCGCTAAATATAAACTTTGTCACTAGATGAACCTTATAACTTTAAAACTAAAATTACTTTAAAATATTTATATCCAAGATACTTAATTGTCCTACTATTTATAATATATATATATATATATAATAATGAATACTTTATAATATTATATTATATATTATATAATGGAAATAGAGCATTTTGGTGGCCACATTTTATGACTCTTTTACCATTATAAACATTTTATGATTTTTTTCACTATCACAAATATAAGTTCTGTGAACATTTGAACATTAATATTTTAATAAAAATGTAAATACATAGGCAAAATAATATTTTGAATTTTATTCAAATTTTTTTCTCTTCTTATTTTCTCAAATTTATTACATATCTGTCATAATCGTTGATGATCTAACATATTTCTATCATGTTATCATAAAAAAAGAAATATACAAATTAACAAAATATCTTCTATCATGTTATACGGAAAATAACACAGTAAATTATTTATATTTATCATGTTATTACAAAATATATTAAATTAAAATCTTAAAATTATTAAAATATATTAAAATAAAAATGCAAAATCAATTCTCTAATTAAATGTAAAGATTTACAGTTTTGTCCACTACGAAAATTGTTCTCATGCACGTAACCGTATTTAATAATTTTGCTTTAGTATTATGTTCTGCTAATAGTTTCCATACTATTTAGGACTGCTAAAAATATAATTACTCTTAATTCTTAGTCAGGATTTAGTGAATTTTAGAATTTTTTACTCCTTTCCTTATGAATTTTAATTCAAGATTTTTTATCTGAATATGTACTATTATTATCAAATCTAGCATTTAAATATACATTTTTAATTAAAATATTTTTAATTTTACGTAAAAAATGTTACTATATAGTTTAACAATACAAAAATCTCCATTAAATACAAATACGTTAATAAAAGAAGCAGCTTGTGTATAGTAAACTATTTCCTTATAGTAAGTTAGTGCTTGGACATATTATACTGACAAAAAAATTAATTGTCAATGAAGACGAAGACAGGATCAGGAGGGAGTACTATAAAACAAAACCCAAAGGCAAAGTAAGCCAATGAGGAGAGAAATATTTGTGTAGAAAATTCACATGACAGCTAATCCAACAGTTATTTAACCTATAATCTATAAATTTTATGACACAATTCATTATTTTGATGTCTATGAGAGATATATTAAAATTCTCTACATAAATCACATCATATTAATATAAAATTGATTTGTTCATTCGAGTATATTTTCTTTTTATTTTATTTTTTTCTCCTTTATTGCTTTATCAATTTTTCATTAAATCATTTTTTAAAGAAAAATATAAAAATTTTAATATCTCAATTAAGTCTTCTATTTGTTTTTTGGTCTTTTTCATTTACTTTCTTTTCTTTCATTTTTTGATTGATCTTGTGTTCTACTACTTCTGATTCATTGTCTCTTTGTTTCTTTATTTTCTTTATCTGTCATTAAATGCCTATTAAATTATTGTATTGTGTGTTACCAAGTTATAATAAAGCAAATTGAGGAGTAAAATAAAATAAATAACATGAGAATATAACATAAAACTCCCAAAATCAAAGAAAAAACTATGATCATTGTCTAATGACAACCCAATTAGAAAACAACACTGTGTGAAAATTTTTATAATGTATAAATTACTCTTCTTAACCTCATTATATCCACATTTTCCAAAGCAAGTAACTTAACTAAATCTCAAAATACTCTGAAACAAGAGTATAAAAAAAGTCAAATACAAGCTTTAAATGTTTTTTATTGGTGTGTTTTGATATCATGAACTCAAGTTCATTATATAGTCTAGTTCATTCACTCCCTTGTTTATCTTGAGAGATGTGAGACTTCATCCAACATATCTTAAACAATGTGAAACTTCCAAGATGTAATATTTTCATCAACTTCAACAATCTCCTCCATGATTAAAATAAACACATATTTTGTTTTCATTACTTTCACCCGTAATCATTGTCTATACCAACAACTATCATACTCTATCATAAAGAGTATACTCACCTGGAATTAGACCACTCTAAGAATTTTCTTTCACCACACACCCTACATCATGTCAACCAATGCACATGTAAATCATTATACACATTGCATCAATGTGAACCAATGTCCATGGGCATCTATGGATCCACTAACAATGACTCATTCTTCATCATACCACAGATATGCACGAGGATTCACAACCTTGACTTGTGTCTACCACAAGCCAAAATTGATCATTCCATTAAACTTCTTTATGTCAGATGTGATAGCACTTGCAAAAGACATTGCACCAACTAAGAATGATTCTCCAACAACAAGGAATTATGTTTTTTTTATGTAGAAAATCAAACTAAATTGCAACCACAAAGTATACTAAGAATATCCTACTACCAAATAATAAGTTGTGATAGCACTTTTAGGTAAAAATGACGTTATTACCCCTAAAAATTATTCTTTTAGGGACCGTTTGGTAAACCAGATAAGGAACAAGATAGGATAACTTTTCCCTATCCTATCTTATATCAAGTGTTTTTTGGACCAATGACAGCATAAATATATCCTATCAGTTTATCTTATCCTACCATCTAGTATAATTTTTATCTTAAATGAGTACTGGATTAGAAAATGAAAGGATAGAATTATTTTTTATTTTCTCATTTACCCTCTCATCTTCTCTCTTGAGCTCGACTTTCCTTGCATTGACCCTTCCTTTCTCACACATCTCTCAATCTTTGGTGAGTCTCCTCCCTCCCTCCTTCTCTTACCTCTTTCTCTCTCGTCGTTGACTCTCTCTTTCTTACTCACTTCTTTCATTCTTGCAGAGCTATAATTCTTTGTATCAAGAGCAAGCAACCAGAGAGAGAGCAACTATGTGTCGTTGAAGTTCATACATGGTTTTCTCATTTCAGTGTTCAATTCTTTTGATTTCTATATTTAGGTGTTCAACTCATTTGCTTTGCTATCTATAGAACTTGCAAAAAAATCTGGTTATAATCTGCAATAATGCTTCATTAATCTGGCTATAGTCTATTTATACAAGATTTTGAAGGTACTTCTGAGCTTTTTCCTTGGAAAATTTGGTATTAATATGTTATCTATACATAAAAAAAAATTAGTAGTAGCAATCATAATATCTTATACTTGTGATAATAAATTAAAATCTACATTTGATTTATTTAGAAAGAAAGTATTGATTATACTTTTTTATAAAATAAATTAAAACCTGTATTTGGTTTAATATAAAACAAAGAATGACCATGGTAAGCAAACTACATAATGAGAGTACTACTGTTAAACTCGTTTTTGTGTCCTTAGTTCTTTTTTCATTCATCAATTGCCTATCTATGATTGTGATCTATAACATAGCTTGAAGACACCAAGTAACTTGTTCATTGTCCATGTATTAGTTTCCTATTTATTATTAGGTGAACAAGTAGTAAAGTTGGTTATTCATTCAGTTTGTAACAATTAAAAGGCTAGTTTTAGATGCACTGAGAAAAAAAAAAGATTAGAAGTTATGAGGTTGTATTAAAAAAATTGAATAAAAAGTTATTATTGTATTATTTTAGTTGTTTTTTTCTTGGCAGTGAAATTTGTGGCTTGTAGTTTGATATTTTATTGCCATACTTTTACATTTCCTTGTTAGAAAGGAAAAAATGGAAGTGAGAATTTTATGTGTTTTTTGCTTTGAAAATCAGAAGAGAAATTTACTTCTCTATGAATATATTTGTGAATTTCACATGTCAAATTAATATATATCACTGTCTTTATTTTTTCTATTTGAAACATATTTTGATCTTGTGCAAAAGGTGTGGTATTTCAATTGTGAAAATGACACATAACTACCAACTTAGCATACTTGGAAATTTACTAAATGCATGCTTAAAAGATGAGGAATATGAGATCATATAAATGGTTTAAAGAAGAAGATGAGGTTTTTCTTGATATTCTGCTTGAAGTCATGAACTTGTGTCAAAGATGTGATATTGGACAATTCAAGACACATACCTTGAAAGCAGCTGAGACAAACTTGGAACTAAATTTTTTTAGGTGTAGAATTAAAGTTAAACCACACAATGAATCTATAATGAAGAGATTAAGGGAATATATAACATATTGTATGATATGTTGAATCAAAGTGGATTTGATTGGGATGATGAGAAAAAAATGATTATGGTTGATAGTGATGACGTTTGGACTTTGTTTTTGCTTTGTATGGAAAAAAATGTTAAGTTAGTCTTCATTAGTTTCCTCTCTACTAAGTTGCTTTGTTTGACTTTATTTTTGCATTAAATAGAACCATTTTCTAACTTGTATGTATTTGCAGAGTCAACTAAATGATGAGCCATATAGGAATGCACCAATCCTCATTTTTGACAAACTTGATTTTACTATTGGAAAAGATCGTGCTATCAGAAAGATAGTATCCCTCCTAGTGATGTTGTTGAGGAGCTAGATAGAGGAGAGAAAGAGTAGGATGAGATTATGATATTGGAGTTGATTTGACCCAATCACCTAATATCACTCCATTACAAAGTCACTCAAGAAAGACAAATATAGGAGTTAATGCATTTGATGATAGCTTAATTAAAGTAGGAAATACTTTGGCAAAGATGATTGAATTAAGCTTAGAAAAATTGGCTAAAGCTACTAAGGATCTCAAAAGTGACAAGGCATTTGATGATTCTAGGAACCTAATAATTGAGCTGAGCAACATGGATTTAACAAAATAGGAGATTATCATGGCAAGAGATAAAATCCTATCTATGCCTCATTGTTTGCATATTTTTTGGGACCTTAATGGACCTGCACAACTTACATTTGTCAAGTCAATGATCTTGTTTATTTTTTTTATTGTTTTCTTTTGTTCTAAGTAGAAGACTTTATTTCTATAGTATATGATTATATTTTATTAATGTAATTTATGTTTCTTATGACATGAAAAGTTTACTTATGTTTATATTAAGGGCATAAGAACTTTATTTATGTCTATGTTAATGACATGAGAACTTTATTTATAACTTGAGAATTTTATTTATATTTATGTTAATGACATGAGAACTTTATTTATGTTTATGTTAATTTGTAGTAATGAAATCATTTTAATTAAGTAGCACAAATAATTTATAATAACATTTTTTATGGTAGTTTTAATATTAATTTAAAAATTTTTAAAAATTTTATTTTTTTGTAAAATAAATTTGAATATTTTTTAATAAAAAAATTATTTATGTGTCTTATTAGACAGAAAAAAAATAAATTAAATTTATCATAAAATTATATTTAAATTTGTAATAAGGGTAATTTTGTTATTTTAATATTCTTTACATCCTTTTTTACCCTAATTTGTTCATCTCAAACGTAGAATAGGACAAAATAATCATATCCCTCTTCTTATATGGTGTGTATCAAATATAAGATAAGATAAGAGTTTATCATGCTCTTGTGCTATCTTGTATCTATCAAACTCTTTTATCCTATTTCATCATATCCTATGCACCAGATAGACCCTTAAATAGAGAAGTAAGATAAAATAAATAACTAATGAATATAACATGGAAACCCTAAAAAACTGGAGAAGAAACCACAGTCATTGTCTAATGACAAAAAAAAAAAAACATTATGTGAAGATTTTTATAACGCATAAACTATTCTCTCCGACTTCATTATATCCACACTTTCAAAGTAAGTAGCTTGATTAAACCGTGCAACACTCTAAAAAAAGTATAAGAAAAGTAAAATACAAGTTTAAAGTGTTTTAATCTAATTTGCTTTTATACCATGAACTCATGTTCATTATATAGCCTAGTTCACCCACTCCCTTGTTCATTCCAGGTGACCTGAAACTTCTCCAACATACCTTGAATAAAGAGTAGTGAACTAGGCTACATAATGGACATTTAATAGGACTTCTCCCACTAAATGTGTTCTCAAGCTTAATGTGTTTTCAAATACAAGTTTAATGTGTTTCCAAGATGTACTATTTTCATCAACTCCAATAAAACTCAATAAAAGAGTTATCCTGCCACATGAATGTTATACATGATAAGGAGTTGGACAAGATAATCCAACTCCAACATGACCAACACAACACATCTCACAATTTCTAGTTCAGGCTAACTTTGTTAAGAATAACCATATCAAGATTTATGGTTTCTGATTTCAAGAACTTGATCTTTTTTATGTTGTAGTAGGCTTCTACTATAATTTGGAATTGTTGGCGGTGGGTTGTTAATTTTCTATTTCGTATTGTATTATTTATCTCAAGTTGAAAACGCTAAATAACACTTTCAATTTGCAGCTCAAGAGTTAGAAATATGAAATATATAGTATTAAGATTTTCTATATAAGTCACATTATATTTATGAAAAATTGATTTGTTCATTTGAGTAATATCCATTTTCTGTTTTATATTTTTCTCTCTTCTCCTTTTCTCTTTATCTTTTAATAACTACCTATTTAAAATTTTAAAAAATATAAAAAATTATTCTAAAAATAATATATACATATTAAAAAATATTAATCTTAACTCATAATTAACTAACAAAAAAAATTACTACAAGTGCGTACGGGGGACCAACTGTGATAGAATAGGATACAACTTTAAATATGTTATTTATGTTAAATATTTAAATGGATGATTTTGTATAATAATCTTAATTGGTTTCAACATAATTATTTATAGGTGCACTTAAAATCAAACCAAACTGAATTGAAAAATAAAAAATGGAAAAAAAAATTAAAAAATGAAAAAAATTACTTTAATTTAGGGTGATTTGATTTTTATAATTTTCAAATCATGCGGTTTGGTTCTATTTGTGGTTTAAGATGTTGAAACCACATCAAACCAAATCAAATTGTCCATCCTTAGTTATTTTAGTAAATCTCTAGGAATACTATATAATTACTCATTATTTTTTAAATTTATAAGATTTTGACTTAATTTTTAATTAGAATTTTTAATTAATATGTATTAGTTCATGAATAAATATTTTAACAAAACTATTTGATTTAATTTCATTGCATACAATTTGAAGAAAATCACTAAAATGTAATGTTTGATGAATTAATTATTTATATTTTAACTTTAATGATTGCTACTTTTATATAATTTTGTTGAAAGTGACTAAACTTTTATATAATTTTGAAAATAATTTTTTTAGTATATTTTTTAATGCTTTTCTTATAGGGAAAGTGTTAGTTTTTAACGAATAGATTGAAACCCGCAACTTCTCCCTCCCCCATGATAACAAAGTTATCACAAACTACCAGATCAACTTTATAACTTTATCATTTTTAATACTTAATAATAAAAAAATTTAAACTATAAAACTAAATCAAATCAAACTGCAAAAAATTGATTTGACTTATTTATTTTATAATTCATCTAAACCAAATTAAACAGTAACACATTTATTTTTATTATTTAATTTTATTAATTTTAAACTCAAAATCAAGCGAACACCTTTAATTATTTCTAACATAGGATAGATGTAATTTCTAAAAAGGATGACAAAACAAAAAAGTTATACATTATTATGATTCGGTCACAAAAATTACCTTAGGATGATAAAAAATTATGATTAATTAAACTAAAAGAGTATAAATAATATGTGGTTTGGCATTTAGGTTAAGAACAGGGTAGAGTGGAAAAAAAAAAAAGGAAAGCGTGGTCCAGTGAGGTGTGCAAAGCAGAGCTGCAGCGCACTTTCTCTCTCAACCAAACAAACAACAACGCACCGTTGTCGACATCATTGCCATCCCAGAAACAAATGCAAACTCCTCCAACACGTGTCCCTTTCCATTCACCAATTTTCATACTAACTTTCTTTATTTATTTTACCTCCAAACCTGTTTGTTTCTTGCACACAATTTCCTGTGGTCCCCACCATCTCCCTCTGCAGTTTATTTTTTTATCTCTTTACCCTCACAAACTGTTTGTTTGTTTCCTCGATTCAATTTTTCCTTGATATTGTTGTCCTAATCCAACGAGATAGATTATCAAACTCATTCCCTTCGTTTGTGACGGAATATGGTCTCCTTCTTAGGTTGTATGTCCATCTCACTTTCACACTTGCCTGCTACAACATGTTTTTCCAGTTGTCACTACTTCCTCACTGTATTTTACTCGTTTTTCTTTAAGGTACAAAGAAATAAGGGGTTTTCTTTTTTACTCTAGGAGAAGGAAACAGAGAAGAAAACTTTAAAGATACCGACTTTTAACTGAAACAGAATGTGGGTGTTTGCAAGCTAGGCTTTATAAGTCAGTAAAGCCACTTTCTTCGTTCCGTGAAAAAACAGCTCGATCCCGTGCCTACACGCCAGCAGCATCTGCTTTTTTCTTATTCTTTTTGGTTCTGGGGTGGAATCTACATATAAAAGTTCAAATCTTTATTTCATTTCTTGGTGGAGGAAAATTGTTTGGGAGCTGACCTCGTGTTGGGTTGGTCCTAAGATTTTTTTATACTTTTTTGCTTTCCTGTTTCTTTAAGCTGCATAATTCTCTCTCTAGGAATTAGGTGCTTCTATTTGTTTAATGGAAGATTATATTTATGGGTTTAACAGTTCATACCTAGCCACAATACGCGTTTCGTATACGTGTTGAAATCTTTCTTTCTTTTTTCTTTTGTGCTAGTTTGCTTGGTGGTGTACACCCAGACATTCTCGCTGGTAATTCTGCTACTATGCTTTTTTTTATGCTTGGAATTTGTGTTCTGTGTTTTGGCTACTTTGAATCGGCTACAAGTTGCTCTTCTTTTTTTTTTCTTTTTTTTTTAAAAAAAAAGTAATTGAAGCTCGTAGTTCATCAAACTCAGTAGAGGCCAAGTTTTTAACTAACCGTCTGCGATTTCGGCTGCAACCTTAATACTTTTGGACTCAGACTGCAATTGTGGTTAGATTTGTCCGCAGTTTCCCGCGATTGCAATTTGTCTGCGAGGAAACTGTGATCGCAATCACAATTTAAAATCTTTTTAGATGCCAAAACTGGGGTCATATAAATTGCATAATACATTGTGAAAAGTTGCTTCTGCAATTTGGATTTACAAGTTTTATTTGGTTGTTGTTGGAGATGAGTTAGTAACTGTTGATCTTTGTGATGAATGCAGATCAAGTTGGGATAACGTGGCTCTTTATATTGCCTAGTGTTTACTGTGTGGGAGGTGTGTTTATGTTTGGAGGTCTAATATGCTTGTGAGAAATAGGCCTTTTGGATTTGAGTAATTGAGTGAAAGAGGAAAGTGAAGGTTCTTTGGTGCGGCTAGATATGGCCTCTGGTGAAGGGAGGCGGCGTCATCATGATCTTGTGCCTCTTGCTGCATTGCTCAAGAGAGAGATGAAGAATGAGAAGATGGAGAAGCCTACTGTGAGGATTGGACATGCAGCTCAGTCCAAGAAAGGGGAGGATTACTTTCTAATTAAGACTGATTGTCAGCGTGTGCCCGGGAACTCGTCATCATCCTTTTCTGTATTTGCGGTATCATTGAACTTTTCTGTTTCAGATTACATTTACTCCTCTAGAAAGGCATGACATATATGATATATAATAATAATAATTAATAAGTAGTAGTTTGGATTATTGATGTTTTGTTGGTTCTTGTTTTGGTTGAAACTTTGCTTTATTTTTACTCTTGGGGTGTGGCATTAGGCGAACAGCCTTTTCAGATTGTAATTGTAAATTGTGAGCCAAAATTAATGTTCTTTTGGATGGAAGCACATCATCCAATTTGATGGTCATTCATTTCTTCTGGTTCACAGATCTTTGATGGGCATAACGGAAATGCTGCTGCCATTTTCACTAGGGAGCATTTGTTAACTCATGTGTTGGGTGCTCTTCCTCGGGGTCTTGGACGAGATGAGTGGTTGCAAGCTTTACCAAGGGCATTGGTTGCTGGGTTTGTTAAGACTGATAAGGAATTTCAGAGCAGAGGTGTGGATTTTAGCTTGTATTCTTTCTTTTCTTTTTTTTTGTGATAGAGAAGTTATTGATATAGGAAGGGTGGAAATGCAGAATAGGAGGATCGGGAGTTTTTTAATTTTTTCCCCCCTTTTTACTGATTTTAAGAGTCCTCATCTGGTATTGTACAGGAGAAACTTCTGGAACTACAGCCACGTTTGTTATAGTGGATAGGTGGACTGTGACTGTTGCATCTGTTGGAGATTCCCGTTGTATACTAGATACCCAGGGTGGTGCTGTTACTTCCTTAACGGTTGATCACAGACTTGAAGAGAATATTGAAGAGTGTGTTATTATTTATCTCTAATGCCTAATGTGTTACGTTTTTTTTTATGCTCTTGGTTATGAGTTGCACTCTATGCACAGGAGGGAACGTGTAACTGCCAGTGGAGGAGAAGTTGGGAGGCTTAGCATTGTTGGTGGTGCTGAGGTGAGCATATTTACGTTCTTGTTATACTTTTTTCATCCTAAAATAGAAGAAAGGCCGAGATCTTCCATTTTTCCTATTCCCTTTCAACATCTAATTTCAGGACATTGTATTTAGCTTATCCTTGTTTTAAAGTTTAGTTCTAAACCTTTACAGATTGGTCCCCTCCGATGCTGGCCAGGAGGTCTTTGCCTTTCTAGGTCAATAGGAGACATGGATGTTGGGGAGTTCATAGTTCCAATACCATATGTCAAACAAGTGAAGGTATAATTTGTTTCCAGATGATTTCTTCTTCTTTATGTCAGTGATCATAATGCCTATGCATCCTACTAGGTCTTTGTTCAAGATATAAATCTTACACTTTATGATGGATTATAGCTATCAAAGGCTGGTGGGAGGCTTATAATTGCCTCTGATGGCATATGGGATGCTCTGTCCTCAGAAATGGCTGCGAAATCTTGCCGTGGTTTGCCTGCTGAACTTGCTGCTATGCAGGTTGTCAAGGTAGTATGCACTACAATGCTATATGTAATTTAGGAAACATGTCTTCTGGATTGTTATTTGACATTATCATCAATGTTACTAAGTTGACATTTTTCCTCACAAAAGTGTATGCATTCCAACTATGATTCAGGAAGCACTAAGAACAAGAGGGTTAAAGGACGATACAACTTGCATAGTAGTTGACATAATCCCACCTGATAATGAATTGCCACCAACGCCTCCCCCCCAAAAGCGGAACAAGCTGAGAGATCTTCTTTTGTTCAGGAAGAGGTCCTGTGATTCTGCCAGTAAGCTGTCAAAAAAGCTTTCAGCTATAAATATAGTGGAGGAACTGTTTGAAGAAGGTTCAGCAATGCTTGCTGAAAGGTAACTTGTCATTCTCCTAGGAAAAATTATTCAATTGATGTGAATCATTGAATTTCATTAAGGTTACTTGCATATTGTTTTCCATCTATGAACCTGTAAGGTGTGATACATAATTCCTAAAGGTGGGCTGTGGGAGGGTGGTCTTCTAATGATTCTATTGTAGTAGTGAATTTATATTATCTGTAATTTATATCAACTCTGTACATGGTATTGATGGTATCGTATTACTCTAATACTGTCATTTCATGCGTTACGCTGTAAAAGTTTTTAGGATTTGTATTGAGGCTTATATTAGAATAATGGTGGAGAATGGCAAGCTATTTATAATTCCAGGGAAACTTGGGAATCAACCTAATAATGTTTGAATAGTTTTGAAAGTCAAAATGATGATAAACTGATAAGTTGAATCTCGCTCCTGCTTCCATTTTGAAATCATTTTTTTTACTGATACGGTATTTCGATCCCTTATAGATATACGTGCTTTACATAAACCATTTGGCTTAAAAATACTTATTTTTTATCCTATTCATTCCTACAATTTCATGATTGGTTCTCTATCGACTGACTCTTACTTAGGATGCTGTGTGAGTCAATTTCAGTATGTGTTTTGTAGTTATGAGTTTGTTATTGTCTGAAAGCGTTGCCTTCCTTTTGTTATTAAGGTCTATAACGCATAAGTCAGATTTACTGAAAGATAATTTTGTATCTTGTGCCTTTAAATACTTTTGAAACAGCTATGGTTCATGAATATTTAATACTTTATGTGGCGCAGATTAGGAAATGATGACAACATGAATTCGGGGCAATCAACATCTGGCATTTTTGTCTGTGCTGTTTGTCAAATTGATCTTGCTCCAAGCGAGGGCATCTCTGTCCACGCAGGATCCATTTTCTCCACCAGCTCCAAACCCTGGCAAGGTCCTTTTCTATGTTCTGATTGCCGTGATAAGAAGGATGCTATGGAAGGAAAACGTCCAAGTGGAGTTAAGGTGTCATAGGCTCAAAATTGGGGTCCTATTCTAGTATTCTTTATGCTATCTTTCACATTTTTGTATTCACGATTTTTATAGGCAAATTAATTGATTGAATCTCACTATCAAGTAGCAGCAGATGTATATGTGATATCCTCGAATTCATCTAAAATGGTCATTGCATTTGATTTGAGTAGAGCAAATTTAAGGCCTGGGAGAGTGACTGGAATGGATTTTTGGGCGGCTGAAGATTCTTCATCTTCGATTGATTGTTAGATTTGGATGGTTCCAAAGTATATTCTTTTGTATAGTAGTTTATGTTGCTTAAACGTACCACAAAAGTGGGTATCATCTTGACTAAGTATGCAGCAATAGCATGGCGTGCTACTTCCACCTCTAATTCCTGTATATAAATTTCCATCACCTCTTGGGGATTAGAAGCTTCCATATTTTTTCCCTTTTGTGGAGGTTTATGTATTGGTACAAGATGAAAGCGTAATTTCTTTTGTAACTTTAAAATTTAGACAGTCTCAACCTACTTTGTATCGTTAGAGAGGGTGTGATTTGCATTTAACTCAATTTATCCTTATTTCTATGAGGTTGTCGTCCCAGTAGACAGACATTGAAATGGAAATTATCAATTGAGTCTTATTGAGATTGCCTATAATTACAAGTGTGTATTTCCCTGTCAATTAGTTTGGGAAATAAGTTTTGTAAATAACAGTTTAGTCATATTTTTTAATTAAAAATAAATAAAATAAAAGGAGAAAGAGAAAAAGAGAGAGAGATCTCTCAAGTTACAGAGAATATTTCGTTCTTTAATTTGTAATAGGATTGTAATTGTAAAATTCAAAAGTGAGTCTGGAGTTAATATTTTTTCTTCTCTTGTTTTATTTCTTTAATGTATTTATTTTCCATTCGTTCTTTAATGTATTTAATGTATTAGTCACTCACTCACTTGCCATATAATTTGTTTGCAAAACAACTGAAAATGAACGTTGAAATGCGCTTTTTGGTGCCTTGCTTTCCCTGCATGTCAAGATGCTGGATACCAACAGGTTTTTCTGTTTTTTTCTTATTTTTTTGTCTTTTTAAAATTTAAACGCAAATTCTATTAATAAGGCGATGATTCCAGTTTCAAGAATGGTGGGTGGGCTTTGAAGTCTTTTCCAAAACAAGAGAAGGAAATTTTTATTTTTAATTCTTATTTTTATGGGATTTACATTTAAATAAAATTATTTAAATTTAACCCATCTAGGGTGTGATATTTAATCCAGTAGTAATTCTACCTTTTTAATGTTACTTAGCTTTCAAAGTTTACCATGCATGGAGTAAAATAAATTTGTTTAGTTTTATTGAAAAAATATCATTCTAATTTACAACAACTAATAATGCTAATTACCATCTTTAACATAACTTTGATTTAAGGGTTTAATGACTATCCATTTGTCAGTGTTAATCTTAAACAAGAATAATTTAATTTAAAATAAAAAATAATTAATTTTTCATTGAGGTAAAATAAATATTTATATAATTTTATATATATTTAATTTAGATATTATTCTTAATTGTGGTAAATAAAATATTGGTTGCAACTCTATTTCCAAATATTAAAATCAAATATTGATTGCAACTCCATTTTCAAATGTTTTGCACTATTTTCACCGTGAAGTTACCACAAGTATTACTCAAAATTTTATGTTCAGGTATGCTGAACATTTATTTATAGCATTACAAACAGTGATTCACATAAACGTTGTTTGTACCAATTCACATGAACAAATTTTAGTCCAGTTAATCATACGAAGAATAACCTATAGGTATAAGCTTGCTTTGAAACTTTTATTCATATATATACATTTAAGTGCGTTGCCATTGCGGTTTGACGCGAATTTGAGTCTAAAGTTAATTAAAATTAAATTATAAAAATAAATATGGTGTGATTTGGTTTAGTTTAGATTAATTATAAAATCTAAATAAAAAATCTTTTACAGTTTAGTTTTATTTGTTTTTGCGCTTTAAAAATTTCTATTATTAAGTATTAAAAAATACATTAAAAAAATTTATTTTCAAAATTGTATAAAAGTTTAGTTACTCCCAACAAAATCATATAAAAGTAATAATTATTAAAATTAAAGTATAAACAATCAATTTATTTAAACATTATATTCTAATGGTTATTGTCAAATTATATCTAATATACATAGGGGTTATGTAGCGAGTGTTCCTGGGACCGCGATTGATGAAATTAAACCAAATAATTTTGTTAAAATATTTATTCATCAACTATTCGCATTAATAAAAAATCTTATAGAGATTATATCAAAATCTTTTAAACTTAGAAAATAATAAGTAATTATATATGTCTTCTTGGAATTTTTTAAAACAAATAAGGATGAGCGATTTGGTTTTTTTTTTTTGTGCGATTTTAATATCTCAAACCACAAACCAAATCACCGCGCGTTTTTTATAATTTAGGAGTTATAAAATTTATTTAATGACAAAATTTACTCATAAAAGAAAAGGAAAAAAAAGTAGGTTGTTTTTTTTTTACTAACAAAACTAATATTTACATGTAAAACAATTTCATAGTCTACACAATTTTAAACAATCGGCTAAGATAAAGAGAAAGTTCTCATGGAGTTGTCTTGGATCATCTGAAGATCACATTACTATGAGTCAAGAAGTCCGGTCTTACTTTTATTTTCAATTGACCTAAGCTTTCTTAATGAATATTGGAAATAATACTGGATTGATATTAATTAATTATCTTTTATCATTATCTGACGATTTAAGATATTATGATAATCATATCTTATCATCTTATAACATCTTTATGATTATTTGAATGAGATTGTAATAAGATTGACTCTGTAATGAGTTTGGTCAATCATAAAAATCTCATTTGAGGGGTTCTAACTATCCTGTGGGATTATAAATTTGTCATCATCTCATTAAGCAAATTAACATACACATTCTCTAAAATAATCTCCCTAGAAAGTAGATAGTAAAACCCTTAATTGAAGAGAGTTTTTTTTATTTTCATAAATTAGTATCAGAGTCAAGTTAGATACATATTATGGTTGTTTTCCTATTAGAGAATTAAATTTGAATTGGAGTTTTTTTTGTTATTATTAAAATTTTATAATATACTTTACTATTATCTTTTGCACAAAAAAATTGAAGGTTTACGCTACTTGTTGCTAAAATAAAATATAAAATTTTCATTCAATTACTCTTACGTAGGTAAATTATGCATTGAAACTTTTTTTTAAGTGTTACCCCTTTAAAAAACCTAAAATTACTGGGTAAATTATTTTCAAAATTACTTAAGGGGTTTCCTTTTTATGTTTGTTGACCAATACAAGTCATCTATGTGGGCAATATAAGATGATTTGTGTTAACTTTACTTTGAGAAGTGTTAAAGGGGTTGCATGGACTCATTTTTGTACCCATATTTTTGTGATTATTTGGTCAAATGAAAATCTTTTCGTTTTGATACGATAAATTCACTCTCAGGAGCAGTGAAT
The DNA here is from genome assembly GCA_037954015.1 of Psophocarpus tetragonolobus. Classification (NCBI taxonomy): domain Eukaryota; kingdom Viridiplantae; phylum Streptophyta; class Magnoliopsida; order Fabales; family Fabaceae; genus Psophocarpus; species Psophocarpus tetragonolobus. The sequence goes on along the minus strand of CM075692.1, from coordinate 6,193,966 downwards.
GGGGTTGCTCATTTTTTGTATTCTTATCTTTTCACAAATACCGTGTTTATTTAATATTTTAATATTATTATTATTTTTTAGTATAATTTTTTTTATTAATTCAAGATTAATTAAATTTTTTTTACTATTATAATCTTGAATTTTGAACCTATTTTCATTATGATAATTATTTACAATATTTGTATTCTCCAATTATATTTTACTCTCTTTAATATTAAATTATCATTTATAAATTAATGTTTAAGTCATTTTATTAATTATGCACAATCTTATTTGTCCTTTTCTTATGCGCATAATTTTCTTTATTAATTTTCATTATTATTACTTGTCTGTTATGGATATAGTAATGTGCATTTTGTATGTTGGTCATATAATATATATGATTAAAATTATGCAAATTTATTGGACAATAGGCATAATTTTTTTTTTCATTTACATAGTTGTAATTTCACCTATCGTGGATGCATTTATGTGAATTTTATGATATAATTATTTCTTTATTGCATTGATGATAATTATACCCTATCATTGTTAATGTAATTTGGTGTTCTACAATGTACTTCTCTTTGCTTATGTTAATGATTTTTTTTAATACCCTATCGGTATTAGGATTTTATTGATATAAGTTATAATGCACTGTAATTTGTTTAGGGATTTTCTTTTAACTGAACTTTTAGAATTACTTAATGTTTCCCTATTATTGTAATGTTCAGTTTATTTTCCTAATTTTATCCTTTTTAGTTATATTTATATGTAACTAAAATTTATACTATCATTTTCCTTTTGTTCCATAATGACTTATAACCTTTAATTGAACATTTTTCTTGCAATGCAAATTTTCTATATATATATATATATATATATATATATTATGTAGGTAGTGGATTTACCCTATCAGTATGATATTACTTGACATAATTATAGTGTGATAAAGAAATAGTTGAATTTTATTTAGTCCTCTAGGTATTTTTTTGTTATGTCAACTATTTTTTATTCAACAAGTAGAAGAATTTTGTATATTATAATTTTAATTAATATCTTATAAATAAATATCTTAGTATAAGATTTTTACCTTAAATGTCTCATTAATCATACATGTGCAAAAACAGATCTTCTTGATACAATTATTTTTTCTTATCACATTATTTGTGATCATGTTGTGGGATCTATATTAAGGATTTTGTATTGATCTCTTGTAGAATATTTTCTTGTATAATAAACTTTCTATTGATATGGAATATTAGTATGCCATTTTGTAAGGACAATATAAGAATTTCAAATTTGAAGAGATTAATTCTCCATACCATATTTTATAATGTTGTTGATGGTAGTTTTGTAAAAGATATATGCTTTATTTTGGCATATATACAATAAACCTATGTCCATTATAAATTGTGATGAGAGTTAGAGATTATTTATTATTAGATCCTTAATATTTGTAAGAATATATCTCATATGCTTCCACTGTGTATAATCACATTTTATTCTCAATTTTGTGTGGATATTATTTATTGTAGCGCTTAATTTTTTTATGATTAGTTGAGAACTTGCTTATGATATCATATTCTATGTAAAATTATCAAGATATCCCTTTTCTCGCTCATGTAATTACTTTTTCAAAATCCTCTTAGGGGTCCATATTTTTTAAAGGATTGATTAATGTATGGTTAATTATGAAACCATTTTGTGAGAATTATTTATTCTTATGGATGAATTTGTAGGTTTAATATTCTTGTTTTTTAACCACTTTTCTCATTAATCATTTGTTTTTCTACTACTTTCTAATTCTTTAAGTAGAAAAATAGTGAATTTTAATTCACTTTTATTAATATTTTATAAAGTCATTATCCCACTACCACTAGAACTTTTAATACTAGTGTATCCTAATGATAATCCTAATATTTTTTTGGTATATTAAGGATTAGGGGAGTATATATAATCTTGTATTATCTCTCAAGATTTATATATTTTTATTGTCATATATTTGTGTGCATAATTAATTATGATATGATATATTCTATAGGATTTGACTATTTATTTTTGTCCTATTTTAATTGAGATACTTAAAATTCATTGTATTTTAATAGACATATTTAATGCATGTTAAGCGTTTTTTGTTGGGTATTGTACATTAATCTTTTTGGCATGCAATTACTTATTTTAATTTCTTTTACCCAAAATTTCACATTTTGTTTGGTCAAAATTCTATAAGTATATTGTAGCTACAATATTCAATGATTTTCTACTTTGTAAAAGTGCTTATTATGATAGTACTCCTATCGAGTACAATTTTGCACTACTGAAGTACTTGTGAATTTTTGTTTGAATCAATTATCTAAGTGTGTCCTCAATTGATATTTTGTGGCCACAATAATCTGAGTGTTATTTTATATAAACTAGGTGTCTATGTGGTCCTAGTAGGAAATTTATTGATTTCCTACTTGTCTTCGGATTCTTACATAATCACTCATTTTCTGAAACTCGAATTAGTTGAATGTTAAATATTATAGAGCATTTATGTAGCCTATATGTAATTACATATGTTGTTGAGCTATGATGAGTACTTAGATGCATGCTAATTATGCTTTCTCACCTTTATAATTTTTCGGACTCAAGTAAAATAATATTAATAGAACTTTTTTTATTCATTGATTAAATACTTAACTATTGGAGTTTTATAACTCACATGGTTTGGTTAAGTTTTGATGTCTTAGATCAGTGAGAGTCTGAAAACTCTCTTATAAGATATGTGTGAAGTAATATAATTTTAGTAACATATCTCTTAGCATTTCTTTGGATGTTTGAAACCATATAGTATCATTTTATTGAACTATATTATTCTATCTACTTTATGAGAAATATTTGTTAACGTATAATATATATTCCTATTAGATATTATTTTGTAGCTCAAATTTCTCATATTGTTGTCTAATATAAGATTTGTCTATATTCTAGTTTAATGATTTGTCTTTGTATTATGTATTAATACCATACAAGTGAGAGAATGTTAAAAATAATAATTGATTGGTATTAATCAATTATCTTTTATCATTATCTACCAATTTAAGATATGGTAATAATCATATTTTATCATATCTTATAATATCTTTATGATGATTTGAATAAGATTAGAGTAAGATTGACTCTGTGATGAGTTTAGTCAATCATAAAAAGCTCAGTTGAGGGATCTCTGCCTACCCTGGAAGATTATAAATTTGTCATCCTATCAAACAAATTAACATACACCTTCTCTAAAATCATCCCTAGAATGTAGATAGTAAAACCCTCAAGAGTTTTTATTGAACTTATATCTTTACGATAATAATCATATAGAAAGTGGCAAGGAACTCTAATTCAATATATATGAGGTATACAAATTCTTTTTCCTGTATCTTTTATATTTATTCTCTATACATACTATAATCTTGATCTATTTATTTAAGAGATTTTTTTAATTTCCATCACTTAATACATATCACTGGCTTAACTTGAAAATTATTTTAATGTGAGTTCATATAAGCAACTCTTATCAATTTTTAAACAACTCACTTTGTGAATTGTCATTAAAATAATATTTTTCATATTAAACAACTCTTGCCAAAAAATACTTTTAGGTGACTATTGACGTCAAAGATTTAATATAAAGGTTTAAATGTAATTTTGTTATTTCTATTTTTTAAAATTTATAATTTTCCCGAGTCTTTTTATTTTAAATATAGATATTTAGTTTTTCAATTTTATAAAATTTGTAAGTTTAGTCTCTTATTTTAAAATAGAGAATCAAAATTAAAAATTTTAAAAATAGAAAACAGGATAATTAAAATTACATTTTTAGTTAATTATTCAAATATTTCAATCACAAATGAGTTTTATCTCAGTTAAGCAAAGTTTTGTGAACCAAATCCAAAAGATAGTTTTTATTTGAGTTTATGTCCGTAATGTCTTCGCGAGTTTTGAATTTGAGTAAGTTTGATGACAGGATTAGAACCCGAAAGTGAAACCATCCAAGTTTGATTAGGACGGCCAAACATATTGGCTTAAAAAGTAAATTTTCACATTATTCTTTTTAAGTTTTAATTCAAGAATTTAAGTTAAATTTAGTGAGGATTTACTGCTGATTAATAAGTCAGTTTTTTTTTAAAAATAATTACCTAAATGAGTCTGTTTTAAAAAATTTACTAGGATGAATCTGTTTTATAGGTTGACTTGATCAAACCGTAATTTGCAATTACAATTTCAATATCATGTCAATTGTGTGCTTACGTGAGATTTAAGTTGACAAAAAATCTCTTCTAAAACCGTAATTCCTACGCAAATAACACCATGATGGTCAAAGACAACTTCTTGGGACCACGCGAATAACACCATTAAACCCACAAATATGAGTTGTTGTTTAACTAACATTTGGCTAAAATCGCAACTCCGAATTGTGTTTTGACTGGTCATGGATCAATACATTCTCTTTACCCAGTGGTTAGTAATGGCGTGGATTTCCATTCCTTTTAAAAACGCATATGACAGTTGCAGTTTGCTTATTTATTTATTTTTGTTGTGTCCTTGCTTTATCCAATGGTTGAATGACAGAGATATATAAATGGTTAAAACCGCAAACCGCATTTGCAATTTATGCAGTCTTTAACCAACCGTTTTCAACAATCAACGAATATGAAGCAACACAGATTTTTAGGGGCATGAAACCGTAGATGGGAACTGCATTTTCATTGGGTATTACACAACCTTCCGTTATATTGCATTGACTAATAGTTGTTGCATGCATAAACCGCAGGTGGTAACTGTAGTTTATCTGGCCTATTACCTTTTATGAATACTTTTGTAGGCCTTCTTGAGAAATCATAATCAAATCTTCAAAAGTTTCTAATATTAGAGAGTTAAGTGAAAGTTGTGATTTTATTTCCAAATCTTCAGGTATTTTGTTTCATTTGAAGAAAATAAAATTTTGGTTCTTTATTATTAAATATTTTGATATAATTTTTTTTTTAATTTTTAAATTGGAGATTGGTACTCATTTAACCATTGACATCTTCCTTTTCTTCTCGTCCTTCAATCGATAGTGTTCACTTTAAACTCATAGAGAATAACGTGTTGTATATGCAAAATGAACATATTTCACAACATGTTTGGAACGAAGAGGGCGACCGAAAACTATTAATCAAACTGCAATTCTCACCTACAATGGAGAAGAATCGATTCCTGCACAAATTGTAGCAAATTTACGTGAAGTGGGGTTCTACATGGTCGCTCAGATGAGTTTTCGACAAATTAATGTTGGTTTAATAAATGCATTTGTTGATAGATGAAGACCTGGAACTCATACTTTCCATATAAGATGTGGAGACTGCATCATCACCCTTCAAGATGTTGCAAACTTATTGAGTTTATGTTTAAGTGAAACCCCTGTTATAGTTTCAACAAATGTTGATTAGGTTCAACTATATCAAGAACTACTTGGAGTTTCACCTAGTGAAAATGAAACTGACGGTAGTTAATTGGTTTACTCATAATTTTGGTGGCATTGCTAACTATGAAGGCAATGAAGAACAACTACGAAGATATAATAGGTCATGAATTTTACGACTTATTAGTAGTCCCCTGTTTGTTGATAAATCAAGTAGTAAATTTTCTTTAAGATATCTCCTATTGTTGCGATACTTTGGTGAGTGCAGTGCATATGCATGGGTTCCTGTTGTACTTAGTTTTTTATATAGAGAATTATGTGTCACAACAAATTATAAAATAAAGTCAATTAGTAGTTTATGCCTATTAATACAAATATGGCCATGAGAGAAATTCTCAAATATTGCACCAAGTTTGATACCCCCATGCAAACACAACCAACCTGTTGGGTTAAGGTAATTTTTTTATGAAGTATGATGTAAGTTATATTTTATAACATTATTGATAAATTAGTTATTTAATAGTAATTGTTTAATTTTATAGGTGGTTACGACGACGAAATAGACACATTGGTGGGAGTGATGATTTAAAACATCATTGTTGATTACTTGATACGATGAAGCAAAAATATGTAAGAAAATATATGTAATAAATCTTTAATTTGTTAATAATATTAACTACTTTTTATGTTATGTAGGTGGTTTGAATGTCATACACAAGTGAAGTTTTGGCGTAATTACCAATGATTTGCATAAAAGGGATTAATGTGTGGAAATGCATTGTGCCATTAATTTGCTTCAACGTTTGTGAATGAAATCAACCAGATAGAGTTATGTAACAGTTTGGATGAGACAACGCATACTACGTCCTCCTTTCCAGCCCAAAAAATTGCATGATCTGACCATGTGAGGAAAATGAGCAGAAAATTGGCTTCGATTGTTGCAACCTGCAATTAGAATGTGGAACAATAGAGGTCAATTTACGGTTGATGAAACAAGACCCCAACTTGGAGATCTCGCATTTACCTCTGAGTATATGGCTTGATATCGTGCCCAAACAAAGATGTTTATCGACCTAAGAAATGCAAGAGCGTCATTGTTGGTAATATTTTTTATACTACGTTTTCTATTTGTTTTTTAATGTTTGTGGTATTTATAAAAGTCTCAAAATGGTTATGTTTTTTATTCTAGGGTGAAGTTGGAGAGACATTATCATATATGGTGCCTTCGGAAGAAAGAAACAAGTGGTCAATGGACGATTTAGTCCAATATGTTTATAAAATTATGGTCCTATTAGAAGATGAAGATCGAAATACGATAAGGCAGTACTAGCACTTGAAAGTATGCATGTGATAGACATACCAAAATTTAATATTCCACAGTTATACTATGAGAGTCGTGGTCTCAGTCGATAGAGGAACGCAGTTCAGCCACAAGTTTATCCTGTTCCTAATTTTCCAGAATATCAAGAAGGCATTTATTATACAGCTACACATTAATGTTATTCATGTGCCTCTTGTTATCAACAAATTAAAATTGTTATTCTTAACAAAATAATATTTGTTGTTAAACATATCTTGTTAGACATTTCTTACTAACAATTATTGAATATTATGACTTTCATCGTTGTCAATATCAGATGAATTATCATCAATTGGAACATCATTTTCTTCTTCAGATGTTTCTTCATCACATGAATCAGCAATAACATATCATCATCTACTTCAACTATGTCAGAATTAATTACTCTAGTGTCTATTGGAGTACCTAAGCTAGTACCAACAACCGATTTTTCAACATACAATTCTATTACCTCAACATCATTTTGCTATTCAAAGGCATTAAGCATAATTTTATGTCTTCATCATAACAATTTGTAGTGGCACATATCTTCCAAAAAATAAAAATCTACAAGTTACAAATTATATGACTTCATTTGATTGCTTTTTTAACTTCTATTGAATCTTCTTTTTTAATGTACTAAAATTAATAGCACGCCTAATTTCAATTGCTCTTTTACTCCTTTAAAAAATAACACCTTCATCTTCCTCTACATTCTTCCATTACTATAAATAAATGTGAGAATTGGAGTTGCCATAATATTGATAAATGTATCTACAAAAAAGTTAATTGGACAACAATAAAAAATTTTGATAAAATATTTTACACAAACTAAGAAAATAATATTATTACAAAAATACATAATAAATATTAATATCAAAGTAAATTAGTAAATGACAAAATGAAGTAAAAATACCACAACTAAGTAAAAATAGTAAATGCTTCTATTAACATCAAAATAATAATATCAGTACAATATTTTTTAGAATGTATTACACATGTGTATATATATATATATATATGTGTGTGTGTGTATGTGTGTGTGTGTGTGTGTGTGGGCTAGGGTAGGCCAGAGGGACCTAAACCACAAGTCGTATTTGCGGTTTATGTACCCCGATAACATTTTATTAGACATAAGGTAGGTGTACCACTTGGGAGGGGATAGGACAAAAAAAATAGCCAAACCGCAAGTGCCATTTGGAGTTTTAAGGAGATGAAAATCTGTGCCATTGCTAACCACTGGACAAAGGAAAGACACTAGTCAATGACCAGTCAAACCGCAAATCCAAGTTGCTTAAGCAGATAACAATATGTGCCAACTAACCATTGGGTAAAGCAAGGACACAACAACAACAAAAAATAAAAATAAGCAAACCGAACAGCCATATGTGTTTTTAAAGAAATGGGAGTCCATGTCGTTATTGACCACAGGTCCATGACTAGTAGAAACGCAACTCAGAGTTGCGGTTTTAGCCAGATACTAGTCAAACTGCAACTCGTATTTGCCAGTTTAATGAAGTTATTTTGACTTTCGTGCGGTCTCGAGGAAGTTGTCTTTGACTATCATGAAACCACAATTGGGAATTGTGGTTTTAAGAGAGGTTTTTTACCACCTTAGATACCACATAAGCACATAATTAACTTGAAACTAAAATTACAATTGTGAATTGTGGTTTGACCAAATCAAATTGCAAAACAAACTCACTCTAATAAATTGTTTTTAAAACAAATTCATTTAAATAATTATTTTTAAAAAAGGAATCACTTAAGTCAATTAGCCAACCATCTACATATTAACAAGTAATCTATTTAATTACAAGTAATGACTAATTGATTTTTTGTAATTTAATGACTAATGGATTTTAAATTTGATAAGAAATTATATAGAAAAAATTTATCTAAAGACGTTCGAATTATGTTCCAATTCTAAAATTGAACATAAAAGTATGGTTTAATTGCAATACGTTGTTGTATGTAAAGAGTTGTATATGGTTAACTGGTAAAAAAATGTCATAACTTTTAAAATAAATATTATAAAAAATCAATAAATAATTTGAGATTAAATGATAATATAAAATTACTTTACACAAGTTAATATGTAAATATATTTCTTTCATACAATTAATCATTATTATCTATATTATTAATAAAAGAAATTCTCTTTTTAATGTGCACTTTCTAAAATACTTAGGGCTTGATTGGTTTGATTTTGTTTTTTAGTTTTTTAAAAGAGTTTTAAAAAACTGTTTTCAGCAAGAAAAGTAAAAAAACTTGTTTGGCAAGTGATATTTGAAAACCGTTTTGAAGATGTAAAAATGAAAAAATTTGTTCATGTTTATTAGAATTTCATTCATGAAAAGCAAAAAACAACATATTCTCATTGTATTTTGAGTTTTCAAAATAAAAACAGAAAACTAAACAGCAAAACTACTTTAAGCTATTCCAGTTTTTTAGTTTTCAAAAACAAAAAAACCAGAACTGTTTTCGAAAATTGTTTTTAGAAAACACTACTGAAGCAAGTTTTTTAGTTTTCAAAAACTAAAATACTGAAAACAGTTTTATAAACTGTTGTCAAACAAGCATTTATTCTACCCTTAGTTTTGGTTTTTGGTTTTAAAACTTCTAAAAATAAAAACTCGTTTTAGTTTTAAGTTTTCAAAATTTTTAAAACAACATTGTTTTTGTTTCCAAATTTAAAACATTGGTTTCAAATCTTAACCAAAATACTAGTTGAAGGTAGCGATCATTGAAGGTGACAGTCGATCATTGGCGATCGCCGGTCGGAGGTGATGGCCAGTGACCATTGATCGGCGGTAGCGGCCGGTGACCGTTAGTCGGAGGTGGCATTCGATGATCGCCGGTCAGAGGTAGCGGTCGGTGACCATTAGTCAGAGGTGGCGACCAGTGATCATCGGTCGGAGGTGGCGGCTAGTGACCGCCTATCGAAGGTGGCGGCCGGTGATCGCGGTCAGAGATCGGAGGTGGCGGTTGGTGACCGACAGTTGGAGGTGGTCGTCGGTGACAGCCGGTTGGAGGTGGTGATTGGTGACTGTCAATCGCAGGTGACGACATTAGTTATAAACTGTTGCCAAATAAGCACTTATTCTACCCTTATACCTATTTAAAAATTAAAAAATAAATTACTTTTTGAAAGGAGGGTTCAAATCTATAATCCCTCCCCCTAATGTTATTTATGTCACTACGTCAACCTCATAACCTTAAGAAAAAAAATTACTTTAAAATATTTATATCTAACATATATAATTATCCTATTATCTAATCTTTAATATATATATATATATATATATATTATACTATCAATAAAGAGAATTCTCCTTTTGATGTACATTTTTTAAAATACATATTGTATCTTTATACTTATTTAAAAATTAAAAAATAAACTACTTTATTAAATGAGGGATTCAAACCCATAAACTCTTTTGTCATTAGATCAACCTTATAATTTTAAGAAAAAAAATTACTTTAAAACATTTATATTTAACATACATAATTGTTCTATTTTCTATAATTTATAATATATAATCTATAACATTTTGGTATCCACATTTTATTATTTTTTTACCGTACTAAACATTTTATGACTTCACTCGTATTAATAAATGTACATCTTAACAAATTCTCCCTTACCATAAATCAATTTTTTTTAGGCGTCATTAATTAATATATATATATATATATATATATATATATATATATATTCGACAGTAAATATTTTTAATAGAAATACAAATATACATCCATGATAATATGTTAAATTCTATTTAAACTCTCTTATCTCTCAATTTTCTCAAATAGATTTATATTCATTAATAATTAATAAATCTATCATGTTAATATATATAAAAAAAAGTACCGAACAAGTCTATCTTATGATCTACAGAAACAAAAATATAAAAAATTTGGCACAAAACATGCCACATGCAGGGTAATTCAAAGTTGCCAAGGCGTCCAGAGAGTAAGAAGTAAGCCGCCCTAAACCGCCATTTCCACGGACAACATCTGGCTCCTGTAGATTGCAGATGAATTTGCATTTAAATAAGCTCTACTGAGTTATTTACAGTATGTCCACAAAATTGTCATTCCTGAAGGGCTATGTGATTCTTCTACCGTTTTTCTTAGTCCCATGGGAGTTTGTTTCCATAAATGGTAAATGCTGTTTACCGTGAAACTTGGTGATTGGTTGTTTCCTAATAATATTATTTAATCTTTTAATATCTTGGAATCATATTTGAAACTATTTCTTCTGTCCAGAGAAAGACTACTTTATTAATAGTTATTGAAATACAGTCTATCATAATAGCCGAAACCTCAAGATTACATGATAGGTGTGTTTATTAAGTTGGGTGACCCAATCATTCAATCCAACTCAATCAAACTCAAAGTGATTGGATTGAGTTTTTTTTTTTAAATCAGATAAAACTCAATCTAACCCAATTAAACCCAATGCATTAGGGTGACAAATTCGGTGAGTTGAACCAAAACTTAACTCAACCCAATCCTATTATTATATTTATTATTTTGAATTTAAAAAATATCAGCTCAGCAACATTCCCATGCATCTCTAAGACCATCCTCACACAACTCAATAATAAAATAATATTATATAGTAACAAGTAAACAAGAATACTCTAAGTCATATGTAGTGCACACAATTAGGAAAAATTACTTGCACACACCCTCTTAAATATATAAGAAGGAGATGATTTTGTAAGCAATTTATATTGTGTGAATATAGAAACACCATATTTTCTTTATACTTACCTTGCAATTCATCAATATTCCATTTTTATTGTTTCATGTCCAAACTAGTGAAAATTCCTCAATGAACAAGGTAATATGTAAGTGTTCATTGTAAGATTAAATGAAAACCAAGTCAACAGCAAAATAGATGTTGAAGTCCTTGAAAAAAATAGGAAACATCTAAGACATGGTACTAATAGATACAAACATTATTAAGTTATGCATAGCTTTTCTTCCAATTTTTGTCACAATTTTCATCTGTTTAATAATATTTTTTAAATTTTTCTGTCTTATTAAAATATATTTTACAACATCTAATAATCATCATTAACTTAATTTTAAAATTTTCTGTCTTATTAAAATATATTTTACAACATCTAATAATCATCATTAACTTAATTTTAAAATTTTCTGTCTTATTAAAATATATTTTACAACATCTAATAATCATCATTAACTTAATTTTAATAATAATTAACTAAGTTAAAATAATAATTAAATCTAAAATAATAACAACATATATCTTTTAAAATTTAAAATTCTAAAAATAATTAAATTAAAATTAAAAAAAATAAAAATTATGAAATTATAAAAAATAAAGTAAATCTTACATTTAAAAAAATGGATATACACAAATATTTAAAAAATAAAATCTGAAAAAAATACTAAAAAATACAACATAAAAAATCCATTAGAAAATAAAAAAAAACAATTAAAAGAATGGTAGGAAAGAAAAAGAATTTTAAAAGAGAAAAAAGTAAAAAAAATAAAATAAAAGAAGTTGAGAAATCGGTTTTTAGTTAAAAAAAAATAAAGGTGAACGGTAAATAGTAGGGATAAATTATTTGGATAAATATTTTATACATAAAAAAAAATCCAATACTAATTGTCTACTTGATAACGATATAATAAAAACAAAATTTGTATTATAATTGCTTATTTTCCCTAAGAGAAAAATAGGTGTTTAAGTTTAAGGTTTTGAAATTAATTTTTGGTTAATAAATTATTTTTAATTTAAATTATTAAATTTCGTTTTAATTACAAGAGTAGAAAACTTATGCTTCTTTTTACATATACATATACAATTTAGGCATGGCAATCAAACCCACCACCTGTACTACCCCGAGTTTGACGAGGAATACCCGGGTTGACAAAGTTCAGGTTCGGGTTCGGGGAATACCCGATTAGAAAAAATGGGGACGGGGACGGGTATTGTGACACATATATTTACTAATGCCTATATATTGATAGGTTGTCTTATTGTTTTATACTGAGATAATATAGTAAATGCATATAGAAGTTAAAAATAGAAAGCAAAGGGATGGGTATTAGTGTATGACTGTATGACTCGTGAGAGTGAGAGTGACTGAGAGCGTCTGGATTCTGGAGGAGCGTTTCCTGTGTCGGTAGATCTAGGGTTTACTCGTTGTCCTGTTGTTCTCTGCAACTGACTTGATCTTTTTCTGCTGTCAACTTGGTAGATTTAGGGCTTACTCTTTGTTGCCTTCTCTTCCACAGGTAATGAACCAATGCCATTAAACCTGTTGAATCTTTAATTAAACAAAAAATAGTTGTTGTAATGGGAGGAAAAGGGTGCTTTAATGGTTTTCCGTTAATATTTGAGTTGAGTGATTAGGGTTTGCAAAATATGTTTGATATTCAATTTTACTTCGTTAGAGACCCTATACTATTTTAACTTGTTTCCCTTTATTGAAAATTTGAGTCCAATTTTACATTGTTTGTCACTAATGCACTGTAATTTATCCTTTCTTCTCTCAAATCAGTCTCAATTTTATTTGATTTATAATTAAAACTTCTTACTGTAACCATGAGAAAGACAAACCTAGAACAAGCAAAAAGGGATTACTGACTTATTTTTTATTAGTATTTACTACTTTATTAATATTTTGAATTTATAGAGTTACTTCACATTTTCTAGGAGTAGCATATGTAACCTTTTAGAGGATTTTTGAATCACTTTGAACATTAGAAACACAGACCTAGAACAAGGAAAAGTGGACTACTGATCAAGACGTATTTTTTACTAGTATTTATTACTTTACTAATATTTTGAACTTACAGAGTTACTTCACATTTTCTAGGAGAAGCATATGTAATCTTTTAGAGGATTTCTAATCACTTTGAACATTAGTAAGACAAACCTAAAACAAGGAAAAAGGGATTACTGATCAAGACTTATTTTTTACTAGTATTTATTACTTTATTAATATTTTGAATTTACAGAATTACTTCACATTTTTTAGGAGAAGCATATGTAACATTTTAGAGGATTTCTAAATCACTTTGAACATTAGAAAATATTTTGAACATTTGAGGATTTCTGAATTTACAGAGTTATTAATATTTTGTTTATTTCTAATTTTTTATTTATTTGAAAATAGGGGGATTGATGATTAGTGGTGTTACCAAACAATTGCAAGATTAGTATTTCATTTCTCCTGTTATGTGGTAAATTTAATTTTCTAATTAAATTTATTTTGCCAATATAATTTCATATTCTTATACTTTACAATTTTGTAAATATTGAGCCTTAGAATTTTGGTTTCTTGGATAGGGACACTATGATAATTTGGAGAAATCATTTATGAAGTTTTAGAAGAAAAATGTGTCATTTACTGTTATGTTTTTTTTTAGAAAAGACTATGACTCAGCTCATCATTATTATGATTATAACATGATGGATTATGATCTAATGTATGAACTACTTTAGTTCTAGTTATTTTGCTTCAATATTTATTTTGGTTCAATATTACGTGTTCTTGTTGCATTATAAAAAAAAATATTAGTAAAAAAATTCACAAATGATATTTAGTGATAGAAAAATAATACAGAAAATATAGATATGTTAAGGTGATAAGAAAAGATAAATTTATTTATTATGTTTTATTTTTGCAAATAAAAATTTAAAAAAGACCGCTTCAACATCATGAGATTTTTTTTTTTCAAATACAAATCTAAATGGAATTGTGAGTTCGAGTTTGGGTTTGAGTTTGATAAAAATAGAGAAAAAATAACCATTAATTTGTAACATGTTAACGGGTTCGGGACAGGGATACCCAGTAAAAATCGGGAACGAGGATGGAGTTCCTAACCCACCCCATTGTCATCTCTATATACAATTGTACTAAACATACATGATTTGAATATTTATTTTAATATTCAAATAAATTAGTATTTTATATTTATTTTTTAAAATGTGATATGAAGAATAAAATCGAGTATAAGTGCATTTATAAGATAAAAATAATGTTATTGAAAATAAATGATGCGGTCATTTTGGAAGTCAAGTGGCGAATGAAGAAATTGAAAAGGATGATACATCTTGTGTGTAAAGTTTGAAGAACGTGCAGCATAGTTTTGACTATGGGGTTTGTATTGTTCTGAAGCTAGTAAGTAGTAACCCTCTCCGCATAAAGAGGGAGTTTTATATTCTATTATGATGCATTGAAAACATATTTATTTATATGCAAAACCAGTTCCTTCCTTGGCTTCTTCTTAGCCTTCACATTTCTAATGGTCTCCCTTCTTAATTTGACATCAGTAATAACTATATTTTTGTGGCAGGTTCTGGTTGTTGTCTCAGCTAATGAGGATGGAGAGTGTCCTCCATCTTACGATTGTGGATATCTTGGCCAAATTAAGTTTCCTTTCACTACCGCAAGAATGTACCCTGTTCTAAAGGTTGACGAACCTCGTACCATAATTATCTCAGACGAGGAACTTGATAAATATTTGCAAAACAGAAGTTGCAAAGCCTTCAGCAACAATCTCACTCTTCCTCACTCCTCTCCTTTAGCCTCTTTCTACAACAAATATAATATCACTATCTTCAGATGCCATCACTCCCTCAGCAACACTTCCCTTCCAAGTTATTTTCATAAATATTCAAACTGCTCCGATCAGTACTTTATCTACTATGCCAATCCAAATACTCAAACTACTCTGCCTTCTGACTGGCCCAAGTCTTTAGCACCGTGCTCAACGGTTCAGCTTACAACACAGGGACTGTCTACTGACGATCCCTTTCATTTTCTAACTGCTGCCATGGTTCTTGAACTACAGTTATCTGATGATTGTGAGAAGTGTCTTCGTCTTGGAAAAAGCCAATGTTTACCTGACACTAAAGGAAAACTCTATTGTGCCCAAGGTATTAACTTCCCATTTTGTACACATACAAATACAGTTTCAGAACTTGGATGTTAGGACTGGGTAACTTTCCTTAATTTCTTATTTCTCATTTCTGAGCACCATACCTTCTATGTCTCACGTCTCTTGTGCCCTGATGTTTTTATCCCTTCACTCATTGCGACTTATGATTATTTTTTTTCCAAATTTAGCCTTACTTTTCACTCTTACACGTTCTTAAGGATAATCTTCAATTAATAGTATCGGTACGCCTTCTCTTGCGATTCTTAAATCATAATAAAATTGCAATAGAAGGCTGCGTTAGCAAATGTTCCAGATAAATTATGACCAAGGGTCTAAATTAATTATTTGGTTTGATTCTAATTTTCGTAATTTTTTTGTGCAGAGAAAACCAGATGGAAGATAGAAACAGGTACAAACACTAACACCAAATTAAATTTTATCATTTTCTTACGGTCGACTAAGTGACTATTCACGCATGACGGCACCACTCTAAGCACTACGTGGATTTATATATTACATTGGTTTTGTGGTAAACTTAGTCTATTTAATCAACGAACAATGTTTATAAACATGTTGTATGACTTTTATTCATATATACATACCGTTTCTTTCTTATTTACGCACGCCCAAACATTTTGGTTTTATATTAAAAATAATGTCTCCAGCTTCGGTCGTGGTGGCTGCTGGAGTTGTCATGCTGCTAATGGTCTTGGCTTGTTACTTCAAGACAGACATATGTTCGAGGGAGAATCCAACACATCGGATTATTGAGGATTTTTTGAAAGAACATAGACCTCTTCCTACAGTTAAGTACAGTTATTCAGATATTAAAAAGATAACCAATTCTTTTAAAAACAAATTAGGTCAAGGGGGATTTGGGAGTGTGTACAAAGGGAAGTTACATGATGGCCGTGTTGTTGCAGTAAAGATTTTAACTAAATCAGGAGAGAATGCAGAAGAATTTATCAATGAAGTTGCAAGTATTAGTAGAACCTCACATGTCAACATTGTTAAGCTTTTGGGATTCTGTTTTGACGGTTCTAAACGAGCTCTAATATATGAGTTTATGTGCAATGGGTCTCTTGAAAAGTTTATATATGAAGAGAGAAATCCGTTAGAGATTGCATGTCCATTGAATTGCAAAATATTGTATGATATTGCAATTGGTATTGCTCGTGGATTGGAGTACTTACATAAAGGTTGCAACACTAGAATTTTGCATTTTGACATAAAACCTCACAATATACTATTAGATGAGGAATTTTGTCCAAAAATTTCAGATTTTGGACTTGCAAAAATATGTCCAAGTAAAGAAAGCGTTGTATCCATATTTGGCACCAGAGGAACTGCAGGCTATATTGCTCCAGAAGTTTTTTCTAGAAATTTTGGTGCAGTATCACATAAGTCAGACGTTTATAGTTATGGAATGATGGTCTTAGAAATGGTTGGAAGAAGAAAGAATATTAAGGCTGAAGTAGAAAGCTCGAGTGAAATATATTTTCCTCATTGGATTTACAACCGTCTTGAATCAGATCAGGAGCTTCGGTTAGCAAACATAATAAATGAAGGTGATGGCCAAATTGTGAGAAAAATGGCAATTGTGGGCTTATGGTGCATACAAAGTCACCATTCAACTCGACCAACCATAAGTAAAGTGTTGAAAATGTTGGAAAGTGAAATTGATTTAATTCAAATTCCGCCTAAACCTTTTTTATCTTCTCCTTCAACCTCTCCTGTCCATTTGTCTTGTGAGCTAGTAAGTTATGAGAATACTAAGATGTAACTAGTAAGGAAGGCATACATGTTAAAACACTTCATAGTTATACTTATGAATATGCCTTTGGACACTATGTAGACTTAGTTTTTTGAGTATATATATTTATTTCAACTCTTACAAAATTATTCCTAGCAATTTGAGTTGGGAAAGTAACATTCCTATATTATTACAAATTACATAAAAAATCTTTTGCATTACTTTTTCCTTAAAAACCTATATTACACAAGTTTTATTATCTTCTTATTCTCATGTAAAGCTAGTGTTGGTAATCTTATATATATTCCGATGGAAATTAAAGTTATTTTCAAAAAGATTTAAATAACAATTTTTATCCTAAAAAATTTAAAAGGTTTTTTTGTTTTTTAAAGATTTGTATTTTGATATTTTAATATATATATATATATATATATATATATATATATTAATCTCTATTCTCTATAATAAGCATTAAATAATAACATAATAACAAAGAGTTGTATATTTTTTGTCCCAAATTTTTGTCTAAATTTCTGTCTCAATCAATCAATAAACATCATGTTATTTTATGAGGTATATAAGATAAAAAAATTTATAAAAGAAAAATCATTAAATAATATGACGTTTATTGATTAGTTGAGACAAGAATTAAGACATCAATTTAGGACAAAATATTTTCATCCATAAGAAAGTTAGTTGTCGAATAACTTGTCATATCATCAAGAAATTTAACGAGATGATATGTGTTGTTTTCTTTTGGATGAACTATGTTTTAATTGCATATTAATTTTTTTGGTGTTATGTGTAGTTTTGTTTTGAATAAACCATGTTTTAATTACATATTAATTTATTTTATGTTATTAACGTTGCTTAGTTTGTTTGACAATAAAGATTAAAATAAAAAAAAATATTGTTTGACAACAAAGACTAAAATTTTTAAAAAAATGAAAGACCTAAATAATGGTTTGTCCTGAAGTGTTTGATCTAGTGAAACGTTTAATGCAACATTAATTACTTTCTACCAATTAGTCTATAAGATATAATATCATTTTCTCTCGACTCACGTATAAACAAAAATATCTAATTTAACATAAATTAAGAAAATTATTTATTATCATTTAATTTCATTAATCTCAAATACAAAATAAGGTTATTTCCAAAACACTCTTGGAGCTTGATGTCAAGAATAAAAAAAGTCATAATTATAATTAAATGAATGATGTTTTAGGAATAATAGCATTTAATAATATAAAATCAGTTAGATTTTCTTATTTTTAAGACTACCAAACAACTCAACTTTTTATGAGTTGGATCTATTTTTTTGTACTTTTTAATTCCTTGTTTTTGCTCATTGAAAATTATGTTGTTGTAAATCAATGAGAAACATTCATCAACGCAAAACAAATATATTTAATGTAAGTGAATGATAAGTAAATATGCATTAAGTTTTATCCATATATATTTAGGACCAGTTTGGTAGACCATATAAGGACCAAGATATGATAAATTTTTTAATTTAATTAGTATACACTGACAATGTAAAAGAGTTTTACACTGATGTTCAATCGTAATTCTTCATTTGTATGACTTTTAAAGTATTAATTGATAAAGTCAGCAAACTTATCATAACTAAAGGGTTATACTTGAACATGTAAAACGTTTTTACACTAACAATGAATAATCCTTTTTCTCTAACTTTTTTCTATCATATCTTATATCAAGTGTTTCTTAGACCAATATAATAGGATAAATGATCTTATCAACTTATCTTATCTTACTATCTAGTGTAATTTTTATCCTAAAGGAAGGACTTAGTTAGAAAGTGAAAGGATATGATTATTTTTTACTTTTCCATTTGTTTTCTCATTTCTCTTAAGCTTGAGTCTCTCTACATTGACTTTTCTAATGAGTTTTTCTACACTACTTCTGGCAAATATATCAGTTATATGTAGTATCTAATGAATATATCATGTCATCTCCTAAAGGACTTGGTAGATAAATTGGAAATTCAATATCTCCAATAAAACTTATAAAGATCAATGTATAGGTTTATATTGAAAAACAACTAAAAAGAACTAAAAAAAATAGATTATATCATTGTTGTGACATAACTAAACGCAAATTATAATAACTAAAAAAATGTCCAAAATAAAAAGTAAATGCAATTTGACTAAGTTAACCAAGTCATAAAAATAAACACAAAGTACATAATTTGTCCTAACTTACAAAATACATTTTTTTTTGTGAAGGAACTAACAAAATACATAATATCAAAAGAAATACATAATAATAATAAAATACATAATTTCAAAAAATAATAAATAATAATTTAATATTATGATCTAGTTGCATTGAGTCAGATTATGTTAGATTTCTAGTTAACCTTACTGAATTCATAATCCAACCCGTAATGAATTTGGGTTGAGTTACATTTCACCAAATTACTAGAAAACATTAACCCAATTTATTTGGGTTAGATTGGGTCTTCGAAATATCTAAAAATACAAAAAATATTTATAAATCCTAGCATTTTGTCTATTAATATTGCATTCCTTCCAATAAGTTAGCCTTTGAATGCGATAAAGTGTGGCACCTTTTTAGTATGAGTTATTACAAATTCCACCTAAACTTTTTTTCTCTTCTCCTTCACCTCTCCCTTCTATTTATCATGTGAGAAACTGTATATTCTTATTTGTGAGAATACAATTATAAGATGTACTATAGATATGTCACAGTATTTCAATTTTATAACTATAATATTCCGGTTCTTTGGGTTTTATTTCATAAATTTATAGATAATATCTATCTTTATGGTAGCAATCATCTGCTGGTTGTTGTATAGCATAAATTATCTTTTTGTTATATGAAATTTTTAAATTTATGCTTTTGTTATACAAATTTTTATTGATTAATTATGATATACAAATATTTTTTCATTTAACATTTTAATGTTTTTGTTTATTTTAGTCGTTAAGTAGTGATATATTATAAAAAAATTTAATTAATAAAATAAAAGTAAATTATGTTGTTGGTATATGAATTTTTTTAAATTTATGATTTTGGTACACAAATTTTTTTTGTCAAAGTATACAAATATTTTTTTCTATCTAACATCTTAATTCTTCTTTTTATTTTTGTTGTTAAATAATGATGTGTTACTCTATTTATTATTATTTTATTAATTAAATTTTTAACAATTTTACTATTTTTTTATGACTTTTATTAAGCTAAAAATTAAAAATTTAAAATTTTACTATTCATCTTTTTTCCTGTAATTCTCATCCCCTTTCTACTCCCACTATCTTATAAGTATGTGTATCCTCCAATGCCCACCTCATGTAAAGCACCATCCCTTGCCCATAGTACACCATTTTCCCCTACCTACATAATGCCCACCCATCTCTCTTCACCTCTCCCAATTCAGTTTCGTAGTATTTATAGTTAATAAATGGGATTGTATTTGTTAATTTAAATTTTTATTTAATAATATTTTGTTAAATTTTTATTAATTTTTTTATATTTTTCTTTCATAATATTTTTTTAAACATAACGTTATTTTTTTAATTAACTTTAAAATATATTTTTTAAATATTATTATAATATATATCTTTTTCTCAAATATTTTCAAACAAAAAATTGTTTATAAATATTGACTAATCAATAAAAAATTTATATGCTAATTTCATAAATTTAAAAAATTCATGTTCCAAAATCATAATTTAGCCATAAAATAATATTAAATACAATGACATGTCACTAATTAACAAATAAAGTAAATGAAAGACTAAAATATTAGAAAAAGTTATGGTTATATACCTAAACTAATAAAAAAAATTTATATACTAAAATCATAAATTTAAAAATTTTTGTGTAAAAAAAACATAGTTTATCCCAATTATAATTACATTGTGAGCCTTGGCAATTTGTTTGATCTTGTGTTCAAATAAAATATGTTGGAATACCGAATCAATAGAATCGTATAATTTTCTTTGAAAAATATGATATAATGATTTTTTTTATTAATTTACGATACTCTAATCATTTGGTTCAGATTTCAGTTACACTTATTTTTCATTTTTTTCAAGAGTATATTGAATGAAAAGTGGATTTATATTCTTTCTACAAACTTAGTTTGTATTATGAATCGAACCACACACACTCGTTGGGTTAAAACATGTTTTGTTTTGAAAATGGTTTAAATAATATATTTTTTATTTTTTTTACCGACTATTGTTAATACTAAGAATAAAAAATACTAAAAAAGTCCAGAATTTAAAAATGAAAAAAAAATATACGAACTAAAATTATCAACGTGTGAGACCAATCCTAAATCAAAAGTTAGGAAAAGTGTGAGACGGTCTGCCATACGTGTCAGAAATTCGTTTTAGTACAGATTGTAATTGTAGTTTCTCACTACTCAGCACTCACACCTCATTCTGTTCTGAAAATTCTTAAGGCAAGTGTAAGTAATAAAAAATTAGTTAAAAATTAAATATAAACAACTTGAGTGCATTTATTTCCCAGTCCAAGATCCATGACTTTTAACTAAGCTTTATTTTATTTCAACTCCGTTTTCCGCCATCTACTGTTTATTTGTCGATGCAAAAAACTACTCCGTAGAGTATTATTAAATTGTGTTTCAACTCAAGTGCTCCACAGAGAGCCAAAAAAGAAATGAAGAAGATGAATTGAGAAAAGGCGCTACAGGAAGAAAGCGCTTGAAGTATTAATGCATCGTGAAATTAAAATGAGACAACAGTAACACGTGCAAGTAAGTCCAAAAACCGATCTATAATCGTACTCCATAATTGAAGTCTGAAAGGCTCAGTACTTACAACAATAATTCTATATGATACTAATATCTTTCTTATTTTCTTAATCATCTACTATTTTGTTTTTCTTTTGCATAAAATTAGTAAAGTTCCATGTGTTTCATATATCTAATTTTTTTAAATATTTTGTAGTTCAAAACTTATTTGATAAAATTAATAATTTTTAAAAAATAATAATTAAAGTAATTTATTTGTTAAATATTTAAATTTAAATACAAATATTTAAATTCATTAATATAATAATTTTAACTATAATTTAATTAAAAAAAGATAATAATTTTTTTTACAAACCAAAAGAACATCATTAAAATGTTAGAAAACACAACTTGCCTTAAAGATATTATATTACATAATAACATATAAAACAATACATAAAATATTTTTCGTTAACATACGAAGATTGTTGGACAGATTTTATAATATTATTAATATTTAAAGTAGATAATGTCTAATATGTAAGACAACTTTTAGTTTCAATGTGTGTTTATGTTTACTACATTCTTAAAACATAAACCAAGAGTTAAACCCATGATTTATTAAATATAAGAAGACTTTGTTTTTCTTTCGCTTTACTAATCTTTTAGAGTTGTCCATCTTATTATTTAAAAAAGTGTTTATATCTTAGTTATTTCTGATTTCTCTAACAGTAACTACTCTTAACTAACTGGAAGCTAAGCGAAGTGGAGAGAGCAAGACTCTGGGTAGGGGGTTGCTATCGTATCGAGCTTTAAGAGGAGAGCGACCGGATACAAGAGCTGCTAGAGAGAGGACTTTCCTTTAGGGGAGCCCGATCATCCAATACAGTAACGAGACCACTATTCCTAACCAACGGGAAAGAATGGGGTAAGGCCTCTACCTATCCCCCTATCTAATATCTATTTTTAAGATGAAATATCTTTATAAAAAGTCATTATGTTTTAAAATTTAATAGTTAAAAATAGTAATTAAAATTTGAGTTTAATTAGTATAAACTGTCAGTCTAACTAGTCAAATAAATAAATAAATTCACCATGAATGAAGGGTCATGATTGACTGTCAGTGTAAAAATTTTTACACTAACAGTGTATATCAATTAAACTCTTTATAAAATTATATAAAAAATTATCAAACAAATTTTTGTATATAAATTTATTCAATTTAAAGTCAACATATTATTTTGAATAATTACAATAACTAACTAGATATAAATAAACTTTTAGTAGAAAATTTTGATTATGTAACAAAAATATCAACAAAAAATTATCTATGAAATAATTTAAAAATATTTTAAGGATCATTTAGTAAATCTATTTTTCTAATTCAAAAAAAAATATTATTGAGTATTGTTAAATATTTGAAAATAAAACTTTGTTGTCCATAATGTATTACTCATAACCTTCACCAAATATATATATATATATATATATATATATATATATATATATATATATATATATATTACCCATAATAATGTTGAAAAAAAATTATTTCTTAAATGATATTTGTGATTTTTATAAAAAATAAAAATTAATCATATCATGTTTGATATATATATATATATATATATATATATATATATATATATATATAGTCTAATATCTATTTGTTAATTTTTCTTTTACTAATTCTTTCAAATCTCAAAATTTTATAATTTTTCATTGTCTCACGCTAATTAAGTATATTTGGAATAAAACGACTATAAAAGAATCATAATTTTTTAAAGCTTACGAATGAGAATAAAACTCAATTGTAGTCATACTAAAAATTGTCGGGAAAAGATAAAAAAATAAAAGTATAATTAAGTAATAGATATATTATCTAATTATATTTAAATAATCTTTTTAATATAAAAATTTCAACCACACAGGATTGATATTTAGAAATATATATATATATATATATATATAAAGTTATTATATAAATTTTTCAAGTAAACTTATTTTTTCAAAAAAAATGTAAAAGTAATTTTATTGAATCGCTAAGTATAAATAAATATTTTTAATCATTAAAATGAAGTTGTATTATATATTCATGAAAAAATGCTTTAAAATATTAAAAAATAATTTATTGAATTTTTTAAAATAAAATTCGATTAAAAACTTATGAAATAAATTTTAACGTATATAATGATTTTGTTTATAATTATGTCAAATAAAATTTTCTCATATATAATATTTATAGTGTTTCTGAGGATTCTCTCTTGTTCATTTAGTTGTGTTCCCTTTGAGACTAGTTACATCTTTTCCCTTCTGGGGTGTTTCGTTGTTGATAGTTACGCTTATTCCCCTCACCCAAGGTTAAGGAGCTACCATGTGGTTGAAATATCATAAGTGATAGAAACTATATCAATAACTCAAGGTTGACGCATGACAGCTTAGCAATAACTGGCTAAGGATAGAAAGATATCTTTCCGAGAGTAAAAAGTGATAGTGTGGGCAATTTCACCGAATGGATGCAAACCCCAAATCCCTTCTTATTGTTTGTGTCATGAAAGAAATCAAAACTAATATTTTAAATTTATAATATTTTTTAAATTAATTTTGATATATGTATCATATAATGATAAAAATTAATACTATATATTCAAATAATGAATCAAATTATATTATTT
Source organism: Psophocarpus tetragonolobus (assembly GCA_037954015.1). Classification (NCBI taxonomy): domain Eukaryota; kingdom Viridiplantae; phylum Streptophyta; class Magnoliopsida; order Fabales; family Fabaceae; genus Psophocarpus; species Psophocarpus tetragonolobus. The sequence goes on along the minus strand of CM075692.1, from coordinate 6,169,105 downwards.
TTAATAATAATTTATATATTATTGATTCTTCGAAATTCAATAATTTTAAATAATCATAAAAACAAGTTTTTATGTCATAAAATATATTAATAAATTAATTTTAATATATTTATTACAAATATATATTTTTATCCTAAACTAGATATGATAGTGGATATATCCCAAAAAAAAAAAAGTCTATTAACTTATTTAAAAACCTATTTTATATTAAATAAATTAAAAAAAACAAAATATCAATTTTTTAAAATAAGTTTATATTTAAATTTCTTAGTAAAAAAAGTAAATCCCATGTTATAAAATTATAGTTTTTTTATTTATAAAATAGCTCTTGAATTAGGCACAAGATATTCTAATTCAAGACACGTAGCTTTTCTTATTAAAAAAGAAAAAAATATTTTTTATATTTTATTATATTATATACATAAATAAGTTTACCTACCTAATAGACTTTTTTATAAGCTTAAACCTAGTGCATGTCAAATCAAAATAATTAATTTTTTTTTACTTTTTATTATATTATACAGATAAACAAATTGACTGAGAAATCTTAAATTTTGTTGTTTTAAAAATAAAAACTACTTACGTTTAATTATAATATATTTGAGGTGTATAAATATATACCAGATGTTAGATGAGTAAATACATATGCAAAAGAAGACATGTTATATAAAGATTTGTAATTATACAAATTTAATATAAGTTAACACAAATGCATGATATGCAAACATAACACAATATGAGCGAACACAAAAAAGATTTGTGATTATAAAGACACGACAACCTTTTGAATAAAAAAAATGTAAGAAATTATCTAAGATGTTATTCTAAAGACACATGCAACATATAGATGAAGAAAGTATGATGTGTTTAAACAAAACTTAAGGTGATATCTACCAATGCACTTATTGATATTTGTATTTAATATGTTTATTTTGCTTTTAGAAATGTTATATATGATATATTCATTTTAGAAAAGACAAAATCAAACCGAAAAATATGAAAAGTCCAAGTGAACCTAAAAAAGATAAAACCTCTCTCAAAATTTAAATACAAACATTCGTGTAATTATTCACTTAAGAGGAAAGTATGTTGTTAAAAAATATTAAAAGATTAAAATGGCATGAATTTTGAATGACAAATGTGTTAAGATTTGAGATAATATTAGTTTTAAAATAAAAATAAGATAATATAAAGGAATATTTTATTTCTACTTAAATTTAAACAATAAAATTAATCTTTTCTGGAAAAAAAGAGAGAAAAACCAATATTAAACTATTTATATATAGAGTTAATCTCTAAAATTTATAAACTATCAATACTCATAATAGAATATTAGTTTCCTATTCAAGGTTGAGAAAGAAGAAAAAAATAAGAAAGAAGAATAAATTAAGGTTGCAAAATGTTGCTTTAAAAAGTGAGTAAAACATTTCTTTTATAAACATTCATGGTATATTTCTTAAATTATATAATTTTTGGAATCTTAGTAAGAAATTTTTGGATTAATTATGAATGGATTTTGTATATCATTCATTTATATGAAGTAGGAATTCTAAATGAAAAATTTATTTTATTTATGAATATTAAATTCTTAGCATATAAAAGATAAAGTTGTTTATGGAGGTGACTTGAAAACTTAGTTTATTATTATTTAGATTTTTCTTTAGAATTACTAATAGTCATTTTAGAGTAAACATTGATGCAAACTTGCAATTTATTATCATTATATTCTTTTGCGAGACATCCAAATTTAAAAATTATGTTTTGTTTCTTATGTAAAGATTCATATATTAATGTATCTTATATTAATATTATAAAAGTATTTTAGACTATTTTATTTTGAAAGTTTTATTTTTAAATAAATTTTTACTTATTCTATTATGGATTATTATTGTAACGAAAGACATTACAAAATATATGATCAGTGCATATAAATACATGAATCAACCATGGCTAGAATTGAATAACTTTCCTTATTATCCACTATTAGTTGGTGAAAACATTTATTGAAAATAACATTTTAACTCTAAAAGGAAGTTGAATAAAAACAATAAGAATTGTTCGTAAATCTTTTCCAAAAACACTATTTTAAGAAACTTTTATGAGAACTTTTAAGAAAGAACACTTTACAATAAACAGACTAGGTTAAAAACGTTCCATAAAAAATAATTTGTTCTGATATACAAATGCAGATTGAAATTTGTCCTAATATGTAAATGCACATGGGTATATTCAGACACAAATCTTTTTGTTATAACATATAATTAAACATTTTAATAACATAATAAATTAAAATAGTAAATAATAAATTTCACAATGCTTAAATAACTAACTCTATCAATCCATCAATGTTAGATAATAGTTGAAAAGGTGATAATAATGATAGAACATTTTAATTAATGTATAGTGTTGTTGAAAAATGAAGGTATAATGCTATTAGATGCAAGTGTTCTTCGATTCAAGAACAACACATTAAATGAAAGTATATTGAACCCTAAATGCCTAAAAAAACAACCCAAATTATTGACTTGGTGACTCAAGAGTTTACACAATTTATATAGAGCCTATTGAGTTTACTAAAAAAAGAGTTTGCACACGAGTTAACTCGTTAAAGGTAAGTGAACTTATAAACTCGTAAGAGTTAGCAAGTTAATACAAGAGTTTGATAACCATGGTTGTAAAAAATACTGTTTTTATATTGATTCACTCTTAACTAAGTTATGTATGGTCTCTTTTGAACACCTCTTAGAAGACTCCATTATTTTAAACTGAAATACAACAAGTATTTTTACTATCACTTTTGACTTACAACAAGTATTTTAAACAACTTCTGGTTTCACCATTAAACAACTCCTGAGTTCAAGTCCAACTACACAAAGTTACTTCTTGCTACACGAGTGTTCTTTACATATAAAGTCATCTCTAGCTTTCATGAATATTCTTTGCACACATAGTCACTCCTAGCTTACCCGAGTATTCTTTAAACACTAAGTTGCTCCTAACTTACAATCCAAAGGTTACAAAAAGTAGTTTGTGACATAAAATAACTCCCACACAGGAATAAGATTTTCACTTAGAAGTGATAATTTCACTCAGTAAAGAATATACAATATAAACTTTCTTAATTATTAAATGATCCTAACACTAGATAGTCTTATGCATAAAAAGTGTTTACATCTCTTAAGATTAAGTTGGCTTTGTCGTAGAGAATAATCTTGATGTTTTTTAGTTTGTTAGTTTGTTCTCGTACTCAAGCTTGCTTTATATAAGCATTAGAAAATTATAATTGTTGAGGAAAAATTTCATATTGACACATCATTCATGCAACTTTTCCAAAAAAGGCGTTGTGGTCAATTAGATAAGGTTAATTCTTTTGACGTACTTGTTGTGTCTGATATTCTTTCCAATAATTTTGCTTCCAAACATGAACTTGGATAAATATTTAAACGTTGAGTTTTATGCGGTAACGAACGGATGAATCAACTTAAAATATCAAGTTGTCTTGACTATTAAGATGTTTCTTATTTCTCAACAAAATGAAGTTTGTACTATCTAGTAGGTCAAATGCTCTTATATAACATAAAATGCTTCTAAACTTTACATAAGTAGATTCTCTATAGCACTTATGATTAGATGGTATGATGGAAGCTTGGATCCCGCTCAATGTGGTTTTACTATTCCAAGTTGGGAGGAATGGTGTGATTGTCATCTCTAATATAGAGACTTATCATATATACCTTTTTATGTTGTAACAAGTGCATCTTTATCTTCACAAAATGTGCTTATGCTTTACTTTGACAAACAAAATCTTAAACTTTCTAAGTTATGCCTTATCCTTCATGTGCCACGTCTTTTTTTATAAGTTGTGTCTTCTATTTGATGTGTTGTGTCTTCTTCATCACATTTTGTTTTTGCGTTTTGATAAGTTGACAAGTTGCATCTTCGTCTACATAGGATGCATCTACATCTTACTCTTTACGAGATGTGAATTCATGAGCCACACTTGCATCTGACTCGAGTTGTACCTACGTCTGCCTACATCTGACTCTAGGCAGGTGGCGTCTAATTCTTGGCATGCTATGTTTGCATCTAGCTCACGCTACTTTTGCATTTGTGTATTCCTCGAGTTGCATATGCATATGCATTTAGCTTAACTATGTTTATGTCAAACTTGACCATGTCTACATCTAACTCTCTTACAAGATGCATCTTTATGTATTTTTATGGCTGTTTAATTTATTTATGTATCTTTACTATTATTTAATTTATTAAAATTTTTAAAAAATAATTTATCAAAAAAATATACCTTAAGAAAATTTAGTAAAATTATTGTAAAATAAATTATATTGAGAAAATTTATAAATTAGTTAAATGTGTTTATATACTATACGAATCATAAATTTTTGGCCTTTGACAGGTGCACTACCCCAATCTGCTCAACCACCACAGGAATGTTCGGCGTTCATTCGGCCTTGACAGGGTTAATTAGCTTAATCCTAATTATTACACATAAAAGGAGTTTAAGGTCGTATTACTTCATTTTCGACTAATTAAGCAAGATCTAACAGGTAAAAGCCCAATCTACCACTATAAATAGGTAACAAATATCGAGGTAAATAGAAAAATAATATGCATAAAAATATTGCTTATTGCTCTGAGCCAAATATTGCCTAACTTGAATGTCAGAGTGCATTTTGCAAGTACTCCACCTCCTAGGAAGGGCATTGAAGGCTCAGTTACACCAAGATCTAAGGATATAAGTATCTGGTAGGGGAATACAAGTACATTTTGGCGCCTACCATGGAGCCCAAAATAAAACTTTGGACCCCACTGCAACGTCAACTACCAACTAATATGGTGATTACAAGAAGTAACGAAGGAGGATTTTTAAATCAAGCTAACGTAGGCAGAGGGACACAAACAACAATAGTGAACTTATAAGTGGTGGACGAAATCAGTGTAGCCGAAGTCCCCAAGCTATTAAGGGAGGAAGTCGTGGAACTGAGGCGCGAGACTTTTGAGATTTGAAACCGAAACCGAAGTGGGAGAGGTGACGAGTCAAACCTCGAGAAGGAAGGAGAAAATTCACACAAGGGAGAATCAGTAGCACCTTCTAGAAGTCGACCTCACCCAAGTCATCCACGACTCCCTCGAGTAGCAAACCTTCCTAGGGTCGAACTAGTGGACCCTCCCGAAGATGAACCAAGAGCCCTGCTAAGGAAGCACCACCTCGCACTCAGGCAAGACTAACCATGATGCAATCTTGGATTGCTTCTCCTAGGATCTTTCTTCTTATGGTTCTTTGAGATAAGGAAAAAGAAGTTTGGAGAAGGTAGGGATGGTGGATGGACACGTCATTCTAGGTAGAGATAAGTCTTGGTTGTAGAAGTTTGTCACAAGAGAAGGAACCCTTGATAAAAGCAAGAAGCATTCTCAAAACCAAAGAGAAAAAGACACTCACAAAAGGAGCTCCCGAAGTCTATTTGCATAAAATGATCAAAGTTGTCTGCAAAGAGAGTGTAAGGTGCTCTTTATAGAGGGGAATGGGAGTTTGGATTGAACTGGTTCATACAGTTGCCCTACATTCAATAAATAGCTTCCAAGCATTGATAACTAAGTTCGGGAACCAATTTGCAACATCTTGTTCACATAAGATCACTTTGCAAGCACTGACAACTGTCAGGCAAGAGAATGGAGAACCCCTAAGATCTTTCATAGACCATTTCGGCAAAACGACCTTGAGTATTAAAGACTTACATCCGGAGGTGACTCTTCACACCTTCCTAACAAATCTTCTGCTTGGGGATTTCGCCAAGAGCATGATCCATGTTCCCCTAAAGACCTTGGTGGATTAGGGGAGTTCGGCAAATGTATTATACTGGAAAACTTTCCAAGAACTTGGCATCCCCCAGGAGCAGCTAATGCCTTATGACGATTCGTTCATTGGATTAGCGGGAGAAATAGTGACTACTTGAGGCTACATCGACTTGTATACCAAATTCGAGGAGGACAAAGGCCCACGTCGTGCCATAAAAGTAAGATACACTGTGGTACAGGTGAACACATTCTATCACATCTTGTTTAGGAAGCCATCAGTCAACAAGTTAAGGGCAATAGTATCTACCCCACACTTGGCCATGAAATTCCAATTAGAAGAGGGGAGAATCATCATAGTCCATGTTGATCAGCATGCCACAAGAGAATGCTACCTCACAAGTAAGAAACTCATACCGTCAACATGCTAGCACACCTAAACATTTCGAATTTGGAGTTAGACCCAAGGCCTGAAGAGATAGAAAAAGCAAAACCGATGGAAAATGTCCAACCCTTCCAGCTGGGAGATGAGTAAACACAAGTCACATATCTTGGATCTTCCCTACTGAAGAAACACATAAGGAAATCATGGCAGTAGTACGCGAAAACTCAGAACTTTTCACCTAGACAACAGCAGGCATGCCTAGCATAAACCCCAAGTTTCTATCACATAAGTTGTTTGTATGTACCTCGGTCAGGCCGATGGCTCAAAAGAAAAGGAAAACAGGGGTGGAAAGACTTCAAGAAACCCGGGAAGAAGTCAAAAATTTGTTGGCAGCTGAATTCATAAGAAAAGTCAAACACACTACCTGGCTCCCAAATGTGGTTATGGTTAAAAAGAATAACAAAAAATGTAGGATGTGCATTGATTACACCAACCTCATCAAGGTAAGTCCCAAGGATGCCTACCTCTTGCCCAGCATAGATAAGTTGGTAGATTAAGCTGCAGGCCATAAAGTCCTGAGTTTTTTAGATGCCTATTCAGGCTACAACCAAATTCAGATGCCCCCCCTTAACGAAGAAAAAATGGAATTCATCACCAAAGACGCCATGTACTGTTATCGAGTCATGTTGTTCGGCTTGAAAAACGCAGAGGCCACATACCAGAGGCTCACAGACAAAGTCTTTTATGATCAGATTGACCGAAATATAGAAGTATATGTAGACCACATGGTTGTCAAATCCAAAGAGGTTCAAGACCATGTTAGAGACCTGGAGGAAGTATTCAAAACAATAAGGAAATATTCCATAAGCTTAACCCAGAGAAGTGTGTTTTTAGGGTATAAGGAGGAAAATTCCTGGGGTTTATGATCATTGACAGGGGGATTGAAGCGAACCCTAATAAGTGTTTAGCAGTACTGCAGATGAGGAGCCCAACAAACCAGAAGGAGGTTCAATGCTTAATGGGACGCCTGACATCATTGTCCATATTTCTCCCATGCTTTGCAGAAAAGATTAGACCCATTATAACTTTTCTAAAAAAGGCAAAACCCTTCAGGTGGACTAAAGAATGTTAAGAAACTTTCATGGCCCTAAATAAGGCCTTGAGGATCTCGTAATATACCTATTGGTATCAAGCTCGACATTAAGCGTCATAATTGTGTAAGAGACTGGGGGAACAATAACCCATCTACTTTACAAGCCACATTCTACATGATGTCGAGGTAAGATACTAAGCAGAAGAAAAAATGGCACTGGCCTTGGTAAATACAGCAAGGCACTTAAGGCCCTATTTTCAAAGTCACAAAATCATTGTCCGAACTGATTGTTTAATTGCAAAAATCCTGAGGAAGCCAGAGTTGGTAGGAAGGATGGTAGCCTGGTCCATAAAGTTATCAGAATTCGACATTCATTATGAAGCAAAGGGGTCCATCAAATCCCAATTGCTAGCTGATTTCCTCAATGAGTTTCACCCTTCAACCAAAATAACCACTAATCAATTAGCCCAATCGGTCGTGCATGTAGATGGATCCTCCAACAACGGAGGTAGTGGGGTTGTATCATCGTAGAAGGACCAAATGGACTCGCCATCGAGCAGTCCTTACGCTTTGGTTTAAAAGCCTCCAACAACCAGGTCGAGTATAAAGCTTTGTTCACTAGACTAAAACTAGCCAAGGAGGTAGGAGCAAGAAGAGATAAATGTCTCACGTATTCAAAAGTAGTGGTTGAACAGGTCAACAACTCGTTCTAAGTTAATGAGCCTAAACTGTTAAATTATTATCATGCTTTCTTAGAGGTCAAAACAAAGTTTGATGGAGTAGAAGTGGTCTATATACCCCAAGACCAAAATGAAAGAGCATATCAACTCGCCGAATAAGCAAGCAACAGGAAACTTGGTCAACTCAAGACATTCATTCAATAAGAACTATCCACACCAAGCATAGAGGTTTATGCCACCTTGGCAACAACTGATGATTGAAGAAGTGATATTCTAGCTTACATACGACATGACTAACTGTCTAGAGACTCAACACAAGCCAAAGTATTACGAATGATAGCAGTCAAATTCACAATAATGGTGGGAAAAATGTACAAGAGGGGGTTTTCGGCACCCTCACTAAAATGTTTGCATAAGAGGAAGTAGATTACATCCTCCGAGAAATTCATGAGGGAGTTTGTGGCATACACACAGGAGGGAAAACTTTGGCTACGAAGGTATTGAGAGCTAGTTACTATTAGCTACTCTCTAAGAAGATTGTTCGATTTTCATAAAAAAATGTTTGCAGTGTCAAAAACACAGGAACCTAGTACACTAACCAGTTAACGACCTCACGATAATCGCCACACCTTGGTTGTCCTGCATGTGGGGAATGGATATTCGTGGTCCTTTCCTCTTTGCCAAAGGACAATGCAAATTCCTGTCGATGGTCGTAAACTACTTCACCAAGTGGATAGAGGCAGAAACCCTAGCCACGATCTCAGTACAGAATGTACAGAAATTTGTGTGGAAGAATGTTATTACAAGGTTCGACATTTCACACACCATCGTCACTGATAATGACCTCTAATTCACAGACAGAAAACTCAATTCCTTCATGGAAAAGCTTGACATTAAGCATAAGGTAACCTCAGTTGAACACCCATAGTTGAATGGCCAAGCAGAAGCAATAAACAAAGTTATCTTGGGTGAATTAAAGAAGAGAACCACTAGAGCTAAAGGGGGATAAGTTGAACAGATACCAGAAATCCTATAGGCTTATAGGTGCACCCCTTAATCGTCTACAAAGGAAACTCGTTTCGCCTCGCATATGGAACATATCCTATGATTCCAATGGAGGTAGGAGAACTCTCACAAACATAAGGGCACACTTTGATGAAGAGTCAAATCAAATAACCATGTTAACCATGTTGGACTACATAGACAAAGATTGTGATAAAGCAACAATCAACATAGAGACATGTAAGCAAAGAATGGCCAGGTGATTCAATACAAAAGTATGAGCATGAAAGTTCCAGAAAGGAGACTTAACGTGGAGAGCTACAAGAGAAGCGAGAAAGAGCCGAGCAAAAAGGAAGGTAGCTGCCAATTGGGAAGGATTGTTTCAGATCAACCAGGATCTCAACTACGATGCTTACAAACTTGAAGAATTATCAGGGAAACTCATTCCAAGAACATGGAACTTAACAGACCTAAAACACTATTATGGTTAAATGTAAAACAAGCACTATTTTCCATATTCATCTTTTTTCGTTAAGGAGGGTTTTTGCTGAAAAGGTTTTCAATTATGCTTGCTCAAGCATTAATGAAATGATGATTTCAATCTTATCTGCATAGTTTACATTTTTATCAAATTTATACTTCACAAATTGGCATAATGTCATCTCACCATGGTCAAAACGAAGCTCGAAACTCTAGCAACAACGAAGTGCCCTCCCAAATCGCAAAAAGAGTTGGTCAAGACAACACTTAAAGTTCTAAGAGTTAACAACGTGCCTTCCCAAACTCGCAAAAAGAGTTCGGCCAAGGCAACACTTATAGCCCTAAGAGTCAATAAAGTACCCTTCTAACTCGCAAAAAGAGTTTAGTTAAGGTAACCCTAAAAATCCTAAGTTTTGATGAAATGTTCTCTCAATTCACAAAAAATCAAGCTGAGACAACATCTCCACAAAGATTGATTGAAATTACCAAGCACAAAAATAAAGCAAGAATTGCCAAACACAATTGAATATAAACAAAGGTAAAGTATTTGCTGCTGGAATGACAAACATCTGCATTAATATTTAAAAGGGTATTACAAATAGATAAAGACACTTACATGACCCATTTACAAAAAATTTAAAGAGCTATTGTGCCAACCCATGTACAAAAGTTCAAAGACCTCTATTTTAGCCCAATAATAAAAACTAAATATCACAAAAACCTAAACAGACCCTATGAAGCTAAGTGGTTGCCTCCTCATCATCTCCACCAACCCTACCAAACTCATCTTCAATGTTAATAGTTTCCTTAACGCATATGGTTTTGTCGGATCGAGGCATCATTCTTAGGGCATGTTTGTCCAGAATTAAATTGCCAGGCACGTTGTCAAGGTGTCTAAAATCTCTGCCAAAGAAGTCCCAATCAAAATCAAACTTCAAGTAAAGGGGAAACGAACCAAAATGGAAGGCTCGACGCACAGCTTGAGCAAAACCAGCCTCATGTTCGTCATAGATATCTTGTCCAGCCTATTTCTTGTATTTCTTGAACAATTTCTAAGGAGTAGACTCTTCCTTGGAATCGAGCCGAGCACACCTAGCTTTTCAAAACTTAACCACGTTCCCTCCGCCAACCATAATCACATTTGCACAAAAATGAATTGTTAGCTCAACTTCAATCACAACCAACATCAAAACTATGGTTAGTTATTCTTTCTCTAAGTCCTCAAATGGAATAGGAGATTAAAACAAATATATTAGTTTTGCCCTAAGAAGGCACCAAGGAAAAGAATCCAGGAAGAAAGCATCCACCAGTTCTTCAGCCATGAGCAACTTCACTGGATAACAATCATACCTCTTCGGAGCTCTTTCCTAATAAAAAGGAAACAACTTACCCTCATCTCAGTCATAAAAATGGTTACAACCAAAGACAGGGTCCACCAGGATCTTGAAGAACCCTGTCTTGAAATGTTTTTATGATGTGGTATATAAGAAAAGAAGAGGACACTTCGGGTTACGGTAAAGTGATACCCATTTGCACTTCTTGCTAGGCCGAGTAATGAAATGGCATAGGAATAACCTTGAAATAGCTTTGACATGAGTAAACAAGCATAAATCCCTGAATGCCTAAAGATAATCCCAGGAATTCAAATGAATTTGAGTGGGGGCATTGTTCAAAATCCAAAGAACCCCATGGTAAAGTCATCAAAAGGGAGACGAACATGGAGATCTTAGAACATGCAATCATGAATATAAAAAAAAGTCATGAATGTCTTTCTTTACTTTATTGAGGTATACTAAGTTTGGATTAGAAAAAGTGTTATCACGGCAACGCCTAATTAAAAAAAGAAACCCATCAGCCTCTCAAAAGGACATAACTATACACTTTTAATGAAACTAGTAAGCATATTCCTAGTGTTATAATAGGAGAAGTATGTAGCCACCTCCCTATCAACCTAGTCATACCTAGAATCTAAGATTGAAGGAAAGTTCTTTTTAGGTTGCCGATACGTTTTGGCTTGGCTGACACAGTTCCATGTGGCTTCAATGGCGAACCGACCTTGGCCTATGAACGACTGCTACAGAGGAAGACCTGACGAGGGGAAGGATGGTCGAGCAGACATTGCTCCCTTCCCCAAAAAGGGTGACTTCAGTTAATTCCGAGGGGTCACCCGAGACACGGGGGATCCTGAAGGAGTCTTGGCAAAAGAAAAAGAGGTAGAAGACATTTAGGCAAACGTACCTGAAAGAAAAGAAGAAGAATTAAGGCCTGGAAAGATGAATACTTTGGCTCAAAGCACACAGAGTTTAGAGGAATTCAACTAAAGACATGGTCCCTCTATTTATAGCCAATGGGCGCAAGAGGGCCCAAATCAACCATAGTCGTGGATCTGACACAAACCAACAGTCCAGATTAAGTCATTTTTTTCGTTCCTCATAAAACTGTTCATCCAACTGTGGCATGACTTCAACCAATTGTTCGACCCCTCGAGAGTAGACAACATCCTGTAACCTCAAGGTTCGCTACGCCATTTTCATGGTTGGGGCAAGCGTATGGGTCATGTGTATTCGATCCCTCTAGCCAGAATGGATCTTTCTAGCTTTGAACCCCGCTACAGTGCGCTCGAATATAAGGGCAAGTGTATGAGTCATAGGTGTTCGACCCTCGGCAGGTGCACTATCCCAGGGTGTTCAGCCAACCAAAGGAATGTTCGGCCCTAACAGGGTTAACTAGCTTAATCCTAATTATCACATATAAGATGAATTTAAGATCATATTACCTAATTTTTGACTGATAAAATAATATCCAATAGAAAAAAATTTAATCCACACTATAAATAAATAATAGATATCAAAATAAATAAAAAAATAATATACATAAAAGTATTGTTAGTTGCTAAGAATCAAATATTATGTGTTAGAGTATATTTCAAAAGTACTCCAACTCCTAAAAAAAAGATAGAAGACTCAGTTACACTAAAATATGAGAATATAAGTATTTGTATACATGTACATATACCATAACTAAATATTGATATTACATAATCCATTGATTTATCATAAAGAGTGATGGCAAGAATAAGCATTTAAAAGAATGTAACGGCAAAAAGTTGAATATATTAGTCTTTTTAAGGTAGAGCAACTCACCAATAGGCAATAGGAAGCATGGCATTAACATATAACATCCTTGTTTCAGTTAAGGGCTATGTTAATAACAAATAACAATAACTCCACCCAAATTATTACTCCCATTCCATTACCGTTAAGCCCTTTCATTTTCTCATTAACTGCACATTTAACACTCTGCTTTACACAAACACAAAACACTCTCCTCCGCTCCCTCCACTTTACTCCTCACTCACTCTCTCTCTCTCTCAGCCCAGCAATGGCAGAAACACTCTCTCACCTCACAGTTCCTGTTTTACTTTTTCATTTTCTTCTTCTCACGGTTCAATGTTTCAGTAACTCAGATTTCGACGCTTTAGTGGCCTTCAAGACCGCTTCAGACTCATCTCAAAAGCTCAGTACATGGAACACCAGCAACGCCTACCCGTGTTCCTGGAGCGGCGTGTCGTGCATTCGCAACCGAGTCTCGCGACTCGTTCTCGAAAACCTCGACCTCCAAGGTTCCATTCACCCCTTAACCTCGCTCACTCAGCTCCGAGTTCTCAGTCTCAAAGGGAACCGTTTCTCAGGTCCCGTTCCCAACCTCTCCAACCTCACCGCTCTCAAACTCCTCTTCTTGTCACGCAATGCCTTCTCCGGCGAGTTCCCGGCGACCCTCACCTCGCTCTTCCGCCTCTACCGTCTCGATCTGTCCAACAACAACTTCTCCGGCGAGATACCGGAGACGGTCAACCACTTGACCCACCTCCTCACCCTCCGTCTCGACGGGAACAACTTCTCCGGCCACATCCCCGACGTCAACCTCCCCGGCCTCCAAGAGTTCAACGTCTCCGGCAACCGCCTCTCCGGCGAGATACCCAAGTCCTTATCAAATTTCCCGGAATCCTCATTCGGGCAAAACCCGTTTCTGTGCGGAGCCCCAGCTAAAAAATGCGCGTCCGACCCGACCAAACCGGGATCCGAAGGCGCCATTGCTTCGCCGTTGTTACCGCAAAACAGCCCAACAACGACAGTATCATCTTCACCAAGCTCAATGCCGAAAACGTCAACAGCCACGTCAAATAGCAAGAGGCACGAGAAGGGTGGTTCGAAAATAAGTCCAGTGGCGCTTATAGCTATTATAGTGGGTGATGTTTTGGTCCTTGGCATAGTGTCGTTGTTTTTGTATTGCTACTTCTGGAGGAACTATAGGTTGAAGGAGGGGAAAGGGTCGAAGCTTTTTGAGAGTGAGAAGATTGTGTATTCGTCGAGTCCGTACCCTGCACAGGGAGGGTTGGAGAGGGGTAGAATGGTGTTCTTCGAGGGGGAGAAAAGGTTTGAACTTGAAGACCTGCTGCGAGCCTCTGCGGAAATGCTTGGGAAGGGTGGGTTTGGGACTGCGTACAAAGCGGTTCTGGATGATGGGAATGTGGTTGCGGTGAAGAGACTGAAGGAGGCGCAGATAACCGGCAAGAGGGAGTTCGAGCAACACATGGAGGTGTTGGGAAGGTTAAGGCATCCCAATATTGTTAGCTTGAGGGCTTACTATTTCGCCCGCGAGGAGAAGCTGCTGGTCTATGATTACATGCCCAATGCCACCTTGTTCTGGCTCCTTCACGGTACCTATCTCTTTTCATTTCATTTCCTTCTTCATCGCCCATCACTGTTTCTGTTTTTCTTTCTTTCGCCTACCTCACATCACTGAAAAATTAAACATTATTTTACGTTTGTTTTTTCTTCTTTAGTTGGGCTAAACTCACGAGTGGCTTATCTGCATTGAAATTAAGAACCATAACCAACACTCATGTAGGTTGGTTACCGGTGCTGCGTGGCAATGGTCCATTTTTCTAGATAGCCTCCCATGTAGGTTACCCGTGTTGCATCAGTTTTGCCTGGTGTTATTATTTTTTTTCTTTTTTTTCTGGGGGGGTCCAGCTTTAGGCTCCTCCAAAATTTATAGTTTGATGAGGAAGCATGTGCTATGGATTATGGATGGGTACTTTCTTTCTAGTTGAATGTATAATTTATTTTTTTATAAAACATTGTTTGGTTTGCAGCAATTGCAGACAAGATGTACAGTAATTGCACAAATCACAATCATAACCCCCTGGGAATCGGGACATTGTATTGTACCATGCAGAGTGATTGTGAATTGTCGTGGACCGCTTTTTATTAATTAAAAAAAAAAAAAAAAAGAATAGGAGAAGTATTTTGCTTTATGTTCTTTTGCTGAACAACAAAACATTTGGGCTTTAGCTTTATCTTTTGGCAGTTGAATGAATGTCCAAAAAGTGGAAGGGTAGGGTTTGGCATTAGGAAAATGATTGAGTTGAAGTAATATATAATATATAGGGGTGGCAAATGTGTAATAAAATGGAAGGTAATGGTTGAATTGGTGACAGGGAACCGAGGACCTGGACGAAGCCCAGTGGACTGGACCACAAGGCTGAAGATAGCAGCGGGAGCGGCGCGAGGAGTGGCCTTCATTCATAACGCGTGCAAGTCACTTAGACTATGCCATGGTAACATAAAATCGACGAACGTCTTACTGGACAAGCAGGGGAACGCGCGGGTATCGGATTTTGGGCTCTCAGTGTTCGCGGGACCGGGGATGGGCGGGAGAAGTAACGGGTACCGTGCGCCGGAGGCATCGGATGGTCGAAAACAGAGTCAAAAGTGTGACGTGTACTCATTCGGTGTGCTGCTGCTGGAGCTGCTGACAGGGAAGTGCCCCTCCATGGTGGAGAGTGCATACGGTGGGGTGGTGGACCTACCGAGGTGGGTCCAATCAGTGGTGAGGGAGGAGTGGACTGCTGAGGTGTTTGATTTGGAGCTGATGAGGTACAAGGATATTGAGGAGGACATGGTGGGGCTCCTTCAGATTGCAATGACGTGTACCGCTGCTGCACCTGATCAACGCCCCAGGATGACCCACGTCCTCAAGATGATTGAGGAGTTACGCGGGATGGAGGTGTCACCCTCCATATCTGACTCACCTTCCTTCTCCGAAGATGCCTGTGCACCCACTCACTGAAATACCCACTAACTAGCTTCAGCTTCTTTGGATTTCTTTGTAAATCACATTATTCGATTTCCGCCTTTGCTTTTTCTAATTATTTTCAATTTCCTCTTTCTTTCCTCCCACTCCTTTCTCCTATTTCCTTCCTAAATTAATTTTATTGACTAGTAGCATCCTTTGGTATACGGTATTGTTGGGTCAGTTCAATATTGGTTGACGTTGACCGGAATGAATTCGGTTTCAAAACAAAAGCATGCATAGTTTGGTTAGCCAAATCTAATTTGTGAAATGTGCTGTCTGTTTTGACTTTTGACCGTCACTATTATGCTTTTCTTCTGTGCTTCCATCGCGTTCTTTTTTCTGTGGTCTAATTTGTCCATACCTGAACTTCCTGTTACCAAACAGATTATTCTGTAACCTTCTTCTGCATCTTTTATTAAATTTTGTATTCTTTGCCTTTTGTTACCGAGTTATTAGATCCAATTGTAAAAAACACGGTGACAGAGATCATGAAGCCAATGGTCATACTCCAATTCATAAAATAAGTGTACACAGGATAATTATAAAACTTACTAGATAAAAAGAATGAACGAATAATTGGTTATGGTGTACCTATGGTAGTATTAGAAATGCATAACCACAGGTGCAATCTTCATGAGTCTTGACACAGTATTAGGGGCGAACTTCCTAGCAAACAGAAAACAAGCATTCATGCTATCTCCATTATACTTGCATTTATGTTCCCTTAAACTCTCCAAGAACTTAACAGTAATCTCGGATCTCAAAAACTTAGCCGGGTGTGGACCACCCTTTGACCAATCGACCCACGTCAAACTCCTATTTGAATTCGCCTCCCAAAACTTGATGCTCACGTACGTTGGCAAATAATGTTCATCTGCATAGCATGAACCTTTGCAGTACTCTTGAAAAACTGGGAAGTATTTCCTGTCAGATACTACTTCTAGTGCGAGCTCTCGGTCCATTTCAAACCATTGGGACCCTTTTCTCCATTGCTTGAGGGAGATCTCAGGCAACATTTGAATGCTGTACCGGCCTCGACCAACAGAGCTGGGATCATCAAAAGCCATGACATAGTTTTGGGTAGAGTTCATCAAGTAAGTGTAGATGGTAGAGAAGTTGAAGAGGGGTATGCAGGATTCTGACAACAGGACAAAACGTTGGTTTGAGATATCAACAAGTGCATTGGCCAATAACCGACGCTCAGCTTCAATCATGTTCACATTACCCCATTCCACTTCCTGCATTATGGAATACCAGATGATCAGACCAATAATCGTCACTTGTCAATTGATCAATGTTTCTTTCTAAATTGAAGCAAATTACTGGAATTAGAATTAGGAATCTTAATCAACTCCATGGCGTAATTAGAAACAGACACACATAAGCAGAAATGAAATTAAAACTAGTACCCTATTTATGTGGTTAATTTTCTCGAGGCATTAGGGCATTATATTTTTTATTTTTACTACACAGGACATTAAGGCTGTGATAAAGGAACCACTTAAATGATGCGTACTTTCTGATAAGAAAATACATCAATCCGCATAACAATTGACAACATGTACAAGTAACACAAAATAGGTAGTAAATATTATTGTCCTGTTTATCAACCGGTGTTCGCTAATTTAGCAATGTTTCCCTAAACTGGTAGCAGCTTTAATGAGGGGCCGTGGCATGACTGCATCAACTATCATTTTAAATTCCAATTAATATTATGGGATTGTTAGTAATGATCATTTTATTTAATCAGATGTCCAATTTAAATGTCTATGTCTAAGATTCTTTTCATCCTAAAAAACAAGAAAATATATATTCTGAAGAACGCTCAAGCTTAGATCTTGTTTTACTTTTCCTATATTTAAAAAATAGTGTTGTTCAACATCTAATGACTAGAGAACAAAGCGCAAATGGGCTTGAGCACCCCACAATGTAATCCTCGTAACTGGTGAATGTGGTTATAATTGCCAGCGAACTGATACAAGTTCAAAAAGACAGAATGTCTTATTTTTTGCCTTTTTAGAACCTATAAAATAAATAAACTTTATACTAAAATAGTCTAATTTACTTCATTAAACTATCATTGAGTTGAGCATTTTCCCCTAACAACTCTAATTCTGAGCAGGAGCTTATCCCTGCAATGAAGCAAATGCATAATCTGTTCTCTGTTCTGTATTCTTCCCCTCGTCTCCCCCATTACTGATTTTTCTTTATTTTCTCCTTCTAATAAGAAGTTTGCATAGCTACAAATATAAGGATATAACAAGACATTCGTATTGGAGCATAAAAATAATCATAGGATATGTACCAAAAAAACTCATACCCTGTGATTCATTTCAATTATGCAAGCTGTAGGATCATTTGAGTAATAACAGAAACTAGGATATCATCTGATCAGATACAAGATGTCATTGACTGATTACGCCAATGATCCACGCAATCAATAGTCATTTCAATGATTGGGAAAAAACCAATAGTAAATGTGACATCCAACAAATAAGTAACTGAAGAAGAAATCAACTGACCTTACTGGGAATTCTCCGACCTTCAAATACAGGACTCTCAGGGCGAGACCCGTTGTATGATGGATTGGAGTGCACGTAAATTGAGTAGAACCCTTCATGCCCTTTGAAGAATTGCTCCCACAAAGGTGCCAAAAACACCGGACCCCTTGTCAAGAACATGAAGGCAACCTTTGGAACACGATCAAACGGATAATCAGGAATCTTAGCAGTCATTGAAGCTCTCCATAGCAACTCCTCATCGTCCATTTCATGCATAACATTCGGAGGCTTAAGGAACTCCTTCAATCCTACGTGACCCCTCTCAGTTTGAATTTCAGGTTGTGTTTCAATTTGTAGTTGAGTTTGAATTTGTGTTTGTGTTTGTGTTGGAGTTTGAATATGTGTCTCTGTGTGTGTTTGAGTTTGATTAGATATTTCTAGTTTTGCAGTTGGGGGTGGCAAGGTTGGTGTTCGCGGAAAGGAAGAGAGTGACAACTGAGTGAATTGTAGACTAAAGTTGCAGTCTTTAAGATAGAAACTGAAGATAACTCCAATGGTTATACCAAATCCCAAAATAAGGATATAGGTAAGAAACTGAATAAAGTGGAATTGAGCATTGAAAAGCTTGGAAACAGAGTTTAACGGGTATTGATTATTTTGGGCCTTCATATTGTGGGGACAAAATCACCAAATCTCCTAATAATTAATTCTGTTATATGACGGGTACCTAAGCTCAAAGGTTGTAAAGAAAAATGATTAGTTAAACTATACAGCAACAGACCAATCTTCTAACTAAAATATCTCTATATTCTATAGTCGTAAGACCATGACCAACCAGATCAAATGAAAATGTGAAACTTAACTGATATAAAATATGAAGGGAATTGGAAACTGCAAGCAAGAGGAGATAGAGAAGAAAGAAGGGAAAGAAAGCTGAGAAAGTCTAGAGAGAAATTAGAGAAGGCAGAAGAAAAGCTATCTCCCTTGGCTGAATTTGATGGCACAAACAGACCCTTTTTTATGGATTTGGATTTGAGACTTTTTCTATTTCCGTTTCCTGGATGCCCACTTTATATTGTATGCTCTCCTAGTTTAAAAGGTGAAGTTTGGGCAAAGACAGAAACAGTTATATGTGGTTTAGGAAACCAGTATATGCAAAATTCGTTATAAGAAGCCAATAAACATTTCACATGTGTGTGATTGGAAGAAGGAAATTATTAATTAAGGTGTTGAAAGTTACAATGGAAATGCAGATTGTGTTGGTGGAGCAATGTGCAATGTAGAAACGACAATGACATTTTGTATAATAGGAAGAAGACCAAGTTGTGTAGCCGCCGAGGCAGAGCAAAAAAGTTTTATTTTTCAACACGTTGGTTTGTTACGTGTTTGGTTACAAAGGTTTCGACTATTCCATATCTGTGGACCCTTTAGAGAGAGGTTGGGTGCCCAAAACAAAGAAGCCACTGTATTTAAGACTTTTTCAACATCCAGCGATCAAAATAGATACCCCCCCTTTTGGATGGAGTATTCTAATATTCTTCTTCTTACAAACCAAATGGCAAATACCCTCTCTTTTTCCTATATCCTATGCAGCTGGACCTTTTCTGATTTTCAATTATCCGTCGCTAATCATGGGAAATTTCGGATGCTTAGAACTTGTTAGAATCTTATATTATATGATCAACAAAATAAGTTGGACTCAATTTTCTGGTCTAAATAAGGACTAACTTCAGATCATTTTGAGAAGTATTCTGTTTCTCATTAATTTTTTAAATTATGGTAATTATTAGGAAATTCGATATATAGCTGGTTTTGATGAATATTTTTTTTTTAATTTTTTAATTATAAAAAATTAAGGGAAAGATAATAATAAACTTTAATGTTTTATTATTGAGTATTTGACCTCATGTATTATTTAATGCTTATCATAATCTTTTATGTTTATTTTGAATTTAAAATATTTTAATATATATATAATTAATCTTATTTTTTAATTTAAAAATCATGTGCAAATAATTAATCTTAAAATAAATGTACCAATAATTTCAACTGTTTAAATTTGTCCCTTTTTACGATATTTATGAATTTAAACATAAAAATATATTATCTAAAAAATAATAAAAATATTTCTTTTTTATTTATTTTTCAAATAATTAAATTTAAAACACAAAAAGATAATCTTATCATTAAAAGTGAAAATAAAAAAATTCTTAATAATTGTATTTATGACTTATTTAATATACTGTATAAATTATTAGGATTTATTTTGTGTACCATTGCAAGGAAGTTTAGTAATGTGTTTCTAATGTATACTTGATAAAAAAATACCTTTTTATTTTTCATTATTAAGTATTGAAATAAAGATAATGAACTTTAATAGTTTAATATTCTTTATTTGAATTCTTGATATTCGTTTATTTAATACATTTATTAATATATTTATAATTTTAAAATAAATATATCATATAAAATAAAATAAAATATTTTATTTTCACTATATTATTTTTAATTTTAAAATTAATTAAATTCAAAATAAAATAATTCAATAGTATTTTAGAATTGAATTTTTTTTTATTATAGATATCATTCGATGGAAGCAATCATATTAAAGTCTGATTAATTAAGCTTTAACAACTTGATATCAATTAATCCATGCTATTGGTGATTAAAATTGAAAGTGTTTGAATACTTTGTAAACTTTAATTTCTTTAAATAATAATATGAAATGAAAATTTAAAAAATAATATATTTATCATTTAGAATTAAATAAAATTTGGTCGAAGGATATTTGTTAATGTAAAGGTTATGAAAAATATTTATTTTTATAATTAATTTATTTTACTTTTAATAATTATTCCACGTGTTTTAAAAGGGAAGGTTTTTTCATAATCTATAATTTATTATTTAATGAGTCATGGAAATGCCCCTATTATTAAAATTAATGGTTTATTTTTAATATTGATTTATGTAGAGCATTTCCAATGTATACCTACAATGTTATATCAATTTTAGGATACTTACGCATTATTTTTACTTTAATAGTTAAGGAAATTAAAAAACTTACCTTTTCATGTGTTTTTATTGTTAATTATTAATTTAAAATAAAATCATTAATACAATTAATTAATTATTGTTGAAAAATGAATCTATAATTCTTAGAAACCATGTTTAGCAAAAGATACACATTTTGTTCTTAAAGTCATCTTCAGTGGAAATAAGGGTGACAATGGGGTAGGGTGAGACAGGGCAGGGGCGGGTTTGCTTTTCCTATTCTCGTTTTCGAAAAGTGCAGGGTAAGGTGGGTATAAAATTTTAATCATCATTCTCATCTCGGTCGAGTATTTTCAGGTTCGAATATCTTCGTAGGTACCTCGTTCTATTATTTTTTATAATTTATATATAAATTTACTTATAATTTATTGAATAAATTATATGTTAATTTATTAATTATTAAATAAATTATATGCTAAGTTATTAATTATATTTTAGTTTTAAAAATCCATAGAGATGTAGATTTATACACATACATATGAAATTTTGTTTAAAATATAATTATATATCAATAGGAATGACAATCATACCCGCCCTGCGGGTACCACCTTGTCCATGTCCCAATTTTGACGGAGAAAATCCACATTGTTCGTCTCTGTCCCCGCCTAAGATAATCGAGGACTTGGACAGGTGTTGGTTTGTTAATCTCCGCCCCGTCCCCACACCTGCCCTCGCCCCACTTCTATGTTTTACATATAATTATATGTTAAACAAAATCTCACATGTCTGTGTACAAATCTACACCCCTCTGAAGCATTAAAACTAAAATATAATTAATAACTTAGCATATAAAACAAGATACCCCTGGGGATACTCGAACCCAAAAAATACTTGATGGGGATGAAGATGATGATTAAAATTTCATACTCACCTTCTTTATATAACCCCTACCTCGTCCTGTTTCCATCCCTATACATAAAACATAGAAGCGGGGGCAAGGACGGTATGGGGGCTAACAAGCCCATACTCGTCCCCATCCCTGATTATCTTAAGGCAAGATAGTGATGGAACGGTACTTGCAGGGATGAACATAATTGTCATCCCTAAATGGAAACTTTTTATTGGTTACTTAAGTCCAAGATAATGTATCTTAAAAAAAAATCTATTGAAGACCAATCTGCATGATAAGATGAGTTTCTTAAAAGTCTTCTACAATATACGGTTTATTATAATTAAATTTTCTTTTTCAACAACCTCTAATCAATTATATTAATGATTTGATTTCCAAACTCAATTAATTGAAAATAAAAAATATAAAAATGTGAGTTTTTTTAACTTTTCAATCGTTGAAGCAAAATTGTGAATAAGTATCTTAACCTTAACATTTAAAATGTATAGGAACCATAAAAAATATTAAATTATTTAATATTCTCTAAGATATAAAAAGAAGTATATTTTTAGTTATTAATGTATTAGTTTTTTTTTAGTTGAGAAATTCAAACAGGATCTCTTCCTCCCCCTTTTTGTGATATGTAAATTTTGATACTAGACTAACCTTATAACTCTTATTAAACTTTAACCATTAATGTGTCCTCCTAAGAACAAAATATTTTCATAAGAAACTCATCTTACCACATAAATTTGCTTAAATAATGTCTTATTAAAAATATTTTAAATATTCTTGTCAAAAAATTTAAATATGACAATATTAATAAAAATATATATTTCAAAGTATTTATCTTTAATTTAAACTATGTTGTTGTGATAGAGTTTTTTGTAATATTGTTAATGTATATTGTAAATATATTAATAAAAACAGTTATTCATTTACTTTAAATATATTATTTTACTGTTGTTTTTTTTTACATATTTATCATTTGTTTAATTATATGTATGCTTTAATAGGGACAATCATGTTTGAGCAGTAGGATTTATGATTAACAAACTCTCCACCTGATTATCTAATGCAACTACATATCTAAGACATGATTAAACCAAAATAACCTCTTACAAGTTGATTCATGTTCTGTCGGTGATTCTTAAAATTTATTTCTAAAAAGTATTAATCATTTTACATTTCTTATATTGATTATCTAGATGTATGTATTTCAGTAAAATTTTGAAAGTAAGATACTTCGTATTCTCTTGCTATGCATTAGACATTCTTTTACTATTAATATATTTGCTATAGACTCTTCTCAATTTTTTTTTTATTTTTTACCATATTATTTATATCTATTAGATATAATTTTTATTTAATAACTATTACAATATAATTAACATTTAATGTAAACGGCCACGTACATCAAACGAGTGAAAAGAGTGGTTGTAATTTTATTAGACACGTGTATATTGTTTTTGGGGGAAAAATTGCTTTGTCAATGAAATTAGACTACCTAAACATGGTTGACACAGTAAAAATACGCACCCAAGCTGCACACGAACATCAATTAAAAACTAAGAATTACGTAAAAAGATGAAAATGTAGAGTGATTGAAAGACCATGTCTGGCTAATGCATCCACAAAATTATTAGCTTCACGAGAAGTGTCGTCTCTTGCAGCCTTCCACGATGAAATCCGATCACTCTCAAATCTTAATTGAGGATCCCTGCATACATTTGATATGTAAAATTAGTAAGGTACACCTTATTTTGAGTAAGTGAATGATTCATGTAACCCTGGTGGTGCACACATGACTATAAGGCAGTTTTATTAATTTTTTAATTTAAAAATAATAAAAATTGTTACGCATAAAACCTTGAGGCTGTGTTTTTCTTCTCATTGTAAAATCTCGTAAAATCTGCGTTTTTCTTCTCACAGTAAAGTTTCATAACCTTACTAATGTAAAGTCTTGTAAAATTGTTACCACTCAACTATACTTAGTTGAATAGAGAAAACATGGTTTTTGAAATTATTTGGAACAACAAGGACAAATTTCTTCAAAATTTCAGAGTAGAGGTTAAGTAGTTAACTCAGTATAAAATAAGTTATTAACTACGAATTTCATTTGGTTAACTGAATTTTTCAGAAACTTTTCAACACACGGGGCCAAATCACTTTCACTCAACTTAGTTACGACTCAACCATACTTAGTTGAATAGACAAAACATGCTGTTTGAAATTATTTGGGGCAACAAGGACAAATTCATTCAAATTTTTAGAGTCAAGCTTACATGGTTAACTATGTACAAAATAAACTACGAAGATCATGTGGTTAACTACATTTTTTCTGAGACTTTTCAACACACAAGGCCAAATCAGTTTCACTCAACTTACTTCCACTGAAACATACTTACTTTAATAGAGAAAATATGGTGTTTGAAATTATTTTGGGCAATAAGAACAAATTCCTTCAAAATTTCAGTGAGGAAGAAGAATGAAGCAATAATAGGGTTCTGAGGCTTTACAGTGAGAAGAATGCAAGTTTTACTAAGCTTTACGGTGAGAAGAAGAACACGAGGTTCTAGGCATAACAATTTTCATTTTTATTTTTAAATTAAAAAATTAATAAAACTGCCACATAGGCAGGTGTCCACGGGTGGTATTTCTCTCACCAGTGGTACATGAATTATTTTCCTTTGAGTAAATGAAAGAAGGTGCTCATATTCAATTTAATTATATTCATGCTGGTAATAATTCTTATCTTTATTCTTGTTTTTAATGGTATTTATATACTTATATTCGTCGCATTCACAACTCATATTTTACTTATATATAGAGACTCTAAATCATTATCATTTACACATAAGTAAATATAATATAAAAAACAAGTCAACATAATATTAAATATAAAATAAATTATAAAATACTGTCTAGATTTTTATATGATTATACATAAAAATATTTTTTTTTATGTTAACATTAAATCATGTTATAAGTTTATTAAGGTTTATTTTATAAAAACTCAATTTCTTGTAAATTTTGTATATTTATTAAATTTTCTAAAATATAATAATGTATTCTTTATTCTATAAGCATATGATTTATCATTCCTATACTATTAATAAAGGGAATACCTCCTATTGCAGTCCATTTTTTAAAATACTTATTCTACCCTTACATCTATTTTAAAATTAAAAAGTAAATTAATTCATCATGAGAGGGACTTCCACAACCTCTTATCACTATACCAACCTTATAACTTTAAGCAAAGAATTAATTTAAAATATTGATATCCAACATACATAATTGTCCAACTATATCTATCATTTATAATATATGATATTATATTATGAGTTTAATTGGTATACATTGTCAGTGTAAAGATATTTACACTGACATTCGATCACAACCTTTCATTCATGGTTATTTTACTCATTACTACGCTAAAAGTCACATAAATGAAAAGTCATGATTGAACGTCAGTGTAAAAATCTTTTACACTAGCAGTGTATACCAATTAAACTCTTATAGTATATACTGTGTGTGTCTGTATATATATATATATATATATATAATGTAAATATGACTTTTTAGTGTCTACATTTTATGATTATTTTACCTTCTAAACATTTTATGATTGTATGCACTTTCGTAATTATAACTTCTCCTATCAATATATGCACATTTTCACAATTTCTACCTTATCACAAATCCATTTTTCTTAAACATGATTAATATATGTATACATTTCATGATAAATATTTTTAATAAACATGTAAATAAACAGTAGTGACACTATTTTGAGTTCTATTCAAACTCTCTCCTCTTTCTATTTTTTAATATTCATTGCATATTTGACATATTAATTGATAATCTGACATATTTTTATCATCTTATCATAAAAAAAATATAAAATTAACAAAATATATTTCAAAACATATCACATAATAATTTATATTTCAAAATATAAAAATTTAAAAAAGATATTAAATTAAAATTCTAAAGTTTTTATAACATATTAAAATAGAAATGTGAATACACATATGCGGCAGTGCCTGTGTTTTCGCTAGTAGATTATAATATAAATAATATTTTAACAATATTTTTCACTAAAAAATATAATTATATAGTATTATATAATATAATTATATTAAATTATATATATACATAAGGAGAAGAGCGAGACAAGTTCGAAACTATAGTACTCATACCCCCGCCTATTTTTTGCGATCCAAACCCGTCTTGAACACATACTCATTTTGTGGGTAATTATATGTCTCACATAATTGTATATTTGCGGGTACTCATAAGATTTGAGTCTATTTTACCACCGTAATTCTAGTCCATTTCATTGACAAATTAAAAAAAGTAATATTTATTGATAAAAAAACTTAGAAGTAAATTAAAAGGGATGTAGAAAAAAATAATCAATGTATCTTCATAATATATAAATAATTTTATGCAATGTAAATAATTTTATATATTTTTTATTTTAGGTATAAGTATTCTATTAGTAATCTGTAAAATTATATGTTTCCATTTTTAATACTTAAACTTTTAATTTTGGGATTTTAGTATCTAATTTTTTTAAATTTTTAAATTGATACATGTCATCAAGTATCTTCCATTAATTAATGTCATAGCTAACAAAAGTATTACATTATCAAGTTCACATCATTTTAAATTATTGAGTGAACATTCGCGTTATTTTCATAATAGATATTTTATTTAAAAAAATAAAATTTTTTCAGATACTAAATGCAAAATACAAATAAATTTTAGTTACCCAAATGAAATAATTTTATTTTATAAGTACCAAAAAATTATTTAAGACTAGAAAAAGTTAAGAACAAATTATAGAAACACTCATAAACTTATATTAAATCACACATAATTTCACTCTTATATTTTCTTACACTGACTCCCTTCAAGTTTAAAAACATTAGAGTAATACCTTATATGTTTAAAAATATTATATTAGTACTTCTTTCAAACCTTACGTGGACACCCCCTGCAAAAATAAGAATTAAAAGAATAGGGGATATATTGTCATTATAGTAAACTTCATATGTGTTGCTATAATTTACTCAAAAATTAATTATCATTATCATTGTATCACGTATTATTTTAATATTTAAATATGTTTTGCATTCATAATATATTAGTGAATTTGCATTGAGTTCTTCTAAAATTGTTATTTATATTTAGTCCTATAATTATTTCAAGTTCCTAAAGCGTTATCTACACTTTTTAAAGTATTTTAAAATAGTTTAAAGTGCTATCTAAAAAACATTTTAAGATCCAATATAAAATAAAAATGATTGAAATGCAACATAAAGCAAAAATTTTATTTGAAACATATATATTTAAGCCTATTTTAATTAGAAATTATATTTTATCAATTCAAAAAACAAAGGTATCTCATTTATTTCATTAATTATTTAAAAAATAATGGTTTAAATAGAGTCATCTCAAGATCAAACAAAGTTTTCGCTTCCGTCTTGCTTTTAATTTAAACAAAATTTCATGTTTTCGCTCCCGTCTCGCTTCTAATTTAAACAAATTTTCATGTGTGTGTGAAGATTAAAATTCCATATTGGCTTCTGTTATATTTGAACTTGAACTCGTTCTGTACTTTTCGAGGTTGGGGATGAGGAGGGCTAAATTCGTACTACCTCGCTCTATTGTCATCCATAGTCTTAAATAATTTTTTGGTACTTATAAAATAAAACTATTTTTATTTTATACCAAACCTTTAATCATATTTTGATTTTAATATTTGAAAAATTATTTTTGAAAAAGGATTCTTCCATGAAAATAAGTGAATACTAACTCGACTTTAAATTACATATCCCTTAACTAAATACACTTGAGAAAAGGTAACAATTTGAAACATGAAAAAATGTTAGTACTAAAATAATAAAAAATTAAAAAAATTTAGGCACTAAAAATAAATGAACAATTTTACTAATACTAAAAAATATATTTAAACCTTTATTTTATTACAAACATATATATATATAATTTTATATTTAATAATTATTTTAAAAGTCATCTATTTTTATTTTCAATTGACTAAACATATAATTCTTTTTACACAAACAAACATTAGTATATAAAAGTGAAATTCTTTAACAATAACTCATTAGATACTTATCCAAAGGTAAAATAACCTAATTTCCAATTACAACAGTAGAGACGTAAGGTTGAATGTTCAGAAAAGGTGTTTAAAAGAGAAGGAGAAAGAATATTATTTGTCGATAAGGTTAAATCTACTAAAACAATCTAACATAAAACTATTATATGTTGATACAGGTTGTAACTTCTAAAATTATTTATTGGAATAATAAAGAAATAAAATTATTTTACCCTAATAAATACTATTTTCTTGAAATATTGTCTTAACCCATTTAAATTTTTAAGCAACGTAATCTAATAATAAATAAGACTCACATACATTTTTAATTTTCCATAAATTCCAATCAATCACCAATAGTATGATCAATAGAGTGTTGTACTAGCATTTCTTTAAATAAAATTTTAGTCTTTAAATATGGAGTAAATTTATTTTTAATTCTTTAAATTTAAAATTCTTTTTTTGTTCTGTAATATAAAAAAATGATAAAACAGGTTAAATTGCGTCTACATGCTAATATTTAAAGATAGATAATTTACTGATAAGTTTTTTTACGGTTAATCTACTGATAACTAATTTAAAATTTGTTTAATTTATTTTTTTATCTTTCTCGTACTTTTAATGTTTAGATCTATCCCTGTGAATGAAAAATTTTAGAAACCACTGATGAAGAAAGGCTAGGTGATAAAGAGGAGAATAAATAAATAAAAGAAAGCATGTTTTTAAAAAACAAAATCAATATTACACAGATAGAGGAAGTTCAATAAATAACAAAATGAGATGTCATTTTGTTGTTTTTCTTTTCTGAAATCCTGAAAATGAAAAGTTGAGATTGACATTGATATATTATTATTCTGATGTTTTCAAATGTAAATGATTTTAGGAAGCAATATGGATTATGGATTATAAGACAAAATGCGTTGCCGCCTAAGTTATATGTTAATCGGAGGCCGAAACCCTCTCTTCCAACCAATAATTTTTTAAGAAGTTTAAGGCATTTCTTGTTTCTATCTCGAGCTTGAATGTTCATTGACGATTTTACATTAACTTTACTATAGAAACATTCTTTACCTATTAAATACTGATAAAAAAATTACCAATTGCATTAAATATTAGATTCTGATACATCGTTAGTACACAGTTAATAAATTAGTAATTCTTTTATATGAAAATTTTAAAATAATTAATTAAAAATAAAAAATTTAACTATATATTAATTTTTAATGTAAAAATATTTATGCTATATTGTATTAATTTAAGTTCTTAAATAATTTTGAAACAATTTCTTCTAATATATACTTTTTTTATTATAAGAGAAAGAATTAGGTAACAAAGTTTAAAGATAATATTATCACTTTCAGGTTATTTGGTGTTACCTAGCCTCATAAGTTGTTTTGTATTACTTATGCTCGTGACTAAAGAGTTATGTACGTATGAGCGGAAGTAGTTACTTCCTTTTTCTGCCGCTTATAACTCTCTTCCTTTTTCTCAAGGTTAATATTTGTTATGGTGACGAAGAAGTCACCACAATCATAGTCACTTCGCACTTCCGGTGCTCACAACTAAGGGAGTTATATACCCTTAGCCGATAGATATTTGACTCTATCGGTTGAATAGTTATTTACCAAGACTCACTTTCTCAATCAGTCCCAAGACAACGAACCATCAATCATCCAAAAATCTCAATTAACATCATACCTCTGTATATGTATCAAATCCTACAATTCTCCACTATCCAAATTCTGTGATTTTCAGATTCCCAAAGATGAACCACACCTATATAACCTCAATTGTGTTTAAGAGTAAGCAACGCTGGAAAACCCTAATACTTGTTAGCTTACATAACCAAAAACATAATTAAATCCTTTTAATAATATAATATTTGGTTTCAAATAAGAAATGAGGAACATCAAGTTAGCAAAAAGAAAATATAGTAAGAACAAAACAAATTTAGAAGAAAAGAATAAGAAAAATTACTTTCACTTTCTCAATCGTTGTAAAAAAAAAACTAGAAAAAATTAAAACTGCATAGTAATTAATAAGGCACATACACATTGAAAAAATATTGATATGTTTCATTGCACTATTAAAATTGGCCTAATTTAGTGGATTAATCCAGCTCACCACAGATTCAAGTCAAACCAGACTAAAAAAAACTATGCTTCATAAAACGGACTTGCTAATGAAACCTGACTCACCTAACCCGTGAGTCAGGTGGGTTTAGGCTAGGATAGGTTGGACTGACCTGTTTAAATCACTTGCACATTTACTTTAGTTGCACACACATTGCCACCTTAGTTCAACACAAATAAAAAAACCAAACAAGCCTAAATAATCTTGCACAGAGTTGCACTCTCTCACATTCTTAGTCACCGCTCTTGTTCGTCACTCTTGCTTGTCTCTCCACCGCCACCCACCTTCGTAGCTCCATCATTTGCCTCTAACCATGTTGTCACTCACTCTTTTTTGTCATTCTCCAATATCAAGCCTTCACAAACCAGTGTTGTAGCACCGTGACATTGTCGCCCGCCTCCGCATGTGTACTCGCACTGCCGCCTCATGTGTTGCTGCATTGTCGCTCAACCCACTACCTCAAGCCCCCAAGGCCCCAAAGTCATAAATCATTACTCAATGTGTGTGTGTGCATCTGTGCTCTTCTCTGTTCTTTCCTCATCTCCAAAATCATAGGGTTTTTCTCTCTTTCTCAAACTTAAAGTTCAGTGGGCAATGTTGATTGGTTGTATTACTCATGTTATTGTTTAAAGATATTAAACTTGAATATCTATGCTTGATTGATTGGTCTAACTTGATTTACTTGTCATGTTCTTATAGAGATTAAACTTCAATCATTTGGGTATTCTGAATCTATCTATTATTCTTGTTAATGTTTAAAGATATTGATTGGTCAATCTATATTTCAATTTATGTTATAATTAATTATTTTTTGACAAGTTTGGTGGCCAGTTCACCTAACCCACCAACCCGTGGTAGGCCGCCAGATTGAGAATCTAGATATCTTTATTTTGGTGGGTTGAGCGGGCCAACCCATTTATCTTACAACCTAGATGGATATGTGCCATTAAAAATTGGATATATGTTTAAAGAAAAACTTTAGGGGTGTTCATCATTTTAGAACAACCCGATAATCCAAACCAAAACAATTAATTTGGTTTGAATTTTTCACTTGATTACATCTTACCAAATCAAATTGACTGTGTTAAGTTGAATTTGTAGTTTTGGCACTTTAAAACTCCAACCTAACTCAAACCAAACCAAAGGTATATATATTATTAAATTTATTTTATATTTTTAACTTAGTAATTTATGTTATATAACTTAAATATGTTGGACTTTACTTGTATTGCATTTTTAACTTTGCTTGTATTAGATTTTTAACTTTGTTAATATTGAATTGCTTTAAACATATGCAATTTGTTACTTGTATTGTATTTAGGGATGACAAAAATACTCATATCCATGGGTATCCGCCCGAATCCATTTCGATTTTGACCGGGTATGGGTACGGGTATAGGTATTACCTGATGTCCCAGTACCTGAACTCGTACCCCCCTCCCATTATAATTTTAATTATTATATAATAAGTTTAAATTTATATATTTAATTAAAAATTTTAATTCTTAAACTTTAATCTATAATTTATTGTTATTAATTATTCTTTATATACTTTTTAAATTAAAATATAATTAATAACTTAATATATATAATTTATTTAATAATAAATAAGTAAATTTATATTCTAAAAAATAATATGACCTATACCCGCGGATATACCTGAACCCGAAAATACCCGACGGGGATGGGGATGAGGATTAAAATTTAATATTTGTTCTCTTTATACCCGAACCCGAACGCATCCCGCACTTTGAGGGACGGGGAGGGTTAAACCTGCACCCGCCCCGCCCCGTTGTCATCCCTAATTGTATTGGATTGCTTTAATAGTTTAAGTTGACTAATTTGGTATGATGAAGCATTTGATATTTTGTTATAAAATTATGAATTTAATAAACTAATGAATTTGGCTAGTTTGATGTGTAAAATTATTTTTTATAATTTAATGAAAATAAATTTTATTTTTTAATTAGTTTTTCATAGAAAAAAATCCATCAATCCAAATCAACCTGACCAATTAAAATTAAACGATTTAATTTTCTTTTCTTCCTAAAATTGATCCAACATCCTAAAAATGTAAAAACTTATACCTTTTTAGGGTGAAATTCTACCATGGACTAGCTATCTAATGGTCCACTAGCGGACCATCTTTCATAACCATAAGATATACAAAGAAAAAAAGGAATTAGAATCCCACCTACTAAATTTTCAATTCCCATCTACTAGTAACTCTTGATTATTTTATCTCTAACAATGCATCATTAAGGAATAAAAAAATTTGCAAATTTACTACAAGAGAAACTAAATTATTTGCAAACTTTTTTTTTCTGGCAATGCACTACGAAAAAAGTAAAAAAAAAATTATTTTCTTCAACATCTAATTCTCTATATGAATATTATAAATAAATGTTATAATTAAAATAAAAAATCAAAAAATAAAATTTATAAAATATAAAAGTTTACTAGCATAAGGTTTCATAATCAATTTTTATATTTTATAATATAAAATTTTAAAAAATTATATTATAAATAAATTATATTATTAAAATATAAATTTTATAAATATAATATAAATATTATATATAAATTTATTAATTAAAATATTAAAATATAAAAAATTATTAAAAGAAGGTTTTCTATAATACTTTTATATTTATTTATTTTATATTTTATAATATAAAATTTTAAAAAATTATGTCATAAACAAATTATTTTTAAAATATAAAATTTTATAAAGATAATATAAAAGTTTAAATAAAGTTTTTAATTAATTTTTTTTTGTCCAAAAAATTTATTTTATAGAACATGTTATTTTATTTTAAGAGGTGAATAAAATTAATTTATTATGATAAGTGTTGAGATAAAAAATTATGTTAAAACGTATTTTTAAGTTTTTAAAAAATATTCAGATGGATAGATGTGAAATGAAAATGGGATAAATGTGAAATGAAAATTTCATAAAAAAATTAAACGTATCAGATTTTATCCACTAATTAGAGTCTTCTTTCTCAAATCTTCATCCCTCCATGTAATATTTTGCGTGGCAACAACGCCGCACTACCCGAGCTCCACGCACGCTCTTCCTCCTCTCCCACAGCTGCACCACCCCTCGAGTTACAAATCCAGACACTGCACATTTGCTCACAAACCTCATGTGAAATCATCACTAATACCACACTTTTCACCCAAAATAATTTTTTTTTTTAATAAACAGGATCTTTAAATTTTTTCAATACAACGCCTACTAATCAAAATGCTCTCTCCTTCTCCCTCGTTTCGAGCATACGAAAAAAATAATCAGTTTGTTTTTAAGTAATAAGATTGGTCTATGATAAAACTAAAAAAAAAAAAAAAAAAGTGTCATGGGTTCAAATGTAAGATTTGAATTCCTTGGATAACAAATTAGCAACTAATAACAAGTAGACTTTGCCGTGCTTTAGAAGCCCAGCAGTTACTTCAGCCAACTAATTGTCCGCTCAACTCAACCGTATGCTTTTAACGTTCTTAAGGCTGAAGCCAGAAACCGAGAAGAGAACTAGCCTTGATTTTTCTAGAGTCAGAATGACCACGAGAAACGTTCTCGTGTCTGTGTCATCACAAACAAAAAATCCAAGATCAACCATTATATAATGCAAATTGCAACAAAAATTATATTAAAACTCCTTTCCAGCAATATCATTCCATGGTTCCCCTTCTTATAAGAACCCTTTACAAAAAAACACATTTCTTAAGAAAAATAATTAGCTTATGCCCCGGTTGGAGTGATTTTGAGTTTCTGGTTTTTGGTTTTGAAATGCATTTTGAAAACAGAAACCCGTTCGACAAAAATGGTTCTGTTTTTGTTTTTTACTCATTCTCGAAACAGTTTTTACTCAATCTTAAAAACAATAAAATTTGGTTTTTAGATTTTTGTTTGTTTTTATTTAAGCTTATTACTTGACGTCACTTGTCACCATTAACCATCACCTCTGACCTCCACCTCCTTTGACCAGAAGTCATCGATTGTCACCTTTATTCAACCAGCTGTCACTTCCGACCGGCAGTCACCAGCCCCCACCTCCGATCCGCTGTCACTGATTATCACCTTCGATTGACAGTCACCGATCATCACCTCCGAATGACGGTCACTGACCGTCACCTCCGACCGATGATCATTGGATGCCACCTCCGATTGGCAGTCACCGACCGCAACCTCCGACTGGCGGTCACTAGCCACCACCTCCAACCGACGGCACCAACCACCACCTCTGACTGACGATCATTGGCTACTACCTCTAACCAACGGTCACTAGTCACCACGTTCAACCAGCGATCACCAAGTGCCACACCCGATCACCGATCACCCAACCGCTACCGCTGACTACTAGTCACCAACCACCACCTCCAATCGCCAAATCGTCAGTCACTAACCACCACCTTCGATCGAACCGACCATCACCTTTAACAATTATCTCAATCGCTACCTTCAACTAGTGTTTTTGTTAAGATTTGAAAACAATGTTTTAAATTTAAAAACAAAAACAATGTTATTTTTAAAATTTTGAAAACTTAAAACAAAAACTAGTTTTTGTTTTTAGAAATTTCAAAACTAAAAATAAAAAACCATCTGAACGGGGCTATAGTTATTTCCAAAATTACCTTTATTTTCTTCTTTACTAAATTGTTCACATCTAACAACTCAACGTTTGGAGAGAAAAAATTTATTGAATGAGTTGCTTTGAAAAAATTCATTAATTGATTAATAATAATTTTAGAAAATTATATTATAAAAATGGACAAAATATTATTTAAAAATGATCTTATAATTAGGAACCAAAAGGGTAGCATGTTACATTACTCTAGTTTGCATAAGTGGTGTCATTCAGCAATCACGCTTCCTGAACACCAAATAGAATATAACTCACTTAAAGGTACCTGTCTATTTATTCAACTTCCTTTGACAGTAAAATACAGCAATGCCGGCAAGAACACCGGTTATAAGAAATGAAGATTTCCCTATTTGAGGTAATAAACTGCCACTAGTGCAAGCCCATATCCATCGAGATAGAAAATGCAGCCCACAGGTATTTCTGAACTTCTGGATTGAAAAATCCTAAAGTAAATGCAGTATGTCTGTCAGTTCCACAAAAGAATAACAGACAATCTCACAAGTAATTCTCGTCAGATTATTATTATACAAGGACTGTTCTACAATTATTGCATAGACTTCCCGTTATCTTAGGTCATTTCAACTCTAACAACAAACTTGGAGGATAGGCTACACACTTTCTCAAAAGAAGCAATTGAAGAAACTGATCGGCAGTCAATGAGCCAGCCAGTGCAGCTCTTCATGATTATAGTCTACCCACATTGTCAGTAAATGTATGTAAACTGGAATTGTAAGTTTCTAGAGAGAAATCCTGCACATTCTCACAAAAATTGCCCATGTTTCATTCAATTTGGAAGCCTTTTATGTCACTCACTCAAATGTGTTGAACAATTTTCTCAAGACACAAGGTAGAATTGCAATGAATCATGCACTATTCTGCCACCCAAATTAACCAATCATTTACAAACACAAAATATTAAGATACAGGGAAGTAATTAATCCAAAATTTGAAGCAGTGTTGTTACATCTGGTTTACCTACGAAAATATAACATTTCAAACAAAACATTTATCTTCCGTAATATACAGGAATTAATTATTTTCTTCTGTCCATGGTAGACTAGATATTGATCAGAGCTATTGGAAAGTTCGGGCAGTAGATTCTTCACATTGTTAGAAAGTCAGATGACAAGGGGTTATGTTGCATTTTATTGAAGCACAATAAAGTCTTTGTTAGTAAGGGACGAAAACAAAACAGATAAATAAGAGCTGAAAAAGGACATAAAACGCAACATGCATATCAAACCCGTCAGCCAAGTCTCTAGGTTATTTTCAGGTCGTATAGAACCAATTAAAAACAACAAATGTATAATACATAATATAATAGAAAAAAATATGCATTACCGATATCATTTAATTAATAGTATGCTTTCAATCATTTGTGTGCCGTTTCTATGAATTTCTTTGGTAAGAATTAGTATTTTTGTCTTGTTACATGTCAGCTCTATGCTAGGAAGTATCTGGTATAAATCTATAATAGTAAATCACATAAACGACTGATGCATGCCAACCCAAGGTTTGAATAAAACTAATGAATAAATATAAATTCAAGGACATTTTTAGGATATAAGGAGTTGGGACAATAAGATATGCTTTTTAGAATATTAATGAATTAGTTAGTTAGAGAGTTTGGTTAGATATAAATAAGGAAAGAAGGGCATGAGAGAGGGAGATTTGCTATCATTGTAAATTGAGCATTAGCTCTTTGTGAAAAGAGAAATCCTTTGTGAAGGGGAAACCCTTGGAGGAGAGTGTTCTCCCATTTTTTGTTCTTTGCTCACTATATAAAAATTCTTTTCATTTTTTCTCTCTTATCAATTCTAGGTTCCTAACAATTTTGTGAAGGAAAACGCTTCAAGGAGAGAGTGTCTCCTATTTTCTCTTTTCTCACTATTCAAAAAAAGTCTTCTTTTTTCTCTCTTATCAATTCTGAGTTCTTAACAATTGGTCCAAGCGGCAGGTCTTATTTGAGTAGCGTATATTACTCCCAGTCCCAGAGAAGGTATAAAAACTCTCAGAAGAGAGAATACAGGGAGAGACGCAGAGCATGCAGTGAATTTGAAAATGCTAACAACTAAACAAAGAAAGCTGAAAAGGCCAGAAATTCAAGCCAGGCACAATGGATTCTTCACCAATAGATACTATGCATTTCTCAAACTAATTTGTGTAACATAAAAAATTAATCATATTAGTGTTACCTTTGGTAACTTGTTTTGCTGGGCTAGATGATCCACATGGAGCCTCACATTTGATGAGGCAGCAATCCAGGCTCGGCGGTCCACATCAGAATATACACATGTTATAATGTCAAACAAAGTTTTTGCTCCACCTTCAATTGCTTTCATGATATTAGCTTCTCTACTCCTACGATTCCTGAAAATAATGATAACAATCCATCCAGTTGCTGACTCAGACATAAAGATCAAGTGCTAACTTCTCAGTCAAAGGAAGGATTCACAGTTAATACTTTAGATATCCACACAGCATCTGCTTAGGCCAGACATTAACTCTCCCATGCATCGGTATTAAAGCATGTGGTGAAAGCTCCAAAAATTTGTATGTGGTTTGGAAGTATTCCTGCAAATGATATTATTGAGCAAAAGAACATCTAATAGATGGATATTATTAACATCATTTTCTTTGTTCGTGTACTTTTGATAGGAATCCAATGCCTACTATTCCTGGACATCCCCCAATTAAGCCTCCCAAAGTCTATTCCCGTAGGCTCAAATGACAGAGGGCTTAGCACAACCTTAGGCAAGAATTGCTAGTGGGAAGGAAGAGTTAGTTTTAGAAAGGAAAAATCTGAATCTGTTAATTGGAGAGCAGGAAATAAATGGAGAATACTGTTGAATTTTGGGAGCCTCAAGAACTCCCTCTAGCTTGGCTGCCCTTATTTTCTTGTATTTCCATCTTTATTGATTCCTAGCAATACAAATTCTATTTCAGATAGGTATACTTCCTTATCATTGGTGGTCCCATTAAGAGGGTTCACGTGTTGTCATTATTGAGTCAAGTCTGAGAAACCAAGTATTGTTCATGGAACAAAATCAACCAGTGTGTTCACATAACATGACACTCAAGGAACAAACAACCAAACCGATTGTTGACTAGCATCACTAAGATCAAGTCCCTTACTCCCTTAGTCCCTCCAAGCTTTCTTACAAGTTGCAATGTGAGATGGATCAGTGGCAGCAACAAAAAAATCATTATCTAGTTTGACATCACCAAAAGGAGTATCAAGTTCCAATCTCACTATGTCAAAGGAGTCCCACCTTTTTGCAAAGTGGAACAGATTACCCTCTTCTGAAAGTGAAGATCCAACAAGGTGGGTCATAAAGGCAAACTATTCCCCAGTGCATGAAACATTTCCAAATATGGAAGTGCAGTTGGCATGAATCTATATGGAAGGTATTGTTGGGAAAATTTTCCTTTCATGAACAATGAAGATCAAAGGGGCAGACACAAAACATCAAGTGTGTCCATGGATGTCATCTTTCATGAAACCCAATCATTCTTTGTCAGTCCTCAACTTCGATGGAACAGAATTTTAGAATCTGAAGACAAGTATGCTTAAGCTTTCTTGACTTTGTAGGGTGCCCATGATGAGGTGGCTGATGGGATAGAAAAGGAAGCCAAAAAGGAAGAACGGTTCTTTGGCTAGATTAATCAAAAGATGAGGAAACCCACTCTGGTCCACAGAAAAAAGGGTAATCTCACCTGGAAGTGAGTGTTCCTGAAAGTAATACTAAGGTGCTAAGTGTTAATGATGATATACCTATTGCCTTGAGGAAAGAGAAAAAGTCTTTTGTTAAATATCATATTTCTCAATGTGTCTAAATTGATCATCACTCTGACCAACATCAAAGTTTCATTACTGCCATTGTTGCAATAGCAGTACTACCAACCTCAGTCCAAAAAGTTATGAAAGATGAACGTCATGTCCAAGCCATGAAAGAAGAGATAAATGCATTGGCGAAAAATTCAATGTAGGAGATTGTAGACAAACCCAAAGACAAGAAGGTTGTAGGGTGTAAATGGATACTCACAGTGAAGTATAGATCTAATGGGACATCGGATCAGTATAAAGCGAGATCAGTACAAAGGGAGACCAGTGGCAAAAGGGTACACCCAGACTTATTGGATAGACATGAGGAGACATTTGCCCATGTAGCAAAGAGGGAAAAAGTACAAATTATCATCTCCCTGGCAGCAAACTCAATTTCTAGAGTACTCTACCCTTGAAGTAACTTGAAGATAAAAAGTAGAGAGAAACAAATATTTTCTTGAGTGAGTCAACTACTCAACTTAGCTGCATAACATTTATATAAATTAAGGGAGTACAGGAGTAAATGGAGGGTGCAGACTGAGCTACCCAATTGCCTACTTCTATGGCAGCTGAATAATAAATATACAGATAGAATACTCATAAATACACACAGTAATAGGACAGAAT
This sequence comes from Psophocarpus tetragonolobus, assembly GCA_037954015.1. Lineage (NCBI taxonomy): Eukaryota > Viridiplantae > Streptophyta > Magnoliopsida > Fabales > Fabaceae > Psophocarpus > Psophocarpus tetragonolobus. Next base: position 6,129,770 of record CM075692.1, on the reverse strand, counting down.
AATACTAATACAAGGCAATATTTAACAAAGTTAAAGGCTAGTGTGAAAAGGTTCAGTTTCATGAGAAGTAACATCCATGGAGACAAACATGATGAGTCATAGGATGATAACACATGTACCCTTTTTGTTTGAGGATAATCAATAAAATACATTCGATAGCTTGTGGGTCCAACTTTCCATTATGTTGATTGTAAGAATGATTGGAGGCAACACATCTAAAGCCACCAATTTGGAGACTTCTCATTACAAGAGAAAAAGAGAAGGATGACAACATGTTTTGTATTGGACTAATACCATTCAAGACACAAGTACACAAGTTATTTATTGGATATAGGGCTGCAAAGATAATCTACGACCCACAAAATTCACTTGCATGTTTTTGGTCGATGTGAGGTCTCAATCCCCTGAGACCTGATATATTGTTGTTGAGATTGAAAGATTGGAAAGCAATTGTGAAGCATCTCAAGTCCTTGGAGTTTTGGTTTTGTAGTGTTAGCTTAATTCATTTTATGGTACCAAACACATTTAATAATTGTGGTACTTGTATTGATTGTTTAGATAGACATGAAAATGTGTTTGAATAACAAAGGAATCAAAATTACTAAGTTAAAAGTTGATTTACCTCATAGGTAATTAATTACTTAAGTTGGTAATAAATTACCCAAGTTGAAATAAGCAAAAACTCATCAAAGCTGAGTTTTCTCGGAAAGTAATCAATTACCCTAAAAGGTTAATCGATTACCATGTTAAAAAATTTGGGTTTTCTATTTCATGCTCCCGGGAATAATCGATTACCTGAAAAAGTTAATTGATTAAACCAGAGAACAAACTATTATAGGCTTGTTTTGAGATAACTAATCAGGTAATAATTGAGCTCTGTGACTCATAAAAGGAGTTCAAAACACCTTTTTCATAACAGAATTTTAAAAAATCAAAAAGACCCAAAAGAAATCTTGCGATTTTCTAGAGAGAAACTCATGTAATACAAGAGAAAAACCCAGAGATTGATGATTGGAGAATCAAGAATTGATTGATTGAAAGAGAAAGAATTGCGATTTAGAGTTCTATTGTTCTTGGGTATTCATCACAATCAGGTGACATTGTTTTATACCCTTTTCTTTGTGTTTTTGCACATGTATTTGATAATCTCTTGAGTTGTTTCTGAGATTATTGTGAAATCTTGCAACAAAGTGTTGTAAGTGAGGTGTTGTGAGTGGCAGGTGTCACAATTTAGCAAATTCTTATGAGGTGCAAGAGGAACTCTATTTTCTTGTGTTGTTTTGAATCTTTCTAGGTAAAAATTTGTAGTATGGTGTGCATGTTATTTGATTTTTAGTGGAAAGCAGATTAGCGGAAGGCTAAATCTGTAAACTGGATGTAGGTCAGGTTGACCGAACCAGTATAAAACAATTGTGCAAATTCTCTATTTCCCTAAACTCTTTGTAATTGATTTCTTGATTGTTTTGTGATTGGGTTTTACTGCTGCAAAATTTAACTGGATCTTTAATGCAGTAAAATTGTTTCTTGGGTATTGTATAGTTGAAATTGTGATTGGGTTATTGAATCTTTAATTGTGTGATTGAATTTTGAAATTGTATTTAATTACACATTATCTTTGGTTGTAAAAGATTGGTTATTGGAATTCATATTGTAATTTGACTTAGTGCAAATCGAAAATCATCATTGAAGGATTTGTTATTGTTCAAGCTTGATGTTTAAATCCTAGAAAGAGTTGAATCTTACACATTGTTTCAAGCTTTATTTGAAATTGCTTTTGAAAACACTAAAGATAGATTTTGGAAATTTCTTTAAAGGGAAAATTTTTTAAAACTATAATATTATTTTTTAATAGAAAAGTTTGTGAAAATATTTTTGGAATCTATTCAACCCCCTTTTAGATTCCCCCTGGGACCAACAACTCTAACATGATTCACACAGATGTTCAAGTCAGCTCCTCCGTAGGTAGCCACTTTTGAGACACTAAAAGCCAGCTATGGTTAACCTCAATTTGGATAGATTAAGTGTTGGAAAACCAACTTAAATGCGGTCACCCCTAACCCACCTTAGTTGGGGTCCTTGGGGAGGGTAGCCATGGGAAAAGGGGTTGTGTTAAAGTCCCACATTGGTTAAAAATAGTGCAAAACGAGATAGAATATATGTGAGGAGCAATCTTTGTCTTAAAAAGCTAGTTTTGGTGGAGTTGAGTTAAAACTCAAAACTAACATTCTAACACTAAGGGTGATTGCATTAAGGAGGCTTTCCAACAAGAGTGAACTAGTGGATCATTATTGGCAGACAAAGAAAATGTGGCAGAAGAACTACATTTTTTTAATTAAGAAAATGGGTCGGATTGGGTCTTTGGGTCACCCGACCCAATGAAAAGCCCTACTCCATAGTCTTTAATTTAGTAACTACATATACATTTCCAACATATAAGGTCTTTTCGAACTTACAGACATATTTCCCCCAGCTTTTATGTCCAAGGTAGCACTTCCTTTACTGAAACAAAGTAAATTAATAATTTATTAGAGTGAAGCATTTATCAAAAACACTTGAATATGATTATATGAAGCAGGTCTTCAAAATTATTGGAACTGCAAAGAGAAAATCGGATGGCTTCAGTAATGGATAATATGATGCAAATTCACCATGCCAAACCATTCCTTTCTCTAAATCAATCAAAACTTGGTAGACCATGCATTACCTGATTTCCCTCAACAATTCTTGAAAAGAGGATTTTAGTTAAGTCTAGCAGATTGATCCTCCTATAATAAATAATAATCCTATCATATTTGTGTTCTCCCTATACGTTTATGTCTTTAGTAAATTCACTGACCTAGAAACAAAAGGAGGAATGTATAAAAGTAGATAATCTAGTCTTTTTATAGACAGCAAATAAGCTAATTTCAATAGTCTGATAAATATAGAAAGTTCACCAACTTGTTTATTTAATATACAATATTTTTATTTATTTGTTATCAAATTAAAGACATAATTAGTAATTAGAATAAAATAGTTCATAATCCAACTAAGAAATTGTTCCAAATAAGGCATTCAAATGTAATGGAAGTTTCACAACCATCCAAATAAGCATAAAAATACATGAAATTTTGAATGTGTGCACATACGTGATAATTAAAATTTCTCTTTGCTCAATGTAATATCTATTATATTTAAGGAATCTTACCCAACACAATGATCACCTACAATCAAGGAATGAGTATTTGCATGAAGTAGTGCCATATGACCATCTGTATGTCCCTGAACCAAACAAAACTTTCAAATTCTGCACAAAATTGAGGCAACACTATAGGAGAACAAACATTTTCTATCCATACTTAGTACTTCAATACAAACTCAGTTAAGAATTTGAGTGATATTTAATATAGCTAGAGATTTAGTTCTTTTATTTTCTCAAAAACAGTTATCAAGAGATACTCAAAAATGGTTTTTGATTTACAACTTCAAGACACTCCTTTATGCAAAAGCTATTGTATCTAAAGCAGGGACGAAGCACGGGGTTCACTGTCTGAAGAAACTATCTTCAGAACAGTGCAACCAAAACGCTCAATCTACTAAAATAAAACACCTGCATATTTTTAACATACCTCTCAAACAAATCTTTTGTGAAAGTTTTTGCCCTATAAGGTAATGTTAAAATAGTGAATGTTCCATTATCCCAGTCATTAATCGTAAACAAAAAATTCAAATTTAAATAGAACAAATGATCTAGAAAATTTAAGTTATTGCAAACCAACTAGGATTATGCACTTGAAAAGTACCGGTGCAAAAATAACTCTCAATCTCTGACCACCAATGTCAATGTCTTCATCTCCTGTAACTGAGGTATAGCCAAGTGACCAAACATCTGTTATCACGAAATATTAGTATAACTGATTGATTTCAAAATTGTAGCTCGAACTCATAATTACCTAAATTTACTTTGTTATTTTTTTAAAATAATATATACGTGACTATGGAATTACCATATCATTGTAGCATATGGATAATGGGAACAAGATTTAGAGTTCCTTACAAAATTAAGTAGTTACAAATGAGGGTGATAATAAATTATATTATATTAGATTTTATATATATATATATATATATTACAAAATAAAATCAAATAGTTAGTGGAGGCATCTTCCCCCACAATTCAACACTTGTGTCCGTCCCTGCTCAAGGCAACAATTGTAGATAAGTTGTTAGATACACATGTATGCATAGAAAATTGAGGGTGAATTGTCTTCAATATGCAACAGAAGAATGTCTATACCAGTGCTATATAAGCACAAAAAATGCATGAAAATGACAGAAAAATACGGAGAAAGATAACTCACAGTCACAGTCAATCTGGAACCAAAATTTGTACATGATTTATTTGTTAGGACTTAGGAAAGATATAAACTAAAATCGATTAATATTGAAACCCTTTGTAAATAAGTTGTGTACACAAAATTTGCTCAAATCAGGTGGAAACGGAATATGAGTAGATTTGATTCAAATTAGTTTTAATGATTTGAATTGATTATTTTAGCACTTATTAGATTTTGAGAAGGAGAATTTCTATTCTAAGTAATGGGAATTGAAAAGAAAAAGAAAAAATTATTAAAATAAAATAATTAAATTTAGGTATAATTATTCATTTGGTCCCTGTAGTTACAAAAAAATATTCCTTTTAGTCATTATACTTAAAAACATCTCAAATTCTCAATTTAGTCCGTACACATAAAATTTGTAATTCCTTTTGTCCCTACACATCATTTAAATACCCTTTTAGTTCTTGTGGCAAGGACTAAAAGAAATTAAAAAGTGTCTAGGGACTAAAATGGGATGTTTTTAAGTATAGGGACTGATGGGGAAGTTTTTCTAACTATAGGGGCCACTAGATAAATTAAATCTTAAATTTATCTGTGATATGTTCCAAACATTTTTTCAATGAGTCGCAAATCAATCCAAGTCTTCTTTTAGATGAGTTGGGAATTGGTTTATAACCAAATCAAATTAAAATACATTTTTTAATGATTCCAAACAAGCTGTTACAGTTCTGATCTTTAGAACCTAACTGGAAAAAAATAAGATCTGACACACCAAAAATATTGCAACCAGCTGTACAGCCTCCTCTCTCTTGTCCTGACTGACAGTCCTAAACAAGTTGATACCAAAAGTTGGGTTTTGAACCTTTAGTTGACCATTTTAAGATTCATAGCAAAGTCATGGTTGGTAAATCTTTTACTCAAAACCAAGGTTTTTATGAAATTTCAAAACAGATACAGAATATATTTTATTTCACCACAGATGCATGTATTTTTAGTTCCTAGTTGTATAAATTTATTTTATCTGTTCTAGCTTTATTATGTAAACTTATTTTATTTCTTCATAAGCTCATACAGGAAAAGAAAATAAGAAGCTAAACTGAATTGAGTTTCTTCCATAAGTTAAAATTAACTAATGCACCTCCACTTTGGATAAGTTAAATGAATTAGTTTCTCTAAAAGTTAACTGCATAAGTTGATTTTAATTCATTTTACCTCCTTATTCTTTTTCCTATAATTGTTTACAGAGAAATTTATCCAAATAAAGCCTCAATGCAAAACTAAGAAAAATACATGTTAGCAAACCGTCTCCAAAACATTATTGAAATGAAAATAAAAACTAACACTACAACCTTTGTTTATGCGATGCATGGTCTTTTCATGGGCTAACAAAATAGCATCAGGATTGCACTTCTGGATAACTGAGAGACCTGTCATAAAATAATTTGAAATGTCAGCTTCCAAAGTACCACAGTACAGTTTATGGCATCTGAGAGAAGAGTGAAACAAGTGATGACTTACATGGTGCACTTGAGTGCAGAACTAACAAAGATAAAATGATTACTTATCATTTAGCTCTAATGAATAACGAAGGATTATTTATCATGACTACCTCATCACCTATACCCATAGCATAATCTACCTTAAAAAAACAGAAGTTAATAAAGTAAAGACTCACCATCTACATGATCAGGGTGATGATGAGTGACAAAGACCACTAGTCGTCTTGGCAAAGCAGTAACAACTTTCTCTAGCTGATAATTATGCAGTAAGACATTAATATTTAACTGACGAGGAAACCAAATATCAAAACCAGATAATGTGGATATTAACCACTCAGAAAGGTAAGATAAAGGGGAGGGAAATTGAAACATCAAAAAGTATATCTCTATGTATATTCCTCAAAAATCACATGATTTTCATTTGAGCATAAAAAGGTCAGCCAATAAATTCAAACAAATAGACTTGTTTCTGTTTATACCATCAATAAGTATCATCAACCTGAATTAAGAACCCACCAAATCAGTATGATCAACTATGAAGAAATTATGAAATGAAATGCACATACCATGAATATGGAATAGCAAACAGGATAAAAGAAGAATCAAAGACTATAATGACATGGACTAGCAGCACAAGCCTGGATGTTTTGTGGAAGTATACCTCTCCATGGAATTTTGATAAGCATCCTGGATCAACTATTAGTGCATCTCCACGTAAAAATATATTGTTTTCCTCTGAATTGTTTGGAACATTCTCAGGTGCAAACACCACTAAGTTTGTTGTGTGAAAAGGCTTTAATGTCCTACTTCCCATAGGTATAATTATAATACCAGGCGGGTACTCCTGAAAATTAAAAAAAAAAAAAAAAAAAACTTCATTTTGCACCAGATTATAAATATTATGTCTTTGAGGATTGTTAAATATATGCTTTTAGTATTTGTATGTACAGAAATATGTAAAATGTCCATTGCTAGAAATTAGGGATTGATTTATTCTTCGTGTCCTTAATTGCTCCCTATCTTGAGTATATATAAACTTCAGATGTGTGGGTATTACACACATTCAAATAAAATAAACAATATGTTTATAAAGAATTAAAAGCCCACTCCCTCTTTCTCCTTTCTTTGTACAAAAATACCAAGCAGCTATGATCTCAGACTAACTGGTTTAAAATATAAATTGAATTGCTAAACTGGGGAATGTTTTTGCCTTTCAACCCATGAGCAGTTAACAAAGTGAGGGCAGTGAAAATCTTGTAAGCAGTTCATATGCCAGATCTCAATGCTAGAGCCTTGCCTTGGTATTCAAACAAATCCAAAAAAACAACCTTCAGAGCAAAGGGTGCATCATTGATGCAATGCCAAAAGAAATCCATATCTCTCTAGAATAAAAGACATCATAGCATTTGGAAACTATAAATTAACAAAGATTATCAGTCTCTTAGAGATTTCCTTCAAACAAAATCTTTCAGAATCTCCACTGAAAACAAGTGGTTTCCAGTTCATTTGAAATTCTTGCCATAATTTTATAGAACAAAGTTTCTCCAATATCATGCTTCCAGATCTATTTAAAAAATTGTAATTCCCAATACCCAACATTAATAAATGCCCCCACCAAGGAAACAGAGGAAAGTTAAAGAAAGCAAACCTGATAGTTTATGGTCGCAGGGACTTTCCACTTTCTGAAGATAGATGATTCGTTTATAAGGCTAATAACTACCAAAGGTCCAACCCGATCTCCATGTGGTCTAACTTCCTGAATCCAGTTAAGACAACTTTGAACTGACATCCATCTATATGAATCTGTATATATTTATAAACATAAATAATTAATCAGAAATGTTATTGACAAATTATGTTCTAGATAATGGTGTGTGAAAGTATACATTGGATTGGTGAATGGTTTGCAATTCATTCAAATTACATACATTGATAACAGATAGTACACTAAGGGAAAGAACTCGTGGGAAAAACATTCCTGTCCACTGGGAGATCAATCAGACACTCTCAAATCTCAATGTAAGAATAATGATTGACACTCAAAAGAAAAGCAACAGATTGGCACCTGAAATTGGAAACCTTCAAGACACTCAATGTAAGAACAACGACAAGCATCATATCAGAATGTTGTTGTGCAACCCCATAGAAGTGAACCACATGCTTTAGATATGAAAAATATTAAACCATTGCAATATCTCCTAATCTGCCTACTTTTGTTTGAACTTTATTTTTTTGTACTAATCCCAGACAAACACACACATATGGGAGTTCCTTATGATGATAACACTCGGTCATTATGAGAAATAACAACAATAAATAGAAACTATTAAATCATATTTGAATAGACAAAATTAAAAATAAAGGCCTAAATATGATTCAGGGCCCTCGTCCCTGGTATATTAACAAATTTTGCATTTGTCTTCAATAAATTTTTATTTCATGTTTAGTATAATTACACGTGTACCCTTACTTTTTTAACTATTATTTTCACACCCCCTAAAGGGGTGTTAGTGTAAGGTTTTAAAGGGGTCCTAGTGTAATGTTTTCAAACATAAGGGATCTTAATGTAATATTTTTAAATTTAAAGATATGTTAGTGTAGGAAAATAAAAAAGAATAGAGTTATGTGTAATTTGATAAAAGTTAAGAAGTATTCCTGTAATTTGCTCTAAATTTTTTTTTATTTTGTTAAATTCCTAAAACGCTATCTGAACCAATTTTTAAAGTATTTTAAAACAATTTTAAGCGCTATCTAAAGTGTTTTAAAGGATCCAAAATAAAATAAAAAATTTATTAACAACCTGACATAAAGGGAAAAAAAATATTGAGGACCCAACACAAAATTCACTAATATATTAGGGACCCAAAACATATTTATGCCAAAAATAAATGCACGTAACTTTTTTAAGTGATCAAGTATAGTGCAATGTTATCAAACTAGGACTGGTCATTGTTTCAATCTATGCATTCGGTCATAGATTGAACTAGTAGGTCACTAGTTGAACCAGTTTACTATGACGTAGTGGTTTAGTCTAGTTACATCTTGTGCTTGGTTCAGTGTTCAGTCTTTCAAACAAGTAATTTTACTTTTTTTATATATTATATTGAATGATTACTACAAGTCAATCTTCTAACCCTAAATCTCTTCTCTACTATGGTGGATGAGATGTTGCACCACACACAACATCTTTCCTCCTCCTTCATTGCAGCATTGTTCTATGATTTGTTCCGCCTCCCTCCTCTTCATTTCTTCTTCTCACTCACACAATTTCTTGTTTCTTGCTTCTTCTTCTCCTGATTCATCATTCATTGCAACAATCTCTTGCAATAAGAAGTCAAATCTGGAAGCATCATCACATGAGTTAATGGCATTATGCTGGTTTCGATCACATTTGGGCTTGTTAGCAGATAAAGTTGTTATGTGTAAGCAACTTTTGGGGGTTTGAGACAAATGAACAAAGCTCTAGTGGGCAATCTTGATAGTTCACTTGCAAAGTAAGTCACCGAGTTGTGCTGGTCCAATTCACCCCTGGTTTAATGGTGTCAAGTGTCAACACCAAATCCAATATGATAACTTAAGCAGATTGGCCAAAGGTCTAGTTCATGGTCAGATCACTCCAAGAGTCCAAGTTTAATAATATTGGTCAAGTAAACACTAACTAATTTTTTATTTTGATCATCATGTGCGGTTTTATGGTCCAAATTTATAATTCTCACATTCTTAAAATGTTAAAATAAGCATTATTCTCATTGGGTGAGATCAAGTTACACTAATATAAGCTATATAGTTTCTTAAATTGATGAATAACTTTTTTAACAAATAATTGTAGTCCAAAATCTATTGTTGGATTGGTAGTTACTACTTGCTATGCCATTTCTACAAAATTTTACATTGATCCAAGATTATTTAACAAGTCATTGAAATATGTGAAAACTGATATCATATATACTGTTGAAATGTATAAAAACAAAAATTGTTAGGTTATCAAATGTATTAGAGTTAGAACTTTACAATATTTGACATAAATAATCAAGATAATGAATAGTTATAACTTAATGGTCGGAATAACAAACATCACATAAGAATTGGTGAACTCTGTCTCTCTCTCTCCATCCATCCATCCACCCATCTATCTATAACATTCAGTGCATTTCAAATAGAGTTAAGAGTTGAAGCTGAGTGTTCTCCGTAGCAGCATCTCTAAACCTCATGCATATAATTATAATGTAAGCATGAGAACAAAATATGATTGGGAAAATTGTTTCATGTACTGAGAATCTCAACTTTTAGCAAGGAATCCAAATGAAAAAGGATACAGATAAAAAATAAATAAAGTAGCGCAGTAACAGACTATAGCTTTCCAATGCATACCAAAACCAAAAGGTCAAATATTAAACTTTTTTATTTAGTCTTCCTAGTTCTGTTAAAAAAAAATGCATATGTTCTTGAACAAAAAAATTCTCTCAACAGTATAATTTAAACAATCAGATCAGTAAGACTAACTGGACAGATAAAAACAAACAAGCATCACCATGCTCAGGCAATCCAGGGCAACGGCACAGATAAAATTCAATGCAGTTGTTCAATGAATTGCTAATACACAACCCAATTCATACATTACCTGAAAATAATAATAGTAACTGTAATGACGATGATCACGACAAAGTGTGTAAACTAGCACAAACTTGAAAAACAAGCAAACCTCTAAAGCCATTCTCCTCAGCTGGTACCAATTTTACGACAATGAAGACTGTGTTGATAGGCAAATCGGGTCCAAAGGCAGCTTCCTTCACATACTTATGGAACTTCCAACCTTGTCCTTCGCCCGCTCCAAACCCTAATTGTCCAAACACCTATTCACAAATCCGTTTAACACAAAGTCGTGATGAGCAAACCAAAAAAACTCAAAAACATAAAAAAAAAAAAAAAAAATAATAGCAGTACCTCAAGGAGAGCCGAAGGGATGTCGAATTTGGTCAAATCCAAGTCATCCGAATGGGAATGCGATTCCGCAAGTTGAACCGGAGGACGTGATTGTGGTGGCAGCACGTTCAAGTGCACCGAGGGCAAGTCCCAGAGATCAGAATCGACGAAAGAGTCGTATTCTTCATCGTGGAATTTGGGAGGGCGAGACTGCTTAAGGAGCAGAAACTGGTCGTCGTTAGAAGGGTTTTGGATGATCACAGCGAGTGTGTGAGGTGTCATTGGCAAATGAAGTGTGAATGGATTGGGTTGAATCTTGAGTGAGGGAGTGAAGGGACTGCTTCAAAGTTCAAACAAAGCTTATTTAAGCATGGAAAGAGTGAAAATTGAAAATGGTGGACAACATTCAACTACCCCTTCATTCTAGTAATTTTCTTGAAACCGACTTAAGTGTAGCTAATAAGTGATAACCATTTATGGGGCCACCACTGCCACCAGAGTGGGTGGACAAATTTTGGCGCTAAGTGCCACAAACAATACAACTAGAATTGTCAACCTTGTTATTATTAACTTAAATATTTTTAAATTCATCTTTAGTACCAAGGAGGTTTCTCAATATCTTAATCAAAAATATTTTTACTTATCCTCATAATAAATCTACAATCTCACCTAAATTAACAATACGATCTCATCAAACAATATCAGCTAAATCTTAAAGACTTTTTTAGACTTTTTCTTTCTTTCTATTTTAGAACATACTCCTAGACTTTTCCTTCTTGTATCAACGGTCATAACTTTTTTCTTAAAAATCAATTCAACCAATAGATAAATTTTCATCTTCAATATTATCACTTAGGTTTATTCAGTTGTGAAGAATGTAAAGTAAAGAAAGTGTAAGGAAAGAAAAGAAAAAAAAAGAGAAATGAAATAGGTTGAAAATCAAAATTGTTCAATTCCATGAAAAGTTGTGGAAAAAGAAGGAAAGTTATAATGTAAAATTATTATAATTATGAAACTTTTCATTATTTATTACTTAATTTTTATAAATTTTCTCACTATAGCAAGGCTAATTTTGGAAGATTGATTTTTTTTTTACACTTTCATCTCTTTTTATACTAGTTTTGAATGAAAAATAAAATATGTGTTACTTTCTATATTGGTAACACTTTTCTTGTTGTTCGCCACCTTACTGAATAAGAGAAAATATATTTTTTCTTTCATGTCATATCGTTTTTTACTTTATATTTTTAACTTTACCGAACATAGGATAAATGAATACCATACTTTTAATCTTACTATTCAAAATCAATAACAATAATAAAAATTACTATAACTTTAAATGTGTAGAGAAATACTATTTAGGAGGATATCAAATTGTAATCAATCACCTATTAAAATATTAAAATTTTCAATATTTTTAGACAAATTTGATTTTTTTTTAGAATTAAATATGTTTCATGTGTCTAATATATTAGCAAATTTTGTGTTGAATTCCTAATAATTTTTTTTTATCTTATTGTGTATCTTTAAAACATTTAGATGTATGACTTTAAAGTACTTTAAAAATTATTTAAGATAGCAATTTAAGGACCAAATACATAAAGTAAAAGAAAATAAATTATTTTTTTCATCTATTATTTTGTTTTCACAGAAAGTTCATCATGCAATTTGTATAAAACTCAATTATTAATTAGTTAAGTTATTATAGAAAGAGATTTGTCCTCTTAATTCAATCAACTAGGTTAAGATTGATAATTTCTAATAAGCATGCATTAACAATTTAAGCATGAAAGAAACATGAATTCAATTCAAATAACAATTAGGCTTCAAAGAGAATTTTTACCTATTCAATTAAAATAAGAATTGGAGTTCAAAGCGAATGATCTATTTATGATACTTGAAAAGTTAAAACAATTCAAAGAGTATAACAAAGTCACAGAGAATAAAAGTGTGTTTGGGAAATATTATAATATGTTTTTTAGATTATAAGTTGTTTCAAAAAATAATTTGCATGTTTGAGAATCCATATTAAATTTAGAAAAAAATTTTCTTTGAAAAACAAGTTAGTTGTTTTTAAGAAGTTGAAAAATTGTAACTAATTCTTATTTATCAACAAACTTATTTTTCTTCCAGCTGTTTTCACAAACTTTTATCTTATAAAGGTTATTTTTTGTTGCATCTAAACAAAATTAATTATTTTAAAACCATTTTTAATAAAACTTACCCAAACAAAAATTAATTCTAATTATAATCAATTATTGAAATAATATAATTTTATTAGTTTTTCTAAATCCTCTTGAGTTTTTTATTTTTTGTTATCTTTTCTTAAACCTCAAAGCTTTCAAGTGATTTAGAACCCTTTTAAAAGCATAAAAACAAGAGTAAAATGACAAGATATCTCCTTAGAAAGTAATTATGTTTGTATTTATAGAATTTCGATGAGAGCACAAGTATGGTAAGAAGAGTGTTATGGAGTACATGATTGTGTATAATTAAGCATATATGTATTTCTTTGATACTTGGGCCAACTTGTCTAATTTTCTAATGTTTTCGTCCTTCTTTCCTTCAAAGTATTTTCCATATAAAAACAATTAGTAATTAGCCTAAAAGTCAATAAAATAATGCAAAAATTAACAACGTACTTGAAGTACGAATGCATGCATAAAATACGAGTATGAAAAAGGATTAGCAGTATACTTTGCTTGCCAACTTCTAAATGTGTTTATTTTCATTAAGATTACCATGGATATACATCCTCATGATATTCTTATCAACGTGTAAGTTGGGAAGATTTGTATGAAGTTGTCCCAACTTTTCATATAGTGAATCGACAAATATTTCACAATTAGCATATAAACACTTGGAAAAAGAGTTGGTCTGATAAAACTGTTACCTCGCCTCTAACTCAAGGTCATAGCCAAGTGTTAATACGTGTTAATTCATATCTTATTGTTTAGTTAAGCTTAGACTAAGCATATGGGAACTCCAAATACTATGTCAAATAAAACTAGGATTATATCCAATATTGAAATACACAAATCCTTTACAGGGAAGTGTTTAATTTTGAAAATTCCTACACAATAGCATTGAGGTTAGAAAGAAATTTTCTCTTATTTTCTAAATATAGACAAGTTAAATGCATGAATATTTTGAAAATTCGCTTCTTATCCTCTTTACTAATAGCAAGTCTCTCTTAAGATAACCACTTTATTCATCTCTCATTCACACCCACCAATTAATAATTTAGCATGCATTTATTCACGGTAGACTCAAGAATAAGATAAATATCGGTTACATAAGTGAGAATAAATTGCAAATCAAATTTAATCATAACCTCGCATCCCACTTTTGAGAGAAATTTGTCACTCACATAATTTCTTTATAGGCAAATGTTTGTTAGAATATTAGTTTTTGTTAGTGGAATGATTTGAATACATTAGTTTTCCTTTCTTCTCCCCACATGTGGAGTTTAACACATGTGTTATAGTTTTTGTCAATCACATAATTAATCTTATTAATTTCAAATTCTATTGCATTGTGATGCTTAATGGGGGTGCAACTAATTGAGGACTTAAGCCATTTAGAGTTTTAATTGTTAGATGGATAATAAAAATTTCAGGCCTTTTCATGGAGAATGTGTGGGAGAATACGGTAGTACAAGGAAAGAAGTGTTTCGTATTGAGGAGAAATTTAAGGAGCTAAAAAGGAGATTGAGAAAATGGAATAAGGAGGTGTTTGGTGATATATAGAGAAATATTTCTCAACTACAAGAAGACATTAAGAGACTTGAGATAAAAGAAGAGGACGTTGGAATATAGGAGGTGGAGATGGAGGAAAGGAAGTTTAAGTTAGGGGAACTGAAAAGATGGGTAAGAAGGCATTGTTATCTTCTTAGTCAAAAGTCACGGGTGCAGTAGGTGCGAGAAGGGATATTAACTCAAGATTATTTCACCTCTGTATTATGAGGCAAAGGAGAACTAATGATATTCAGTGTTTAAGCTTTGACGAAGTTATTGTGATGGAAAATGAATAGTTGCATAGAAAAGTGAAGGCATATTTTGAGAGCCATTTTAAGGAATTCGATCAGGAGAGGCCTAGAATGGGAGGTTGGCAGTTCTCAATAATGTCAGTAGAGGAATGTCTTTCCTTGGGAAAATCTTTCTCGAAGGAAGAAATAATAGAAGCAGTTTGGGGTTGCGACGGTAACAAATACCCATGGCTGGACGGTTTTAATTTTCAATTTATAAAGGAATTCTGTTACATTGTAAAATAGGATTTCGTGGCTTTTTTTGAAGAGTTTTACGAAAATGGTAAATTGGTGAAAGGAGTAAACAATTCCTTTATTTCCCTGATCCCCAAACATGATAATCCTCAGGTGCTAGGAGACTACCACCCAATCTCTCTAATTGGTTGTGTCTATAGAGTTTTAGCAAAGGTGTTAGCTAACAGATTGAAAGCAGTTATGCAGACTTTTATCTCTGAATCCCAATCTACGTTTGTGCAATGGAAGTAGATTCTAGACAAGGTCCTAGTAGTGAATGAGGTGGTAGAAGAGGCTAGGAGGCTTGGTAAAGAATTGGTGTGCTTTAAGGTGGACTTTGAAAAGGCGGTAAATTAATAGTACCTATGGGAAGTTATGGATAAGATGGCTTTGGGAGTTAGGTGGGTAAAATGGCAGCCCTACTAAGGATTAGCAAGGGTGCCGGTTCTCTTAAATGGTAGCCCTACTGAGGAGTTCAATGTTGAAAGAGGATTAAGACAAGGGGACCCTTTTTCTCCTTTCTTATTCCTGATTGCACAGAAAGTCTTAGTCAGATAGTACAGGTCGTTGTCTCTGAGGGTTTGTGTCTATGAGGGTTTGTGGAAAGGGTTCGAAGCTGGTAAAGTTGGAATTAACATATCCCATCTCCAATTTGCAGACGATATGCTATTGTTGGCTCAAGGTGATTGAGGGTCTTGGAAGTCATAAAAGCAACATTGCAGAATTTCGAATTACTATTGCGATTAAAGGTAATTTTTTTTTTCAAAAGCCAGCTTATGGGTATCAATATGCCGGACCAGTGGATGTCTTAAGCTATGGGTCTACTAAATTGTAAAAGGGAAAATTTTCCATTCAAATATTTGGGATTACCAGTGGTGATCATCCTTCCCGAGGGGCGACGTGGAAGATGGTGATGGAGGGTGTGCGAAAAAAGGTTGGCTTTTTGGGAAAATAAGTATATCTTTTTAGCGAGTAGGGTGGTGCTTCTTAAGTCGATTTTGTTTGCTTTACCAATTTCTTTTCTATCTTTTTTCAAAGCGTCGATGAGTATATTATGTAAAATTGAGTTTCTTTTTAAAAGTTTTTTGTGGGTGGGAAATGAGGCCTGTAGGAAAATTCATTGATTGTCATGGGGACATGTGTGTAAAAATAAGGAGGAAGGTGGTTTGGGTTTGAGAGATTTGAGGTCTTTTAACTTACTCTCTTAAGCAAGTGGGAAATGGAGGTTATTGATGGAAAGCAATAGTTAGTAGGTGAAAGTCCTTAGGGCTAAATATGCTAAGGAAGATGGTTCCTGGAAAGTAAAAAGAAGGAAGTGTTGTAGATGGTGGATAGATATGCAGTCAATTGAGAACTCGGAGCAAGGTAGTGTAAGGTGGTGAACACAAAATGTCAAAAGACTAATGGAAATGGAGATAAGACTTTGTTTTCGCAAGATAGATGGTTAGGGGAATCTTTTTTGTGTGAAGAGTATCTTCGTGTGTATACCCTTGCAATTAATCAGAATTGTTAAGTAAAAGAGATGTTTGGTGGTCAATATGGGTGGAAGTGGAGTTGGCAACAACTGCTATTTGTGTGGGAGGAAGAATGGTTAGCAGAATTATCAGTCAAGCTGGGGTCAGTCACTGTTTCGAAAAAAACATCAAATGAATGGTGTTGGTTGGCTAAGGGGTTCAGAGAGTATTATATGGCATCCTCATGTAAGGTATTATCAAATAAGTCTCGTTCAAGCTGATTCTAAGTTTTAATTTTTTGTTTTGAAATGTATTTTGAAAACAGAAACGTATTAAAAAAATGATTATTTTAGTTTTTTACTCATTTTTGAAATAGTTTTCACTCATTTAAAAAACAATAAATTTGGTTTTCAGATTTCTGTTTCTGTTTTTATTTAAGTTCATTACTTGACGTTACTTGTCACCATTGACCATCCCCTCTGACCGAGCGGCTGCGACTAACAGCCACTGACCGCCACCTTCATTTAACGGTCATCGGCCACCACTTCAGATCGGGATCCCCAACCCCCACCTCCGACCAGCAATTATCAGTCGTTACCTCCAATCGACAGTCATCGGCTGCCACCTTCAACCGACAGTCACCTCCGACCAGCAGTCACAACCACCACCTCCGATCGACGATCACCCGTCGCCACCACCTCCGACTGACAATCACTGACTCTCACCTCCAACTAGAGGTCACTAGCCACCACCTTGGACATCACCGATCGCCACATCCGATCATCGGTCACCGACCACTACCTCCAACCACCAGTCACCAACTACCACTTCCTATCGTCGTTAATTAACCACCACCTTTGATCCCCAACCACCGACAACCACCTTTAACGATTGTCTCGACCGCTATCTCCAAATAATATTTTAGTTAAGATTTGAAAACAATGTTTTAAATTTTGAAATAAAAACAATGTTGTTTTTAAAATTTAAAAATAAAAACAATGTTGTTTTTATAAATTTTAAAATTAGGAAAAAAACTATTTTGCTTTTTTATTTCTTCCGATCATTAAGAATAACCCCGGACTTCGTGAGATTGATTGTTCAAATAGTTGTTGGAAAAAAATAGCGAACAATATAATCACAGCTATATCATTATTTGAAATGATAGGGCCAACTATATCAGTATTTATTGAAAAGTTAATTGAACCACCACAAACTAAACTGATCAACACCAAAATCCCACCTTCAACATCACAACTAACCCAGTCCACCGTATTGTATGTCTTACTAATGTCCATTTTGAATGCCAAATTACCCATTTTTTCCTTCTTTTACGCTTCATCCGGTGAATAACTTGTATAAAAAGAAATAAGTCAAATGATTTTTTCAAAAATTTCAAAAAGAGTTATGATTATAGTTAAATTAACACAGCAATGACTCACTGATTTGTAACCAATCATATAAATGCCTCATATTTTTTATAATAATAACATAGTAGCTGTGAGTCTGTGACCGTAGGCTGCCATAACTAAAAATCAAAGGTTGTAGGTTGCCATAATTAAAAATCAAATTAATACTATGGTCCATGGAGACCGGAGTGCGTGAGTCATCTTGAGAGAAGGATCAAATCAAAGTCGAAGTATACAAAAAATTTCTTTAGTTAATTAATAATATCTTAATTACTTTGACTTTAAATTTTTTATCTCTTTAAAAATTTAAATTTTTTATCTCTTTAAAAATTTAAATTTTGTATCTCTTTAAAAATTTATTCTGTGCGATTCAAATTTAGATTTTTCACAAAATCAATGTGTATTATATGGAATTTAGTCGAAGTATACAAAATTTATGAACACATAATTTTTAAAATAATGACGAAATTTTAAACATATAATTAATTCACAACTTGTGCAAAATTCCTTTAAAATTGATTTTGAGCAATGTACTATTTATAATTCTTGCTTGTTATCTATTTTGCATATTATCTGGTTAAAAAAAATCTATTTGCATATTACAACCAGATTGGATCCATTATTGGACAAAAGTTGAGTTTGTTTTCTGTGAATGCTTATTTCTATATAAGGCTTTTTTTTTTCCCCCACAGAATTCTACACAAAGTTGGTTGAGTATAGTAAGGTAAAATTTCATATCCCAAAATCCTTTATTTGAGTTTTTAGTTTTTTATGATAAAGAAAATATAATTTTTTAAAAGTGTTTTTAAGTTTGAAGTTTTTTTTTCCTCAGATACCATATTCTCTATTTAACTTTTTAAATATAGAGTATT
The DNA here is from genome assembly GCA_037954015.1 of Psophocarpus tetragonolobus. NCBI lineage: Eukaryota > Viridiplantae > Streptophyta > Magnoliopsida > Fabales > Fabaceae > Psophocarpus > Psophocarpus tetragonolobus. The sequence continues at coordinate 6,111,036 of CM075692.1, read as the reverse complement.
AATATTGCGAATAATTTTATATTTTCATATCACAAATAATTATAGGATAAGTTTGTTAATTTTATAATAATTGTTTTGAAAATATAATTTCTGATTGGATTACTGTGTAATATTGCTTTACTTTATTAGTACATATCATTTTTAAATTTAATTTTAATTAAAAAAAGGCCATTTTTAGTTTGTAGTTATTTTGTTCACTAATTTATTTTATTTTTATTCCATTATTCTAAACCTAGCAACTTATCTTAAAGCATAAATAAATCTAATTGTTGAGTAAAAAAATAATGATTAATATTGTCATTGCATAATAAATCATTTGTTGAAAAAATAAATTGATTTTTTGGAAAGTGATTTGAAAGGACTAAAATATTTTTTTTTAGGTTGGTTAAATCAAATGTGTCAATATGATCAAACTTTGAAATTAAAACATCAAATTTAAAAGTAAAATTATATTTCAAGTGAATAAATGATTAAAAATAAATTTAAATGGTCAATATTTGATATTAGGTAATTATTTATTTCTATCTTATGTGTGGTTGTTAAAATGTGGGGGTGCACATTGTATCTAGTGGGAGTTTTGCATAACACTATAAATTGCAGTCTAAAATAATGCATACCAATCTTTTTGGGCTAGTTGGGAGAATATAGACAAGGAGTAGATGGTCTTTTACATGACTTCCTATTGTTTGGGCACATATGAAAGGCAAGAAACTCCTCAATTTCTAAAGACATAGCTCCTAATGTCTAATAAATTGTTGTTGTTACTGAATTGAGTTCTTGAAATTAGCTTAGCATCACAGTTAACAACAGATACATTTGTAGAGTTTTTGTTTTGGGTGATTGAGTTATTGCCTTGTTGATGATCAAATTATGTGTGAACATTTTCTATTAATTGTTGGACAAAGGTTCGACATTTCAAAGAGGCATATCTCATGTTTACCTATTTAATTTATAATTTTTTTTACTTATAATTTCTTCAAAAAACATAATTCTTAAAAAATAATTTAAAAAATGTCTCTAATTCAAGATTAAAATTCAAATTTATAGTATAGGAATATATTTACATACCTAAAGAATAATACCATGGAAAATATTTTTATTTATGAGATGAGAAAATATTTTTATATTTATAAAAGTACAATTGAATTATTTTAGGAAAACCATTTATGTGGCGTAGTAAATATGAAGGGAGTAAATGATTACTCCTTGATTTTTTTACTTATAAAAATATGAAGGAGTTAATGTTTATTTATTAATTATTTTATTTTTTCATAATAGTTACAATGAAATCTAATATATTTGAAACTATTAGGTTAGGAAAATTACTATATATATATATATATAAAGAAAATATTAGGCTAGGAAAATTACTATTTTAGTTTTTTTTTATTTTGACATGTGTTTTTTTTTTTACTTTTTAGAATTTTCATTTTTTTTCTTGCAAATAATCTTAAGATATTAAAATTATTATTTTAGCACTTTTTCTATTTTGATATGTGTCCATTTTTTATTGTTTTTAATATCCATATATTTAATATATTATTTATTTTAAATTTATTTCTTCTTTTTTTTAAGTTTTATTTATATTTTAATTTATTAAATATATTTTAATGTTTATAAAATAATTTTAAAATTTGCAATATATTAGATATGTGAAAAATAATTTTATTAAATATATTTTAATATTTTACAACATAATTTTAAATTTTATTTTATCTTTTCCTTTTTTACTTTTAATTTATTTTTCCTTTCCTTTTCTTCATTTTTTTCTTATTTATTTTTTATTTTTATCTTTTAATTTATTTTAGTTTTCAACTTTCTTTTTTTTTCATTTACTTTTTTATGTTATTTTATTATTCTTATAATTTTATATTTAACATGTTATTTTTTATTTTAATTTTAAAATTTTTTAAATAACATAAGTTTAAATTTTATTTTATCTTTTCATTCCTTATTTTTTTCTTTCCTTTTTTTCAATTTTTATTTCTTCTTTATTTTTTAATTTTACTTTTAATTTATTTTAGTTTGAAATTTTTTATTTTATTCATTTATTTTTATTTTTATGTTATTTTATTATTTTTATAATTTTATATTTAGCATGTTATTTATTTTATTTTTATTTTATATTTTTTTAAATAATCTTATTTAATATATTTTACAACATAATTTTAAATTTTATTTTATGTTTTATCCATTTTAATTTTTTTTCTTATTTCTTAATTTATTCATCATTTTCTTCTTTTATGTATAATATATTTATCATATGAAAAATAACTTTAAATTAATTTCACAGAATATTGAATTTATTTCTTATAAATTTTATCTCATTCTTTTCTTTTTAAGTTTTATTTTTATTATTTTCTTCATTATTTTTTTCTTTTATTGTAGTTATTTTATTAATTATTTTTCTTTATATATTATTTTATTTTTTACTTTCATTTTTATGTTATTTTATTTATTATTTTTCATTGTTTTATTTCTCTAAGCATTTTAAAATTAGTTGTGTGCTCTTTCACTATTTTTTACATGTCTTTTTTATGTCTTTCTAATATTTGTTTTTATTCTTAATTTATTGTTTTTATTTTATTTTTAAGAAACATATTATTATTCACAAGAGAATATAGTATAAAATAGTATAATTCACGAGAGACTATTAAGCACAGTAAAGACACACATTTAAGTTTATATTAGTTTTATCATTTTACTTCATTTTAATTGAAGTTTATTATTCAAATAAATATATATCTACTATTCCTATAATTAATATGTGCAAACACATGTTCATCTATGATTGTGCAACCTTCATGCTAATTAATAAAATCTAATTTTATATTTAGTTATGTATGATTTTGGTATAGATCAACAATTTTTTTTTTAGTTTCTAATCCTTACTAAATTTTTATTTTATTTTTATCCCTAAAATACTATCTATTTTTATTTTTTAACAAGTGTTTGTTTTTATCCTTTGTTGTTTTTTTAGTTTTTATTTTATTTTTTTATTTATTAGTGACAAAAAGTAAAAAAAAATTATTAGAAACTAAAAACATAATTCATTAATCTATACCAAATCATCCATAACAAAAAAATAAAATTTATATTTTATTTTCTCTGTTTTTGTATCTCCTTTTAAAAAAATCTATAATTTTCATTATAATTTTTTATGTTTTATTTATAAATATCTATTTTAAAATAAAAACTATTTAGTTTATTCAATTATGAAAATTAGTAATTTTTTTAAATAAAAATAATGTGATGTGACATAGTAGTGTGACTATGACGACAGAAATATGAGAAATGATTTGAAAGAGAAAGTGAGTTTGTGCATCTCTCACACTTCCGTGGTATGTACCAAACCACTATGGATTAATCCATGATGATTTTATCTTCTAGTGTATATCCTACAGTTCTGTTTAGTATGTCACACAATTATGGTTAAACCTTTGATTATTTTATTTAAATAAAAATATTTTGACACACGCCACATATATTTGATTCTAGAAGAGAAAGTGCATTAGCACACTTCTCACAACATTGTGGGTTGAGTCACACTTTTGTGGTTGAGATCTTAACATTTCCTCTTCTAACATGTCTCCCATATGTATGTGTCAATGGTCACACATCTGTGGAAACTAAAAATAATTTTATATATGATTAAAGATGTTATATGATTCTTAAATGATCAAACATTCAACTATTATAAGATTTTAAATTAAAGATAAATATTATTGCATCTTTGATATGAAATTCTATTAAATATAAAAAATATATATTTTTCATAATAGTTTGTTTATAATAGTGTAAAGTAGAATTATCTCAAATAACGAGTAAACATATCGGTCAAAAATAATATTAACTAATTAAATTTAAATTTTAAAATTATAATATATTTATTAGTTTTTAAAAGAGGATATATTTATTAGATACTTCTATATAAAATATAAAATGATAAAATAATTTCATTATTTTATAATTTATAATTTTTTATGAAGATTTTGTTAGAAACTAAATACAAAGAAAAAATTTATTCAAAACCAAAAAATGTTTAAAATTGTTAGAAACTAAATTTCATTATTTTTTTTTTTTACTTTTCATCTTTGATAATTTTTTTAGAAGAATTTTGTTAGAAATTAAATACAAAGAAAAAAATTATTAAGAACCAAAAACAAGATTCGATAATGTGTTGACTCACTTTCTTTTATAGAGCATATCTTGCATATATGTGGTCAAAGTCACATTGGTACACCGTTATGGTGCACATCATACTATTTTTATTTAAAAAATTAAGAAATTTTTAAAATTGAAGAAATTAAATAGTTTTTATTTTAAAATGTAGAAAATTATAAATAAAACATAAAAAAATATATTTGTATTTTAAGTTTTTTTGAAAAGAGATGATAAAAAAGAAAGCATAAAGAAAATAAAATTTAAATTTTATTTTTTGTTATAGATGATTTTAATATAGATTAACAAATTTTGTTTTTAGTTTTTAATAAATTTTTCTTTGCTTGTTATCCCTAACAAATATGTTTAAAAGAGTTTTGTTAAAAACTAAATACAAAGACAAATTTATTAAAACTAAAATCAAAATTTGATAATACACCAATTTAATTTCTTTTTTAGACATTTCTATGTCATTGTCACACTAATGTGGTACACATCATATTCTTTTTATTTAAAAAATTAACTAATTTGCAAAATTGAATAAACTAAATATTTTTATTTTATAATATAGAAATTTATAAATAAAACATAAAAAATATAATTATATTTTCAAAGAAAATTTTATTAAGAACCAAAAAAATTAAAGAAACTAAATATATTTTATTTTGAAGTAGAAATTTATAAATAAAACATAAAAACCTATAATTATATTTTAAGATTTTTTAAAATTAAATGAAAAAAAATAAAAATAGAGAAAATAAAATATCGATTATAAATTATTTTGGTATAGATTAATGATTTTTTTTTTATTTTTTAATAAGTTTTTTAGAAACTAAATACAAAAAAAATTATTAAGAACCAAAAATAAAATTTGATAATTTATCATGGACCAAAATATATTTAATATTTTTTATATTAAAATAATATAACATATATTACATTTTAAATTATTAAAAAAATCCTGATACAAAATTATAAAATAATCTAATTATTTTTTCATTTCATATTTTATATGTAAGTATCTAATAAATGTATTTTCTTAAAAAAATTAATAAATATATGATCATTGTAAAATAATCTTTAAAATCTCAAAAATTTATATCAATCTAAAGATTTAAGCAATGCTACTAGATTAGTTGTTACAAGAATAACTTATCATATATTGAAGTTAGAATGATATCTTCAAATAAAAATGGAAATTTCACTTACATTCCAAGAATGTTAATGTCTCTATCACAATTTTCATAATCTTTCAAACTTAATAGAAAACAATTTTCAATTATTATTATCTCATATGTGATGACAATTAACAAGTCATAGGATCAATTATTAGTCAATATTGAGTTCTATTTGCCTAAATTAGCTTTTAGCCAATATGTAGCAATTTCAAGAGTACAAAAGAAACATAGTTTAAATATTTTTATTTATGACAAAGACAAAAAACCACTAAAAGTAACTACAAATGTATTTTTCAAAGAAGTATTACAAAATTTACACTAGGTAGTATAAAATAAAATCAATTTCTTTAATATATTATAACTTTTTTAAATTTCTCAAGACTTAAATAATCTAATGTTACAATTTTTCAGTTTAAACTCCAACTTCAACCAATCTTCAAAATCTGCTAAACATAATGTTATTTTTTTAGGTTTATACCTTGCTACATTTTTAGTCTTCGTTTCATAGTATTTGATTACGTACTTATAATTTTTTTTTAAATATTTTGTTATTAATTTTTATTATTTAACTTTGCTAGTATGTGAGTAAATTGAAAGAAGTCAGCTTTTATATTTTGAAGTACTGAACTTTTACTATTTATTTTAATTTTTTAATTTACATTTTATTTATTTTAGGTTATCTAACTATTATTTTATTTTACAATTTTATGCAACATTTTACTCATATATCTATAAATGATTAAATCATTTAATATTAAAATATTATATTATAATATTATATTATAATATTAAATATGTGTAATCCAACAACCCTTGCATAGGAGAAATCTTTGAAAAAAATTATTACGGTGCAGACATGACAAAGTGGTTAAACTATAATATAAAATATTATATAAAACTATACATGTACCTTATTTAATAAACTGGACAAATTTTTATTAAAGTTTATTATAATCATTGTTATTAATTTAGGAAAATTTTGGATAAAAAAATTGAAATGTTTCTTTCACTAACAATATTTTACAAATATTAATTCAAATATATTTAATAAAAAAAATTAATATTTAAATGCAAAATCTAGAAATATAAAATAAAATGACATAAAAAAGAAATAACAGATTAAGAATGAAAAAATAGAAAACAAAAAACTATGAAAGAATTTTAAATATAGAAATATTAAAAATATAAAAAAATTGAAATATAAGAAATAAATAATATAAAAATAAAATATTGAAAATACAAGAACATAAAAACATACAAATATAAAAATAATAATATAATAAGAATAAAAGAAAAAGAAAGATAATAGTAAGGAAAAATTAAGACAATATTTGGAAAAATAAAAAAAACTAAGAAAGAAAATAAAATTTCCATAATCACCATCACTTTTTACAACATAATTCATTTTTAACATCAAAGTCACTATACTTGCCTGCAAAATTGTGCAAAATTATATATATGACACAAAATGTGTATAGAAGTAAAGCCTCAAAGTCTCACATGTCACGTAGGACGTAGGACGTGAACACATATAATTTTATAAAAGAGCAAAATGCAAAATTTATAACTTAGTGTACCAAAACAAAAAAATACTAAAACATAAATGGCCAAAATTAAAACAAAAAAATGATATAGGACAACTCAATTTTTTCTCCTTTCAATTTTGTCTTTTCACAAAAATATGATTTTTGAAGGACATTCGTTTGATACTGATAAAAATTTTCTTAGCAACACAGTTGAGTACATGGAAATGGTATGGGAATGGTGTTTCACAATAACTTTAACAAGACAATCCTTTGCATAATGAGTTATGAACCCTACATTTTGTACTTTACTTCTTGGAAGGTTTACTATTTTGTTGTGTACTATGTTAATCATTCACTGCTTGTGTTGTATGCTTAAAGTTGCTTAATAATATTTGGTTAAATTATAATCTATACCTTTTAATTTATTCAACTGCTAACATGTGTTCCTCTATTTTTATTTGCTCACATTTTGTCCCTCTGTTTTATAAGTTGATGATATTTGAATCGTCCATTAAAAGATAGTCATTAATTGTTAAACTATTAACATTGACTTTGCACGTGACTTGGTTAAATGGGTTCACACGATCACACATGGGTAAAAAAACCTAAAACTTTAGTTTTAAAGGGGGAAAAATAGACTTAAAAGTCTACTTCTAGAGAAAAAAATTTTCCTCCTATTTTTATGCAAAAAAAGAAGGTTTTTTTACCCATGTCTAACATGAGAAATCATTTAATAAAGTATGTGGAAATTCAAGGTTGATAGTTTAACCATTAACGACTATCATCTAACATATTGTTCAAATGTCATCAAATTATAAAATTGAGGGACAAAATATGAGCAATTAAAAATAAAGAGACAAAATATCAGCAATTGGATAAATTAAGGGACACAAATTATAATTTAGACATAATATTTTTGTTGATTATTAAAAAAATAGTCAGGATGAGTAATGGTTAGCCATGTAGGAATGGTTTCAATTGTCATGCTTGTAAAAAAACCAAACATTACTTTTTTTAGACATAAAAATTTTCATCATTCCTTTTCCCAATTTTTTTTTGTGAGAGAGGGCTTGAGATCTAACAGAATAAAAAACTAGTTCAAAGACCCTCTGATAGCACCAACAGAGGTTACAACCAAAGTAAAAAACAAAAAGGTGAAATAAGAAGTAAATAAAAAACAACAAAATGGTCGAGCATTTGACTTCCATGCTTGACGAAGGAATTAGCAATGTTATTGCTTTCTTTAAGCGTGTGTAACCACTTAATTCCGAAAAGAGATATAGTAAGGGCATGAATGTCGTGAATGAATGATGATCATTGCACACGGGTGATTAGGGAGGCACCCAAATTGAATAAGTTGCAAAGCAACCTTGGAGTCAGATTCTATAATCACACAATGGTAAGACTTGGATACAACCAACTTCAAACCATGAAAAATTCCCACATCTCAGCAATTAGGAAATAACATACACTTAACTTCCTAGAAAAATCAACTAAAAAGTGACTATGATGATTGTGAATCTCACCACTACAGGAAGCCACTCTATCAGTCCCATTCCAAGTGCCATCAATATTCACTTTAACCCAAAGCATAGAAGGGGCCAACGGGGTTGCCACACAATAACTTTACTCAGTAAAGCATTATTTCTAGTAGGCAATCGACTGCTAAAAACATAAGAGTCGTTATCTCTTCTATTGAGCGCAAGTTCGATTGAAAATTTCCCCTCAAACATCTCTAGAGTTACTAAAAACATGATTGTTCCTAGCGAGCAAAATAAGGCTAAAGGTCACCACAAAAGGAATCCTTCACCTCTCTTTGGCATATTTGCCAAAGGAGTTAGACATATTGCTCACAATCTGAGACCACCAATCAACATCCCAGAACTTGAGACAACGAGGAGTCGCTAGTAAATATGACTAGACTTGTCAAACAATCACACAATCATTGAATGCATGAAAAAGATTTTTCTAGCTCTTGTGACACAATGGACAATCACCAACAACTGCCATATGATGCCTGAATCTTTCAAATGCTAAACAAAATTTCTAAAATCATAAATATAAATTACTAATTTCATATGCTACATTTTTTTTATAAAATTATAACAAAGTTTAGTAATTACACTAACTTTTTTTTTTCAAATAAAAAACCTATTAATTATGTTCTAAAAATATACTAGTCCCATATATTAAAACAATTTCCATTACTTTCCAAATTATCTTTTACAATGATAACGAGTGTTAATGAAGAATCTATTTTAAAATTATTAAAAAATAAAATAAAAATAATATTTTATTTGTGTGGATTGTCACTACCTAAAAAATAAATTTTTGATAAACACATTACTATAGTTCGGAAAATATTGAATTTCAGATTATAATATATTTTAAATTATAAGTTATTTTAATAAATTGGGAATTTCAGGTTAAATTTAGATAATTTATTTATAAAAAAAAGTTGTTTTTAAGAAGTGAAAATTTGTAAGTAATGATTATTTGTTAACAACTTTCTTTTCTTCACTTATATTCACACTCTTTTATTTTATAAAAAATATTTTTTTTTGCATCCAAATAAAATTAATTATTTTTAGACCATTTTTCAACGAACAACAAAACCTGATTTAATTATTTTTTTATTTCATTAATGATCAAGCAAAGACAAACCACATTATTAATTACAAAATTGCAAAAAAATAATAATATTACAAGTAATCAACACAACAAGAAAGGTTTATGATCCCTTTAGCATAAGAATTTGATACAAATTTTCTAATGCAACACCACTAAAATTGATTTGGTTATTAAATAATGGATTATACATAAAAAATTAAAATAATCTATTTTTTAAGTTTTTCAAACTTACTATTGGTATTTTATTATTTATTTTTCAAAATTTACACTCTGGCGTATAAAATTGGATCATGAAGTTAAAAATTAATAGTATTTGTTATGCTTTCACCGTTGACTGAAATTAGTATTAAATAATTTAATTCTTAAATCAATACAAAAAAAACACTAATAGAGTCATCTATTCTTAATGCCATTATTTATAGTTTTAAAATAAAAATAACACATTGTGAAAGAAAAATATTATTAATATATATATATATATATATATATATATATATATATATATAAACAATACTCAAATCTTGTTTTAAAGAGGGAAAACATGTATGGATAATTTTCTATGTAAAAATAAATCTAAAAAAGTATCATATGATAATTTTTTTATTCACATGGTATCCTTATGCTTTTTAAATTTAAAAAACCAGTGAATAAAACTTTCATCCTGAAAAATCTAACCTAGCAGGCGTTTTTCCCATGCATTTTACAATCATATTTTCAATTTTTAGCATACTTTATTGTTATGTTGGTAAAAAAACAATGTCATTTTGTTTTTATATTTTTTTTTTAGCTTTTTTTTGAGATACATGACACATTTAATGAATTGGAAAAATATGCAAAACCTTAAACATGATAATAAAATGTGTGAGAAAAACGATAAAAATTGTAATTAATTTCCCTAAATTTATTACTGCCAAACATAAGTTCTAAAGTCATAAATATGAATTGTTAATTTCACATGCTACAATTTTTTCTCATAAAATTAAGATAGAAATTAGTAATTACATTTAGCCAATATTTGGTTCAATAAATGAGAGATGTTTTAATGGAGAAAGGGAGAGATGAAATTTTAACTATAGTTGAATTGAGAAAATGGAATAAAAGATAATTCTAATTATTTATTCATAAGAAACTGAGACAAATTTTAAAATTAATTATTTTTTATCTTTATTATATTTTAAAACCTATTTATGTGTAATTTATAATATCTCTCCCACCCATATGAACTAATGTCTGATATATTCTTTCTTTCAACTCGTCCATCACATTGTCACACCTCTCAAGGTTATACTCCCTAATGTATTTTCTCTCTTACAACACTTTACTAGCCATGTAGCTTACTTTGGAATGACAAATCTAATTTTTTAACTTTTTTTTAATTAGACTTTAAATAATGACTATTAAAAAGGTTATTTAATAAATCTTATGAAATATTAGAATGCTGGATATTAAACACAAATTTAATAAAAAAAACTAAAATTTGGTCAAAAGGAATTTTGCTCCCATTCTTTACCCTTTCCTTTTTTCTCCTGTTGAAAATTGAACCATTCACATTGTTTTTTTTTAAAACTCTACTCCCCTCTATTGACCATTCCCCTCAAGGCTAAATGTTGTGTTAGTATTTTTTTCTACAAAAAAATTATCAATTTTCTTCTAAAAATATCAATGTTGTTAAAATTAGATCGGAATAATTAGTTCAACTTGTTGGATAGAAGATTGGTTTAATAATCGGTTTGATTACTATATAAAGTTGATATTTTCAAGAATAAACTTCAAATTGGTTAAACTTGATACCAAAACTAGTTTGGATTGGTCTATAATAAAAAATTGTTTTCTTTTTATTTGAGTATTAAATTTAAAGGTAAATTTACATACATAGGTATAATTAACGATTATAAATAGATATAAATTAATTAATTTATTAATTTGTCTTATAAAATATATAATTTAATTGTGCATATTAATCTATAAATTATAATTTTTCATATCTTAATTTCATATAATATGATATTATAACAATTTATCACTTTATTTTTATATTCACTTTAAACATGTTATTGTTAATAAATATTGTTATATTTTATTAAAATTTAAACTTAGCTATTGGTATATTTGATTTAAACATTTTATGTATACTTTGAATGTAAAAATAATATTATTTATTTATTATTTTATTCATACAGGTTTAATCTTAATTGAACTAGTGAATCTTTAACCAATGACTTGACCTATTAGCTCTAAAAATATTGAAAAATATACTAGATCAAAATAAACTCCAATATTTTTCATATTAAGTTAATAATAAAAAAGTAATAATGAAAATTTTAGTTTCAAATTGTTGAAAAAAATGCCAACATATAATTTTGGTTCGTACTTTTCAAAATTCATATATTTAGTTATCCAGACAGTTTGTCTCTTTATTTTTCAAAATTTGTAATTTTTGTTTTCTGTTTTAAAACATACATTTAATCCCAAATTTCTAAAAATTAAGATTTAGGTCCTTTTTAAAAAATTGAAAAAAATCTCAACATTAACATATTAACTCGATAAAATATAAATTAGTGAGCACACATTTGTTGTGTCCACGTTACTTGAAAATGATAATTTAGTAATAAACTAATAATCAACACATTTTTTTTTGTGTGAAGGGAAATAGGGAACGCCCCCCAAATTAATTACTAGGAATATTGATCAACATACATTTCAAGTTCTTATGTAAACATTTACTAGATTTTGTGTAACATAACTAAAAATAATAGTGTTTTAAATAATTTGTAGTCTTAATTTAGCAAAACCATAAGCAACATGTTTGCTTCTCGAGGAGCATAGGTGAAGTGACATTGTAGTGTTTTGCCACTGTGCTTGTAAATTTTATCCACTAAGTCAAACAACTTATCTTTAATCACAACCCTCCTCCAATAGCTTGATTGCAACCAAAGAATCTGATTCTATATCCAATGTATGCAACCCCTGCTGATAAGGCACAAGATAAATAGTTAACAATTCAACCTTGTTCATATCACAAAATGGAATTTGGTGAGAGAAGCCCAAGATAAAACGTCCCCTATAATCACACACTACCCCACCAACAACTGCCCTTCTATGGCTCATACTAACTATTACATCACAATTAATCTTTACCTTTCCTAAAGCGGGAGCCATCCAGACCCAATTGTGATTAATAATGTCATGTTGAGCTCCCGATTCTTTAAGAATAACTCGTGTACTGTGGTTATCCTTAATCTCCTTCACAAATGCATTCACAGAAGCCACTACTTGATCCTTAGTATAACCACTGTGTTGGAACACATCAACACATTCAATTTGATAGAAAAATTAAAATTATAGATTTTACAAATTTAAATAACTAAATATATATTGTACCATGTTGATGATAAGTTTTCATAAACAATGACACAATTTGTTACACCACCATCTTTATTATAAGATCAAAATAAAAAATATGTCTTGATATTTTTTATAAATTTCAATCTAAAATGTCTAATGCATTAATTAAATTTTATCAAAATAAACTTAATTAATTTTCTTTCTATTAATTTCACTAATTGTATATTTTTATGATAGATAGTTTTTGACTTTTTGATATGATTTTGTAATTATGTAGCAAAACATAATCCTTAATGGTTGTAGATATTTTTTATTAGGAGCAATTGTTTTCTAAAATATATTCATTTACAATGAGCATAGAATTTTAATTAAATTAATTAAGTTTTTTTTTGGAAAAAGCAAATTATTCATTTGGTAAATGCAAAACAAATCTCAATCACAAGATATGATTTGAGAAAATTTTGCAATGATACATAACATTACAATAACATGAATTACTTCCCCTATAAAACTTTCCAAGAAAAAAAAAACATAGTAGTCTCCTCAAAACACAAATATAAGATTCATATAGTTTCTTTCCATTACCAAATCTATCAATACATTACTCTAACTGTACTAATAACTCAAGAGATAGCATTTAATTAAGCTCAAACGACTCATAACATCACATTGATGCTTGATAACTAAAACTTTTAATCTCATAAACTAGTTTTCTGAGTCTTGTCTCGACAACAAAAGTATTTGTTTGTTTATTTTTTTCAAAATTTTCACATTAATGTTTGGAACATGAAGTTAAAAATAAATTATAATCTCAATATCTTATAAGCTTGAACTGTATTTGGGAAAATTGAAAAAACATTATTTTAATAATCAATTATATGTATAATTGATTATTTTTATAATTTATTATATGTATAATTAATTATTTTATAATCGATTATAATTATAATAAATTTTTAAAAAGGGTGAAATAGTTGAAAAACAATACTAAGTGTAAGCTATATATTTTTAGCTTCTTAAAATGACTTATCTTTCAAAGGTTTTTTTTCTAAATTTAAATTAAGTTCCAAAACATCCAACATACTTTAAAAATTAAGTTTAATGAGTATGCATTGATAGTGTAAAAAGTTTTACAATGATATTAAATTACAACTCTTCATTTATAGTAAATAGGTTTGTTAATTTTACTAATTAATACTTTAAAAATTATATAAATGAAGAGTTATGATTGAGCATAAGTATAAAACTCTTTTACACTAATTAAACTCTTAAAAATAACTTATAATTTGAAAAATAAATTATAATTTTAAATATGTTTTTAATTACACTACATGTTCATCTATTTTATCAAGTTTTGATATTTTGTCTCAAAACGTCTAACATATTTTAAAAATAGCTTATAATTTGAAAAACATATTATAATCTAGATTATAATGCTTTCTAAATTTAATCACACTACATGCCCTCTATTTTATCAATTTTTTGAACTTTGTTACTTGTTTTTAAATCATGATATTTTGTGTCTTATAGTTTTTGAAATTGTGAATTTGTATTCGGTCCTTAGCAGATTGATGTTGAGTATGAAGTTGCAAACATTTTAATTACACTACATGATCCTCTATTTTATCAATTTTTGACATTTTGTTCCAAAACATTAAATGTATTTTAAAAATAGCTTATAATTTGAAAAAAAATTTATAATCTAGATTATAATGTTTTCTAAATGCATTTTAAATACACTACATACTACATGTCGTTCTATTTTATTAATTTTTGACATTTTTTTTCTTTATTTTTAAATCATGATATTATGTCTTATAGTTTTAGTTTTTGAAATTATGAAATTTGTGTCTAACCATTCAATTGATTAAGGTTGACAATCAAGGGACAAACATTGATGGACCTGTAAAAATATTTTAATGACATGATACACCCTAATTTTGCAATTTAATAATGATTTGTATATACATGGTAATCAACAACCAAATAATATTTATGTAAATCACACTTAAATTACATAATTAAATTATCTCACATCGATAAATTGTGATTTTGGTGTGAGTCAACATCAATTGCCTAATAATTAACTTCAATTTCACATAGTTGAACACAAATAAAAAAATTTTAAAAATAAGAGGATACAATATCATAATTTAAAAATTTAAAAAATTGATAAAATATATGATGCAACCTGTAATTAATAGTTATATGTATTGTTTTGTAATGCATACTTTGTTAACTGGAGTTAATGAATGATTTTAATTTCTAAATTAATTATAATAAAATTAATATAGTAGAAAGAGTAACAAGTTCATCCATTCAGTATTATATGTTGAATGGTTAAATTGGTGGGTCACTTCTTTAATTTTAACTACATATTCTTCAAGTATGAATGGATGGATAAGTTATTATAATAAATAATCAATAATCGTATCAATTCAATTTATAAATTCTAATAATGAGTTGTTTAAAACCCTTGATACATGTGTTAATTTCTTATAAAAACAAAAAAATATTATTTGAGTATTAAATATTTATTTAAAGTTGACTTGTAAAGCTAATTATTTGTTTGCAAGTACTAATTAATTTTCAAGTTACTTTTTAGGTTGTCATCATATATTTTTTAATTATTTTTATTAAAATTTACATATTTATAAATTTTGGATTAAATAAGTTGGATTAGACCAGCACACCAATTTGATCGGACAAATAAATCGGTTTACTTAGTCAAATTTCATTGATTATACACTATTACAAAATGCAATTCAAACAGATGAATTTATTGGTTTATGATCTAATCAATTAGACCGATTTAATCAAGTTGATTTTTATAATTATGTATTAATTATATAAACATGATTATTTATAATTTTTAGATTAACAATAAAACGTAAAAGAAAAATATTGTCAAAAAATAAATAATACTAAATTTTTAAAGAGAAAAAACATATACGAATACTTTTTTTATGTAATATGATAATATTTCTATTTCCACGCAATATCTTTATAAATACACAAATATTTGTCAGTAATTTTTTTTTTTAGTTTTTGACGCATCAATATATTTTAAATTTAAAATAATAATATTTTATACAATATTATAATATTGATCGATAAATATGTACTGAAATTTATGTTATTTAATAATAATAATTGAATTTAATTAATATATACTGATATTTAAAACTTTTTATACTGTAATTTAACTATAATTTTTTGTTTATAATAAATTTATTAACTTTATTTTTTTAATACTTTGATTGAATGGTAATGAAAAACTCATTTCAATTAATTAAATTTATAAATAATTAAGATTTTGGGTTGCAATATTCATCTGATAACAAAAAAATCACATTTAAAGAGAAAGAGAGGTAAAGACTGTGGATTCATAAAAAAAGTATTACATTAACAAAGTAATATGAAGTTAAACTCTAAAATATATTACAAAAAGTTTTCTATAGAAAAAGAAATGAATGTAAACTAGACAAGTTAAAAAAACCAGTGAATGAAAACTTGCGGTATATAACTGGGGACAGACATTGACCCTTGAGCATTCCAAATCCTAATTCGTAATTAAACTGATAAATTAAAATAGAGTTGGTCTTATAGCGGCACGTATTAGAGAAGGAATACCTATAGGACTGAAATCGAGTTTTGTTTTATCTTCTGCAAATTCAAAAACCCAATCTCAATCTTTTCCTTTGGTTTGAAATTGACCTCAGCAAAGCTTAGATCCCAAATCCCCACCTCGCAATTTCTCAGCCTTTTCCCATTCCGAGGAAATAAGCCAATCCACGACCGATCCAATGCCGTTTTGAATCCCGTGCCATCCTCCTTCACCGGGAACATCTTATTGCTTTTCAATTCCATTTTTGGAGCAGTTGGGTCCATCACTAACATGTCACACTGTTTTTGAAACACAAAAAAGCTCCTTTTTTTATCTTCCCTTTGGTGCTGCTCTCTCAGAGAGAAGGAGAGGGTGACGAATGGGGATGGGTTCCAAAATGGAAGGACCGTCTACCCCAGCAATTCGACGTGACCCATACGAGGTCTTGTCCGTGTCCAGAGACTCAACCGATCAAGAAATTAAAACCGCTTACAGAAAGCTTGCACTCAAGTACATTCCCTTCATTCAATTCCCGTTTCAGTTTTTTTTTTTTTTTTCTTCTTCTTTTCTTTTACCCTTTGAAATTTTCTTGTGGGTACCAGTACTACCATGATATCACATGTGGTTCTGTTTGTTTTGGAAGCTGCTGTTTTTTGTTTTCTTCAAGTGCGCCAGGTCTTTTGTTTTGTAGCGTTTTACTTTCTTACGCAAAGTGAACGGTTTCCATCTTGTTAGGTTTTGGAGGGTTTCTCTCTGATTTTTCTATGCTTAAAAGGCTAGTACAATCTTCTTAAGGTGACGAACATTCTTATCTAATCTGATAAAACAGCCTTTCATGTTAAAATGTGCACTGAATAGAAGAAGAGCACTAGGGTGCAGAGATCGGGGAGGGGGATTACATCCGGTATGGACATAACTTTATTTGGGTTTTTGCTAATCTAGGCAATGAACGGCTGCATCAGGGTTTTAAATAGCGCAATATAAGGGTGCAGTGGCCTCTGGCTGTTACTGGGGCTGCCATAGGAGCAGTTTAGTATAGCATACCTAATGGTGGACAAATAGCGGCTGGGATGACTGTGCTGTGTGGATTCCATAAAACCCTCTGAACAGAGAGAGATTAGGGCTTTTTGGGATTTCAATTTCCAAAGATGAAATCTTCTGCTGTAATAGTTGTGAAAATGATAAAGAAGACTTGTATCTAGAAGATGACTGATGATTCCTATCTAGGAAGCTAGTATCTGTCTTGTTTGTTTTGTTCAAGACTCTTGTAATTTTCTATTGTTCATTGTGAATGTCATATCTTTTGAGTAATTTTTATCATTTTTGAAAATTTGTATGTAAAATTATATAAACTAATTAAAATCGCATAATAAAGGCTGTCCTGCTATCATGTTTTTTGAGGTGACCGGTAGACACTACTATCTGGGATTTGAAACACTGTGTTTGCATTAAAGATCAATGTAGATTTGAAACTCTAATTCTGATTGTAGAACTCCAATAAAAGCATCTAAGGAAGGCTTTATTCATAAGTGAAACCAATATACAGATATTGATGCTAGTTTCTTGTTTTGGTATCATTTTACACATCTCCATACAGGTATCACCCTGACAAGAATGCCAGCAACCCCGAAGCTTCAGAGCTATTTAAAGAGGTTGCATATTCTTATAGTATCTTGTCTGATCCAGAAAAGAGAAGGCAGTATGACAGCGCTGGATTTGAGGTCCCTTTCTTACTGTCCTTCCCATGTGAAATCAAAGCTCTGTTTTTTCTCCCTTTTCTGTTTTTCTTTTCCTATTTTCCCTACAGTGTGAAACGAAAAATATGGCCTGTGATATTGAAGAAACCTAAGTTATCAGGCTGGGCAAAGCAGCAAACAGATAAGAAATGGTTGCTTACCTGTGTTTTTTTGGGGAGCATGTTCTAACATCTTAATTTTCTGGAGATCTATAATTGAACCTGCCAGATTGTTTTATGTTCTCAACATTTACATCTAAGGAAAGATGAGCTAAAGCTTTTTAATAAAATTTCAGTTCATATTCTTCTTGATATAGTTCTTCTATTCATATGCAACATTCTTTAAGATATTCTGCCAATACATATCAGGCACTTGATGCTGATAGCATGGACATGGAAATTGATTTATCTAATCTTGGGACTGTGAACACAATGTTTGCAGCTTTATTCAGGTGTGCATTTTAGTGCATGACTATTTGTTTTCATAATTATTTTGCTTTGCTTTGCTTTGCTTTGTTTCTTATTCTATTTTGTTACAGCAAACTGGGTGTCCCTATCAAGACCACCATTTCAGCTAATGTTCTTGAAGAAGCTCTGAATGGAACAGTCACAGTCAGACCCCTTCCAATTGGAACATCAGTCAGTGGAAAGGTTCTTACTTTCTTCATGATGGATGAAGCAAAACAGTAGTCTTCATGTTGGTGTATTGTTCCAATTATGTCACTATTTGTTGCAGGTAGAGAAGCAATGTGCTCATTTTTTTGGTGTGACAATAAATGAGCAACAAGCTGATTCAGGCATTGTAATAAGAGTTACTTCAACTGCACAAAGCAAATTCAAGGTATCACCTATTCATTTATCCCTTTATTAACAATTCCCTTGTCCATCTGTGGTGATTTTGCTTCTGGTTAGTATGGTATTGGATTCAAATATTGAAGGCTGATTTTTCAGTTGCTCTACTTTGAACAAGATGCAAATGGAGGCTATGGTTTGGCATTGCAGGTAATTTTCATTGTTCTAGTACTTCTATTACCTCTACTCCCTCCTCCCCTTTTGACTTGTTGGTTTAATGGATAATAGATTGAAATAACTATACCATCAGTGAGTGTGTTGAGGTGATTAGGATTGAGAACAAGAGTATAAATCTTGTGAAACCAGCTCTTGTGGGAAAGGCACATAACCTTTGTGAGTTTGAATCTAGTGTTTTCTTTACCTGTGAATGTGTCTAGATTATTAGATTATCCCACTGTTATCCATGACCAAATGGCTCAACTTTTCTCTTTCTTGTCTCTCCCTTGTAACATAATATTGATAGTTTTTGAGAATTAGAAAAAAAAATACTTGGATTCTTTTTTAAATAAGTGAAAGGCATGACAACACTAATTTGAATTCTACCGTGACTGCTGTTAAGCCTTTGGCCTTGTGGTACTTGTGTTTCTCATCTAGATGAAAGTCATGAAACCCAGTCCCTCAAAACGTCAATGTTTGCAGAACACATATTGCAGATGGATTATGTAAAGTAAGTGGATGCTAGGGTCAAAAGACGGAGAAACACATAGCACAATTATATGTATGAATAATGTTTAGATACATCATATGAGTTGTTAAACTACTAATTGATTTGTAAATTGCACAAACTGCAACTAGTTATTTATTGATGTAACACTTGTGCAATGACAATTGGGTGTACATTTATTTGATATTTTATTTACCTATCTTTCTATACAGGAAGATAGTGAGAAGACTGGCAAGGTGACATCTGCAGGAATGTATTTCTTGCATTTTCAAGTTTATAGAATGGATTCAACGGTGAATGCGGTATGAAAATTGTGGTCATTAGGTTTCTTTTCCTTTGCTGTGGGCTGTTTAGAAAGTGGTGGTTACTGCTAGTACTATGTGCAGTTAGCAATGGCCAAGGATCCTGAAGGGGCCTTCTTTAAAAGATTGGAAGGTCTTCAGCCTTGTGAAGTCTCAGAACTAAAGCCGGGCACTCATATATTTGCTGTTTATGGTCTGAATTTGTCATATTACTCTTTTTCCAGCTTAGCCTATTTTTTATGTAAACTATTTAAGTTATATGTACCATGATTCAACTTAAAATTGTTTAGGAGATAACTTCTTTAAGACTGCTAGCTATACAATTGAGGCAGTATGTGCAAAATCATATGAGGATACCACCCAAAAACTGAAGGACATTGAAGCTCAGATTTTAAGAAAGAGGAATGAGCTACGCCAATTTGAAGCAGAATATAGAAAGGTTATTATTTTCTTTAATCATTAATGGTTAGAGTTTTCCTTGAGAAGCTTATAGTGAGTGTTGTTTCTCCTAATACTTTTCAGGCATTGGCACGATATCAGGAAGTGACAGACAGATACACAAAAGAAAAACAATCAGTATGTACATTGAACTTGTGTTAACGGTTACGACACCAATATATATCTAGAAATGCACACATTTGCATTTTTTTAAAACATAACTTTGAACAAAACTCAGTTGAAAAATTGTATCTGTTCAATTACGTTGTTGTTGCAAGATGGATTGATCACAATTTTTTCTCACTTGGCTGGGCTAAAATAGAGCCAATGATCAATAGTCAACAATTGTATAATTACGAAAAAGAGAGGGGGATATTGGAGAAAGGAAACAGCTCAGCTTTTGGGTCTTAAGATGCTTTTCTTAGATTGTCTTTAATTACTTTGTCATGTGATGATGAGGTACTGAAACTCAAAGAATTAACTATTTTAATAATAATGTATTAATGGGATTGTGTTAGGATATAAGGAGAAGGGAAAGTTAGTTAGGCTGATTACAATATTAATGAAGTAGTTTAGTTAGAAGTGTTTTATTAGCTATAAGTAGGAACAGAAGGATAGGGGAGAGGGAGGTTTTAGATTGTCATTATAAATTGAGCATTAGCTCTTTGTGAAAGGAGAAATCCTTTGTGAAGGGGGAACCCTTGGTGGAGAGAGTGCTCTCCTATTTTCTGTTATTTTCTCACTATTCGATAAAACTTTTTCTTCTTTCTCTCATATCAATTGTGGGTTCCTAACAATTGGTCCGACCTACCACTTTCCCCCTTTCGTGATGGAAGAATGCATGTTGACAGCAGAAAATGTGATCATTGAGCAGGGGATCAAATAGGCAGAACTGTAGAAGGATGTCACTTACATCAAAGAAAACATGCCTGGTTTGAACCAAATCCACGGCCTCATCATGGACTGCCTCACCAAGAAAACACCCAACAACAACGATGGCAACTCCAGCACCACCAAAACGGGTTCTTGCGAAGACGAGGGAGAAGATGAAGATGCCACGTGTTTTTGGTTAAAGAAAGTAGTTCTACTAGTGTTTGAAAGGAGCGACCCCTTGGGTTCCACAGGGTTCTTGAAAGAGACAGCAAATTGCGTTGAAGAAAACGAGACTTCCATAGGGTTCTTGAAAGAGAGGACCAACAATCTTTTTGACCATAAACAAATGTGGCAGCAGTTGGTGAAGAACCAAGAAAATAAATCAGAACAAGATGGATCTTTGAAGGTGTCTTTGGAGGAGACAACAAATTCTTATGGGTTGAATGATTAACATATTAGAGTTAAATCATAAACTATAAACTGCCGAAGAATCAAGAAATCATTCTTGAGGCTAAAAGGGAAGAAAAGGGGGAGGTGCAGTCCTCTAAAATTACTGGTATGATCTATTCATCCATGAATGCCTTGGATCAAGATATGTTGGATAAACTAAGGGGTTCAAATAATCTGGTCAGCCTGTCAATGCAACTAAAATAGCAAGATCAAAATCTTCAAATGATATCTAGGTAGAATTAGGATATACATAATTCAAAAATGCCATTACCACCACCAAAGCCACCAGTTGCAAGCTGTCATGCAGAGGCTAGGGGTTTGTTTTCATTTGAGCAACCATGGGTGTAGTGTTAGGACATAAGGAGAAGGGAAAGTTAGTTAGGCTGATTAGAATATTAATGAATTAGTTAATCAGTTAGAGGGGTTTTATTAGCTATAAATAAGAGCAGAAGGATAGGGGAGAGGGAGGTTTTAGATTGTCATTGTAAATTCAGCATTAGCTCTTTGTGAAAGGAGAAGTCCTTTGTGAAGGGGAAACCCTTGGTGGAGAGAGTGCTCTCCTAAACTTTTTCTTCTTTCTCTCTTATCAATTTTTTTTTTGGGTTCCTAACAAATTGTTACTAGGATTGAATCTTCATGTTAACCAACAGGATATGGTCATGTTGGAGAAAGACATCATTTTGTCAAATGTAATGAGTAGGTCTTTAGTTTATCCTTGAATCCAAATCCTAGTTACTTGGACTTGAAGGATAAAGCATGAATAATACAGTTCCACTCAGACCTTGGGCTGAAATTATAGTTCCAGGCAACTAGCAGTCATTGCTATTCCTGTGCCAAGAACCTCTACTCCGAAGTTTTACATGCTTAAGAGTTGAGATGCTCTTTGGGAGAAGGGGCCTGAGAATGGTTTGTGTCTATAGGTAGACTTGAATTGTCTAGCTCACGTAGACAGTTTGTCAATAGCCTGGAAGACTCGTATATACTCCAGAATTCTATTTAGGAAATGTAAACATTTTTAGAGGTTATGTGAAAATAATGTGATACTTTTGTATTTATTGCCGAAAAGTATGCGAACTGCAAAATAAAAATTGCTTTTATTATGTTTTTGTGACCTTGTTTTGGCCTATTTACTTTGGTATGCAGGTAGACGAGCTTCTGAAACAAAGGGATGGTATCCATTCTTCCTTCACCATTGTGAAGTCAACCAATATTAGTGGAAGTGGTAGTAATTTAAGCAATGGAAGTTCTAGCAAATTAACTGGTGAAGAGAGCCCTGGGGAAGATGGAGGGTCAGATGGCAAGGATAAATCAGGCAAAAAGAAATGGTTTAACTTGAATCTTAGGGGTTCTGATAAGAGGCTGGGTTAATATTATTTAATACACTTTTGATTTTGCTTGTCTCTTTTAATCAGCTTGGGTTGCATTTTTATGTCTGGAATATTTTTCCTTTGCTTGGTTCCACCAAGCTGATTAACCTTTTCATTGGTATGTGATGCCTTCGAAGGTATACAGTATTTGTCTTACTGTTTCCAATATTTTTGTACTCCGACAAACAAGACCCACACCATCCAATTTTCTTTGAGCATCCTGAACACTTAAATTTTTATATTGTAATTTGTAATGATATATTCATTTTTGTAACTTGCTTTCTAGTTTCTTCATCCTTGCTCCTTGCTTAATACAACGCAGCAGCCTCGTGGAACAAGATAAAAGCATTGTGTACATATATTTATATTTTGAATCTTCATTTTTCAAAACAGGATAATTTTTATAGAATGTACTCTGATTATACTGTTTTATATTATTTAATCATAAATTATCTTGTGGTAAAATGGTTAGTTTTGTAATAATTAGAATTGATATTTATGATGTTTTTTTATTGATTTCAGTATAAATTTTGCACAACACAACAAATTAACTCATTTTAATATTTATTTTTTAAGGACAAGCGTCATTTTATATCTAATTATATTAATATTTTTAATCAGTTATTTAAATAAAGTAGTTTTCTTAGTTTTTCAAATAAACATTTAACTTCTTTGCTTAAAATAAATATTTTTGGACCTAAACTGATAATTGAATCGATAAGTTTTGGTTCACCGTATAGGGGTTAATTATGGTTAAATTATAGCTATAGTAATTAAATGTTTATAAATAATTTCATATAATATTTTGAGTTATAAAATAAAATAATTAGATTAAATAAAAATACAAATATTGTAAATATATATGATAAATTATGTTTTAAAAAATAATAATTGATAAAATAATATACAATTTATCTTTAATATTATTTTTATTTATCTTAAAAATAATTTCAACTAAACTAAAAAGTAAGGATTCAAAAATCAAAATGAAATTTTCTTAAAAAAAAAATAGAACTGTTATAATAGTTTCTACTTTTTAAAGGAAAAGGACGAATATTTATTGCATATGTATATACATGAGATGAAAAACATTTTTGTGCGAGTTAATTCATGTATTTGGTGGATAGTTGATAAATATTAAGCTTAATTGAATGTATGTAAATTATTATCAAATATGCCTCACATATGAAGGGATATATATATATATATATATATATATATATATATATATATATATATATATATATATTATATTTATAAAAGAAGCAATCCACTTATTCAAAGTAGAGATGAACATTTGAGTTTAACTGTGTGGACTATTTGCAAAACTCGCAATCCGTATGGAAGAAATTCTTCTTATACTTTCATAATTTCTCTTGCACCTCCATATAAGTGTATGAAAAGTCTAAATTACCTTAGGTAAAAAAAAAAAGTTAACTCCTTTTTCTAAAATACCTTATACCCTCTTCCTCCGTTCTGCACCTCTTCCTCTCGACACCCTGCACCTTTTTTCTTCTTCGTGATCGCCTCTCTTTTCTCGTTTGCCCTTCTCCCTACACTAGTTCAATCGCAATTCCCTTTGTCCTTATTTGTCCGTGCCTCTTCTTGCACAAGTCCGATTCGTTCTTATGCAACTCTTCTTCAAGGTATGGTTTGTTGTCCTTTCATTTTGTTTTGTAACCTTAATCACTGAGTCTGGATGCTTGTATAACTTAGTCTAGAAAAGGCTGCCCGAACTTAATTCGGATTTGCTTTGTATAACTCAGTTTGGAATAGACTGTTCAGACTCAGTCCAGATTTTCTTGTATAACTTAGTCTGGAACAGGCTGTTCGAACTTGTAAAAAAATTTGTAAATTTTTTTGTAAGTCCAGACAGAGGTGTCTGGATTTGTAAAAGGTATGTCACTGGTGAAAGATGATCCCAAACTTTAAGGGGAAGAAAAAAGCAACAGTAGAAACATACACGATGAAGAAAAAGAGAAGAAAAAAACGCACACGAAGAAGACACAAACCCACGCGAAGAAGAATTGACTAGAAAGATAAACCAAGCCGTGCTAGAGAAGGAAACGAGAGA